>CM069859.1:122085515-124485515 GCA_036172795.1 Pelodytes ibericus
CCTTAATACCCTGGCGCATTTTCCATGGCCACTACTGTATATATAAATAATAAAATATGGTGAATAATTTAAAAAAGTTTTTCTGAATTTTGTTTGAAAAATCGTATACTCATCTACAAAAGATAATTTAAAAAAACCTGCTAAATAGTTTCTAATATTTGTCCTGAGTTTAGAAATAGCATATGTTTTATGTGTTTTTTTTTTCTTTTTTGTTCAAGTTACAGGGCAAAAAGGTAGTGCAATGCTATTTGATTTTTTTTTTCAAAATTAGCGATAGGGATTTGTGACGCTGATATCGCTCATGAATCCATGAATCACCCCCCACATGTACATATTTTTCAAAACTAGACAACGCAGGGTATTTAAAATTAGGGTATGTTGTCACTTTTTATGTAGCCATTATACCACCAAACTGTGCTAAATTTTGCAAAGATAAAAAAAACAAATGCAGTGATTTTTTTTCACACAGATGCAATTCCCCCCACCCACATTGTAGTTCAGGCATGAATTTAAAGATTCTGGTATTTGTCACTGCCAACCAACACCATAATATGTGTTCAGCAACATCTCCTGAGTACAGGGATATTACCCATGCATAGGTTTGTTGGTTTAGGCCAATAGGTAGTAGGCCATATTTGGGAGGTGTACATCTCAGTGTTCCAACTTGGAATTTTAACATGTAGTCAACCTGTGCCCATATCGTATTTGGTTTATCTTTGAAGCTGGCCAGTGTAATTTACCCCACCAAACCATATATGTTTTAAAACCTGCAAGGCTACACACTATACACTTACTAAGCAATAGGAAGTGATTAAATTCACTTCCTATGCTCGTTTAAACCGCCGAGAGTTTTGCTATAATAAATGGGTCTGGGAGCTTGACAGGTGCTCCCAGTTCCCCCTAACATGATCCAGGATACTTGTCCTGGGCCCCATACAATAAAATTACATCAGGGTTCTTCCTTATTACATCGTCTACAAACCAATAGCTGTAGCATCTGAGTATTGATTGGAAAGTATTGCTATAGTCAGTTATTATTATGATAAAGTGTCAGTACATTCATTCATATCAGTACTTGGTGAAAAACAATTATTCACATGCAGGAACAAAAGGTTAGGAGGACAATACTCAAATGAGCTTACAGTCATGAGTGTCATATCTATAAAGAGACAAATCCTCTAGAATATTCAAGTGGAGGACTGGAAATTTCCTGTCTATGTGTACAGAATCTCTTGATTTCATTTTGCAACCAACTACACAGAGAAGCTAGTCTCCTGTTGTGGAGCAGTAACAAGGTAACCCTCACTTTGAAGGTAGACAGGTAGTTGGGTTGGTGGGTGACAGATAATATATTGAGCATTTTCATTAATGATTGAATATGAACTGAATGAGCAGAGATGGCAAAAAACAGAGCTTGTCATTTGGCCATTCACTGCATCACGTATAGTTCTCTTAATTTTGACAAATCGTGTCCCCAGAGCTCATAGTATATGAGTTTTTTAGGACTTATATTTATTTTGTGATAGACATTTATAATTACTCTGTTTTCCTTTTTGTGGGGGTTGGGGGTCTTTATCTGTTACCCATTATGGTATATTTCACCAATAACTTAATTTTTAAACACTGATTTTTATGTGTTTGAAAAATAAGTGTTAATTTTTCCTATATCACCATGACTGGTGAATTTTTTACTTCTTAAAACCCAAAAATAGTGACTTTAGGTAGTTTAATGGTACAGTACCCCACTTTTTACAGTCCTCATGCTGTGGTGTAAGGGGATTACAATGGGATGAGCAAGTCTGAGTATAATATATTTTCCTACAACTGCACTGTTCACAACTATTTATTTTCTATTATGTATTTACAGATCTTTATTTTTTAAAATAATCATTGTGGTGTAAACTAGTTACTCAGGAAAAGTCTAGGTTGAGCTGACAGAAAAAAACAAAACAACAACAGACAAATGAAATATAAATATTGACAAATAGTTACTGTTTATTCCTACTTTAAAATATTTTAATTTTAAAGTTTTCTGTTTTAATGATATATGTCACAAAACAATTGCTCTCATCACTGGGAAAAATAATGTTTATTACAGGTTGAGTATCCCTTTATCCAAAATGATCAGTTAAAAACTACATTAATAGGGCTAAAACTATGATCAAAATCCACTGCAATTTTCATCAACCGACGAAAACATAATTAACATGTTCGTGAGCGACTGTTGCATTTACCTATTTGGAATTCTAGTTCTGGTTCCCTTGGATCTCGAAACAACAAAAAACAAAATATGTTGAGCTCAACAGAAAGAAAAAATGATGATGCTGATTCACAGCTGACTGACTGCCTCCTAGAGCACCCGGTCTGAGAAATTTAATCCAGCACTAGTCCCGGCGTGTAGAAAGTAACAACGCTGACATCAGCTACTGAACAGTCAGCGTGTAAACAGAGTTTCTTCCAGAGTCCGGTAAGGGCACTCTCCACCCACAAAACACACTTTAAACTTAGACGTGTGGACTCCACGGAAAGTAGAAAAAGCGTTCGCCACGCCAACCAACAATACAAAAGGATACACTTTATTATAAAACAAGCGCTACAGCTTACGTGTTTCGCATGGATTGCACCTAATTTCTGTTACATCCTACTCATTAAATTTAAAGGGTCACCAATTAGTGTACACATATGTTATGTGATTAAAAACAATGACTGCAATTAACCTTTGGTTTACCAGATAGAGGTAAGCTTCAATAATTTGATAAAAGGATATAATTATTATACTAAATAAGCAAAAAGTAAGATGAAGAGAGAACAGCTGGAGAATTTCAATTACTAAAATTTTGCATATATGGTGTAATTTGTGATATTGACCATACATACTATATGCATACTGAAACGCGGTGCAGCGCTTGTTTGTATACTTCCTCCCCCGCTAGTGCTTAATTTTTAATTTTTATAACAAAGTGTATCCTTTTGTTGGTGTGTTGAAATTTTTTTCTACTTTCCGTGGAGCCCACCCGTCTAAGTTCCCATTGATCTCTGACAAAGCCCAGAACCTATCGTCAGCTGAGTTGGATGAGATGTAGGCTCCCTGTGTCTGTCTGCCGCATGGAACAATGCTCTGCAAACTGCAGAGGAAGAGGATACTCCTCCATCTGATTCGCCAGGTACTTTCATGTGAGTGTATCCCCTCACATCTCCTTAGAAAGTTAACTTAACACTATGTAACAGTCTTATCAGACCTGTTCCGTCCCTCACTGTTGGTCGACTAAAACAAGTCTAAAACATAATAATAACAATTCAGATGTCTAAAATAGAACTAAACTAAAATGTTATTCACAAGACCTTGACTAAAATTAAATAAAAATTTGCTGTCAAAATTCACACTGGTCCCCAGGACATACTTTTTTAAATTTATAATTCTTTATTAGCTATATTGTATCAAAAAACACACCATTCACATATATACATAAAAAAGAAGAATATTCGTATACATATACATTTAACGTACATACATATATATGCATTCCTCTCAGTGTTTGATCGTATATAACACAGAAGACAAATACACAACATAAGAGCTAAATATACAAATCTTCAGATATCCCCTTCCCATCTCTCCCCCCAGCTCCCATCCACCATGCTACCATAGTAGCTATCATCACTCTCTCTCCCCCCACCCGTCCGCGTCGAAGAGGTGGAAGAGGAAAGAGCGAGGAAGTAGAGGAGAGGTCAAGGAGTGGGAGAAAGGGGAAGTCTCTCCGCAGGCGGTGGTGGAGGGGGAAGGCTCTCTCTCAGCTACAACGCCCAAGGGTCCCCCACTAATCTTTGGCAGGTTAATCCATACTCTCTGATACACTTCGCTGTTTATGCCATATAGAGCTTTCTCTGACCCAGCTTGAAGTACTAGCTGGGTCACAACCTCTGCCCATACTGGTGGCGTTGAGTTTTTCTATGCTCTGGCTATGCATAGTTTCGCAGCAAGAAAAATGTTTATCAAAAAATATTTCTTATACTTTTCTACCTTGGGGAATCCAGTGTGGAATAAAAATAGCTGAGGTGTCAAAGTAATGTTAGGGCCTATTACTTCTTGTAAGGTTTTTAATATTTTATTTTTAATTAATGATAAAGATGTACAATGCCACCAGACATGCGATTGAGATCCCACCTCCAGGTGACAGCGCCAACAGGTGTCACTCATGTCTGCCCTATATTTTGCGACTCGGGCCGGTACCAGATACCACCTATAAACCAATTTATAATATTGTTCCTGTAATTTAATGCCGTGTACTGCCTTCCTGGTAGTCTGCCACGCTAGGTACCATTCTTGATTGGATATTTGGAAATGCAGTTCCTGTTCCCATAACATTATTGGATTTGGTTTTTCAAAGTTAGAGTGAGTGATAACAAGTTTTCTGATTTTAGAATATATCTTTTTGGAGATTACAGTACTTATGAAATTATCCCAGTGATCGGGTTCAGAGGGGGGATGTCCACGGAGGAAGTGTCTAATTCTTATAAATGGGAACATCTCCCTATCTGGGAGGTTGTACATTCTGTGGAGTTCCGAGAAAGACCTCATAGTTCCCTCCATGTACATGTCTCCTACTTTTTCGATACCACTTATCCTCCACATGGACAGATCTATGTTGTTAATATAATATAAGATAACATCTATTGGGGATGCCATTGATATAGAGATCCGAATATGGAATCTTTTCTTCAGCGTATGTAGAGATGAAACAAGGTTATTAACTATCGTACCTGGGTAACCTATTTTCGAGCATACATAGGAGTCACCCATATAAGGAGAAAGGGGTCTAGTTGTTTATTTTTATAATGCTCAATACTTAGCCATGGGGGGTTCTTTGTTCTATTAATATTCCAAGCCAGTACATGAGCCAGCTGTGCGGTCTCATATAACTGGAATAGGTCGGGGTATCCCAAGCCACCTTTCTCTAACGGTCTCATCAAGATCCGCCTAGATATTCTGGATCTTCCCTCCGCCCACACATAGGAGGCGAAGAGAAGATCCAGATCTTTCAAATGCCAGGGAGGAACCTGCATTGGCAAGGCTCTAAACATATACAGGAGCTTAGGAACCACATAGGATTTTAGTATAGCTATTCGGCCCATCCAGGATAGTTCAATACCCTTCCAACGGGAGATCATAGTTTTCAATAGTTTTTTTAACTTAGTATAGTTTATATCTATAATTTGATCTAACTTTGGGCAGAATGTAATCCCCAGATAATCAATCCTTTCAGGGCTGTTTTCAGTGTAACCCATTCTATCTAGTATATTTAATTGGGTCACATTCAAATAAAAAGGTATAATCTGGGTTTTAGATATATTGATTTTATAATTTGAGTAATGACCATATATGTTGAATTTCTTCCATCAAGGCCGGAATTGACATCGGAGGGACAGATAGAGACAATAGCACATCGTCTGCATATAAAGTTATACTGTGGTCTTGCTTCCCGATCTCAATTCGTCTAATCAGTGGATTCTTCCTAACAGATACCGCAAAGGGTTCCATCGCTAATGCACATAATAGGGGGGCAATGGGACAACCCTGACGTGTACCATTATGTATTGGGAAGAGCTCCGATGTCAAGGCCGGGTCCTTGATTTTGGCAGAAGGAGATATATAAAGTGCCCTAGTGAATTGCAGGAAGGGTCCAGAGAGGCCAAAAGCCCGCAGGGTCCCAAATAGGAAGTGCCAATTCACTCTGTCAAACGCCTTCTCGGCATCTAGCGCGAGAAGGGCTGACGGAGTCTCTTGTAGATGGATAGTTTCGAGAATATTGAGCACCCTGCGGGTATTGGCCTCCGTGGACCCCCCCGGCATAAATCCCATCTGATCCTGATGGATCAGGTCCCGAACCACAAGCTTCAATCTCTGGGCTAAGATCTTTGAGTATATCTTTATGTCGAGATTAATTAAGGAGATCGGCCTGTAGTTCGGGACCTGAGTCGGGTCCTTGCCAACCTTGGGGATCGGTACAATATTTGCCACCATCATTTCTCCAGGGAAATTTCCATCTGCTGAAATTCTATTATACATCCTTTGCAGGATAGGGGTTGTTACGGATTTTAACGTTTTATAAAATATAGCTGGAAAACCATCAGGTCCAGGGGCCTTACCCTCCCTCAGGTCGACTATCGCACCCGCCACCTCAGCGCTTGAAAAGGGTTGATTAAGGATAATCAGTTTCTCGGGTGAAATCTGAGGGAGGTCGAGGTGTCTCAGGAACTCCATGGTTCTTCAAGATCATATAATTTAGCATAGTATTCTCTAAATGCTGATCCGATCTTAGGGGGGGTAATGCATGTTTCCCCTTTAGAATTTATTATTTTTTTTATCCTAGAGGATTGGGTTAAGAACTTCAGTTTTCTGGACATCTCCTTTCCTACTCTGCTGTTGCTATAATACCAGCGTTGTTTCAACCTCAAGATCATCGCATCTGTTTTCTGTTTGAGTTTTACTTTGATGGAGTTCCTGACGACCTCAACCTCCGTCAGAGTCGCCTCAGTTGGAATTGTTTTATGTCTCTTCTCTGCTTGAGCAAGTGCAACATAAAGGTCTGGGAGATCCCTTCCCATTGCTCTTTTTTGCGCCCCGCTTTATAAGATAGCACTTTAGGGCACACCACAGTGTAAAATCAGAGACTTCCCCATTGTCATTATTCTCCAGGAACAGTCTAGTCTGTTCGATCAGATCCAATTTATCGACCTCAGAAGACAGTAGGGACTCATTTAGTCTCCAATCGCCTCTAATTTTATATAGCGGAGCGTCCTTTAGGGTCATAAAGAGCGGAGCGTGATCCGACCAAGAGATGTTGCCCATCCTCGAGTTGGAACACCTCTCAAGGAAAGGCCCCATCATCAGGAAGTAATCTATACGGGAATACGATGCATGGGGGTTCGAGTAGAAGGAATAATCCAGCTCGTCGGGGTGCATAGTTCTCCACACATCGTAAAATCCGTTCCTGTGTAGGGTATCTGAAAAACGCTCCGCTCTTATCTCCAGGCGCTTGTCCACCTTAGTGGTGGGATTGCTGGTCTTCCTATCCCTAGAGACATCCGCTATACAGTTCAGGTCACCCCCCATAACACATATCCCCTTCATGATTGTCTCCAGGACTTCCATCTTATTATTAAGAAATTTATCTGACTTATCTGATGGGCGTATAGGTTACAAAGGGTGTATTCTGTGTCATTTATGCGACATATCAAAATTAAAGATCTCCCTTCCAGGTCCGTTAAGTGATGTATATATTCGAATTTAAGATGGGTAGAGATAATGATTGCTACCCCCCGTTTTTTCTTCCCCTGCATAGAGGAGGTGTATACATGAGGAAATTTACCAAACCGCCAAAGAATTGTTTGATCTGCTTTCCAGTGCGTTTCCTGGATAAATGCTTTATCAATTGATTCAGATTTCAACGTATCATATAGATAGGACCTTTTATATGGGGAGTTTAGACCCTGGGCGTTGAGGGTAACAAATTTAAGGGACATGAAAAATCCACATCCCCCCCATTCCAAAAATGCCAACTCCACACCGCCTACATCGCCACCAAGCTCTTGACATAGAAATTCACACACACACAAAAAACATACACCGCGCCTTCTGTCTCGGAAGTCCTGCCAATACAAAATTGACATACTCCGAGCGAAGACAATACCCCAAACCATCAGGGCACAGAGAGTGGTTTTAGGGCGAATCCGGGACTTAGCCCCATACAGAAGAGAAGAGGGGGGGGGAGAGAGAGAGGTAAAATAAAAAAAATGAAAAAAAATGAAGAAAAAAAAAAGATATAAAAAAAAAAATCACAATAGTGCACGTAGGATTTCAATTAACCTACCTTCCCAGCATGACATGTCTAGATTAAGTACAGTTAAAGTGCTTAATAATATCTCTACCGCACTGGCCTGCTTTACCAGCATAGCATGTCTAAATTCAATATAGTTAAGGTACTTCAAAATACCTCTACGTTACTAGGTTACTGGGCTTTAAAGTAGTAGTATTTCTTGCGCTAGTTACATATGCTGCTTGGTTTTATAGTTAGAGTTAAATAGTGTTTTTTGTTTTTTCCTATATTGACCTTTTGACCCCAACCCGAACCCAAAATTTAACCTTAACACTAAATTTAACCCCAACTCTAACCCTTATGCTATCCCTTAATATATTTTAATTTTAATTTAATTTTAACCCTATCCATTATCTAATTTTAACCCTATAGGCTAATCTAACTATATAACCAGTTTTTAATTAATTAAATATTTATTTTACATTTTTTCCATTGCTATGCTACTTACCTACCACTAGGGGCAGTCAAGTAGCATATTCAGAGCGATGGAAGTGAAGTTACTTTCACTTCCGAAGCTCAGACCGGCAGAGGGCATAGCCATATTGACGGAGCCTGCTGCTCCATCAATATGGCTCCCACGATCGCTCCATGGGGCAATCGTGGGTGCCCCACAATAGAAATTTCGGTGCTGGCTATTGCCTCGACATCGAGGCAATAGACCAGCACCGTTAAAGCGGTTGTCGCGATCGTTTCTTGATTCTCCGCAGGATGTGCCAGGCACGTCCTTTGTCGTTAAGGGAGTTAAAATGAGAGAAATCTCAATGTATTCTTCTTGGTATATCACTTTCTAAATAAATAAGTCACTATAACTATGCGTCCTCCCCACACCTCCTAAAAAAATAAAATGAAAAGCTTTGTGTACATTATTGTAAAGTGAATTTAGCATGGTCAAATGCTGTGTTACATGGGCAAAATAAGACAAACTATGGATGATATTGATTAAAGCTAAAAATTAAAATTAAATTCTGTAGACCATGGCCTGAAATGCTGCCCAGTTTCCCATAGATCTTTGTAACATTTAATAGGAAAACACTGCTTCTCCCTTTATTCGTTTAGAGAATGAGCAAAGCACTACTAGGACATAGCATCAAGATTAATGCATTCCCTATGGTGGAAAGGTTCAGCACTAAACATTTGGTAGCAATTATTTATGATGGAAGCATAATTAAGTTTCTAGTGTCTGAGATTAGGGAAAGGCAAGGGACAACCTGACATTTAACTCAGAAATGTTCCTGGCATGAATGGGCTCCTTGCATGAATAAATTGCATGAATGAGTATGAATCACAATTAAATTAAGTTAAAATGGCCTTAAATTTTCACCTCTGGCGAGCCTAAAAGCAAGGGACAAGCTAGACAAAAATAGAACTCCAATGGCAATTAAGAACCATTAGCTTAGAACATGGCCATAATGTAATAATGGTGATCTGTTATATTGCCACTGCCAAAAAGCTCTGGGCACATAGAAAGAATGCAATAAGACATATTTAGAATCATAAAAAATGTTTAAATATTTATCTGCATCACTATGTGCCGCACTAAGAATCCACAACCTTAGTGTTTCCATGGTAGCATTTCAGCTCTCCAATATTTTTATAGAAGAAAATCTCTCTAAAAAAAAAAAAAAAGTGAGCTCCTCTGGCTTTGAGTATTTTTGATTTTACTTTTTGTACAAAGTAACAAAGTAAAGGTGCCTAGTGGAATATATATAAACTGAACTCAAAAAGTGATATATTTGTATAGCATCATTATATCTTCTTCAATGCTATACAAATATATCACCCTTTGAGCCCAGTTTACATGTCTTTTCACTGTTTCTATTTTTCTTCATTATTTGTTTCTGTTTCTTTGTTCTTCATGTTGTTGTTCTTTATAACTAATTTTCTCTCTTTCTATTGTTCTTCATTATTTCTTTTCATTGTTTTGTTGTTCTTCATTATTAAAATCTTCAATGGACTTTAGAAACTGTTGTGTGTCTCCCCCCCCCCCCCCCGTACTGTTTGCATTTTATTGCATATTCGCGGTGTTTTATGACAGTATGTATAATATGGAAATAATAAATAAATAATAAAACTAATTCCCTGTTATTATATTATATAAAGGGTAGTCAGGCCCAGCGGTAGGGATCAGACATGGGTGGACTAGATGGTTGGGCACTTGATCGTTGGACACCATCAAATCAGACAATTAACTGTGTGTGGTGGCTATGCACTGGCTAAGGACACTGAAACATAATCCTTACCCATTTCAGTGTTGTTTATGGAATGTGAGACAATCCAGTTTTGATCCTTGGATCCATCCTGCAGTCATGCAGCCTTGATTTACCTTGGGGCTCAACTCTTTGGTGAAGTGGCTGTATGTGAAACACCAAGGGACCAAAGAATCCAAGAGTGAAAGGACACAGGAGCAAATGCAGAATCCATGGTTAGAACAGTTTCAAGCACTTGTTATGATGAACATATATGTGTGAAGAAGTAACGATTAACCTGCATGCAAATCCTAATATATGGATGTGGAAACTGATTAAAGAACATAAATGATGTGCATATTCTGTGCAATGTGCTTTAATAATGAACAGACATAACAGGCTGCAAATAAACTCTCTTTTATTGTGGTGTTTATATGATTTTTGTCATTTTTTTGAGGGTCTCCACAACCTTATTCTGCTTGACAGCCCAGGTTGCTCCTAGTATACCTTTGGCAAAGCAACAGACATTTCTAGAAAAGTAACCTACATGTTGGGAAGTATAAACTATAATGGTAAATTTTGAGAAATACATTTGTCAATAACCTGTCGTCTTAGTCTATTTAAGGAATTACAGACCTCAAGTAAATGTTTTTATAAGTATAAACCTCAAATACAGAATGTTTTTATTAGTTGCTAACTTATACTTTTAACATTTGATTTCATATTCATTTTATTGAAAACCTGTATATTCCAGTTGTAATAAGAAGTATTTTAGATAGATAAATAAGAGACATTAATGGGACTGTGATCATCAAACCAGAATTATTAACTGGCTTAACTACTTAACAGGCATTCTGCCAGTGTAACGGAGCAGTCCAAGAAACACTAACTGTGTGGTATCCTTAAAAGGGAATTAAATATTTGGAAAACGCATGTAAGGCCTAAACACACAGAGCCAAATGCAATACATTGAAATGCCAGCCAGAACCTTGTGAAAAACTCTTCATCATTGAGAGACAGATTGTTTCCATCTGTTTTTTTTTTTCATAAGTGAAATCCATTTCTTGCCGAGTACATGTAATTGCTCATATCCACACAACTGCAGGTATTCTATTTAAGGATAAAGTAGATTGTAACTTGGAAGTTACACTATTGCAACACCTGTCATAGTTTATTGGCTCTGTCATACATTTGCTAAATACATTTGCTAAATGTATTTTGTTTCTTAACCTTTTTCTGTCTTATCACTTAGAATGAGTTTTCACATTTGCATTTTGATGTGTCTGATTAAAGATGCTAAATATGTTATTCACTACAGATGGTATGATTTGTTTTATGTCAACATTAATGATTTATTAAAGTTGAAAATAATATATTTGACTCATTCTTTTAATTTTAAGCCTACAAATGTTGATGTTCTATAAATGTGCAAAGGCACATTTATATTTTTAGTGTTTGGTTAGCAAAACTGTCTGTAAGTACATTTCAGATTCCAACTCACAAAGTTATAATACTTTTTTTTTATTATTACAAATGTACTTTTTATATAAATGTATAAATTGGAATTATATTTTTAGTGTTTGGGTAGCAAAACTGTAAGTAAATTTCATATTCTATCACATAAAAGTACAATAAATAACATTTTTACAAATGTCTGTATTTGCTCTAATGTCTATGCTATATTTGCTAAATTTTTCATTAAAATTTGTCTGTGTTATTGAGACAATATGATCATTCACTAGGGTGTCTTCTGTACACCGCATCCAGGAAGACATGAAGTAAAATGAACTATGTCCCAAGTAGGAAAAAGTATATTTAACAGATGGTAATTAGTTTTGCTATTTAGATTTGTAATGATTTCAACTACCTCCCATTTTCTTTTTCAAAAAGACTTTCATACTTGTTTTGTTAATTTGTTAGTGTCTTATTTCTAGCATTTAAATATTGGCAACAAATATATTAGTTTTACAGGTGTAGAATGCATGAAATACACATCTACAATACACATCTATTTTCTTAATGCTATGTATTGTGGGGGGATTTTAACACCACATATTTCATTAATTTATTATACCTCTAGGATATATTTACCAGTTCAGTTTGAATTCTTCTGGTACAATACAGAACTTTTTTGGGGGGGGTCATGTACAAAACATGGCGCACATGTATATTGCACCAAATACTGGTGCAATCGGTGTATGCATTAATGTATAGAGCAGACATCCGACAAAATTCAGGAGTCTGAATTTGTGCTGTCTATGGTGAATTCAGAGATTTTGTTTTAGCCAGCGCTTGCTGTTTGGTGGAGGTCCCTCTCCGGCATTACAAAGTGTTGCGCTATCTCCATTATACATAACGAACAGTTATAGCGCCTTTTTATAAAACTCCCAACACTTTGCGATGCAGAATTTTTTTTTTTTTACAAAACCCGTATTGTGTACTAAAAGTAATTAGTAAAAAATGGTTCATACTTAGCATGTTGTAAAGTTTCATTTGTAGGTTGTTTGTTTACCAGAATTCCAATCTAAGATAAAATGAAAATATTCATTAAGATTACTTAACTCCACACAACATACATCAGATCCATAAATCTACAAATTCTAACTATATATAAAGGGTAGTCACACCCTTTATACAAAGTTAGAATTATACTGGTTTATCATAAAGATTTTAGTGCAAAGAATTGCTAACAGTACAGTGAGTCTCAAAACTTTCATTAAGATAGGTTCCCAAAAAAGGAATGTAATGTGAAATGTTGCATCTCAAGTATAATTTTACATTTAAAAAAATTATAAATTTGGATTCCTAACTAAGGGATTAAAAACAAAATGTATTTGCTAATTATTATAAGCACAATATTGAATTAACTGTGTTCATTGTATCAATGGCATACAACAATACAGTGAGTAGTCCTGCAGAAAGGTTTTCAAAGTGTCCTGCTATGTATAAAACAGATACACCAAGTAAAAGAGATTATGCTTTGTAATATAACACAGATGGGGCTATTCACTAAAAGGTGAGTTGAGGTGAGTAGCAGGTTAGTTAAAGTGAGTAGCAGGTGAGTTAAGGGGAGATCAACATTTCATCTCACCCACTCAACTATACATTGTGCAGGAGCACACACCTGATGAGGTGGGACAACTAACCAACTTTGTTCCTGCACAATTTGTAGGTAAACTGGTGAGTTAAAATGTTCATCTCACTTCAACTCACCTGCTATTCACTTCAAGCCAGTTGTTACTCACTTCAACTCACTTGCTTCTCACCTAAGCTCACCTCTTAGTGAAAAGCCTGAAGAGCAGTGACTGTAAAGTGATGGGAAGAGTGGTCAACACTGTTCAATAAGAAAAGATGACCTAGTCCTAGTCATGATGTAACTTGAGATTCATTAAGTAATGGGGGCAGGCTGAACTGCAATAAAATGGCTCTAAGTAAAGTAATAGATCAATGCATTGCAAATCATTGAAATAGGAGTCATGTTAAACACGCTTACAAACAAAGCTCCTTATGTATATAGAACCATAAGTATCGCATACTGGAGGGGCATACTTGCCACAGCTGAAAACAATCTCGCTGGAATCACACCTTGTCCTCACGTATGCTGTGCTTAAGAAGAAAATGACTGTAGAAATGATATTTAATACACAACACCGAAACAGTGCAGCATACAAGAACAATCAGAGTGCCATCAAGTGAATCCTCGTAGTACAACCTTTATGTGTCTCAGGGAAGTGACATGAAGCACTTTTGGAAGTATGGTGGGGAGTCTGCTTTATATATTGGCGCTCATGCCGATTGTGCCAGTATTTGGTGCAATCTACAAGTGCGTCTGTCATGCTTGTATTTCATATTCTATGGTGTGTTTTCCTATTCTATGGTGTGTGTTACTATTGTCTAATAAGTTCCTTTGTAGACTAATTGCTAATTAACATCTTCTAGGGCACAGCAAATGGGCCTATTCAAATCCATCTCAGGCGTGCTCCCATTGGTGGGGAAGCAAGGAGGAGGGAGTAGGAGGTAGTCCTCTGCCCTGCCTCCATCCCTAGGCTTCCCAGAGATAGGGGTGTCTCCCTGGGAGGTGGTGGGAGGGGTTAGGGACTGGGCAGACTATAAAACAAGCAGTCACTGTTCATTCAGTGCTCGCTCACTCGTTTTACAAGCTTAGTAGTGTCAATACTATTGCTCCTATCCTTGCCTTCAGTCCCTCTACCCTCCTTTAAATTGTCTCCTCAAGCCAAAATTCGATGCAATGTGTTTAGTCTATAAACTAGACTTCGTCAGTGGAATAGTATTAGTTGGTTTGGTATAGCCCCTGCCCCCATTGATGTTATTTGGGAGGTTATTAACAGAAGGACTGGGGCCACTTGCCAAGCTCCTGGCCCCATATATTTATTAGAGGGCTATGGGCTGTTTCAGCAGTATTTAAAGGGTGTGATAGTTCCCCTCTATGGTCTGTACCAAGTGATACGTAAATTGTTATATAAATAAATGTTAATGTAATTGCCATTTACTATCACAGTACCCAAGTAACTATTTTTTGGATTTTTTGGATTTTGGAACCATTGTTTTAGTGTATCTCTAACAATTTGTCTGTTAACTACAAAACAGTAATAACTTGTATAAAAGAACTGTACAGTGTTAATTTATTGCAACTTAGAAGAAATATTGCTTGACATTTCAGCCATTGTCAATATCTACTACACAGTTTTCCCTTTACTGCATATTACCAAGTGATGTGTTAAAACAAAACAGATGTTTCCATTCTATACAGGTTACATTTAAGCAAATATAAGTTTAGCTTTTCATGGAATTCTGTTCCATGCAAACTGAGACTATGCCATCTAAAAAGAACTATGGGTAATAACCATCCATGTGCACATTCTAGAAAAGTATCTGTTACTGACACATGCAGTGTGAATAACTAAAAGCAGATGAGTTCTGTAACCATTATCAGGTCATAATTTAGGGTTGGCTTGTGGATAGAAAGAACTATACCATGTTACCTATTACTGATTAAATCATATGGCTCTCCTTATATAGCTAGATCTGCCCTACCATAGCATATTGTGCAGCACTCATCTGTGGCTGATACACAAAGGATTTTTGTGACTTTTCAACTGGATGAAACAAATAATATAAAAAGCAATTAGCTGCTTGAGTTAATTAACAAGCTGGTTTGAATGCCAGGCGCATTGTGACCCACATGACAGATGTGAAAGGATGCACAGCTGTTAAATGCTAGCGGAAGACATGCAAGCAGGTGCGGAATGACAGAACAGATAAATATATCACGAGAAGCAGATGTCAGATCCTGGCATCACTTTATTATAAGAAATCAAATACAGAGAATATTGAATAGCTTGTGTTCCTTTCAGTAGGGATAAAAACTACTCTGTGCGTGTCATTTAACAGAACGATAGAATCAGGGAACATTGCCGCAGGTAAAATAATAGGATGACAAATAATGCTGGTGCCCTGTATTTCATGTACTGATCTCAATCATACCCATAGAAGTCTCTACCATTTTAGTTCGGGCATGTATCGGGTGCTTTCGGTTTCAGCAGGTCTCTGCTTGTAATCACTTATGTTGCCTGAATTTCAGACCTATTCGCTGCACATCGGGGCATATTGGGTAGCTCGTAGTTTGGTTCTCTAAATCTCCTCGATGTTCCCCCGAATCAGTCTGCACTGCAGAAGCATTCATTTGGGGATAAAGATTTAGCACATAAGAGCCATACATACATTATGCAGAAATCAGCATGTCAGCAGCCATATTTCTGGGAGGATACATCCAGGGTGGAGTTTGGTTGGTTAGTTTTCTACTCCTTTTTGCTGGAAAGCAATGTTACCAAGTTGATGAAACAGTGATTTTCTCAATTGCACTCTGCAGAGACCTCACTGTGCTTCAAGCATCATTTGTTTTGTTTGTGGGTGGGTAATGGAGGCAAGACAGTATAGTCCATGGAATGCACTATAGTGGACATAAGGTGTAGGTTTGGGCCGCATCAAGGTGTATCCAATAGTAAGAGTAAATTAATAGCTTGTCCAACATTTTAATTCTCCAAGGTTGCAGCAAAACAATAATTAAAAATAATAATATAGTAATGCATAAATTGTGGTTGGATCTGTTCCAGTTCATGACACTTTGAGGAGCTGGGTTTAAGAACTGTGAAAGCCTTTTAAAATATGTGTCGGTGGAGTGTGTTTATTGGGTTATTTCCTGTCCTCCCTCCCATAATTCAGTTGTATAAACAAATTAAAGTTCTAGTTGGGACTGGTAAATTGATAGGTCCTTCTAGCAGTTTTTCAGAACTGCTGTTAGTAAATATCCAAATATTGCAACTTAATAAACAAAAAAAAAGAGCAGTAATGTTTACATTTTAATTTATAATTAATACTCACTTATTTTATGTGGACTAGTTTCCCTTTAAAAGATTTCTCTGTTTACGACTTTCAGTTCATCCTCCTCATTAATCTCAAATGATAGCATTTCTACATTGGTTGGTATCAAATGCATCAGACAGAAATGCATATACAGCAGGCATGTGGAGAGAAAAAAGTTTTGCTATTGATGTGACATATGATTAATATTGTTGTCAGGTTTACTTTATTCTTCACAAAATCTCCCTAGTATTTTATATGCAAATATCTTCCTGACAGATTTTACTTGAGGCTGACTGTCATTTTAATGACTCTCTGGTGAACAATGCTTCTTAAAACTTTATTATTTGCTTATTACGATAAATTATGAACATAGCAAGGTTACCGAGTGAATGTGTTAGTAGTTTAAGTGATTTAATTGTGAAGCCTGTGGAGAATCCTGCCAACATAGATAAAGATACAAACGAAAAGGTTATGAGGTACGTGAAAAATGATAAATTTACTTGTCACTGGCGGATGGGAAAGACTGTACGGATAACATCATGCCAAGATTTTTTGGTGCATATTTACTGATAGTAAAACCATGCCCCAGACAATTTCTCCTTCACATATTTATTAATATTTTTTAAAGATTTATATTTTGTGAACAGGGCCTGTAATTCTAATAAATCAATGAACAGTCAGCTGAAATAGAAATACATCCATGGGAAGACCATTGTGTATAGGAGCATTTATAAAATAGCGAGAATTGCAGGGAATTGAGTACTCTTGGGAGACTCCGCATGGGAATGGGACAGGGAAGCAACATCAGCAATACATATTGAGGTTCATGTAGAAAAACTCCCACAATGCAAAGTGCTGTGAGATTTATTAAAAGGCACAATCACCGTCTGTTATGTAGGTGATTGCATTTTTTTTTAAAAATATATAAATCTTTATTCTGATTTTCTGTATCAAAAATTTTCAATATATAAACAAAATTTTTTCAATATTTCTTTCTTAAATCGTTTGCACAGAAAATAAATTTCCTTAAACATAAACACACCATTATGTTCCTGTAGATCAATTTACAGGACCATAATACATTTAAGACATTACTTAAAAAAAAACATATATTAGAATGAAAAAGGACTCTGACACAAACCAACGCGCTACGCTCACGGGGGTCCGAGGGAGGGCCTGTTGTAACTAGCCAGGAAGGAGGAGGATTTTTTTCTCTTTTTTTTCCCTCTCTTTTCTTTTTTTTCCGATACACACGGCCCTAACGCACCTGGGTATTGATTTTGGTCACATCACAGATCCCGGGCTAGTAAATCCATACATTTGTTCCATTTTGCCACATTCTTCATATTCTTGGATTGATGGAGGGAGATACCTCTCTCCATTTTTAATTGGTATTCTAATTGTATTTTTATCTCCCTCCAGCCAGGGATCTGCATTTCCTACCTATTAAGATCTTTATCGCGGACATAAAGTCAAGCACAAAGGCTTTTTGCCATTCTTTAGTACACGGGAGATTTAAATGGAGAAGAATGGTTTCAGGCTTATTTGGAACCTGAATATTAGTCAGATTCTCTAGTTTTATCAACATTTCCTGCCACATTGTTTTAAGAGGTGGACAGGACCACCAAATATGTAGGATGTCTCCTCTGTCCTTATTACATCTCCAACATGTGTCTAAAGTATCGGCCTGCATCTTCGCCATTCGAGTGGGCACCAGATACAGTCTATTTAGGATTTTATAGTGTGTTTCTACTAGATTAAGGCAATGTACTGTTTTGTATAATGTAAAAAAAAGCCCTTATTAAGTCCTCTCTAGATATTACAATATTCATATCTCTTTCCCATTTGGGAAAGGCCTTAAATTCAGTTTTTGCCTGCACCATCTCTATAATCTGCTTGGATTTCTTTAATAGATTTTTTTGGTCCTCAGTACCCAAGAGTTTCTTAAAGGTGACAACAACAGGTGATTGCATTTTTATAACTCCCGACACTTTGCAGTGCGGGAGAGGAACCTCCACCAAATAGTGTTTAGTTGAGGTTTCCCAACACAAATCAGGTGCTTTGATTATTTTATACATAGGCTGCGCTGGCGCAACAATTGCCAACACAAGTAAAATATCTGCATTCAGTGGAGGCAGTGTAGACTCTCGAAATTTGTGGGGAGTCTGCTTTATATATTGGCGCTCATTCCGATTGTGCCAGTATTTGGTGCAATCTGCAAGTGCGTCTGTCGTGCTTGTATTTCATATTCTATGGTGTGTTTTCATATTCTATGGTGTGTGTTACTATTGTCTAATAAGTTCCTTTGTAGACTAATTGCTAATTAACATCTTCTAGTGCACAGCAAATGGGCCAGATCCAAATCCATCTCAGGCATGCTCCCATTGGTGTGGAAGCAAGGAGGAGGGAGTAGGAGGTGCCCTGCCTCCATCCCTAGGCTTCCCAGAGATAGGGGTGTCTCCCTGGGAGGTGGTGGGAGGGGTTAGGGACTGGGCAGACTATAAAACAAGCAATCACTGTTCATTCAGTGCTCGCTCGTTTTACAAGCGGCAGTACCTTAGTAGTGTCACTACTATTGCTCCTATCCTTGCCTTCAGTCCCTCTACCCTCCTTTATATTGTCTCATCCAGCTAATAAAAACCCATTTCTGGACTCTTCCTGATTTTGCTGCCCTCTCCACTGATTTGACTCCGGCTTCTCTACACGCTTTTGAACCATCTCTGCCTGCCTCGACCTCCGGACTGAATTTGACTTCCCTCTTGCCTACTCCCCTTGTTCTTTTGCTATAACCTTCTCCTATTCTTGCGATCCTCTCTGCAGTGGAGACCCCTGCGCTTTGCTCCCTGGTTCACCTTCTGACAGCTAGACTCCAGGAACCACCTATGGTATGATCATTTCTCTTATGTCCCTTTTATTTTAAACTGTTTATGTACTTGAATTTCTATGTCTCTTTTTATATAAAAATTTTTTGTAAAGCACTGCGACTTATATTACTCAGATTAAATATTTTTAATCAGTTCTGGCTCTTGTTCTCTAATCGTTTTGGGGGTGACCGTTGGGGGTTTGTGGTGGTTGCTTTGTGTCCTGGGTGGCAAGTGACGAACGTACCGGAATTCTGGTTGACGTTTAGCCCTTTTAATACCCATAATACCACGTCACGGCTCAGCCGATAGCCCTGTCCGTGATAGTGCCGTTATTATACATGACCCCCCATTGTATTCTGCCAGACACATTTTGTGTTCTGCCAAATAAGTAGAAATTACACAGTCTGGCTTCAAATTGCTTGTATTTGCAATATTTTAACAGGATGTTATGGTCAAATGTATCAATGGCATTTGCAAAATATACAAATACAGCTCATTTAGGCACACCTTTGTGGCTCTTTTATACTGCCTTACTCAACAGGTCCACTGTAACTAACTTCAAGAGAACTTTATCTAAGGAAAATTGAGTCAACAGTTGCATTGTGAGTTTATTATTTTCGAATTGTTAATGAGGATTGATATCTAATGATATTTATATACTTTTTTCTCTGTTTGATAGATTTCATTTTTTGTGTTTTAACTTATTGTTTTTTGCTATGATGCATGACTAATTTGTAATAGGCAGGTTCAGAATGTCTCTGTTGCACAGCAGAAGTAATGTCAGAACTAGAGCGTAATATCTTATAACTGATGAGTAAGCAGCCACCCATAATAAAATATGTGGTTGTACCTGGTATCATGGATAACCAGATAGGAAATTGGGTTCTCAAGCTAAAATACTGTAAATATGCTAGCAGTTTACCTGGTTGATCACTGTGACCTGGATTACAAAAATAATTTACTTAGATCCTAAAATGAAGGTGAGGCATCTGAGTCACTTGCCTCAGGTGGGCACAATGGAAGGGGACGCAGGCGAGTCTCATGGGGCATATAAACATCAGTAAATAAAGATATTAACTTCAGGTCATGATGCTCAGCTTCCCAGTATACAACTTTTAATGGTAATTAATAATTAGAATCGATGGCCATACAATATATATATGGCCATCGATTCGCTGACAGATGCAATTATTTGGAAGATTTTCCTTTCATTATGACGGAAAAGTTTATTAAAGACACAGATTTCATAGCAGCGAAGTACATAGCATATATGGTATCCCCTATTTGACTTTATGCAGGATATAATAATATTGTTTTCCAAAATAGACGATTAAGTATTAGTTTAAAATTCAAAGAATTTTTCATCCAAGAAAAGATGATCTCAAACTGTAATACGTTTAAAAAAAACAAACATTGTGTTAGTTAAAAAGAGGGAGGCAAGTATGGGTGGGATGACATTTGTGTCCATGTCTTTAACAAAACCCTGACTTCCAATTTTATTACAAGACTTCAGGTGTAAAGTAAAACATCTTAAAGGTTGACTCCCTAGACCAATCCACTGCCCTGAGGATATTTTGTAATCCTCCAGCTAAAATTATTACGTTTGAGCTCCAATTTTAGTGATATCAATTCCTGATAGAGACATTAGACTTTTAACCTATCTTGCAAAGGTCACAGACAAGACTGCTTTATGTGTTTCTTTGAAAGAAATTAATAATTGTGATTGATCTAATCTAATAAGATCTGTTCTGTTTTTATATTCTGGTAGGCATTTAATAACACCGAGATGTGGATTCCCTGGAAAATTTGGGTATTCTACAAAACTAATGATTGTTTTTCTTCTTCTATAAATATGGGTGACATCAGTAGTATATGATCTTTAAGTTACCTCCAGAGCTCTGACATCTGAGAATATTTCAAATGATATAAGGACATTACAACTTAGTTAGTTTCATCAAAAGGAGTTTTAACCCCTTCAGGACAATGGTTTTGTGTGTATGTTGTCATGGGAGGGCTACTATGATGGATAGCTCCTGCCCGGAATCAGTTCCCCAGTGATGCTCCTCAGGTCCGGCTACAATATAATTTCCCAAATGGGCTGTGATCACTGTTTACCCTGCTAGTCAATTCCACAACATATCGGATGAGACCGGTCATGTTGGTAAAACAAGATGCACACTGTCAGGGTTCTACCCTGACCTTCTGTCTCATGCATTTAAAACAAACAGTGATTTTGCATTGAAGTTGGATCCTCTGCTTAACCCCTTTGTGATGCATGGTGCTTGTGTCCCAGACAACACAAGCAACAAAACGTCACAATTTGTTCCTGGCCACCGATCACAAGGTAATCTTGTGTCTTAATCGCGAGATGTCACGGAGGCGTGCCCAAACCCGGAAGTTGTTAAAGCTCATTTGAATTGTGACCCTGTCCAGGTTTGGGGGTAAGTACTTTATTTATTTGCATTTTGGGGGCAAGTTCTTTATTTATTTGCACTTTGGGGGTAAGTCCTTTTATTAATTTACAGTGTGGGGACCAGTGCTTTACTTCATTATACTCTGGGGGCAAGTCATTTTATTTATTTATTTATTTAATTGCAGTTTGGGGACAAGACCTGTATTTATTCACAGTCTGGAGCAAGTCCATTGATTTATTTACTGTCTAGGGGCAAGTCTTTTTATTAATTAACAGTGTGAGAACAAGTACTTTATTTAATTGCAGTTTGGGTCAAGTACTTTATTTATTTGCAGTTTGGGGGCATGTCCTTTACTTATTTGCAGTATGGGGGCAAGTCCTTTATTTATTTATTTACAGTCTGGGGCAAGTTCTTTTATTTATTTACAGGTTGAAGGCAAGTCCTGTATTTATTTACAGTCTGGAGAGGAAAGCCGACTCCTCCGCCTGCCAGACATCCAAACAGTAATGGTATATGTGGATCAAGACGCCCAGTTCCCAGACTTGGAAACTGATGTCAAAAGGAGACATAGAACCTGATGATTGCTGCAATGACCTAATGACGTAGAGTGCAGATGGAAGCAGCTTCACCCCAGCAGAATCCCAGTGGAAGGGCAAACAGTCTAGAAGACTTTCTCCAAGACGAGGAAGTGGCAATGTACAACTGCAAACAACGAACAATGTCCAGATTATCCTCAGATGTCAAAGGATCTGGAAAAAATAACTGTAACTGCCTGTAACTCAGAACACTGCTTGGCGGAGGTTAAGGCCAACAATAGCATGGTCTTCAGGGTCAGCAAACACAGGGAAATATCCTGAAGGTGTTCTAATGGAGATTCCGCCAAAGCATGGAGGACCAGAGGAAGATTCCATGGGGTCATGACAGCCTTAAAAAAATGAACAATTAACAGATCCAATGCCCATCATACTGACTTAGGTGTAGACAGTGCGGAAACCTGAACTCGTAAAGATTTCAAACTC
Source organism: Pelodytes ibericus (assembly GCA_036172795.1). NCBI lineage: Eukaryota > Metazoa > Chordata > Amphibia > Anura > Pelodytidae > Pelodytes > Pelodytes ibericus. Next base: position 122,108,260 of record CM069859.1, read on the forward strand.
AACCCCAATACAGGCCTGCTTGAAGAAAGACATCAGGCAGAGAAGCAGACAAAGAGTTAGACACCTTACCCATGGCCCAAACTAGGAAGGCACAAACACCAAGCTGCCAGCTGAAGAGAGTGTGGACGGGGATACAGGACAGTCTTCTGGGCCACCACGGCAAGATTGCCAGTACTTCTGCTTCCTTCATCCGGAACTTTTTCAGAACCCGAGGAATGAGGAGGATAGGTGAAAAAAAGTACAGAAACTCCGTCGGCCAGGGGAAAGATAGGGCATCTACTCTCTCCACCAGGAGATGAGGTATCCTGGGGAAAAAACGGGGAACCTGTGCATTGGAGGAAGATGCCATCAGATCTATTGCTGGGTGACCCCACCATAGGCAAAGATGATTGAACACCTGAGATGACAGCTTCCACTATGCCGTGTTGACAGTGGTGTGGCTCAGGTAATCTACAACAGTGTTCTCAATCCCTGGAAGGTAAACAGCTGACAGATACTCCACTTGCTCCTAGACCCAGAGAGCAATGGGAATGAACTCCCAGCTGAGAGTCAGGCTTCTGGTACCTCCTTGATGGTTGATCTGTTGTCTTTCCGTATTTTCACCCAGTGGCCCTGAACCGATGGCTGAAAAGCTTGTAAAGCCCTGTAAATTGCCCTCAGCTCCAATATGTTTGCATGAAGATGTCGTTCCGATGGCTGCCATTTGTCTTGAACGTAGAGATCTTCCAAATAGTCACCCCAGCCATGAGCACTTGCATCTGTGCCACAAACCTCTCCTGAGGTGACGGATGTTCCCCTCAGGACTTCAATCCCCAAAAGATTTATGATGAAATATTGTTGATTGCCCTCCAATTTTTTGAGACTAATATATACAGGAAATCTCACAGACGACCCCGCTTTATGTAATGGGATTGCTAGTTCTTCCGCCTCTGTAATCTGTAAGAGGAAAACCTCTCCTGAGGTGACAGATGTTCACCTCAGGACTTCAATCCCCAAGAGATTTATGATGAAATATTGTTGAATCCCCTCCAATTTTTGAGACTAATATATATCCAGGAAATCTCACAGACAATCCCGCTTTCTGTAATGGGATTGGACTGTATTTAGTCATTTATCCATTTGTGGGAATATTACATTACCTTTTATTTATATAGCGCCAACAAATTTACGCAGAACTTTGTACAGAGCATAAGAATGGAGTTACAAATAAATTTAGACAAAAATGTTTCAGACTAAAACATGAGGTAGAGTGCCCTGCTCGCAAGCTTACATTCTAGAGGGGATGGGGAACACGAGACACACAAGGAGAGTGTAAGGCAGAAAGAAAGAGGGAAAGGTAAAGATAACAGTAGATTGTGATAATGGAAGGTGTGTGGTAGTAGAGGACTGAGTCACACCAGAAGTTACTAAGTAGCTGAATAGTTGGGTGCATTGTAAGTCTACAAATGGCAGGTGAGTAAAGTATGTGACATGGTTAAGATATTGCTAGTAAATATGTGCAGAAGGGAGAAGTATGACAGGTGGTTTATTAGAGGTAAAGTCACATCATCTGATTAACCAGACCTATAAAAGAAATTAAGCTGGGGTGGGTTGTGGGGAAGGGAGGGTGCGCATTAAGCAGTCTGGTCTGGTTGCAAAAGGATTCTTTAAGTGTGTGTGGGTCCAAGTGAGATCTGAATGAAGGAGGAGAAAATATTAAGAAACAATAATAAGGAGATGTGGGAGGAGATTGAAATCAACTGGAGAGTGACCACAGATAGAGTAAGTATATAATTTAGAGTGAGGCAGATCAATAGAAAATTCAAAGTTGCATAATATGGAGAGCATAGTATACAGATATTGTAGAGACAGGAGTATAAAGTCCAAGTCTGGCTGTATACCCCAAGAACATGTATGAAACAGTCTTCCAATTTATGGCAATCTCCACTTTTACCGCAGAAAGAAAATGGTAAATTATTTTGTGTTTATTTTTGTTTTCTGGTTTTCTGTTTTCTATGTGTCTTTGTTTTCTATCTCCAAATTTAATCACAGAATTAGCACCAGTTAACAGACAAGTGCATTTATGTCATTTTTTATATTTGTATAAGTTTCTTGTGCACCTTCTATTTCTATACATGACGTATGTTCAACCACCAGGCCTGATGACGACTGGTCTCCACGGGCAGATAAACCAACCTGTCCAGAAGTAACTGGGGAACCAGAAGGAGAAGCAGTAGGAATGATTGAAGAAAACGAGTGTGCCACTGGGCCCATCGAACTAGGCCAATAGTCGAGACCACCAGGGACATAAGCTTCCTGATGGGTAACCAGCTGGGGAGTCTGACATTTTGGACAGCGGAAATCAATCTTGACTTGTGGTCTAGCGACAGGGAAACCATAGCGGTGGCAGTGTTGAACTATGCAACCAGAAACACTAGTGACTGGGATCGATGGAGCTGGCTCTTTAACGAAATTGATCTTCCACCCAACCTCTTGCAGGTAGCACAAGGACTTATCCCTGTGAGCAGCGAGAATGCAGGGAGAGGAAGCCACGATGAGAATGTCGTCCAAGTAATAAAAAAAAGTCAGGCCCTGCTTGCGAAGCTCTGCTATGCAAATCACCAGAACTTTGGAGAAAGTTCGGGGAGCCGTACTGAGACCAAATAGAAGGACCCGGAATTGAAAATGGGCCTCCCCTACTGCAAACCGTAGGAACCACTGGTGTTGCAGCCTGGGTATATGGAAGTAGGCATCCTGAAGATTGATGGAGATCATACAATCGCCAATCCAAATGAATGGTATAATAAATTGGACTACATCCGGAACTTCTTGACCTCCAATAACTTATTAAAAATAGAGAGGTCGAGGACCAGTCTCCAGCCTCCCGAGACCTTTGTGACGAAAAATAGGGGTGAGTAATTTACTATGAAATGATTGGGCCAATCTACTGGAACGAAGAAGGGACTGCAGGAAATCTGAAAGGACTTTCCTTTTTCCTGGATTGAATGGAACACTTGTTCTGATAAAAACTGGTGGAGTATAGAACGAAATTCCTGTAGTCTATTCGCGTGATGTCTTTGACCCAGCAGTCTGAGGAAAAACCTGCCCAGACTGCTGAAAACACGAGGAGGTGAGCCCAAACTGGAGCAGCCTGGACAGAGAGATCTTCGGGACTGGAATGTCCCCCAAAATGAAGAGGCAGGACAAGAGCGGTACCCTCTAGTTGAACTGTGGAACCAACTTCTCCAAGTTGAAGATCTAGCAACCTCTTTACCCGGCCTATATTGTATAGAGTACCGAAAGGAAGGACAAAAGTTTTGACGATCATTCCAAACTGACCTGGGAGACCGTCTTCTCTCTTGAGAACTTTGTTCCCCTCAGAAGCCTTATGAATGGCGTCCTCTAGATCCTTTCTGAACAATACTTCCCCTCAAACGAAATGGACACCAGGGAGTTCTTGGAAGTATTATCTTCATGCCAATGTTTCAACCATAAAGCTCTTCTGGCTGAAACGTCCAAGCCCATGCATCTGGCTGCAAGGTTCAGCATATCGGAGGAGGATTCAATAAAAAAAATCTTCTGCCAGTTTCATGTCAGATAGGGAGTCCAGATGTTTCTCCTTGGGAACCCCAGCTTCAATATCTTCTTTGAGATCCAGCATTTCAAAGCCCCGGAGACTGATGTCATTGCAACCGTAGGTTGGCAAATAGTGCCTGCTGCTACAAAATATGTGGAAAGTGAGGCGTCTATCTGATTCTAAATAGGATCATTCAGGAGTGCTGGTCCATCCAGAGGTAATGATGACCGTCGAATGACCCGAATCACTGGGGCATCTACCACCGGAGGAGAGGTACAGAGGCCAGAATCTTCTGGAGCAACTGGATATAACTTACAGATTCTTCGCCCAGATGAAAACTTGCATTCCGGAGCCTTCCACTCAGCAGCAATTAATTCTTCAATAGTATTATGCACCGGAAAGGATGGACGTACCATATAGAGGTTGGCGAAGGATTTGTCTGCCGCCCCAGCTGTAGGTAGAGGTTCCAAAATACACAGGGTAGCTCTCACCACACCAATGAAGTGGTCAATAAGGGAGGCACCAAGGATAACCCTCGTATCTACCTCTTCCTCAGCTGAGGAATAATCACTCTGCTCCCATAGGATCCACAGGAGCGGGATGCTCTGTAAATAAAAATGATCCTACTGGGAACTGTGTTGAGCTGGGATGAATCTGCTCATCTGCTTTTTCCGACGCTTCTTCACAGCCTGGTTAATAAGTTGCACAATATCTGGAGACAGATCCGGTACAGCAGCTTGAGAAAAACAGTCCCCGTAGAGACGTTTTCCCTCCAAAGCAGGGGCATCACAGGCCAGAAAATGGTGCTGTTTCCCCTTTCTTTTCCTCAGAGGTCAGAGGTGCAGATTGGAAAGTTTGGGGATGCATTGGGAAGTCTATGGGGCAGATTCGCAAATATGATGGGGGGGGGGCTAATTGGCAAATAAAAGGAAATCAAAACAATGAATGCATTTTCTCAATTATAGGTTTTATTAAATATGGGAAAAAAAACAGTTTACATGTGAATTATTATTTACTAGTAAAACTTTTTTCTGTAAGGTCATCTTATATTTACTGGGCCCTGGGTGTGGTCAGAAACAGACTTGGCAGGGGGGATTTGATTTAGCCCTTTAACAAATAATTCCAGGGGGAAACACACAACATCTTTAGCCCAACATAGGCACATTTCCTATTCATAATGGTGGGTACCTTGACAGATATCCGTTCTGGACAATAGCTTTTTTGCTATTTTATTTATGTGTGCATTTAAATAAAAGTGCATGCTTGCTTTTGAAATGAATCCTCACATATAATATATTGTTTTCTTAAGGAAAGATAGCGTTTTCTTTTGCAACCATTTTTTTTTTTTAGACTTAACCCTTTTGTAATATATAAAATGTAAATAAGGGTTGTGGTTTTTTTTCTGGAAAACAGCATATTTTTCTCCTATCTCGTTATGACACAAGATAAAAAAAAAAGTGTCAGTGAGAGACACATTTACTGTATTTTTTTAATTTATTGCATGTGATCAATGTGATTGATTTTCACAGTGATCACATTAACAAATGCAAAAAACTAATGGTTGATCCTGGTCTTCCTAACTGTTAAGACAACCAAGATCAACTTACCCAATCTCTCCCCCCAAATTTTAGGGAGGATGGCAATGGATTGTGATTAGCCCTTACACTAATCACCATCCTGAGTGCAATGGCAGAGGCAGTCTAAAAACACCCCTCACCCAATTTGCCTAGGGTGAGGGGGCATTATTGACAGGTCAGTGACCTTTTCCATTGTCACTGTCTTAAGATTTTTGCTTCTCCAATATAGCTGAGCTATACACATTATAGTTCTTTACTTGTTTTTATTTTATAAACATCATAAAGTTAGCTTTATCACTTATGGCAGAAGCGTGGGGCCCAGGGACAAGGAGATTAATGATGCTTGCTAAATCAGCATTTCAGGGATCCAAATCCAAATGCCATGCACCTACATAACCATGAATTCCATGCTGAATTATAAGATTTCCTTGTCTCTGAGAGACAATGCTTCTTCTGAAAGTGATAAAGCTAAGTGTTAAATTCTGAGCTCTGTGTTGTGTCCTATGAAATTACCAAAATTAGCTGTAACAGGGCCTCCTGAATTAAATAATGTGGATTCCCTGCTGGATCCTTCAACAGAAAAGGAGAGGTTAGAATTAATCTTGAGTAATCTATTACTAGCTCTAGAATTCTTGGGAACCATGGTTGGGCCGGCCACAAAGAAGCAAGCAAAATCAATGTTGCCCGTTGCCTCTTCGCTTGTCATAAGACTCTTAGAATCATCGCAAATGGTGGGAATGAATAATTTGTGGGAAAAGCACCCAGACTGTGAGCTGGATCTTCAACTGTAAAATAACTGCATATGCTTGTTCAGTGATGATGAAAACAGATCCATTTCCAAAGGACCTCATAAAGACTGGATCTTTAGATCTGGTATACCACTATATGATTGGAAAGACCTGGTAGGTATTTTTTTGGGGGGTAATACCCCTGTCAACACAAAAATGCCAACAATTCTTGGCCAATGCTGCCAATGGTTTCTATCTGGTTTCCCCTATGCTGTTTATATATGTCACCAATGATATATTGTCCATCTTTAGTAATATACAAAAATGTATTTAGTCTTTTGCTAGACTCTTCAGAGCATAAAACCCTGCTCACGACCCAAGATCACTCCCCATACCAACAGGCTAAAATCTGGTTATATCACTAACTCTGGCACCATCCCAAAAATGGCCTTGTCTTTCCTAGCTACTGTCTTTTAACCACCATATCACCTCTTCCTTGGCATCCTGTGGAATGGGTATCTATTCTGGATAATTGAGATAGTTCCATCATTTCTGAGCTTTATACCTCTAAAGCTTTGTAATATGAACATATTGCCTGAATGGATGTTGTCAAAATCCCTGTTATTCTTGCTAAGGTTCTTAGTGATATCACTTCCTTGGTAAATGCAGATCTGAAATCTAGATCTCTTAGATAATGTATTCTTTTGATCTTGAAATGTTTAAATATGACCTATTATTTTAATCTCTTTAAATGTATGACTGGTCTTTCCTCTCTCACTTTTTTCTATTTGTCTTTTAACTTTTTCACTTCATTGGCTGATTAGATTGTAATCTATCTGAGAAAACCAGAATGGTTTTGGATACTTGGCTTGTCTGAAATTCTACTGTATACCCTTGTACTGTTTGTAGAATCCAACGATCTTTGGTTATATTTAACCAGTTGTAGGAAAAAAGAGCCTGCCATCCAGTTTTCCCTGGCATCCCAACTCCAAATGATTCAGCAAATGAGCACTTACCTGAATAGGGTCTGGAACTATTGCCCTCAATCTCCAAGGTCTGCCTATTTTGTGAAAAAATGGGTTTGGTGATATTTTAAATTTGGGACAAAAATCCTTGTCTCTGAATTGTGTGTTACGGTTAAGAAAACAGCCTCTACACAAGGTTTAAAAACCTTCCTCATAGAGTTTTGGGCTTTATTTACATGCAAATCGCTCTTTGAATCCAATCTTTAACCCCTTCGCGACACAGGACGGACTAGGTCCGTCCTGTGTGGCGAAGCGTTAGTGACACAGGACGGACCTAGTCCGTCCTGTGTTAAAAGAGGCACTGAAAGCGATTTTTTTTCGCTTTCAGTGCTTCAACTGTATTGCAACGATGTCTCCGTGTGGAGGCATCGTGTAATACAAAAAAAAAATGCCGGGCGTTTTTCGATCGCTCACCAGAGCGATTTAAAAAGCCGGTTTTAAAGGCACATTGCCTTTTAAACACGTGGCGCGCCCAGCAGATTCAAAGAGCATAGGAAGCGATTTACATCGCTTCCTATTGCTCTCTAAGTGTTGCTGACATGCCTCAGAGGTGGAGGATGTCAGCAACACTTAAAAAAATTACAAAAAATGGCAATACATACCGCGATCTCCAGCCACACTCCATGTGGCTAAGATGGCGATGCCCTTCTAAGGGCAGTTGCTTCAGGAAGCAGCTAGTAGCTGCTTCCACCCCCTGGAGGTGTTACTTGATTGCCTCATCAGTGAGGCAATCAGTAACATCCAATTACAGGAGTAGGAGGTGGGGTGAGAGCTCTGATGAGCTCTCACCATTTGTCTGGTAAGAGCAATATTTATCAATATTGACTCTGACCAGGATGGATCTGCCTCCCTCTCCTCACTTGCGTTTTGGTGAGAGAGAGAGACAGATCAGTATTGTGAGAGATAGTCAGTTAGTAAGTTTTAATAAAATTTTATATTGTGAGACCCAAAGGCTTTTATCAAAGCCATTCCCTGTGTTTTAACCCCTTCCCTATCTTTGAACACCTGTAAATAGTGATCTTGCACAGCTGCACGTTTTTGCTGTCTGTGCATTTTTTAGGGGTTAATTTTTTTTACCTGTAATTTATTACAGCTCTTTTAACCCCTTTTTTGCCGTTGATCTTTGCGATTGCACTGATCCGGCTGCAGAAGCACATTTTTGCTATCTGCATATTTTTTTTTTGAAACCCGCTAGGGGCAATTATACCCGCTAGGGGGTCACGTAAATTAATAATTTTTTTGGGTTATGTCTGAGCGCGTGTATAGCGCTGAGGAGGCTTATGCCATCCTCGCCTCAGATTCTGAGGCCACTGAGTCAGGGTCAGATTTTGACCCTGATCAGTTTACTGATACATCTTCTAGTGATGTATCAGTGGCTGCTGGGCCCCCTGCCACAAGGAGTCACGAGACTCTGGCTGGCAGTGCTGCTGAGGAGTGGGTAGCGCCTAATCGCTATAGGCCAGCTATCCCTCCTTTCACTGCAGTTCCGGGCATCAATATTGATGTCGCAGGATTTACTCCCCTGCAGTTTGTTCAGATTTTTATGGGGATGATCTTTTGGGGGACATTGTCTCCCAAACAAATCTTTTTGCGCAGCAGCACCGTGCTGCTAACCCTCAGTCCTTTTTGGGAAGGCAGCACTGGACCCCGACTGATTGCCCAGAATTTCTGAAATTCTGGGCACTCACCTTATTGATGGGCATCATCAAGAAGCCCTCACTCCGCTCCTACTGGAGCACGAGTCCTATTTGTATTACCCCTATTTTCCCCCAGACAATGCATAGGCTGCGTTATGAAACGCTCCTGCGTTATATGAATTTTTCTGATAACAGCCTGTGCCTCCCTAGAGAGCACCCCCAATTTGAAAGGCTGTTTAAAATCCGCCCCCTGATTACCCACCTCGCTGCCAGGTTTGCAGAATTTTATACACCTGGGAAGAATATATCTGTTGATGAATCCCTGATGAAATATAAGGGAAGGTTGGGATTCAAACAGTATATACCTTCCAAGCGCTCCAGGTATGGCATCAAGGTGTATAAACTTTGCGATAGCGAGAATGGGTACACTCAGGCCTTCCGGGTATACGAGGGAAAGGATTGCCACCTTGACCCTCCAGGTTGCCCAGAACATCTGGGAACCAGTGCCAAAATTGTTTGGGACCTGATACTCCCCCATATGAACAAAGGGTACCACTTGTATGTAGATAACTTCTACACAAGTGTACCTTTGTTCAAGCTACTGTACTGCTTTGATACAGTAGAATGCGGTACTGTACGCCAGAACCGCATAGGTTTCCCCAAAAATTTGGCACAGACCCGGTTAAAAAGGGGGGAGACAACAAAAGAGACAAAGAGGAGCTCTTGGCTGTTAAGTACAGAGACAAGAAGAATGTGTGTCTGCTCAGCACCATCCATGACGAGAGGACTGTGGAGGTCTCTGTAAGTGGCAGACCTGAGGTCACCAGAAAACCAGCGTGCATCAAGGCCTACAACAAACATATGGGGGGGGGTTGATTTGGCAGATCAGCTGCTGCAGCCCTACCTCATCATGCGTAAGACCAAGGCCTGGTACAAAAAGGTTGCTATTTATCTTTTGCAAATTGCAACCCACAATTATTTTTTGCTTTGCAAAAAAGCAAACCCCGAAATGAGAGTGACCTTTTTGCAATTTCAGCTCCAGGTCATTTCGGGGATATTGTACCACGATGCACCTGGTCCCCGGGCGGTGATGGGGGAAAGTAGGGTTGGGGCTACCCATTTCATTTTTAAAATCCCCCCTACTCCAAAAAAGCAGAACCCGCAGAGAAAGTGTAGAGTGTGCTACACCAGGGGGCAACGAAAGGAGACCTCCTTCTACTGCCCTGATTGCCCTGGACAACCTGCACTCTGTATAGGTACATGCTATAAGCTGTACCACACAGTGGCCAACTTTTAATTTTTTTTATTTGTGGTTTCTGCTTCAGTGGGTTTTAAATGTTTTTACTTGTACTGCTCCAGACTTTTACATTTTTCTGTTCCAAGGCAGCCTGTCCTATAATTTGTGCTGTACTTCCCAACGTTTCAAATACATACACTTTCATGGCGTAAAAAAACTAAACTGGGGTATGCAAAGGCAGAGGCGGCTATAGACTTTGTGAGGCCTTAGGCGAAAGTCGAACATGAGGCCCTCACGGACACACATTATTAAATAAAATATATGCAAGTGATAATAAAAATGAACTGTAGAAATAGCATATTTCAAGATCAGATTCAAATCACAGCTTCTAGAAATGAACAGCTCCTAGAATTTTATTTGTCTCATAATTATTCTACAAACATCTATAAACATTTGGTATAGATAAAATTGTGTGCGGCTGACTAACTCACATTGTTATTGCTGTGTCCTAAATGTGAACACTAACACATATCACACATTCATTCATAGACACACTCAGTGAGCACACACTGACTCACAGACACACTCAGTCAGCACACAATCACACTCAGCCAGCACACACTCACAGATACACTCAGCCAGCACACACTGACTCACAGACACACTCAGAAAGCACACAATCACACACTAACAGAAACACTCAGCCAGAAGGAAAGGTGCTCAATGTTTAAAGTGGTCTCACAGACCACGTTGTGCTAGAAGATTGGCACTTTGTTCTTCCTCACAGCACCAGATGCACTGTGATTTAGCCATTCAATATGCCAGGATTTTGCCCCTCAATATGCCAGGATTTTGCCCCTTAATATGCCAGGATTTTGCCACTCTGTGACAGGATTTTGCCCCTCATTATGCCACAATTTTGCCCCTCACAAATCCTAGAATTTTGCCTCTCAATATGCCAGGATTTTGCCACTGTATGCCAGGATATTGCCCCTCACAATGCCAGGATTTAGCCTCTCACTATGCCAGGATTTTGCCACTCTGTGCCAGGATTTTGCCCCTCATTATGCCAGAATTTCGCCCCTCACAATGCCAGGATTTAGCCTCTCACTATGCCAGGATTTTGCCCCTCATTACGCCAGAATTTTGCCCCTCACAATGCCAGAATTTTGCCTCTCACTATGCCAGGATTTTGCCCCTCATTATGCCAGAATTTTGCCCCTCACAATGCCAGAATTTTGCCTCTCAATATGCCAGGATTTTGCCACTGTGTGCCAGGATTTAGCCTCTCACTATGCCAGGATTTTGCCCCTCACCTCATTATGCCAGGATTTTGCCCTACACTGTGCCTCGTTTGTGCCCCCCTCCTCCCCCCTTCCCTAGTACTTACCTCCACGCTGCTCTCCGTTGTTTCCTCCGTGCATCTTCTCTCCTGCACGGAGGAAGGAAGTTCCGGTCGCGTTTTTTTTTTTTTTTTAAACTTTATTGCGCGGGTTCAATAAAGTTTAAAAAAAAACGCGATCGGAGCTTCCTTCCTCCGTGCAGGAGAGAAGATGCACGGAGGAAACGTCCCAGGTTAGTGTAACAGGGAGCTTAACGGCAGCGTTAAGCTCCCTGTTACATCAAAGGCAATAAGGTGAGTTAGGCAGCCGCGAGGCCCCCGTGAGTGCGAGGCCTTAAGCGGCTGCCTAACTCGCCTAATTAGAGAGCCGCCTCTGTGCAAAGGGCCCCAAACTAAAGATAGACCTATTAGAACGGAAATTCTAATTAAATCAAAATGATCAAGTCCATGAATTGTGCCTCAACCTTCCCAAAAATCCTGGCAAACCTATGCATGGGGGGCATAGGTATACTCAGGGGGCCTTGCAGAAAACAACCTGGAGTGTTTTCTTGCAGTAACGTATAACAGGCTCTCCTAAGTTGCAGTCAAAAAGCAACATGTGTGAAAAAAACCAAGATTAAAAAATTAGCACCACACATGTTCTCAAACCTTTTTGGGCTAAACGCTTCCATCAGAGGCATCAATTCACCCCATATGCAATACCTTGGGGTGTCAACTTTTCAAATACATACACTTTCATGGCGTAAAAAACTAAACTGGGGTATGCAAAGGGCCCCAAACTAAAGATAGACCTATTAGAACAGAAATTCTAATTCAATCAAAATGACCAAGTCCATGAATTGTGCCTCAACCTTCCCAAAAATCCTGGCAAACCTATGCATGGGGGGCATAGGTATACTCAGGGGGCCTTGCAGAAAACAACCTGGAGTGTTTTCTTGCAGTAATTTATAACAGGCTCTCCTAAATCACCATGAAAAAGGAATGTGGGTGGAAAATCCAATATTGAAAAATTACCACCACACATGTTCTCTCAATTTGTTTGACTAATGGTTTCATCAGAGGCATCAATACACCCCATAAACAATACCTTGGGGTGTTCAACTTATGAAATATATACACTTTCATGGCAAAAAAACCCTAAATGGGGTATGCAAAAGTCCACAAGATGAAGATAGGCCTATTCAAACAAATAACTCATATTCAATCTAAAGGACCAAGTCCTTTAATTGTGCCTCAACCTTCCCGAAAATCCTGGCAAACCTATGCATGGGGGGCATAGGTATACTCAGGGGGCCTTGCAGAAAACAACCTGGAGTGTTTTCTTGCAGTAACGTATAACAGGCTCTCCTAAGTTGCAGTCAAAAAGCAACATGTGTGAAAAAAACCAAGATTAAAAAATTAGCACCACACATGTTCTCAAACCTTTTTGGGCTAAACGCTTCCATCAGAGGCATCAATTAACCCCATATGCGATACCTTGGGGTGTCAACTTTTCAAATACATACACTTTCATGGCGTAAAAAACTAAACTGGGGTATGCAAAGGGCCCCAAACTAAAGATACACCTATTAGAACAGAAATTCTAATTCAATCAAAATGACCAAGTCCATGAATTGTGCCTCAACCTTCCCAAAAATCCTGGCAAACCTATGCATGGGGGGCATAGGTATACTCAGGGGGCCTTGCAGAAAACAACCTGGAGTGTTTTCTTGCAGTAATGTATAACAGGCTCTCCTAAATCACCATCAAAAAGTAATGTGGGTGGAAAATCTAAGATTGAAAAATTACCACCACACATGTTCTCTCAATTTGTTTGACTAAATGGTTTCATCAGAGGCATCAATACACCCCATATACAATACCTTGTGGTGTCAACTTATAAAATATATACACTTACATGGCAATAATTAGCACAGTGTCTGCTAAAAAGTCCCCAAAAGAAGATGGGTAGAAGAATATGACAAATTAGAAAAATGTCTTCATATGACAAAATCACAAATTTGACATTGCATCCCAACAATTCAAGAAACCTATGCATGGGTGGAGATGTAGCTGAACACATATTGGGGTGTTATTTGACACTGACACATACAAGAATCTGTAAATTCATGTTTGAAATACAATGTATGTAAAAATACACAAACAATTACTACAATTACTTACTGGTGGTAGAATTAGTGCATGGAAAGTGTTAAAAAACTACCATTTGAAATACCCTGGGGTGTCTAGTTTTCAAAAATAAATGGTTTTGTGGGGTAAAATACACTGGCCGGCTTCAAATATGTCCCAAATGGGACATGGGCGCAGGTTGTCTGAACGTCAAAATTCCAAGTGTGAAATTCAGAATGCGCACCTCCCAATTGTGGCCCTATAGCCCCCAAATAATCTAACAAACCTATGCATGGGTGGTATCCCTGTACTCAGGAGATGTTGCTGAACACATATTGAGGTGTTGTTTGACTGTAACACCTAACAGTATCTGTGAATGTGCTCCTAAAGTGCAGTGAATGTGCAAAAAAACGCACACAAAATGATTACCCATAGGCTGGTGGTAGAATTAGTGCATGGAAAGTGTTAAAAAAACTACCATTTGAAATACCCTAAGGTGTCTAGTTTTCAAAAGACGATGGTTTTGTGGGGTAAAATACACTGGCCGGCTTCAAATATGTCCCAAATGGGACATGGGCGCAGGTTGTCTGAACGTCAAAATTCCAAGTGTGAAATTCAGAATGCGCACCTCCCAATTGTGGCCTTTTAGCCCCCAAATAACATAACCTACCTATGCATGGGTGGTATCCCTGTACTCAGGAGATGTTGCTGAACACATAATGAGGTGTTTTTTGACAGTGACACCTAACAGGATCTGTGAATGCATGCCTGAAGTACAATGTGTGTGAAAAAAAATTACTTCTCAAAGGTTCAACAAAGGCTGGTGGTAGAATTAGTGTATGGAAAGTGATAAAATACCACCATTTGAAATACCCTAGGGTGTCTAGTTTTCAAAAATATATGGATTTGTGGGGTACAATACACTGGCCGGCTTCAAATATGTCCCAAATGGGACATGGGCCCAGGTTGAAAGCATGTCAAAATTCCAAGTGTGAAATTCAAAATGTGCACCTCCCATATGTGGCCTTTTAGCCCCCAAATAACATAACCTACCTATACATGGGTGGTATCCCTGTACTCAGGAGATGTTGCTGAACACATAATGAGGTGTTATTTGTCAGTACCCCATCAAATTTTCAGGAAATGTTTACCTGAAACATAATCTGTGTGAAAAATATATTTTTATTTTTTTTTGCTGCAAAGTTTGGCAATGTTTGGCAAAGGTTTGTGGTAAAATGGCTACGTGAAAAGTGTCAAAATACCCCAATTTAAATGCCCTGAGTGTTCTAGTTTTGAAAAATATGTACATTTGGGGGGTCATTCATCGATTTAGTACAGATATCAGTGTTAAAGTGTCACTATCGCAAAATTTTTTTAAAATTATGTTTAAATTGCATTGCACTACTTATAGTTCTAGCCCTGTAACTTGAATAAAAAAGCACAAAAACATAAAAACATGGGCTATTTCTGAACTCAGGACAAATTTGAAAAACTATTTAGCAGTGTTTTTTTTTGTTGTCTGTTGTAGATAAGTATGCGATTTTTCTAATAAAAGTCACAAAAAATCTTTTTTTGTTTAAATTTTCACCATATTTTAATATTTTTTTTATATAAAATTATATGCTACCTTAAAAATATTGGCATCAAAAGAAAGCCCATCTTATGCCGATAAAAACAATATATAGTTTGTGTGGGTACACTAAATGAGAAAGAAAGAAATTACATCAAAACACAAACACCTCAGAAATGTTAAAACAGCTCATGTCACCAAGCGTCGGACAAGCCAAAAAAGTCATGTCACTAAGGGGTTAAGGGTCTCTACTTGTTTTGGATCTTTTATGACGTCTTCCGCCATTTCAAAAATGTTTGTAACTGGGCCAGAAAGATCCAGCAGTTTATACTGTCAAGCTTTTTCTTGGAGACTATTTTTTGGATAGATCTCTGGGGTTTCACACACATTACCCATTATTGTAGTCCTGAGACATGCAGCTTTTAATTCATAACGTGTCTGTCCATACTTTTTCAAACTCTGTTCTTACTTACTGAGATGATCCCTTGGGGTGCAGTCTGCAGACCATGGATTAATAATCCCTCCTGGGTCGCCAGATGTTTCTTTTTTTTTTTTTTATATTTATATTCTTTATTAATTTTTCCGTAGACACACAAAAAAAAAGGAATATACAACCACAACACAAGACAGGATACATACATTACTCGTTGAGGTCGGCAGTTAATACATGGAAACTTTACTTTATGAGTTTCTCCCTTCCGTTACATACAGGTTCTTGGAATGCTTATTGGTTGATGTACGTCTCTCCCTGTTTTCCCTAGTCTCCTCCTCTCCTTCCCAGGGGAGTGGAGTGAGGTTTGCTTTACAGAATCCTATCTTTAAGGGTGAGATATAGTGATGCTTCCATTCATGTGATACTTCGAAGAGTAATGCTAGCCTCAAATATTCTTCATTCAAACATTCATTCTTCATACAACTACAGACAAACTCTCAAGCCAGTACGAGCGTCGCCAGGGGCCAAGGGGGGGGGGGGGGGTACGGGGGGAAGGACTAGTTAGCTTACATCATGTAGCTACAGTATTGTCAACGGAGCCAGCAGTGACACATCAATTATCCGCTGGGTATCCACAGAAAGACAGAGAAAAAGAGCAATACTACTAAAGTATGTTCTAGGAGGTATGAAGACCAAGGTGCCCAAATAATGTAATTTTTACTACTCATGTTTTTATCCTTAGAGTTTAGGGATAGGTATTTCTCAGCTTCAGCCTGGAATTTTATTTGGGCCTTAATCTCAGGCCACTGTGGAATCTCTTCTTTGCACCAGTAGCGAGACAAACAAATTTTAAAAGCCGACAGTATATTAATACTCAGCGCCCTTCGGTTTTTGTCTCGATCTGACAATTCCAGGTGGAACAGAAAATTTTGTGGAGTGAGTTCCCCATTATCAGGTGTAAGCCATTTCAAAAGTTCATCCGCTTTTTGTCTAATCGGTTTTAGATGGTCGCATTCCCACCATATATGGTAGTGGGAACCGATAAACCTATGACAGCGCCAGCATAGTTCGCTGGTGTTTGGGTAAATTTTTGCTAAGCGGGCAGGGACCAAATACCACCTATGGGTGAGTTTGTAGTACTGTTCCTGTATGCTAATGCAGTGATTAACTTTCCTGATCTCCTTCCAGGCTTTAAACCAATCCTGAAGGGGAAATACCTTCCCCACCTCAGATTCCCATTGAGTAATTGCCGAGGATCTCTCGACCGTCACCCCCTTGTCGAGAAATCCTCGGGATCTTGCTATCACATTTTTATTACCGACTGAGTTCAAGAACTCGTCCCAATCTGTACTATCCGAGGGAGGATAGGTTCTAAAAAAGGATCTCAGTCTAATGTAATTGAAGATTTCCTTGTCTGGGAGATTAAAGATTCTTGAAAAACAAATAGTCAGAGGAGCACACCAAAATGAGTTATCAACAACAAGAAAAAAAAAACAACAAGGTGCATCACCCCAAGGGGCGTCCACTATACACCCCCAACAGGTAGAGTAACAGAGAACAAAAATTGGGGGAGCACACCATACAAAATAGATAAACAAGTAGAGGGTATAATGCCAAAAATATTTTAATAAATATTAAATATGTAATAAATAACAGACAAATATATGTAAGACAAGATAAATAAAGAGATGACACACTATGAAACAAAAAGAAATAGAAGATTAGGAAAATGCATCATGAAAGAGAAACCAAAAACGAAAGTATAAAAAGACATTATCTGAAAAACAAAAAAGCCCCACATTACTGCAACATTACCCACATTAATGTGGGGCTTTTTTGTTTTTCAGATAATGTCTTTTTATACTTTCGTTTTTGGTTTCTCTTTCATGATGCATTCTCCTAATCTTCTATTTCTATATGGTATTACTTATTGTGAGATATGCCCTTCCGCTTTTCTTTTTAGATTTATCCTATCTGTTATAGACACACAGCACTGTTTTTGTGCAGTATGTCCTTTGTTGCTCATTCAATAAAGTTACTTGACGCGACGCGTGACGTCACGCTGTGCGTCAAGATGGCGGCCACCATCGCGCTTATTCTGGTTGGCTGGCACTTAAGTGTCTGTCCAACCAGATTAGTTTTCTCTGCAGCATTTAGGTATATATATCGCTCCATGTTCATTTGTGTGTGTGGACACCTTGATAAAGGCCTCTAGCCGAAACGTTGGTGTTCTCCATTTTTTGCGCTGTGTGTCCTCCCTTGTTTCATTCCTGTCTGCATTTTTTTCTGCATTTTTTATATTTAGTGGGTATTTATTTATTATTTTCTTTTTTCAATCTATTTGTTTGCTTATTTTGGTGTATATGTTTGTAATTAATTTCTTTTTGTTTCATAGTGTGTCATCTCTTTATTTATCTTGTCTTACATATATTTGTCTGTT
Organism: Pelodytes ibericus; assembly: GCA_036172795.1. Classification (NCBI taxonomy): domain Eukaryota; kingdom Metazoa; phylum Chordata; class Amphibia; order Anura; family Pelodytidae; genus Pelodytes; species Pelodytes ibericus. The sequence goes on from CM069859.1 coordinate 122,125,914, forward strand.
ATTTATTACATATTTAATATTTATTAAAATATTTTTGGCATTATACCCTCTACTTGTTTATCTATTTTGTATGGTGTGCTCCCCCAATTTTTGTTCTAGATTAAAGATTCTTGACAAGGTCTCAAAGGGAAGCAATGTATCCTCTATAAATAAATCATTAATTCTTTTAATACCTGCAATCATCCAATTTAATATAGGAAGATTAGCTATACACCATGTGAGAGTCTGTAATGGGGCTGCTTTTGATAGTGTTTCTTTTATTTTCAACGATTTCTTGATTTTATGTAACGAAATGTTAACGTCGCCTATTATCTTTAACTCAATCCCCTGATTTTTATATATTTTAAGGGGCAGCCAAACTAACAAGGCTGGGTCCTTGTTATTACATATTGTCCTCTCCAGTGTGAGCCAGCCTTTATTCTTGATGGTTTGGTTGTTCCATGCTATTGCATGAGACATTTGGGCTGCTTCGTACATTTTTTGGAGGTCAGGGTATCCCAGTCCATCGTAGCTTAGTTTGTGCCTCAAGATCTGGCTGGGAATGCATGGTTTTTTATGAAGCCATACAATTTTAGAAAAGAGTAGTTCGAAGTCCCTGAGGGTTTTCATTGGGATTCTATATGGGATAGTCCTGAATAGGTATATTAATTTAGGAAATATATATGATTTTAATATATTTATGCGGCCAAGTCCGGAGGATTCTATCTTTATCCATTGTGAGGTTTTATTTTGGAGATTCAGTAGCAAACTCTTATAGTTAATTGGCACTATTCTATCTATTTGTCTTACTATTTTTATCCCCAAGTAGTTTATAGAGTCCTTCCCTCCTTCTTTTCTACCTAGGATTGCAAGTATCTGTCGGTCATTTGCTTGACAACAGAGGGGGATGCTTTGAGTCTTAAGAAGGTTGACTTTATAGTTCGAGTAGGAGATGTATAGTTCTAAGGCCTCCAGAAGTGCCGGGACTGATAATTGGGGCTGGGTTAAAGTCAACAAGACATCGTCCGCATAGAGAGTGATTAGATGTTCCTCAGTTCCTATCTTAACTCCTTTGATATCGTGTGCATTTCTTAAATATTGGGCCAGGGGTTCCATAGTCAATGCATAGAGCAGAGGTGCCAAGGGGCAACCCTGTCTTGTCCCATTATGTATGTTAAAAAATTCAGAAGCCAGGAAAGGACCCATTATCCTTGCGCAAGGGTTTGTGTATAATGCCATTATCAGCTCATGGAACCTTCCCTTTATCCCAAAGGTCAAAAGGGTTTCTGACATAAATCTCCAGTCGACCCTATCGAATGCTTTCTCAGCATCGAGTGCGACCAGGACGGTAGGGAGTTTCTGTTGTTGGGTATATTCCATAATGTCAAAAACCCTTCTGGTGTTCTCCAGACCTTCCCTACGAGACATAAATCCAGCCTGGTCGGGATGGATTAGGTCATGGATAACTCCTTTCAAGCGATTCGCCAGCATCTTCGAGAATATTTTCACATCTAGGTTGATCACCGAGATGGGTCTGTAGTTGCTGATCGAATCTGGGTCCCTTCCTGGCTTCGGAATAGGGGAGATCGAGGCCCCTAGCATCTCCTCTGGGAATTTCTCGTTATTACCAATCTGGTTGTATAGTCTAACTAATAGTGGGGAGATAACTGGTTCCAAAATTTGGTAGAAAGACGTAGAAAAACCGTCTGGACCCGGTGCTTTACCTTTTTTTAGATCCCTAATAGTGTTAGCCACTTCCGACAGAGTAAACGGTAAGCTAATCGATGCCAACTTCTCTGCAGAGAGGACCCGTAGATCTAAAGATCGCAAAAGTTTTCTTAAGTCGGTTATGGTTGTTTTAGGTTGGGGTAAGTTGTATGATGATTCATAATAATCTTTAAAAGCACCTGCTATTTTTTCAGGGGACAGTAAAGTATAGCCATCTTTCCCTATCTTTTTAATTCTTGAATGTGTGTTCTGAATTTTTTATTTTTTTGTCAGGACCTTACCCGTTCTATTGTTACTGTAGTACCAGCTGCTTCTGAGACGCAGTAATGCGTTTTCTGCTCTCTTTTTTAGTGCTTTTTTGATCTGGGCCTGTATTTCTTGGATTTCTGTTCCCCTCTGAATCGTAGGATCCAGCTTATTCCTTGTCTCCAGTACTGACAGATTTGCATAAAGCTCTGCTAAGTCTCTCCCCTTTAATTTCTTATACTTAGAACCTTCCATGATTAAGTATCCCCTCATTACACATTTCAGTGTGCACCATAAGGTCTGGTCGGATACCGTTCCGTTGTCATTAGTTGTGACAAAGGATTTAGCCTGTTCCATTAGGTCCTGTCTATTCCCCTCGGTACACAATAGTTGATCATTCAGTCTCCAGTTAAAACAGGTTTCTTTTTATGTGTAACTTTGCCAGATATTTTGGCAATATTCTATTCTATTTTGCTACTTGTGCCCTTATTGAAATTTAAGCAACACTTTTGAATTATCATTTTTTATTTGGCTATTTTTAGCGCCAGCTGAATGTGGTTTTGGGAGCAACCATTGGAAATAGAGGGCGGCTATGCTGGTCAGTAAATTTTGTTGTACAGTCTTTGTTTTTTTTTTGTTTTTTTTTGTTTTAGATTAAAAAAGGTAAGGTTTAGCAATAATGGGCAGGAAGGGAGAAAATACATTATTGTAGGAAGGTGAGAATGGGAGAATGGGAATTCTACACCATTTATTACAATAGTAGTGTTAAACAGGGAATCTCAGCCTCCCTGCTAGAATTTGGGGATTAAGGCAGTGGGGGATATTCACTAAAAGTTAAGGTTAAGGTGAGATGAACATTTCATGTCACTAGTTTAGCTGTACTTTGTGCAGGGACAAACCTGGTAAGTTTGCTTTATTGGGGGAAACTTACCAGGTTTGTCTCTGCACTATGTACAGCTAAATTGGTTAACTTAAATGTTCATCTCACGTCAACTCATGTGCAACTCACCATTTAGTGAATAGCCCCAGATTTATATTATACCCATTTTGTCTTCATTATATTTACTGTTATATTGAAGTACAACAGTGCCAATGATGCTTAGCCAGCACTTAAATATGTACTGTCTCTCAAAAGGTATTTCGTATTCAGGTTATTTATGGTGTAAATGAGCCCAGCTGAGACTAAATATGATTGAAACCTGTTGCAATTTTGTAGGTTTTTTTGTCATATTGCATCAGAAACGAGTTCATTGAATCAAATAACTGTTAGTTGTATGCCAGTCATATTAATGAGTTCAGGTGGCATGTATCCGATTAGCATAATAATACAAAGCAGGAGCTAGCTGAAATCTGTTCAAATACAGTGATGAAACACAATATACTACAAATACATGCAGATTATGTGAGGACATTTTTCAAAATTACCATATTAATGTTTGATAAAGTCAACTCCATATTTTTTTTCTCTACAAATTGACGTGAGCCAACATTTTAATGTGAGCAAAAAATTGAATTATTTTCATATTTATAAAGAAGATTTGTCTGTAATTCAACTACCCATATATGATTTGTATGTAGTATACAAAACATTTCCTTAAACAATTCTACTTTCTCACAGAAACATCATTGAAAGTGAACTAATGATCTGAAAATGGCAAACATAGTGACACTTTTCAAAAAACTGTTATGTTCAGAGAAGAGAAGGTAAAAAAAAAAAAGCCCAGGGGAGCCATGTATTAGAACCAAAATATATTTCAATTAGCTGTTTTGACAATTGCTCTGACATCTTCCCATTCTTCTTCTATTCCATTGAGTAAAACTTGGGGATGCTTGTGGAAAACAAGTCTGTCATAATGAGTCTCCTGAGATAGATTAAACATTATTGTACAAAATAAATGTACATTACTGAACCATGACAGTACACCAACTGCGTTACTTAGTACAGTGTAGTTTTAAGTTGGAAACAGCAATGTAATCTAATGGAAAAACATTGCCAAGTTGTCCCAGAGACTAGGTGGAAAGTATTTAATTGTGATTAACATTTTCGCAATTCATATCATGGGATTATTTTCTTTGAAGAATGTATTTGTTTAGCGAAGCATACTTGTTAAATGGAGAGTAAAACTAAATTTGCATGAACATTAATATGCCTTACTAGAGACAATTATTGGGACAAAACAGGTTGTGCCTTTAAAATCAAATGGCGTATCCTGCTAAATTATAAAATCTACTGTAAAATAATTACTGGGTTTTTTTTTTTTTGCTTTATTTTAGAAAAAGCACATAGGGAGCTATTCATTAAATGGTAAGTTGCAGATGAGTTGATTTTGCTTAGCATGGGAAACTCGCCATGTTTGTCCCTGCACAATGTATTATTGAAATGTTCATCTCATCTTAACTCACCTTATCTCACCTGCAACTCACCTTTTAGTGAATAGCCTCAATAAAGTGTTTTTTTTTTTTAATATTAACTTCTTCTCTCAAGCCCACCTATGTTTCAAAAAATATCAAAGAGTTAATATTTTTAACAAAAATTACTACCAACTAAAGGAACACAAACTATTGTCCTTCTTCCTGCCTTTTCACCTACCGTATTTGCTCGATTATAAGACGACCCTGATTATAAGACGACCCCCCAAACTTTGTATATTCCTTTAGGAAAAAAACTAAAAGCCTGAATATAAGACTACCCTATAGGAAAAAAAAAGTTTAACTTGTATATATGTAAATTGCTTTTTAATATGTAATAAAAAATTGATATTATACAAATGTATTTCTTGTTTTTATTTCCTTGCGGCCTCTCTCCCTCCCCCCTCCAGTGTAGTCTCTCTCTCTATCTCCCCCCTCCCTCCCCTAGTCTCTCTATCTCTCTCCCCCTCTCTCTATCCCCCCCTCTCTCTCTCTCTATCCACCCCCCTCTCTCTCTCTATCCCCCCCCCTCTCTCTCTCTATCCCCCCCTCTCTATCCCCCCCCTCTCTCTATCCCCCCCTCTCTCTCTCTCTACACCCCCCCCCTCTCTCTCTCTATCCATCTCCCCCCTTTCCCTGGTGGCTAGTGGGGGCAGCTGGGGGATGTCTGCACTATACGTGCAGATATCCTCCATGCTGCCCGACACCTCCGTCTATTATGACGGACAGCTGGTCCGTCATAATAGACGGAGGTGTCGGGCAGCATGGAGGATATCTGCACGTATAGTGCAGACATCCCCCAGCTGCCCGCTTTTCCCTGGTGTCTAGTGGGGCAGCAGAGGAAGTCTGCGCGTTGAGCGCAGACCTCCCCTGCTGCCGCCCGGCACGCTCGCCGGGACTTCTGTGACGAAAGCGGAAGTTCCCGGCTTCTTCACAGAAGCCCCGGCGGTCGTGCCGGGCGGAAGCAGGGGAGTCTGCGCTCGTTGCGCAGACATCCCCTGCTGCTAGAGAGGGGGATCCAGGTCCCCTGCAGCTCTGCTGGGGACCTGGATCCCAGTCTTATAGTCTGACCTCAATTTGAGGTCAGATTATAAGACGACCTCGAATGTAAGACGAGGGGGATTTTTCAGAGCATTTGCTCTGAAAAAAACCTTGTCTTATATTCGAGCAAATACGGTAATTTTCCATCACATGGAACCCTGGACAGTTGCTTTCTTAAATGACAACTGTAGCAAAAAATTAAGGAGTTTTTAATTAAAGGATTGCATCAAGAGTAGGCACTTTTTATAGAAATGCTTTATTGAAAGAATACAAATAGAGTACCTTATTTACCGCATATAGCTCCACCAGGAAGCAGACATTTTGTTTAGAATCTTTGGTCAGATGGGTCAGAGCTTTCTTCATCTGAACCAAGGTGAGTGAATATCTGACCTAAGATTCTAAACAAGATGTCTGTCCCCTGAGAGAATGGATTGGAGTAAACAAGGCTCAATAAGGAACTTTATTTGTATTCTTTCATTAAATATTTTCTTTATAAATCAATTACACTTGATACAAACGGTCAATATTAAATATAAGTGTGTTTTTTGCTACAGTTGTCCTTTAATCCTACCTTCTTCATGCCTGGTGAGCAGCGGTGCAAGGGGGCACCAGATAAAAAGTATCCTACTTAAATTGAATCTGTTTTTCCCTACATTTTTTGTCCATCTAGTTCTCCAGTTTGAGGGAAAATTGAACCTGACTGTTGACCCCCTTTAATGGTGGGCCCTTGGCAGATGGACACATTGCCCAATGGATAAGACAGCTCTGCACACAAGCCAATCTATTTTGCATGGGTCAGATGCACTTTCATGTTTTAGAATCATCAATTGAAAAAGAGAAAGCAAAAATAAACTCTGTTATGGAAAAAAGCAACAAGCTTTCAATCTTACTTATTCTAAACATATTCATTAATCTACCAGTATCATCTGCAGTAAATCAGCAAAGACAAATTGTTCATAAACAATGCCTACATAATTAATTGATAATCCATTTCTTCTGTTGTGCATGAAACTGAAAAATGTTTATTGCTTACCACTCATGGATGACTCATCCATCATAACTATGATATAATGTATATCATAGACTTGATTTCAAAGGCAGTTATTTAAGTTGCTCTTTCATCTGACCCTGAAATATTAATTAGAATATTGTTTTTATTGTTTTATTAGTGTGGTATACTTTTTATTATACATTTTAATCTAATGTGGAATGATAAGAATAAAAATATTGGCTCATTAGATCCCTTACCCTGTCCCAAGTAATGCTATCCGTTTGCTTCCAGTTACGGGCTATGCTAAGTTTTGTTGCTAAAGAAAGTTGAATCGCCAGTTTTTTTCCCTTACTTTTTAGGCAATCTAGGTTGCTATGCAGAAGAGCAGCTTCTGGATTCATAGGTAGGCAGCATTGAAAGATAGCTGAAAGTACCAAAAAGACCTCCCTCCATACTTCCCTAACTCCCGTACAGTCCCGCCATATATGAACGTAGCTCCTGACCGCATTTTGGCATCGCCAGCAATTAGGACTATGTGAAGCGTCGAATTTGTTTAAGATCGCGGGGACCCTGAACCATCTGAAGAGCAATTTAAATTGTAGCTCCTGAAGATTAATACAATGGGTGGATTTATTTGTTTGGGACCAAGTGCGCTCACATGTGTCCCTTTCCCTGGTGATACCCAAATCTGTGCTCCATTTCTCCCAGGCCTTTGGGGTGGGGCTTGGTTTTATATTGTCCAGGAGAGAATACCAGTTACTGAACTTTCTTGTGTTTGGGTTGTTTCCAAATATTCTCTCCAGGAGAGTGTGCACTATCCCCTCCTTAGGACTAAAAATATGCTGTCTGGTAAAATGGAGGAGTCTTAGGACAGTGAAGGAGTCCTTCCAGTGAAGCCCAAACTCCTCCATTACCTGATTCAGGGACTTTATGCTCTTACACTGCCTTAGGTGAGCAAACGTTAGGTTAAGTGCTCTAAAACCCGGGGAAAAAGAGATGTCTGTTATCAACCTTGAACTGACAGTGACTGCCACAGATCCAATAATCCTGTTAGACAAACCCACCCGCCTCTTGAAGTTAAGCCATGTAGTCAGTATGCCCTTCAAGATATTGTTACCAGGAATGAATTATACTTAAAGTATCAGTTCTACCTAGCCATAACATACTTTCCAGTTCTCCATGCCCAGACATTCTCTGTTCTATCCAATACCAATCTTCTTTACGAGAAGCAGGGAGCTGGATTTTATGAACATGATGTATCATATTTGCCTCGACGTATCTGGCCAGATTTGGAAATCCCAGTCCTCCTTTGTTTCCCGGTTTGTGTAACCATTGTGTCAGGGCTTACCTTTGTTGGGAGTCCTTTAGGCAGAGATGTATGCTCACCCTTGCAAACAAACACAGACCAGGGTGACCAGATAAGAAGCCATGTGGCCTGTGAGTTTGTGCACGGGGGCTGGTCAGGATATCCAGGTAAAGTTACAGACAAGGACAAGAGCAAGAGAATCTTCGTGGGTAAGCCAGAGGTCAGAGGATGCCAGAATTCAGAATAAACTGGTAACAAATCCAAGGTCAAAAGCCGAAAATGATCAGGAATACTGGAAGTCAAAATTACAGGAACCAAACAAGGAATCCAGAGTCAATGAACTGACCCTGCCCTTAGGGAGGGGCAGTGTCTTATACCATGTTAATTAGGTGTGAGATTCAGCTGGAGAGTTACTGACAGGTCTGAGCCTTTGGTGAAGTCCAGCCCCCTAGTGTTGCAGACAATACAAAGATAATCAGGAGTTATCCAAAGTTCTGAAATGACTCAGAGGCAACATAGCAGGATACGGTCCAGAAGAACCATAGTTCAAATCCCCTGTTGGGCGCGTCTGGGGCGACCACGTCTGGCAGTCGGGATGTCACGGTTGCGATCCTGACAGTACCTCCCCCTTAAGAACGCACTCCGGGCGTAACTAGGTTCTTCTTCATCGCTTTCAAGATCAGAAAAACCGTCCTCCTCCAAGAGATCATTGGGAAACAAAGCACCAATTGTAGCCTTGGCTCTAGTTGTTCCCACAGGAGAGGCATTTCATGCTTTCAATGCTTTCTCAAACATCTCCAGGTCTTCTTTGCATACTACTGTGCCATTCGAGGCATAAGTGCAATAAGCTGGTAGAACTTTTTTGGCTGGGCATGAAGCGGTAATGGTGCTTACTTGAACAGTATTCTTTTTAGGTAGAGGTACAGATGTTTCTGGAGCAGGAAGTAGAGATTGTTCAGGGGGCGCTGGTAGCTGATTCTAGCGGAACACAAGTTGCATTAATTACCGTGGTCTGAGTACTCTCGTGTGTCACGGAGCGTTGACCAAATTGACAGAGAGTTTGGCGTTTCTCAGGCAGAGGCGTAGACTTGGCCGGATGCGTAAGCATAATCCCAACTTGAACGGTTTCTGGCCTATGTGGGCGAATTGGGTAGAGTGAGATCCAGTGCCCTCTTTCACCACAGTAAAAGCAAAGGCCATGGTTTCTTCGCCGGTCTCTTTCTTCACAAGTCCCCTTGAGCTGGACCAATCCTATTTCCATAGGTTCATCTGAGTCAAGAGGAAGGTAGGGTTGCTCTGGGACCTCCCTAGGAACAGGAGCATAAGGAGGCAGTACGGGGTTGTGGTATTGATACAGGTTCCCTTTGTTTCTGGGAATCTGGGATCCTCTGGGACGTGGTGTTGATTTAGGCACAGCGGTCTTGCTAGGAGTCTTGCACTGTGCTTCCATGGCAGTCATGAAAGTATCCTATCCAGCAAGAACAGGACTCTGTGACTGCAACATTTCGTGTGCCCATTGTTTAATTTTTCCAGACAACAGATTAATAGCTGCTCGGACCCTTATGAAGTCATTAGCATAAGTCCGAGGTTTCAGGGAAAACACCAATTCACAATCCACTTTAAAGCATAAGAATGAAGCACGGTTACCATCAAATCTCTCCGGCATAACTGTAAACGGTTCAGGATAAACAGGTTCCAGGGCTGGGCGTACTGTGCCTTTAAGAAAACAAACTTCTCGCTGCAGCTCCAATACAGTCTGGGCCAGGCTGGATACTTGCTGGGTAAGCAATTGAGACATCTCTGCAGACTCCATTTTTTAGGTCAGTTCATTTGTCAGGGCTTACCTTTGTTGGGAGTCCTTTAGGCAGAGATGTATGCTCACCCTTGCAAACAAACACAGACCAGGGTGACCACATAAGAAGCCACGTGGCCTGTGAGTTTGTGCACGGGGGCTGGTCAGGATATCCAGGTAAAGTTACAGACAAGGACAAGAGCAAGAGAATCTTCGTGGGTAAGCCAGAGGTCAGAGGATGCCAGAATTCAGAATAAACAGGTAACAAATCCAAGGTAAAAAGCCGAAAATGATCAGGAATACTGGAAGTCAAAATTACAGGAACCAAACAAGGAATCCAGAGTCAATGAACTGACCCTGCCCTTATGGAGGGGCAGTATCTTATACCTTGTTAATTAGGTGTGAGATTCAGCTGCAGAGTTACTGAGAGGTCTGAGTCTTTGGTGAAGTCCAGCCCCCTAGTGTTGCAGACAATATAAACATAATCAGGAGTTATCCAAAGTTCTGAAATTGCTTAGAGGCAACATAGCAGGATACGGTCCAGAAGAACCATAGTTCAAATCCCCTGTTAGGCGCGTCTGGGGCAACCACGTCTGGCAGTCGGGATGTCAAGGCGGTGATCCTGACACAGTGCCTGGCGATTCTAGGTTTTTTATTTCCCCAGACAAACCTTCCTACTAAATTTTGAAACTGCTTACAGAACGTGGCAGAAATAGGGAGAGGGACCGTTCTCAGCAAGTACAACCATTTAGGTATGATATAGGATTTAATGGAATTCATCCTCCCTATCCATGACAAATTCAAGTTCTTCCATCAACCTATCTTTTGATGAAGTTCTACAAACAGCGGTGAGTAATTTATCTTTACGATGTCGCTAATATCTCTGGGAATCAAAACCCCCAAATACAGAATTGATGAGTTTGACCACTCAAAAGGAAACTTAGTTGACAGATCAACCTGCTCTTCAGGTGATAAATTTAGACTCAAGGCTTGTGTTTTTTTTATGTTCAGTTTATGGTTAGAAAAACTTCCAAAATATTCTATTTCCGCCAAAACCTTTCCAACAGAAACATTGAAACATAGAAACATAGAATGTGTCGGCAGATAAGAACCATTCGGTCCATCTAGTCTGCCCAATTTTTTTTGAGTAAATAAAATAAGATGCTGGATTGGTCAAAGTCACCAATACATCGTCTGCGAACAGGCTGATTTTGCAGATTCTACCTCCCACTGTTATTCCCTCTATATATGTATATATATATGTAGAACTGCCAAAGGTTCCAGCGCGAGAGGGCGAGTCTTGGTGAGTCCCGTTCCCCACATAAAACCATTCCGAAGACAGCCCAGGCCCAGAAATCCGCGCCGAGGGATCAGAGTAAATAGCCATGACCGAGTCGATTAGTCACTTACCAAACTGGTATGCTTTCAGCACCTCCTCTAGGAAGCCCCAATCAACCTGGTCAAAGGCCTTCTCTGCGTCGAGGGCCAGAATGACCGCATGGACACCTTGTTTACCTATATAATCGATAAGGTCGATGATTTTCATGGTGTTCCCAGTTGCCTGACGGCCCTTCACAAATCCTGTTTGATCGCTATGTATAATGGAAGGGACTATTGTCTTAATCCTAGCCGCTATTATGGACGAGTAGATCTTAGTGTCTAAATTGATCAGGGAGATTGGCCTGTAGTTACTCACTAACTTATTATCTTTGCCTTGTTTAGGTATCGGGATTATGGTGGCTTGAAGCATCTCTTTTGGGAATGAACGCTAATAATAGCGCTAATAATAACTTGTTGATGTACCGCACAATCTGGCAGCCTTAGTGGGAGAGATTCCCCCCCGGTGAAGGATGGGTGAAGAGTGCACAGGTCTCACAGGCCACGGCATACCCACTCGGTCGACAAAGAAGGCGGAAATAATAGCAATGTATGTAACAGATCATCTCTACAGTCTTGGGCAAAGTATGGTAATGTATGTTGTATGTTTTATGTGAATTTAGATTTTAAATAATGTGAGACCGACAGGCTTTACTTTTTTGAAGAGATACGAGCACTAATTAATCCTTTGGGTTTACACATTTAATAAAAAAATCCTTTTTTACCTATTTCTTAAGATGCAGACTAAATTTGACACAATGATGATACAAGCATGTTTTCAATAATTAGTAAAATGAACGATTGAACGACTGAGTGTCAAAAAAAAAAAAAGATAAGAATAAGAATATTGATAAGAATATTTACTCTAAATTTAAATTGTACTAACACTTCTATACATTTCAACATATATATTTTCTCACATTATACTCAAAATCCAGGTATAGCTATAAATCATGACATCATCTCGTTTTAATTAAACACACCCATTCACTTTTAATTGGCTAAGAGTTACATAAAACAGTGTGTGAGTCTGAGATAAGGTTGGTTGATAAGTTGATACTGGAGGTGTAGAAAGGAGAGCTGACGAGAGCTGGAGAGACTGATTTTGGGAGAGCTGCCACTAGTGGGTTGAGAGATGGGAATGTTTTAGGAAAGGGCTGAGTCTCCCTCCTTCTGGGGAGAACTCAGGAATATGAGGCTTTTAATGCACATGTTTACTATAACAATAAACATCTCCATAAAAATAGTATTGAGCTAATCCCAGGAGTAACTCCCATCACACCATTCTTCAATGGAAGGAGTCTCAACTGCAAATCAACCTGTGCCGGTAATGTATAAATGTGGTACTTTGTTTCTAGTATTATCTCAATTTTTATGGATGTAATTAGTATATATATATTTGGGTAAATTAAACTTAAATCCCACAATTTATGGGATGTATATGTTTTAGCCTGGTGTTTATCTGTCATCCTTTCTGCAGAAAGAAGCCAGAGGAATATCCTATAGATATTACCAAGAAGCAGAAGTTCTTGTAGCCTAGATATACGAGCCATGTATCTGCAGACGCCAAGTTGAAGCCATTTAATAGGCGAAACGCGTAGCGTTCTGGACTCATCCTGCTATTTTATCCTATATTTTGTACACTTTGTATCCTGGTTTTATACTTTTGAAAAACATCACTACATGCTGAAAAGAAACTGCTGACGGCCGTGTGGCGCCCACTTCGCTTGCTGCAGTATACTTACATGTAAGCAGACACTGTTTTTCTATTAAATGTGATTGTTATATTCTACTAACTGGATACTTTGTGGTCATGTTCCTTTGAGTCTACTCCATAGATGAACATCAGCTGGAGCTGACGGATGCTTTATATATATCTCCTGCCTAAAAAGGTGTTGTGAGTGTATCAAGACTTTTCCTTCTGTAATAGTTTGAGATTATCTTCTCACTGACCATTTGATATTTACCACAGTTTGTTTTAAGTGCACTATTTGTCATTTTTGTTTTATACAAGTTGGTTCAAGTACAAACCACTAACCTGCATATCTATTGCCTCGCTCTATTATTATACATGTCTATTGTGTGGATCTGCCCATTTGTTCATGAGCACCCTCTTTACATTTCTGGTACCAGATTGCTTTAATCTTAAGCAGCAATCCACTTTATATGTGAACTATTCATAGACCTCCATTTATGGTGAACTGGTAGGGATTGCGCTGCCGGTGGACTTTTGTTTATATGCACTAATATATAATCTTTGCCAAAAAGCACTAATCTGGCCTATTATGATACTTGACCATTTACCATAAGGCTAAGGTGACCATTTATATTAGCTCTTTAGGGCAAGAGCCACAAACAATTTCTATTGTCTACTGTATCGCCTTGTAACTCTTTATTCTAACGCATTTATGGCAACTTTATTGAATTATAATGTCAACAGTAAGGCAAAAGTGCAAAATAAGAGACAACAAGAATACAAGAAGAAAAAAGAGTGATTGTGCAGTAATAGTGAACCTTTGGACCTAATTCATCGTATATTCAAAAAATCATCTTAAAATAAAGAAATAACAGAAAAGAGCAACAGGTCTTAAATAAGCCTTTAAGCAAAATGCGTTAAAATATTTTGTGAATGAAGATGATATGCTTTTAATTGGTCTTAGTGGATGATTTATACATTTTTCATTACTGATTTTCGCTGCTACTTAATACCCCCACTTTTTTACAGTGTTGTTCTTCCCCTTTTAAACTATTTATACCACTAGAGATATAATGCTTACTGAGCTAGTCATTTGATCTTTTCTGAGACATACACTTGTACCATAAATATTTAACTTTCCTTTGTTTCAATTGTAGGTAATTGCAAACACAGAACATAATTTATATCTGCTATACAAATGCTCAAACTGCTAGGCCTTTTCCTTGTTTAATTACATTTATCGATAAGATGCCAATAGCTACTTACATAATTTACAAAACACTAACATCACATCTTGAAGGGCTCTGTAATTCACTGGATGAATATCCTTGTTTGTTTATCAGTAACATTTTGCAACTGATTTTCACTACATAAAAAATAATACGTTTTTGAAACAAACCTTAACTTAAATCAGGGTACACTCTAACCTAATTATTATGCGGGTGTGGCAACTGGAAAAATTACTTTTGTTCATGCTAATTGTAATTATTTATTTATGTACAAATGTGGCTCTTTTCCTTCCTCTATGTAGAAACAGTTTAACACATACAGGGAGTGCAGAATTATTAGGCAAATTAGTATTTTGACCACATCATCCTCTTTATGCATGTTGTCTTACTCCAAGCTGTATAGGCTCGAAAGCCTACTACCAATTAAGCATATTAGGTGATGTTCATCTCTGTAATGAGAAGGGGTGTGGTCTAATGACATCAACACCCTATATCAGGTGTGCATAATTATTAGGCAACTTCCTTTCCTTTGGCAAAATGGGTCAAAAGAAGGACTTGACAGGCTCAGAAAAGTCAAAAATAGTGAGATATCTTGCAGAGGGATGCAGCACTCTTAAAATTGCAAAGCTTCTGAAGCGTGATCATCGAACAATCAAGCGTTTCATTCCAAATAGTCAACAGGGTCGCAAGAAGCGTGTGGAAAAACCAAGGCGCAAAATAACTGCCCATGAACTGAGAAAAGTCAAGCGTGCATCTGCCACGATGCCACTTGCCACCAGTTTGGCCATATTTCAGAGCTGCAACATCACTGGAGTGCCCAAAAGCACAAGGTGTGCAATACTCAGAGACATGGCCAAGGTAAGAAAGGCTGAAAGACGACCACCACTGAACAAGACACACAAGCTGAAACGTCAAGACTGGGCCAAGAAATATCTCAAGACTGATTTTTCTAAGTTTTTATGGACTGATGAAATTAGAGTGAGTCTTGATGGGCCAGATGGATGGGCCCGTGGCTGGATTGGTAAAGGGCAGAGAGCTCCAGTCCGACTCAGACGCCAGCAAGGTGGAGGTGGAGTACTGGTTTGGGCTGGTATCATCAAAGATGAGCTTGTGGGGCCTTTTCGGGTTGAGGATGGAGTCAAGCTCAACTCCCAGTCCTACTGCCAGTTCCTGGAAGACACCTTCTTCAAGCAGTGGTACAGGAAGAAGTCTGCATCCTTCAAGAAAAACATGATTTTCATGCAGGACAATGCTCCATCACACGCGTCCAAGTACTCCACAGCGTGGCTGGCAAGAAAGGGTATAAAAGAAGAAAATCTAATGACATGGCCTCCTTGTTCACCTGATCTGAACCCCATTGAGAACCTGTGGTCCATCATCAAATGTGAGATTTACAAGGAGGGAAAACAGTACACCTCTCTGAACAGTGTCTGGGAGGCTGTGGTTGTTGCTGCACGCAATGTTGATTGTGAACAGATCAAAACACTGACAGAATCCATGGATGGCAGGCTTTTGAGTGTCCTTGCAAAGAAAGGTGGCTATATTGGTCACTGATTTGTTTTTGTTTTGTTTTTGAATGTCAGAAATGTATATTTGTGAATGTTGAGATGTTATATTGGTTTCACTGGTAAAAATAAATAATTGAAATGGGTATATATTTGTTTTTTGTTAAGTTGCCTAATAATTATGCACAGTAATAGTCACCTGCACACACAGATATCCCCCTAAAATACCTAAAACTAAAAACAAACTAAAAACTACTTCCAAAAATATTCAGCTTTGATATTAATGAGTTTTTTGGGTTAATTGAGAACATGGTTGTTGTTTAATAATAAAATTAATCCTCAAAAATACAACTTGCCTAATAATTCTGCACTCCCTGTATTTGTTGAATCATTCATAATTTTTCTTCATCATTAATTTAATTTAGAAACAAATATTATTCTGTCAATTTATGACCTCCAATCAGGTTAAGGTACAACACAAGGCAATTGAACCCAATCTAAATGATGGCACCAGAGGTCATCTACAACAGCTCTTCAAGCAAAGCTCATGGCAGAAAAGAATTGGCATTCTGTGGAAACAATACACAATACCTAAAAAAAGGTAGAGCAGTCTATACCCTTTAAAAAGAGTCGCCCATTCTCTCAAAGTGACAAGTAATGTAGTAGTTAGAATAGGAAAAAGCAGTGTGGTGGGCCTCAGAATAATCACTAAACCAGGAAGAAATCTGATCAATTAGAGATTTGAAAAACACAGAAAGTTACAAGTAAGCTATATCCCATTTGAGTGAATTCCCTCCTTTGTTCCATTCCCAATATAAGCAATAGGTAAGCTGTTACCATATTTTACTATTATCATGGTCTGTTAGTATAATTCTGGAATCTCTTACTTTGAAATGTGAAATCCATAATGCAGGGCAAAAACAGTCCAAAGGCAAAGTACAAGAAAGGAAAGGCAAGGTGGAAGCAGAGGTCAGGTCTGGCAGAATAGGAGCGAGGTCAGGAGGAAGCAAAGATCAGGACCTGTAGCACAGGAGCGAAATCGGGTTATCAGGCAGAGGTCAGCAACAGTGATATTGTACAATACCCATATAACATGATCACCTAAGAGTTATGATACACACGGAATGACAGCAGGAGAGTACAAATAACTTAACAGCTGTCGACGGTAAACAATTACTGGTGATGGAATGGCAGCCTATAGCTGGCACGACATTATTGGCATTGTTATACCACAGAAGCAGTTATGGCAGTGTATAAATAGTTATATGATAATGTATGTACAAATATATTTATTTGTGCCCATTCCTTAACCGTTATTGGGATTACTAAGTGGCATATGTATTTTATATTACATGATATGTTCATTGGTGTGGTAATTGCACCCTTTATGTTGTGATAACATATTTTAATAAAAAATGTAAATCATTCTTTGTTTGTAATAGATATGCTATTATGCCTTGTTAAAATGATTATCATTCCAATGAAAAATTGATTTGTAATCAATAACTGCAATGGCCAAGATAGCCTGTCTCAAATATTGCAGGCTAAGACAGCCCCTCTTCTGGGTGTTTCAGACTTGCCTCCATTAGATTTGTATCAGGTATGGGGCGTGAATGACAGGTCAGTGACAATTGTGACCATTTCTTTTTTTTTTTTTTTTTGCTTTCCTGGATAGCCTTCACTCATGGAGCTTAATTGAAAGCTGAAAATTCATGCCAAAAATGCTGCAAATTGCCCCATTTTAAAGGCAGCCTGAACATGGACAGGCATTGTCACCAATGCATTGCATTGGGAGCCCATACATGTATGGGCATTGTCGTGAAGGCGTTAACATATTTTGTTATCTCCTGATGAAGGAATCTGTGGATGTTGTGCTTGTCCAGGAGACTCATTGGAAAAAAGACCAGAAAAAATACTGGAGAAACGCGGGGTATCCGCATGTCTTTCAGTCCTTTTTATGCCATAAGAAAAAACTTGGAGTAGCGATAATAATTGCTGAACGACATAAATTTGACTATGTTTTCCATGAAATCGAGAAGGATGGTCGCAGACTGATATTGATCTGCCAAATCAATGACACACTATATACAATCACAAATCTCTATGCACCCTCAGATCACCTAAGCCAATTTTTAAAATCATCCTAACAAAGGGTTAGTGAAGTGGCCAAAGGCTTAGTGTTAATTGGGGGGGACATGAACTGCATCCTTGATATAGAACGAGATAGAAGTTCAACCCAAAAATGCAATTATGATAAAGAACTCGCACGCAGGGCTGGGGGATTTGCGGATATTCTGGCCTATTTCAATGTATATGACGTTTGGAGGGTGCACAATCCGGAGGAAAGAGATTATACATTTTACTCGCTGGTCCACTCTTCCTATTCACGTATTGATTTTTTTTTTATGCTGTGTCCAACAGGTGTTCCCAGTCCAGGATTGGACCCATCACATGGTCGGACCACGCCCCGGTTTTTGTGGAGATTACTCAGAAAGTTGAATATGGGTCTAGAAACTCCTGGAGACTGAATGAGTCGCTACTAAATTCGGATGCCTCCCAGGCGGATCTTCTAGAGCATGCAGAATTATTTTTGAGAATAAATGAGACTGGAGACACCTCAGATTTTAATCTCTGGTGCTCCATGAAATGCTTTCTCCGTGGTCACCTGATAAAACAAGGTTCCTGGATCAAACGACAGAGAGGAAAACCCTTAGCCGACCTCTATATAATACTAGCCAAATTAGAACGAGATAATAAGCAAAATCCTACGACCCAGAGGAACGTAGATATAAATAAGGTAAGAAAGGAGATCACAGAGAAAATCCAAGAAAAAGCGGACTATACTTTAATGAAACTTAGACAAAGATGGTACTGCGGAAATAACCAGATAGGCCAAGATCTCACAAATAAATTGAGACAGATATACAAAAAAAAATAGAATCAAAAAAATTGAATACAACGGCAAAATATGCTTATCTCCGAAGGATATAGGAGAAGCTTTCCGCACATATTACGAATCCCTATATAATCTCCCTAATCTCCAAGTGGAGGACACACATCTTGCTAAGTTCCTAGACGAGCTCCATCTACCTAAAGTGTTGGCAGAAGAACTCGAAACTCTCAGTCACCCTTTTACACGGACTGAGATTACGAGGGCAATACATGAGATGAGGGCCGGTAGGGCTCCTGGGCCGGATGGCTTTCCTGCTCTTTTCTACAGAATTTTAGATCCAGTAATTTCCCCGTTATTGGAGAGGCTATATAACAGCATTGACGGGAATACATCTTTTCCAGAAGAAATGCTGGAGGCTTCGATATTTCCAATCCTGAAGCCCGGAAAGGACCCGGCCAAGGTTACTAATTATCACTCTATTCCTCTAATCAACCAAGACATCAAAATTTACTCCAAAATACTTGCACAGAGATTAAATCAGATCGTCACTGAACTCAGATCAGGTCGGCTTCATGCCAGCCAGATCATGTGACGACAATACTCGCAGGGTCCTCGGCATATTGGAAATAATACATCACAAAAAAATTCCCTCTGTCCTTCTCGCATTCAACAGAGTTAATTGGAACTATTTGTCGAGTACCCTGTGAGCATTTGGACTGGCTGGCCCATTTCTGCATTTCTCTTGCACTTTACTCTAACCCCAGGGCTAAGCTAGGAGGTGCATCTATGAACTCAACCCTATTCAACATCAGGAATGGAACACGCCAGGGCTGTCCCCTGGCTCCACTTCTGTATGCACTCTCATTCGAGCCACTTGCGGCAGCATTACGCAATGCCGAGGAAGTCAAAAGAATTGACGTACTGTTAACACTCTCTTCTCCGCGGCGATCACTGCCTGCAATGCTAGAGGTGGTAACTAGGCTCTCGGCCCTATCAAACTATAGACTCAACTTACCCAAAACCCAGGTCATCTCATTATATTTAGATCCCCGACAAAGGGATATACTGAAAGACCTAGCTCAAAATATACATAGCACAACTGTTATAGACTATCTTGGAATTAAGATCACACGTAACCTGATAAATCTAGTCCCCAATAATTAATCAGATCTCCTGACGGAAATTAAGAGTACATTAAACAACTGAAGGAGCCTTGAATTGTCATGGTTAGGCCGCCTTAATAGCATCAAAGCATATATAATTCAGAAAATACTCTATTTGCTGAGAGCCATCCCCTATAGAGTCCCTCTAGTAACACTAAGACACTTTGAAAGGGAATTTATGAAATTTATTTGGAACACCAGGAGACCTAGGATAGCAACTCAGGAATTAAAGAGAAAATTAAGCAGAGGAGGACTAGGCCTACCTGACCTAATCAAGCTCCAGAATGCATCCCAGTTGGCACCTTTGATAGCGTGGAGAGTACGGACTCAGGCTGACTTGGGCTGGCTAGACATTGAGGGAGTGGCGATGGGTGGGGTTGACCCGCTCCTCTTTCAGTGGGTGGAGCCAGCCCACTTCAGAGTACCTACACGACTATTCAAGTTTCACCAAACCCCCGATGATCTTTGTTGGAGATGTCGTAAACATCAGGGCACTCAGATACATGTATGGTGGTCGTGCAACACTCTAGGAGCATTAAAGAGAAAAGTAGGACACAAGTTTGAGGAGGCTCTGGGTATGCCCTTTCAATTGACACCACAGATATTCCTGTTCCATTTGGACATTCCAGGTGGAGACAGGTATACTAAAGTATTCCTAATTAATATTTTGATGGCAGTAAAACTCTGCCTTGCCAGGTATTGTCAAAGAGCGGAGCTGCCCACCTGAACAGAAATAGAAACACAATTAACTAAACAAGCGGTTGCAGAAAGGTACTTCTATAATAGAAATAAAGAGACTAGGGAATCTCACCTAAAAATATGGGCAAACTGGAAACCCGAGAGGAACGAGGAAGGCACTCGTGCGTAGGATGCGAACAATGAGAGGCATAGAGGGTCACGTACGCAACGGGCGTGGTGCCCGCCACAGCCCGGGGAGGGAGACTGGAGGAAGAAGGCGAAAGATATGTGGATGAATGATTGAATGGATGATTTGCAGTATCTTTGGGTTAAGATACAATAAGAGGATAACTTTTGGAAACCCCCCAATTTAGACCCTAGGCACCAAAGAATAATTGAGTTAAGATAGAAGAATTATTAGTGCCAATGGCTACGCTTAGCTTCACTTAGACCATGGAAGTTAGAGCGAGGTGACCGCACGATTACACAGGGACAAAAATGCCACCAATTTAAATTGATAACCCCCCCCTCCCCACGTAGTATAACTGAGGTAAGAGATCCTTGAGGCTTGGGCAAATCTTATGCAACGACCCATTTTGTAAATTTTTGTCATTATTTTGTAATAATTGTATTTATATATTTTTAAAATATTATTGTATACTGAAAAATAATAAAGATTGAGAGATTGAAAAAAAAAACATATTTTGTTATCTTTTTATTTATTTATTTTAAATGTATTTTTTATTTTTATTTTATTAATTTCACACTATTTTGGGAAGACTTCAGCTATTTCCATAATGGATGAGGTCCTCATGAAATGGTCCCAAATTAAGCCGGATTCTTTGCCATAAAAGCCTATGGGGATGGACTCAGACTACCATTTAAAGGGACTGTATCACCTACATATTATTTTTACTGTGAACTTAGAGAATAAAAAACTATTAAAAATGATCTTTACTAAAATTGCAAGCATATACCTACATTAGAAATGTGATATACACAGCGCCTATTTTGTGAAATCAAAGTGAAGCCAGGTAACTTCACTTAACAGGAGGGACGCGTTTCGTTCGGGGAACTTCTTCAGCCTCTAAACAAACAGACCAGCATGCTGAAGAAGAGGCTGAAGAAGTTCCCCGAACGAAACGCGTCCCTCCTGTTAAGTGAAGTTACCTGGCCAGGTTCTAAATTCTTCCTTCCTTACTGACCAGCACATTTTTGTATCCATGTACTATTCATGGTATTTAGCTAACCTAATCAGCAAGTGAGTAATTTGACACTCTGCCTGTGGTTACATTTGTGTCTGTTCATTTGTATTTAAAGGCACATATCATTGTTTCTTGTTTTTAACAATTTGTCATTTTTTGTTACATTTGTGTATATTTTTTCTATATGTATTTATATATTGCATTTGTTTTTTTATATTATTACTTTTATATATTTTATATTAATTTACTATCTTTGGTTTTTTATATTGATTGACACTTACTTTGTTTAACTGCCAAGCGCTGTCTACTCACCTTCCCATATACCTACATTAGGAGAAAAATGTGTTTTATGTCTCTGTGGATTCTCCTGCTTATGACATCACCTGTGGCTTGATATTCCAAGTAAGTGTTTTTCAATGGGAAATGTGTAATTTGCATATAAAGCCGCAGGTGATGTCAGAAACTGAAGACTCCACAGACTTAAAACACAATTTTCTCCTAATTTAGTCATTTGGTTTAAATTTTGCTAACACAATGTAATGTTAATTTTCAATATTTTTTTCTATTCTCTACATTCACAGTAAAACTAATGTATAGGCAACACAGTCCCTTTAAGGGCTACTTATTGGGTCTGAAACTCAGGGAACTTCCTGAGTTGTCCTCCAAATGAACAAATAAATAAATTACATTTTTGTCCATTGCACATTTGTTTGTTCAGCTTCACAATCATTTTCAGACAAATGAATGAATGGACGAAATCCGTATTTGTTTGAAAAGGAATGGCCAAGTCTAAAACCTAGCAACTTATCAGTAAAATGTAGAAAGCATAAATGACCTTGTGGAGCAGTGAATTTCCATTTTTATCCTTCGGGAGATTATTATCAATCAATAAAGCATTTGTACCTCATAAATAACCATTTCAGGTATTGCAGACACGCAGGAACATAAGTAGTATGAAAATGACATTTCTGCAGATGAATACATAATAGAAATCATCAATAACACAAAACAAACAACATCAGATTAATGAAGATGGTATTTAATATAGCAGAATAGCAATATGTTTACACAATGAAACCATTTTCACTAAATATTGCCCTTAACCCCTTAGTGACATGACTTTTTTGGCTTGTCTGACGTTTTGTGACATGGGCTGATTTAACATTTCTGCGGTGTTTGTGTTTTGCTGTAATGTGTGAACAAACTATTTATTGTTTTTATCGTCATAAGAAGGGCTTTTTTTATACCATTATTTTGATAATAGCATATCATTTGATATAAAAAAAATCATAAAATATGGCAAAAAAATGAATTTGTTTTTTTATTTGAAAAATCGTATACTCATCTACAAGAGTATTTGTCCTGAGTTTGGAAATAGCCGATGTATTATGTTTTTGTGCTTTTTTTAAAATTATTTATTTATTTTCAAATACAAAAGACATACTTTACATTGATAAATAAATACATAAAAACTATTACAGCGACACAAACAAAACACTACATTGAGCCCAAGATATCAGTAACCCATCTCGGGAAATATAGTTTATCCCTCAATCCCTTAGGAGTCTGTGTCATCAAGTTCGACCAGGGATCCCAAATACTATGGTATAAAGCCAAAGCAAGTCTACTCCCATAATAGCCCCTTTCCCGTATATTTTGTACCTCCATTTGGTTCATCACTAAGGGCCTTCTCACTACGTCAGAGTTTTTCCAATTCCTCGCTATAATTAGCTTCATCCCCATACATAACTGTATAGTTAATATCCTACTGTTGCTGGGGAGATTGTCCAGTTCCATGTGGAAAAGTGCCTTTTCTGGAGATGGGGGTATCAATGTCCCTGTCATATCAGAGAGAATTCCAAATACTCTCTGCCAGCATTCTGAGATTTTATCACAAGTCCACCAAATGTGTAGTTGATCCCCCATCTCTTTCCCACACCTCTAACACATGGGTGATACTCTCGTATCCATTTTATTTAATCTATGTGGGATGTAATGCCATCTATACATGATCTTATAATGTAATTCTTGGACTGTGAGGCAATGAGACGCTTTGCAAATGGTGGCCCAACTAAGGTACCAATCTTCCGCTTCAATAATATTCGTCAAATCCCTCCCCATTTTTCTCTCATCGCGTCCATTTTCTCCATCTTAAAACCCCCAGGACATTGTAACACGTACTTATCAGCTTCATCTGTGCTTTTTTATTCAAGTTACAGGGCCAGAACTATAAGTAGTGCAAAGCTATTTCAAAATCCTTTTTTTTTTCAAAATTAGCAATAGTGACATTGTAACATGTAACTGTTATCTGTACTAAATCCATTAATGACCCCCCTGTACATATTTTTCAAAAAAAAAAACAACCCAGTGCATTTAACTTGGGGTATTTTGACACTTTTCATGTAGCCATATTACCACCAACCTGTGCCTAATTCAGGTAAACATTTCCTGAAAATATGAAGGGGTATTGCCAAATAACAACTCAATATGTGTTCAGCAACATCTCCTTAGTACAGGGAAGCCACCCATGCATAGGTTGGTTAGGTTATTTGGAGGTTAACAGGCCACATTTGAGTGGTGCGCTTTTGTTTTTCCAACCTGGAATTTTGACATGCAGAAAACCAGCACCCATGTCCAATTTGGGACATTTTTTAAGTCAGACAGTGTATTTTACCCCACTAAACCATATTCTTTTGAAAACTAGGGAGCCTACGGTATTTAAAATGGTGGTATATTAATACTTTCCATGCACGTTTTCTACCACCAGCCTATGTCAAAATTTTGGGTAGTTATTTTTTTCACATTCATTTTAATTCAGGCATAAATTCTCAGATCCTATTATTTATCACTGCCAAACAACACCTCAATATGTGTTTAGCAACATCTCCTGAGTACAGGGATACCATCCATGTATAGATTTGTCAGCTTGTTTGGGGGTTAAAAGGCCACATTTGAGAGGTGCACTGTTTGGTTTTCAAACTTGGAATTTTAACATGCCAGCCAATGTATTTTACCCCACAAAACCATATATTTTTGGAAACTAGACATCCTAAGGTATTTCAAATGGTGGTATTTTAACACTTTACACATACTTTTTTTTACCACCAGACTTTGTCAAAAATTTTGGTTAGTAATTTTTTTATGTTTTGTTTCCACATACATAGTAATTTGGGCATGAATTTACAGACCGTGTTATGTGTCAATGCCAAACAACACCTCAAAATGTGTTCAGCAACATCTCCTGAGTACAGGGATATCACCCATGCATCAGTTTGTTGGGTTATTTGGGAGCTAAAAGGCCACATTTGGGAGGTGCACATTTCCAACTTGGAATTTTGACATGTAGTCAGTCTGCGCCCATGTTCCATTTGGGATATATCTTTAAAGCCAGCCAGTGTAATTTACCCCCACCAAACCATTTTTTTTTTAAATAGACACCCACGACTACTTGTGGCAAGGGCTCAGCAGCCACTGATACATCACTAAATGATGTATGAGAAAGCTGACCACGGTCAAAATCGAATCAGTGCCTAAGCAGTGATCAACGGCAAAGAAGGGGTTAATAACTCTTAGAGGCGTCTATGTAGTACTGTAATACATTACAGTACAAATAAATGAATACATAAAAAAGTGCAGACATCAAAAAAGGTGTTGCTGTGCAAGATTACTGCTTATACAATGATCAATGGCAGGGAGGGGGTTAATACACAGGCAATGGCTTTCTTAAAACCTGCCGATTTTTATCAAATTTAATTTTAACACTAATACTGATCTGTCTCTTTCCCTCACAAAAATGTAAGGGAGGACAGGGAGGCAGATCCAAATTGGTTAGATCAATATTCTCAAACATTGTGACCAGGCGAATTGTGATGCTCATCTGAGCAATCACCAAACCGCCTTTGCCACTAATTTGCTGTTACTGATCACTATACATGCGCTCAGACACCTTAAAAAAAATAGAAAATATTTTTACTTTACACGTAACCCCCTAGCGAGTGTAAAAAAAAATGAATCGAAAAATATGCAGATAAAAATTGCTTTGGCATCAATATCATTACGTAAGCAGTGATCTACAGCAAGGAAGGGGTTAATAGCTCTTAGAAGAGCCTTTGTAGTACTGTAATAAATTATACCTTGATCTGTCTCTCTCCATCACTAAAAAAAGGTCAGCAACACTTACAGAGTCATAGGAAGCTACTAAATTCGCTTCCTAGGCTGGTTTTTATACCTGTCATTTTAAAGGCATTTCAATCGTCCTTACCACTTTGGAAACATTGTTTTCAAACCATTTTAATCTATTTAGCAGGAAAACAACACTTTCTTGTAGAGTACACTGTGATAGAGGGCCCAGGGTGAATGGCCACATTGCCCATTGGATAAGGTAAAATAAATGGTTAAGTATTACAATTCATAGGCAAGCCTTCATAAAAAGGACTGGTTTCCTTTCATTTAATAGCATGTAAATGTAGTTGTTACTGCACATGCCAATGAACTGATGACCCTTCACATCACTGTTGCCGTTTTCTTACAGAATTGGACTGTTGTTTTCTCCCGCCCTTTTTTTTTTAGCAGGTGGCAGTTTTTTAGGCTGTTTTGGTCTGTTATACATCTGTGGAATTGGATCTGCGCTTCAGAATTGACAATTCCTCCAAGTGGGAGGACTCAGGACTGTGTGTCATCACCGTGGCACTATGTTGCATGCTGGGTGATGTACAGGGGGAATAGCCTAGAGAGGGAACCCACACAGCACCAGATACTGTAAACAAGTATAAAACTGTGTGATAATGTTTGGCAGATTTTGAATGGAGATTGAGGTGGCAGCAATGTTATCAGACTATCACAGCACTTCTAACACCGAGTTGTAAATAACATTTATAAGGCAATCAATATAATACACAAAATATTTATTTATTACATAATATCGATAATCATAAAAGTGTCACACCACAATACATATTTAAACAAATCAACAGCAGTATCTAAACTGGGATTATACTCTCTCAACCAGTAAGTAATAATTACTGATTAAGCTGATTGTTGGATCATTGTGGAATATTTGCCATCATTGGCAACACTGATTACTCTATAGTAAGCAAAAACAGAAGAAGGAACCATCGCAAGAGATTCCTAAGGAATTCCTGCATGAATTTGTTGGGACACTGTTTAAAATGCACAGGTTTCCTGCATGAAATGCCCTTTTTGACTCTCATTACAATTACTTGACAAAATAACTTTGCATTAGGTAATCAATAGATTTCACTGGGGTCTCAATAGGAGGCCGGTTTTCAATACAGCCTAAAGCACAGTAATTGTGTTTAAAATATAGTAATGGAAGGTTATGTGTGAGGAATTGACAAGACAATTTAGAGTTATGAAACTTTATATTTTTCAGTCTACTAGACATTTCTCTGGCAGTTATTGATGCAAAATTGTCCTTCACAGATTTGAGGAGTAACCTCATAAAACCAGAATTTGTTATCTAACTCTTTACAATTCATATTGTTGAATTTTAGAAATTGTTACTCTAAACTTGTCAATTTAATAATGGCAAAATTTGACCTTGAAAAGATATACATAGAATGTGTGATTTAAGGGAAAACTAAAACTCAAGCTTAAATACCACATTAAATAGCAGATTGGAGGTATAGTAGCTGCATAAAAACCACCGCTGTTTTAGGGAGAAGCATATCTTGTTAAATGCTCTGCGCTGGTATGTCAACCATATTGGATTTTCATCTTTTGGGACTCAATTAATTATATGTTGTAAACTAGTTGGTGGTTAAGCAGTTAAGCAATGTTTTTTTTAATAATGACTTAAATAACGTTTTTCATGATACCTGCTTTGGAACTCATAAATATATTTGACATACCCCACTTTAAGGACATTCACTTTAAGGATACTCACAAGTAAGCATTACGGATACTCACAAGTAAGCAGGTCATTGTAGTGAAACCATTTCTGTTTATGGACTTTCCATTATAATGACATAGCAATGTCTCTACTGAGACCATGGCACAGTACTGTACAGTGCTGCATCTTGTCCAACAGCTACAGACTCTGGTGAAGTCCATCCTATCTATTAAGACATTTCTACTATAGACTGAATGTGTAGACTGTATCAAATTAGTGAGAAAAGGTACTGCTTCAATTTAAGTACATTTTAATTTTATAGTCAGGTATGGCGGGGGAGCGTAGATCAGGGTGAGAGCAAGGGCCCCTGAGGACCAAATCAGCAGACAGCAAGAGAAGTCCAATAGCCGAGCAATAGGTCAGGGCAGGTAGCTGAGGGTCAGAACAAGCCAGGTCAGGGTTGGAGAGATCAGGAAAGTCCAAAAAAAAGCTGGGGTCAGTTATCAGGGAGTCAAATACAGTGGATGTATAGCAATACTGGGAGCAAGGGACTAAGCAGGGAAAACCAGACTTAACAGCTTAACAATCAAGCCTGAACAGAAGAGGACTGAACAATGCGAAGGTTTTTTATAGGGTTGTCATTACCAGCTCCTCCCCTCAGCATCAGTGGTCTACCGCCCCCTCACAGGACTCTATGGGGCCTTCAGAGAGGTTTCCACCTCTGTCCCCACCTCCCCCGCATCCTCCAATGCTGGAGCAAGATTGGACGTCAGGACATGCCCCCCCACCAAGCGCAACACAGAAGCATGTGCTGAACCTGGCATCCGTGCTACTTGATGCTGAGGATGCAGCCTACCATGGGGCGGAGCCCCAGCGCAGCAGGACGCGGGAGTAACGGAGGACCATGCAGAATGTGAGTGTCCCCTGGGTGGAGGGTGAGGGAGGCTGGCATCCTGACAAAATATTAACGAGGGGTATGCCTGCTGATTAATCACCTTCATTGATCATTGGCATGGCATGATCATAAGTGACTTGCATTAGAAAAATATCAGCCTATTTGTGTATTAATTATTTGTGAGAAGATATGAAAAGATATGTATCAAATGTTTCAAAATTTCTACCTCTGTATGTGGATTTTGTTTTATAGGTGTTGTTCAATAATTATTCTTATTAAAAAAAATTATAAAATCTTCACAATTGTAATTGGTGCCTCTAGGATGTCTAATATGCATCAAGGCTGGACAACCAATGAGTAAAATACAAAACCCATTTAAATGACCAATAAGCAGGCTAACAGCCTAAGTTAAATTACCTTGTACATTTCACTACCTTTGTTTAGATGTATTAATCACACCTTGTTTTCCACTATTTGGCTGGAGTATCAAATCATAGGGCTTGCAGAGTGCCCATGCATCACACAGGAGCATATTCAAAGATCAGCTCTGCAGTCTTTTTGGACAATAGGGAGCACTGCCTACTGAAATCATACATAGCAGCTGTTCATACTCTGTAGGGTCTGCTCATTAAAGAAAAAATTGCTGGGAATTGAGAGAGAAATTTCAAAGTAGCAGAGTTGGAAAAATTCTCCCATTCAGCTGCATTGGAAAATCTTTCCAACTCGTCTACATTGGCCTATTGAAATTCCCATCTGAATTCCCTGCAATTCTCTCTTTATTGAGTAGACCTTTGTGCTTTCCTTATTTCTATCACTGCACGTATGCTGGCGCTGACGTATACTTAATTCGTAATAGAACATAGTAGTGACTTCAAAAGTTAGGTTATTTTGGATGCCTGCTAAGTGTTCATATCTTTTGTCCATGTTCTTCATGTATAGTGTTAGCTATATATTTATTATTATCATAGATTACCAGTAAAAACTACAAACTTGCAGTAAGGAAAACATTTTAGTTATACTTGTATTTTTAATTCAAATATTCAAAGTATTAAAGGGACTCTGGTACAAATACTCTAAGTTATTTTCAGGCAAAAATATTAATGAGATGATGTCATACCTTTACATAAATGTGGCTCCCAATAGAAAAGGGTGGCATTATATGCTAGTTTTTAAGACAACCCAATCCAATGTGTTGCAGAGATTTGCCTACAAACTGGTAAATGGCTTCAAGCAATTCTTCCTAGCAGAGTAAGTGATGTCACTTTCTTCTGGCAACCAAACAGCTCAGTACAGATACATCTTGTGTGAAAGGGACAGATTTCAAATATTGGAGGTTATCTATTGCTTGATCTACTGAAGATATTCCTTAAGAAGACCAGTATAGACCTCTGCCAGTGGAAGAGAGAGAGAGGAAAAAAGAAGAAGCTAGTTATTAGGTTTAAGTAAGGGGTTGGGCTATTTCCCTGTGTTTTATGAAATATTTAAGTGTTCTTGCATAGCAAGACCACTTAATGTTATCTCACATATATATTATTATTATTATAGCAAAATTTGCCACCCTAACTCCTCCCACAGTTTTTACACTACATAGACAAAAATTTACCAAAACGTGCAGATTGTTCCCGATCGGATTGCTATTACTTTGTGGAACGTTTCGCCGAATGGTTCACGGAATATCGTCGTTTTTGTGGCGCAATTTGTCCCATAGGAATGAATGGCAAAGCTAGAGTGGGAGCTGCCAAAAGCTGAAAAATCAGGACATGATTTCTAAACTGCCACCACTCCCTCATTTTCAAGCCCACCTACACAAATCTTATATCAAAACGTTCAGCTATCCCTGGTGCCACTAAACATGTAAACGGCTAAGCCGTAGTCCTGATAGTTTTCACAATATGACCATTTGTTTGCAACCAACGCCGTCCATTGACATTCATTGAAACTTCACTCTGCAAAGCTCAAATTTGAAGTGAAATTTCTAAACTGCGGCTGTGCCTTCATTTTTAATACTTCAGAGACATACTATGCATCAAAATGTAGGTCTGGGTCTTGTGATTCTCACAATATAAAGCTCTTCGCTGTAGGATTGATAGTTTTTAAAATACGACCGTTTGAATATGGCAACCGCCAAAATACTCTGACCTGTGTCAAGCTGCAGCAGCAAGTGATGTCATAGACAGGGCCTTTTGAACACCTGCTAATGTTTTTATAAATGTATGGTTTAATGTAACTGTGCAACAACGTTGCAATTAAATGTGCTATGTAAATGATAACAGTTACTCCGCCCACTCCAGTTGTAGACTACAGGTGGAGGCAAGAACACTTCACACAATTTCCCCAGAAATTGTAACTTTTCTAGTTATAATATATAATTATTAGTTTATGATGCATGGCTTTCTTTATCAGTTCTAGTGTTCTGGAATTGGGCCATGTGGACTAAGAAAAGCTTTCCTGAATGGGGAACCCCAGCTCACCAAAGAGCCATGCACTGGAAGTGACCAACCTACAACTCTGGCATTATCACATTATTATCATATCTAATTGTTATGTTTAATGGGAAGCTGAATGTGGAATGTGTACATTGTGCTTCCACCTTGGAGTATCACTAGGCTTGACAGCTATTCATTTCCTCATACTGCAGGGTACACATTTGAAGCTGCCCAGACCTACAGCATATGCAGGCATGGATGCTCCATATGTACACTGCACACATAGCATGTAGCAGCTGCACTGTGTTTTTCTGGGGTTTCGTACCTGCTGTCGGCCCCTCAGATGTAACTCGTGTATTTCCGGGGGTTTGTGTGCTGGCTGTTCGCAGCAGATAAACTACCGGAAATACACGCTATATATTGTGTCCCTAAGTGACAGGTGTGCTCCGGACTGGCAGCATACCTGTCACTCAGGGGCACGATATGCCCCTCAGCATATGTCCACTGCAGTGATGTCTCTCAGGGTGCACTTGAGTAAATCATTGTTTCATCAACCTGGTAGCATTGCTTTCCAGTACATAGGAGTGAAAAACGAACATCTTAACTCCGCCCTGGATCTATCCTCCCAGAAATATGGCTGCTCGCATGCTGATTTCTGCATAATGTATGTTTGGCTCTTCTTTTACTTGTTGCACTTTACTATTTATATCTATATTTGTATATATTACAACAGATAGATAGTTGTTTTTGCAATGCTCCAATAAAGACCTTTTGCAATGCTCCAATAAGTCATTTTAAGGATATGTCAACAGTATCAATGTGTGTTCATGAATTGATTAAATAAGCAACATTAAATACGTAATTACATTGTACAACAACATAGAGCACACTTTATATGTATTTTTTTATTAATCAAATAATTGATTTTTTTAATGCTGCAAAGCCTCTATTGTGACAATGTGAAATATAGACTTGTTTTTCTCTGGTTTATTGGTAACAGACCAAATTTTCAAATGCAACCACTTAATGGGATGGGCATGATAGAATGTATCTTAAATTAAGAAGGTCAGATGCCTGCTGGAAAAGCTTTTAAGCAAGTAAATAAGAACTTGGTGGGAAATTGTGACATTAGACAGATAATTATACATGATTTCTTCAGGATTTAGACGGGTCAAAACAACTCCGGTATAATGTGAAGAACTTTTGTTAAGGTAAAACAAAATTCAATAATTCTAATTTCATGGATTATCCAATTTAGAAGACAAGAACATGCAAACCTCAAAAATAATGTAATAAAGGTTATAAAATGGAAGTAGGAGCCTATTAAATGTTATAATTACTATAAGTAAAGGTGAGCATAGGTTAGTATAGTGGTAAAAAAAAAAGACTCGTAATATGCTGAAACAAATTAAATAAAAAAGAAAGAAATCAAGGTAAAACTGCAAGCATGGAATTATGCTTGCAACTTACTACAGGTTATTATAATTGGTTGCAGATGTATGATTTTCACCTTCTTGCACTCTGCATTTGGCATCATTTCTTTTAAGCAAAGTGCCTATTCCGTATTTATGACAGCATGTTTGATTTTGCCATAGACCACTCAAAAGGAATGCAAATTACCACATAGTTACTGTCTGCATAGGTACATAATTATTATTTCAAGAGCTAAGAGACAATGCAATACATAGTGCATTGTTTGATATATAATTTACATTGTGCTTTGTACTCAACATAGAAGGGAACTACATACTACATTAGTAGAACAAAGACAGAATGATACATGAGGTAGAGAGCCCTGCTCGCAAGCTTCCAATCTAGAGGGAGTGGGGTCTTGCCCAACTGTGTCACTTGTCCACATTAAATGTCAGTTGCCACTGCTCTGACCATTTTTCTAGTTTAGCTAAATCATTTGCCATTAGGCTTATCCCTCCATGAATATCAACCCTGCTGCAAATCTTTGTATCATCAGCAAAAATACATACATTGCCAACAAGACCTTCTGCAATATTGCTAATAAAAATATTAAAGAGAATGGGTCCAAGTACAGATCCCTGAGGTACCCCACTAGTAACAAGATCTTGCATCGAATATACCCCATTGACTACAACCCTCTGTTGCCTGTCACTCAGCCATTGTCTAATCCATTCAACAATATTGAAATCCAAACTCAAAGATTTCAGTTTATTAATAAGCCTTCTATGTGCGACAGTGTCAAAAGCCTTACTGAAATCTAGGTAAGCAATGTCTACTGCACCACCCTGATCTATTATTTTAGTCACCCAATCAAAAAAATCAATAAGATTAGTTTGGCATGATCTCCCTGAAGTAAACCCATGCTGTCTCTGATCTTGAAATCAAAGCGACTTTAGATGTTCAACAATCCTATTTTTTAACAAGGTTTCCATTATTTTCCCCACTACTGAAGTAAGACTTACTGGTCTATAGTTGCCCGCCTCCTCCCTACTACCTTTCTTGTGAATGGGCACAACATTAGCTAATTTCCAATCTTCTGGAACTACTCCCGTTAACAATGATTGGTTAAATAAATCTGTTAACGGTTTTGCTAGTACACCACTAAGTTCTTTTAATAACTTTGGATGTATCCCATCAGGTCCCATCGACTTATTTGTCTTTACTTAAGACAGCTGAAGTAAAACCTCTTCCTCTGTAAACTTACATGCATCAAAAGACTCATTAGTCTTTTTCCCTAAATGAGGTCCCTTAACCCTCATTTTCATTTGTAAAAAGGGAACAAAAATATTCATTAAGGCAGTCTGCTAAGCCTTTATCCTCTTCTACATAGCATCCTTCTATTGTTTTTAATCTAACTAATCCTTGTTTTACTTTCCTTTTCTCGTTTATGTATCTAAAAAATGTTTTATCCCCCTTTTTCACTGACTGGGCTATAGTCTCTTCTGTGTGTGCTTTGGAAGCTCTTATAGCTTGCTGTGCCTCTTTCTGCCTACTCTTATAGATCTTTCTATCTTCCTCACTCTGAGTATTTTTATAATTACTAAATGCTAGCTTTTTATTTTTTACTATTTTAGCCACCTCTGCAGAGTACCACAGTGGTTTCTTAATTTTTTGGCTCTTACTGACAAGCCTTATGCAATTTTCTGTTGCCTTCAGTAGTGCAACTTTTAGATAATCCCATTTCTCCTGGACTCCATATAAATTGCTCCAGTCTGATAATGACTCCTTTACACCTAATCTAATTTTAGAAAAGTCTGTTTTTCTAAAATCTAAAACTTTTGTTTTTGTGTGGTGTGACTGCGTCACTGTTCTTATATTAAACCACACTGTCTGGTGATCACTAGATCCTAAACTTTCACCTACAGTAATATCTGATAACAAATCTCCATTTGTGAATACTAAATCTAGTATGGCCTGCTTTCGAGTTGGCTCCTCCACTACTTGTTTTAGAGACAATCCCAGTAGGGAGTTTAGGATATGCGTACTTCTGGCACAAGTAGCTATTTTGTATTTCCAGTTCACATCAGGAAGATAAAAGTCAACCATGATGATCACTTCTCCCTTCATTGTCATTTTAGCTATTTCCTCAACTAGTAGATTATCTAACTCCTCTATTTGTCCAGGGGGCCTATAAATCACACCTAACCGAGTTACCATATGATTACCAAATTCTAATGTAACCCAAACTGACTCTATGTTCGCCTCACTAACTTGTATTACGTTACATTTTAAGCTATCCCTCACATACAGGGCCACCCCTTCCCCTTTTTTACCTTCTCTGTCTTTTCTATATAAAGAGTACCCTGGTATTGATATGTCCCAGTCATGTTTTTCATTATACCATGTCTCAGTAACAGCCACTAAATCTACATTCTCAGTTGCCAATATTGCCACAAGTTCATGGATCTTATTCCCTAAACTGCGAGCATTTGTAGACATGACTCTAAGCTTATTATTTTTCAGCACACTGACTACAGGTATCTTCTGTCTCTGTTTTGGGGGGCAATTGGATACAGGCTTTTCATAATTAGGACAGGTTCTTTGTATGGGTCAGCCATAAGCAAGGTGGGTGACCTACAGATGGCAGATTGTATGACTGTAGTGTGTCCACTTTATCCAAGAGACAAAGCTCCAAGATGGTCATGTCAGGACTACAATCTGTAACTGCCTTTTTGCGCTCATGAGTGGGGAGTCTTGTGTAGCCACAGGCAAGCAGACAGGCAGCAAACACAAGACCAAACAACCATGTAACCAATTGGAAGTGAGTGGTATATGTGGAGTACATTTGATTTTGTAGTTGTAGAAGGACGAAGTAAAGGAGTGAGGAGAAGTACTAAAAGGTATGTATGTTGGGAGATGTATTATAAGTTTTATTATTTCATGTTCCAGAATGGTTTAGTAAACTAATTTCATTATAACCAGCAGTGTGGATTCATTGATATTCTTTCGCTGTCTCCAATATAGGTATTTTTGCTGGATTCTGGTTAAAGCAGGAGCTATCAGATTGAAACCTCACATTATATAAAGTTAGAACAGGGATTGTGTAAATTAAGAAGCCAGACAATGTATCTATCAGTGCAAATCTTGTAAATGCATCCATAGATTTATTCTCCTGGATAAGGTTAGATATTGTAGCTAGACAAACACATAAGCCTTCAGTGAATATATAAATTCATTTCTGAATTTGATGTGTAATTAGATGTATACATTGTGGGATATATTGTAGTCTCAAGCACAGAATACACTTTTATAGCCCCATACATCATCCAAACCTGAGTTTTAAATGTTAAGAAGTATAAGACTGATACCACCTATTAAGACAGTCCAGACCGGAGATTTAAGGCACCAACCAAATACGTACATATCAGGTTTCATCGTTCTCACCATAAAAAGACAAAAATGTCAAACATACAGTGATAGATTAATAAAACAGTCTGTATGTATCTTTTTTCCCTTTTTTAGCCAGTTCTATGAGAATGTCACTCTTCTACATTTGATGTAGCTAGCATGTAGGCTTTTCTGCAAATAGGTTTTCTTAGAACATCCATTTCATTAGTACTCCGGAGGGGATATGGAAATACAAAGAGAAAAAATTCAAAACCAATTTAAAAAAGCTGTTTAGTATAGCACAAACTCAATACAATCTCAGAAAAAAATGTAGTAAATATAAATATAGAAAATAAACATATATAAATATATAGCATACATATAGAAAATATCCATAATATTTCTATTAATATAGGTTAATCTATATTAATCTATATAAGCTTGCCACTCAATACATGTAATGCATGTACAGAGCAATACATGTAAAACTTCCACAGTCCATTCATGTAGAAATATGCACATATCCTTGTTTACACCAACACAGGCACCTCAAGGTCACCTAGAGCACATGTAAAAATGAACATGAAGCTTGCCAAAAATGTCATTTTCCATTGATACAAGATGGACTGAATGAATTTCTAAACCTCACAAAACAGTTTTGTTGAATTTTTATATAGGTGCAGTAATCTCAAAAATGGTAATTTTGAAAAGTTGTCTGTTGAAATGAGTCTTATGGATTTTCATTAGCCTTTGGTGAACCTGAATTAACAAATGTTTAAAAAAGAATTTAGAGAAAGGCATGTTTTAAATTTGAAACTCCTGGTTATGACATCACCCGTGGCTTGATGTGCAAATGAGCTACTTATCTTTGGAAAAATGTATCATTTACATATTGGTCGATAGGCGATGTCATAACCAGGAGACATCACAGACACATTTAAATTATGTTTTTGTCTCAATTCATGCATTTGCCAGCAGTTCTGCTAACACAATGTTTTCACAGTATAATTTTTTTTTTTAAATCAAATCTTAAAGCAAAATTGAGAAAGTTCTCAGTCCTACTGTTATCTGGTTATGGGTCAAAATAGTTAATCTCTCTGTGCTAGAGCTTACAAAGCACCTTAGCAGCACTAACTAACAGAAAGTTCGTTTTTTTGATATATGTTCAGAGGTTCATTTAAGAAAAAGACACAACAATAACAAAGTCAGTCAAATGTTTATCCACATACCAAATTGTTTCATATGCTTGTGTGTGTGAATTTGGTTTCCAAACTTGTAGAAATGGATCTCTTATTTATAGAACAACATTTAATTACTATAATTTAGTAGGAAACTCTAATATACAAATAAATGAAAGATTCATGAAGACAGATAGGATATCTAAAAAGTAAAAGTAGTCCTGGATGGAAACAGATGTTAATTAAACCAGATTAAACATCACATGAAATGCAGCCAGATCAGTGGGTTTATCACTCTTTCTCAGAAGAATCATGAGATCTTAGCTTAGTTTTAAAACTATTATTTCTTTTCATCTTTTGTCAGCTGACCTATATCAGGCATTATTTTATTCATTACATCAATGTGCAGATTAACCTTCTTTGGAATTTAAACCCATACTTAATCATTTTCAGAATAAATCTTTAAATGCAATAGTCATTTCCTACAGTCAGAGAAAAGTGTATGTTTGTGTCAAGCAAGTTTTTTCCTTCTTATGTGGGAGTGATTTATATATTATAAACCATTTATGTATTTATGATAGTTCTTGCTGGTCCCATAGTACCTTATAATTTTGAAGTCTTGATGTCCCAGGTGAGGAGTTCTATCTTTTTTTTTTTTAAACTGAAACTTTTACCAGAAAATTGTTCCTTCGCTTTGTTTAAGGTGATTCTGCCTTGAAAATAACATATAAAAATGGACTTTGTATTTGTATTTGCAGCATGCTCACATCTGCTCACACTTATGTTATTTGACCATGTGACTAGCTTAGTACACTGCCATTTTTCTTTTCCATGTTTATATATATATGCGCCTGGTGCAGGGATCAGCACAGACACCATGACGAAGCCCACCAGTGTCCAACACAATGTTGCACGGACACTAATAATGTAAAAGAAAAAGAAAACGGCATACAGGGCACCAGAGGTGCTGGCTGGGGAGATCAAAAGAGCTCCCCTCACCAGCCCTCTCTGCAGGTAGGCAGGCTGCATGATGTCTGTGTGCTGCCCAGCTCTTGCTCAGCACCTAGATTGCATCCTAAGCATTTTCTCAGCACCCAGATTGCATCCCCAGCACTTGTTCAGTGTTCACTTTTCATCCACAGGGCTTAATAGAGCAACCAGATTGAACACACAGTATTTAACCCAGCACCCAGATTGCACACACAGGATTTGTCCAGAACCTATACTTAATCAGAGTAGTACATATAAAGGGTCCAGGAGATTAGCCATTGTTTATCTAAGCAGTGAATGAGGAGCAATGCCAGATCACTGACACTCAAAAATGGAAATGAGACAAATAAGATATAGGTCCATAACTGTAGCTAAACATTTATATATGTTGTACTTACTAGTAATGTTAGTTCATATATGCATTTACTGATTTAAGGTAACACTAAAAAAGGCAATCTTTATACATGCAATCTTTATACAATCTTAAATGCAAATGATGGCACTTTACCATTATAGTGTATTTTCTTTTCCATGTTCAGTTGTCAGTGTACCTGCATAATATGAGCTGAAATAAAATGACAGCTTGAAAGCTGCTACATGAAGGTCAGGAGACCTATGAACAATGCTGGAGGCAAGAGACACATGTGTATTAACCCTGGTGAATTTGTTCTACATATGTCACTTGAAATATCCTAATGTACCTATACACTGCATCATGTGTTCACGATGGCCTTACACTCTAAAGAAAATTAAAAACTGGAAAGAAAATTGCCTGTGGCAAGCATAGTCTACATTCATATGAATCTTGTTTTTATGTCTTGCTTTCTTGAAAGATTAAAAGTAATACACCAACATCAAATATATAAAGTCATCCTAAAACAATGTACCTTTCTACTACATATACATTAGACTTTATAAGCTCACATTATTTTTAATTCTAAAAAAAATTCCTACTTTATTTTCAGCGCTAACACCTATTTTAAATACTTTGATAACCACCAAACACACCTTCTTGGGGATTGCGGTAGACAAAGTTCATATGCCTACACCGTAACTGTACTTCAATACAACAATTTAAGAAACATCCAGGAAAAAATACAGGGGCTCCATCTGGCTACCGAGGAGTGTTTTCCAATTTGTTCCTTTACAAAATACAGTCAAGAATATACTGCAACTACAAGGATTGTTAGGAGGAACTTCTCAATCGCCTCAGGACGGGATCAGGACTGTCTCGCACAAACCAGGATAGTTGGGAGGCATGATATTATAAAAAACGTATGCTGACACATGCATAGATTACACAAACCTCTGCCGGCACATGCATATGTTATGAAAATATTTGCCAGCACATGCAATACTGTATTATACAAATACTTTCCCACAACTGCCTTTCTTGAGGACCCCATGAGACCAGTTTGCATGCCACATTATATTATATTATGTTATTTGGATCCTTTGTTAACCATATTTATTTTGATAAGATTATGGGATCTTTATGAGTCAGTTACTTACATACTTTACCAATTGCATTCACTGGTGGTATAATTATGTTAATTGTGAGATTATGTTCTCCTCTTTTTCAAGGTTACATGTTGATAGTGTTGATATTTACAGCTACAGTTACTTTGCCTTTAATAACATTGTTTCTACCAAATAAAACTTTAACGAATTGAGGATGTGATCTGTTAATGATTGACTGTGATCCTCTAGTACAGGGATGACGAAGCTATGGAACTCATGCCACAACAGACACACCAAGCCCTCTGTTGTGGCACATGACCAGTATGACTATAGGCCAGTTCATTTAATCAACATCTCATGTGGTGTCACGAAGTGAATCTATTCGTGACACCACATGAGAAGCCTGCATCACTGGGACTCTTGGAGGGCCCTAGGGAGCTAAGGGCCAAATACCTCCCTTTGGACTATGGGCCCTGTCTGTGGATATGCTAGGTTTGGGGGTACACACTTTGGGGCCACCAGCAGCATCCTGTTTTCAATACAGCGTGCTCAGTACAGGCTCACTCAGGATGTAAGCCAAGATATTGTATCCTGGGAGGGTCAAACTGTTGTCCATAGTGTGTTCCCTTTCCTGCAAACTCTCAGGAGGTGTTAAGAAATGTTATTATATGTTATTGTTGAAATGTGTTAAATATTTAATGTGTTTTACTGCCCTGTGAGTTATCTATTGCCATTTGTACTCAGCATGTCTGGATCTGTTTTAAATTAGGTTTCCTATTGTTTGAGGC
This sequence comes from Pelodytes ibericus, assembly GCA_036172795.1. Lineage (NCBI taxonomy): Eukaryota > Metazoa > Chordata > Amphibia > Anura > Pelodytidae > Pelodytes > Pelodytes ibericus. The sequence continues at coordinate 122,165,541 of CM069859.1, forward strand.
TTACCATGTCATAATTAATTCCCCTTTGCCTGCCCCTGAGTTGATGTCATATTTGTCTGTATATAAGTCTGTGTTGTTTCAGAAATAAATGTTCATTCTTGCTGTATCTAACTGCTAGTAGTTCTGTCTAGTATTTGGGAACAAAGAGCCAGGTTCCAGGAAAGACTTGCTAGGTTAATGCTGAGCTATAATAAGAAGCTAAAGAGGTTATTTCCTACAATGGGCAGAGGTGCTACCAACCGTGGGTACCCTTCCCGTTACAGGTGGCCTATTGACATCTCAGGTGGGCGCGTGCTGACATCTTGGGGAGGTGGCACACTCTCGTCACAGAAGGACTTGATAGGATGGGTGCAAGGTGTTTGGTGGCTTCTTGGATAGAACCCATGATTTTCTGTCACTTTGCCATTTTCTTCCTTAAAATATGAGAACATAAGGGTTAAACATAATGTAAATTATTCTTCAAATTGCTGCATCCCCCCCCCAATAGTCTTCTGTAAATGTATTGCTGTAATACACTGCACCAAGCTGTCTGATGTCTGTAAGTGTATCAATGCATGTACTGTATGTATGTGTGAGTATGTATGTGTGTATGCATGTACTGTGTGTGTACATTTATCTGTATCTGCATTTATTTCCCATACAGAATGTTAATAATGTAGTTTGAATTGTTTGATGTTTACACACAAATCAAAATGAGTCACTGAATATAATTTATTGCTCACAAAACATACAAGCTGTCATATCCTCTGATCTCTGCTGAAACCAGTAAAAAAAAAAAAAGCCCTACCTAACACTGAACCACATTATAATTACCACACAAAAAGTGATTAAATTACTAACATTATCCATTAATATCCTAACATAACTCCATCAGCACAGGTGGTTGAAAGTCACTGTTGTGATGAGGATGACTATAATGACATGACTCAATGGTACATCCTCCTCCTCCTCATTAGATGATGATGAGTAGATCACACTGTAGCATCTTGTTAGTAGCCATGGAACCCTTGTCAGCTTAAAAACACTGCTAATTCATGCATTGCCATTTAATTTTAATACTCTTTTTTTTGTTTTTTAATTATTGTTGGTTCTGATCCTGCTCAAAAATGGTGGTCTTAACATGTGCTCATTATTTATGCACCCATTCCTTGACAGTGATTGGGTTTCAGCTGATTGCACCAATCATTTCTATACATTTCTTGAACCTGGGTTTAACCCCTTAATGACAAGACCTTTTTTCCTTAACTTTCCCTTGGTGAAAATGTCTGTTTTGACATTTCTGTGATGTTTGTGTTTAGCTGTAATTTTCTTCTTTCTCACATACTGTACCCACACAAATTATATGTTGTTTTTGTCATCATAAGAAGGGCTTTCATTAGATACCATTATGTTCATCATATCTTATAATTTACTACAAAGAAAATCATAAAGTATGATGAAAAAATAAAAAAAACACTTTTTCTAACTTTGACCTAAAATATAATTTACACAAATACAATCATTAAAAAATACCCAGTCTAAATAGTTTCTAAATGTTGTCCTGAGTTCAGAAATATGCATGTTTCCATATTTTTCTGTATTTTTTTGCGAGCTAAGGGTCAAAAACCCTTTTTTTCCTATATAACCTTTTTCCCCCAACACGAACCCTAAATTTAACCCTAACACTAAATTAAACCTCTAACCCTTATGCTATCCCTTAAATACAAAAAAATAAATTTTAATTTAATTTTAACCCTAACCCTTCTTCTAAAAATTATTTAATTTTAACCCTATAAGCTAATCTAACCATAGTACCAGTTTTAAGCTAATTAAATCTTTTTTTTTTAACATGGCAATGTTGCCTCTAGGGGCAGTCAAGCAACATAATCAGAGCGACGGAAGTGAATTTTCTTTCACTTCCGAAGCTCTGACCACAAGAGGGCATAGCCATACTGACGGAGCATGCTGCTCCGTGGGGCAATCGTGGGTACCCCAGAGAGGAAATTTTGGTGCTGGCTATTGCCTCGACATCTAGGCATACATCTCCTAATTGTAATACATACATTTATTGTATATAAGTTCTGAAGAATAGGATTCAAAAGGTACAATTAGGGCTTTTAATGTTAACCCCCGTGGTCAAAGCTACCACACGTAAATTAAATACAATGTCTATACAGATGGTTGTAAAGTGTGTTGGCTATTGATTGACCCAGATATCTAGGATCAAAAAGCTGGACGATTATATGTATAAAGATGATATATTGAAATCAGAATACTCTAGACCTACCAACTAAGTGAACTATGTAAGTGAAGCAATAGGTGGGGCATATTTATTATGATTTTACATTTTTAACTTATATCAGACCTGAGCAGCTATGAGAGAGGTGTATTTACAAGAATGATGAATAATTTTACTCCCTCAGTAAGGCCATTTGAGACAATGTTTGCATTCTATAAGTCCATTTCTAGTCAAGTTCTAGTAGCCTACGGTTTCTATTGTCCCTTCTGATGGCATATGGGCATTGCATGGCAAACATCTGGTATCTGAATTGTGGCCTGTTAACATGTCGGGATACTGGAGTCTCAAATTTATCTGAAATGGAAGATGTTCTGCGTGTTGATCTGGAAAAAGGTTGAGAGGGCAGTACATGATCCCGGGCTTTTTCAACCCCCACATTTATAACAACCTTTTGTAGGGGTGAGCCAGGTGGTTGCACACATCACAGCATATTACCAATGAGGAATTCCTGGCTTAATGGAAGGAATCCTTATAAGAAAGTTCCTTTAAACTAATGGGAATACTAATTAAATACAAAAATCTAACTGAAATTAATCCCAAATTTGTAAAGGAACTTTAAAGAAATTTAAACTGACCCTCAATATGCCCTGATGGAGCAAATCTAAAAAGTAACATGAGAGGTTTAGGGCAGAGTTGAAAGAGAGAAAACACTGGCGCATCCAGCACAGTCAAAAATTTGTCAAAAACAAAACAGTAATTTAACTCAGATAAAACAGTTTTGATTGTAACCGCACAGTGAGTGCCAATTAGATATTTGGCACCCTCCTCTCCTCCCACCAGTGTTGGCCAACTGACCTTCACCAGCTACCTTTTTTTCTGTAGATAGCCTTTTCTCCAACCATTGGTTCTTCGGCCCTGACAAAGCCTAATGTGCATCAATCTCAAGGAGACACTCCCAGTAAATAATATAATATATATTCTTTTTGGCATTTTTCAGTAAAGGTTACATGATAATTGCACTTTCTCTTTGTTGTAGCATTCCTATATGGGTTGCCCCCACAATCTCAAATGCAGCAGTATGTTATGTTTTAGTTTTTTATCACTTTGGTTCAATGCATTTAGGCCTTGGTTCAGCTGCTTTCGGTTAACGAATATATCAATCTGGGATCACCTATGATTTCTGAATTGTTGACATGGAAAGAGGCACATCGGAGCTACCTGAGTAGCACGAAATTTGAATGTTTTCTTCCCACCAAAATGCTCCTAATACGTCCGATGAACAGGGGCATTATCTCGGCTCAGAAAACGGAAACTACATGAGAAAACTGTTTAATTTTTAATTTGGGGCTACAAGTGATAAACCACAAAATCCCCTAAAAATCCAAATAATTGTTTTTGGGTTTTTTTGTATTTTGATTTTTACAAATATTTGCAAAAATTAGAAGAAAACAAAAATCATTAGCAATTTTTATAACCTTGGAATTTTTATTTAGGAATCAAAGTAAAATAAACTATATTTTCCAAAATGCTGTCATAATCAATGTTTTGTATAGGCAGATGGAGAAAAGAAAGCAAAAGGGAGAAAATAGAGGGAGAGTAAGAGGCCACCATTTAATTTAAAGAAACACTCCAAAGTGCAAAATTATCTTGCATAGCTTTTCCTATGAATTTGCATGATGATTAAAACACATTTGCTAGGTTATCATTTTAGAAGTTAGTACCTTCTGATTTAATTTATTACTTTTTTTATGTCAGTGATTAGAGGGGCAGAACAGTTGTGTGATATAGTAAGAAAAGCAAAAAGCTAGCATTTAGTAATTATAAAAAAAAAACTCAGAGTAAGGAAGATAGAAAGATCTATAAGAGTAGGCAGAAAGAGTCAAAGCAAACTATAAGAGCTTCCAAAGCACATGCAGAAGAGAAAATAGCCCAGTCAGTGAAAAAGGGGGATAAAACATTTTTTAGATACATAAATGAGAAAAGGAAAGTAAAACAAGGATTAGTTAGATTAGGAACAAAAGAAGGATGCTATGTAGAAGAGGGTAAAGGCCTAGCAGACTGCCTTTTGTTCAGTTTTTATAAATGAAAATGAGGGTAAGGGACCTCATTTAGGGAAAAAGACTAATGAGTCTTTTGATGCATGTAAGTTTACAAAGGAAGAGGTTTTACTTCAGCTGTCTAAAGTAAAGACAAATAAGTCGATGGGCCCTGATGGGATACATCCTAAGTTATTAAAACCGTTAACAGATTTATTTAACCAATCATTGTTAACGGGAGTAGTCCCGGAGGATTGGAAATTAGCACATGTTGTGCCCATTCACAAGAAAGGTAGTAGGGAGGAGGCAGGCAACTATAGACCAGTAAGTCTTACTTCAGTAGTGGGGAAAATAATGTAAACCTTGTTAAAGAATAGAATTGTTGAACATCTAAAATCGCATGGATTTCAAGATCAGAGAGAACATGGGTTTACTGCAGGGAAATCATGCCAAACTAATCTTATTGATTTTTTTTGATTGGGTGACTAAAATAATAGATCAGGGTGGTGCAGTAGACATTGCTTACCTAGATTTCAGTAAGGCTTTTGACACTATCGGACATAGAAGGCTTATCAATAAACTGCAATCTTTACGTTTGGATTTCACAATTGTTGAATGGATTAGACAATGGCTGAGTGACAGGCAACAGAGGGTTGTAGTCAATGGAGTATATTGGATGCAAGGTCTTGTTACTAGTGGGGTACCTCAGGGATCTGTACTTGGACCTATTCTCTTTAAGATTTTTATTAGTGATATTGCAGAAGGTCTTGTTGGAAAAGTATGTCTTTTTGCTGATGCTACAAAGATTTGCAGCAGGGTTGATGTTCATGGAGGGATAAGCCAAATGGCAAATGATTTAGCTAAACTAGAAAAATGGTCAGAGCTGTGGCAACTGACATTTAATGTGAACAAGTGCAAGATTAGGCACCTTGGGCGTAAAAACCCTAAAGCAGAATATACAGGGAGTGCAGAATTATTAGGCAAGTTGTATTTTTGAGGATTAATTTTATTATTGAACAACAACCATGTTCTCAATGAACCCAAAAAACTCATTAATATCAAAGCTGAATATTTTTGGAAGTAGTTTTTAGTTTGTTTTTAGTTTTAGCTATTTTAGGGGGATATCTGTGTGTGCAGGTGACTATTACTGTGCATAATTATTAGGCAACTTAACAAAAAACAAATATATACCCATTTCAATTATTTATTTTTACCAGTGAAACCAATATAACATCTCAACATTCACAAATATACATTTCTGACATTCAAAAACAAAACAAAAACAAATCAGTGACCAATATAGCCACCTTTCTTTGCAAGGACACTCAAAAGCCTGCCATCCATGGATTCTGTCAGTGTTTTGATTTGTTCACCATCAACATTGCGTGCAGCAGCAACCACAGCCTCCCAGACACTGTTCAGAGAGGTGTACTGTTTTCCCTCCTTGTAAATCTCACATTTGATGATGGACCACAGGTTCTCAATGGGGTTCAGATCAGGTGAACAAGGAGGCCATGTCATTAGATTTTCTTCTTTTATACCCTTTCTTGCCAGCCACGCTGTGGAGTACTTGGACGCGTGTGATGGAGCATTGTCCTGCATGAAAATCATGTTTTTCTTGAAGGATGCAGACTTCTTCCTGTACCACTGCTTGAAGAAGGTGTCTTCCAGGAACTGGCAGTAGGACTGGGAGTTGAGCTTGACTCCATCCTCAACCCGAAAAGGCCCCACAAGCTCATCTTTGATGATACCAGCCCAAACCAGTACTCCACCTCCACCTTGCTGGCGTCTGAGTCGGACTGGAGCTCTCTGCCCTTTACCAATCCAGCCACGGGCCCATCCATCTGGCCCATCAAGACTCAATCTCATTTCATCAGTCCATAAAACCTTAGAAAAATCAGTCTTGAGATATTTCTTGGCCCATTCTTGATGTTTCAGCTCGTGTGTCTTGTTCAGTGGTGGTTGTCTTTCAGCCTTTCTTACCTTGGCCATGTCTCTGAGTATTGCACACCTTGTGCTTTTGGGCACTCCAGTGATGTTGCAGCTCTGAAATATGGCCAAACTGGTGGCAAGTGGCATCGTGGCAGCTGCACGCTTGACTTTTCTCAGTTCATGGGCAGTTATTTTGCGCCTTGGTTTTTCCACACGCTTCTTGTGACCCTGTTGACTATTTTGAATGAAACGCTTGATTGTTCGATGATCACGCTTCAGAAGCTTTGCAATTTTAAGAGTGCTGCATCCCTCTGCAAGATATCTCACTATTTTTGACTTTTCTGAGCCTGTCAAGTCCTTCTTTTGACCCATTTTGCCAAAGGAAAGGAAGTTGCCTAATAATTATGCACACCTGATATAGGGTGTTGATGTCATTAGACCACACCCCTTCTCATTACAGAGATGCACATCACCTAATATGCTTAATTGGTAGTAGGCTTTCGAGCCTATACAGCTTGGAGTAAGACAACATGCATAAAGAGGATGATGTGGTCAAAATACTCATTTGCCTAATAATTCTGCACTCCCTGTATAATATTTGGTACACTCTTAACCTCAACATCTGAGGAAAGTGATTTAGGTGTAATAATTTCAGAGGACTTAAAGGTAGGTAGGCAATGCAATAGAGAAGCAGGAAATGCTAGCAGAATGCTTGGTTGCATAGGGAGAGGTATTAGCAGTAGAAAGAGGGAAGTGCTCATGCCATTGTACAGAGCATTGGTGAGACCTCACTTGGAGTATTGTACGCGGTACTGGAGACCCTATCTCCAGAAGGATATTATTACTTTGGAGAGAGTTCAGAGAAGGGCTACTAAACTGGTTCATGGGTTGAAGGATAAAACTTACCAGGAAAGGTTAAAGCATCTTAACATGTATAGCTTAGAGGAAAGACATAACAGGGGGGATATGATAGAAACATTTAAATACATAAAGGGAATCAACACATTAAAGGAAGAGAGTATATTTAAAAGAAGAAAAACTACCACAACTAGAGGACATAGTCTAAAATTAGAGGGGCAAAAATTTAGAAGTAATATCAGGAAGTATTACTTTACTGGAGGATAGTGCATGTATGGAATAGCCTTCCAGCGGAAGTGGTAGAGGTAAACACAGTCAAGGATTTTAACCCCTTGCCGACACAGGACGTGCTAGGTCCGTCCTGTGTGGCAAGACGTTAGTGACACAGGACGGGTGTCAAAACGAGCACTGAAAGCGGAACTGGGGATTTGGGATGCCGCTTGTAGCAACCCAAAAAGAGAATTCGTTCTCAGAAGATTGGTATTCATGGGAACTGGGGATTGCTGGGGTTCCAAATCTGAATGTGTTGTTTTGGAAAATAAACAAAGAATCCTTTAAATTAGACAATAAAGATAGCTGCTCGGTCTTAAGCCAGACATCAGAGAATTGGAACCAACTTAGGGACACGTTGTGTCTAAGAGACAGATTAATCCCTGCACTGCCGTTAACTCTCTTGAACTATCTTATGGAAAACATTGATTTATCGAATTGGGTCAATAAAGGCATTACCCGGATCGAAGACCTGTTGGAAAACAATAACATAAAATCCTTCCCCTCTCTTCAGGAGCAAAGTGATCTTCCATCTCAAGACTTATTAAAATTTATCCGTGTTAAGGGTTTTTTGGGGAAATACTTGAGTTATGTAGATCCCAATACCCTAGGACCAGTAACACTACTAAGCAAATAAACCCACCAACCTGACTATAAAAAGCTAGTAGCAAAATCCTTAGAGATACTTAAATTGGTAAAAACCTACAGGCCGCCTACGGCCATTGCAAAATGAAAAAAAGATCTACAGATTCAAATTGATGAAAAAACAATGGTCTCATGCTCTGGATAGGTGTTATAGGGCTGTCCATTGTTTAAATTTAAATGAAACTCAGTTTAAAATGAGTAATCGTTGGTATTTAGTTCCAACTACTCTTAGTAAGATATACCCGACTCAGTCACCATTATGTTGGAGATGCCACAACGTGCGGGGTGATTACCTCCATATTGCCCGCCTATTTTTAGATTTTGGCAAGACATTTCCCAGCGCCTGATTACCAAATTTGGCCAAAAATAGGAGCTGAACCCTGAGATTGCTCTCTTACATCTTAACTTCCCGGAATATACAAGGGAACATATAATAGTTATACATATTTTAACTGCATGTAAATTAGAGATCGCTGGGAACTGCAAAGACCCAAAGATCCCAGAATGGGCGAAGATAAAAAAGCAAATAATACACCAATGTAGGATGGAGAGTAGTAGATCATATTATAACTTGGGGAACCCAGTAGATTCTCAATACTGGAACAGGTGGGCGGATGAGTTAGAAAAGGGGACCTTCTGATTGTATATGAATGGAAATAGTTTGAGGGGAGGAGAGTGTGGGTTCAAGGCCTGATCAGGCCCGGAGTGACTGCCACTTTTTGACAGTGTGGAAAGCCGCCCCCCCCCCCCCCCCATGCTACCTAACCCCCCCTCCCCCCCGCCGATGGGAAAGATTAGGTATTAGTGTTGTCTAATGTATTATGTATGTGGTCCATGCAAGCTGCCTCAGCCTCACATAATTTGAACAGAATAAGCGCGTATATAGGGATGGGGAGGCTAAATTGGACCGATGTCTATTTAATTGTCTGTACTTTGAAAATACCCCAAGTTAAATGCCCTGAGTTGTCTAGTTTTCAAATATATGTACATGTGGGGGGTCATTCATGGATTTAGTACAGATATCAGTGTTACAATATCCTTAACACTAATTTTGAAAAAAAGGATTTTGAAATAGCTTTGCACTACTTATAGTTCTGGCCTTGTAACATGAATAAAAAAGCACAAAAACATGGGCTATTTCTGAACTCAGGACAAATATTATAAACTATTTAGCAGTTTTTTTCCATTTTTTTTCCATATTTTATTATTTTTTTAAAATGATGTATAGTTTGTGTAGGTACACTAAATGAGACAGAAATAAATTACAGAAAAACACAAACACCTCAGAAATGTTAAAACAGCCCATGTCACCAAGCGTCGGACAAGCCAAAAAAGTTATGTCACTAAGGGGTTAAGCATGCGTGGGATAGGCACAAGGCTATCCTAGCTATAAGATGTAGAACTGGGGACGAATAAAAGTATTTAGAAAATTGGGCAGACTAAATGGACCGAATGGTTCTTATCTGCCGACACATTCTATGTTTCTATATCACTACACATGTGCAGTGAGTGCTGCTATCCATCTCTATGGGAGACAACATTTTTTGATTGAGCTACTGATGTCATGGTGAGCTGGATCAATTCCCATGAAAAAGATTGCCAAAGGTATTTTTTCAAGTTAAATATTGCAAAAATTGGAAAGATTGCAAATAAATTCAAAGAACCACTATACCAAACCTAAAACCAGGGGAGATCTGATTATTCAGGCACTCAGGATTTGGCCAAAGGCCCAAGCCTGATGGGGGTCCGCTGTTGTGATTACTGTAATGTGGGGCAAACAGGGGAGCCGTCACATGGGTCCCCGCTGACTACAATACTTGTACACTGCCCGCGTGTCTGTCTTACATTGTGGCAGCAGCTGGCAGTCCGCATCAAGCAGATTGTGGACCCAGCTTTCCATCACTACTGCCGGATATGATTTTGTCATATCCTGTGGCTGTATTTCCCGCCTCCTGCACACAGCGTGTGTGCAGGGAACACTTCCGATGAGACTGCTGGGGAGAAGCATCAGCCAGGTAACTACTGGAGAAATGGGGGAGCGGGGATTTTTTGGACAGACTGGTTGTGGCATATTAATGGGAAAATTAACAGTGGCATATTAATGGGCAAAATAACAGTGTCATATGTATGGGGATATTAACAGTGGCATATTAATGGGCAAACTAACAGTGGCATATTAATGGGCAAATTAATAGTGGCATTTTAATGGGAAAATTAAATTACATTTTATTACATACAAAAACAACAATGTCAACAATGACAACAATGACAATAGTTGCATGTAATATTAAAAAGTTCAAATAAGTATGAGAAGAGAGATGGATAGATAGATAGATAGATAGATAGATAGATAGATAGATAGATAATGTACGTGATATGTGTATAAATATATATGTTTATTGGACAGTAGAGGAATGTGGGTTTGGGCTAATGCAATTTAATAATAATATTAAAAGATGTAAATTAACTATATAATTGCTTCAGCCTAGAGGTGGGCCTCCTCTTCATACCCTCCACATAAATTTAAGCTAATATTATAAGTGGTGGTGGGGGACTTGGGTGGAAGCAATTATAGATTTTATTTATACATTTTAATATTATTAAATTAAAATGTATGTGGAGCTATGAAGTGGAGGTGGAGGTCTTGGTTAGAGGCAATTATGTATTTGAATATTATATTAATGTGGGGGTCGTTTTGACATGCCATTGGCTGGCAGGCTGTGTTATTAGTTAGATTTTGACATACCTGTGTCTGGCAGACTGTGTGTTATGAACTGAACTTTGCAACAACTATGCTTGTTTGACAGTGGGTTACTAGATGGATTTTGGCATGCCTGTGGCTGGAAGTCTGTACACTAATAACTGTTCTTTGACAGTTTCATGGGGGAAATATAAGAAAAAAAAGGTCTAAATGTAGTCATCAGTGGATTGTTTTTGCTGATTGCTACACTTTTACAACTTTCCACCAGAAAGTGCTATTTATATGTAAAGTCCTTTTTTTTTTATATATGTTTTATATATCAATAATACATTCTTCAAATGTGCTTATTTAAAATACATGGTTTTCCCTTTTATTAACAGGAAAATAATGAATAATATAATGCTATGGGGCTGGTATGCAATTATTTCCATGGCCTTGTCCTATAGCCCCAATTGGTGCCCTCCTACCTATTGTCCAAATTACTAATAGCACCAGCTGCCATCTTGGTACATGCCAGCTTCCATTCCCCTTTGAAAGGGGGAGCCTGGTGTCTACTGCATCAAATTCATGTCTGGGGGACATAGAATACCTTAAACTGGAAGGGCCCCCAGCTTTCCGGTGGTTTCTCCACGCAGCACTAAAACCTGAGGCGCTGCACCAATAAAAATTGCTGCGGCAGCCATTTTTAAATGTGGCAAATGCTCGGCCATTCCCCAAGCAGTCAGAACACCTAATTCATCACAGTGTGTCGTGTATAGGACTGGATAGACTAGTAAGAGTGCCCATTATGTCCAGGGCCGTCTTTAATAGTGATTGGACCCTGGGCAAGCATTTGCTTGGGCCCCCTGGACCCTGCCCCCTCCCCTGCATGCAATCCCGTCATCCATCGCAATGTTACCCCCCCCCCCCACACACACACACATATGCCATAATTGTTGTGCCATTCAGATGCCAGTAATATTGTGCCTTTCAGATGCCAGTAATATTGTGCCATTCAGAGCACAGTATTAGGTATTGTGCCAGTCAGAGCCCAGTAATATTGTGCCATTCAGAGCCCAGTAATATTGTACCATTCAGAGCCCAGTAATATTGTACCATTCAGAGCCCAGTAATAGTGTGCCAGTCAGAGCCCAGGAATATTGTGCCAGTCAGAGCCCAGTAATATTGTGCCAGCCAGATACCAGTAATATTGTGCCAGTCAGAGCCCAGTAATAGTGTGCCAGTCAGAGCCCAGTAATAGCATGCCAGTCAGAGCCCGGTAATAGTGTGCCAGTCAGAGCTCAGTAATATTGTGCCAGTCAGATGCCTGCAATATTGGGCCAGTCAGAGCCCAGTAATATTGGGCCAGTCAGAGCCCAGTAATATTGGGCCAGTCAGAGCCCAGTAATATTGGGCCAGTCAGAGCCCAGTAATATTGGGCCAGTCAGAGTCCAGTAATATTGTGCCAGTCAGAGCCCAGTAATATTGTGCCAGCCAGATACCAGTAATATTGTGCCAGTCAGAGCCCAGTAATAGTGTGCCAGTCAGAGCCCAGTAATAGCATGCCAGTCAGAGCCCAGTAATATTGTGCCAGTCAGATGCCCAGTAATATTGTGCCAGTCAGAGCCCAGTAATATTGTGCCAGTCAGAGCCCAGTAATATTGTGCCACTCAGAGCCCAGTAATAGTGTGCCAGTCAGAGCCCAGGAATATTTTGCCAGTCAGAGCCCAGTAATATTGTGCCAGTCAGATGCCCAGTAATATTGTGCCAGTCAGAGCCCAGTAATATTGTGCCAGTCAGAGCCCAGTAATATTGTGCCACTCAGAGCCCAGTAATAGTGTGCCAGTCAGAGCCCAGGAATATTGTGCCAGTCAGAGCCCAGTAATATTGTGCCAGTCAGAGCCCAGGAATTTTGTGCCAGTCAGAGCTCAGGAATATTGTGCCAGTCAGATGCCTGTAATATTGTGCCAGTCAGAGCCCAGGAATATTGTGCCAGTCAGATGCCTGTAATAATGTGCCAGTCAGAGCCCAGGAATATTGTGCCAGTCAGAGCCCAGGAATATTGTGCCATTCAGATACCAGTAATATTGTGCCAGTCAGAGCCCAGTAATAGCATGCCAGTCAGAGCCCAGTAATAGTGTGCCAGTCAGAGCTCAGTAATATTGTGCCAGTCAGATGCCTGCAATATTGGGCCAGTCAGAGCCCAGTAATATTGGGCCAGTCAGAGCCCAGTAATATTGGGCCAGTCAGAGCCCAGTAATATTGGGCCAGTCAGAGCCCAGTAATATTGGGCCAGTCAGAGTCCAGTAATATTGTGCCAGTCAGAGCCCAGTAATATTGTGCCAGCCAGATACCAGTAATATTGTGCCAGTCAGAGCCCAGTAATAGTGTGCCAGTCAGAGCCCAGTAATAGCATGCCAGTCAGAGCCCAGGAATATTGTGCCAGTCAGATGCCCAGTAATATTGTGCCACTCAGAGCCCAGTAATAGTGTGCCAGTCAGAGCCCAGGAATATTGTGCCACTCAGAGCCCAGTAATAGTGTGCCAGTCAGAGCCCAGGAATATTGTGCCAGTCAGAGCCCGGTAATATTGTGCCAGTCCGATGCCCAGTAATATTGTGCCAGTCAGAGCCCAGTAATATTGTGCCAGTCAGAGCCCAGTAATATTGTGCCACTCAGAGCCCAGTAATAGTGTGCCAGTCAGAGCCCAGGAATATTGTGCCAGTCAGAGCCCAGTAATATTGTGCCAGTCAGAGCCCAGGAATATTGTGCCAGTCAGATACCAGTAATATTGTGCCAGTCAAAGCCCAGGAATATTGTGCCAGTCAGATTCCTGTAATATTGTGCCAGTCAGAGCCCAGTAATATAGTGCCACTCAGAGCCCAGTAATATAGTGCCAGCCAGATGCCCAGTAATATTGTGCCAGCCAGATGCCCAGTAATATAGTGCCAGTCAGATGCCTGTAATATTATGCCAGTCAGATGCCTGTAATATTATGCCAGTCAGATGCCTGTAATACTGTGCCAGTCAGCCCCCCCCCCCCCCCCTACGCTAGTACTTACATGAACCTGCTCCGTGTCCCCCGCCGGATGTCTCCTCCGTGCAGTCTTCCCTCTTGCACGGAGGAGGGAAACAGTCACCGTATGTGACGCAACATCACATCCGGCGTCAGTTTTTTTTTTTGGGGGGGGGGGTTTACGGACGTCGCATCCATCGGATGCGGCTTGCCGGAAAAAGCGTTCACAAGCGCAATGTGCTGTGAACGCGGCAAGCAGGGGCTGGGGGCCCATGGGACAGCTGCCTTGGGGCCCCCCAGGAGTAACTGGGCCCAGGGCAGCTGCCCCGTTTGCCCCGTGTTAAAGACGGCCCTGATTATGTCCCCTTTCCACCGCCAAAAGGGCCTTCAGTGTACTATTAATAAAAAGAGATTTGTTACATTCTTAAATACAATTTTATTTTTCTATATTTTCTTCATGATCTTCTATTACCCGTGGGGCCTCATGAGTTGTCAGTCCACCCCTGCCTAAAACCAAGACTACATTTCACTGTACTCCTGGGAGACAAACTACTTTTCCCGAATTTAAGTTTAGATGTACTCCAGTCTTCAAAATGATGACGAAGCCAATATTTTTCAAATTTAAATTAATTAAAGCAGCTTAGTATAAAATGCTAAGATATTTCACTGCCTAATTTCATCCTTAGCCATGTCTGATTAAACATTTCAGTATGTCTTTTTGACCGTTCTAATGCTTTCCTCTCTAAAATGAAGATGTGGTAATTATACCATTAGTAATAATGGTTGGTTAAAAACTAAAAACATCCTTAGAAGATTCAGATTTCAGAAAAAGTGAAATCTAATTGACTTGGACTTTAACATGATTGCCCTAAACAAAATGACAGACAATCCTGACATTTGTAGCTTACAATAATAATCACAAGGTAAATGACTTAACATATGAATACATTTGGCAGCAGACACCGGCAGTAACGGTACAAATGAAAATTCATTCCATACTATTCCATATTTAGGAGTGAGTAGGCAAATAGTGGGCAGTATGCTAACCATGGTTAAAGCTGACACACCATTGAGCATTCTTCATAAAAGCTCATAGCATAATCATTACATTAACATTTATTTTAGTTTACGTAGCACTTTGTACAGAGCATGAAAAGGCATTACTGACTGCATTAGCCAAACCGAGACAGACTGATACATGAGGTAGAAGGCCATGTTTCAAGCTTCCAAGCTAGAGGGAGTATATCAAAATATGAATATTAATCAAAATATAATTACAATTACTTTAAACATCATGTATTAGCAGCAGTGTACCTTTTACAGTCAAGTAGGGGTGAACAGCCAGTCCCACATTTTAAGGAACTGTCCTGGGCACCTTTGAGCAATGTAGTGTCACGGAACAAGTTCCGTCAGTGTTTTCCGGTACCACGCAGGCAGCAAGCATATAAAGCTGCCAGCCAGCATAGTTGGATCAGATACTTCTGACTGCATTGTCCATTTCCCTGAACCTTACCTACTCCGTCTGAGATTCAATCACAGTCACTGAAAAATAACAGGAGATCCAGACTGAATAGCAGAAGATATTATTACTGGACTGAATAACTCCCTGGGTAAAAATCATGTTTGTAATTTTTGGTGTTAGATAAGTTGATCATTAAAGGAATAAGGTAATGTTAATATTTCCTTTATGCTTGTGGTAAATTGCTTACAGAATGAGGTTGTTAGCTAAAATGCATATTATATGTTCTACTGCAATATGCAGTGTCGTTTTGTTTGTCTCACACACAGCTTGTAGAGTGTATGCTTGCAAGAGTGACCTTATGTGTAACAAAAGGGTTCAGATGACTGGGACCCAGAATGCCCACAGATGAAATGCAGATTCAGTATCACAGGGCATGCTGCAGGACAACTGCACTTCACTAAGGACTTTACCCCCCAGGTTTTGTGGCCTCATACCAGGACCCCAAAGAAGCAGCAGCTAAAATCACATGTAAGAAACAGGAGATGTCCTGCAGACACCCTGGAGCAGGAATAAGAGATAGTACTGCAGGACAATATGCGGGATGCTGCAGGTTGAGACAGGCAAGGCCAGGAAGAACAACAGAAACAAAGAAAAGCTATAATGCAGGAACTGAATACTGAGTCCAGGGCACACACAAAGGACAAGACTACAATAGGGAAACAGGCTAGCAAACAATAGGACAGAGAATCAAAACAACATCAAAAGGCAGCATATAAGACAAGGACACAGACAAGATAGCCTAGGACACCAAGATGGTAAATGGAGTGGGTTAAGTTGCAGCTAATGGCCATGAGGTGGGAAGCTTGCCACCAGCATCAAGGTACCTCACTTCAGATGGAATAGGCACCGTTTAGGACAATAGCAGGAATGCTTTTGTTTCCCTGTAACAAATACAGTATTTGTCCCATTATTATAAACATAAGCAGAGAATCATTGTGAGGTTAGAGTGGTGCAGTCACCATGGAAAGTAATGTGTTCCTGCTGATTACATCACTTTTAGAACTTGGCCCAACAGAATGGTTCTGATCTGTGGACACATTCCTCCCTAATCTGCCCTTATTTCTTCCAGCTTTAAAATACTTATTTGATCTTTGGCCTTTTCTTATGTTCAAGATAGTTTATGTTTATCCCATTGATGTTTAAATAAATTATGCCAACCTAAACATTATTTATATTATGAAATGTAGAGACTACTAAATAATGGAAAATGATCCATACACTGTATATTGCAGCAAACACATAACATAATAGAAATATATGTTTTAAATGTGTCTAGTGTCTCTTGCTTATGACATCACCCTGTGGTTTAATATGCAAATTACACATTTTCCATTGAAAATAAGTTTACATTGAAAGTACATTCACACTGGGGATGATACTAGGTATACCAATTTTACAGGTGAACAGGATGTGTTATCTTGGCAGGTTTATTCATGTAATAAAGGTTTGTACAGAGTTTACACAAAGATTTCCAGAGATTTGGCTAACCATTGCACTAAGGTGAATCTGAAGCAGAATGTATGAGAGCCTTATATTTGAACCCAACCTATATATATATATGTATATATATATATATATATATACATACCCACACACAGAGTATATACATTATACGTTAAATTATATGTTAAAAAAGTGTCCCTGAATAGCAGAACATTTTCACCTTATGTGGAGATTATAATATGGTTTCATATCTCAGCAAGTATTCCTTGGATGATACATTAAATGTAATTGCTTAGTAATATCCTCTGCATAATACATTAAACAACTGATGGTTTATGGGTCGAGATGGATGCTAGTACAAAGGCCTGTATGTATAATAGGTATAAAAGAAAGGTCAGTTTCACATTAAGAACACAATAGCCACTATGTGCTGGAGTTATTAAATGTCTTCATTTTTTATTTTAAAATAGCAAAAGCAAATAATTGTAAATGACTTTGAGATTATTTTCACTTTTACAAAGCAAGTTGCAAGTTTATTATTGTTTTTCACAAATTTTCAATGTGGATTCCTTCGTGGGATTTTGTCCCACATAGAGGACATAAACTGCAATCTTTGAGTTTAAATTCCAGTACTGGATGGATTAGGCAGTGGCTGAGTGACAGGCTATTAATTAAAGAGTACTTAAAAGTAGTTAGACAATTTAATAGAGCAGCAGGAAATACTAGCAATATGCTTGGTTGTGTAGGGAGAGGGAAGTGCTCATAGCACTAGTGAGACCTCACTTGGACTATTGTATATTATAGCATACCTCCAGAATGATATTGATACTTCAGAGAAAGTTCAGAGAAGGGCTTCTTAACTGGTTCCTGGTTTGCAGGATAACATGGACAGACCGAGGGGATATTATAGAAACATTTAAATACATGAATGGAATCAATACAGTAATGGAGGAGAGTATATTTAAAAGAAGAAAAACTACCACAACAAGAGGAAATGGTCTTAACCCCTTAAGGACAGAGCCTTTGAAACATTTTTGTCCTTTCTGGACAATGGCTATTTTAACATTTCTGTGCTGTTTGTGTTTAGCAGTAATTTTCTTCTTCGTCATTTGCTGTACCCACACATATTATATATTGTTTTTATCGGGACAAAAAGGGCTTTCTATGGATGCCATATTTTTGATCATATCTTATCATATTATTAAAAAAAAATAATAAAATATGGTAAAAAAAAAAAAAATACACAAATGTCTTTGTTTTTATTTGAAACAACTTCTCCTCATCGACAATAGCGAACGAAAAAACATGCTAAATAGATTCTACTATTTCTCCTGAGTACAGGGATACCACCCATGCATAGGTTTGTTGGGTTGTTTGGGGGCTAAAATGCCAAATTTGTGAGGTGCAGTTTTTTGTTTTCCAACTTGAAATTTTTACATGCAGACAGCCTGCACCCATGTCCCATTTGGGACATATTTGAAACCAGCCAGTGTATTTTACCCCATCAACCCATATATTTTTTAAAAGTAGACACCCTAGGCTATCTCAAATGGTGGTATTTTAACACTTTCCATGCACTAATTCTTAGACATGTGCAAAACTAAAATTTTCGTTTCGTTTTCGTCCATTCGGACGAAAATGTTATTTATTTCGTCTAAAACGAATTTCGTTCATTAGTGCATTCGTTTCAGACGAAATTCGTTCATTATTTTCGTTTCGTTAATTTTTTTCGTTCGTTTTATAGAATACAATGTAATACTATTGGCTTTCTATAAACCGAACGAGAGCCCCATTCATAAGAAATTCTTATGAATGGGGCTCTCGTTCGGTTCATAGAAAGGCAATAGTATTACTTGTATTCTATAAGCCGAAAGTCTATAAACCGAACGACTTTCGGTTTATAGACTTTCGGCTTATGGAATACATGTAATCCTATTGCTATTCTATAAACCGAACGACTTTCGGTTTATAGAATAGCCATAGGTTTACATGTATTACATAAGCCGAAAGTCTATAAACCGAAAGTCGTTCGGTTTATAGGCTGTCGGCATTTAACTATACAGAGACAGAGTCTCCATTCATAAAATTATGAATGGAGACTTTGTCTCCGTGTAGTAAAATGCCGACAGCCTATAAACCGAACGTTCGGTTTATAGGCTGTGGGCATTTTACTACACGGAGACAAAGTCTCCATTCATAATTTTATGAATGGAGACTCTGTCTCCGTGTAGTAAAATGCCGACAGCCTATAAACCGAACGACTTTCGGTTTATAGGCTGTCGGCTTATGGAATACATGTATTCCTATTGCTATTCTATAAACCGAAAGTCGTTCGGTTTATAGAATAGCAATAGGAATACATGTATTCCATAAGCCGACAGCCTATAAACCGAACGTTCGGTTTATAGGCTGTCGGCATTTTACTACACGGAGACAGAGTCTCCATTCATAAAATTATGAATGGAGACTTTGTCTCCGTGTAGTAAAATGCCGACAGCCTATAAACCGAACGTTCGGTTTATAGGCTGTCGGCTTATGGAATACATGTATTCCTATTGCTATTCTATAAACCGAAAGTCGTTCGGTTTATAGAATAGCAATAGGAATACATGTATTCCATAAGCCGACAGCCTATAAACCGAACGTTCGGTTTATAGGCTGTGGGCATTTTACTACACGGAGACAAAGTCTCCATTCATAATTTTATGAATGGAGACTCTGTCTCCGTATAGTTAAATGCCGGCTTTTAACTATACGGAGACAAAGTCTCCATTTATAATTTTATGAATGGAGACTCTGTCTCCGTATAGTTAAATGCCGGTGTTCTGACAAATTTCTGGAGCAAATTCTCCTGCGCAATCGCAGGAGAATTTGCTCACTGCGCATGCGCATAAAGTTACAGCTGATAACTCAGCTGTAACTTTGTGACCACCGCGCATGCGCCAGCTGCGCAACCCACCTCCCGCCCCCTCACACCCCCTGCACACCCCTTCTTACCAGATCATCGACCACAGCGATACACAGCGCATGCGCACGCCTATCCAGCCGTTTGGGAATGTGCGCGTCCGTTGTTGTGTTCTTAAGGTGGTAAGTAACATGGGGCGTCGGGACATAAGGGGGCAAGCATCCTGGTGAGGGCTGCCTCATCTTGATGGGATTTGTGATCCTCCTGCTGCATCAATAATACAGCAGGAGGATCACAAATCCCATCAAGATGAGGCAGCCCTCACCAGGATGCTTGCCCCCTTATGTCCCGACGCCCCGTGTTACTTACCACCTTAAGAACACAACAACGGACGCGCGCATTCCCAAACGGCTGGATAGGCGTGCGCATGCGCTGTGTATCGCTGTGGTCGATGATCTGGTAAGAAGGGGTGTGCGGCGGGTGTGAGGGGGCGGGAGGTGGGTTGCGCAGCTGTCTCATGCACGGTGGTCACAAAGTTACAGCTGAGTTATCAGCTGTAACTTTATGCGCATGCGCAGTGAGCAAATTCTCCTGCGATTGCGCAGGAGAATTTGCTCCAGAAATTTGTCAGAACACCGGCTTTTAACTATACGGAGACAAAGTCTCCATTTATAATTTTATGAATGGAGACTCTGTCTCCGTATAGTTAAATGCCCACAGCCTATAAACCGAACGTTCGGTTTATAGGCTGTCGGCTTTTAACTATACGTTTGTCTCCATTCATAAATTTATGAATGGAGACTCTGTCTCCGTATAGTTAAATGCTATTGTATTCTATAAACCGACTCTATTTCGGCTTATAGAATGCAATAGTACTACGAATGGACGAATGAACGAATGATTTTCCTTTATTAACTATTCGTTCATTCGATTTAGTTAGCTTAGCATTTTCGTTCTTCGTTTTTCGGGCGAATGGACGAAAATGCAATTTTCGGACGAAAATGCATTCGTCCGAAAACGAATGCACATGTCTAGTATATATTCACATGTAAATTGCTTTTTTAATAAAAAATTATGATATAAATAAAATCATGTTTTTATTTCCTTTTATGTGACAATGCTGCCTCTCTCTTTCCCTTGCCCCCAGATTTGTCGCTCTCCCCCCCTTAGTGTTGTCTCTCTCTCACCCTCCCTTTGGCTCCCCCCTCGCTCCCCTTGTGTCTGTCTCTTCCCCCCTTCCCTCCCCTTGTTTCTCTCTGCCCCCCCCCCCCCTTGTTATTCTGTCCCCCCCTCACCTGTTTCTTGCTCCCTGGTGGCTAGTGGGGGCAGCCGGGGGATGT
This sequence comes from Pelodytes ibericus, assembly GCA_036172795.1. Classification (NCBI taxonomy): domain Eukaryota; kingdom Metazoa; phylum Chordata; class Amphibia; order Anura; family Pelodytidae; genus Pelodytes; species Pelodytes ibericus. Next base: position 122,186,404 of record CM069859.1, read on the forward strand.
ATGCACTATACATAATAGACGGAAGTGTCGGGCAGCATGGAGGTTGTCTGCACGATTCGTGCAGACATCCCCCAGCTGCCCGATTCTCCCTGGTGGCTAGCGAGGCAGCGGTGGATGTCTGCGCGATGAGCGAGACCTCCCCTGCTGCCGCCCGGAACGACAGCCAGGACTTTTATGAGGAAGCCGGAAGTACCCAGCTTCATCATAGAAGTCCCGGCGGTCATGCCGGGCGGCAGCAGGAGAGGTCTCGCTCATCGCGCAGACATCCTCCGCTCCCTCGCTAGCCACCAGGGAGAATCGGGCAGCTGGGGGATGTCTGCACGAATCGTGCAGACAACCTCCATGCTGCCCGACACTTCCGTCTATTATGTATAGTGCATACATCCCCCGGCTGCCCCCACTAGCCACCAGGGAGCAAGAAACAGGTGAGGGGGGGACAGAATAACAAGGGGGGGGGGCAGAGAGAAACAAGGGGAGGGAAGGGGGGAAGAGACAGACACAAGGGGAGCGAGGGGGGAGCCAAAGGGAGGGTGAGAGAGAGACAACACTAAGGGGGGGAGAGCGACAAATCTGGGGGCAAGGGAAAGAGAGAGGCAGCATTGTCACATAAAAGGAAATAAAAACAAGATTTTTTTATATCATAATTTTTTATTTAAAAAGCAATTTACATGTGAATATATACTAGACATGTGCATTCGTTTTCGGACGAATGCATTTTCGTCCGAAAATTGCATTTTCGTCCATTCGCCCGAAAAACGAAGAACGAAAATGCTAAGCTAACTAAAGCCGGATGAACGAATGGTTAATAAAGGAAAATCATTCGTTCATTCGTCCATTCGTAGTACTATTGCATTCTATAAGCCGAAATAGAGTCGGTTTATAGAATACAATAGCATTTAACTATACGGAGACAGAGTCTCCATTCATAAAATTATAAATGGAGACTTTGTCTCCGTATAGTTAAAAGCCGGCATTTAACTATACAGAGACAGAGTCTCCATTCATAAAATTATGAATGGAGACTTTGTCTCCGTATAGTTAAATGCCCACAGCCTATAAACCGAACGTTCGGTTTATAGGCTGTGGGCATTTAACTATACGGAGACAGAGTCTCCATTCATAAAATTATAAATGGAGACTTTGTCTCCGTATAGTTAAAAGCCGGCATTTAACTATACAGAGACAGAGTCTCCATTCATAAAATTATGAATGGAGACTTTGTCTCCGTATAGTTAAATGCCCACAGCCTATAAACCGAACGTTCGGTTTATAGGCTGTGGGCATTTAACTATACGGAGACAGAGTCTCCATTCATAAAATTATAAATGGAGACTTTGTCTCCGTATAGTTAAAAGCCGGCATTTAACTATACAGAGACAGAGTCTCCATTCATAAAATTATGAATGGAGACTTTGTCTCCGTGTAGTAAAATGCCCACAGCCTATAAACCGAACGTTCGGTTTATAGGCTGTCGGCTTATGGAATACATGTATTCCTATTGCTATTCTATAAACCGAACTTTCGGTTTATAGAATAGCCATAGGATTACATGTATTATATAAGCCGAAAGTCTATAAACCGATCGTTCGGTTTATAGACTTTCGGCATTTTACTACACGGAGACAAAGTCTCCATTCATAAAATTATGAATGGAGACTTTGTCTTCGTGTAGTAAAATGCCGACAGCCTATAAACCGAACGACTTTCGGTTTATAGACTTTCGGCTTATGCACTACATGTAATCCTATGGCTATTCTATAAACCGAAAGTCGTTCGGTTTATAGTTTAGCAATAGCATTACATGTATTCTATAAACCGAACGTCGTTCGTTTTAAAGACTTTCGGCTTATAGAATACTATTGGCTTTCTATAAACCGAACTAGAGTCGAGTCCCCATTCATAAGAAATTCTTATGAATGAGGAGGGACTCTAGTTAGGTTTATAGAATGCCAATAGTATTCTATAAGCCGAAAGTCTTTAAAACGAACGACGTTCGGTTTATAGAATGCATGTAATGCTATTGCTGTTCTATAAGCCGAATGTCTTTCGGCTTATAGAACAGCAATAGCATTACATGACATGTATTCTATAAACCGAACGTCGTTTGTTTTAAAGACTTTCGGCTTATAGAATACATGCTGCTATTGGCTTTCTATAAACCGAAAGAGTCCCCATTCATACGAATAGGTCAATTGACCTATTCGTATGAATGGGAACTCAATTTCGGTTTATAGGAAGCTAATAGCATTACATGCATTCCATAAACCGAAAGTCATTCATGTCGGTTTATGGAATGTAGTACAATGCTATTGGTATTGTAAACCGACTCTATTTCGGTTTAGAATGCCAATAGCACGAATGGACGAATGGACGAATGAACGAATGATTTTCGTTTATTAACCATTCGTTCATTCGGATTTTGTTAGTTAAAATTTTCGTTATTCGTTTTTCGGACGAATGGACGAAAATGCTATTTTCGTCCGAAAATGCATTCGTCCGAAAACGAATGCACATGTCTACTAATTCTACCACCAGCCTTTGTCAAAGTTTGTGGTAGTAATTTTTTTGTGTTTTTTTTTCACAAACCTTGTACTTCAGACATGAATTTACAGATTTTGGTATGTGTCACTGCCAAATAACACCCCAATAAGTGTTCAGCAACATCTCTTGAGTACAGGGATACCCCCCATGCATAGGTTTGTTGGATTGTTTGGGGGGTAAAAGGCCAAATTTGGGAGGTGAAGTTTTTGGTTTTCCAATTTGAAATTTTGACATGCAGACAGCCTGCACCCATGTCCCATTTGGGACATATTTGAAACCAGCCAGTGTTTTTTACCACATCAACCCATATATTTTTTTAAAGTAGACACCCTAGGCTATCTCAAATGGTGGTATTTTTACACTTTCCATGCACTAATTCTACCACCAGCCTTTGTCAAAGTTTGTGGTAGTAATTTTTTTGTGTTTTTTTTTCACAAACCTTGTACTTCAGACATGAATTTACAGATTTTGGTATGTGTCACTGCCAAATAACACCCCAATAAGTGTTCAGCAACATCTCTTGAGTACAGGGATACCACCCATGCATAGGTTTGTTGGGTTGTTTGGGGGCTAAAAGGGCCACATTGTGAAGGTGCGCATTTTCAACTTGGAATATTGACGTGTAGCCAGCCTGAGCCCATCTTTCATTTGGGACTTTTTTTTAAAGTCGGACAGTGTATTTTACCCCAAAAAGTATATATTTTGTAAAAGTAGACACCCTAGGCTATTTTAAATGGTGTTATTTTAACACTTTCCATGCACCAATTCTACCACCAGCCTTTGTCAAAGTTTGTGGTAGTCATTTTATTGTGTATTTTTTCCCACATACATTGTACTTTAGACACAAATTCACATATTTCGGTATGTGTCACTGATAAACAATACCACAATATATGTTCAGCAACATCTCCCGAGCACAGGGATACCACCCATGCATAGCTTTGTCAGCTTTGTTGGAGGGTTGAAAGGCTACATTTGAGAGGTGAGCTTTTTGATTTTCCAACTTGGAATTTTGACATGTAGAGCAAGGAAGGGGTTAATAGCTCTTATAAGAGCCTTTGTAGTACTGTACAAAAAAATTAACCCCTAAAAATGCACAGACAAGAAAAAAATTTCTGCTGTGCAGTGATCAGTGGCAGGGAAGGGGTTAATACACTACACTATACAAAGGGTATGGCTTTTATAAAAGCCCTTGGGACTCACAATTTTTTTAACATTTTATTTAATTTATTACAATTAAAAAATTATGTTATACAGATCTGTCTCTTTCCCTCACTAAAACTCAAGTGAGGAGAGGGAGGCAGATCCATATGGGTCAGAACAATATTTACCAATATTGATCGAACCAGACGAATGGTGATGCTCATCTGAGAAATCACCAAACCACCTTTGCCACTGATCGGCTGTTACTGATCGCTATACACGTGTTCAGACAGCTTCAAAAGGAATACACGTAATCCCCTAGTGGGTATAATTAACCCCTAGCGAGTCTGACAAAAAAAATGCTGATAGCAAAAAAAAAATCCTTCTGCGACTAGATTGCTCCATATGCGCTGCTTAGGCAGTGACCATATGCACTGCTTAGGCAGTGACCATATGTGCTGCTTAGGAAGTGATATACGGCAAGGAAGGGGTTAATAGCTCTTATTTTAAAAAAAAATTACGTTAAACGTAGTCCCCTAGCGGGTATAATTAACACGTGACGGGTGTAATAAAAAAGTTTTAAAAAAATTAAAAATGCTTCTGCAGCAAGATTGCTGCATTTGCGTCAGATCTCTGCTTAGGCAGTGATCTACAGCAAGAAAGGGGTTAATCTCTCTTAAAAGAGCTTTTTTTTATACTGTAATGAATTACAGTAAAAAAAATTAACCCCTAAAAAATGCACAGACAGCAAAAAATGTGCTGCTGTGTATGATCACTGCGTACACAGCGATCAATGGCAGGGAAGGGGTTAAATGGCTTTTATAAAAGCCCTTGGTGTTTAAAATTTTATTAAATATTTGTTTTATTATTTTATTTTATTTTTTTACTTTATCTGATCTGTCTCTCTCCCTTACTAAAACTAGTAAGGTGAGGGAGGCAGATCAATACTTGTCAAAGGCAATATTTACTAATATTGCCTTTGACAGTATGATAAGTGCTCATCAGAGCACTTACCATACATGCCTGCACACAGATCACATAGATCTGTTGTGCCGGCATCGATTGGCTCCCCCTAGAGCATCGGAAGTGAAATACTTTCACTTCCGATGCTCTTGCCATTAGAAGGGAAGCGCTGCCTGTATAGGCAGCGTTCCCTTCTACTGAGCCGATGGGGTCGCTCAGGAGAGCGACCACCATCGGCTCTGGGGAGCAGAACGGTGTTGTTAAGTGCCTCGCTGGCGAGGCACTTTAACAACACCGGAGATGCTTAGAAAGCGAACGATCGTTCGCTTTCTAAGCACATGTGTGCAGCCGGCGCAGCCATTTTTAAATGGCTGCTACGATCACTCCGTGGAGTGATCGTAGCGCGCCCCTGCACATTTGGGGGGTGTTGCACAATGCCTCTACCTAGAGGCATTGTAGCAACACCGTTAGAGTAAAGAAAGCGACCGCTGGTCGCTTTCTTTACTCAGTTTAGTGCATGACGTGCCAGGCACGTCACCTGTCGGCAAGTCCTCGATTTGCCGTGACGTGCCTGGCACGTCATCTGTCGTTAAGGGGTTAAATTAGAGGGGCAAAGGTTTAAAATTAATATCAGGAAGTATGATTTTACTGAGAGGAAAGTGGATGCATGGATTAGCCTTTCAGCAGAAGTGATAAAGGTTACTAAAGTGAAGGTGTTTGGCCATGCATCGGAAAGGCAAAGGGTTATCCAATATATAGGCTAAGAAAAGTATTGAAATTATATTCTTTGTTAGAAATTTGGCAGACTAGGTGGGCTGAATGGTTCTCATTTGCCGACACATTCTACGTTTCTTACACGAAGAGGTTGGATGTTTCCTTACTACAAATTTTTTTAACAATTTGATTCCAAAAATCTCTGAATGTTTTACATCTTTATACCTGTCTTTTCAGAGCTGTCACTGATTGACAACTCCTTACTGACCACACAGTGTCACATATTGAAAGGTTGGCTAGTATACCGCTTAACAATAAACATATCTGTTTTTTTAATAATATGGTAAACTAATGTTTGTATATAAAATAAACTGAGATAGATAGATAGATAGATAGATAGATAGATAGATAGATAGATAGATAGATAGATAGATAGATAGATAGATAGATAGACAATCCCATCCTTGTATGCTCCCAGACTGTATTTTAAGAAAATAATAAACTTAAAAAAGTAAGATTAAAGCAAACAAAGAAATGTTAAAATCAATGAACAAGGATTTGCAATGACCACAGGATTGTTACACAGGCATGTGGATGACTTTGAGCAGTAAGAAAAAATACACTATATTTAATATTAAAATGCTTTAAGTTTTCGGTGCTCCTTTGCCTTATACCTCCCCAACATGGCCTGACATAGTTGGGCTCCTGCTATCATTTCCGTTTTGTTTTCCCCTAGCTATCTCTTTTGTAGGTACCCTAATTTTTTTCTGGTTCATGTCTCCACTCAATTTAGTGAAATGGAGCATGTGAACAAGGAACTCTTTGTCAGGGGTGAGGATGAGTTGCCAGAGAGAGTCCAAGTGCAGAAATATAATCTTGTGATGGGATCTTTGAATGATGACAACTTGCCTCCAGGTTTTGATCCCATGGCATTGATAGGTATAGAACCTGGAGACAATCCAGATCAGCGGGGCACAGGAAAGGTCCCACAGCGGGTCACAGGTCAGATTCATCAGAATCATCATGCGTGCAAAACGCACATTCAACAAGCAGGACAACCAGGTAATACCAGAAAAGGGTTGGTGACAGATTTGGATCCAGTCCAAGAAGAAGCTACAAAGAAGAAGCCTTTAGGCTCTGGTTCCGTTTTTTTTTTTTCAATCTCCAGTTTTAGGACACCAAAAATACTGTGCATGTGAAGTAGTGCTCACTCCTCACCCTTCTCCATCCTGCCTTGCCGGGAGAAGAAGTTGGGAGGTATGGTTATTGTCTTGTAAAACTCAATTTAATTTAAATTTATAAATGTGAGACTTCCCCTTAGTGAGATGACCTTTTGACCTTATCTTTCCCTTGGTAACAAGGGATGTTTTGACATTTCTGGGGTGTTTGTGTTTAGCTATAATTCATCAATCCAATGTCGGCAAGGGGCTACATGTGAACAGAGAATAGAAGACAAACACTGTATATCTGTTAGAAAACAACAAACCTAGGTTCAATTAGAGGCTATTAGACAAACAGATTATGCTTTAACCCCTTCACGACATTGGACGCGTCAGGCACGTCCTGCCAGGAACTCTGTTGGTGGTGAAACAAAAGGTTTTCACGATCAGCTATCGCAAAAAACGCTTTAACGGTGCTGGTCTATTGCCTCGATGTCAAGGCAATAGCCAGCACCGAAACGTCCTCTCTGGGGCACCCATGATCGCCCCACGGAGCGATCGTGGGCGCCATATTGATGGAGGAGCATGCTATGGCTATGCCGTCTTGTGGTCTGAGCTTCGGAAGTTAAAGAAAATTCACTTCCGTCGCTCTGAATTTGTTGCTTGACTACCCCTAGAGGCAACAAGCAACATTGCAACATTGCAATGTTAAAAATAAAAAAAAGATTTAATTAGCTTAAAACTGGTTTTATAGTTAGATTAGCCTATAGGGTTAAAATTAAATAATTTTTAGCATTAGGGATAGGATTAAAATTAAATTAAAATCAAAATATATTAAGGCATAGCAGAAGAGTTAGAGTCGGGGTTAAATTTAGTGTTAGGGTTAAATTTAGGGTTCGGGTTGGGGTCAAAAGGTCAATATAGGAAAAAACACTATTTTTGGTTTTTGCCCCATAACTCCCCCAAAAATACCGAAAATATGGAAACATATTTCTGAACTCGGGACAACATTAAGAAAATATTTAGATGGAGACTTTTTCAATGATTGTATTTGTGTAAATTATATTTTAGGTCAAAGTTAGAACAAGTGTTTTTTTTTTTTTAATTTTTCATCTAATTTTATGATTTTTTTGTAGTAAATTATAAGATATGATGAACATAATGGTATCTAATGAAATCCCTACTTATGACGATAAAAACAACATATAATTTGTGTGGGTACAGTATGTGAGAAGAAAATTACAGCTAAACACAAACACCCCAGAAATGTCAAAACAGACATTGTCACCAAGGGAAAGTCAAGGTAAAAATGTCTTGTCACTAAGGGGTTAAACGTAAAAAAAATGTTTGTTATGGACAATAATGTTACAGGAATATTAATTTGGCAGAGCTGAAAATTTTGTCAACTCAATGTACAGTTTTTTAAAAGAAATGTTAAATATTTATGAGCTCTTGAAGTGCAAGCAAATTTTAAGTCACATGATAAAAAAAATATTAATGCAGTAGGCAGTGGCGTAGCAACGGGAAGTGTACTGTCCTAGGAGCCGGTTGGTTGCAGATTGCCCCCCACAGACCAGCACAGGGTAAGCACAAGAAAAACACTTCCCCTGTGGCTTTTGGGTTGAGGGTGTCAATGGTGTCCCATTTGGTACCTCTGACTGATCGATGGGGGCATGGCTACATCATGGATGTGGAGGATTTAGGTGCCTACAGAGTTAGACACAGCTACTGTTTGTTCTTGAGGAATCACAAATATGAGTGCTCGAATGGTGCATGCCATCTTTATGCATTGTGCATAGGCAGTATTAATGCCGGGACAGACCAGAATGTGACTGCACAAGACTCAAAAAAATTGGACTCTTGACAACTATGATTAAATGTTTATTTTTTTAATGTGCATAAAATTATCTGATGAATGGCAAACTAATTATGTATCATTCACTTATATGCTGCATCAAAGGATTGAGGCACTACATTCAGCAGGCAGATTGTTTAACTCCCACCCTACTGTATTCTATATAACCCAATAAACTGCATTTTTATCCAATCTTAGTGATGGATGTTTCTCCACAAGCTCATTAATTATAAGAATTGTTTTTGTTTAATATGTATGGTATATTAATAAACATAAAAATAATAATAACATTAATAATAATAATGAGCATGTTTTGTAATAACATATCAAGATGTATATTAATAATAATAATATACATTTCACCATATAACAATTGGCCAGCTACTTTTTTAAACTTTCTACCCTTCTCTGTCTAGACAAGTCACTGGTGATTACTGGTTTCTACACTACACGTATACACATTAATCATGGAGGATATATATAAATAAATAGACTATCAACAACACTACAGCTGATCTACAAAATCTTTTGTTTTTGCTTCTTCTCCTGATTGCATAAGTAAACTTGTAGCATTTTATAGCCATGTAAAAATATTTTTACTTTTGTAACTTATGCCTTGATGAAATAAATCATGTTTAAGATCATTTTTTTTGTTTTAGCTGTGCTGTTTTTTATTCTGATTCTAATTATTTTATACATTTATACAGATGCTAATTTAAAAGCAATTACATTTGTGATGCAGCAACACCTGTCTGGGTATTATTATAGCAAACAATCTACTCTATCTTGTTTGGATATATTAACAATTTTGCTGTTGCTTGGACAAATTACAATTGAGAATGATGCCCATTGCAAGGAATTCATCATACAAAGGCTGCAGGCTCATTGAGGCCTCTACAATCAACATCTGAAACACAATAATCTTGCTTAACATCTACATCAGCACTTACTGTCAGCTTAATTATCTAATAATATTCTATCTACTTCATCATTAAAATGTACTTAAATGATCTCTAGATTTCTAGATTTCCAGTAGTATGTCTGAGTTTTTTTTATTGTGTGAATCCCACTTATAAAAACAACTTTTATTATGCTCAAATATTCATAAAAAACATACTCATCTTCTATTCACTTTTCCATCTGGTGACCTCAGGGGGCTGTGGTCTCGGAGAGGAGGTGACACACTGCTGCAAAACAGTTGGGGGGCATCACATGCTGTTTTCCAGTGGTCAGAGCCCATGGAAAATAATGTGGTTACATAGCTGTATGTTTCATTGTTAAAGATGTACTGCACTTGCTTTAAAGACTACAGATGGCAGTGTAGTCCACAATTTAACTACCCTAACAGTAAAAAAAAACCTTTCTGGTGTTTAAGAGTATTGATCCTTCATGCCAGTCATAATGGATAACGTGTTTTCTATAAAAATTATTTATTAACGCTTAGTGACATGGCCTTTTGAACTTGTCTTTTCCTTGGTGACATGGGCTGTTTTGACATGTCTGAGGTATTTGTGTTTAGCTGTAATTTTCTTCTTTCTCACATACTGTACCCACACAAATGATATATTGTTTTTATCGCCATTAGAGTTTAGAAATTATTGTTTCCATGTTTTTCTGCTGTTTTTTGCGAGTTATAGGGTAATAACCAAAAATAGGGTTCTTCTTGTTTTATAACCATTTTCACCCCAACCCAAACCCTAAATTTAACCCTAACCCTTAATTTATTCTAGTTTTAATTTAATTGTAACCCTATCCCTTATGCTAACCCTAATTTAATTGTAAAATTAACCCTAAATTAATTCTAACCCTAACCCTAGATTTTAGCTAATTACGTATTTTTTTTTCATTGCAATGTTGTTGACTGCCTCTAGGGGCAGTCTAGCAACAGCATCAGAGTTACAGAACTGAAATTTTTTCACAGCAGCCATATTGGAAGAGCATGTTGCTCTCCAATATAGCGCCCGCAATGCGCTCAATGGAGTGATCGTGGGTGCCCCAAAGAAGATATTTCAGTGCTGCCTAATGCCTCGACAACGAGACATTAGAGCAGCACCTCCAGAGCGGTTTTCACAGTTGTTTCCACCACAGGACGTGCCAGGCACACCATATGTCGGCAACAAAGTTGCTGGTTGTCGCTAAAGGTTTAAGAGATCCCCAGACAGATCTTTTCAATTAATTTGAACATACTTGTAAATTATTATTTACAGACCCATGAAAGAGTCTTTTCTCCAGACAAAATAATCCCTATTTGAAACAGCTTTTTTTTTTATAGCAGAAGTCTTACATTCCTTTAATTATTCCATTACATTATGAGCATTCTTGTTTTTCTTACCCAATTGCACAATTTTACATGTATCTATCTTATTAAACATCATCTGCAAGTGAATTGTCCATTCTCCTATTTTGTCTAAATGCCTTTGCAGAGAAATAACATATTATTCTGCCTTAATTACTTTCCATAGAGGGATCTGCTCAGTTTCTCTCTTTATGGGGTATTTAAAGTTCTAAGAAGTGTATCTCTGGTCATTGACTATTACAGATTGCAATAGAAAATGTCAAATAAAAAACAGTTTTAAGTGATGTCAAGTCATTGAAGAGCCCCATGTCTCTTAACTCAGTGGCTTATTTTAAACATCTCTTTCAAATTAGCCATGGCAGTTCATCATTATCATTTCTGAAAATGTTTTGAAAACACTCCATGTGTCCATTAAGATTCTTACTGCTATATTCATCTTTCATGATCTCCAGTAGACTTGGGTATTCGTTTTTGGACTAATGCCTTTTAGGACAAAAACCGTTTCTTTCATCCATCCGTCCATTTGTCTGAAAAACAAATAAATATAAAAAAAAACACAATAAAATAAATCAGTAATAATATTTAAACCGTTATTAATGTTGTCATGGTGATACATATCCTATGTTATGATAAAAATTCCATAACAGTTATTTATCACTAAAAAAAATCATGATTATAATTTTTTATTAAAATATGCTACAACGGTATAAATGATGCAATAACCACATCAATGAAGACATCATTTAATATAGAATACACATATCACACATAGTGCATATGTCACTTAATATGGCCAATAAAACTTAGGAAAACCACGTCTACGTTTATACATACATTATCATAGAAGTCTATGGGGAGGACCGAGACTACAATTAGCTACATTAGTCTTAATGCAATTCCCGAAACGAAAATAACAGACGAATTTCGGCTGAAACAAATGTGCCAATGGCCAAAATTCAGTTAGGACAAAACTAAATGAAAATGTCAGCAGCGCCCAAGTCTAATTTAGAACATCTATTGGTTTGCAGTCAATTGCACAAATAACAATAAAGTCTCCAATTTTTATATTACATCACAACTTATGTTATTTTGCTCTTAGAAATGTTTTATTTTACTATTTACTTTGCTGTTTTCTATCACAGAAATGCATTTGCATTAATCAAAGAGGATGGCGCCAAGTAAGATGTTTTCTCAATTGAATGAAGCTTTATGTATATGCAAGATGCCAAATATGAAATCAATAAATCTCATTTTAAGGAAACTGAACACCTCTCTTCTTTAAACACTTATTTGCTTTGTTTTACATTTTTGTTTAACAAATGTGTCATATATATATATATATATATATATATATATATATATATAGATTTTGTGACTCCTGCAGTAAGTATTCCAAGTAATAAGTGGTCGTGATCAATAATTCTTTATTGTTTTTATTCATTATTGCACACTCACCTTTGTTTATTTTTCCAGTTGCCCTTTGTATAGTTTAGTTATCTGTTTAATCAAGAAAATAAAAAAATTATGTTTTAGTAATCATTTTTAAATTCTTGAACAAAATGTATTTGACACACATCCCTACTTTCCAGGGTCACTAATAACACTCACGTAGATGTATTAACTACAAGGCATAGGTGGGAGATGGTGTCTTATATATATAGAGAGAGAGAGAGATTTTGTGACTCCTGCAGTTAGTATTTCAAGTAATAAGTGGTCGTGATCAATAATTCTTTATTGTTTTTATTCATTATTGCACACTCACCTTTGTTTATTTTTCCAGTTGCCCTTTGTATAGTTTAGTTATCTGTTTAATCAAGAAAATAAAAAAATGATGTTTTAGTAATCATTTTTAAATTCTTGAACAAAATGTATTTAACACACATCCCTACTTGCCAGGGTCACTAATAACACTCACGTAGATGTATTAACTACAAGGCATAGGTGGGAGATGGTGACATAGTGGGGAATGTGACAACGTGGTAAACCGCAGTAGTATTGGGCTTTGTTCAATGACCTGAGATGAAAACCACTGATAACTAAAAACTCAAGTCATTGACTACAGACCATACTCCCACCATCCAGACGACGGTACATCCAACTCGGATACATTTTCTTAACCATAATAAATCTGTATTTAATTGTATCTAAACTACAGCTGGAAAACCCAGTCTTAATATTAGCTGTCACATATATTTGATCTACACTGTTCATTTTATTTTTATGGCATTGTTAAATGAGTATTAAACACCATAATTAGATTTTCACAGTGTTCTGCAATACTAATTAGGACTGTGATTTATTTTAATAACTCTGTCTTCAAAAATTCTATTATTTTCATATAAAAAAATCTGTTTTTTTACCGTTAGACCAAGAATTGGGGGATGAATTTTTTTTCTTGGGTTTAAGAATTGGATTATTCTTTTCATTCATACGTTATACTAGTTGTAATGCATGTGGTTTTATTTTTGTTATGCTTTAATAGATTATAAATTCCCAAAATGTAAAAAAAAATATTTCACAGTTGAATTGTTATTTTATGGTTAACTTTTGAAACTAATGGGCCTGGTGTAGATCTCAGTTTGACTATTACGGGTCTAGGACACTTCTTCGCCGCATTTTCATCACTGACAGTTCAGAGCGGCAGTTAGAACGCTGAACTGTCAGCAATGAAGTATAACGCGGCCGTTTCACTGCGGCTGCAGCTATGTAAGAGCTGACAGTTCAGCGCTGAACTGTCAGCTCTTACAAATCTAAAAGTAAAACTAAAATAACCCCCCCTAATAAATGATTCCCCCCCCCCCAATAGTAACACTAATCACTAAACCCAAATACTAACACTAAAATTAACCCCAATACTAAAATTAACCCCCATAACCCTAATACTAACCCCCGACCCTTAATACTAAAGTTAACCCCTTAAACCCTAATACTAACCCTAATACTAACCCCCGACCCCTAATACTAACCCTAATACTAACCCCCAACCCCTAATACTAAAGTTAACCCCCTAAACCCCAATACTAACCCTAATACTAACCCTAATACTAACCCCCGACCCCTAATACTAACCCTAATACTAACCCCCGACCCCTAATACTAAAGTTAACCCCCTAAACCCCAATACTAACCGTAATACAAACCCTAATACTAACCCCCGACCCCTAATACTAACCCTAATACTAACCCCCGACCCCAATACTAAAGTTAACCCCCTAAACCCCAATACTAACCCTAATACTAACCCCCGACCCCTAATACTAAAGTTAACCCCCTAAACCCTAATACTAACCCTAATACTAACCCCGACCCCTAATAGTAAAATTAACCCCTAACACTAAACACTAAACCTAATTCTAACCCCCTAAACCCTAATTCTAAACCAACTAAAATCGGTAAAATACTTACCTTTAGCGATGAAATGTCCCGCGATGAAATCTCCAGCGACGATCTGTCTTGTGCTGTAGAGTCGGCGGTGAAGCGGCTGCGCGGAAGCAGCCGCGATGAAGTGTCCCATCCCCGACTATTACACCCTCCACCCCCAAAAAATTCATCAAATATAGCACTATTTACTTTGTCAAGCTCTATGTCTCTATGTGCTACAGTTGCCATCCTATATGTTGCAATCTCTTGGTTTTTTTTACATTGTCTCATGAACTTTCTCATTTACTATACCCATACAAATTATTAAAAAGCTATTTTGGGAGAATGCATACACGATTCTCACCTGTTGGTACAAGACACCCTGAACATTGCACAAATTATATCCCTCCACCACTGAAATGTGCTGGAGGTGCAAAAACCAGAAGGGAACTTTCCTACACATCTGGTGGGAATGCTCCATAATTAAGCCGTACTGGAACACAATACACACGATCATTACCAAAATAGAGAACAAGTCCCTGCCACGCACGCCACAGGCAATGCTGCTACACCACACCACATTACTGATTTCCAAATATAAAACATCTCTCACAATATATGTTTTAAATGCTTCCAAAACACTGTTGCCCTGTCTATGGAAAACAACAGCCTCCCCAACAATTAAGCAGTGGATTGCCTCGGTTGAGAAGATCCGTGTCTCTGAAGATCTCCTCCTCTCCAAGGAGGATCTCCTCCTTTCAAGGGAAAAGAGAATCACATCGTAGGCAATGGTTTTACTGGATGGAGTTTCTAGATAGTGAAGACTGCTCCCCTGAAGAAATAGTCTCTGCCTTTAATGAGTTTTATGCCACTCTTTATAATCTTCTTGTATCTCCAGACACAATAGAAATTAAGGAATATCTAGGTTCCACTCCTTTTCCTAAATTGTCTAACCCCCAGATAGATTAAATAAATCATCCTTTCAATATTGAGGAAGTTGAGTTTGCAACTAATAAATTAGCATTACACAAAACCCCATGTCCAGATGGGTTTAGCAATCCATTCTATAAGTTATATATAAAGGGATTGTTTCTCCTGCCCTCTTAAATATGTTTAATGAAATTGCTACAACCTCAAGCCTTCCTCAAGAACTACTAAGAGCAAACATTGTAAGAAATATAGGGTGCCTTTATAAAAATGTTATTTTATATCTAATACATATATATCTGCTTTTAGTGGGGTGGGTGTGTAATCTGGTTTCACAATGGAAGGTCATTTGCACATCAGAAGAGCTTGTAAACAAGGTTACAGAGAGGACTTCTTTAGATTGTAAAAACAAGCCTTTCAGTTCTTTCCAGTTTTTACTTACTAACAGAAAGGTGTGACAAAGGGCGTTATTACATAGACCATATGTCTCCAAAACTGGGTTGAACTGGTTCTTTAACTCTCTGGGAGGTAACTTTCTAGGAGGTGACAGGGATTTTGGGTTACTTAGTTGAGTGAACAATTTTGAGAGTTAGTCTTGTCTGTTCCTGGCGTGAGGAGAGGACAGCCAGCAGAAGACCCAAGATGAAGGCACAAGGAGAAGATATGAATGTATAAGTATACCATTTTCTGTTACCTGTTGATTATGAACCAGTTATGTGTAATGTGTACACTGTGTATTTCCTGTTATAGCCTGTAACAGTATCTCAATTTAATAACAATATACCTTTTTATATACATTTGTCTCTGTGCTTCATTCGTCACACATTTCCTAAAAGAATAACACTGTAGGAGGGTGTAAATAATTTCTTACAACGTCATTCCAATCTTGAAGTCTGATAAGGATCCCACTGAGCTTAAAAATTACAGGCCAATATCTCTCATCAACGTTGATATGAAATTATAAGCATCTATTCTTGCAGAGAGATTGAAGGCTGTTGTGCCGTCTCTTTTCCATGCAGACCAGACAGGATTCTTTCTGGGAATATCCTCTTATAACAATGTAAGATGACTGATTGATACACTGGATCTTGCTAAGAAAAGACGGATCCCTCTTCAGACCCTGTCGTTGGAAGCAGAGAAAGCCTTCAACGGTGTCAGTTGGGGATATCTGAGATCAGTCTTGGAAGCATTTGTCAGGTTGGATACTGCACGCTGTAATGGTTCTGTTCCTGTCCTTCAGTAAGATGTCCTCTGTCACCACTCCTTTATATTTGTGGAACCATTTGATGTAAATGTAAACTATAAAATCTCACTATATGCCAATGACATATTGATATCAATTTCTTCACAATCCTCTTCCCTGGTACATCTAACGATTGAAATTAAAAGGTATAGTATAGTGTCAAACTATAAACTAAATATAGATAAATCAACAGTTTTACCATTAAATATTCTGGAACATACTCTAAAGTACCTATATACTCAATTTCAGTTTGATTGAACAAACAAAAAAATGACTATCTAGAGCTAACCATCATGAGTGATGTGGACAGTATTATGGAAACTAACTTTATGGACTCCTCAGACAAACTAACGGATTACTGAAGGAGTGGCAACAGGCCGATTTTCCTATATCAGATTTATTACCCAACGGCAGTCTGCTCCCTTTTACAGAGATTACTCAAAGGTTATATCTCCCTAATAGTGAGCAATTTAATTACTTGTGGATTCAAAGTTTTTTGTCAGCATCTCTTTTCCAAACGCATCAGGAGCGTTAGATCTTAGCTACAAAATTTTGTCTATAAAAAAAATCTTAACTCGGTTGAATAGAGCAATCTCTGATGTTTCCAAGTGTACTATCAGGTCAGTTGAGTCTTGGGAAAGGGAAATAAATGTTAACATCTTTACTGATGACTGGATGAAGTCCCTTACCCAAGTTAACAAAACCATTCACTGTATTAGCATTGTGGAAAACCAATATAAACTCACTAACAGATGGTATCTGGTTCCCAACAGTTTTGCCAAGATGTTCCCTAACTGCTCTTCTAATTGTTGGAGGGGATATCATATCTGGTGGGGATGCTCAATGACAATGAGGCTGTGGAGCTGGGCCTATGATATATTTTTTTCTTTAGCTGGTGAGTGAATGATCAGTTACCGGAATTCGCTCTTCTCCATTTAAAAATCAAAGGGTTAAGAAAAGAGTTCCAACCCCTGGCTATCCATTGCTTAGTATTGGTTAAAATTGAATTGCCCGAAACTGGAAAGTTAGCACACCCTTTCTCAAATCCCACTTTTTTAAACAATTAAGCCACCAAATGTATATGGAGAAAGAATTAAGTTGGTCGAACTGTCTCATGAAAAATCTACGATTTATGATGGATGGATACAAAAATTGGAATCCCTCTTGTAGAATAGATTTTCTGGACCTAAAAATTGTGTCTCTCCTCGCTCGTGCCCTGTCAACCTGCTTTCTCTCCAATTCAAAGCTGTTTCTATGTTAATGTATATTGGTGTATCCATTAGCAGTGTGTAAACATGTAATTTAAGAAAATGTTACAAAATTCCTTTTGGATAATTCATAATTGAGAATTATACATGGTTATAGATGCATATTTTTAAAAACACTGTAAGTTATTGCAAATTATTTAAAGTATGGTATGTTGATTAACTCGCAGACTTTATTCAGTTATTTGTACAGTGTTGGTATTGTGTTTGTGTAAAAAAAGTAAGTAAAGAATAGGGAAGGTGCTCAGGGGCACTAAAGTTATAGTATATGTACTTGTTTTGATAATTGCAATGGGTGTTTAGATAAGAACTCAATGGGTATTTATATAAGAACTTTGGGCACCAATATAAAAGATATTTATGTCTTAACTGTATTTATGTCTTAAATGTTTGTATGTTTTGATATGAAGAAATACAAATAAAAAAAGGAGGGCTTTATTTAGATACCATTATTTTTATCATATCATATAATTTAATAATAAAAAGAAAAGGCTAAGAAAAAAAGTCTGCTAAATATATGTCCTGACTTTACAAAAACTTGTCTTGCTTTAAGTTATGGGCAATAAGTAAAAGTAATGCATTGCTTTATGCTACCTATTTTTTTTTAAATGTGACATTTTAGCCTTAACCCATAAACATTACACTAGCTCTAAGGCTAACTTACATTTTTTGTTAAATTAAATTTGAGGGGCTGATGAGTGCTTGGGGGACAGGGCAAGCTGCTCATACTGCAGTTGGTCTATCTCTCCCCTACAATTCCTGTGATTGGCTGTTACAGCAATTGGATTTGTTTCTGGAGCCTTCTCTAGACATGGAAGGAGTGCCACAGTCCTGAGGTATTGAGCCATGTCAATTTTACCCCAATCATGGTATGCCAGAATCTTGGGCCAGATGAGTGAAGATCTGACCTATCTGACCCAAAATGTCTGTTCCCTAATAGTGCCATGGGCATCCACAGATCCATCCTTCAGATATAACCCCACAGCACAAAACTCCACAGCATCAAATATAACACCATAGCACAAGACTATGTCAACAGACTGTTCCCACATTTCCAGCATTTCTTTCCACTTTATGTGTTACATTCCCCACCTCTGCCATCTCTCCCCCCTTTGTGTTATATTCTCCTGTAATCTCTTTCCGCCATGTATGTGCTATATTTCCCCAACCGTGCCATCTCTTTTCCCATTGTATGTGTTATATTCCTTCATGTCTGCCATCTATTTCCCCCATTGTGTTATATCCCCCCACCCCTGTCATATCTTTCCCCCTTTTATGTGTTATATTACCCCACCCTTGCCATCTCTTTCCCCTTGTATTTACTTTCCCACACTCCTGTAATCTCATTTCCATAACAAGCATTTTAATTCCCAACCCTTGTCAGCTCTTTCCCCTTGCATGTTCTCCCCCCACCCCTGTCATCTCTTTCCCCTTGTATTTTCATCCTTCCCCCTTGTCATCTATTTCCCCTTGTATGTATTTTCCACCAACCCCTGTCATCTCTTCCTCTTGTATTCCCCCGCCATCTCTTTCCCGTTGCATTTTCTTCCCTAATCCTTTCATCTGATTTCCATTGTATGCATTTTCATCCCCCAACCCTGTCAGCTCTTTCCCCTTGTATGTTTTCCCCCACTCTGTAATCTCTTTGCCTTGTATTTTCATCCTTCACCCATGTCATCTCTTCCCCCTTGTATCTTCATCCTTCCACCTGTCATTTCTTTCCCCTTGAATATATTTCCCCCCACCCCTGTCATCTTTCCCCTTGTATTTTCTCTCCCAAGCCCTGTAATTTCTTTACCCTTGCATGTATCCCCCCACCCTGTCATCAATTTTTCATTCCATTGCATCTCCCCAGCCCTATCATCTTTTTTTCCATTCAGTTGAATTCCGACGTTGACATCAATACAGCCTGCGCAGTTTTCTTTGTTGGACCTTATGGTACTGCTGCAGACGCCCATGGATAGGGCTATACAAGAAGTCAGTGTCCAATAAGGTGTTTTATTTCTATTCTTTCATTACATTTTTAAAATGCCTACACTTGATGCACTGTTTCAAGTAAGCACAACTTAAATTTTTACCAACATTCATACTTTAATAGAGGCCTTACATCTGTAATTTTATAAATCATGTAGGCAATTGATTAAGAATATAAGAAGAATATAGAAGAATATATTGGAAAAGTGTAACGTTTATTTAAATTGTTGTCATATTTTTTTTTTATTAGACTTAGCCTCCACAGACCTTAGTATGACTTGTGCTAAATTTGGAAGTTTGTCCCCAAACTCTTTGGCTTCAGTATTATCTCAGTGTCACAATTTATCCACTGGCAGTTTATGAACCCATTAGTTTCATGTCTTCATGATTCTTGAAACTGACACCAGGAATTGTGAGGGAGGAAACTGACACCAGGAATTGGGGAGGGGGGGACTGACACCAAGAATAAGGGGGGGAGGGGGGGCTGACACCAGGAATTGGGAGAAAGGGAAACTGACACCAGGAATTGGGAGGGAGAGCAGGGAGGGAAACTGACACCAGGAATTGGGATGAGAGGCGGAATCTGACACCAAGAATTGGGAGGGATGGAGTGGGGAAACGGACACCAAGAATTGGGAGGGAGGGAAGGGAGGGCAACTAACACCAGGAATTTGGAGGGAGGGAAGGGAGGGAAACTGAAGCCAGGAATTGTGATGGGAAAAAAAAGTGACACCAGGCACTGGGAGGGGGGAAAAGTGACAGCAGGCATTGGGAGGGAAGGGGAAGAGAAGTGACACCAGGCATTGGCAGGGAGGGGAAAAGAAGTGACACCAGGCATTGGGAGGAAGGGGGAAAAAGTAACACCAGGCATTGGGGGAGGGAGAAAAATAGACACCAGGCATGGGAGGGGAGAGACACCAGACATGTGGCAGTGGGGAGTGAGGAAGAGAGACATCAGCACAACTTTAATTTTTACCAACAGTCATACTTTAATAACAGGCCTTACAGCTGTAATTTTTCAAATCAAATAGCTAATTTATATGGATAGAAGAATATATTGGAAAAGTGTAGCGTCTATTTAAATTGTTGTCATATGTTTTATTCTTTGGCTTCAGTAAATTTGATTTTGGAGGTCAAAATTTGTGCTCATTGTGACCTCCAAACTTGGACAGATACTCCTCGCCCCCCATTTAAACCTTGCAAAATGCTATTTACCAACCATTTTTGTGAGGTCGCAATGTAGCACGGTGATATGAAATAATTGCAGAGCGCGGTTTGCCAATGAGGTCGAATTGGACTTAGTCTCTTTTGTCATTTCTTCTCCCATTGAGAATAATTGGAGGTAAAATGTGATTTTGAGACAAAAACAATTAAAAAGGTTGGATTTAACTAAGCAACAAAAATCATTGTTTCTACTTGTCTGCCCTAAAGTCTGCAAGTCCCATTATCTATGGTTTTCATAGTGAAAAGGTCCAAATCCGAATACTTCGGTTATCAAACAGCCCGAACAGCCGATTTGGTCCCAAATTCAGGGGTATTAAGAAGCCGGATTTATGAGATTTCTGAAATTCAGCAAATTCAGATTGGTCTTTTTTGCATATACCCTCTAGGCTCAAAATCACATTTTGCCTCCCATTGAAAGTAATGGTACATGGTGTGCATTTCCACTCCCATTGAAAGTAATAGGAGGTGAAGTGTGATTTTGAGATTAAGTTCAAAAGTGATTTGGACAACCTATACAAACTGAAGTCAAATTTGACTTAGAAAAAAGAGCATTATTTTTACCATACAAAATAATGACATTCACCTAGTGGTAGTGTTGGCAAGTTGAAAGCAATGATTTTTGCGGTTCTGTCAAATTTGATTTTGACAAGGGGTGTTGAGTGTGATGCCGAATTTTCTTAAATAGAAAAATAGAATGTGTCAGCATATAAGAAACATTCAGTGAATCTAGTCTACCCTTTAGTTTGTGGCCTCATCTTATAGCCTTATTCCTATCCCATGGATGCTTCAACTCCTACACTGTGTTTCTGAGTACGTCTGCTGGAAGGCTATTCCATCCACTACCATCAAAGTGCATAGCTCAAGGGTGTCAAATTTGGACATCGAGTTTGACTTTGAGACCACATCAAATGCGACATCCTCTCGCAAAGTGCAAATTTTATTATAGAATAGATCCATTCGTCAATTATTATGTATATTATATGGCATGAGAAAACCCAGAGGTTCAGCATTATGAACTAAAAAAAAAACAATTTCCAGCCTGGATGGCAATTGTGAATCTCATTAAATGAGCCCCAATTTCTGCAGTTTTGCTTTCAGATATACATGTCCCTTGTAATGTGTAATCAGTGGTATGTAACCTGCTATCAGATTACAAGTTTCAGAATAAAGGCTATGACTCTGCCAACTCACTCCCTGGATATTAGAGATGCCTCATTTAACTGTTATTGGAGCTGTAAAATGTGTGACTCTATCTTTTTCAGCTCTTATATTAGTGCTTTCATTTAACATCTCTTGTTTCCTGAGTTAAAACGTCCATTTTGGAGTATAGTCTTCTCCCGCTTCATTTCATATGATTATCCTTTGTGTCTAGGTAGATATGTTTTGAAAGGTATTAAAAAGATAGTCTATAGCCGTCCCATAAACTAAGCATTAAAGAGTGAAAAGATTAAACATGAGTTCCTATGATTTTCCTTATTTTAATCTACCATAAAGGGACACACAAATGTTTTTTTACATGTGAAAAGTTAGTTGTCCCTAGTATGTGGATGAACTGATGTGTACTTTTGATAGTACACACCAGTCTATCCTCTGACCGACAGCTGCCATGCTTCCATAGGAAGCAGGCAGCCGTCTGGTCGGCGACTGTCTCTTTCTGCAGAACTGAGGTTTCTGTAGAAAATGTCTGTGTAATTATAACAGAAATGTTCTTGAATTACATTTATTTGGTTTTAAAGGGTGGCTACGCAACAATATGCTCTCAGGCAACCATTTGCTGTTACTTTCTTGGCTTTTTTTTTATATAAAAGTGAGGTATTTGTAACTTGTAATACCCAAGTTGCCACATCTGTAGTCTGTTTTAATATAATGTTTGCTCATATTTGATAAATGTATGCTAGTGGGAGTTGCACTGTTCAGCACAATGGAAGTTGTTTACTCAGGTTTAATAGGCTTTCACAAGCTCTTTAGGTGCAGCATTATCTCAGTGTCACAATTTATCCACTGGCAGTTTATTAACCCATTAGTTTCATGTCTTCATGATTCCTGAAACTGACACCAGGAATTGTGAAGGAGAGAAATTGACACCAAGAATTGGGGGGGGGGGGGGGGGGGCTGACACCAGGAATTGGGAGGGGGGGGGGAAACTGACACCAAGAATTGGGAGGGATGGAGTGGGGAAACTGACACCAAGAATTAGGAGGGAGGGAAGGGAGGGCAACAGACACCAGAAATTGGAAGGGAGCGAAGGGAGGGAAATGGAAGCCAGGAATTGGGATGGGAAAAAAGTGACACCAGGCACTGGGAGGGGGAAAAAGTGACACCAGGCATTGCGAGGGAGGGGAAAAGAAGTGACACCAGGCATTGGGAGGGAGGGGGAAAAAGTGATACCAGGCTTTGGGGGAGGGAGAAAAATAGACACTAGGCATGGGAAGGGAGAGACACCAGACATGTGGTGGTGGGGAGTGAGGAAGAGAGACATCAGACATTGGATTGGGGGACTGAGAGAGATAGTGAGAGAGGAGTGGAAAAGACAAATATGGGGGAGAGGTACAAAAAAGGAGAATAAAATGAGGGAGAATAGAAAGACAAAAGGTGGAAACAGACAGATGAAAGTCATGGGGGAGAGCTAGACAGACACTGATGGCATGGGAAGAGCAAGACAGACAAGGTTAGAGTAGAGGGAGAGCGAGACAGACAGGGAAGGTGTAGAGGGAGAGCGAGATATACAGGGTTGGTGTGGATGGAGAGCGAGACAGACAGGTTAGTTTATTGCCCACCCCCCTCACTACTATTAGGGTGAAGGGGGGTAGGTAGGAATTTTTTTTATTGGGGGGGTAAGGGACTTACTTTATTTGTGGTCCCCACCCGCCGCTCATGGGTGGGGTCCAGGGGGGGACACTAGGTCCCCCCCTCATTATTATTATTAGGGTCCCCACCCGCCGGCAATGGGTGGGGATCGTGGGGCGGACACTAGGTTCAGACTTTTTTTCCGAGTTTCGCCACACCTGAACATCCAGGTGTCTGCTCAACTCTACTTACCATGGTAAATGGTTCAAAATTTAATTGTTGTCCTAAACCTTTATAATCAGAAGATCCATTTAATATCTTGTAATTGTCATTAAATATAAGGACATTGTTATTATTTTGTAGAATTTGTACTACTGAGTGTACTACCCTTCATTCCCCTTTGGTACTGAGAAATATACTAGGGATTTTCAAAATATACATAGGAGGGCTGTAGATGAATGATACATTTTAAAAGTCATGTGTACATATTATGTATTTATTTAAATATACACTATTTATTAAATAAATAAAATAAAACTCTTTTTTGTTATAAAAGGACAAGCATAACCTGAACCATACTTTCTTAGAAAATAGATAATTCTGTCTAATCTAAATCTCTTGTGGTACAGCATAAAGGTACTTATGTATCAAGTGCCCTTTATCATTCATCTATTATTAGACTTCACATGCACTTGGGTGGTGAGTACTACTCTATACTATTCAAGTTGAATGAACTTTTTTTTATTAAGGAGGTGCATTGATCTTAAAAAATATATAATATAATCATGTAACGTATATTTAATACTGATTTGTCTTTTTTATTTACAGGATCGTGCCAACATTAAGATTACATTACATTAACATTTATTTCTAAAGCGCCAACAATTTATGTAGCACTAGGTACAGAGCATAGAAGGGAACTACATACTAAGTTAGACTAACTAGAACAGACTGGTACGTGAGGTAGAGAGCACTGCTTGTAAGCTTACAATCTAGATTATTTACCTTTTTTCATGTATATTAAAGTTCATTAATTATGAAAACATTTCAATTACTCACAAGTATCAGTTGCTACTGATACTTCCACTAAAATCTCTAGAATTTAGTTGAAGCATGGTGTAACGGAACTCCCCGTACTCCGACCGAGTACCTTCTGTTGATGGAAGCTTCCTTGCTTGCGCCGAGGACCACAAGCACCGCACCGGACACCACAACCACCGCAGACTCCACAACCGCCGTAGCTTAACTGGAGTCTCACCGTCTTCTGTCCACCCTGGATCAGCTTCTGTCCTCCAGGACCGTGTGGGGAAGACCTCTCCTCCAGGGGAGCGTATCAGGAACAGTGATTAAAGCTCAAGGGAGTATGCAGAACATAGCAATCCCCAGTGTGAGTATAGCTGTCCCCTCCAATCACGAGATAGGACTACATGTTGAGGGTCAAGAAGATCTCTGGATTTTAATGAAACAATCTGCTTTTATGCCCATTTTCCACACATAGGACCACCCACAGGGTTTTGAAGAACAACCAATCAATACGTACAATACACTCAAACACTCCCAGCAATTATAGCAAAATCCCCCCCTCTGCCTGTGATGCAATTATCTCCACACAATAGACTAACTTAATTATCACAGGCAGAAAATATACAGTTGTTACACAATATTAATAACTTTCAAAGTATGCATCACATTCACATAAAACATTTTCAGAATCAGCATGCTTTAAATATGAACATAACTAAAAATCAGACAATTCCACCCAGTAGTTCAAAAGTTAGCTGGAAGTCCTTTATGACCGACCCCGAGAACATTTTCCTAGTCTGGGGACACCGTCTTAAAGGGGCATTGTTCCGATTTTCACCATGCCCCAAAAATGTGTTTAAAGGGCCAGCACCAGTCCCATAAAAGTGCATAAGCCCCAATACAGCTTCTTAAAGGACCATACACCCCAGGGCCATAGTCACAGGGGAGGAGGCTGGCAAGCAGGCCTCTCCATGACCAAGTGGCAAAGGGCACTTCGTCACACATGGTGGGGGGGGGGGGGACACACATTTAAAGTTTTTCAGGTCCAAATTATCTTGGACAAGGATGCTTATTACAGTTGGAGACAAGGTGCAAGTGCAGGAAAAGGTGAAGAACCCTGCACAGGGTGTCCACTCTCCCCCATGTATAGTCCCAAGCTTAGAGTAGCCACAAACAGCTTCCCTCTTGTCATGATGGAAAACATGAGCTGAAGGGGAGGAACAATTAATAGTAGGGTTCACTACGCAAAGGGTCAATGCAGTAGAAAGCAAAAAAAAGTCAGGAAAACTATCCTTGTCAAAAGTCAGGATAATAAATCACAAACACTGATGGGTCTATTCACTAAACGGTGAGTTGCAGGAGAGCTGATGTGAGATGAGGTGAGATGAACCTTTCAGCTCACCATTTTAACAATGCATCGTTCAGGCACAAACCTGGTGAGTTTCTTTCACTTAGCAAACTTACTAGGATTATCCCTGCACAATGTATAGCTAAATTGATGAGACACAACTCACTTCATCTCACCTCAACTCACATTGTAGTGAACAGACCACTGAGAAATCAAAACATCTGGCAAAGCATAATACTCAAGCCTAGTAGGATGGGAGTAGGGGGCGTATATAACAAGGGAGAATTGGGAACATAGATTGTGTCAAAAATGTAGAAACGTAGAATGTGTTGACCTATCTAGTCTGCCTAATTTCTGACCATAAAAATTCTTTAATTAGTCCCTGTCTTATTTTATATGTAGCATAGCCTTCTGCCCAGGTATGCTTAAACTCCTTCACTGTATTGTCATCTACCACTCCTGCTGGAAGGTTTTTCCATGTAACCACTACCTCTCAGTAAAGTAATATTTCCTGATATTATTTTTAAACCATTGCCCTTCTAATTTAAGAAATGCACTCTTGTTGTGGACGTTTTTCTTGCTGTGTTGATTCCCATTATGTATTAAATTTCTTTCAAACTGGACAGGTTATGATCCTTTCACTTTACCTGGTAAGTCCTGGTTTCTTGAAAACTTCTGTAATTTCACAAATTCATCTGTCAGATTTTCATATTTTAAGCAATGCAGAATATGCATTGTAAAGTAATTTGAATGTACTTTAATATGCATTAACATTTGGAAGATGCATTTTGGACACCAGACAGTCCCTTTAAGTAATTTTCCGTAAATCATTTTTGTCAGATGCTGAGGATGGGACTGTACCAAATATTCTATACTCTGCCCTTGGGTTTTTATGTCCAATTTGCATTATCTTGCATTTATCCACATTAAACATCAGTTGCCACAACTTTGACCTTTGTATTTTTAACACTACAGTTATTTAAAGTTTACTTTGCAATCTAAAAACATTTTACGAGGTGGGTCCACTTTAAATTAAAATAATGAAATATCTTAAATTGAAACCAGTCCAACAACTGTGTAAGTAAATGTTCTAAGGGACAGTGAAAACACATTAAAAATAAATTCTAGTTGCTAGAGAGGCCTAATCTCGAACAGTTTGCACTTCATATAAATAATAGAATTAATGGATATACTAGTGAACAAGGCATTGAAGAATTAATTTTTACATAGCATTTGTTTTGTAACAATTTATAAAACATCACCCAGTGAAATGTTTAGCACCCCTGTTATGAGGATAAACTGGCATGTACTTTGACTACCAGTTTATCATTTGGTTGGCAGCTGGGGATCAACAGAGGGGACCTTACTTGATTAAACGAACAGGGTGAACCAGTTGATAGTGCCAGTCTTGCTCATAGGTAAAGATACATGTCAGGTTTACTGTGGACAAGAGAAACACATTTTTTAACCCCTGCTTTCTCAAAGGAAGGAAGAGTTTAAAAAAATAATTCCCCTTCTCTTTAGTAAACCCAACATGTATCTTCAGAGCTGAGCCAGAGTCAGTCTGAAGACTGGGGCATGCAGACAGTGTCAGCATGCACACAGCCAATCAGAGCGAGGGTTGTATGTTAAACACAGTAAAGATCGAAAATGATGGGTAGCAAATACATGTTTCATCTACTTTAAGCCTTATAATTCTCCTTTGCCCAAAAAAATATGAAATTAAATAGCCACCTGTCAAAAAGCCATTATACTGCAATATTGGTACATGAAACAATGCCCATTATATTAACAATGTATTATGGCTTTATCAATCACTTTACCTTTCTCGAAATCCAAAGTATGAATAGATGGATTGGATATAGGATGACTAAAGTTTGGATGCTCAGTGAGAATGTTTGCTGCAATTTGCAACTTTTAAAGTGTTTTATTTAAAATTAGTTGCTGGGTGCTAAAAGTCTTTTCATTCTTATGCTGAGTGTGTTTTGAAACTGTGGCCCCTGCTTTATATTCTTACTCTGGAACCACTTGTACTTTGGATTAGAAGCAATATGCTTATAAGGAGAAAAAAAAGGGGGTGTCTAAGCTGATTTTATATGCAGATGACGTTTTGGCATTTTTGTCAGATCCTCAATCTTCTTTCACGGCATTCATGGAGGAGATTAATAAATATATTGAAGTATCAAACTATAAGTTAAATATAAATAAAACAATTGTTCAAGTTAAAAATGTAGACAAAAACTTAGTGGAAGAACTTAAAACACAATTCCATTGTCAATGGACGTATAAAGAATTTAACTATCTTGGCATCGCGGTTGAGGGGGAGGTGGGGAGAACGATAGAAGTAAATTATATGAAATTGATATATATGAAGAAGCTGAAAGAGTGGAATAACTTAGAAGTCTCCTGGTGGGGGAGGATCAACACCATAAATGTATCCGTAATCCCCTGGTGGACATACCTATTTAGAATGGTCCCACTGAAAGTCCCCCAAACTTGGTTGGAACTAATAGAGTCTAGATTTCAAAATTACATTTGGAGAGGGAAGAAACCTAGAATAAGCACTAGAACCCTTGCGAAGACAATAAGACAAAAGGGTTTGGCATATCCTATTATAAAACAACAATACCACTCTAATATGATTGCCCATATTTATAAGCTTCAAACAGACGCAATTAAATCAGAGTTATGGTATCAAATAGAGTCAGAAGCAGCTAAACAGCTCCAAATCAGCATTAACATCTCTAAAAAAATAGATCACTTAAATTAGAACAGACCCTGGCAGAATGGAATAGAATAAAGATCAAATTAGGTTTGTAGAACAAAATTATAGAATCAGTTCATCCAAGATACTCACATTTAATTCATTTAATATGAAAGTATTAAACCTTAAGAGTTGGTCAAAATCTATGTCTCTCCCTCTCTCATATTTCCTAAAGGATGGGGCCCTTAAACCATTTGAAGACATATCTAACCACTTCAATGTTCCCAAAAATGAGATAGCTGGGCCATTGGAAAGATGCTTCCCCTTTCAATAAGGCTCAGTGGGAAAACCAGATTAAATATTAGATTAGAATGGAAAAAGAAATCTCCTGGTTAAGTTTAAGATCCAAAAAGAAAAGTATGCTTTTTGATGAATGGCTAAAAAAAAAATGAACTTGGCATTGGTGCTTGTTCCCTGCGGGTTCACACCAGATAAGGTGACTCTCCTCTCAGATCCCCCCCCCCCCCCCCCAACAATGTCTCCCAGACATTTGTTGATTTATGTTGTCTCATGCTTGTTATTGTGTATTTGTTAAGCATATTATGTTCTAAAAGACTGTTTTTTCAAACAATTTCTGAAGAGGATAATTATGTATTAATTCCATAGCAATATTCTGTAACTTGTATTTTTGTATTTATAACTTTCTAAATAAAAAAAATGTAAAAAAACTGTGGCTGCATGCTTTGGCAGTTTATTTGATTGTTACTATATATCAGATGCATTTCCCATAAGTTTATATAGAGAATTAGGGCTAATTTGATAACATCTGCAAATATGAACTACACATTTTATTCAATTCATATCATTTTGGTCAAGCAATATTTTTATTCTATACTCAAATTTATTATCCTATAATGTTTTACCATTTGCAGAGGTTACACATACTGGGCATTCATGATGTAATTTGGTTGTATTTTAGTGATGCTCAAACATCTATTTACATAACCTGAACAATGCCTGATATGTACTGTAGTAAAACTGGATTAAAATTTAAAAAAAAAAACGTTGTTGTGGCACACAGAAATCTCATTTGCATACTGTCTGTTCCACTTGTATGACTCTGGATAAAAGGCACTTTCTATGCCCTGTGTTGTTTTTATTTCTTGCATACAATGTGCCATCAATAGCTTGTTTTGGTTGTCTGCCCAGGCATTTTAGTTGCATGAATAACGTTCCATGAATGTAGCATCCTACTTTCGCTGACCCCTTTATTTTATCCAGAGGGGTTTCGAACTGAAAATAAGGTCACAAATTGCCTATCATTTGCACTGTTTTGTCTGACTGTTCTCAGGGGAAAGTTTAAAGGGAACTCTTTGTGGATAATATTGAATTTTTTTTCTTTTGGAAACTCATCTACTTGATTGCCTTAGAAAAACACAATCATGTTCACTGCTATAGATTTAACTGAATAAAAAATGAGCTAAAAACTCATCTTCTCTTAGCAAGTCCGCACTGTTGGCCACTGTTGTCCAAAATAGCTTTTTAGTTCAAGGCTTTCATAGGACTACGACTAATGTAACTAGTCCCTTCCAGCAGAAACATCCCCAAACCAAGAGATGCACCACCACCAAACTTCACAGTAGATATGTAATGTCATCCTGGCTTTCCCCACATACATCAGAATGGAACAGTGTGTAAAGCGATTTGTTGCTCCACAGAGCCCTCCACCACTTCTGTAGAGTCCATGAACATCAGACAAAACACTATTGAAGCAGCTGTTTTCGTATTGGTACTGGTGATATTAGGCTTAATATGGGCTGGGGCTATGACTTGGGCCCCTTACAAAAATGATAGCTTTCCCCAGAGCCTATGGCCAGTGGTATGTGCTGGCCAAAAGCCCCTGGCATAGTAAGTAAATAAAAAATAAAAAAATATAATCTCTACCTACCCCCCCCCCCCCCCCCCCCATACACACACACACACACACACACACACACATAGACCTCTACCTTGCCCAGGAATAATGGAACAGGCCCCCAGATCTGGAAAAATCTGGAACTGCCCACCCCCCTGACACACAAAGGATGCCTTGTAAATAAAGTATTACCGGTATTCAGTATCCAATAGCAATCATCAACACCCTGGATCCTCATCTTTTGGACCAGGGAACGGTCATCCATAAAAATAAAAAAAATCCATCCTAGCTCTAAAATAATCTTCACTGGCAGTTAACAGTGGGCACTGAATCATCAATGCCGTTAATGTACCTCTAAGTTTTTTTTACTCAACATTGAGGATTAAATTTACCCCATTGTACTTTAATTTCTCAAGAACAGACCTACGCATGGAAAAAATAACACACCAGTTGGTTGTGCAGCAAAATGTCACCACTTTAACAGTCTATACTTTCATATCAAGCTGACCTTTAGAAAATATCTAATATTGCATTTTTGTTGAAGAAAGAATGTTTATGTGATTTTCCTCGACAATGAATAAGACACAGGATATTGAGAGAGACCAGGAAATCTAAAATCACAAGGCAACATATGAGCAATATTATATTTCTATATTAAAGCACAGCTTTTGATAATACTTAGAATATCCCGTGATAAAGAGCCACTCATTTTTTTGTTCAGTTCTGCTTCTAATATAGGAGCACAAGTGAAAATATGAGTGGATCTAGCATGAGGAAAAACCGGCATGTACTTTTCAATGTAAATGCCAATTTATTCTCTGACCGGCACCCATGATCAGGCTGTGGCTTTCACTGGCAGTCTCTCTCTCTCTCTCTCTCTCTGTGTTAATGTTAGAGAGTGACCACTTTTGAATACCAACAACAGAAGTGACCTTAACTAGGGTTAAAGAAGTTAAAAAAGTAGTTCATTAATGCTGTTATAACAAACAGCATAGAAGAACATTTGATCAAATATTGCATAATTGATACCTAGAAAAAATCAAGACATTAAACTTGTTTGGTGATCTTTATAATGTTTCGGTATATACAGGGCCGATCCTAGGGTCATGGGCGCCTGGGTGCAGGTTTTTTTTGGGGCGCCCCCAGGTGGACGTGGTTATATCATTAACTCCTCCCCTTTGTAAATGTTTGTCCCATTTAAATTGAGGGGTGGGGGGGGAGGGGGCGGTCCGCACCTCGAGATGAGGGGCTGTTAAGGAGAGAACTCGTGAAAGCAGCGCCTCTGGAATCCTGCGCCTGGGTGCGGTGCACCCGCCCAGAATCAGCCCTGGGTTTATACAGTGTATACTGTGTTGGCTTGTTTTCAAAACTGGGATTGGAAGGCTTCCGAATAGCTGCCACAGTCAGCGAATCAGATACCTTTTTTTAAAAAAACGTGCTCTATTAGCAGGTACTTCATTCTGCCTCTGTCCTCCGCTGAGGGCAGATGCTTAGGAAAGATGGTGCGCTTTGGGTTTTTTTCATTCTTTTTTTTTAAATAATAGGTGAATTAATTGTATTTTTGGGTTGTCTCTTTCCCTGGGTCAAAGATGAGGACTATAGGGCATCGTGGATGGAGGTAATATTTTATTCTTAGGGTACCCTTTGAGTGCCAGGGGAGTGGGCAGTGGCACTATTCAACTAAACCGGACTTGTTTACATTCCTAATTATTTCTTGATTAGATTTGTATGATCATTGCTCACCATTAAATTACTGTACCCTTTTCAGTTGGAAATGTGTAAATTGCATATCAAGCCACCAGATGATGTCATAAGCAGGAGACTCCACAATTGCTTGGAATTTTGTTAACACAATGTATAGATCAATCAAAATAATTTTTTTATTCTCTACGTTTACAGTTAAAATGTTCATGTGATACAATCCCTTTAATGCAGGCATTTGCTTACAATTCTGCTAACACAATGTATAGATCATTTTAAATTATTTAGTATTTTCTGCATGTACAGTATACATAATACTGTAACAGGGTCCCTTTAATGTATTTATTTGCTTGCAATTTTGCTGACACAATGTACAGATTAGTTTAGATCATTTTTTATATTCTCTACAGTCACAGTATTAACAATGTTTAGGTGATGAAGTCCCTTTAATTCTATTGAAAACAATTTTTCAATGACATAAGCTATTTGCTCAAATATAAGATGGTCCTGATTATAAGACAACCCCCCAAAATTTGGATATTCATTTAGGAACAAAATAGAATGCCTGAATATAAAACTATCCTATAGGAAAAAGGTTTTAGTTGTGAATATTAATTCACATGTAAACAGTTTTTTCATTTTTATTTTTAAAAAAATGCATGGCTTGTTTTTATGTCCTATCATTTGCCAATCCGCCCCTAAGACTTAGCCAATGAATTCTACCACAGCCATCGCCCCCCCACCCCCACTTAGCCAATACTGCCCCCACCTTCCCAGCCTTAATCAAGGCTGTCTACCACCCCACAGAAACAAATAACATGGAGAGAATAACCTCTATATTTAACTTAAGAAAGTTTTAACCCCTTAAGGACAAGCCGTCTGGGACATTTTTAGTCATTCTGGACAATGACTTTTTTAACATGCCTGGAATATTTGTGTTTAGCTGTAATTTTCCTCTTTTTCATTTAATGTACTCAGACATATTATATACTGTTTTTATTGCCATAAATATGGCTTTCTTAAGATACCATTGTTTTATCATATCATATAATTTACTATAGAAAATCATAAAATATGTTTTAAAAAAATGCAATAAAAAATACAGTTTTGCTAACTTTGACCCGAAAAATCTTTTATGCAGTTACAAACACTAAAAAAATCACTGTCTATATACCGTATTTGCTCGATTATAAGACGACCCTGATTATAAGACGACCCCCCAAACTTTGGATATTCCATTAGGAAAAAAATTAAAAGCCTAGATATAAGACTACCCTATAGGAAAAAAGTTCAACTTGTATATATATCACATGTAAATAGCTTTTTTAATAAAAAATTATGATATCAAAAAAATGTATTTCTAGTTTTTATTTCTTTTTATGTGCCAATGCTGCCTCTCTCTCTCCTCCCCTTAGTGTTGTCTCTCTCTCCCCCCTCCCTCCCTCCCCTTGTCTGTCTCTTAACCCCCTCCCTCCCCTTGTCTCTGTCTCTTAAACCCTTCCCTCCCCTTGTCTCTGCCTCTTAGCCCCCTCCCTCCCCTTGTCTCTGTCTCTTAACCCCCTCCCTCCCCTTGTCTCTGTCTCTTAACCCCCTCCCTCCCCTTGTCTCTGTCTCTTAACCCATTCCCTCCCCTTGTCTCTGTCTCTTAACCCCTTCCCTCCCCTTGACTCTGTCTCTGCCCCCCTCCCTCCCCTTGTTTCTCTGTCCCACCCCCTCCCCCTGTCTCTCGGCCCCCTCCCTCCCCCTTACCTTTAACTTGATCCCTGGTGGCTAGTGGGGGCAGCCGGGGGATGTCTGCACGATACGTGCAGACATCCTCCATGCTGCCTGACACGGCAGTCTATTATGACGGACAGCTGGTCCGTCATAATAAATAAAAATAGAAAATAGTCCCAGATCCGCACAAGATATAAAGTCCCGGTGCACGGACTTTAAGATGTCTCCCAAATCTTCAAATAGCAACAAAAATGAAAGACCAGCACTCGGTTGTAAAGTGATGAATTTTTAATCACACATAGGCAACGTTTCAATACTTGCAGATCTTTCTCAAGCCTCAATCATAATAGACTGCCTTGTCGGGCAGCATGGAGGATGTCTGCACATATCGTGCAGACATCCCCCAGCTGCCCGATTCACCCTGGTGGTGGCTAGTGGGGCAGCAGAAGATGTCAGCGCGATGAGCGCAGACCTCCCCTGCTACTGCCCGGCACGATCGCCGGGACTTCTGTGACGAAAGCGGAAGTACCCGGCTTCATCACAGAAGCCCCTGCGGTCGTGCCGGGCGGCAGCAGGGGTGTCTGTGCTCATCGCGCAGACATTCCCCTGCTGTTAGAGAGGGGATCCAGGTCCCCTCAGCTCTGCTGGGGACCTGGATCCATGTCTTATAATCTGACCTCAATTTTTCAGATTTTTTTTTTCTGAAAAAAACCTCCTCTTATAATCGAACAAATACGGTATATTTTCTAATATTTGTCCTGAGTTTAGAAATACCAATGTTTCCATGTGTTTCTATTGTTTTTTGCAAGTTAGAGAGAAGTAACCAATATTAGTGTTTTTGTTTCCTAACTATCTGTAACACTAACCATAATAGTAACCCTAACTCATCTTTAACCCTAACCCTAATTGCAGCCCTAACGCTAGATTTAGAGTAATGTTACTGACTGCCTCTAGGAGCAGTCAAGCAAGTGTCAAGGAGCAACGAAAGTGATTTCTTATCACTTCCGTCACTATTGACTCATACAGGCAAGTGCCATAGTAGAGGAGCATGCTCCTCTCTAATATGGTGTCAGCGATCACCGTGTGGGGTGTCTCCACATCGAGGATTCATAGCAGGGCCGCCATCAGGGGGTGACGGGCGATACACCCATCACGGGCCCGCGGACATTTAAATTTTTTTTTTTAAAATAGGGCATCTGCCCAGGGCAGCTGCCCCGTGGGCCCCCGCCAGGCCGGCCGTTTAATGGGACAGCTGCCCCAGGCGGCACTTTGCTGCTCAGTGCAGCAGTTTTTTTCTTTCTTTTTTGGAGTTTGATGGAAAGATGTCTCAGCCAATCAGGTGAAACCTCTCAACTCTCCTGATTAGCTGACAGTTCAGAAGCCTCCCGTGATTGGCTGAGACCTCCACAAGGAGCTCAAAACACAGATATGTAAGTTAAAACGGACAGTGTGTGTGTGTATGTCAGTGTGAGTGAGGGTGTGTATGTCAATGTGTGTGTATGTCAGTGTGAATGAGAGTGTGTGTATGTCAGTGTGAGTGAGAGTGTGTGTATGTCAGTGTGAGTGAGTGTGTGTGTATGTCAGTGTGAGTGACCGCGTGTGTCATTGTGAGTGAGTGTGTGTATGTAAGTGTGAGTGATTGTGTGTGTCAGTGTGAGTGAGTGTGTGTGTGTATGTCAGTGTGAGTGAGAGCGTGTGTATGTCAGTGTGAGTGAGAGTGTGTGTATGTCAGTGTGAGTGAGAGTGTGTGTATGTCAGTGTGAGTGAGAGTGTGTGTATGTCAGTGTGAATGTGTGTATGTCAGTGTGAGAGAGTGTGTGTGTATGTCAGTGTGAGTGAGTGTGTATGTCAGTGTGAGTGTATGTGTTTATGTCAGTGTGAGTGAGAGTGTGTGTATGTCAGTGTGAGTGTGTGTGTGTATGTCAGTGAGAGTGTGTGTGTATGTCAGTGAGAGTGTGTGTGTATGTGTAGGTCAGTGTGAGTGTGTGTTTATATCAGTGTGAGTGTGTGTGTGTGTGTGTGTGTGTGTGTGTGTATGTCAGTGTGTGTGTGTCAGTGTGAGTGGCAGACTGTGAATGTGTGTATGTCAGTGTGAGAGAGTGTGTGTGTATGTCAGTGTGAGTGAGTGTGTATGTCAGTGTGAGTGTATGTGTTTATGTCAGTGTGAGTGTGTGTGTATGTCAGTGAGAGTGTGTGTGCATGTGTAGGTCAGTGTGAGTGTGTGTTTATATCAGTGTGAGTGTGTGTGTGTGTGTGTGTGTGTGTGTGTGTGTATGTCAGTGTGTGTGTGTCAGTGTGAGTGGCAGACTGTCTGTATGTGTGTGTGATGGAGTGTGTGGACAAATGGAGTGTATGTGATGGAGTGTGTGGACTTCTGTGACACTGTCTATCTCTAACTAGCCACCCAAGGGGTTAACTCCTCTGACACGGCCTCTGTCTAGTCACCCAAAGGGTTAATGCCTCTGACACTGCCTAGATCTGTCTTGTCACCCAAGGGGTTAACTCCTCTGACACTGCCTCTGTCTAGCCACCCAAGGTGTTAACTCCTCTGACACTGCCTAGATCTGTTGAGCCACCCAAGGGGTTAACTCTTCTGACACTGCCTATATATGTCAAGCCACCCAAGGGGTTAACTCTTCTGACACTGCCTATATATGTCAAGCAATCCAGGGTATAACTCATCTGACAATGACTATATCTGTCTAGATTCTCACATTCGGTGCCCCCCCCCCCCCCCCTCAGGCTTTTAGTCACATATTAATTGATAAACTATCGGGGGGGGGGGCAGAATTTTTTTCCAGTAAGGGGCACTGAAATTTCTGATGGTGGCCTTGAAACATAGCCCCACCATCAAAGCATTGCAGCGAGTGTCAGTCTTGAGCTGAACCCCACACCACACTAAGTGTGCTTAGTTAGAGGGTACCTCTGCTCAAGATGAAACTTCCACCCCTTACCTCCAACCATCAGCATAGGTGACTGGAAGTCAGGCTGGTAAGGAGGAAGATGATCCTGACACCGCTACTAGGTTGCCTAGTTCATCATCCTCCTCCTTAACAGATGGTGATGAAGTAGATCCCACTGTTGACTATTTGTAGTAAACATAAGATA
This sequence comes from Pelodytes ibericus, assembly GCA_036172795.1. Lineage (NCBI taxonomy): Eukaryota > Metazoa > Chordata > Amphibia > Anura > Pelodytidae > Pelodytes > Pelodytes ibericus. The sequence continues at coordinate 122,223,371 of CM069859.1, forward strand.
TATCCGTGAACATAGGAGCGCACCTCAATATGTTGGACTTATCCTGGAAAGCATTTTTTTCTTGTCCCTATTAAAATGAATGGGAGAAAGTTTCATCTTGCTCTTATTCATCTCGGCAGCAAAAATGGTAATCCAATCTCATATTTTTAAGGGATAGACCTGACTGACTTAGTTATACATTATGAAGCAACATACTTGGTGAGTTTGTTCTGCTAGACAAATTCACCAGGTTTTTCTCTGCACAATGTATGGTTACATCAGTCCACTCACCTGCACATCATTTTCAAAGTGCATTTAGGTCCCTTGGTTTTCTGCAGAAAACAGACATTTCAGTTAAAAAAATGAATTAGCTAATTTTTCTTTAGTACTATTTTAGCTAAGTTAGCTATGCTCTTATAACTTTGATTACAAGTGCATAACCATTTGCATATGTAAAAGTCCACACTGTTCATTTTGTGAGTAGCAGATCGTCGAATGTGAAGCAAAATATATAGGAAAAATGGATGTCTTTTAAAAGTATCTTCTCCTGCAAATGCCTGCAGCTGAATAGTATAATAGTCTGTTGCTATTACATTTAATTTATGGGCTATGTTTCTTTAATTTGTATTGTGTTGTAATGTTTTCAAGTGGTTTTATCAGTCAGTAAATTCAATCCTAGAAGGTACACTGTTTTGTGTACCATTTCTGTTTTAAAGTTAAATAAGTGCTTATAATGACAGGAGGCAGTTGTAAGTCTTATTTTGAATTGCTAGTCATAATTTAGATTGTGAGTAGTTTGTTTTGTATTTGTATTGCGTGGTGACATTATTTGTTCTGAAGTAGCTGCCACATTACAAATTGGTTACAAATTGGTTGATATTGTGCATACACTTTGTTGTGCATTATGACATTATACTATGAGCAGTTATACTACAACACCTCTCATTTCATATTACGGTACATGTCCATCTCACTAACACAAGTTAGTCAGCACAGGCAAAATATTATAGCTAGTAACAGTATACACAGTTAGTGATTCCGTATTGGTGCTCTTCTAGCAATTTGTCACCTGTCATTAGATACTGTGTTTCCATACTGACTACCATTATAAAGACAACATGATAGACCCTTGCAGTTCACTTTTACTCAGATACTGAAGGTATTATATAAACATCTCTTATTACATATTATGTTTCCATAGTTACTATAAGTATAACATTAAGCACTCACTGGTGGCATTGGATTGCAACTATTAGTCTATAGTTACCCACAGGCAGTACAGGATGGTTGCTTTCATGTGTACAGTTAGTCAGACATGGGCAGTACAGGAACTAACACTTTACACTTACAGTTAGACAACCTCAGGCTTGCTGCGTAATAGCTACTATCGGTGTACATCTAGTCAACCACAGATGTTATAGCAACAAAATCTCCCATGATACTTGGCCAGTCAAAGGCTATTATGATACTGGCTCTGAATGATGTGTAGTTTCACAGCAGTTGTATTGACAATCGTCAAGAACAGCCTTCAATATGCTCAGTCAACCTAAAGACTTTCATGATTCTGGCCGAGCACTGCTGAAAGGGTAGTTCATACCAGTTGGAATGACAAACATTTGCTGTGGATTATAGTACCCACAAAGCTAGCATAAAGGTTGGCTGAGCATCATAGGGAGTGTATATCCACAGTAGCTGCATTAACATGTGGGATGAGTGGAATAAGGCGATACAAGAAATCTAGGGGTGAGAGTTAGTAGCAATTTTAAACTAAGATATCTATGGTTTTATGATGGATAGGATGCAAGCGGAGCAACCTCCTTAGGCTGACAGACTGTGTTGTATTTTCTCTCTGTATTATGTAGTTTTGTAATACTAGCAACAACAGATGCATACTTGAAACTGTGCTTCCGCTATAAACAGAATATAAGAAGAGTGAAAATAAGTGGCAGTGGGGGTGAGGAGGGGGAGAGGAAGGAAAGAAGAAGGAAGGGGGTACAAAGGTTTAGAAAAAAAAGATAGGAAGAAAGGAAATTTTTTTCACCCTTTTTGCACAAATACACTGTTATGCAAGCACTTCCTTACTATTTCTGTCAAATCTGTATGTTGCTAATGGTCTGATTTGTATATGTATTTATTTTGTTCCTTTTTCCTTGTCTACTTGCATAATTTCAAATGTTTAACCAGAAAATCAATAAAGATACTCAAAAAAACAAAAACAAAACATGGCAATAAAGTTGCTATTAAATAAATAAATAAAGTGTTGTGTATTACACTACCAATGATGCTCAGACAGCCTACTGGATCCCATGATGTGGACTGAACATTATGAAATGGTCAGTCTCACAATACCAGGGTGACAAGGGTTGGCTGGTCATCTGTAGTATGGGAGGGTTGGGATGTGATGCTGCATCCAGTGGCAGAGCATGGGACATCACAGTACATTACTCAGGATGTGGGGGAGGCCTATATTAGAAGAGGGATATGCCCTGCCTTCCCATGCTGCCCTCTAGCCATCAATGGAGTTCTGATGTCTTGCTGCAAGAGGAACTATGTTTAAAAAAAAAGGGTCAAGATGTTAATAATAGATGGTTCAATCACTCTATATTTTGCATAATGGTGATTACAGATTCTCACTGACATTTCAGGCACTTTTTTGGAGTTTGTTTTTCTACACATGGGCAGTGTCATCACTAAACACACTGGAGAAACTAAAGCGTGTATGACTAGGACATGTAGAGCTGTCGGACAATCTATAAATAATATATATACACCAGAAATAACCTTGAGCTTTGTCGTAAGTGTGTAGTAAGAGTGCTCAATAACTGCTTCCTCTTCCTCATGATATTGATTATCTAGGACGTAGCAAACAATATGAAACAAGTGGATTTACAGATTGAGAAATATAACATACACAATCATTCTGTTCACTTTTACCTCCAACACTGTTTCAAAGATCCAGGATCAGAATGACAAATACAGATTGGAGCTGATTCGTTTTAAACGTGAAAAACTCTATAAGGTGGATGAGGACTTTGAATTATATCATGTGTATCACTGGCTGAGCGGTTCCAACCCCTACACCTGACACCAGAGACGCCCACGCTAGAAGGTCTGGAAGACTAACCTATTCACAGTTGTTCAGAAATGGAGACTTCTGCCAATGTGGTAATTATTTTTTTAGATATGGTTCATGATCTGGGGGTCTCCGGGCAGCGCCACATTAATAAGTGGATCCAACAAAGTTAAAAGGGGCAAACGCAGAGGCAGGGGACGACTGCCAAATAAATAATGCCTGTGTTTAATTATCATCGAGACATCAAAAGATGAACTACTGGTTCTTTAGAAGGGAGTCAGCTACAATACCTACTACTTCTTTTGGATGGGATGTTGGTCACTACAAATTCAGCCAAACACTCAGGTTAAAAAAGAACACCTGAAATGCTGCATGCGCTGAGGTCTCTCCCTTTAGAGCTAGTGATAACCAATTATATTAATGCTTTCTCATGTTTACTTCCTTCTGATCCGGCTATGTTCAGGTTTACTGCATTGGCAAATGTAACTAAGAAATAAAAAGTTTCTTTAAAATATCTCCAGTCTGACAGTGAGATCATCATCTATTCTGCAATTAAGGGTGGTGGTATTGCTGTCATAAATAATGCTCAGTATTGGGCTGAGGCTTTACTAAACTTAAAGTTACATCTAAGGGACCTAAGTACAGAACTGATAGATGGAGAGTTAGCAAGGTTCTTGCAACAAAATCATCCCCGCATTCCAGTGCTGTATTTGTTGGCCAAGATCCACAAGAATCAGCATAACCCCCACGTAGACCATATGTGTCTGTCCGTGGGGTTATTATGGACTGTATTGGTAAACTGGTGGATTTTTATGTACCAAGTTCAGTTCGGCTTGAGACATATCTACATAATACGGTGAGGTTTGGTCACCAGCCTATACATAATGATCCATCCTCAGGCTGGTTAGAGGCAGTAAGGGCTGTACTTTATTCTTCAGATTTGGGCCTCCCATTGATTTTTTGATTAAGATGTTGAAGTTGTGTCTTACAAATAATTATTTTTGTTTTGAGGATTTGTTTTAGATGCAACTCAGTGGCACCTCTATGGGTCTCTCTATGGTCCCAGCCTATGCAAATTGTTTAATGTACATGTCTGAAATGCAGCATATCACTGAGCCATTTTGAGATCATCTGTTATTGTATACCGGCTATATACATATTTTTATGTGGTGGCATGGCAGTGAGTCTAGTGTAACTGATCGAATTTCCTATCAAACCAATGTAGGTTCTCCAGCCTTAATTCAACTACAGTTCACTATGAATCAAAAGATGACAGATCGTAATACTTTGTTGCATTACAAATCTTTTCACCCCCAGCATTGTAAACATGTGTTACATTTTTAGCAATTTTGTATAGCGCAATAACTCGCAGTATGTGCTGGTTAAGATCCAACTTGATCAAATGCAACAACTTTTTTCTGCTTGTGGGTATCCACTTTCTTCAGAAGATGACGTAATTTGCGTGATCTTTTGTTCCCCTCTGATCTGGTCTGTTGTTACTCTCCATCTCGCCCTTTCATCAAACCTGGTTGCATTGGCTGTGTTACCTGCAGTCATATGACAGCTAGGGATAATTTTTTCCACCAACATTCAGATAATAGTATAAAAATTAACCATTGAATTACATGTCTAACCGATCATGTCATATATAAGAGTCTGTGTCTATGTAGGTTAAGTTATATCTGTAAAACTGACCTTACTGTCAGGGAACGGAGGTCATAATCAGTGATTATAACTTCATTACATTACAATTAGACTAATAAACCAGTTGGCAAAAAATTTTGGAGTGTGGGCATCAGTTGTCCACCCTCCGCTTCATAGCAATAGATCCTTTCCCACCATTATCACATGGTGGAAACAGAACTTGTATGCTTTTACAAAGAGAAACTTTTGGAATTCAGGTTTGAATGAAAACACATTTTATAGATCTTTTTTGGTACCCCATTAAACAAGCAAATATATTATATATATATATTTGTTGTATGTTATATTAACCATAAATAGATTTGTTGTTGAGGTCATGCTCATTTGGCCCTATTGTGATATGTTTACATGGGAACCAAACTATAAAGTGTTACACATACACCAATGGACACCAATACAATGACTTTTCTAAATAATGCTCTTTTCCTTCAAGCTGGTTTCAATTTGAATTAAATGGGTTTATGGAAGTTGTTTCATAAAGGTTTTTTTTTTTTTGCCTCTGTCTGTAATTTGTTCTTTCAGCCCCTGTTGTTAATTGTCCTCCAGAGTGTTTTTAGGGGTGTGTTCCCTAATTGATGGGAGGGTGCTCTTGTATATATTCTGTTGTTACTCATTTGTGTTTGTAGTCTATCCTGATGATTCTCAGACAGTTCAGGCTTTTGTGGCCATACTGGCTTCATACCAGCACATAAGACAGGATGTGAAGTATCTGACTGGAAGGAACAATTCTGTTCCTGGACTGGTGATATTATTAGCAGTATTGCACTATTTTGTCAAGAATTCCTTCCCGACTGAATGTGGGAATGTGGTCGGGATCAGTCAGATATCCTTTTCACAGTGCTTTAATCTAGTGCTCGAGGCCCTAGTCTCCAGAGTTCAGGATTACATCCACTTCCCCACCCAGGCAGCAGAGTGTCATGATGTTGGGTTATCTTTTTTGCTGGGTGGCAGGGATGCCTAGACTTGTTGGGGCCATTGACTGCACTCATGTTGGACTGAGGACACCATCACTTAGTGAGTACAATCTGAAAATGAACGCATTACCATTCCCTGAATATCCAGATCATCTCTGTTACTCATCAGTGCATCAAGTCAGGTTATCCTGGCTTGAGTTACGATACAGCCATTTTGCAGGAGTCATCCATGAGGATCAAATATGCGAATAGTGAAATGCCTGGATATACTAACTATTCCAACACCACATTACTATTCAGAGGCTGCTCTCTAATTGGGGGAGTTAGGCAGCCGCCTAAGGCCTCGCACTCACGGAGGCCTCGCGACTGCCTAACTCACCTTATAGCCTTTAATGTAACAGGGAGCTTAACGCTGCCGTTAAGCTCCCTGTTACACTAACCATGGTCGTTTCCCCCGTGCATCTTCTCTCCTGCATGGAGGAAAGAAATTCTGGTAACGTTTTTTACAAGAAGGTAAGTACTGGGGAACGGCAAAATCCTGGCATATTGAGGGGCAAAATCCTAGCATAGAGTGGCAAAATCCTGGCATATTGAGGGGCAAAATCCTGGCATATTGAGGGGCAAAATCCTGGTATAAAGTGGAAAAAACCTGGCATAGAGTGGCAAAAACCTGGCATATTGAGGGTCAAAATCCTGGCATATTTAGGGGCAAAATCCTGGCACAAAGTAGCAAAATCCTGACATATTGAGGGGCATAATCCTGGCATAGAGTGGCAACATCCTGGCACATTGAGGGGCAAAATCCTAGCATAGAGTGGCAAAATCCTGACATATTGAGGGGCATAATCCTGGCATATTGAATGGCTAAATCCTGGCATATTGAGGGGCAAAATCCTGGCATAGAATGTCAAAATCCTGGCATATTGAATGGCTAAATCCTGGCATATTGAGGGTCAAAATCCTGGCATATTGAATGGCTAAATCCTGGCATATTGAGGGTCAAAATCCTGGCATATGGAATGGCTAAATCCTGGCATATTGAGAGGCAAAATCCTGGAATACTGAATGGCAAAATCCTGGCATACAGTGGCAAAATCCTGGCATATTGAATGGCTAAATCCTGGCATATTGAATGGCTAAATCCTGGCATACTGAATGGCTAAATCCTGGAATACAGTGGCATAATCCTGGCATATTGAGGGGCAACATCCTGGCATATTGAATGACTAAATCCTGGCATTTTGAGTGGCTTACTCATGGCATATTAAATGTCTAAAGCCTGGCATATTAAATGGATTAATCCTGGCATATTAAATGGCTTAATCCTGGCATATTGAGGGGCTAAATCCTGGCATATTGAGGGGCTAAATCCTGGCATATTAAATGGCTAAATCCTGGAATATTAAATGGCTAAATCCTGGAATATTGAGGGGCTAAATCCTGGCATATTAAATGGCTAAATCCTGGCATATTAAATGGCTAAATCCTGGCATATTGAGGGGCTAAATCCTGGCATATTGAATGGCTAAATCCTGGCATACTGAATGGCTAAATCCTGGCATATTAAATGGCTAAATCCTTGCATATTAATTGGCTAAATCCTAGCATATTGAGTGGCAAAATTCTGGCATATTGAATGGCTAAATCACAGTGCATCCGGTGCTGTGAGGAAGAACAAAGTGCCATGCCTCCAGCACAATGTGTTTTCTGTTAGTGTGTGATTGTGTGCTGGCTGAGTGTGATTGTGTATCTGTGAGTCAGTGTGTGCTGGCTGAGTGCGATTGTGTGCTGACTGAGTGTGTCTGTGAGTCAGTGTGTGCTAGCTGAGTGTGTCTATGAATGACTGTGTGATATGTGTTAGTGTTCACATTTAGGACACAGCAATAAGAATGTGAGTTAGTCAGCCACACACTTTTTATATATACCCAATGTTTAGAGATATTTGTAGAATAATTATGAGACAAATAAAATTCTAGGAGCTGTAAATTCCTTGAAGCTGGGATTTAAGTCTGATCTTGAAATATGCTATGTATACAGATCATTTTTATTATCACTTGCATATATTTTATTTAATAATGCGTGTCCGTGAGGGCCTCATGTTCGACTTTCGCCTAAGGCCTCACAAAGTCTAGAACCGCCTCTGTTACTATTGCAATAGTTATTTATATGGTACTCATAGCATGTATTACAGGTGACAAGGGGTATGGATGTGTTCCTTCATGGCCCTGGTCAAGAATCCACAGACTGCAGCAGAACAGAGGTACAACAGTGCCCATGGTGCAAAAAGATCTGTGATTAAATGGACAGTAATAATATTAAAATCTTGCTTAAGCAGCCTTGATAAATCCGGTGGGTACCTGCTGTCCACTCCAGTGAAGGCATCGAAGTTCGTTATCTCCTGTTGTATATTGCATAACATCACACGTCACACTGCACCAACGTGCACTCATAATAGAGGTGGTGATTTAGTTGCTGAGGAGGCAATGTTTCCAGACGTGGATGATGATCAGGAGGGTCCCGAGATCAGGACATGGCTAATAGCTAATGGCTAATGGTCAGAGAATAAAAGGTACATGCCAGTTTGTCCTTATTCTAGGGCTGCCAGTCCACATTTTAACATGCCACCATTATGTAATGTGAAAATGGAGGACTGCTGCAGCCAGTGCTCTGCTAATGGTCAGAGAATTTTTCACTTGTTCTTCTAATTAGAAGCACAAGTGGTAATAAACTGTCTTCCCTGATACAACTATATGGAGAACAGATGATTCAATAAGTTACTTTACATGTATTTTTTCTTTAAAGGATTATTATGCTAGAATCTTTAGTAAAATGGGTTAGCTCTCCCTTCATGAGGAAAAAATCTTACCAAAGAGTCTAAACAACATTTTTTTTGAAAACAGTTGTGTCCTTTAAATCATGTACACCTTTTGTAGGCTCATTTCCTCCCTGTTGGTCCATATTGTCTCTTCCCCTATAGTTGTCAGTGGTGTTGAGGGAGTTGTATGTCTTGGCCTCTTCCCGGCAGATACAAGCTGCTGCATGCTGGGTTGAGATAAGGCAATACCGCTTCATATTCCACACTCTTAGGTCTTAATAGTCCTACACGCAACACGACAGACACTCAAAAACTAGCAAGAAGGGACAGAGACCTGCAGCTCTATTACATGTATGGACATCAAGTCTAGTTATGCAGCTATCATCACTGCACCCCCTGAATGAACAGTCTGTACCTCAGTCCCCTCACCATTGTTACTGCTCTGGTTTATGAAATGGCTGGCTTGATATACAAATTACACATTCCCAGTGAAAGTAATTCATTTGAATTGTCTCAAGATGATGTCAAATAAAAGGGACAGACTGTATAGATGCATTTAAAATTACTTTTTCTTTTAATCTAATGCTTTCAATAGATACAAATATTTATATATCTTTGTGTGTGAGCCTTTACTATGAAAACATTGTACATTGTCAACAATAATAATGTTTAACTTGTGGCACTTTAAAACAAAGTAAAACATCAATGTAAAAGGTAAAACTAGTGAAAAAAATGTAACAACAGAAATACTTTTCTAAATGTCACACAGGAATTAAGCAGAAAAGGCACTCAATCAATTATAATGGTTTATATAATAAATAACAAAGCTTTTTTTTTTTTTTTTTACAAACAGCGATTATGTAACAAAAAGTTGCATAATAGAATACATTAATAACAAAATAAAACAACAAAAATACATGATAAAATAATTATCGTTGAACCACGATATTCACGCCTACATTAAAAATATCTATTGTTTCACACACACCCACATGGTACACTTTAAGTAATTTTTATAGTCTTTTAATTCCAGCGTTTATGTAATTTGTTTTATTAGTCGTGACATTTTAAAAGCAAAGAGTTTAACCCCAAGATGATTGATAACGTGGAGCCATGTGTCTAGAGTGTTGTAAAAAAAAAAAAAAAGAAAAAAAAACAGTTGTGTGTTTGCTCACCTAGGACAAGCAGAAAGGAATTTGAGAAGAATGAGAAAGTTGCATGCTCGGGGAGATATTTTTCCTGGTGGGTTGGGACGTAGGAGGCGGGGAAGGAGTGGTTAGAGAGGGGGAGGATGTATCCTAGGTTTGGACTCTACACTGAAGTGGTGCTTTTCTGCAGCGTGGATCTGCTCTTGTGATGTCTCTTTTAATGTAGTTGTAGTTTGGTACCTCTTTTTTTTGAGGAGGTGTGCTTTTCCGTTTCAAGGACCAGTAAAAAACAAGAAGCTGTACAGGAACACAAGAGCTTGCTGAGAAAGGCAGGCATATCTAGTGGGTCTGCTGATCGAAGTGGGAGCTGCAGGCAGGCACAGGCTGTGCTTAGAGCTTGGGACTGAACTGAAAGCCTTGATCGAGTCATGGCCACTTCTCCTTGCAGCAGCAGTGGGGTCTCTTCCTCATCCTCCTCTGGCTTCAGTATGGACACAGGGCTGGAAATCAAGACCAAATCCGTGGAGCAGACTCTCGTCCCTCTGGTGTCTCAGGTAAAAACCAAAATCTTAAAAAGGCAATATGCTTGAACTGCAAACTCAGGCACCAAACTGAACTAGCAGCCTTAAATATGTAGACTCCTCAGTGAGAACGTTTCTATGGGTAGCATTCCTAGCATCCCTAACAGTAACATGCACATTTATTTGTATTGTAACTGGCATTGTTGAGTTTCCTACAATGAACATCACTGCTCATTTCTACTTGACTTGTATTCTTTGTACTGTGTACAGTATGGAGGTTGATGTAGTCGTTTTTGCTGTTTGATGGAGATCAGTATGTAGTGCCAGAATTCGCATAATAGAATATTTATAATAGGGTCAGGTAGCTCCTCTGCTGTGGTTCAGTGTATGGGAACATCTGTAACTGGGGTTATTGTTTGACTGTATGTTGCTTTGGATGTTCTGGCACACACTCACTACAGTTTTTGTGTGCTCATGAGTATTATTTGACAGATACAATTACATACAAATTAACTCTTTGAGTGCCATGGCCTAGGCGATAAACTGTAAGTGCCTAAATCCTGTGGCACTCTAAGGGTTAAAATTGTGTGTATGTAATCATAATCAAGCTGTTTCATAAAAGCAGACATACTAGCATTACTCCAAATATGAAGGTATTTAAGTTCCATGCACTTTAATTACTGTCTGAAACCTGACTAATATGTGTAACCCAAGTAAGAGTCTCATTCAACAGAGGTATGCTGATAGACTTTCTAAGTGCATGTTTGGTACATGTCTGACAGACTTCTGTTATCAGAAACCACAAATTCCACAACCAAAATACCTTGTTTTTCTTGCCAGCTAGACATTTAAATCTACCACAAAGATATAGATTGGGAAAAACCTTTATTACCCTGGATGGAACACGTTGAATAGAAAGGTTTCAATAAACTAATACAATTTTTATTTGTATGGTGATTATGGTAGTGGTCCTTCCTGGAAGGTGGGAATCATGAGTCTGGTGATAAAATTCAAGAGAACTTGCAGCTCTGAACATTGTGTGCTGGCAGACAGCACCAAGATGCAACTCCCTGAGCGAACCAAATATCCCTGGAATTAATGGATATATTTGTATAGTATGATGGTTAAGAATTGTATAAACAAGTGATTGTCCTTTGTTCCCTCCTGACCTGTAATAAAGAACGCCTTCCCTGTTCATGGTTTTTATGAGAACAGCGTGGAGCTGCAGATAGAAAATATATGGCATGTATCCTATAAACCATTTGTTTGGCAGAAAAACCAGAAACACATTTTACTATGCAGATTTCTGCAACTTGACCCTCTCTGCGCCAGCAATGAGATTTACCTGACCCATTCCTGTCCCATGGTCTTACAAATCATTTTTACTGCAAAATATTTAACCCTGGTCCCCCTCAGTGTGCAAGCTTTTCAGGGATATTGCCACTATACAGCACGGTGGGGTATGTTGAATCTACATGAATAATTACTAATAATCAGGGGTTTTTTTTTTCTAAAATTGTGTGTTTGTAGTATTCATCAGTATGGAGTACCATATCTAGTTCTCTCTCTTTTTTTTTTTAAATCGTAAGAAAAATGATAAGATATAATAAAAGAACCCCATTACCTCATTCCTAGTAAAAGGAACTATTGGAATTTGGATTTCCAGATGAACAGCTCAACAATATGTCAATGAAGTGGTTAATAAAAGCCCCAAACCCCTTGCATGCTACATACAAAGTCAGTAACTGACTATCAAGTTTGTATTTATTTCATGCTTGTACTGAGTGATCTGGTCTAATTTTTTAAGGTATCTATGCGATTTGTTATCGTTGGACCTATTTCCCTTTTATGAAGGTTCACTAGCTTATGTGAGTTCCTTTTATTTGTTCCAACACATAATGTAGAGGGAATTACTGTGTGTATTCTTTTATTTTTATGTAATGTGTAATGGAAAGAAAACGTGGTGTAATATTTCTCTTTCTATAGGATGGGATGATAAATAAGACAATATAAAAACCTCTTCCTTGAATCTAGTTCATAATAAACACAATGTGCTTTTTCCTATACAATATTCCATACACATTTTATTGCTTGATTATCTTGTTGTTAAATCGCATTTTTAAGTGTCTATAAATAACATTCACGTCAAGGCCATAGTTCGGAGCAAAAAAAAAAGTATATAAAAGCTCTAAAGCAAATAGAAAATACTGCACAGGAATGTTGCTTCTTAGCACCTTGGAGTCAGTCTCTTAAAGCTCAATGATAAAACACATTCCCACTGTGGTTGTATAAAGTGTATTAACTCTTTAAGACACAAACATCCATACAGAAAATATATACTTTGGTATACAAATACACAAGAGCTAACCGTATGATAAAGGCAGAAAGGATAAACTTGCTATATAAACTAAATAAGCTGTTGCCATGAACACTACATTATTGATGTATTTCACCTCTATACCAGATGCATGGAAAATGACCACCGCAATTACTCGTTAGTTAGTTACAGCGGAACCGTAGCCACAATCCAGTCAATATCCGCCATGCTCCTTGGCAAAAGGCATGTGTTGGTATGATGGTGATCAATTATTTCTGATTTGTGGCTAGTTGGATTACACAACTTGATTGTGTGATTTATTTGCATCATACTTGATGCTTGCCCTGGGACCCACACAATTTTAGTGATCTCTGTGGCACATTCATGAGCTTACTGGGTCACATGGGTTTAAATGCCCAGAAGTCTATGGCAGTGTGCTTTATTTACTTACTTGAGTTGCAAATTTTAGATTTTGAATTTTAAAAAGCTGAGTGCTGTTTACATGATACACCCACGCCTCAGAAATATGACGGGAATAGATTAAAGGTCCTCCGTCACTTAAACATAGTTTGTACTGCAAATATAGAGAATAAAAAAAGTATATGTATTGTATTACTATCATTACAAACAAATACATAAAGAGAAAATGTATCTGTGTGTGGAGTCTTTTGTTTATGATCTCACATGTTGCTTTATATGCTTGTATATGCATTACATATTTCCATTAAAAGTGGTTAATTTGCATATACAGCTACAAGGTGATGTCAAAAACACTAGCCACCATAGACACATAATTATAGGACGGGTGTCCTTTTCCTCTTTTCATTGCTTGTAATAAACATAAGGATCTGCTCAATAAAGTGATAATTGCAGGGAATTGAGATGGGAGTTTAAAGGTTCCTTGTCAAATCTTTATTATATCCTTACAACAGTTTCTAAACTTTTGGGCAGGTATTGGCAAAGTAACTGTACAAGGACACCATGGCATATGGCAAAGTCTATAGAACATCATTAAATTGGCCATCACAAAGTCCAGTAAACAACTCTCAGAAGATTCAAACTTTAGGAAAATATTTTTAATATATCTTTGTATTAGATTTATGATGACACATTACTGTACATGCTTTTTCTCTGTTTTTTTTTTATTTATTTTTTTTACATATCAAACAGATGTATAATACACAATACAACAACTTGGGTAAAGGCAATATCAAAATATGCATTGCATGGTTTTCGGCAGTAACAATGCTTTTAAGGAGATATACTGGAGACAAAGAAGAAGAGAGTCAAATCAAAAATTCAGTGATATAAACCCCTGGTGGGATAGTCCACAGGCAGATATTTTGCCCAAAAAAGTTTCAAATAAGTCAGAATAATGACCAAATACCCAAATGAATAGGACAGAATGGACTGCCCTTAGGGTACCGTCAACCAGCATTCTGGTGGCTAGATGAGCGATAAAACATGTTGTGCACAAGTAAACCATTTGTTTACAAGGAAATAGAGGTGAGAGAATTTTGAAACTGACAACTTGCAAATAGCCCATCACATGCATGCTTATAAGCCCAGTCTCTATTCTGTCAGTTGTGTCCCGGATAAGCACTGATTCTCACTGACTTTTAGTAGTCCAGTAGCTTCACCAGCTTCAGGTGTGTGCCAGGGGAGTCTTGGATTCCAGCTCTAGACCTTGTATGGCATATCCAGATACAGGGTATCTAGCATACCTAATTAGAAATGTCCCATACAGGAGAGAGTACAAGCCAGTTTTCCTGTGACTTGTACAGCAAGCAACTACTGGCATTTAGGGCTGATACATTTGATCAAAATTAAATATATCTTATAGCTGGTAAAATTTTCATTTAAAATAAAAGGGTCATCTTACTGGCTTAAAGGTTTGAAACTTTAACTGTGTAGCAACAGATATTAAGACGTATCTTTGCAGTGCATGTCCAATATGACCCCATAAGTATGTGGGTCATTTGGAGTCTGTCTGAGCTGGAGTAAAGGGGAAAAAAACGGGAGGCATGTCCATTAAAGTGTTTTGTTCATCCAGTATCTGGCACAGCTAAGCAAGGGAGCAATTGTGGAATATGAGGGTGTTTCAGATAAGTTGCGATGCCTCTATTAAGCCAAATGACTGTTCACCGCGATGCTGGATATGATGAAGGTTGAGACCATTGGGGCACTGGGATGTTATGAAGGCCCAGGCCACTGAGAAACATCAGTAGATCTTTTTGGTGATAGAGTACATGGTGTCTGTTATCCTTTTTAGCATGCAAGGCAAAAGGAGAGCTCCATGAATAAGTGATTACAGCTGTCCTCATGGCTCCTGTGATAGGTTTGAGTGCCTTGCGGGTTTACATGGTGGTCTTAGATGGGTCTGCACACATAGATCTCTGTTATAATATGATCTATATGTTAGTATGTGGACAGAATAGCTTCCCAGTCTGCTTTGGGAGAGAGTCTGTGGCCCCCTTCGGTCTCTGAATCCTGAATTCTCTGTCGGCTTAAATTGAGGGCTTTGGTTCCTTGTGTGCAATGCTGTAAAAAGTTATTGGATTATATTGCCATGGTCATCAGCCACTGTTTCATTGATGCCCCTGACGCAGAGGTTGTTTTTCTGGATTCTATTGTCTATTTCCTAAACTTGCTGTAGAAGTCAGTATATCTGGAACTCCTGTGCCTATATATCTGTTTAAGGCCTCCACTGTATAGTGCGTTTTTGGCATATCTGGTTCAAGGGTGAAGACTCAATTTGTCGCCCATTTGCTACAGTTTAATCTCTGTGATGTCTGAGCAGAGTGGCTGGATGGCTTTCTCTGTGATGTAGGAGCAGGAGAGCTTGTTTCCAGGGGCTCAGAAGCCAATCATGTGAGAAAGACATGGTTGCAGGGGAGAGGTTTTTTTGGGAGGACTGTGGCACTGCCTGGGCTGTGAGGTGAAATACTCTTCTACTGGCACTTGGTGAGAGATTGTTTTGTCTTTTGCTTTTTAGGTGTTTCATTTGACATTTATGGTCTCCCCATCATTTTAGAAGTGATGTGCCATTGGATAGTCTGTTTTGTGGCATACACAAGCTTTTTTTTGCAGGTTAAGGTTTCAAACACTTGGGTAGGGCTGCTTTACCCATATGGCAATGTGAGCCTTTGCACAGGACCTGTGATCAAATAAGGCAGCCAGTTTTAGACCGCTCTAAAAAAAAAAGAAAAAAGGTCAGTTTAGAAAAAATGTCGTTTTGGCAGAGGTAAAGGGCAGAAATATTCCAGTCACTTATTCTACCACTGCACAGACCTGTAGGAAAAAAATTATGGGATTTGTAGTAAGGCAGGAGCTGGAGGGCCACAGTTGGGTCCCCAGTACTATTGCTTTTGAGTGCCCATGCATTTGGAAAAATAATAGACCAGCTAAACAACAACTAGGAGGTAGAATATGAGATCTGATGATTATGGAAAAACTGACTGCCTGTATTTATGAAAATATGGATGTCATTGCTAGGAGCTTTTTCCCCTCTTCCTCATATACATAATTTCATATTATTGGTTGATCTATTGTCCTTATTGTAGCTTCATTCTGATGAGGCAATGGGGAAGGGAGTATGAGAAGACTTGGTGGGGAAATGACCAGAAAGAATGGAATTGAAATTGGATTTTGATGAAGTGTTGATCATATATTCAACTTGTTTTATTTTCCTTTCTTTGCCTATGGAGGTCAACTAATAAAACATGTATTTAACATTTGTATATATTTTTGTATTAATGTGAAATATTTCATAAAATTGTGACTCGGGGGAAAAAGATGAATTTTTTTTCCCCCCCACAATGTATACATTTTCTTGAAGTTCTGTTAACAAAATAATTTTATTTTTTATTTTTATCTCTCTACGTTCACAATATGAACAATGTGCAGGTGATGGAGTCTCTTTTAAGGTACACAATACAATTGAAAAGGGGAAACACTACTGGATGTGGCACACAAGAGTTGAGGGCTGAAAGATTCACAACTAATCAAAATGACTATGTTTAATTACAATTGTGTTATTTATTAAACCTCAACAAATTCCATAATTGGAAGTACAATTAATATATTACGTGATTAAAGTCAAACCAGTTATAAAGTTGATGATAAAAACAAAAATCTAGAGTAGCATCACTATTTTACAAACATGTACGTGTGATCATATTGTGAGTGCATGCTTGTGCAATATAGCTTTATTATAATACCATAGATGGATAGATCCAGTAGCAAATATCTTCAATAACATACCCATGATGCTATAAAGTACAAAGATAAAATTTTATCTTTTGGCTAAACTCCTATTGGTTTAAGTTGATTGACAAGCATTTTCTCGCTGAACTCTTCAAAACATATTCTCCAGGGATTGTTAATGCTGTGTGTGACACAGAGAGTACTGCCCTATAGTGCTATCTTGTACATAATCAATTTTTTCCTCTGAGATGCAGTCTAGGATTTCAGACATAACCAAATTTATCATTTGGCCCAAACCAGAGGAAGTTGGCTAGGACTGGCGTTTGTTACATGCTCTTTACATCTGGCTCTCCTTCAAGATTTTAGTATGTTGTTATATGTTACTTGACTGATGGGGTTCCTATCTTTCTCTCCTCATCATCATCTTCTTCTTTTTTGTTGTTGTTGTATTTTTAACACTTTCACAGCCAACAGTTCCTTCATTGATTTTAATTTGTACAGCAAGCAACTACTGGCATTTAGGGCTGATACATTTGATCAAAATTAAATATATCTTATAGCTGGTAACATTTTCATTTAAAATAAAAGGGTGATCATCTTACTGGCTAAAAACTGGTTAATAAATATTTTATTAGCTTTCAGTTGGACAACCGTGCCCTTAAAACCTTGATTGCTGAAGTGGTAAGGCAGTATTTGACAAATATTTGTAGGCTTTTGGAGCCAGGCAAGCTAATTCAGGAGCCAACCTAGTTATTTTTAAGAGCCAGGGAAATGGTACTTCCATAGAGTTGTATGTAAAACAAGCAAAAAAGTTGTGGACTCTCACTAGGGATTTTATGAGCCATTGCTGCCTGGCTCCCAAGATTTGTCAAGCCCTGTCCAAACGGATGCATTTGCACTGCATTAAAATATGTTCTTCAAAAGGAAACTGCACAAATAGAGCAGGTTATCAGAAGTGAGAAATGCTGACACATAACGCTGCATGTTCAGTTTTAAACACGTTATTTTTGCATAAAGTATCATTCTACCGCTGGTTGTAAATCTGGTTTATAGACCTTGCATTGAAGGCTTTCTGGGGGAAGGTTTTTCTGGTATGTGCACAATTGAGTTTTCAAGCTTATAAATAAACGTCAGAATGTGTTTCTGAGCCATTCCATTGCTGCTGACATATGCACATAGGGTCTGTAAATAATACTCCTACCTTCTTAAGTGTCACAGTGCAGTTTTGCTTCTTCACTGACAGAGGTGCGTTTATTAGTTTTATTTTCCGTCACAGGATCAGTTATGCCTGTGTTTACATTTCCACATTATAATTTGGAAACCAAACAGCGTTTTTAAAGCCCGTGAGCTTGGAAGCCATGCATTCTTAACTGACTAGTGTCCGCAAAAAAAAAAAAAATTTGGGTTTAATTGAAAGATTCTATCAAGTGTAACTATGTTATTCTTTAATGAAAGAATACAAATAAAATACCTTTTTTTTAATTTATTTTTTTAAATTGAGCCTTGCTTGTTTCATACAGCTTTCATGGGAGGGACATGTTCTTTAGAATTTTGGGTCAGATTTTCCTTCATGTTGGATCAGATGAAGGAAGATATGTGCCAAGATTTTAAACATGTCCACCCACTGACAGCCATTTTCCAAAGGAAATGGTGACTGTGTTTTGGCGTTTAGGTTTATGTGGGCTATTTATTTTTTTTTAAAAGGACTGTATCACCCAAAAAAGTTTTTACTATGAATGTAGAGCATAATTTTGTTTTTTTTTGAAAATGATCAGTACATTGTATTAAGTAAACTGCAAGCAAATGCTTAAATTTGGAGAAAAATGTGTTTTAAATGTGTCCTGTGGAGTCTCCTGCTTATGATATCACTTCCAGCAGGTTATGCAAATAACACATTTCCCATAAAGCAGTTAATTTGCATACCGTGCCACAGACACATTTAAAACACATTTTTAGGCATTTCCTTGCAATTTTGCTATTACAATGTGTAGCTCATTTTCATTATTTTTTTATGCTCTACATTCATAGTAAAAACTATGTTCCTTTAATCACAAACCTTAGTTGCACAGTCCAAGTTACTAAAAATATCTAATTTATAGGTTTGCTGCATAAAAAGGTAAATGACTTGTTTACAAGCACAGTTAAAGTTATGTATAGTGAATTAGCATTTCAATTTGCACACTGTAAATTAATGTAACTTCTCAAGTTCAGTCCCCAAGAGGAACAAACACAGAAGCCTCAGGATTATTCTAATTAACGCTTCAGTAACCAATTAAGTTATCTCTAATTACCACAGGGACAGTGTTATTAGTTATAGGCATGATAACCAGCTCTACTGATTGTACTTGAAGCAGAAGTCAAGTAGCAGGAGAAAACTATGGGGTATACTCACTAAACAGGGGAATTACAGGTAATTGAGACAGGAATTTCAAACTTACGGCCAAAGTAGCAGAGTTGGAAAAATTCTGCAATGCAACTGAATGGGAGAATTTTTCCAACTCTGCTACTTTGTCCTTAACTTAGAAATTCCGAGTTGGAAAAATCCTCCCATTAAGTTGCATTGAAGGATTTTTCTAACTCTGCTACTTTGGCCTAAAGTTTGAAATTTCCAACTCCACTCCTTGCAATTCTCTCTCTATTGAGTAGACCCCTACGTATGTGAATATGCCATTGGTTGTTTATCTGAAAACACTGCTCCCTTAAGAAAAGTGTTAGGGAAACATTAGTCTAATTAGTCAAAAGGTTTTGTTGAAACCTTCCCTCGAGATAAAATAAACACAATTTCCTGCTGCTCTTGATCTCATTTCCTGATTGGATATGGGATGGTCTTTGGAGTTATAAATTGTTCCACCCCAGTACAATTCCCCTGATTCACTGTAACCATAAATCCCAGAACACTTTGTGAAAGTGGCCACTAAATTTAACTAAATATTTTTGTAAAGAACAGATTGGCAAATGTTTAAATGTGTCTGCTATATTCATTTGCTGAACTGTGAGTTCTCAAGGAATGTCACACAGTCCTGAAACTACTGTAATGCTCCACATAGTAGTATTTTTAGCCATGATATTGAGCTTAACTAGCAAATCAGATAAAATGCATTTATAGAAGATTGAAAAATCTAGTATTAACTATATTAGGAAAAGAAGCCTTACAGCACTAGCATTCTAGAATGGAAACTGTTAAAGGACAACTAAACTAAACAAGTGAAAATCCGAGTGGCACTGGTATGAGGATAAAGGGCATGTACTTTTTAAGCTACAATCCAGTTTATCCTCTGACTTGCAGCCATGTCGCGTCCATTAGGAGCATCAGGGCTGTGGTTGTCGCCCACTGTCTCTCACTGCTAGTGCAATGAGAAACGTACATTTTTATTTTTTTTTAACATCCCACCAACAGAGGGGACCTAAACCAACACAGAGAGTGACAATTTGCCTTAACAGACCCGATCAGATGGAGCAGGACAAGCCCTTTTGCAAAACCAAGGGTAGCTAGCAGAGAGAGCTGGTCGCCGACCAGATGGTTGCCTGCTTCCTATGGAATCATGGCAGCTGTCGGTCAGAGGATAAACTGGCGTGTACTATTAAAAGTACACACCAGTTTAAAATGCCACTTGTGCTTCTATATTAGATGAGTGTCAGACGAGAAGTGCGATGCCCCATAAACTGACATGTACCTTTTGATAGTACGTGCTAGTTTATCCTCTGACCAACAGCTGAGATGCTTCCCTTGGAAGCAGGCAGCCTTATCTAGTCATTGACACTACTAATGCAGAGAGCCATGTTTTGTAAAACAGAGAAAGACTCCCGTTCCATACATACGACCGGATCGAACCCCAATTCTGATTGGCTGCATCCTCGCAGATCATTTCAGCATGGCAGCCTACTGGCGAGCTCTGACGCAGCTCTGAGGCAGAGTCGAGAGTAAACATTTGTATATGTGTGTGTGTGTGTGTATGTATATATATAAAATGTTGAATAACTTGGTGCCACTTTGCAGATACACATGGTTTACTCTCCTCTGGAGCAGAGATGATTTGGATGCAGATGCATGCTGAGAATATCACCAGTCCCAACAGAACCCAATTAAACTTGAGTATGGTTTTTCAGACACCCACCATTGCAGAAATAGAATGTCCTGCAAAATGTCAGACTAATCTGGTCCGGACGGGCAGTCTAGATCAGGCAACGTGTCTATACAAGGACACCATTGTCCAGGGTCCATAGAACATCATTACATTGTCTGTCACAAAGTCCAGTAATTGTCCACCATGAATGATGTTGGTATCTATTGCTGATACATGCCTAAAATGTCAACTAGTCTCACTGCGCACAAACGATCTAGCAACTTCAGACATCCATTGCAACCTAACTAGCTTTGCAGGTATTGCATTTGGTGGATTAAATTCTATATGAATTAAAATGTACTCCACAATTCTTTACCACTACAAGTGGCAGAAAAGCATTTTATTGGCAGTCATCCTGTCTGTCTATCATACTGTGCTGAAAATGTATCCATATAAGTATCATTTCAGCATTTATTTATTTGTATTTTTTTTAGATCTATATTTTGTTATACCTAAAACAATTAAGACGTTTTGTAACAAATTTCTCCTTTTATCCATTACTGTAATTATATTAAACATATGATGTTTCCTAGAGGTTAGTCTATAGAATGGACCAACGTAGGGATACAGGTGTATATTAATAAGCACATGAACGTGCTGGGCTTTCATTTTAATAATTGTTTTTAATAGAAAGGTTGGGTTGCATAGGATGAGTGAGTGCTAGAAACGGGGGTCTTTATTAGGTTCCTCCCGTAGTCATCTTAATATGTGACATTAGAAGCTTAGTCATTTTCTTCTCCTCCTTCTGTAACCCGAATCTGACCTGTGTCAAGTACACACCTTTCATCTTTTTTATTTAGTTTACAGTTGATAAATGTCATATACTACAGTGTGTTTAGCAGATCCTGTGCTGGTCCTGGTTCATTTTTAATATGCATGCAGCATTTTATATGTGGAATTTTAAATTCAGGTTTTCATTGCACCAGTGAAATAAGAAGTGTCCTAAAATAGAGCCATCAGGTAAATGCCTTTTTTAAATGTATTTTCTTTTCACACAGACAAAACCATAAATATAGAAACATAGAAAATAGCAGCAGTTCAGAAACATTCATCCCATCTAGTCTGCCAATTTCCGCCTAATTAAAAACCCCAAAATTAAATAATCTCAATGCTTTCATTAATCCCAGGCATTATCATATATCTATAATAGCCTTATGCCTATTCCATGCATGCTTAACTATGTTAACTTGATATTACTTTTAAACCTTTACACCTCTAAACTAACCTTGCGCAAAGTCCAGATTTAAGATATAAGACTGCAATCCAGTAGTAAAAAATGGAAGTCTGGTGCCTCTCACCTACTGGAGTGACCACTGCTCGTGTGCAACAACGCTGACAGTCAACCTCCCAAGCTATGCCACCCAGCGTTCCAATTTGCTGGGGGCAATAGTTGGGAGGTATGTTACTGTGTTGGTTCCCTTTTATGTATTTAATGTTTCTATCATATTCCCTCTTTGTTCTAAGCTATAATTTTAGCTTAGAAAAAAAAGTGAGTCCAGGAGAAAGTTTTCAGACCATTGCATTTTCAAGGAGTATAAGGCACTTCCTCTTCCTGTTATTTACTCAATATGACAAATCTCCGCTCCTCTCTCTCTCAAGAGGAAATAAAACTGACACATGGTTTCTCATATTCCAGCCAACATACGTAAGCTTGGAATAGATTAAGACCATCATGGGAGGGCTAGAGTTAAAAATTAGAAACCATGTTATAAAAGAATGCCGGCATAGTTTCTCTCTACAAAAAATGCCTTTAACTCATATACTACATCAAAGTTGTTTTGGGTACCCAGACTGTCCCTTTAATACTCAATTTAATATTGTTAGCAACTGCTGCTCAAGGCATAACACAACGTTCAATACAAGTTAATTCAAGTTCTCTTCACATACCCTTTATGTTTTGCATATCTGTTATTGTACTTCACATTTGCAGTTTAAATTTGCATGTTATAAGCTTATGGAACAAATGTAGATGTTTTCCCCTATCTAAAGTAACATTGTGTACAATATTTATAAATAGGCTTTATTGGCATTTATAAAACAATATTATACACCAATCAGCCATAACATTATGACCACCTGCTTATAATGTGTAAGTTCCCTTTTAATGCAAAAACAGCCCTGACCCTTTGAGGCATGCACTCCACTAGACCTCTGAAGGTTTTCTGTGGTATCTGGCACCAAGATGTTTGACGCAGATTCTTTAAGTCCTGTATTGGACTTCTTTGTTCAGCACAGATGCTCAATTGGATTGAGATCTATGGAATTTTGTAGGCCAAGTCAACACCTTGAGCTCGTTGTTTTGTTCCTCAAACCATTCCTGAACCATTTTTGCTTTGTGGTAGGGAGCATTATCCTGCTTAAAGAGGCAAATGCCATCAAGAAATACCGTTTCCATGAAAGGGTGTACATGGTCTGCAACAATGCTTAGGTAGGTGCTACATGTCAAAGTAACATCCACAGGATGTGGCAGAACCCAAGATTTCCCAGCAGAACATTGCCCAAAGCATCACATTGGCTCTGCCTGCTTGCCACCAGTCAGTGGTAATAATGTTATGGCTGATACATTCTCATTTATGTTATAATTTATAAAACAAAATAAAATAAATCTAATTATTATTCTGTTATAAGTAAATATGCTGTATGGAGAAATACATTTTTACTGGATGTGTTTAAAACCTTTTAAGACTGTTCTCAATGCGATGCCCAGATTAGCCCTCACTATTGTCCTATTTTTGTAGATTGTAACATAGAACTGTCAGCCTAAGAAGCCAGGGAGCAGTAAAATGAAATTGCTGATTTTTTAAAAATTATATATGTATCATTATCTGGTTTACAGGTTGTTACAGTTCTGGAAATATATTCTGTCTTATCAGACTGTAAGGTTTATGAAACTATGTTCCAGGCACATATCCCTGTGTAAAAGATGAAATTTTGAATGTGGAACAAACTTTTTTTTATAATTTTTAGCCAGCTGCACAACTACTGATTGGCTACCCCTTATTTAACAACACATGCACATCTTTTGTGAGCAATTCTCCTATATTGTTAAAACGGTGACTCTTGGCAAAGTTCCCTTATTTATTGCTGGAAGTGTCTGTTCACACATTGGCATGTACACACGGCGCCTTAATGTGCTTGTGACAAGTTGGGTTCCTTCTGCAGTCTGGCTGTGTCTATGGCATTTCTATCAATGAATCCTTGTAAATATTTTTTTTTTTGGCTTTGCTGCCATGCTCTGTAAAGGCCAAGCTGATCTCTTATTACAAGGATGTTACGGATGCAATGGGAGTATGAATAGCAGCGTTACATGATCAGTAAACGACTTCTGGACATGCACTAAAATAAAGTACCTGAAAATGTATGATCGAGGTATAACCTTCAAAACACATGCTCATACACTGTACAGTAAATCCATTTGTTGACTGCGTCCAAACCACATTCGGCATGCAAAGTGGAAATGAGAAATAAGACATATTGGGGGGGACATGTATAAAACCTTCCGCACTGCCAAGTGTCAGGAGTTTTATAAAAAAACGAAATCTCTTTTTGTTATGTTTGATGGCGATTTGAACTTTTTATAACTCCTGACACTTTACACAATTTATGGGAAAGCGGGATCTCCGGTTCCCGGACACAAACCAGGCACTTTTCAGCGCCTGTGTGTTTTAAAAAATTTTTTTTTTACATAGGCTCACACGCCATTTGCGCCAGTATTTAGTGTATTTTATACATGCCCCTCATTGTCCCACATAATAAAGCATTCAAATAAAACGAGTTAAAGTGATTTTCATTCCATAACCAACAGGTAAACAGTATTATCCTGGGGGGTGTAAAGCCTTCTGCGTTTCGTGCTCACACTGAGCACTTGCTCATTGGCACCTCCCCAATATCAATGCAATATTAATACATTTCCTAATAATACAATATTATTAATTTGTGAATTATTGTAATTTTATGCATTTTTGTTTAGATATTTTTCAATCTTGAATCAACCAGGATGCAAAATGTAATCCAGATTTTCTAGATCCTTGTCATCTTATTTGTGCTTGATCCCCTTTTCCTTTTGTTTGTACTTCTAAACATACATCAGCACAATATGTATTAATAGTTTCAGTGCATGTAGTATATCGTAAAAGGGTGATGCATTCAGTGATGCATTCAGTGATGCATATATTACACTAATAAAAAGTCATATATATATCAGTATAAATCCATATCCTGTAAAGGGAAAAAAACAAACAAAAAACACATCACTGTGCAATATAACCTAGGTACACGGTTTTAATGCCTTCATATAAGGAGTATGGTCACAGATCAAATGGAGAGTTCTTTATTACTTCTCAAGGACCACACAGAAGAGAAGCTGTTAAATTAAAATAATCACAACCATTTATTTACATAATAAACTTCCTTAAATTAAAAATGTGTCTTGAACCACTTACTTGATAAAGTAAGCATAGCCATAGGGCTCCATTTGTTGCAAGTAATATATCCCAAAGTCCTATAATGTATGCATATCTTTTTCATCTCTGATAGCCATATGATTTAGCTGGTTTGGCTCTAGTTGTATAAGAAGCTGAGTGGGAAGAAGTTATTTTTAGCCGTAGAGAATTTAAATACAAAAAAAAAAACATATTTGTCTCCTAGAAATATTCATTATGTATTTTTGTTTCTCTCACAAAAAATCTTTGAAAATTTTACTTTACTTTTATATCCTCCCTTTTGCCCCTTGTAGTGTTCAGCTCCAAAAGGATTTTTATCTCCACAAGGATTTCTGTTGTATGGATTAATGTGTATTATTTATTGGTTCAAGTAAAAAAGCATTTCTTTTGTAGCTTTGACTAGTTTTTACGTACCAATCTCTGGAATGCTTGTTCCATGTTCTGGAAACAGTATATCTCCGATCCTATTCCTTGCACAGGCCTATTATTGTCACATACGAAATTTTTTTACAGGTCTATCTAGATTCTGGCACGACACAAGCTCATTTGCAAGGATGACTTGGCTTTCAGCATTACATGGATTTTATTTATTTATTTTTCTAGCTGGCCATCCAGTATAGCATGTAGTAAGTTTTTGTTATTCAATAAAATATCTAATACAGAAAGTAATCTAGGTTATGGTTACTTTTCAAACTTTAAGAACCTTACAGGGTCATTAAGTCTTGGCCAAAGTACTAAAAAAGTGTGGGAGATCAAATTCAGCTTTGTATTAGTCAGGGTTTAGTTTTTGTTTTGGGAAGAGTATTTAGTCTAAAAAAAAAATGACAGTTTTCAAAATATACATATGCTGTAAATATTTTTTTTATTGCATTTTAAAGCTGACACTTAAATAAGAATGAATTACTTATTGTTTATGTTTTCTACAAGTTGAGGTAGCCATTTAGTTTTGCATTCTCAAATTTAAGACATTCACTACAAAAAAAAGTACCAAAAAAGATGAATGATGGCAAACCATAAATTTATTGAACTTCTAGAGCAGACAACATGTAATGTTTTGTGGTTTTTTTCACTATAACACCATGTTTTTGTGTATCTTTGTATGTGTGAGACCTATTTAATAATAACCAATACAGCTATGATAGCTCACCATCAGTGCATTGCCAAGGTTTGCCATCACTCCAATATAGGAAAAATAAAACTTTAGCTATGGCATTTAGAATAATGTGTTTCAACAGAGAGGTTGAAATTTATAAAGCATATTCTAAAATCATTTTTTTTTTTTACACCACAATATATAAGATGTATTTTTATTTTACTCACATCAACTGAAGTGATAGTTTTAAGTAATCAGAGACTCCGCTGTT
This sequence comes from Pelodytes ibericus, assembly GCA_036172795.1. Taxonomy (NCBI): domain Eukaryota; kingdom Metazoa; phylum Chordata; class Amphibia; order Anura; family Pelodytidae; genus Pelodytes; species Pelodytes ibericus. The sequence goes on from CM069859.1 coordinate 122,249,978, forward strand.
TAAATCATTCTCCAGGCTGTCCTACTTATTGTGGGACTAATGCTTTTCTCGTTTTCCAAGAATGTACTTCATGGAACACCCAATAAAAATGTTCTCTTGGTACTGAAGGGCAGGTCTTCTATTGGATTTTCCATTTTACTTCAAGGAAGGCTATGTATAACATGTGTTCCTCACACTCTTTTGGATGTGCTCTAGTAAATTTGAAATTACATAACCCCCTAAAAACTGAACTTCCAGTTCTCTAAGTCATAAAACAGATTAAGACATCTATTTTAACATGTATGTTTTGCTTAATATTTATACCTATTTTAGTGTTTAGAATGAATTCAGTTATTAATTAGTCACTGTATCTCCCATAACACAGTAGATATACAGCTGAGAAACTAGAAGTCTATTTCTTTTTGGAGCTAGTTGGATTTGTCAAGCTTGGGATTAATACTTAACAGAATAATCTACCATGTTCACTCAATTTCTAAGACGCCATAGAGTCTAAGACGCACTACTTTTCCAGAGGTGTTGAAATTGGAAAGTCTTAGAAACAAAGAAATATTGTGCTATTGTTGAAGGAGCTTTAAAGTTTTCTGGAAGAGCTAAGGGTGAAGGAGACTTCACCTGCACAACAGCTACTCAATGACATGTCATCAGCACGATCACTCCCTCCTCACACCAACATGTCGTCCAGCTCTGCCGAATCTAGGATGCGGAATTTAGCGGTGCCTCTTAGAATCGAGGCAATACGTTAGATTTTATTATTGTAATTGAGTATAGAATAAATATGAAACACAGATTTGTATTCATATAACTTTCTAATTCTAGTATTTTATTAACGAATGTAGTGCAGTAAACCAAAGGTCATTCAGATAGGCAAGAATAACACACATCATCTAAGTATAACAACTACAGTGCAGAACAGGGAATTAACACATTGTCAAGCAACTGTGAATGCAGTGACTTTGTCTGCTGGGGTCTTCCCATGGTGCCCATCATCTGGCTGATTTGGGTGCATGCATTCTCGTCCAGACTGGCAATAGCTCAGTTAACTATTTTTTACTGATTGCCACAGTAGAGCCTTGCTCTAGACTGTGGATGGAGAATGGGAGGCTGCTGCCAACCCATCATCAGGTGGTGGAACGACATGGCACTGTAAAATGTTTTTAATAGATCTGAAAATGTGTAAGTCTTATGTGTAGTATGTTACAATAATACATTCCCCATATCTTTTATGTAAAAGAGTGTTGTTTTTTTTTTTTTGTTTTTTTTACGAGCATTCCATATTGCATTCACAGAAATAGGGCTCATTGATTTTGCAATGACTATTGAATTGCTCATTATAAAATACAACTATAAATTAAGTCATGTGTCACTAACAGCATTGATCTAGTTCATAAAATGGGCACATGGTTTATGCTATTTTCTACTTGGTGTTTTTCCTGAAATACTCAATACTCAACATGAAGATCACTGCCATGAAACACAGAGTGGGTTATTCGCTAAAAGGAGAGTGGCAGTTGAATTGAGGTGAGATGAACAAATCATCTTGCCAGATTAGCTAAATATCGTGCAGAGACAATCCTGGTGAGTTTGCTTGGCTGTAGACCATGTTTAGCCCCAAGATATTGAGAAAGCTTACACCCTCATTCTAGACATGACCTGTATAAATGGTTAACAACCAACACATCCTTAAATATCTGCAAACAACTTGAGAAATAGCATTTTTCCACGAAACAGAGTTTTTAGTTTTAAACACCAAACATTCATTTATTTATTACTTTAGTAATGGGCCTGATAAGGCATACCACTATTGGCAACCAGTTAGCTGACTGAAAGAGGATAAATGAAAGTTTTTAAGATTATTCTGCTGGAGTTGGGTTTAAGGTTGCAATTCAGCTGGTATTTTTTTTTTTTTTTTTAACAGTAATCACTTTTGAATTTATATATATAAATGCTAGAGGGTTACTAGTAAATATTTATTTCTTAAGAATCATCCTACACACATATACTCCATGCCAAATTAGAAAGTGTGCTTCTTGTCATAATTGTAACACTGAAGATGTCCTCTGTGTGTTTTAAAACTTTGTTCATTTACTTTTAATTAAATACTCTCCTTTAAAGCATCAGACATTTTATAATTTATTTTTCCTCCTTGCCTGCAGCACTTTTACCTACTTTCTCTTTGAAGAGTCTCAGGGAATTATACACTGTTTTAACCTTCTATTCCAGTCATCACTTTATTTTATTTTTATTAAGACTGAGATTAGCTGTCGGGTAATGCAGTTTCTTCCCATCACTCTTTACATTCATTAAGATCCTGTTTAAAAATACGATTATTACCATAGTAAAAGTTGTTTTGTTTCACCTTCCCATCTATCAAATATTGGTGATAATCACTGGTACTTATTGGTGTTATCAGTGGTACTTAAAAAGTAATGTATGTTTTCAAAAGACAAGTAAGTGTTTGCATTTGACCACATTTTTTTACTTAAAGGATAGGGATGGAAAAGTGTGTGTTTTATCATGCTTTGGATAAAGCAGTTGTCACCAATCATATATTTCAATAAGTAAAATGTGACCAACCCTCCAATTAAAATAATAGTATTATTACCCACTTTAACAAATGCAGCTCTCCTCCTCACAGTACTTTACAGAGGCGTAGCACAGGATAACATATATATAATGTAATTTCCAATACAAAATAATTTATCCATAGAATGCACCTGTTGAAATGTTTGGGGGTCAGTGGGCTTACTCTGGGGGTGGTCACGTGACTGCATGGCATTCTGGAGGAGTCTGGAGGAGTATCGGCATGTCTGGGGGTCAATGGGCTTAGTTTGGCGGGGGGGGGGGGGGAGGAGGAGTTCATGGGCTTAGTCTGGGGCAGTCAGGGGGCTTTTTCTGGGGGTCCAGTCACAAGGGTAACCTAAATATTTTTATGTCTTAATTGACCCTTTAGGCCCCTGGCTGTCCAGGAAATAAGAGCTATCCTACTGATCACCTTGTTATGTGCCTTAAAAAGTATGGTAGAAAGCTGAATGGGAGAATTTTTCCAACTTGGCTACATTGGCCTCCAGTTTGCAATTGTTTGTATATTTTTAATTGTTAAATATAATTTATTGTATTCTTAAATGATCAATAGACATGGGTGAACACCAGAGGAAATTTAACGCTAACAGTAAATCAACAATCAAGTGTATATAACTAACGTTATTAATTCCCACCATTAACCTACTCCGGATCTTGTGTGTTTGCCTATTCCAGTAAATGATGCTAACCCCTTGATCTATTGAGGATCCTAACCTATAGCTCATTAGTGACTGATACAAACAGCCTCAGTGTCTTGATATTTCTATTATCTTGGTATACATGTGTTGTTGTTTTTTTGTTCCCTATAACTGTAAGACTGGAATGTAGTCACCAAGTTTTCTAGAATTTGGCATCAAATTGCAAAACATTTTGTTACCTTTGTATCTTATTCATAATTGTATTACAGTTTTTTCAAAATTAAAGGTATTATAGACCTGGGGATTATAGAGCTGCTTGCCTCTGCCATCGGTTTTTTTTCCACGAAGGGGGAAGTCTGTGCAGTGTTGTGCAACACGGTCTACTGTCTGAGTGCTGGGTGCAGAAATGGGGGGGGGGGGGGGGCGGGGCATTAATACATTTATCTTTTCATAAAATAAAAAATGATAAACTGTTGACTTGTTGGTGTGTGAATGTATGTTGTGTATTTATATGTATGGGAGGTGTGTATGTTTGATTATTAATGTGCCATTGTCTGGCGCCTACATTTTTTTGCTTGCTCCTAAAAATTGAATTAAATTTGTCAAACACTGAGTTAGACGCTGACACTTTTATATTTCTCCGGTGTCTTTTTTTTTATTTTTTATAATGACGTTATTGGTTTGTGATTGTAGGTCTAACTGACTACTCCCACTCCTAGACTGAGGAAGCTTTTATATGGAGCAAAAAACTGTCAAGAAGAAGCCATTCTTGTACTTGGGATGTACTTGGGAGTAAAACAATCACATATAAATTGCTCACCTTTTATATGACACTATCTTTATTTTTCTCATTTTTATATATGTTGTGTCCCAACTGGATTGATTTTCTTAGTTTGACAGGCCAATAAGAAGGAGTGCATTGATGACAGGCCACACCCCTTTTGAAATATCCAGGTAGAAAATCTCCTGTTGCTTGTTTTTTTTTACCATATATAACCAGTGATGTTTTCTAAAGAAGGCATTTAACAAGTGGCTAAATCAACATAAAATGCCAGTATATAAAGTATTAACATGTTGTCATTACTCCCACTTAAACAAAAACTATAATATATACATTCATCCTCGTGTGATTAAATTGGTTTGGAACTTGTTAAAATATTTGCTAATTCACCAATTTGTGTCTTCATTCGACATGGTTTTGATAGCAAGAGACGTGTGGATGCTGGAGAAATACATTGCGGTGTCGTGGAGACTAATCGAACACCATGACATTTGCTTTCTCCCTCGCCTGGGAGCTCTGACCCATAGTGACATGACTGCTGAGGCATGGAATAGAATTCATCAGCACTTATGACACCATCAAAAAGCCTAGATCTGACCTACACAGGTTATTTGGAAACCCTGTCTAGGGAACATTGAGTTTAGTAAGGTTTATAATTCAGTTTTAGGCTAAACACAAATACAAAAGAAATATAATATGCTTCCATTTACCAGGTAGGTTTGCAACCAAACACAGAAATGGCACTCATATAGAGAATAATAAAGAGAAAAGGAAAACTTAAGAAAACTGCAAAAATCAGGCAAGTGTTGAAATGTTTAAATAGAAATGTTTTTTTTTTTTTTAATGAAAGAATACAAACAAAATTTTTTGAGCCCTCCTAGCTCCTAGTCAGGAGGCTTACTTATTCAGAATCTTGGATTAGATCTTCCTTCACCTTGGATCCGATGAATGAAGATCTGGCCCAATACCTCTTAGTGCTATGTAGAACAAAGATTTACATTTTTTGCTGAAAATATACAAAGTAGGTATATATTTGTACAAGTGACAGATATTGGACTGGGAGTAAAACTAGTCTCCCTCCTTGCATAAACCTGGTGTAGCCCAGCACAGTGAGGCAATCTATGCAAGTGCATTGGGCGACACTTTCCAGGGGGCAGCTAAAAACACCACCCCCAAATGCCCCCTTGGATGCCTCTGCAGGTTAAAAAGATGATAAAAGTCACTAGTATGGGGTCCAGCTTTGACCGAGGAATGTAAAATGCCATATAAAAGACAGAGTAGGCTACGGAGACAAGATCAACAGGCCCATGCCTAGGAGAAGATGCAATACGAATACAATACAGAATACAAAACCATGCTGTGTTTGTTTTTTGTTTTTTTTAATATGGTTCTATTTATCCACCTTTTCAGAATGGTAAAATTTCAGATGAAATAAGTGGATAAATTGAACCATTTTTCAGGGTGAAGGATGGGGAGTGTGCCTAAGTTTTATTCATGCCTAGAACAGCACAAAACCAAAATAGGAAGTCTTCCTCTGCAGATCAGTTTTTTGTGGGACTTAGAAATGGCCTTCTTTTTGGAAGAAAAACAAATTTTGTCCATTTAAAAAACAAAACCAAACATAAACTGGATCAGAAATACAGTGCAGACATTGTTAATGTTGTAAATGCCTGATTTACCTGGAAACAGCAGATATGGCATATCTATAGAGGTGTACATAGCCCGTTATCAACAACAATCACTCCTATGTGCTAATGTAGGTTTATGACTTTAAAGGTCAACATCTTGCCTGTATTAGCCAAGACGTTGACTTTTAAAATGATAAATTTGGATTTACAATGTCTGCATTTTATTTCCATTATTCTTATACATCATGCAACTCATTTGATGTATGTTATCAAGGAAAACAAGGAAAATCCTAAGTGACACAACATTTTGAACGGTAGTGCATATTGTTATTTTTGGATATTGCAAGTATTTAAGTCAAGGGATTTTTAAACTGTATTGCTCTTATTAAACATCATATTGATTTTATATTTTTTGGTTCCTTCCTTGACTGGAGATATATATATAAAATAAATATATTGTGTGTGTGTGTGTATATGTATGTATATATATATATATATATATATATATATATATATATATATATATTCATACAGTTTAACTTTTACTTGGTTGGTACATATTTGTAGCATATATCGATCTCCTTTTTGGCATATTATTTCTGCATTTGTCAGTGTGACTTGTTACATTTTAATATAAAATTGATATTTCAGGTAGCACAATGCATAAATTCCATTTTTTATTTACAGAAAGTTGTAAAAATGTAGTTATTGTATTACAGGTGCATTTTAATTACGCATGCCATGGTTATTTCCCTACTACTATTACAATGATGTCATGTGTAGTTTTAACAAAGATAACATAATACATGTATGTTGACATTCTGACTGCAATTGTCACATCTTGAAATCATAAGTGCAAGCTTAGGTCATAACAAATGTCATAGTGGACGTGTTCCTAACAGCTCCTCGGCTCTGAATCCCACTCTTACATTAAACATGTACTTTGTTTTTAAACTCTGCTATTCTAGCTATGTGGTGATTAGCTATATACTCTCCTGGGGATCCTGTCAGGAATGTGTGTAAAAGATCAGGTTAATGGCCAGCCCATGAAAGGGGTTCCAAAGTGAAAGAATTAATGCTAATCAGATCACTGTCTCTCTCTGCTTGTACAGAGCTATTAAACATTAGCATATAAAAAGATATACAATGTGCAGTTGCAAAACACTGTACACATTTGTGGAATCTCTAGGATGCTTAAATAAGTCAGTAATGGAAATCAAAAGAAATTCTAAAGTTGTGTGGGTTTTTTTTTTGTAGAAACTGTTTTTTTATATTATATAAAAAAGCATATACATAACATGGTGTATCAGGAAAGTTATGTGTATAGTGAGGCCATTTAGCATTACTGGAAAGCTTCCCTGATATTATAGAATTTTATATATTGGAATTCCAGGGTACATTTGTACATTAATAATTTTGTGTTCACCTTTACCTGTTTTGGAGCTGACATTACTTATTTGCCATGATCCCATGTCACAGGTATTTTGTGTTAAGTATAGTATTACAAACCAACTATCATATTAATATACAGTTTTAAATGTTCTGTAGGCCTGTATCCCTGGATTCACTTCCAAGTCTCAGATGTGACCGTCGGTAATTGAGTGAATAAAACATGATTTCAGAATTTCACATTTTTGGCTTCTTTAAATGTTGTTATGCTCCGTAGGTTTCATATTTTTATGATGGGGTATGGTACAAAATAACAGATATAGACCCTTTAAGGCTTTTGTCAAGGAGGTACTTTTATCTTCAGTGTCTTGAAAAGGTAGAAGTCTTGCATCATGTAAAGGAAGAAACCAAAACAAATCTATCTTATCAGTATTTTTCCTCAACACTTTCTCTCTCCTAACTGGAGTTCACTGAATTTAGATGTTACTGACTTCTAGTGTAAATCTACAGGAGTACTGTCATTTGTTTAAAGTCAATTAACGTTTTATTTTAAAGCAAACTACAATACTCCTATAGTACATTTTATTTAAATTAAACACATGTACAAGATCTCAAAAATGAGCTAGGTGGACTTGCCCGTCATTGTTTATCTGCAAATGTTACAAAGATGCTGAACATGAAATAAAAACTTTTTCTTAGATGTATGTTATTATATAAATGCTTGTTGGACATCTGATGGTTGAATATGTGAAATTAAGAAAATTATTTTTTAGGGCAACTGATACTTCTGGTGTATAGACAACATTGTTATTACTTGTTACATCCATGATTGAAAGACAAGTAAGATTGTGGTTATTTTTGTTTTTTATAAAGGCTTCTCGCAACAAATATAATCAAAAACCTCTAACTTATATTATGTTTAGACATGTATTGGCCAATACATAATTAAGCTCACCCCCATTTTTGCCAACTTTATTAGGGTGAGTAGCCAGGCAGTTTTTTGCTTATTGTATACAGTGTATAGGCATCACAGTGTATTTGCAGTATTCTCATACCTGTTTGGTAAGCTTCATTTTATACATTTAGATTATTTGAGCCTGTGACTAGCTTAGAACACTGACCTTTTTCCTTTCCCTAAGTTTTATTTAATATACAACATTAGGTTGTCATTGTCAGTTGCTATAATCTCAAGGATTTCTTTCAAGATGTTTTCAAAATTACAAACTGGGTTCAAAATTCATAGCTTCACCAATTGCAAGGCAATTTTTCCATGACCTGACCCTGTCTATCAGCTGGTCAGTCAGTGAAACCAGTCGAAAGATTTCCAAGGAGAAATCTGTAATCATCCAAGAGGGTTTAAAAACACAAATAGCATTTCACACTTTTTAAAAATGTTTTTGCTCACAAATACAGATTGAAGAATATACTGGCTGTCATAAAGGAGTATGTTATAAATTATATATTTAGTACATGCAGGAAAAAAACATGCATCTTTCAGTAGTTTCTAAAAAAATGTTTTACAATATTAATTTTTCACTCTTTGTGCTCATTTATATTTGATTGCTATTTAACGGGTTCACTTAAGAGAATGTTAGCATTTGGCATTTTCTTATTGTACAAATGGTACATTATTTCCACCACATGTAGCCTCCGTAAGTATGGAAAATATTGCCTTTGAAATCCATGTTAAGATGAGAGTATTTAATTTTTCATGTCCTCTTTAGTACACTGTCAAGGCATCATTTTCTCTCTGTGCTCATCCATCAATTTAATTAAGGGCTACAGTGTATCAGATTATATATTTATTTCCCCTCACCATTTGTGCTCGTATGCTGCTTGTAAATTTAACAAGCTCCAGTAACTTGAACACCCATGCATATTTTATGATTCTAGACTCAAATCTCCCGAACTCATTTTATTTGTGTCAAATTATGTGATAGTAAAGCATCACTCGGTTTACCAACACGTATATGGAGCGTCATGGAATTTAGGGGCTAATTCCACATTGGAAACGACTCCATATCAACATTGGTTTCTGCTAGCCAATGTTATTACTTTTTTGGTACTCTGAATTGGTTTTTATTTTTTTTAAAGAACCATTTTAAATTGTTTATATTGGTGGGATGTAAACAAAAATATAGGGTTGTATGTATAAAAATAAGTGTACCTGGACATAGTGATGTTGTTTCTGTGTGTGCAAACATGTAATGCTAACTTCCGACAGTGTAGGTAATTGGTGCTATATTACAGGTCCTGCACTTGTATATGTAGACAAAATCCATGTATACAAAATAAAAAAGTGTTTGGATTTACTCCATAAAATCCACATTTCCTGACCAAGTAAAGCCACTTTCTGCCTAAAAGGTAAGTACATAAAAATGCTGTTTTACTCAAACCCCATTAATCTAATGTATTTCATTAAACAGTCCAGCATCCCTATATTTCCAGTTCTTCTTTTTTTTTTATTCAAAACTCTCTTGGATAAGCATAAATAGTCAATAATAATAATAGGTATGGAAAAGTACATTCTAGCACTCAATCCCCACAAAGCATGTTATCCAGGTCTAGTATAATATGGAGGGTGGTTGGGAGCAGTTGGTCAATATGCCAGTATTTAGCCACTCAATGTGCCAGGATTTAGCCAATCAATATGCCAGGATTTTGCCACTCAGTATGCCAGGATTTTGCCACTCAATATGCCTGTATTTTGCCACTCAGTATGCCAGGATCTAGCCAGTATCTTGCTTGTTTCATGCCACCCTCCTCCCCCCTTCCCCAGTACTTACCTCCTTGTTTCTCTCCGGTCGTCTCCTCCCTGCAGTCTTCCCTCCTGCACCGAGGAGGGAACACATTTTTTTTCCTTCCCTCCATGAAGGAGTGAATCATTTTTTCTTCTTCTTTTGGCATGACACAGGCCTGCCGGGCCCCCTGGACCTGCCAGGCCCGGGACGCTAGTATCGCCTGTCACCCCCTGATGGTGGGCCTGGCAACAACATGTGTGATATACAAATTGTTGGTGCACTAAGTGACCACCACCAAAACAAAGAGCAAAACAATAATTGCCTGATGTGTTGACAGATCAAGTAACTGTCTCACAGCATAACATATGGAAAAAAGAGACAAAATACATAGTACAACACCGCTAAATAATAGATGAAGTGCAAAAAATGTTTGCAATTTCACTCGCAAATTTAGCAGTAGTAATCATCACACAGACCTTTGTCAAGCCTAACAAATCTACAGCGACCCACATGAAATTTAGATCTCCATCACTCTGCTGATGCTGCTTTATCCATACAAATGCCATTTAATCAAAACAAGGTTATTATTATTGTTGGTAATGGAATTACTTATTTGCAGCATGTAAGAGTCTTTTTAACGCCACAAGTGCTCTGCTTTGTACAACCTGCAACAACCAAGGTAGTGAGTCAGTGTGACATTTCTGTGTTCTGTAATCACATTCACACATTGTAAGATGCCACTTGAGTAGCCCTTAGCCAGTGTGTAGGGTCATATGTCTCCATATCTGGTGATGCCATTATTTTATTATATTATAATGTAATCCATGTGAGAAACCATTTTTAAAATGGGACTGCAATCCTCCTAACATTTAATATGTATGTATATATATATATATATATATATATGTATGTATATATATATATATATATATATATAGTCAATTGTACTTCTATGGACTACTAGCTACGAAGACTTCTGAAAACAAAGAGTGAGGAGAAATCATTTTGCTGAGCCAACCAAGCAACCTTTGGTTGCTCCTACTGGTGCCTCTGTCCGATGATCATGTAGGCTGAAGGGGAGTAATATATTTGTGAACTAATATTAGAATACTAAGGAAAATGCAAAGGAAAAATGTGAAAGTGTATGCGAAGCACTAGAAAGAATGACGGTGTAAGTAATCCGAGCTGTGCAATGCTCAAATGTTACTTTTGTTTGCGGACGTTACTTTACATCATGTAGATTCTTGTGTGTGGAGACTGTAGCATTTTCACTAGTATATGCTTGCTTACTGAATAAAACATTTTCTGTACTTTGAAGAGCCCTAACATGCCTACATGTACTGTCATATGAGATTTGGGGCACAAGGGACAAATCCTGTGCCCTTACTCCCCCGGATGTTCATTCTCTTAATTATTTTTCTTTATAGATTAAATATCTATTTTTTTTCTTTATTATTCATAGTAATATGATGCTTTTTCAATAATATTTTCTCCTCTTTAGTTTTTTCTTTTAATTAGTGGATTTCATAAGTGCAGGTCCATTTAGCACTATTTTGTTCACTAGCACCTATTGGGTTAATGGAAATGTTCTGATTACAGCTTATATAAAATCGGTGTGTAGGAGTTGCCTTTCACCTATGTCCAAGTCCCTTGACGAAACGCGTCAGGTGATGTCAATCTGACAGCCGGAATCAGCATGCTGCGGCTCCATTTGTCTGTTTGATCATTTTAAATATATTCAAATAAATCATGATTTTATTTTTTCTACACCCCTGAGGATGGTGTGAATTTATTTCTGAAGGTCCAGATGTGTGACATATTTTTATAGGAGGAGTTTAGGGGTTATTTTCTTCTGTTCCTTTTTGACCGGCTGTGGAGCCCCAAAGATGCTCTTGATCAGACCATGTCACAGTGCAAAGTGTAATGCTATTTTAAAAGACTTTCTTACTATTATTGCCACTGACTTGTTTATTTTTAAGTAACCCGAACTGGCCTTCCAATGGGTTTGGGTAGGTCACAATAAGGGGGCACTAAAGGGGTCACAAACTGCCGCCCTTGCTACCATACTGTCTTTTTTTTTTTTCTAAACCTAGCGAGTGACCCTTTGTGCTCCACCTCATCAGGTGTTACATGACACCCAGCACTTAGAGGCAAACCTGCATGGGACTGCAGCTGTGGGCCAATAAAAGTGAACACTAGAGGGTCTGCTCAATAAAGAGAGAATTTCAGGGAATTAAGACAGGGAAAATTCTCCCATTTGCCTACATTGGCCTACATTTTTAAATTCTCTTCTCTATTTCCTGCAATTCCATTTGAGTAGATCTTATCGTTAAATTAGAAGATTTTATGTTTGTGTATGTGACTGTGTGGGTTAGGGTAGCACAGTGGTTTTGACCAGTAGTGACAGGTTAGATGGAGAAGTTGGATAGTGACAAACATTGATCCAGAGCCTTAAGGAGTTACAAATAGATATCGGTGCTGGTGTAGAAGACAGAGCACAGAACCTACTGAAGCTTATTAGGAAAGTTGATTGTTCCAGTGCACTGGATTAGAATAAAAAGAAAGTATTCTGAGAACTCTTTAATATTTATCATTTTTTTTTATTTTTAAGGTTTAATAATTCTTTAAAGGGTCATATAGTATAGGTCAGTTTTATGAGCTTTGATCTCGTGAAGAATTCACACTTTAGTTGAGTAAAAACCTTGGAGCAGAATTTTATCTAATAGAGTATGTACAGTCATAAATCTGTTTTTATTAGCTCATCTTTATATACTACTATAAGCACACAAAATACACTGGTAATTTGACTACAGAGCATCAAATTAACCCTGGACTGCCTATTAAAAACTTTAGAAGCTTAATTAATTAATGAGGATATGGATTCTAGAGTTGACAGTGCCTCCAATTAAAAGCGACGAAGTCAGATTTATCCTATAATGTTTATCATATTGCTTTTTGTATAGTACAGTTAACATATGTTGTATTGTGAGTGGTGTCAATCTTTTACAAGAGCAAATACTTCACATTGTTTTCAGTTGAGGGTCTGAGATATTACATTATATATATATATATATATATATATATATATATATATATATATATATATTAATGTACATTCAATAAAAGACCTCATAAACAGAATTAATTACAATGTCACATTTATTAAATATGTACTTTTTTTTGTTAACTAATAACACCATTGTAAAATAATTTTGGACAAATTGGTCCCGTAACTATACCCAACAATGCTGCTTTTTCATTCCATGTAAATGTTTGCTTAGAACAATTCTAAATCCAGTAGAGAATTCAGCTGGTGTACACCTTTTGTACGGTTATCTGAAAAACGTGATGGCTGTACGGAGAGTCCTACTTTACAGTTTGGTTCAAACAGGGACACCGCTTACAGGATATACGGCAGATTGATCAGAGGAAGCTGGGACAAATTCAGCTGTCACTGCTGCTGAGAACATCGCTTTTTGGAAAAGAGCAAAGAGCATCTACAGAGAAGCTAATTTTGATTCAAACACAGTTTGCCTTTCAGAAATGTGTTCAGTTCAGAAATTAGCTGAGGTACTGTATGTTAAGTGCTACTTTCTGCATTGTGATTCTTTGTTCACTTAAATGTGTCTGCAACATCAGGAACCACCATTTGCATGACTCTCCTTTATATCCTTCAGGTAATTTTTTGTAAGAATCTAGCATAAAGCAGCAAAATATTCAACGCAGGCTGCACATTTTTTTTTTTAGGAAAAACAATTGAAAAGGGGATCATGTAACCCATTTATTTTCTTTAACCCCATGGTAATGCATGGTGCTTGTGTCATCATGGAGTCGTGCCTGAACCTGGAAGTTTGGTCACGGCACGATTTACTAAAATGTAGCTGGTGCTTGCTTTGAGCATCTGTTGTATTTTTCATGTCAGTCTGAGGCCCTGCAGCAGGATGTAAGCATGAGCTGTTCTATGCCTTCGTAGAATCTTTTGGGACCATAGAACGGCATAGAATGTCCTAGCATCACAAAGGGGTTAAAGGAAAAGTAAAGCCTGAATATCTTTTTGAATGGCTCCTCCCCTTTTGATCACAAACCCAACCTAGCCTTCGGTGGTTGGTACTAATTTAACATCATGTGTCCACCCTGATTTACTATGCACTCTTTTTACATTTTAGGCCATCTCTGTTTTTTTCAATTGTATTTCCATCTATTCCAGTTTGCATTTTCAGCCTCCTATTGCCTCTACCCCTCGTTGTCATTGGTACCAATCCCTTTTATATCTAATAAAACCCTGTGAGGTTCCTTTTGTCCTACCGAATACACATGGTACACTCATTAGTCATTCTCATATATTTCCAAATTACCATTACTGTTTGGAATCTATATATTCCTTTTTGTCCCTTGTAGTCCCCAACAATTGTCTTTCTCAGACCATTGTCCATTTTCCTTCATAGTCCTCCCCTCCATTGCCCATCTATCTCAGTGTAGGCTTACAGTTGTCGCTTCCGTCATTGTTTATCCAATAAATGCTACCTCCCTTTTAGTATATCTCTTTGTTGGACTAGCTGACATGTTATGGCCCCTGCACAGCTGACACTACTGGGTCAATAACTAATTTGTGCTTGTGATTACTGAACATTTCTGCATGTATCTGCAGGAATACAGATGTGAAAATTCATTGGCCTAGATTCAATGCTGGCCTTTAGGATGCCAAAGGTTAAAGTTTTTATAGCACACATTGGGGGACATGTAGAGAAACTCCCTCACTGTAAAGTGGTGGGAGCTCAATAAAAACAGATCAGTCGCCATTTGATATGTATAACAGCAAATGCGCTTTTTTTGTAACTCCCGACACTTTGCTGTGAGGGAGAGACATCCCCTGACACAAATTTTTTATACATAAGTTGTGCCAGCACAACGAGGTCAACACAACCTAAATCTACGCATTCGGTGTAGATAACGCAGACGCCTGTGAGTCTGCTTTATACATTGCACACACAGCCAGTATTTCACGCAATCTGCATGTGAGCCATATTTATACATGCCCCCCATTATTCCTATTGGAGCAATGTGCGATTCAATTCTAACTGACCACTTAGAACCTACTGATTTGGATCAAAGCAAACTTTGCTTTATTGTCTATCTACTCCTTCCAAATTGATCAACTAATGCGCTCTCCCCTAGAAGTAATTCACACCGAAGACAAAGTTTCTGATCAGTGGAAAACCTGAGGCAAACCTTTATTTCCCAGAGTGGGAGATTCCTTTTAAAGCAGAAATACGTCATGTACAGAGTCAAAGTTAAACATACAGTATACATTCAACAATTGGCTAATAGTTTCAGGGGTCTTATCTAAACCCACCCTACAGAATGTGACTTCATCATTACAGAGCTCTCCCACTCACATTCCAGCTCCATCTTGGTTACACGATGGGAGGGGGAGTGAGTAGTTACTGAACAAAGAGGGGCTGCAAGGGAAACAGTTACTGTTACTTTAACAGTGATTCTCCATTTTGTTGCACATGGCACATAACTGTTAACTTACACAAAGGAAGTGGGGGAGGAGTTAATAACGGAAACGAAAATAGTTACTGAGCAAAATTATGACCAAGGATATTCTTTTAAGGAATGTGTGACAAATAAGATATACACACAAGTGTATAATAGTAAAAGAGACATTTGTCCATAACACTACATGCATTACATCACTAATTCCGCAATAGTGTTACCGAAGTGTTACCGATCCCCCCCCCCCCCAAAAAAAACCCGCTGTTATTCCCCATAAAACATTAATTTACCACTATGGGGCGTGTGACTTACAAACCTCCCTCCTCCTCACGCATAATAATACTGGAGCATAGTACTGGCAAAATGGCCCAATGGAGCCAGTGGCATCCTTCTCACCAATAAAATTAATTGTTCCCCATGAAATAAATATAAGTGCAACCCCTAGTGCCCAGGATTCTTTTTTAAAGTCCAACAATGTTCTGTGATGCCCTACCTCCTCTTCTTTGTTCCAGGAAAATGGGCTATCCAAAAACTAATATTAAAATCAATCCACCATCTGTAAAAAAAGAAAAATGTAAAAGATGCGTCGCAGCCCTATCCTCAGCTGAGGATGGATGCAGAATGAAATCTCAACCCAATGGGGTGGGTATTTCTAATTACAAAAATTCGTCTGATTGATTGGCAGACTCGGCTAATATAAATGATCAAAAGCAAATTTATCAAAAGAGTGATAGAGCAGGAAACTTTACAAGGCATGACAAAGCATTCTCTCATTGGCATGCAAAAAAGTATAGGTTAAAAGCTACCAGATACATTGAAGTTAGTTTGTGATGCGTGCCCCTTTAACTATTAAGGGTCTTTTTTTGAATATCTGTTTCTGCTACCTTTGGAAACGCAATTCAAAAGCTTATAATGTGGTGTGTATGCAATTATTTATTAAGATCCATACATTTGTATGGAGATTTGGTTGTTATAAAACTGGAAGATATTTTTGAATACACTTTTTTATGAAATTAAATTTTCACAGTAACAAGGATACAGTATATTAATCTGAATTAATATAAAACAGATTCATTTTATTGTTACTCGTAATTTTTATTATAGTATGTTGTAATCTCATTTCAAGCAAAATGATTTGTGTGCACTTTTTCAGGCATGAATTGTGTTCATTAATTTGCACATTGATATTTGGTATGCCTTTGACCATCACACAGGAACAATTTTATCTTTAAGAAATATATCCACAAAACATTCTTAAGTAGGCATTTCGTGGATACAGCTTAGTAGCTTGTAAAATGTTGAATAGTGATTGAACTACAGGGAAACATTGAATTGCTAAAAGTGAGCACTGTGCAGAACTTGAGAGCCAAGCAGTAGTAAGAGATTATTCCCTGGAAATATACTGGTGGGATTAGAACCGATTTAAGCAAACTAAAGAAAGTTTGATCATCATGGACTTGTGCTGGATTCTTTTAATGTAGTTCTCCAAACTTCAGTCCTTGAAAATTTGCTTATATGCAGTATAATTGTTAGCAGGTAAGGTTAATCTTTGCAGAAAAGATTTTAACCTTGTTGATACTCTATTCACACTGCAACTTGCCTTTTCCACTGATCTCCCCAGAATGCAGTGCTATCAGTACTGCAGTGTTGATAGTAATGTGGAAATATTTTTGCTCTGATTATAAGACGACCCCCCAGACTTTGGATATTCCTTTAGGAAAAAAAATTAAAAGCCTGAATATAAGACTACCCTATAGGAAATTTTTAGAACTTGTATATATTCACATATAAATTGCTTTTTCATATTTAATAACATTTATTTCTTGGTTTTTTTTCTTTTATTTGCCCATCTGCCAATGCATCTCCCCCATAGCCATCTGCCATCTGCCCACCAGCCTTAGCCAATGCTGCCCCTCCCCCCCCCCAGGCTTAACCAGTGCTGCCTCCCCCTCCCTACCCAGCCTTAGCCAATGCTGCTTCCCCTAGACTTGCCCAATGATGCCTCTCCCCTCCCTCCCCCAGACATGCCCATGCTCCCTTTCCACCCCCTCCCCCAGACATGCCCATGCTCCCTTTCCACCCCCTCCCCAAGACATGCCCATGCTCCCTCTCCACCGTTCCCTCCCCCAGACTTGCCAAGGCTGACTCTGCCCCCTCACTCCCCCAGACTTGCCAAGGCTGCCTCATCCCCCTCACTCCCCAAGACTTGCCAAGGCTGCCTCATCCCCCTCACTCCCCCAGACTTGCCAAGGCTGCCTCATCCCCCTCACTCCCCCAGACTTGCCAAGGCTGCCTCTCACCCCCCTCCCTCCCCCAGACTTGCCAATGCTGCCTCTCTCGCTAACAGCTGGTGGATGTCTGCGCAATGCGTGCAGACATCCTCCTCTGCCGTCTGGCATGTCTGTCGGGACTTCTTATATTCAAGCAAATACGGGATAAGACTTGAACATAACTGTTTTGGCCCTCTTGGAGTGATGACTAATCTTAATTGCACTTGAAAGCCTGCATAAAATGCATGCGCTCTAAAAATCTATTGTTCCTGACTAAGAATATATTTTCTAGTTTGGAGTGAAATTGTTTTTTAGTTTATGTGAGCTGTGGCAAGAAATAGAAATGGATTTTTATTTTAAACAATAAAAAAAAAATAGTGTAGTGCTCAGAAACTTGGTAGAGTAAAAGTGTGAGTATGTATGTGCTTGTATTATGCATCAAAATATCAGCACTTCAACTTAGAAAAATATGTATTAAATAATTGAATGCATCATATGACTCTTTAAGGCACTATACATTTTTTTGATAATGACTCCTTAAGGAGTCAAAACATTGAATGATTTAATGACTGTTTTTCTATACTTGTTATTCAAGAAGTGCAGATACTTTGTTGCATGCAGCATTATCTGGATTTTTCCTGTTCATCAAATACCCCACAGATCACATTATATTTAAGAGCCTCGCAGTGATATTTTTAAAACATACCCACAAACAAAGACAGGAGGACTTGCAAGCCCTAGAATTCGGTATCTTATTAGTTGTAAATTTTGCCTTTTGATGGGTCCTTTACTCGTAGGATTAATCTAGTCATAAAGTATCTCAAATCTGTCTTAAACAGCAGTTTAAGTACACATACTTTATCCATATACCTATTTGAAACCAATAAAGTAACTTTATGACCAATATTGTGTAGGTCCCATTTTGCCGGCAAAACAGCCTTACCCATCGAGGCATGGACTCCACTAGACCTCCACTAGGTGTGCTGTGGTATCAGGCATCAAGACGTTTCAAGCAGATTCTTTAAGTCCTGTAAATTGCGAGGTGGGGCCTCCATGGATTAGACTTGTTTGTCCAGAACATATGCTGGATTCAATTGAGATCTGGGGATTTTGAAGACCAAGTCAACACCTTGAGCTCGTTATTGTGTTCCTCAAACCATTCCTGGACCATTTTTGCTTTGTGGCAGTGCACATTATCCTGCTTAGAGTCAAATGCCATTGAGGCATACCATTTCCATGAAAGGGTGTACATAGTCTGCAACAATGTTTAGTTAGGTGGTATGTGTCAAAGTAATATCCACATGAGTGGCAGGACCCAAGGTTTCCCAGCAGAAAATTGCCCAAGCATTACACTGCTGACGACGGATTGACACCTATCAGTGGTCATAATTTTATGGTTGATCGGTGTATAAACAGCTTGTCAAAATTAGATGGTCAGATGGTACTTTTGCATGATATGGGCATTTCAGTGACATTTGTTTCAAGTCAAAACATTTAATTGTCATTCTTAAAAGATTGTTAGTAAGGAGCATATTTTTTACAAAATGCAATAATGCTGAAACATTTAGTTTGATAATCTGAATTTCATATTTCTTACGGTCTATCAATCTATATCTAATATAATCTGTCATACCTTTGTAAATGCAAACTAAGCAACTACCTACTTACAACACTATCTAATATCTCAGAACTATCACATTATTAGATATATAGGATGAATCTGGGTACCGGCCAATGCATAATCCTTAAACACACATCTCAACAATATGAAAAAGAGAGAAGAAATTGATGACTTATCTTAATGGTATCAACCACCTATTCTTATATTTAGTAGTAGGAGTATAATTTATATCCATGAAAGAAGAAAATGAAAATGTTTATCAGTATGAATAACCCCTTAAGCTACATCTCAACAATATGAAAAATGAAAGAAGAAATTGAAGACCTATCCCAATAACATCACCAACCTACTGCTATGTTCACATTTGTGGAGTACTAGTTTGTTTTAAATCCATGGAAATGGATAACTTATACAAATACAATGTTTTCAACTCTCTATAGAAGATAAAATTAAATATAACAAAGGTATCCTCAATCTATGCTTGTATTCACAATTACGGAGTACTAATTTGTTTTATTACCATGAAAATATAAATTTACGACTCATCCAATTCTAGACTTTTACCAATTCAAATGTATTTTACCTTTATGAACGAAATAATTACAGTCTTTTATAGTATTGGTATCACCAATCTATTCTTGTTTAAAAAATTCAGGAGTACGAATTTGTATAGGACTAACCATTGCATGTTCGAAAAGCTTTTTTGAATATTTTTTTTCTAGCGTGATTATCAAGTACAGGTTGAGTATTCCTAATCCGAAATTCTCGGGACTGGCAGCATTTCGGATAACGGATACATACGAATAATAGATAATTTCGGCAAAACCAGCTTGAAAAATGATCTGCATTACCTAAGTTCTGTGTGAGCAACTTGCTCACATTGAATTTAGGTAAAATAGATCATTTCCAGCAGTGGAGCTGGTGATCTTATCTGCTCCACAGTGCAGCTGAGATGATCTGTCAGTCGCGTATCATCCCTCCATCACGTCGCAGCGCTCGCTTCTTATTTACGGCGCTTGGGAGGGTGGCGCAAATTAGTGTCACCGCCGGGCGCCAGAAAGGTGAGTATCCCTTATTACCAAATTGACCCCAAAAAAATTTCAGGTAAGGTATACTCCACCTGTAGCAGGATGAAAGGTTCCCAAGTATTGTAACATTTATTGCCATCATGTCTTTTTATTGGCAAAGGCATTAGCACATTCTATCATAAAAAAACTGCTAGATTTTGGCTTTCCGCATCCATTTTGTGGTTGACTATAATTCACACAAACATCCATACAACAAATTTACATTTGCTAAGCTATATTTGCTGGAATATAACCTCTATAAAGTAATCTATTAATCATATTATATTATGAAAATACAAAAAAAGAATGCTATCTGAACCAAGACTGAAGAGTAGGTGAATTTAATTGCCTGTAGGTTTTGTTTGTATTGCTCTTAAAATTTGACAGGCATAACTTTTTTCCTGTAATTAAATTCAAAAATGATTATTTGGAATCCTGTATAAAGATTGTAACTTTGTAAAAGGAATGATCGAACGACCTATTGGATGAACTGACCTACCAAACGGATGCCTTTTTCATCCAAAGTTTTGAATTGTGTATCCGCTACACCTCTCAGAAAATTAGGATTATTTAGAAAAGAAGCAAATAGAGATTTGTATTTATTTTCTTATAGACTAGATGTGCTCATCTGCCATGCTTTTATAGTATTATTAATTAATTAATTTCTTATACAATGCTTATATATTTTGCAAGGTGGATATGATTTAAATTAAGTCTATATAAATCATGATTGAAATCACTAGTCAGTAATAATCAATGTAAATCATGATTGTTAAATGTAAAGACTCATTCGTGCTGGTAGTTTTCTTTCATAACTTTCATAATTATAATAAACTGTCAGATTAGTAAAACGGCTATATCAGAATTAATTTTAGAATAATAGGTTAATCCTTTATATTTGGATAACTTCTTAAATTGTCTTGTTTAACTAACACAATAACAATATATATCAAACATATTCTTGTATCTGCTTAAACAGCAATGTTTATTAATTGATGTGGTAATATGTGAAAGGAATGTGTTTTTGTTTGAAAATAGATTTGCAGAACAACAATGGGATTGAGGTATTTTCCTAAACTTTGTTTATTTTGTACTATTGTTACTGGTATCTCAGTATGGATAACTTGGATTAATTGAATTACTTTGGCAAAAATGTAAATACTGTATCAATATACAGCCTCATGCTGCATAACTAAGCTCTATTTCATGCTGAATAACATTTGAACTACCGTATTTGCTCGAATGTAAGACAAGGTTTTTTTCCGAGCAAATGTCTTATATTCGAGGTCGTTTTATAAAGAGACAAGGGGAGGGAGGGGGAGAGACAAGGGGAGGGAGGGGAGAGACAGAGACAAGGGGAGGGGGAGTGACAGAGACAAGGGGAGGGGGGAGACAAGGGGGGGAGAGACAGAGACAAGGGGAGGGAGGAAGGAGACAATGGGAGGGAGGAGAGACAGAGACAAGGGGAGGGGGGGAGACAGAGACAGAGACAAGGGGAGGGGGGGAGAAACAGACAAGGGGAGGGAGGGGAAAGACAGAGACGAGGGGAGGGGGGAGACAAGGGGAGGGGGGAAGAGACAGAGACAAGGGGAGGGTGGAGAGACAGAGACAAGGGGAGGGGGGGAGAGACAGAGACAAGGGGAGGGAGGAGAGACAGAGACAAGGGGAGGGAGGAAGGAGACAATGGGAGGGAGGAGAGACAGAGACAAGGGGAGGGGGGAGACAGAGACAAGGGGAGGGGGGAGAAACAGACAAGGGGAGGGAGGGGAAAGACAGAGACGAGGGGAGGGGGAGACAAGGGGAGGGGGGAAGAGACAGAGACAAGGGGAGGGGGGAAGAGACAGAGACAAGGGGAGGGAGGAGAGACAGAGACAAGGGGAGGGGGGGAGAGACAGAGACAAGGGGAGGGAGGAGAGACAGACAAGGGAGGGGGGAGAGACAGACAAGGGGAGGGGGGAAGAGACAAGGGGGGGAAAGAGAGGAAGAGACAAGGGGAGGGGGAAGAGATGAGGTGGAGGGGGGAGAGAGAGAGAAAAGGAGGGAGGGAGGTGGAGAGAGAGAGAAAAGTTTTGGGAGAGGGAGAGACCGATAACACGGGGGAGAGAGAGAGATAACGCTGGAGGGGAGAGAGGCAGCATTGTCACATAAAAGGAAATAAAAACAAGAAATGCATTTGTTTAATATCATATTTTTTTTATTAAATATTAAAAAGCAATTTACATGTGAATATATACAAGTTGAACTTTTTCTTATAGGGTAGTCTTATATTCAGGCTTTTAGTTTTTTTCCTAAAGGAATATCCAAAGTTTGAGGGGTCATCTTATATTCAAGCAAATACGGTATAATGTATCTTAAATAGAAAATTATTTTCGATTTTTCTTCGAAAAGCATTTCATTATAATACATTTGATTTAAATGAAATTTTATTTTATTTTTTAAATCTGATCAAAATAAAAAAAAATTTGTGTTATTTAAATCAGCTATTTTAATCCACCCTGGTATTTGGGATGGTTTAGTATGTGATAAAAACATTAAATTACAGTACGAGATAAGCTGCTGATCTCTTTCCCAGTTGGTAACTATAGAAAGTTGCGAGATCCAATCAGAAAAATTATCCTTTAAACTAGAAATATTATTCATTTTTATATTTGGTAAGTTAAACCTGCCCTTTGCACTCGGGAAAATCAACTTATTTATACTAATCCTCCTTATTATTTCTCTATTCAAAGATTTAATGTTTGCGTTGGGATGAATAATGGATGCATCTGTATCTTAAATAAGAGCTGAGGCAAATAGATAATTTATATGAAAATGGATTCTGCCATAAAAGAGCAAATGCTTTGAGACATTAACATTATATATTATTTTCTGTATGATAGAGAAGAATATTAATGTGTAAAGTTTAGAAAGTAACAATACCCATGGAATGAGAAGTCAATTTGAATTGGCAACCCAATTTGTTTTTTACATTTTTCTGATGTGTTTAGGAGTATAGCTTCTGATTTTGTATAATTAATTCTATGTCCCAACAATCTCTGGCAATTCACTTTAGAAGATCTAGTAATGGTGGAATTAAGGATTTTGAAACTGAAATGACCAGACTAGGCTAGCAAAGGAATTATAAGCATTTAGACTGATTGTTTATCATTTGTGGATTTATTGGAAAATCTACTGCCTTGACCAAATCTGCTACAATATTTCTGATATTTTTGTTGAGTTGCTGCGTGCTGCAAATCCTGTGTGTTTTGGTGATATTATTGAGAGAAGAATGTCTTTCCATCTTTATTTAATAATGTTATAGTCCACATTAAGTAGTAGGTTTGTAATAGTGGTTCTCTATTTTCTTTTGGAATTAGTATGACATGTGCCATTGTGATGTAGACCTTTACTCGGAAAGATTATATTGTTCACCTCTTTATTAAGAGGTTTGGTTATATAATCAGTCTGGGAAACCATCTGATCCGGGGGCCTTAGTTATTTTCAGATTTGGTGTGTTTAACCAAGATTCCTATTGGCGTGTTTGGTGTAAATTTGTACATTTAATCAACATACCACATTTGTGTGAATATTATCAGTTGCTATTGGCTTGGTGAATGATTTGGGTTTGACTAGCGTCTGTCTGGTTTGTTACAGTCATTTGTATATTTATAATAAATATTTATATTCAATTATAATATTAATGTTGCAGCCTTGTTATCATGGCATTGAAGTTATCCCTGATAATATCTGCTTATATATAGTTTTTTTTTAATGATGTGGCCTCTCAACACAGTTTTTGCTGTCTGCCTACGCAGTACTGGGTTATTTTAATGAATATCCAATCTCCCTGAAAACGTGCTCCAAAATCAGATATGGCATATACGAATTGTGTTATTCGCCAATTGAAAGATAATGGAGTAGGAGGTTTAAATTGCAGTGTTATAATTATAAGGGCATCTGATGAAATCCTTTATATTTGTGCTAAATGTACGATTTAATAATGAATGCAAGTGTTGTGTAGCGCAGAGTATTAAGTAAATGATCTTTCCACCGACAATCCACTAAGTTTGTGTTGCATTCACCTCCCAGAATCCTTATATTCAGCAGCTAATACTTTGTTATTTTGCCACTAATTTGTTTGAGAAAAGTGTCAGTATTGGCATTTGAAGTAATCTTCAACCCAGACTTGTTTTTAGTTTATTATGCTTGCTATCTGTTTAGAGGTGATTTTTGTAAAAATACTTTGAGTCTGGCGTTTTATTTTAATGGGAGAGTATAGAATTTCGCTTGGATGGACTTTGCTACCCCTTTATGTACTATGAAACTATATTGCACAAATTAAGGTTGGTGATGTATTTATTGGTACAGTCGTGTTCTAGGACTATGTTGATGAGAATTATAAGATAATACAAAAAGACTTTGGAAGTACCCTTCCTAGCGAGGAGGTCTTACCGAATACATTTTGAGTGTGTTTACATGGGTTTTTAAGAAAATGACTGTCCTACATCCTAACTCTGAGATAATATAAACCATTACTAAATAAACTATTCATCCTATAAAAAAATAAGAAGAAACTGAAGATAAGGCAACCTACACCCCCCCCCCCCCATTCTTAATCTTAGATAGCATAATATAAGGTTAAGTCCTGTACCTCTATATGTTAACTAGGAATCCCTCACAGACTTATATATTTTGAATCAGAATACTAACAAATAAGAACATTTACACTGAAAGTTCTGTTTTCTAATATTAATTACTGGTATAATTGTCCATAGGAAACATTATTTTCTTGGGATTAGTCCAGTCTTAATAAATTTAGTGGCGTCTTCCGGTGTCTCAAACTAAAGGATTTCTACCTTATGTAGATGTGCCGAGAAAAATAATGCAAACTTGATTTTCTTTCTGTTGAATGGAGCCCACTCGGTGTACACACTCAATTACTGGTTTCCAATCCTTTGCCTCTGCTATCCGCAAACTAAGTAGGATATCTTGGACAAATTCTCAAAGGTCTTTACCTTGTACAGTTTCCAGAAGACCAATTCATCTTTAAATTGTTTCTTCTATTCATGTTTGTTCACATATTCTATTTTGTTTTCTAATGAATCAGATTTTTCTTGCAGAATAGCAATAACCTGATTCAGTGGGGAAAAGTCAGACTCACAGCCAACTATTTGAGATTCAGGTTCTTATAGCCTTTCTGAGTGGGCTTTAATATCTTCCAATATATTATCCACCAATGTTTGCATAGTTTCTTGATCTAGGAAACAAGTAGAGTTAAAATGATACCATTTATTGATCAACTGAGAGTTTGGTTGGAAGCTTTCAAGACCAAGTTGCTAGGTCCCTTGCTCAGGCATAATTCAGGCTAAAACAAAATTCCTAATTATAAAACATAGTTAACTGCTTTAAAAAAGGCAAGAAAAATATAGGGTATTGAAGAATGTTCTCAGCAGTAAATCAGTTTGGTCAGAGCATCTCTGATCCCTCCACTCCCTGGTTGGGGGGTGGGCATAAAATCATTAGACACATGCCAGATCCATGAAGGTGTCAAATGTTTGTAGTCTAAAATAAGTCCACTGCAGCAATCCTGGGCTTGTAAAAATATTATTAATTATTAAGGTTATATCTGGTTGATATAGGTTCATACCGTCTACATTAGATGTGCCCTTTCTTATTTAACTATAAATTATATTTCAGTTTGTGTTCAGTACCTGTGGTGGGTGACCAGAAATATGAAACCATTAGAGAAGTGAGTAGTGTGGCTACCATTGTTTGTAAATATAATTAGCAGGGGGACCTAGTTATGTAAAGCAGAGGGTCTCTGACAGTTCATGACCAGATGAGCCGCATGCTTCACAGGGAAACACATAGCCTGCTGGTCGGAGGATAACATGTTGTAATGCCAGGGACTATTTACATTTCTCCATGGTAAGATTTTGGTAGCCCTTTAAATCATAATAATACCATGTTAGTTAACAATTTTGGAAATAGGCATTCTCTAACATACTATAACTACATTAATACATTTTGGCTGGTTTTTTTTCTTCTTTTTTTCTATGTAAAGTCATACACTTACCACTGCAGTATAGTTGTCTATGTGTAACAATCTGAGTAATTTGCTCAGTTAAAATCCAAGTTTTTCTCTGTTATTTATTTTCCCCTTACATCTAAATGTCTTTCTTGTTTTCAAGCACTGCTCAATATTGCGTAGGTTTAAAAAAAAAATTGTTTTTGTTTAAAATAGTAAAACAATAATGTAGTAATGTCCAACTTATTAGGTGAAATCCAGACATTTGCGTAGATCAGTTCCTGTCTAGTTAATTAATGTCTTTTCCAAATTTAGGATTTTATAAGCCATGGAAATGACCGCATAAATATGACCTTAAATACAGCAGTCTGCTGAACTAGAAAGTATTACTGAATTATAGGGAAAACAGTAAAGCCTTGCAGGTGCTTATAATTCACCAGTGCTTGGAAATAAAATCCAATTTTACAAGGTTACAAAGAAATGAAAGTCTGTATGGCCTCTTTAAATATAAAAGATATATTTCTACTTTCTACTACAAAACCTTCATACACTTAAACCCGCTGGAAGGAATAAAGTATACCGATAAAAAGTGTTGTTGCAATATCATAATCTCAAGAGACTGTTTAGTGCACTGACTTTCCACATTCACTGTATCTCTGCACAAAGGACAAAATAAATGGGCTAACTCTGGACACCTGTACGCAAACCCAGAGATATGAATTATTACACCGGTGCTCAAACCCTATATTAAACCATGTATGTAATATATTTGGCTAAATGGGTTCATATAGCAGTGCTGAAGCCCAACTATATGGTCTACAACTCAAAAACACGTTCACGACCCAGGTAAATACATAAGTCTTTAACTAGAGTTTTATTTGATATTTTGGAGGACTTGACCGGCCTTGTTTTACCATTACATTAGGGTTTACCTATAATTTTGACCTGTGGCAAGTTAAAGGTACCGCTAGCTTCCGAACCGAATGGTAGATAGGCATTTCTTGTCACGAAGGGGGGGGGGGGGGTCTTTGTACTTGAGGAGATGCGGTACAAATAGTTGAAATTACAAGTAAATGCCTAAATAAGGAGAAAATGTGTTTTAAATGTGTCTGTGCAGTCTCCAGCTTATGACATGACCTGTGGCTTAAAATGCAAATTACACAATATCAGGCCACATGTGATGTCATAAACAGGAGACTCTGCAGACACATTTAAAACACATTTTGTGTGTGTGTGTGTATGTGTGCATATATATATATATATATATATATATATATATATGTGTGTGTGTGTCTGTGTGTGTGTGTGTAATAACGTATCTTCTATTTATTTAAATAAGTAACAACTTTGTATCTACTTATTTATTTACTGGAGGAAGATGTTTGATAGGCATGTATATATTTTGCAAAAAATAAATTATATATTTGAAAGAGCTAGTTTGTAGAGATCAGATTCTAAATAATTGTTAACTCTATTAAATATATTCTGTTTTGTTTAATGATGCTGTTCAATTGTTTTGTGTGTTAATGAGCTATAGTAATAATCTTAATGATCCCAAGCGAAATAACAAAAGTGAGCGCTTTATTCATTAAACACAGAATTGCAGGGAATTGACAAGGGAGTTTCAAATATTAGACAAAAAAAAGCAGAGTTGGATATAAAGAGTTTTTTTTTTTATTTTCTTATGGACATTTAGCATTAATAATTTTTCTTAATAGCATTTTTCATAATTGATTTTTTATTTATTGCCAAAGCAATGTACTCTTGTTATCGTAAATTAATAAATGAGTGGGGTGCATATACAAGTGACCTTCCATCTGTTATGGAGAAAAATTAACCCTCTTCTTTGTATTGTCTTTCGGTGCTGGAGTTAGCATTACAATAGCATTTATTTGCCATCACAATTCAATTTGACCTCCCTCAACGTTTGCTACTAGACTTCCACAGAGTGCATATACGGTATATGCAGTCTTTATTGTACATTTTTAAAAGAAACATTATAAAAGGTAACTTTTGTATATATGTTTATTCCTTTTTTACGGTAACTTCCCCAGTCCTGCAGGGATGGCCTCAAAATCAGCTAAGCTGCTGCAGGATTCTTCAGCAAAACTAAAAAGAAAGCAGAGTTATTTATAATATTGCTATCCATAAAGATTACCAGTTTGAGAGAAGATATTGCCAAGTGTATTTTAGAAGTAGAAAAAACCAACACACCTCATCTAGCATACCATTCATTCCCACCCCACGATATAATGAAATGCTTCATGGTATGCAAATTATTCACATTACTTGTAATTAGGCAATAATTTCCTTTTACATGCTTCATTTATTTTATGGGGTATTTTTTTTCCATGTATTCCAGTCACGTCTTTAATTCATGATTGTAATACCAAGGGAATGTAAACGCTTGGTATTGTTTCTATACTGTGTCATGACTGCCTCTGCATTTATGGATTTTAAAATTCAGCTCAACACACGGTACCTCATAAAACAGTGCCTCATGGAACAGAGATTGAATCAGTACAAACCTTTACCACTTACAACATGCAAGTTTATATTTATTGACATAATTATTAACACAATTTGCTATTACTATATTGACATAGTACAAACAAGTATTTTTTTTTATGCTTCAAGTGATATAATTTGTGCTACTTTTTAGGAATTGAAAACCATTTGTAAGTTCACTTACTACATCGCGTCATATAGTGCCATTACATGACTAACCACCATTAACTGTACCTACTATCTTGAAAACAAATGGCAGCCTGTTTTACCTCCAGAAGAGTCTCCCATTAGTGTACTAATACAGTTTATTTTTACATAAAATAGTCCACAACCGCATCGTTCTTGTGTCATGGAATTGGCAAAGGGACTAGAACTGAACAAGGACTGAAGAAAAATGTTGAACATGGATTATTGTTTTATTAATAGGTTTATGGATTCCCTTTTCCATTATTCCATTATTTCCTCAAAAAAATACAAAACCTGTAATACAAACTGTATATGTTATATTTAACATATTTTAATATTCTGTGTTTGTTGGGTGTCACAAACTGACTTTGGGACTGTCGCAGTAGTTGCCGTGACCAGTTACAATCGCACGCACACAGCAAATCAGAGCTGGGGCTCGCACCGCTCTGACTTTCTAGTGCGAGTGTCTCTCACTGCTAGCACAGAGAGAGACCCTCATTTTTGCATGGGATCAGCACTAGGTCCCCCCCTGCTGATCCCATGCAAAAATGAGGGGCGCAGAGAGAGCCGGTCGCTGACCAGATGGATGCCTGCTTCCTATAAAAAAACCTGTTTAGTGGCCCTTTAAGTCGCTTATCCTTCTGTACTGTAGGTTAAGTCTAATCCTTTTAAAGTTCCATTGTTTCATCTATGTTATCAAGATGTAAAACTGTATATATTCTATCTGTTGTGACTTAATAAATTGAAAAACCTTTTGGATCTTGAAGCATGTAGCACTGTCTACTCTTCTTTACAAAAGACTATATTGCTTGCTGGGGAAAATTTGGATTTTAATATCTGGCTGTGGACGCGCAGAATCCCTAAACGAGAACGGAAGCATCTGGAGTATCCTCCATTCTTGTTAGGTAGGGTAAATGTCCACATTGAACAATGTGAGTGCCTTCCCCTGCTCTCCAATGTTTTACTAGTGCACACTTCTATTAAAGATACAAAACAATTAAGAAATGTACATACAGAAATAATATGTACAATTTGCTTGCTTCAATGTAGTCTAAATTTTACCCAACACAAAGTGAAATAAAGTGTTCCTGATTTAAAATCTTGACATGGTTCCTCTACCTTTAACAAGCGCAAATAATACATTTGTGATAAGCTTCAGCAACTGTGAAATTGAGATACAAAGAACACATTACCTGATTTTCATTGAACAGCAAAGAAAATGATCTAGGTAATCCAAATTTGTACAGAAACCAAAACTAAAATGCCATCTTTGCTGCAAAGACAGATACTTTATTTCTCTCAAGATGTATGAATCTTTTTCTGATAGATTTTATATTCCAGTTTAAAATACAGCAAAAGGGCTTGTTAACATTAATTCAAACCCTGTATTTTTTATTATATAATTTATTAGTGGCCTTTGTGCTCAGTATATTCATTGATTATGGTTATGTCATAAACATTTTTTTTTTTTTTTAAACAGTGAATGTAAGGTTTCTGGTGATAATTATAGTAATAATAAGAAAATATAATTTAAACGGGAAAGATATGTTTAAAAATTCTGTTATTTTCAAGAACATCCTGGGGTTGTTACTATTGCCCAACATAAAGAAATGGCCCGATTTTGTGGTACTTCTTTTACCTCAGAAGGATGATGGGCTGAGATGAATCTGCAAGACTGAGGATTGAACAGATTCTGCAGTTGGCATATTAGGCAATCTCACTTAATACTCTTACACACTGTTTTGGCATATTCTGACTTCTATATATATTGTATTTGCCTCACCACTAACAATGAATGTTAATGCACTGTGCAAGTGGCAGGCCCAAGTGATTTGGTTGAATTAAAACACTATTGTCTAGTTCCTCTTCTTCTGTATTCTTCTCATTCCAAAATCTAATTTATAAAACATAAAGATGGAAATTATACTTTACTGAAAATAATTTCATGGTGCAGCACTTACCTAAAAAAATTAATTGGATACTGTAGTTAGGCCTGCCTCTTTTAAACACTCTTTTAATTGTTGTTATGGTTGCATAAATAATATTGATTAGTGCTCAATCATGCTAGGAGAGTATTTGAGCAAAATCCAGTCATGTTTTGGTTTTCTACCCTGTAGATAGGTTAATTTAGTGAACCCATTTTGGATGAGGATGCAATTAAGTAAGTAAGTGAGCTTGCAATGTTTGTGAGAAGCTGTGCAGGTCGTAAATTCTTCAGAAAGCTGAGAATGATATTTGTATCCCTCTCTTGGTACAGAAAATGGATAATCCAAATTTTAAGGCACTAAACAGGAAATGTGCAGCAAAAAAAACATGTGCTGAAAATCGGTAAGAAAAATGTAAATTGCCTTTGAATTTGCATTTAAGCTACAGTTGAATATTATGCACGTGTTTGTAATCGCCGTTTGCCAAGTCACTGATCTGATGTGGTTTACAATCAATGTTCAGTTCATTTTCATGTAGATCTACAATGATTTGCTTGCTGTAGCTGCAAGGTGCTTTCTGAATGATTCCTGTTCTTACAGCTTTGCTACAAATTCTCTCCTGTTTGTACCAGCAGGAGCCATCTGCTCTTGCTAATGCAATACATATTTTCCCAGCAGCAAACTGTTGCTGGGTTTCAGTGTTGACAGTGATTGTACATTAACCTGAGACTGAGAAGGAGTTGTACAGTGGACAAAAGGAGTCATCCCATTTGCTATATCACTAAGTTGGAGAATCTGAGTTGATCGACACATATTCCTCATCACCCCTCATTTTAATAGTAATGGGAAATGAGTATACATGGCCTGTATTTGCAGAGTTATTGTGTGCTGTGCAAAGAAGACCTAAGTGACCTTAGTGACCTAGAGCTTGCATTGCCTTTTCAAATTAAGGTGAGATTGATCTGCTAAAGAAAGACTGTTAAAACAAGAATGCTGTTACCACGGCTACACTGGACAAGAGCATCTAATAATCAATGCTTGTTTCAGATGTGCAAATGGCAGCTGAATGAGTGTTTATACTTATTGAAATAAAAAAAAAGGTCTGAACGGTCAATTTAAGAAAATGGCAATTAAGAGTTTTTCTGACTTATTATTGCTGAGATACTAAGGCTTTACTGCAGAATTTTATTCTACATGAAGGGGTTCATTTGGCAGATTTTATGGCTGTAGTTTGTGTACATAATCTGTCACTGTTGACCATTAGACAGTCTACCATATGTCAAACTTCACCACTTCAGCTGGAGGTGCATTTGCATATCTTTTTTTTACATAATAATCTTTCATTTGCCATTTAGAAAGAAGTGCTAACATAGGAAGGTAATACCTTCTTTTTTTAAACTTCTTTTTCTATTGTCAGAAATTGTTATTTACAGGTAGCAGACATTTTATTCAACATTTTCTTGTTTTCGGTAATATGTTCTATGATAGTAACAGCTTCTTGTGTTTATCTTTGTTTCAATCTGCATTCTCTAAAAATTTGTCAAACTAAATATTTAAAACTTACAAGAATAACTTAACCAATACATCTTTATAACTGTCCGTCACACCCTCCCAACCTCCCTGTATGGACCATCAATCTAGATCCTAACCAAGAAATATAGAAAGATGATAACTTTGAATCTAATCTGTAAATCTTATTGGGGTATTTTTGTGGATGCATTTTGTGCAGTACCAATCCGTATAGTGAAATGTATTAAATGTCTTTGAAAAATGGATACCTTGTGAAGGGCTAATAATGGAAAAAACATTGAAAAAATAAAACAAATTGTATTTATCCAAATGGTTTTTGTCTTAAAAAAAACAATTACTGGTAGATTAACACTGTTCATTATAAATTACCATATGTTGGATTACCTGGTACCAAAGCTAGCTGCTTGGTAGCACAGATAGTATACTGCTAGCCTCCAGTTTTGTCTGTTCTTTGTCACACTTGGTACCTTCTAATTTAAAGAAGGATAAAAACCGACTCCTTTGCTTAACCATTTATTTATCACAGCTGGATATTTGACGTATTTAATGTATTTATTGTATGTAATATGTGAAAATATCGGTAGTAGAATTCATGAACTTGTAACGGACTAGTAACGAATACACCCCGTGCAAAAATTGTATATCGCCCTGCTTTTCAAATTTTCATAAATCATTGTCATTTGTCAACAAGCCAATAATTGACCTTATTTTCACCGTGCCCAGCATCTTCAACAGTTTCATGAATTCCTCCACTACATTTAACAGTGGCATGTATCCAGCCCCCCTCCTCACAATTTTACAGATCCATATATTTCCCAAGTGAGTTCACCATATTTCCTGCCATGAGTGCTGAAAAGAGATCATCCATAAGGATACTCTCTATGCCATGGCTGCAGCTCAGCTGCAGTTAAGTACTGTAAAGTTAACGTTTTATCTTTAGGAATTGAATGTAACCATTTGAGTGCGAATTATCACCATTATGATACATGAATCATTGAATTTTTAGTAACATGTAATTGGAAGAAATTAGTTAAAACAGAATGACATCTGTGTTTTTAATACTACTTGATAAATATTGAATACCGCTGCATAGTTCAAACTACTAGATAGTTTTCATAATCAAAGTACATGGTTTAGATAATAAAAAATGACAGATGGCATTTCATTTTCCAAAGCAGCCAAGATTCGAACAAAGACTGGAGCATGAATCATACAGTAACTGCACATAGACTAGTTGAAAAGGTTAACATTAATGTGCTATCTGAGTTAAATAAGGATTCCGAAACTGTTTAAAAGTTTGTTGTTTTTTTATGTTGCTTGCCCAAAAGGGAGAAATTCGACTTTTCATTATGCTAAATGTGTGTGCTACTCTGCACTTGTTATTAGTGGATGTTCTTGAAGTAGTATGTACTAAAATGTATATTAAAAATCGCTGGTTGGTATTCAACAAGGCCAGGAGGAATATATCACTATGTATAGGCATAACATGTTTCCCTTTTTTTTAAAAAAAAAATACTCTCCCCATAACCAAGTTAACCTGACTTTTTATAGATATTGAAGCAGCAAGACTCATCACCAATAAATACTGTGAGAATATTCACAAATGTATTTTTGTTACTGTTTGAATGTGTGTTTTATTCCTGCTGTGCTTGTGGTGCTGTTGCTTAGCAAATTGCACATTCTGTATATTCCTATGCAGACTAAAACATATCATCCACTCATTGTAAAAGTTTATTCTTCTTTTTATAAATTCTTTATTTTTCAAATTTGTAGCTATTTATTTTATTAAAAAAATAAAACAAAATAAACATAATCAAGTTAATATAAATTAAAAGACAGTATTATAAAAAAAAGTGAGCAAGTGCTTCTATCTCCTTATCGAGCATTGTGCAACTTGTTCCTTCACTACGCTGTGGCTCAATCAGATAACATCAGTAGAAATGGTTCATTATCAAGACATAACACATGTAAAAGATTAATATTCTATCATTATAGAAAAATGCAATTTTCTGCATAGTGCATTTACACGCTATGGTACTATTGTAAGCTTCTGTGCCTGTCAACTAAATTTTTATTTCAGATGCAGAAATCTTTCAGCTGCAAACTGGGATAGAAATCTGCACAGCCTATTTTTCAGTAGCCTACAGTATGAATTTGTCTATATTGATCATCTAGACACAGGTACATCTTTGCCAACAGAGTGCCACTCCTAAGCATTTAAAAAAAAAAATACCTCTTTGATCTGATAAATTCTTTGGTAAAGCTTGTTAAGTGAAAATTTGAGCTGTCCATTTTTGGCAGTAAAAGCCTTGCTGTTCGATTATAAAACATGTCTGTTCTTTTGCTGCCTGCCTCCACAAATATAGCCTTTTTCTGTATTTATTTTTTTCTCATCTACATTTGGTACAGCCAACAGATGGTTTTAAACTGATTAAGAGACACTGAGCTCCCCAGAGGCTAAATTAGGAATAAATGATTACAAACAGCCCTAATCAAGAGTTCATTAAAATAAGATCTGCTTCCAATGGCTTTCTTACTTTCATATGTGCTTATTTCATTCTGGCTGCACTTTTTCAGGTAACTATTCTATGCTAAAATAACACCTATTGTTACATGTAATGTCTGAGTATTGTAACCCCCTGGGTTTTATGCAGGACTCTAAAGAGTAATCATTACATATGATGTTAAAGGACATCTGTAGCAGAAAATGAATGTATTCTTTCAATTAAACAAAAGTGAAGTGTAGATGATTTATATTTGCCATTGCACCCAAATGACTTGCCACTGCACCCAAGCTACTTGCCACAGCACCCATATGGCATCCCAGGACTTGACATTGCACCACAAGACATTTCACTGCACCCCCTTTCCCTAACTTAACACACATTCTGGTAGTCTAGAAATGGTCTGTGACATCCTCTCCAGTTGCTCTCAAAAACTGAGCATGCGAGAAGTCAGAGTGACTGGAAGTCATGACTACCATCCAGACTACTGGAGATGCTACAGGGGGACAATCCTGTCGGAGCGGATGTCGTATGAAATGTAGCAAAGCAATAGGAAAATGGTAGCAGGATGCTTCCTTGACTCTGAAGAGGTATAAGTTGTAGAAAGAGGTAAAAACTCATATTGATGTATAGGGCATCATCTGAAGAGAATTGGTACAAGGACTACTAAAACAGTTCATGAGTTATAAAAGAAAAATATCAGGATCTCAACAAAGATGGCTTTTAGGTAAGACAAAATTGAGAATATGACAGAAACACATTGCATTATACAGTGGCGTCCCGAGGAGGGTGCGGACCGCACTGGGTGACACCCCCAGCCATGGGCATCCGCAGAAATTTTTGTCAGGGGGGGGGGGGGGGGGCATATTTTTACTGTCATTATATGCCAGGATTTAACCATTCAATATGCCAGGATTTAACCATTCAATATGCCAGGATTTAACCCCTCAATATGCCAGGATTTAACCCCTCAATATGCCAGGATTTAGCCATTCAATATGCCAGGATTTAGCAATTTAATATGCCAGGATTTAGCAATTTAATATGCCAGGATTTAGCCATTTAATATGCCAGGATTTAACCCCTCAATATGCTAGGATTTAGCCATTTGATATGCCAGGATTTAACCCCTCAATATGCCAGGATTTAGCCATTTAATATGCCAGGATTTAGCCATTTAATATGCCAGGATTTAACCCCTCAATATGCCAGGATTTTGCCCCTCAATATACCAGGATATTGCCACTCTATGCCAGGATTTTGCCTCTCAATATGCAAGGATTTTGCCTCTCAATATGCCAGATTTTGCCTCTCAATGTGCCAGGATTTGCTCGTTTGTTACTGGCATCTTGATGGGCAAATTGACTGGGGCATCTGAATGGCACAATATTACTGGCATCTTAATGGCAAAATATTACTGGCATCTTAATGGCACAATATTACTGGCATCTTAATGGCACAATATTACTGGCATCTTGATGGGCAAATTGGCTGGGGCATCTTAATGGCACAATATTACTGGCATCTGAATGGCACAATATTATTGGCATCTGAATGGCACAATATTACTGGCATATTAGGCAAATTGTCTGGCTTATTAACGACAAAATAATACTGGCATATTATTATTGTGTGTGACATAATTTGTGGGGCTCCTGTATTTGGCATATTTAATGGGCCATCTGACTGGCATTACTAAGGAATCTGTTTGGCATGGTATTGGAGGAAATCCAGGGGGGTGAGACCATGAGTTACCGCACCGGGTGACACGAGCCTAGTGACACCTCTGGCCTTATATAAAGGGATACAACACAGTAATGGAGGAGAGTATATAAAAAGTGGACCTGATATCTACACAAATTGTTAAAGTAAAAATTCAGGTAGGAATATATTCCTGATCTACATTTCCTGGTGAAATTAAGCAATTAACGTTTTATGTCTTTCCAATATAACTTGCTAGTAAACATATTGCTCAAGAGATGTATTTACTTGCAGAGAACTGCTGCCTCCTGCAAGATGTCAAACAATGCAGACAATGTGGCTTGGATGCCAGGGTTTGGGTATGGGTGGATACTCACTCATATTGACTGCATCATTCTACTTTTCTGCAGTGAAACTGCCTCCTACTGCAAGATGTCTAACGATGTAGCCAATATGTTTAGTGATGCGGCATAGTGGAAAGGCATAAATCTGTACACCATAACTAGATTTCTATCACAAATTGGCTAGCACAATGTATAGATATCATTTTTAACCTGATTAAAGTGGTACCATGTCATCTTTTTATGGCTGTACACTTTAAATACCAGAACAAGAGACAAATTCAGGTTACAAGTTTAAATAGTAATATAAGAAATGATTACATTACTGAGATGGTCTTAGAGGCCTGTGTTAACCCTTTCTACTGCAATAGGACAGCTCCTACTGCATGACAGTAGCTAATTGCATTTGCTGGATTAAAAATTATGTTTATCACAGATAGGGTTGCCACCTTTTCTTCAGAAAAATACCGGCGTTGGTACTGTCACCATAGACTTAACATTGGCCTGAAGCCAATTTTTTACCGGCCTGCCCGTAAAATACCGGCCAGGTGGCAACCCTAATACCAGATATATATGTATTTTTTTTACCATTTTCCATATGGCTGCCTTGTCTCACGCCACCTCACTTTCTCTTCCATAATGTCCTATTTCTACAGTCCCATCTCTACTACTTACTTTTCTGTGTCTCTTATTCCACCTCTGCACTGCAGTAAACCCTTTACTCTAGGCAGCAATATTTTATATCCACTTCTTGAAGCTGGGCCTATTTCCTATGGAGATTTGGTTTTATTTTGGTATTTACGGGCTATTCTTTTGAAGGTGCAAAATATCCTATAAAGTATAATAGGGATTTTAAGACTTGCACTTGGGTATCTGTGTCGAATCGGTTATGATTTCCGAATAGCGAATGTATTCAGAGGCACATCAGGGCTACCTGGGGAGCTTGACATTCAGGTACTAATGTGCCACCAATGGGATGCACATTTTGGGGGCACCATTTCAGAGTCGATTAACTACGCACATTGGGTCCACTCAATATTGTTTCTCTTTCCATGATTAATTCCATTAATATGTGGACATATTGTTTAGTAAGGCATATGTTAAACCATTAGAGGTATATGACTTTGGACAGACTGTCACATTTTATGTTACGCAGCATTTTAATCAAGGTTACTGTTACTATTAAATTCACCCAGTCATTCCTTTCCTTTCTATATGCTTCTACAGACTTAGGATGTAGGACAGATGTTCTGGTTGCATGCTGCTGATGATATGATAGGAAATAATGTACACTCCTGAGACTTGTAATGGACACTTAACCAAGGCTAGCAGCAGATGCATGCTTGTGATTATTTTCCTAGAACGAACTTACTGAGCCGTGCACTGTTATAGAGTACTGTATTCAGCCTCTTTTTCAAACTGAATTATCCATAATGATGCCAATTCATTTATTCAATTTTTCTTAGATGGACGTATCATTAACACATTGGACAATTTTTGTATGAATTTCAGTTTTTCCGAAGTGTACTTTCGTCCTAGCTATAGTGTATATATTGGAGCGTAGTATAGTGTAGTTATTGGAGATGTCTTACTTAGAGTAATAGCAGTAGAGCAATATATTATCTTAGATAGTGTGAAATATTCTATGCGTTGACAGGCCATGGAATGGTAAGGATCAGATGTGTGCTGTCCTGAATGACTGCAGCTTTAACTTGCCTCAGTTACATAACTTTTATTCTATATTGGTCAATATTTGTTTGCTGTTTTATATATTTTGCTTTCTATTACCGTATTTGCTCGAAAAAAAGACAACCCTGAAAATAAGACGGCCTCCAAACTTCCACCCCCAATCTTCACCAATGCTGCTGCCACCTCCCACCCCCACCAATGCTGTTGCCCCTGCCCACTCCCACCAATACTGCTGCTGCCCCCTCCACCCCCCACTAATGTTGCTGCAACATAATGCGCTGCTGCCCTCTCCCACCCCACCCCCTAAATGCTGCTGCCCTCTCCCCCCCCCCCCCCAAATGCTGCTGCCCTCTCCCTCCGCTTGCTTCGACTATCCCTGGTGGCTAGTGAGGGCAGCCGGTGGATGTCTGCACGATATGCGCAAACGTCCTCCGATGCTGGCCGACTCTTCTGTCTTCTCTGACAGGTGACCTCCCGGCTTCCGTCATAGAAGTCCCGACAGACGTGCCGGGCAGCACCAGAGGATGTCTGCGTGTATTGTGCAGTCATGCACCAGCTGCATGAGAGCCAGATCCAGGTCCCCCAGTCTTATAGTCAGACCTCTATTTGAGGTCTGATTATAAGATGGAGCTCGGATGTAAGTCGAGGGGCAGATTTCAGAGCAAAAAAAACCTTTGTCTTATATTTGAACAAATACGGTATTTATCCAGTTTTTACTTTTAATGAAAATGTTCCTATTTTAGATACAAAATTCAACTATATTTCTTTATAAAAAATTGTACTTTATCATCCTCTATACATCGTATACACCTAGAAGCTTGTTAAGGTTCCTATGGTTAATAAATGTGCTGCAGCCAGAGAGGACTGGGTTGAAAGGATGGTTGAATAATATATCTCTATAAGCTGTGGTTCAAAAATAATTGTACAACATACCATCCTATAATTCAGAGGTTCTTCAGTATTTTCTAATGTTGAAATACAGATACAAATCTATCTTGTATTTCATACACTACCATAAACTAAGTTATTCACTTTCAAGGAAGTCAGGCTCATTTATGAACTAAGATTTCAAACAAACCACAACAATTACTTCACACAATAACATTTCCCGTACGAGATATTTAGCATTCTAAAAAAAATCAATGATTATGTCTAGAGCTAAGAGGATATCTAGTGTTTTGTTATTTTTATTTAAAAACTAAATCTGAAATGGCAATCTGGACTGCAATGCAAGATAAGATGTTTAACCATTTAAGCATCAGGGCTTTTACTGGGCCAATGGCAGTGCTGTATTTACCACGAAGGGTGGCAACGCTCCCCAGCACAAAAAAAATAAATGAAAAAAAAAATCTGGCCCTTTAAAAAAAAAAAAAAGACCGCGCTTGCAGGCAAAGACGGAGGTGAGAGGGGATCTGAAGAGCCCCCCTTACCATCTCTGCCTGCCGGCAGGCTGCACAGGAAACCGAGCAGGCAGCACAGAGAAACCTCCGTGCTGCCTGTTCGGCTTCCCATGCAGTGTGACACGGAAGTGCCGACAGTCACGTGACCGGCGCGCTGACGTCATACGCGCCGGGTCACGTGACCTGTCGGCACAACCGCCTGGGAGCCAAACAGGCAGCATGGAGTAGTCCATGCTAGTTACTAGCCACCAGGGAAAGATAAGTCCTGGGGAAATGGGGGGATTTGGGGAAATTGGCTGGGAGGGTAGTGGATGTATGGAATAGCCTGCCAGCAGAAGTGGTAGAGGTAAACACAGTCAAGGATTTTAAGCATGCGTGCGATAGACACAAGGCTATCCCAGCTATAAGACTGGGAATGGGGGACTAATAAAAGTACTCAAAAAAAAATTGGGCAGACTAGAAGGAACGAATGGTTCTTATCTGCCGACACATTCTATGTTTCTATGTTTCTATTAAATAGCAAATTAGCAGGGGCATATTAAATGGGAAATAACACTGGCATATTATTGGGCAAATTAACAGGGGCATATTAAATGGGAAATAACACTGGCATATTATTGGGAAAATTAGCAGGGGCATGTTAAATGCCAAATAACACTGGCATATTATTGGGCAAATTGGCAGGGGCATATTAAATGGCAAATAACACTGGCATATTATTGGGCAAATTGGCTGGGGCATATTAAATGCCAAATAAAACTGGCATATTTGGCAAATTAGCAGGGGCATATTAAATGGGAAATAACACTGGCATATTATTGGGCAAATTAGCAGGGGCATATTAAATAGCAAATAACACTGGCATATTGTTGGGCAAATTGTCAGGGGTATATTAAATAGCAATTAACAATGACATATTATTGGGAAAATTAGCTGGGGCTTATTAATGGCAAATAACACTGGCATATTATTGGGCAAATTGGCTGGGGAATATTAATGGCAAATTATACTGGCATAATATTGGGCAAATTGGCAGAGACTGATTAAATGGCAAATACATGCATATTATTGGGGAAATTGGCTGTGACTTATTACTGGCAAATAATACTGGCATATTATTGGGCAAATTGGCTGGGGCATATTAATGGCAAATGATACTGGCATATTATTGGGCAAATTAGCTGGGGAATATTATGGGAAAATAATATTGGCAATGTGTATGTAATGGGGTGAAGGGGCATGTCCTAGGTGTGCAATGTGGGTTATGGGTCATGTCGTGGGTGTGCATCGTGGGTAGGGGGTGTGCCCAAAATTTGTCTGCCTAGGGCAGCACAAAACCAAGATACACCACTGGCCAATGGCCAGAGCCAATTTTTCAATTTGGATATGTGGTTATTTAAATGTAGTTTTACTCTGTCATTTAATGCACCTGTACAAGTTATGTTGTTTTTAAAGGACATTTTTTTATTTTTTTTATTTATTTAGAAAGTGTTTTACCAGGAAGAATACATTGAGATTTCTCTCATTTTCAAGTACCCAGTCCAGAATGGAGTTACAAAAAAAAAAGCGGCAAATTTTGGGGGGCGGCAGCGCCCCCCAGCACTAGAAAAAAATAAAATAAATAAAAAAAGACCGCGCTTGCAGGCAGAGACGGAGGTGAGAGGGGAACGGAAGATCCCCCCCTCACCATCGCTCTGCCTGCCAGGCTGCACGGGGAGCCGAACAGGCAGCACAGAGAAACCTCCATGCTGTCTGTTCGGCTCCCCGTGCAGTGTGACACGGAAGTGCCGACAGTCACGTGACGGGCGCGCGTATGACGTCATACGCGCGCGATCATGTGACCTGACGGCACAATTGCCGGGAAGCCGAACAGGCAGCATGGAGGGACCATGCTGCCTGCCACTAGGGAAAGTTAAGTGCTGATGGGAGTCAGAGTGTATGATGGGAGACAGTGTGTGTGACTGAGTGTGATGGGAGTCAGAGTGTGTGTGATGGGAGACAGTGTGTGTGACTGAGTGTGATGAGAGTCGGAGTGTGTGTGATGGGAGACAGTGTGTGTGACTGAGTGTGATGGGAGTCAGAGTGTGTGTGATGGGAGACAGTGTGTGTGACTGAGTGTGATGGGAGTCAGAGTGTGTGTGATGGGAGACAGTGTGTGTGATGGGAGTCAGTGTGTGTGACTGAGTGTGATGGGAGTAGGAGTTTGTGACTGAGTGTGATGGGAGTAGGAGTGTGTGTGTGATGGGAGTATGAGCTTGATGTGAGTCTGAATGTTATGTGTGATGTGGGGTCATGAAATGGAGGTGATGGGGCATGTCTTAGGTGTGTAACGTGGGTGTGCAGCTTGGGTAGGGGGGTGCCCGGATTTTGTCTGCCTAGGGCAGCACAAAATCAAGATACACCACTGATCTGTAGACAAAGCTATCTCTCTTAAAAACATAGAACTTGAGCTGAAACATGTTTTGATGGCCAATCTGTCAGGAAGTGCATATTACAATGAAAAACAGTTTGTCTTTTAGCTTTATGTGTCTCCCTTTATTGCCCATAAAATGCAATAGTTATTTATGGATATAACATTTTTCTTTTGATATTTACTTTTTGTGCACCTCACTTTTTTCTTATATTAAAAATTCGTGCATCATTTTTTATTTTTTTTTGTATGGAAATAAAGCTCTCCATGAACATTCGGAATGCTTGTCTTTCAGAAATATAGCTAGATATAAATTTACTTTTCTTACCATGGTATTATTTTCCAACTCAGTCTCATTAAAAGCAACATCAGTTTCTTGCTCTGTACTTCAGCTTTGATTATTTATAATCCTTTCTCAGTCACTGTGAATTGCACTTTTCTTCAGCCATCTGTTTTGTGGTACTCCATTTTTTTTATTTGTATAAAAATAGAAGCCTGTTTTATTGTTATTCTCTTCAGCAATTCCTGGTCATCATATTGGAATGACTTATTTTGCAGTATTGTTAAACCGTACATGGAAAATTCAGACGTTGCTATTTCCCAGTCATCAAACATTGCTCATTCTACTTCCAATAAATC
The DNA here is from genome assembly GCA_036172795.1 of Pelodytes ibericus. Classification (NCBI taxonomy): domain Eukaryota; kingdom Metazoa; phylum Chordata; class Amphibia; order Anura; family Pelodytidae; genus Pelodytes; species Pelodytes ibericus. The sequence goes on from CM069859.1 coordinate 122,293,032, forward strand.
TGGGCTCCTTCCAAAACATGTCCATTTTTAATATGAACCTTTGAAAAGAATGGTAATGATCTATGTGTCCGCTCAAATAGAAATGTTATATAGTAATCCTTAGAGATCTCTTTTGTTAAATTTGAAAAAAATAGAGTTTATAACTCTTGTGCATAACATTAGCGTAAGGACAAGTGCAAGATAAGTTCATGACATCTGTACTACGTGTTTATTCCGATGACCTTTGTAATTTCTTTCTCTGTTTTATAGTTTTCAACTCTTTATATGTTCTCAATTGCCTTCTGTTCCTCTCTGTAACGAACCTTTTTCCATGGTAGTTTTTTTTTTTTTTTTTCTTGCTCTGCAGGTATCCGATGCTCTACATCATCCTATTTTTCTATAGTTGTGATCTCTTTACCAACATCATGGTTTTGTCTCTATTTCTTTTTTTTTAGCTTTGCTTTGCATTTTTTCCTTGTTTTATTCTCTCTCATTTCTCTTGTCTATTGCTTCTGCTGTTCCGTTGACTGCTTTACCTACTCCAACTTTTAGTCCCATCTTGAACAGTTTGTCAGAAACTACTCTCATTTTGTGTTAACATTCCTACATTTACTAATTAAAGTACCTTTTTAGTTTTCTTGTACATCCACACCCCATTTTACAATTATTTATTGACTAAATTACATATGAAAGCCCATATGTTCCACTTTAACTGTATCTCCTGAATCTATTATCCACTTATTTTTTTTAAACAATTTTATTTGTTTTGTTTGAAAATGAAACTTCTGTGTCCGTGTGTTAGTGCGCCTATTCAAAACTAAAGTTCAAAATTGTAGCCCACAATCTGTGGGGAAGATCTAATCTGGGGGGAATTAAAGAAAACAGGCTGATTCTCAAATAAAAGAAAAACAAGTTACCTGCGCTCTCTCCTTTATCCCTATGCATTTAAAACAAATGGAGGTTTTTAGTTACCTCCAATGGCCATGAGAGGATGAGCCCAACTGCCAACGTCAAGGCAGACCCCCCTAGGTGGGTCCTAACTCTAACCATTCACATGGCTTCTTTGAGCCTCTGGCAAAAATCTCTAATGAGACAGAAAAGGGTGTTGTTTATTTACACCCCTATACATTATTAACCCTTAATAGGGAACACATGGGATGGGCGGCTGCATTGTAACAAGGCTGAGTAATACAAAAATTGGATACAAATACATAAAGAAGAGTCCTGCGCTCACTCCCATTACTGGGCGGCTGCAATGACTACAGTACACATCAGCCCCAATATATAGTAAAAACAAAAGAAAAACAAGTTACCTGCGCTCTCTCCTTTATCCCTATGCATTTAAAACAAATGGAGGTTTTTAGTTACCTCCAATGGCCATGAGAGGATGAGCCCACCTGCCAACGTCAAGGCAGACCCCCCTAGGTGGGTCCTAACTCTAACCATTCACCTTGCTTCTTTGAGCCTCTGGCAAAAATCTCTAATGAGACAGAAAAGGGTGTTGTTTATTTACACCCCTATACATTATTAACCCTTAATAGGGAACACATGGGATGGGCGGCTGCATTGTAACAAGGCTGAGTAATACAAAAATTCTTGTCTTTGCAAAGATGCTTATTTGTTGAAAATGTAATATTAGGGTTATGGAAAGCAGTGATGCATTTTAATTGGATTTTGTTTTCTTACTGGCAACATTGTTTTATAAAAATGAATTCCAAGTGCCATTTAGTATTCTCTCCAAAAGTACATTTGTTTTATCTTGATTAGCTGTATTTCTCTTAAACTGAACCTTTCACCAGAACCATGTTTGTGGAAAGACACTGAAACCTCAAACCGTTCTAAAAAAATGCTAGCAAATATATTGGTCCAAAGAAAGTGTAAAAATACACCATATACTGGTGCAAGAATATACCATTTAAAAAAAATTCTATCTCATTAAATTTATATATTTTATCAGATGATGTTAACTATTCTAATTGTAAACTTAACATAGCAGGTGCATGCTGAAGAGGTCTGAAGAGGAGGAACAGATGCTGACAAAACTTGTTCTAATCTACTTGAGGGGAAACAGCTGTTTAGTCTTCTTACTCTTGTATGAAGTGATGCAGCATTAGAAAAGTTGATTAAGTACATGTACGGAGAATAAACAGTTACCTCAGAACTGTACTCTAAAGTAAATTACTCTGAGCAGTCAGTCTCCTCATCCTCCTAATTAGGCCTTACCAGTGGTGGCATTTTCCAGTATGTAATACTGTAGCTGGTTATTTATACTCCATTTTTCTAGGCTATTACAAATGTCCTGGCTAACCTGGCTTACTTAGCTTTTCCCTCTTTAAACTTGAAACACATGTGTACCTTTAAATAAGATTTACCTTGTAAATAAGACACACTTTTCCAGTAAAGTTTGATTTTCACAAGTTGATGGAAAGTTAACGTATTTTGCACTGTGGTAAGCTGCAAATGCCTACATCTGCCATTACAGATTTTTTTGCAGCAATAATTAGGTCAGTTTTGTGAGGAGAATATAAAGAAATGTAGTATTATCATTTTACCACTCTTATTAGTATATATGCTAATGTTTACAGTTACAATTGTTGAAAATGTATCGGATATGAAGAGGATTCACTTTTGTAAGTACCAAATTGGTTGACAAATTTATCTGAGTTTTAGGAGCCAGACAACGGCACATAAACACAAACACACGCAGTCACACACAGACACATAGTCTGTCACATATACATACAGAATAAAGGATCCTTTATTCTGATTTGGAGGACTAGGGTGAAAGTCCTCTCCGTGCCCCCTTCACTTCTGAACGCGAAACCTGTTACACCTTGTTTTTCTACATATACATACAAAACACCCCCACACACACACACATCCAGTCAGTGACATATATATATATATATATATATATATACATATATATATATATATACACACACACACATCCGGTCAGTCACATACATACACACACACATCCAGTCAGTCACATACATACACACACACACACATCCAGTCACCCCCCTCCCTGCTATTACACCTCAATGCAGAGAATGGGGGCGGTTTCCGTTGCAGCCTGGTGGCACAGAGCAGCTTCCCTGCTATGCTCCGCGGTGATCAGCGCTAGAAGGCGGTGCGCGAGGGGGTAGAGCAGGAAGTCTGTGCAGCCGGTGCACTCACTCTGGTGCCCGGGGTTTGTCGAGCCCTGATATATATTATCTTTCAAAAGTCAATAACTTTCAGTCTTAAAAAAAAAAACCATAATCTTTATTCTCCTATAGCAAAAATGCATTTGATTTTACATTCGTCACAGAATCTGTCAAAGTATAACTTGGAATATCATATCTTAATCATGAATATGAATATATCCTTACCAGTAGAATAATATCTAAATAAGTAATGCACACTCAGGATCTCATTCTGGGGTCAATGAAGCCTTTTATATTTTTTACTAATGATCGTAATGGCTTACCTGCCTGTATGAGCGGTTTCATTTTTGACTGTACTAATGTTGTACAAATACCACATAGCCCTCTTCCTGTGAGGCATTTCTTCATTATGAAAGTCAACCAGTCATCTATCTGAATTTTGAGGGCATCCATCTTGGGCTGATTACACAGTCAATTTATTCCTCTCTTTTAATCATCGCTGATATGTTCTGACAACTTCTGAGGAAGAAGTGGAAAGAGAGGCAAGTTCTTATGAGGTGATTTAATTCTGTAGTATTTTGGAAGAAAATGCACAAGGAGGGTGAGTCAAAAGGATATCGGAAACACTTTACACAGATTTAAAAAATAAATGAATCTTTCTAATTATGTATTTAATGAGACAAAGGATCCGGGGACATATTTATGTCAAGAGTTCTTTTTATCATAATCACTTTTTTTTTACATTTATGGCATATTGGTTACAAGTACTTTAATTAAAAGGGCAGTTTCACCCAGCTTATATTCTGTATGTTATACATGTTTTTAACATATTTAAAAATAATTTCTCCAGGGCATCTAAATTCACAGTCATCTAATAAGGATGGCTTAAAGAGAGATGCACGACTATTGCTATAGCAAAAGTGATAATCCTATTAAATTTTATTAACAGTTTTAGGAGATCGGGAGGGTTAAGGACAATAAAGTGATGAGAGAGATCTGTTTATTTTTATTTGCTTTACATGATGCAGCACTTATCAGTCACTGTTGGTGGAACTGTCCCGATTAAGAATGTTCAAACTCTCCTTTATATTTTCATCTGTACAAACGTTTCAAAACTCAAGTAGTCTGATTAATGTAAAATTCTACAGCAAAGACAATAGAGGCCTTCTGCTGATGCTATTAAGATTCCTAGAATTCCTCTAGTACAACAGGTGAGATTAATGAATAGTCTGTATATCCTGTTTTTTTTTTCACAGAGGTGAACCTATTCAATAGCTTAGATGAATGTCATCTAAGCATGTGCACAGCCGCCTATATGTTATAGTTGGTTGGGGTTGACAGCTTTGTCCTCACACAAGTCTTGATGTTAAGAGAGATACCAAATCTGTTGTAACTTATCACAGAATGTAGCAATTCTTTTAAGATACTATAACCATATTTGTAGCGATTTGTTACAGCGATTGTAGCATACATAGCAAAATTCTTTATGAAAATATTTGGTGCAGAATAACTGCATTCCCCCAGAAGCTGTTCTTCAACAGTCTGCCACCACTCCCTCAATGTAGGGAGATTCCCAGATTTCCAGTGTCGTGGTATGAGTAATTGTTTGTAGTGTTTTTTAGATTGTGTCGTGTGGTGAAGCAGATGCGTGGTTGGGCATACGGAGGTGCATTATCAGTCAGTTCGGTTATTACATCCCTGACCTGCATCCAGAACTTCTGGATAACGGGGCACTCCCACCAGATGTGAAGCATTGTCCCTCTGTCTTTCCCACATCTCCAGCATTCCTCAGGGACTCCCGGGTTTATTCTGTGCAGTAATACAGGGGTCTTATATCAATGTGTGAGCACCTTATATGCATTCTCTTGATTCACCGTGAACGCTGAGCACTGTTTGGTCAGAATAAAAATGTCCCATTGGGTGGGTTCTAACGATATACTAAGAGCCGCTTCCCATTTGTTTGTGAAACTTGGGTAAGGGGAATCCATGGGTGGGAGAAGCTCCCTGTACATTATGGACACCCCATGTTGTAACTGTGTGGTCTTTGTGCTGAGTACTTCCATATATGTCAAATCTCTAGTCAAATTGTGTTGTTGTTTCAGAGATCTAACAAAGTGTGTGACCCGTGTATGCCTTAGTGTAATGAGAAATGAATGGTCCATGTCCGGGAGCATAGAGGACATGTGTATCGCGCCAAGTGCTCTGACAGTGTTCTCCTTGGCTTCCCTGCCCGGAACAAAACCCACCTGGTCAGGGTGGACCAGGATGGCTATGTACAGTTGAAGTCTCCTAGCCAAGATTTTAGCTAATAATTGGGGACTGTAATGTCATCAGAAGAGGGGCGTGATCGCTCCACGTGATTTGGCCAAATGAAATGTTTCTCGCAAGCCTTAAGTGGCCATATGTCAGGTAAAAGTAATCTAATCTAGAGTACATATCATGCACATGAGAGTAATAGGAATAATCTCTATCTGTGTGGTGTGTTGCCTTCCACACATCAGAGTGCAATAAAGATGTGAATTGTGAGTGGATGCTTCGCAGCTGTCGTAGTGGGACACGGCTATGCCCATTGGAAGTGTCCATTTTAGGGCTCATGGCAATGTTGAAATCGCCTCCCACAATAAGTGTTCCTTCACTGAATTCTTGTACGAGCTGTCGTATTTTACTGAGACTGTGGTGTTGATTGGTGTTAGGGCGGTATACGTTTACAAAAGTATAAACGGTGTTAGCGATTTCCCCCTTAACTAGCAGATATCTGCCCTCCTCATCTCCCTTGGAACTAATAAATCGGAATGGGACATGATTCGATATGAGAATGCTGACCCCTCTAGACTTGGAATCAGAGGAGTTGCTAAAATATGCTTGTGTGTATAGGCCATCTGAAAATCTGGGAGCTACCCCGTCCCTGAAGTGTGTTTCCTGCACATATATTATGTCCACCCTATGTGCTTGAAATTCTCTAAGGGCCCTCGCTCGTTTGTTAGGCGAGTTTAAGCCTTTAGCGTTGTCTGTCATTAGGACAAGATCGTCCATGATGTCTCGTGGTCAGTGAATCAAACGAGCACTGGTCAATGAAATTGCCTTAAAGGGGGTGGTGGTATAGGAAGGGTGTGGAGTGGGGTTCGGAAGCACCACAATGGGTGCAGAATTGGGGAGAAGAAAAGAAAAATGGGGCTAACAAACAACAATGAATGTATGTACAATGACACGTTCAGTGCCTTGGTACGGGTATGTGTGCCTGTTGTAGGTCCTAGCACCGACTACCTCTGGTGAAAGGATCCTACAAGGTTCTGGGGCAATAAATCCCGTGTGGGGGTTTGGGTAGCCTCAATCGAAGACAACTTCGTCTACTACACTAGAGATCTAGGCTCTGTGAGTTGTGTGTAATGACTCTCCGACCACTCTTGTCTTCAATGTAAGTCCCGCCCCACCCCCGTCACTTCACCTAGAAAACCTTATTAAACCGTGTTGGTTATTGCTATAACAGTGGAGAACATGGCAGGCAGCCAAAAACAAATTAGCAGTTCCTACCTCTGAATGGGGAGGGGATTCAGATATGTCACTGAATGCCAAAACAATCCTACCTACTTCTCCCTAATGTGTGAACTGTTGCTCATTCTCTCATTCAACTGTTTAACTATTGTTTCACCTTACAATCAATGACGTGGCGCATTTAACAAACCAGCTAATAGCATAGTCCTATGTGTCGCTTCATATTCTGTTACAGACAGGTTCTGTTCTCACTGGGTCGCAATGATGTTTTACATATTACTAAGGGTGATACTTTAGGACAATTGGGTTATAAAATATGCTAAATTTTAACAACTACCCTTGTCTTCACCACCCTCTGTGCTCTCTCAAACAGCTGATCTAAGACCCTCAGTGTACCCCACACATATGCATAAAACCACTTTTAGCATCCGACATCCAATTGAGAGGGTCCGTGTGTCTCTTGCGGATTGAGGGATGTGTCCCTCGGCCTTCCTCTGTGAGTCTCTCGGGTTGGTCACGGCATTCTGGAGCGGTAGCTCGGCCGAAGTTGGGTTAGTCAGTTTGGTACTTCCATCCCAGTAGGCCCATCTCTGCCATAAAAGGGGCAACGTCCTCTGTTGTGGACCCGAATCAGGACCTCTGGATCTCAGTGCTCTATGGGCTCTATCCCTGATCCTGCTGCTAAACCCAGGTTACGGTTTGACACAAACCTTGGACTTTTTCGTTTTTATTGCATTTTATCCTCTGAGTTTGTTTTTAGCAGGGGCTATTAATCCGACCATCTAATTGGTCCTGCACATGTTTTTCCTGGTGCTATTTGTATTTTTCAGACTCTATTAAAGTATTTGAAGACATCACGTTGTTCTCCAATGAGCATTTTACATCCTGGTTTGTGAGTGTATTTATCACCACATATATGGTTTATTATCAGTGTTCCACAATATTGGACTATTAGTGAATGTTTTTGTTTTAATTCAAGGTACCCACTATCTTGCACCATTCTGCTTTTTTGTTATATATTCCTTGAGTTTCGAACTGTTTGTTGTTATGGTGTCTTATAAGTAAATATTGAAATAAAATCACTGACTCGAAGACTAGATTTATGGCTCTTTAAGGATCAAATAAAATAAATGGCTCTTAACCAGACTTGCTTATGCACCATTAAACATGAAATCTCTGAAAACGTGAAGGGCAAAGGTCATGAAGCAGCAGTATAATAGACACAGGCCTCCTGCATGAGGGGAGGAATGTTCTGGTGACAATGATAGCAGGTCCTAGTGTCAAGGCAGGTTTTGTTACAGAGTATAATCATTCCAGAAAGGGTGATTTAAAGCTTTCTCTGACAAAAGTTTGGAGTGCACTGCTTGGAGACTTGACATAACTAAAGAGAATATAAGAAACCAAAATATATCGAAAAAAGGAGACATGCACACTGATGATGTGTATGTATATATTTTATTAGTAATGTTACAATGTAACGACGGTCAAAAAATGTATCATGAAAAGGAGAAAACTGGAAAAATTGTGAAAAAAAACAAAGCTAGAGAGAGCTGTCAAAAAATAAATAAAGAACAAGCAAAACAATGCTGTGAAAACAGACAAAATATATCAAAAAATCTAAAAAGTGAAAAATGGTAATGATACAGAAAAACCAAATGTAAAAATATGGAAAAGAAACAACGAGAAAAGAGGGACAAAAAATATACACATAAAAAGGTCGAAAGTGTGGTTATATTTGGCTCCAAGGGGTAAGTTATTCAGCAGAGAGATAATAACTGTTGTCCTAACCACAACAAAATCAAAGTACAGTAATGAGGAGAAAAAAGGTTAAAAAATGCCTCTTGCAAATATAAATGGTGGCGTAACCTGCATCCAAAACAAAACAGTTTAGAAAATATGAAAAATAGTAAGGGGGCACATAGAGGTCCATGAGGATCGGCAGAAACTTGAAGGGGTGATGGTGGTAAAGTCTCTTTAGCAATTAATCAAGCAGAGGACTGGGTAGGAAAGCACGGGGCAACGCACTTGGAGCAGTCTCCTTCTTCGGCCATGCCACACTGTGGACTATAAGCAGTTTGTTTTGTTTTGAATAACATATCGATATGCAATTTAGTTATCTTACTAATGCCTACTTATAAGGTAGGTCGGAACCTATTATTTTGCCACTCGACTGTACCTTGTACACAAATAGTTTACTCAGTTTTATTAACATTATATTCCTAGTTAGAGCATATGCAGTCCACAAACTCTGTAGTACAGACTTTCAGCTGAGAATGGTATGCTTTGGGATTTTGTCATTTAAGTATCAGTTTTACTGATGTACTTCTGTCCAAAGCAACATCCAGTTCTCAATCAATCCTACATCCAATACAAATAATCTTCTATTGCTAAATGTACGCTACCATTTCATGCTGTGTTATGTCATGTCTGTGCCCAGTTACAGGAATCTGGGCAAAATCTAGTTGTTTCTGTACTGATGTTACAATACCTCATATAAATTCATGTGATTCAGGACAAAGTCTTTATTCAGTGTATAATAAACACAGCAAAACAGGTCAATGCTAGATGTCTGCAGCTTTTTATATGTTAGAATCGCACAGGTACCATGTATTTTTTGGGGGGGGATAGTACTATGTGGTTTTCTCAAACAACTATAATTTTTAGTAACTGCCTTAGCTTGCTGGTGTGATAGTGACGCAGGTGAATCTATACAGGGCATGTCGGTTTTGGTGCCATTAGCATTAGTAACTGCTGATGTCTAACATGATCTGAAAAGCAAATTGTTGTTTGGAATACTGAAGCCAGTGGATATTCTGCCTTAGAAAACCACTTCCTAAAAACCAAAAGCCTGCAGAGTGATCTGAATAAAGCCCTAGCTGAAAAGGAGATTGAAAGTATTGCTTCAGTCTTGTAGCTGAACAATGGTTAATTAGGGTGAAGCGTAAAAAAACACTGATAGATGTTCTTTTCCTCCACTGTGCAATAACAAACAAAGCAATGTGTCATCTGGGAAGAGTGGGTATACTAATCTGATTTTCTGTTGTCTTCCAAAGTAAACTTATTTATATCTTCTTTTTTTATGTTAGTGCTTTGGCACCTCCTAATGAGGCATGAAAACATAGCACTTTACCAATAACTTTAAGACACTCTCTCAGATCCTAAATAAATGCAAAGTTATAACTCTGCTTTATTTCTTTACACATTATTTACATTTTTTTTTCACTTCAGTGCTTTATGTGCAAATATTTAATAAAGACAAGTGGTAGAGCAATATGGATAGATTTACAATTCTAGCCTAATGTGCCCATGATAGAAACACCACTTAAAGTAGCCTTTTCTCTAGGGCTGCCATCTCTGGTTTTTCACTCTGTTGTTGCTTTTTTATGTTGTTTTTTTATTTTCAGATATAAACAAATACATCTTTATCGATATTAATCTTTCTATGTTTAATACAGTTACAATGGTCCTTTTAAAATACATAAACATATAAAACATATATGTATATTGGCACTTGATCCAAGAGAAAGATCCAATAAAGACCATTGCACATATTGAAACACTGCCAACGTTTGTCAAATTTGTGCTCAAATCGCAACCATATTCCAACTTTTCCATATACCTAACCACTAAGCATTTGAATAAAGTGTTTGTTTTTTTAGATTGCAGGGACATCCATAGCCTATGACTAACTGAACATGTCTCTAAATTAGGGGCTCCAGATATGAATGCTGTTAATATTATTTGTGAATAATAGAACATTTGCAGGATATATAGCTAAATATTTTACAAATATACTTTACTGTAATTTAATGATGTTACCAAGGAGAGAGACAGTCACCGACCAGATGGCTGCCTGCTTTCTATGGAAGCATGACAGCTGTCCGTCAAAGGATAAACTGGCATGTACTATCAAAAGTACACGCCAGTTCATCCTTATTCTAGAGACAACTAAAATTTCACTTGTGCTTAAATCTCTCTTTTAACTAAATTAAATTATATAGTAGCATACTAGCGCTTGCTAATTATTACATGCAAAATCCCTTATGCATTGCACATTTTTCTACACCATTCCTATTTGGGAGGTTTGTTGAAGGAAAAGTAGTAGTTTTACTATATTAAATACACATTCGCAATCTAGGCCTCTCCATATGATGTACTGTTTGGGAGTTGGTAAGGCACCCTAAATACTGTCAACTGCTAGGCAAATTGTTGGCATATCAACAAATTATAAAAATGACATTCCTAATAACCAAATGTCACAAGATCAGTTATGGTGGGGTAGGTAGATTTTATATAAACTTTGGCAAAATCATCTTATTGACTTAGCTATATATTGTGCAGGAACAAACCTTGTGAGATTGTCCTGGGAGAATTGTTAACTCTTTAAATATTGAAATCCTGTTTAACTCATCTGCAAGCACCTCACGTTTTCTTTACTAGTTCCCATTAAGCCACTATTATACAAACAATATTACAAAGCCAAAATAATTCTAATAAACATATGCTTAGTATAGAAAACAGTAAGGCGAGTAATACATGTCACCCGTAGTTTGTTGGATCCAATCTAATCTTATAGATTAGCCATTCTTGTGTTCCCTAATCACAGACTTCAATAAGTGCTTTGAATTGAATTTAAATAGACTTGTAGTACAGCATGTTAAGATAGAAGTAAGACTTGCTTTGCATTTTAGAAGCTGTGCTTGAATTTCTAGAAACATAGAATGTGTCGACAAATAAGAACCCATCAAGTCGCCAAATTTCTACCTAAAAAAAATGAATACTCTGAATATTTTCATTAGACCTTGGCCTTATCTTGTATATCTTCCATCTACGATAGCTTTATACCCATTCCTATTCCATTCATGTATAAACTCCTTCACTGTATTAATTCCGCTCTATCAACTTCTAATGCACACTTTCCTTAGCTCTATAATGAATATCTTATATGTTTCATTAGACCCATTCTGTGCATCATACTATGCCTAATCTGGCAATCCTAGAAAAATTTTAATTTGCATCTGATTTATCGGACCTTTTTGCAAATCTGACACAAAATGGTTTGCAAAACATATCTGTAAATTTGTGTGTTATCAAAAGAAAGGAGCTACATGCCAACAAATTCAATTGTGTAAGAACAATAAATGCACAGGTCCAGAATGCATGCATTAGTTAATGAAGTCAATTATTTAAACTGAATACATGAGTTTGATAGATCTGCTTAGATAAATCTGTCATCATTCTATTGGAATTACAGAGTAACACTGACCCCTTCATGCTTTATAATAAGGATAGCTGAGTGGAGCAAAAGGGAAACACATATAGTTAATAGGTCAAAGTGCTGATGAGAGTAATACAGTTGGTGATATTGATACATCAAAGCACTCTTCACATAACGTTTTCAAACTAAACCCCAATTGGGTGCACATAGGTAGAAATATAGGAAAGAAAGAAGTTCTGAATAAATATTCCAGCACATGGATAGTGAAATGCAAATAAGGATGCGTGTTAGATTTTTGCCTGTATTTGCATCAAGTTTTATTATTTTTTTAAGCTGTATAATATAGCAGACATATATGTGGTTTTGTTTTTCTTTATTAAGTGCATGACCCATCTTAAGAGTTTGTGTTTAAACCATAAAGGAAAAGGCCATAGAAGGAGCAGGAATTATATCTGAACAAATGTTCTTCAAACTAGATTATGTTGTGTTTTGTGAAGCATTCAGCATATTCCTGTCTCAGTTAATTGTGATGCCGGTAGGTCAATTGCTGTTGAATTAGCAGTGAATGAGCAACCAAATTATTGGATTTTGACAGGTATCTCTTCTTCTCTTTAGATAACCACACTTATTAACCATAAAGAAAAACCAATGAAATCGGAGAAGACGTTGCAGGCAATTCAGCGGGTAGGTCAGGCTGTGAATCAAGCCGTGGGGAGGTTCGTCACTGTAGGAGAAACTATAGGCAATGAGAATCGTGAGCTGAAAGAAGAAATGAGCTTTGCTTGCAGTGAGGCAAGGCGAGCTGGTAAGTAGACTCTAAGACTGTATGACTGCATGGCTAGCCAGCATCCAACTGTCTGGCTGCTTTGGAGTCCAGAAGGATTCTTTTCCCTTTGAGATGAAATTATTATTATTGTTTTGCCACCTTTTTGTTCAACAAATATGGATTTTTGGAAGGGTTGAACTTGATGGATTACATGCCTTTTTTCTCAACCTAATTAGCTATGTAACTATTTAATCCCCAATAATGTATGTGGTGCTGCAGGCTAAATGATCACTGGAGAAAATAATCCTCTTGTTCTGTGATGTTTACATTGTTACACGTAACTCTGTCATATAGTAGATGCTAAATGGAACTAGTCAGGAGTAAAAAGGAAATGAACCAAAGTTATAATTAAAGGGCAACATACTTTTTACCTGCATGTTCCAATTCTCCCATGATGCTCAGTACCCGTCCGTAAACACTTATGGCTAAATTATTTTATTTTCAACTCTTCTGCCAGTTGCCTGTCTGGAAAAAAAAAAGGTGTTTCTCTTTAAAGTTTTGATGACTTTACCCTTGCGTCTGTTTTTCACAGCAACAATTATTTATTTAAAAAAAAAATGTTTGCATCTGCAAAATAACTCATTGCATTAAATATATAAATCGGTTAAAAAGGACAGCCTAACAATTCGTATCCATACATGACATATTGTATGTCCACAGGCTTGCTAGTATAGTTGCACATACTGTAAGAGTCATGAGATTTGCAATTCAAAAGTAGATGGAAAACTACCCTAGTTTAATTTCATAAATATTACTATTGGCATCAGAAAGGATTCCTTGATATCAGAACAATTGTATTTGATATGCTTCAGAGATGGAACAGCTTGGAAAGGAACATAGTTACATTGTTTCCTTGTTTCTATGCGTCTATCAAAGTACATATTATAAAGAAGTTGGTGTTCTATGATCAAGGTCAATATTTCCTGTCTTGGTGCATAAATCTTTTGCAAGAGTAAAGACATTTCCGAATATAATTCTTTTAAAGGTTCCTCTGTTTCTTCAGTTCCCAGAGGTGTATATGCAGATAATAACTTGTGCTTACTAGTAGTAGTACAGATACTTCTTCAAACTTGGCTTCTACAACCTGGGTAACAGTAGAGTTTGCTATAATTCAAGGTTGATAAGATAGACCTGAGCTCAAAAGCATTGTTCCCTCCATATAGCTTTTTTGAGTCAACCACTGAAACACTGTATGTGAATTAAGCTCCTATGCAGATTACATGTTGTGGTGGTTTTAAAACTCTTTTTTACACTGATGATGTATAAGTACTGTTTATTGAGTGGTCCACCACTGAATCACTGAAATTACCTTCTGGTCCTTCAAGTTGTGGTTGTTGCAAAACTCTCGTTTTTACTGTGCTTTAGAGGCTAGCCTGAGACTATGCTGGGGCTCTGCTAAGGTTTACAGTATATAGAGAACTAACCAGAACCAAAGCTAAAAGATATAATTATACACAAGCTAACCTATATATGTCTCATCTGTCCATAAATGGCTGCCTTCCATCTTTTTATAGGAGCCTAATGGATCAATGGGGATTCTCTAGTTTCCTGTTAGGCCTTATTGCATTAAATCTAGTGAAGTAAAACCCATAACACCTCAATGTATTCCACTATTTGTTTATACACTATTGTACAATTATATATTAGATTGTCTGGTCTACTTGTAAGAATAGTTTTGTAGTTTGTTTAGTTTGCCCAAAGCTATATAAATGCTCTGGGCAGAGCTCTGTTAAATAAACAATTAAGGCCAGTGGTACTCTTTGTATACTAACATTTTAGTACATTCAAATCTTTACCTCTTCAAAAGGCAATTTAATTTTTTTCAACTTTTAAAACCTTTGCACACTTTATAATGTAAATATATAACTATTACAAGAGCTGAATAACTACAAAGATTTTTTTTTTTTTTTAATAACAAAACTGTGGATTGGTAGAAAGAAGTTATGAACTCCCCAAAAGCCTGGAGTTACATATACGGGGACAATGATTCTTGCACAGTTGCAAGTTGTTGTGTGTGCTTGATCTGCACTCCCTAAGAGGAACGTATGGTCAAATCAGATATTAGAAAAGCACGTTTAATTAGGTAACTACATTTTGTGTGATGGCTAGATTTGAGGCCATTAGCAAATGTTTATATACGTTTTAATATGATTTATTGCCAAGACAAAAATGCTTTATTGGTAAGTCATCAAAACTCTAGATTTGACCTACTTAAAGTGACTAAAAGGCACTGTCATCTAAATATTGTATATACAGTGAATCTGGAGAATAATAAATGAGTGAAATCTAGAAAGAGAGTTGGCAGAATTACAAGTAGGTGTATACAAACAAACAAAAACAACATGTTTTAAGTATTGCTTTGGTGACAACTGTTTATGCTCTCACCTTGTGGCTTTATATGCAAATTACACATATCCCATTATAAAGTAGTTCATTTACATATTGATCCACAGGTGATGTCATAAACAGAAGACTCCACAAGTCCACAGACACATTTTAAAACTTTTTCAATCAAAATTCTTAATCTGCGAAGTAATCTGCTAACATAAAATCTAGATCATGTTTCATCATTGTTTATAGTGTGAATATGACAATCATTCACAGAACAGAATGCACCCCCATGTACTCAAGGGGTAAGTTCATGTGTATACCCAAAGCTTTGTCTTTCTGCAGTATTTTGCACTGTCATGCTGTAGAAAAGCTTAGAACTCAGACTGCTGCATTCCCTAAATAATTTAGAGGTCTGCTGACTTCATTGGCCTGTGTTCACGTTCTCTCATCCACAGCAAGCAGGGTGTCACTCAGGATTTCATACAATAACAATCCCTTTTTCCGCTCCTGGGCTATTTCAAAGCCTCCCACTGCTTCCATGGCCTCAGGGTGGATTTTCTTTCCAGGCTTCATGCCAACACTGGTCATATTTTGAGGATTACATTGTTTTGGCTTGTTTTGTGTGTGACAGAATGATGAGCGGGAATTCATGACGCCATATTTACTGCCCGTGGTATGTTTTTACTGCTGTTGACTCATTCTCAGCTCCACATGATGTATACTTGCTAAATGTTTAAAGATACAAAAGAGAACAAATTGTAGTTTCTGGTTGTATTTTACACTGTAGGCAAATGTTTTATTGCTGTAGTATGGAATTGGAACTTTACATTTAACATTACTTTAGGATTTCAATTTTATTGCAGAAGTTACAACAGTTATGCAAGCATTAAAATCCTGCTCCACAGAGCTTGCATTCTAAATGACAATAACTGGCATAACACAGTTTTTGTTGTATATATAAAAGACTGATGCATGATGACTTGCTTCACTAATTCCAAAGAATAGACTGTTTTTCTTCTGCCCACACAAGAATAGTCTATTCATGTAATGTACACACAGTGGAGAATATAATGATACAATTGCATTGTTGTCACATAATGAATACTGATCAGCAGTGTCTAAACAGAACACAAACTTTCTAATATAATTGAAAATGCAGTTCAATGTTCCCACTAATGCTAGAGATTAGGCATCATGCATTTAAAATAATACAAAACTTCTCTCTTTACACCAAGGGGGAGTTAAGCATAAGCGAACCAACAAAATACTGAAATAAATTGCAACAAAGTTGAATAAGTATGTAAGTTCTCTTAAAGTGATATTATAACTTAAAAATAATATGGCCACAGAAATGTGCTACTTTAAAGAGAGAGTAACTGTGAAACATTATAATTAAAAAGCCTTTTGTATTTATTTTTTTCATTTCTAGTTGCACACAACTGGTAGCCAAGACAAGTAGAGCCATCTTCATTTAATCAGGTAGAATTGCCAACATTTTAAACATTCTAAGGTTCTACTCTGCAAAGAGAATATTGCAGGGAAATTAGGATGGGAATTTTAAACTTTAGACCAATGTAGCCGAGTTGGAAAAATTCTCCAGTGCAACTGGATGTTTCTAACTTGGCTACATTGACCTAAAGTTTGAAATTCCAGTTTTAGTTTCCTTTATTGAGTAGACCCCTACAGTAGAGCGGCCTATTAAAGGATCTGTCTCCAGAAATGGCTGATCACATTATTTGTCAGCAACTTCCTATTACTTATCAATCACAAATAATTTTATTTGTGTAGGCAAATTTATTTTAATATTTGTTTTCGTGAAAGCTTTTGTTTCACTAGAAAAAAAAAGTATCCCTTCTCTCATGTGAACCTGCCGCTTATCTCTGCAGCTGAGGCAGAGCTGAACGCACGTATGTTAACACTGTTATCCCGACCAGTTGTAATATACATTCTAAATCAAAATAGAGAGAAAATGTAAATCCAAAAGAATGGCTCACACTGTGCTACCTGCCAGGATTTTGTCACTGTTTCATATGTACTGTAGGCATATAGAATATAGGGAAAAGCATGCTTGTATAACACTTCTAGAAATGTGTAAAATATCCTAGCAGACCCCTGCTGATTAGACTCTATTACAGTTACGGTCCACCTGCTGTTCTACAGTGATCTACATTGTCTTTCTTTTCTATGTTGGTGAAATGGGAAGTTGTGTATCCAGGCAAACATGTGCCTCTGCTTGCAAGGATTGTAGTGTAAGCTATGGCATAACTGCTCAGCACTGGGTACCCTGCTGTGATCCAAACCTACTCTTGTTAGAAGTCTGATAGTTTACTGTTAATGGAGGGCAATCTGACCACCTTGCCCAGATACATTAATATTTAATCCTGTGTTTGTTTTCCATTCATTTTACTGTAATGAATTCCAGGAATCAACCGTTTCCAATCCCCATTTTTCCAATTTAATGGATTCACATTGGCTTCTTGGTCATGCATTAGTGCCCTGCGCAGGCTTTAAGTGCAAACCATTCACTCTAATCATTTTTGCATTCGGAGCAAATGGCAAAAATGAGGGTGACAGAAACTGCCAAACACTGTACCGGGGATGGGACACTTCATCGCGGCTGCATCCGCGCCGCCGCTTCAACGCTGTCTCTTCACCACACGACAGCTCGTCGCTTGACATTTCATCGCGGGACATTTCATCGCTAAAGGTAAGTTTATTTTAGTATTTTATCTATTTTAGTTTATTTTAGTAAGGGTGGTTAGAATTAGGGTTTAGGGGGTTAGAATTAGTTTTTAGGGTTCGAGGTTCATTTTAGTATGAGGGTTTAAGGGGTTAATTTTAGTATTAGGGTTCGGGGGTTAGTATTAGCGCGTTCTAACTGCCACGCTGAACTGTCACCGATGAAACCGCGGCGAAGAAGAGTCCTAGACCCCACTGTACCACCTTAAACATAGTTCAAACACAACAAAATTGCCTCATTTATCAATAGATATTACTCTGCATGGCTGATATATTCCATGACCTATGGTTCTCCTTTCACTCTACTATTAGGATTGCTGAAGCCAATGTTAAGTCTATGGAGGCAATAATATGGCCAGTATTGTTATTTATTTATTTTTTTTTAACGGTGGCACAACACATCCAGCTATTCACCTCTTCAAAGAGGCTTAAAATACATCCAAATAGAACACCCACTAAGTAACCACTGATCCGACCCACCTTGCTGTTCCAGTTCCCCCAATGTATTACTGCCACCACCTCTTTTTTCATCACCTTCTATGTCTCTTTTTTTTTTTCTTTTTTAGCCATCAGACAATTTACCAGTGTTCCTTATCGTTTGGGTCATATTTTCACCAATTGGATAACTTATTATTGCATCTTTTGGCCAGCTTATGTAGTTTGTCCAACTTCAGTTCCTCTTGTATTATCTATTAAATCCGTCCCGTCCCTCCCTATCCCTCTATCGCTCTATTTTATTGTTTCCCACTACCCTCTCATCCTCTCCCCCCTCCCTCCCCCTTCTCCCCCCCACCCCTCCCGATATCCGTCCGTACTCTTGTATGCCCATTTTGCATAATGAGTAGTACCCATTACCACCTATGACCATTGTGGGCTGCCCACCCCTCCTAAGTCCACTATTTTAATGTCTATGTAATCGTTAAGGGTTGCCGCACACAAAGAGAAGAAAAAAAGAAAAGAGGAAAGAAGAAAGAGAAGGAAAAAAGAAAAAAACTAACGCGGCGATGCAGCGGCGCCCCCCCAGGGGCCGAAAGAGCCAGTAGGCCATATGGTCTGGTTCGTTCATGTACCGATGTTTCCTTCATTTAAAGTCGCTAGCCATTCCGCCCACTTAGAGTTATTCTTTGCCCTTATGCCAAATTGCCATTCGATTTCGGCTTCCATTGTTAGTTGATGTCTGAGTTGTTCTTTTACCGGGATCCAAGTCGGAACAAGTTTAGAGTTCCAATTCCTTGCTATTTCCAACTTGGATGCCAGCAAAGTGTGAATTATCAATGTTTCACTATCTTTTGGCCATGGGTAATCCCTTACATGGAGAAGATAATTCTGTGAAGTCAGTGGTAAGTTTGTGCCACATAATTTGTATATTTGAGAGTTTATTGTTTGCCAAAATAATTGAATAGGTGGTCAACTCCACCATATGTGGAGAAAATCACCCTTGTGGGTACCACATCTCCAGCAGATATCAGTTCTCTGTGGGTATATCTTATTCAAGCGGCACGGAGTTAGGTACCACCTATTCATGATCTTATAGTGTGTTTCTCACAGGTTTAGGCATCTAACTGATTTATAGGTTTTAGCCAATGAGTCGTACCATTGTTCTTATGTTATATCTAAGTTGAGGTCTTTGATCCATTTTTTTTTTTTTTAACTTAAAGTTTATTTTTATTTTTTTGGTATTAAAGGGACTCTGTCAAGCTACACATTGCTGCTACTGGGAATGAAGAAAGAAATTGGATTTATAATCTATACATTGTCTGCAAATACCTAAAATAATATACATAAAAATATAAATATAAATGTCTGTTGTCTCCTGCTTATGACATCATTTTGTCGTTTGATTTGCCAAGTTCATTTCTATGTAAAGCCACAGGTGATGCCATAAAAAGAAGACACCACAGACGTGTTTAAAACATATATTATATTTATTATATTTTAACCCTTTGCATGCAGCTCTGCTAGCACAATGTAGAGATCATTGTTTGTGCTCTACATTCACAGTGTGAGCAACTTTTACATTTAATAGTCCAGTGGATACAGGATGCGTTATCATAAATACAACTGAATACTTAAAATACTGTAGTGTATGAATTATGTACGAAAAACAATGTAATGAGTTTAGTTAAGCATTTAGGATTTGTGGCCCTTATCTGCAGGCCAGACAGGATTAGTTTATTATTTTTGGGAGATCCTCAAGTGACTCTATTTTTTTTTTTATTTTTTTTTTTTATTATTTTAATTCGCATGATACATAAAAATAATCAACAATAAAAATGGTCTCTCGCGGTACATGGTCAAACCATAACATAAATAACATAAATTAACTTATACATAAATGATAATAAATCAAGGGGTAAGGTAAAAGAGAAAAAGAGAAAGAGAGGGGGGAAAATAGAGGGGGGTTTTGAAAGTACCCAGGCAATGCATACTTCTTACTTTATTTTTATTTATTTTTTTAAATGAAGATGGAAGATTCCATCCCATACTAAAAGCCCCTTGAGCAATCATCCCATATCTCAAGAAGCTCATAATATTGAACAATTCTATCATTCGTTGTATAATGCATCTTTTCCATTTTTAGATTATATTCAATTAGATTGCTTAGTTCTTCTTTAGTTGGGATTGTAGAGCTTTTCCAATTTCTACCCAGTAACATTTTACTAGCTAACAATATCTGGCCCAAGATCACCTTCTGTGGCCTAGTAATACGTTGAGGAAATACATGTAGAGTTGCTAGTAGTGGTGACTTAACTATCGTTCTCTTCATTACCCTATCTATTAGTATGTATACATTAGACCAATATGCAGTTAGTTTCGGACAGTCCCACCATATATGTAACATTGTCCCTGGTCGGTTGCAGCCTCTCCAGCATAAGTCTGAAGACATCTCGTACATTTTTGCTATTCTGGTTGGGACATAGTACCATCTGAATAGTATTTTCTTCGAGAGTTCTACATGATTGGCATTATGTGATATCTTGCGTGGGAAATCAATCACCTGTTTCCATTCCGTAGGAGATAAGTGAGTGCTCAACTCCTTTTCCCAAGCTCTGATAAAAGGGAGAGAAATAATCATAATGGGTGCCTGTAAAACTTGATAGCATATAGAGAGGCCTTTCTTTACATAGGGCATCTTAAGACATGTGAAAATAAGTTTGTTCGGGATGTGTCCAGTTATCGAGAGCGTATGGGGGGTATGTTTAAGAACCTGTTGTACCTGAAGATATTTTAACCAATCTTTATCACTTAAATCATATTGGGCTTTTAGGTCTGAGAAAGAGCTCAGCCTATGTTGGGTGTAAAGGTCCCCTAGAATCGCAATACCCTGAGACTGCCACGTCTTCAGATTCAGGTCGGTAACCAATCGTTCCAGACTTGATATAGGGGTGGCTATTGAAAATTTAGACAATTCAGGAATTGTTAACGCATACTGTTTCCATATTTTCATGGTTATGTCAATACTTGGTACTCTGCAGGGAAACGGTTTCAAATGCTGTGTCCATAAAACATCAATTAGCCTATGTGGATGGCAAATCGCGTCTTCTACATCCACCCATGCTATTACACCTGGTGCACAGTGAGACATTAGCGATTGGGCCATGCGCGCCGCTTGGTAGTATTTTTCTACAGAAGGAACACCCAAACCCCCCCTGCTCCGGAGGTGCTGTTAACCACTTATTGGCTATGCTGGTGGGCTTGTGGGCATGAATAAATTTATATATGTCCGACTGTATAGTTTTCAGAATGGATTTGGGTATCACTATCGGTAGAGCCCGAAATATATAAAGTAGTTTTGGCATGACAGTCATTTTTATCGCCGCTATTCTTCCTAGCCAAGTGAGGAATAAGGTCGACCACTCCATCAAGTCTTGTTTAAGTTTATTCCATACTGTAAGAAGATTATGTTTGATGAGATGGGCCGGATTTTTTGTGATGCGCACCCCCAAATATGTTATATTGTCCAATCTCCATTCGAATGAGTATGCAGTTTGAAGTGATCGCAAAACTCTTGGGGCTACCCCTATCGGCAAGGCTTGTGTCTTTGATACATTGACTTTATGGTATGAAACTCTACTGAATTCATCCAAAACCTCTTGGAGATGTGGGAGCGAGTTCTGGGGATGGGATAAAGAAATTATGATATCATCCGCGAAGAGCCCTAACTTTATCTCTCGGCCTGGCGCGTACGGTATACCTGTAATCAAAGCGTGATTCCTAATTAACACCGCTAATGGCTCTAAGGCTAGTACGTATAAAAGTGGGGATAATGGGCATCCTTGTCTGGATCCATTTGTAATTAGAAATGGTTTCGATTGGAACCCAGCGTATGTGACTTTCGCCGATGGTGTAGAATATAAGGCAAAGATTGCCTGTATGTATTCTGGGGGGAATCCAAATTTGATCAGGACTGTTCGTAAATAGAGCCAGTGGAGGCGGTCAAACGCCTTTTCCGCGTCTATGGCCAATAATAGGCTAGGAATACTACGGGCTTTAACTATCGATATTGTGTCAATTATCTTACGGGTATTATCAGTGCCTTGACGTCCGTGTACGAAGCCTACCTGATCATAGTGTAAAAGACCGGGTAGTAGAGACTGAAGTCTATTGGCCAGTATTTTAGCATATAATTTTAAGTCTACATTTAAGAGTGATATCGGTCTAAAATTGGGACAGTGCGTCGGGGGTTTTCCTGGCTTGGGTAACGTGATAATGTGGGCTAACAGCATGGAAGGTGGGAACTCACCCTTTAGCCTGCAAGAATTAAGAGTCCGGGAAAGATACGGAATTAAATATTTCTGAAACATTTTATAGTATTGATTAGAAAAACCGTCTGGGCCAGGGGCTTTGTGCTTAGGGAGTGCTTTGATTGCCTTTGCCAACTCTTCTTCTGTTATTGGGGCTGTAAGATTTGGCAAAACCTGAGTTTCCAATTTTGGCAGCTCTATTTTTGCTAAGAAATCGTCTATTATATTGCTCTCCGGTTGTGGTGTGTGTAGATCTTTGTTCAAATTATACAGGGATGAATAATAAGAGGCGAAAACCTCTGGTATGTCCGCTGGGTTCAGCGTCTTAACCCCTTGTTGTGAGATTATATGTGGTATAGCTCGTTTGGCATCTAGTTTCTTTATCCGTTTAGACAAAAATCTGCTCGCCTTATTCCCTTGAATGTAAAAGGTTTGTTTAAGTCTTTGAAGATGCAATTGAGTGTGGTGTAGTTGGATTATTGAAATAGCCTGTTTTATAGCTATAATTTGAGATCTCCCTTGTTTGGTATGTTTAGCCTTGTTATTTGTTTCTAAAATTTGGAGCTCAGACAATAACTTTTTTAATTCTAGTTCTCTTTTTTTTTTTCTCGTAGGATGCTATTGCTATAAGGTGACCTCTTGTGACCGACTTATGAGCCTCCCACATAACCTCTGCTGAAATTTCTGGAGTATTATTGAGTTGGAAGTATTCTTCCAATACCTTCTGTACTTTTAGCTTATTGGTGGGATTAGAGAGTAGATTGTCATTGAGGCGCCAGGAGCCCATGCCTTTGTATGGGGATGGTACGGATAGCGTAAGGCATATTGGGGCATGGTCGGACCATTGGATTGTCCCTATCTCACATTGAGTTACACGCTGTAGAGTGGATTTGTCTAATAAAAAATGATCAATTCGGGAATAAGTTGAGTGGACTTTCGAATAGAACGTATAATCTCTAGTAAGCCCATTGGTAATTCTCCAGGCGTCATACAGTCTAGTTTCTGTTATCGTTTGTTGGAATGCTCGGCCTTGTGTTTTCAATGTGCGAAGGTATTTCCCTGTTGGTGTGGCAGATGTGTCAAGGGCTTGGTCAGCTATTGTGTTGAGATCTCCACATACGATAGTCGCCGTGGACGGAGTCATTTTAAATCGGTTAAAAACTCTTTTAAGAAAAGCGATTGGCTCAGAGTTAGGGGCATATAAATTGGCTATTATGTAAGGTGATCCATTAATGGTGGCCTCTATAATGAGGTATCTACCCTTCTTATCCCTGGTAATGTTTGATAAATGGAATGAGAGGGAGTTGTGGAACCACGTGGATACTCCACATTTTTTCTTTGGCATTGTGGCGTGAAAAACCTCTGTGTACTGTGCCGTGGACATTCTGGGGATTTTATTAGTCGCAAAGTGTGTCTCTTGGGCGCATATTATCTGCGCTTTATTGTTCTTTGCCTCTTGGAATAGTAATCTACGTTTGTTGGGTGTGTTTAGCCCCTTGGTGTTAATAGATAATATTTTGATTGACATTACAGCATATCGCAGAGAGCTATAGGCTTCCAAACCATACTTCCAGCAGCGCGCACACCCATCGCAATGTACTCCCCTCCTCTTTGGTTACTAACTACTACCGGGTAATTATCCATGGCTTTTTTTATCATAGAAATGGCCTTATCTCTGTTTTGAAAATTGGTCCAGAAATTAAGGTAATGTGGACAGAAAGAAATAAACAAAAAATTGAAAACCAAAAAAAAAAGAGAAAAGAGGGAACAGAAAGGGGGAAAAAATGGAAGGGATTAACAGCAAAATGCGTGAATACACAACATCAAAAAGGTCTTTCCCTGACCTAAAAAACATTCTCAGTGCATCTATGCACTTAATACACAGTTTTGTAGTACATTGATGCACTAGACACATCTCCAGACAGGTGGGGGTTGCCCTTAGCATGCAGAAGATAAAACTTCTCTGCTAACCAATTTAGTGCATAGAGAAGGTCGTGCGGCCTTCCAGGGAATTAGTTAGCCATAAACTGACTTGGCCCAGGAGGACCCAGTGTAGGCACCAAAAAATTACAACAAACTTATATAAAACAGGAAAGTAACAAAACTTCGATAATCAACATTTTCAGTTAAACTATGCATACTCATACCCTACTTCTCTATATTTGGCGTGAAAACGCTATCAGCGGTTGTAGCTGGCTGCTGACATTTTGGGGCGAAAAACTTCTCTGCTCTGCAAACAGGCTCAGGATGTTTTTTTGTTTTTTTTTTTTTAAATAGTAATCATTAATCCTCAATTATACCTTCTATCATCCTGTATAGGGGAAGAATGGTAGTGATCGAGTCAGCAGAGCATCTCTTGTAGATGGGGCGGGGCACTGAATGCTATACAGAACCTGAAATTGTGTCAATTCACATTGACATTGCGTATGTGTTTTAACTGGCGGTACATATTCGCAACGGTTATTTCTTTTTTTGTAAATAACATGTATAGAGGTTACCATGACTGCTCTTCATCCAGTGGAAGCGGGGAGTCTTTACTGTCAAGAAGCTTTTAAGACCTTCAAGGAATGGGAAAAGGACCGCAGTCTTGGTAGTAAGTATACGCGCTGGGTACTTCATCTAAGTCTGATCGTAGCCCCGATTACCCCTCCTAAAATGGAGAGTCACACTGTTGAGACCACGATCACGTTGAGATATGGTCCCCTTCAGGCTACATCTGTTGGGCGTTTGGGTCCGCGGCGTTCTGGGACCGGTGTCCAGTCTCTTGCTAGGCGCTGTCTCTTTCCTCGTTCCCGATCCTCCTTGTCTTGCGACGGGATTGCCCACAACTGCAGGTATTTAACTCCTTCCTCTGGGGAGCGAAACACCGTGGTAGTGCCTTGTCGGGAAACCAAAACCTTCACGGGGAAGCCCCATTTATATTTAATATTCGCCGCACGAAGGGCTGATGTCACGATCTGAAAGCTTCTGCGTTGCTGAAGAGTATGTTGGGAGAGATCCGCAAATATCTGGATCCTGTCGTAAGGAGCTGGTAAAGGTTGTAGCTCTCTTCCAACTCTCATCACAGCCTCCTTGAAATGATAGAAGTGAAGCCTTGAGATAACGTCCCTTGGTGTCTCCGGGGGCAGGTTTTTAGGTTTTGGTAGGCGGTGAATCCGGTCTATCAGAGTGTCCGTACCGGTAACATCTGGTAGGACCGTTGAAAATAGGCCTTGAACCCAGTCCGCTAGATAGGCAGGTTGCACCTCTTCAGGGATACCTCGAAGCCTCAGGTTATTGCGGCGGGAGCGGTCCTCAAGGTCCCACACTTTCTCCCGTAAACTCTGAACTTCCGCTCTAAGGTCTTTATGGGAGTCAGACAGTTCATTGTGGTGTTCTACAAGATCATCCATTTTGGTCTCCATTCTTGTGGTTCTCTCTCCCAGTTCTCTCATCTCTCTCGCAAATTCTGTTGTGAGGTCAGAAATATCTCCCTTAATCTGCGTTCGGAGCATGGTAAGCATCCCTTTAATTTCTTCCACAGTAATCGTACCTGGAGTGGATGCCGTAGAGGTAGCGTCTTCACCATCAAATGCCTCTTCGTGCTCCAGGCCCTCACAGGCGCCATCTTGAGATCTGGTCTCGGTAAGAGTATTTAGTTTTTTGTTCTCTTTTGGAGTCATAAACTTGAGCAGTTTTTCCTGTTTTCTTGAGTGTCGGTGTTGAGACATTCTGCAGGTTTGTAATCTATATTGTGCCGTAAGTATTGTCGTCTGAAAGCAAGCTTAACCCTGTAGGCCGCTGAGGAGCTCCTCTACAACACGTCCAGCACAGTCGCCCGTTAGGACACGCCCCTGATCCATTTTTTAATAGGCCGAAGTTCTAATGTAGGACCAATCTTTTTTATAAACAATACACATCTAGAGACTATTTTTTTTTACAGTCTTTATCTGTTAATAAGCTGCATAATCCTTTTACACTGTCTGATATTTCTGTTTCTACATATTTCGCTATGAAATATATCAGTCTGATATAAGTGAAGTTATCTTTCTTATTTATTCCGTATTGCAGGTGTAGATTCTCGAAGGATTTAAGCTTTGTGTCACTAAACAAATCGCCTATTTTATTCAGTCCTTTTTGTTTCCAGACCTTTAAATTTAGATCTACAATATTTTCTCTTAGGATATCTAAGGGGAGATCTTTCAGTAAGTAGTTATCGATCATTAGTTTTTTCTTCAACTTCCCCCAGCATGCGTTCAATTCCCCCATTATGAAAGATTTCTTTTTAATGTCATTTAGCTTTTGTTTATTTTTACCGACCCACCAGAAAGGTCCCATTAATTCGTCAATCCCCAGGAGATCTTTCTCTATGTTGTACCATGCCTCTTCTTTAGCGCTGGGTTTTTGAGTATTAATGGCATGTGAAATTTGACATGCCATGTGATATTCCTGTATGTCGGGGGCTCCCAAACCTCCTTGGTTTGTACTTCTTTTTAAGCATGCATGGGCTATTCTTGTTTTTTTCCCCTGCCAGATGAAATGATTCATAGACTTTTGAGCCAGTTCTAACCATGCAGGTGGTATTTGAAGTTGAATAATCCTAAATAAATAGGTCCATTTTGGGGACACATAAGCTTTCAATATATTAATCCTTCCCCACCATGAGAGCCCTAGGGGTTTCCAGTTTTTTGATTGTTTGTTGGTCTGTGTTAATAAAGGGAGAAAGTTGGTTTCAACTATTTCTTTAGGTTGAGAACATATCTTAATACCTAGGTAGTTTATTGCGACTTTTGCCCAGATGAAACCAAATTTTCCTGAGAGAAGAGACCTAGTTTCTAACGGGATGTTATTTGCTAGTGCCACTTCCTTTTCGATATTTAATTTATATCCTGAAAGTATTGAGTATTGATTTATTTCAGACATTAATGGTTTTACCTCTCGGTTACTGTTTTCTTTAAAAAAAAAAAATTCAGTCGTGTTTTCTATATTTTCCAAATTAGTTTTATTTTCCAGAAGATAGCTATTTAATCTCCAGTCTGGCCTGTGTGGTTTTGTGTGGGCTTTCAACTCCATTATAACAGTGTTATGGTCCGACCAGGTATTATTAATTATTTGAATTTTCTTTATAAGTCTAGCTATCTGAGTTTTCCCCAATATTAAATCAATTCTGGAATAGGAGAGGTGGGATGCCGAGAAGCATGAAAAGTCTTTTACTTCTGGGTGTCATATCCTCCAAAGGTCCAGAAATTGATTTGTTTTCAGGAGCTCCCTGAAGCGTCTAGAAGTGTTAATAATATGTCTATTGGGAAGTTTTGCTCTAACATTCTTTGTATCTATGATAGGTTCCGGGGGACAGTTAAAGTCTCCCAATATTACGACATGCCCCTGTCCCACTCGCTCTGCTTTATTTATAATTAAATGAAAAAACTCCATTGAGGGTTGGTTGGGGGCATAAATACATTCCAGAGTAAATCGTATATTATTGATATCCGCAATTACTAACAAGTATCTAGTTTCGTTATCTCTATCAATATGAAT
Organism: Pelodytes ibericus; assembly: GCA_036172795.1. Taxonomy (NCBI): domain Eukaryota; kingdom Metazoa; phylum Chordata; class Amphibia; order Anura; family Pelodytidae; genus Pelodytes; species Pelodytes ibericus. Next base: position 122,321,031 of record CM069859.1, read on the forward strand.
AATCTTCACTGACAAATCTTTTGAGAAAATAAGGGCGACTCCTCTCTTTTTTTTTTTATCTTGTAATGATGATTCAAGAATGATTGGAAATTTCTTATTTTTCATTCTTGTACTATCATCATTCCTCCAGTGTGTTTCTTGGATAGCACATATCTGTATGTTTTCTTTAATCAAATGGTCAAATATTATCTGTCTCTTTTGTGGCGTATTCATTCCCCGTACATTTATTGAGGCTATTCTAATGGCTTTTAATAGTGGGCTCTATATGTCTGGCCAACTCCTGAGCCCTCGGTCCGTACCTGGGGGGAACGACGCGAGTAAAAACAAGAAAAACAAAGAGAAGAAGACAAAGAGAGGAAAGGAAAAGGAAAAAAAAAAAAACAACACAGCGGACAAACATAGAAAACCCATCCCAATACGGCGCAATACTAGAATAACGCTCCGTAGACGTGCTGGTCGGCACCTCTGATGACCCGCATCGTCGTAAATTGACTTTAGACTCATCCGCGAGATGAGGCTACTGGACCCCTGCCAGGTGTACTATCTACTAACCTTCTTGTTCTCTCTCCCCGCTCCCCCTTGAAAGAAGGAGGGGGGGAGTGAGGAGAGAGAGGGTGGAGAAAGAGAGAGAAAAAAAATCGGCAATACATTGCTGTATTTTCATGTGCCTAGTTCTAATTCTGTGAATTCTTATCAAGTGCCCATTAACCTCCCTCTTCCCATTCCAACCACCCCATATGGTCCTACTCTTTAGTATATATTATCTCGTGTTTTGTGTGAATAGTATTTTGTTGGGCCCAACCTAAGTGCAAAAGATAAGGCATTATTACCATGCCTCCCTTTTCCCTATCTCCCTTCCTCTACCCCTCCCTCCCCTCTATCTCTCCTTTGAATGAAAAATCTAATATAGTGTACGTTTAATTCAGTGATCATTCTCTCTTAGTATTGGTGTGTGCCTTTATAAGTGAGAGGGGTTTAATCTTATTATTCCGTGTTTAGCTTGTGGATTTTATTAAACATCTGTTGCCTTCTTTCACCTTCTATGTCTCTTGTCAGCCGCTACCTCTAGTAGTCTCTGTCTTTGTTTTCCTAACTCAAGGTGTAACTTGTTTTTATGCTCTGTGGCAAGCACTGTGAAAATTTCTGATGTTAATACAATGTAAAAAATCTTTCCCTCCCTTTTCACCAATAATTCTGATTGTGTGTGCAACTGCATTGGTCTGCAATCAATGCCCTATGTCATTAATGGAATAACTTTGGGTTGCCATCTTTTATTCTGTAATAATGCCAACCATAGGCTAAACCTTGACCTCAAGCTAATTTTTACAGACCCACTGGTAAACCACTGACTGGGTGGAAACTTTATTTTTCATTGATGTCTTCATAATTGTAGTTCATTAGGCCCCAGAGTACCCAAGCGTCTGAGATCCCTGTTACTCCAACTCTTGGCTCTGCACTGAAGTTTTGTCTTCAACCTGTTTGCAATTTTTTCTCTCACAAAATTGATTTGTAGGTGCTTTAAAGCACAGCATCCTAGAAATTTTAATAATAAAAAATAGCAATAGTACACGTCTGATTTTGATTATTCCGTTAAATACATGTATTTTGGTATGAAAAGGAAAGTAATCTGAAAAATAATAATTATAAGTATATAGAAATATTTACCGTACATAATGGCTCCAATAGAGTATTGTGACATTGATACAGTAATATAACAATGTAAAATAATTTGTATAGTTGGTTAACCAGTGCCGTGCATTGTACAACATGTAGAGAAATCCCTTTCCAGCTATTCAGAGATTTATAAAATGCATTTGTTTCCCTCGACTGTTCATGTTAGGAGTGGAGAGAGGAATACATCCAATACACAGCTCTCTGCAGGAGGCTAATAGTCTGAGACTTCCCATTGGGAGAGAACTTTGCACTCCACCAGATAGGAAAGGGGAGTTGAGCTACCCACAGGGGGAAGGCTGCCTTTTACAATGTTAATACTCTCTGTTCTTGCTAAAACAATTGTGTGCTATTCAAAAATGGTTTGAAATCATGTATACAACAGGAAAACCGTAGTCAAAAAGCAGTGGCCTATTGAAATATAAGGAGCCTGTTGAAAATACAGGTAGCAGCACATGGTTTAGAGTCCTTCAAGTATAATGATGTAAAAAAAATAAGGTACTTTGTCATCAGGGCTTCAACTACTTCTCTATCATTTGTGAAGCCAATTGAAGAGACAATGGGGTATCTGAAACCCCATCCTTATATTCAAATTAGACCAAAGCTCAATAAATTGCTTCGCAGTAACTTGTACTGTGAAAAGAAAACAAGTGTACCATAGAGAAAGTGATGATCCAGGTCCCACAGGATCCTTCCTTAATACTGGGGATGGCATTTGACTACTCCTATTTTTACACCTTGTAAGAAAAACATTTTCAATTCTGAAAAAAAAAATATTTTGTTGGTCCTGTGTAAGCATTCACATTTTTAAATATTTTGAGTACGAGATACAGATAACAAGTATTATACATTGTCACGATCCTGGGCTTCCTCACCCACTGCCCGGAGGGTACTCACCATCTCCTGGTTCCCCTACTACACCTGTATCCCGCCGTGTGAATTCGCCATCGCGTGGTAGGCCACATCCCCGGTCTCGAGTTATACGCAGGCTGCGAGTAGTGAATGTGTGTGAGGGGAGGGTGCTACCTGGGCTGAGGGGCAGAGCTTGTACTGACAGCCCTATAAAAACCCCTCACACACTTCATTCTTTGTTTGAATATTGAGCTGCTAATTGTGGTTCTCCCTGCTTAGATCCCACTCACTCCAGAATTCCTAGACCCCGTGTTTGTCCCTCTGATACCTGACCTCGGCTTGTTTCTGGACTACTCTGAATTCTTCAATCCTGATCCGGCTTGTTATTCGTTTTGACCCTGCGCTACCTGCCCCGACTCGGGCTTGTCTCCCGTTTTGCATCTCCGCTGCCAGCATTGAACCCTTGCGTATCTGTACCATTCTTGTGGCCATTCTTGTCTATACCCTGCTCTACGCTTCCAAATAAAGACCCGACACAAACTAGTGGCAGCGATGAATATGAATAAGAAGTAATTGCATATGGTGTCACAGGGTGATGTAGTAAATAGGAGACTGCACAGAAAAATGTAAAACACAAATGTCAATTACCCATGAACTGCGGTGAAATGACCAGGAAAAAATCAGACATTGGTCCAGTAAGTTGGAAAAATTGGCAAGTTTGAGAATTTATTCACTTCATCTTCTATAACCTATTGCAGTGTTATGGAGCTCCTTTTATTGGTGTTTGCAATAGTAATTTGTACCGAACAGTAAAGCCAGAGTCTATCCTGCGAGACATCATAAGAAGTGCTGGGTATGTAGAGATATCACTGTGTATCATCAGCACAGCATCAGTCCCTGTGAAATATCTTACATCTTTTCAGAATGGTTGCTTTCAATGACATGAGTTCTCTCTTAAAGCAGCAGTTCTACCTAGCTTATCTTCTTTATGTAGTATATGTTGCTAACTTGAAATGCACTTATTTTTACCGTTTCCCTGTAATCCAATAATCAGGGTTTGGATAGATAAGCAGGATTGTTATTAAAGCAAGAGCAATAAATCATTTACCCTTTATTTGCAGTTTTTAGGAGATAACTGGTCAGATCTTTTTCATTATATCATTCAGTACTTATCTAAAAATATTTTGCTGGACACTGTCAGACCTGCCTCTTTAACACCAACCATTTCATATCCAAATTTTTTTGTAGCAGTCTGATATTCATTGAACAGAGATAAATGTCTCAGGTCATTGAATAGCACACAGTATGTGACATGGTATGGCAGTTTCCTATGCAGAATATCAATACTAATCTTTCTGTTTTTAGTACCATATTTACTCGATATAAGGTGATCCCACCAAACTTTGGATCTTAATGAGGGGGGGGTCTTGGGGAATAAAAGGCCTAAATCTAAGAAAAAAAGTTTTTCTTAGTAAATATTACTTTGCACACACTTTTCATTTATAATAAAAATGTTACAAAAAAAAGTTCTTTGTTTGCCCCTACATCACTTGCCGTGGCACCAACAACAACACATTGTTGTAGCACCCACAGCATTTGTTGCAACCACAAGGACTTACCACTGCACCATATAGCGCCTACAAGGACTGTCAGCCACCGGTATAGCACTCTGAGGACTTGCTATGACCCCAGAATACTTCTCCCTGATGTCTAGTTAGGATATATGTGCGCTGCCGAGATGCACAAATATTCTCCGGCTGCTTTGCACTGCCTAAGCGTCAGTGGAGTGTGGAGTGCCAGGAGGGTCACGTGACCTCCAACTTCTGGTGATTCTCGGGGGTGGTTACACAAGGCAGTCTGAGAGGATCTCTGTGTGCCGGCTGAGCGTACAATGAGATCCAGGTCCCTGCAGCTCTGCGGGTTCGATTTACAAGGCAACCTCAAATATAAGACAAGGTCAGTTTTTCAGAGCAGTTGCTCTGAAAAAGCCTTTGCCTTATAATCTAGCAAATAGTACTTAATGTAACACTGTGTGCACTTTCACAATTATCGATAAAATAATTAATATAAGCATGTACCTATTTAACTGAGGCTGTTTTCAGAATTCAGGCAAAGGTAAGTTCTAGAACATTTTCCTGTTTACCTTCTTATAAAGTAAAGTGTTTGCGGGAGATGGTGCCTCTGTTTAATGCATATTTTTATTACCACATTTGGTTTTTAACATAACATAATTTTATGTTGACATGTTGTATTGAGTATATTCCAGCAAGACAATTTTATTACATAAAATATTGTCATAATTAAAACAATGACTTTACTAAACAAATAGCTGGTTTTTATCGCATCCCACTAAATGCTTTATTTTATATATATGTTTTTTTTAAACCTAATATTTCCACCACAAATAAATGTTGTTGCATTTATTGACTTATATTGTTTTAATATTTATATGAATTTATAACCCATTGCACACATTCCATGAAGATTTCTTTCATCCAAGTATTACTGTAGAATAAACCATATAGAAAAGGAGATTACCAGCAAACAATAAACTCCTGCTGGGTGAATGTTTGGCAGAGGGTTATTCTTTAAAAAAAAAATTGTATTATTTCTTGGAAATATTTATGATGGGCGATCTAAATCCATAGGCCTTATTTATGTATATATTTCAAAGCTTTATGCTCAAGTTTTAAATGGTTAAGTGCAATAAATATCACAAATTATTTTTATGTATGAACAAATTGTAATTGCCATGGTTCTTTCTTTTTATATTGAGCTCTTCACATTTTATTTCTTTATATTATAGGAGAAACCATTGCACAACTAACTGACATGAGCATCGGGGAACGGCCAGACCCTGATGGAAGAGTTACGATATTTACTGATAAGACAGGAGTGGTAAAAGCCGCAAGACTGCTCCTTTCCTCGGTTACCAAGGTCCTCGTGTTGGCAGACAGGATAGTCATTAAACAAATTATCACTTCCAGAAATAAGGTAATTACTATGTACTTGTGGTTGATGGCTAAAAACTATCTTTATAAAAAAGAAATGCTAATTTCTGTCACTAGTGATGAGATCAGATTATCTTTATTGTGCACTAAGGATTAAATTGGCCTACCTACGTCTGTAATTCATAAAAATGTTCATGACCATTATGTCACACAATCACTGTCAGAGGACGTGGTTGTTAATGACTATTTTGTTCAAGGTGCTAAATGTCAAAATTCCACACAAATCCTTAATTCACAATTGAAGGTAGCTGTGTTTAGGATTATCATCCATGCAGTAGATTTTTACATTACAATACTCGTATATCATGTATGTTGTAGTATTTAGTAGAATAGGAGCAGAGTAGGTAGTAAAAAATACAATAAGCATAAACAAACTATCCTCTAGTTATATACTTTTCAGGAGGCAGTCCAAGCATAGTTATGAAAAATGATGTTAAGATTTGAACATAAGCGGGAAAAAAATTATGGTTCAATTTAAAGAGAAAACAAACATATGTGAGAGGGGAGAATGCGCAAATTTTTTACATAGGTCATATGAAAAACCAGGGTGGTGTCAATCATAACACCCAATGATAAAGTGTAATCAAACCGAAGCATCCATATGAAAGAAATAAACCTCATGCTGGTTTGTCCCAAGGTCATATGGAGCCAGGGCAGATGTTTGTACCATTTACAACACCACCCAAATTTTATTCTACACTTGGGACTAGGAGGAGATACCCATTTTCCAACAATGTGCTATACATCATTGAGTTGTTGGATTAATGTAAACTTTTACATATATATGTGTAATTTATGTCTGCAAAAGTAATATTGATATTATGTTTTTATTGAAAAAAACACCTAGCTTTTATTCAGCTGTCCGTGTCAATAGGAATACAGATATATATATATATATATATATATATATATATATATATATATTTGATATAGTGTGTGTAATGTTAGCAATTATGTTTGTAACTATGCACAGTGAATTGTTTTGTCTGGCAGTAACAGAGTTAACCACTGTGAGCACACCCGCTTATGGTAACATTGGTAATCAGTCTTGGTAAAATACTGCAAGCTGTAAAGCTGCATAATAAACGATCACTAATGGTTACATAGTTGGACATTTTGTAAAGGGTAATAATAAAAAATGAGTAAACTGAACCAGTGGTTGCAATAAATGTGGTGAAACAAGCATTTCTTAACTGCATGCATAGGATCGGTATGGCTGGTATGGTTGTCAGATACTGATTAATTTGCATTTGATTAATTTGAATTTTCTTCTAATAAAGCAATCCCTTAATGAGTATCATATCACCCTCACAAAATGAAACTGCACCTTTAATGTACCCAAATGCACGCTAGATTCCATGTGTCTTAACAGAAGCAAAGTGTGTTTAGACTGTCCTGGAATCCTAATGGCAGAGCCCTTTTCTGAATTCAAGGGATAAACTGGCTAAGCTTACTGGATTCCCCTTGAGGGAAACTGCACATTTATGGGCTTTGGGCTATCTGCAACCACTTTCAAATCAATTAATGCACAATAATCTCTGTAATGGGATCACATTGACTTTGAACAAATCTTCCTTTTCCGTTTTCTTTTCTTTAAACATTTAATGAGCATATATCGGCCTTAGGGATGTTACCATTTTATGCATATGTCTTAAAGCATTCAACTGTCCAATGAATGATTATTGATATTTCAGAAAAGGAGTTAATCTAAGAACTATTTTCCCTACTTCAGTCAGTCTCCCCAGTGACTCATCTCCAGTATTTTAAGATATTCCAAAACACATGCTTTTCTATACTGTAGGGCAATCACATTTTCTGTGTAATAAAGGCAGTACTGTTGTATTAACAATGTCCCCAGATCATGGTGTCACAGAGTGAGGTGTAGGTCTGGCTATGATGATGAGTTCTAAATGTGAAAGGGTTAATGCTAAATAGATGCCTCACTTTGCTACTCTCGTAAAAGTTACTGCATCCCCCCAGTAAACAAATTGCTGCCACCACCAATGATTTCAGGAAAAGCCAGAAGGGTTTGGACATTCTTGCAGTCTGTCCTCAAATAATATTATACAGGCATCCATTGACCCATGTAACTTATTATAAAAAAGTATGTCTCCCCAAAAGCTATGACTTCCCAAAAGACAGAGCCCCGAGTAACAATTGTACTGTTATACAAACAATGTTTATAAGAACACAAAACTGGCCAAAAAAGATGAAAATAACTAAGCACAGATAGAGATGCCCAATTTTATAGGACATATAGACATGAAGAGGTCCTGGTGTGTAAAATAAAAAATGGTTCTGATACCAGAAAATAATGCTACGTAGAACCAGTGGTGTATTTAGGATTTGTGCGGCCCTAGGCTTGACTAAATTTACAATGCAATTTTCCGGGTCTGCACACATCAGGAAGGTGCATCGAGCAAGAGTTCAGCAAAAATCTTCACCCAATAAAGAAAAGCTAAATCGCTCAGCACAGTGGGTGATTTATACCAACAGCAAAAAAGCAGCTACATTTCAACTCCCTTAATAGTATTTTTCCAAACCTAAACTTACACACAGCCCTCGATCTTCATTTACCCCATCCCTTCCTGTCCAGACAACTTAGGATCCATCTCTGATATTTCTTTCCCCAAGCAGCTTGGCTGTGGCATCTCTGTCCCCTTCTTGGTGCACATCTGGTGCCTAGACTTAAGAATACTGCCAAGTGTGAGGGGGTGGAGCTGGCACAGATTTCATTCTGCATGTTCGGTGGGTGAGCCAGTGAATGGGTGGATGTCAGAGGTGGCATTTTATGCTGTCCCCTGCTGCCCAAGGTCTAGGCAAAAATACACACTGTGTAGAACACTTCTTTGTTCCAAATATCTGTCCACTGCAGATGGTACACACCAGAGAGGAAAATGAGCTACAGCAGCTTTAATGGTCTTTAAAATCAAATGTTGAGAAACCTGGAAAACCACATCTGCCTTATCAAAATGGTTTATGCCAATATTGGTTGCATGCATAATTTTGAAAAATTGTTTGATCTCTTCCTCCTTAAGTACACATTTTTAATAAACATACTAAGGTTTATTTATCTGCAGCTAGATATTGTCTTATTTCTATAAACTCACTCATGACAAATATTCAGTCAGAGATCTATTTGACCAGAGGGGTCAGACAGTGGTGTATCTTGGTTTGGTGCTGCCCCCCATCGCCCTCATTATATAACCCCACAATGTCCATTACATGCCCCCATCACCCTGATTAATTGTAAGGAGCTAAAACTTGCTGAACATTGGGGGAGGGAGTGAAAATGTTTGAAGCACCAGCAGTGTGCTTTAACACCCTCTGGCAACGTGCCGCCCTAAGCGAGTGCCTTGTTTGCCATGTGGAAGATACACTACTGGGATCAGTTACCGCTTTGTTTCTGTGAATTGTGGATGTGATACATTTCAGATAACGTGTAGACCTTAATTAACTAAACAGAAAATAAATACTTCTCTCTGTCTAAATGTATTTAAACTAAATATAATAATAGATATAAGAAAATAAAATATTTTATATAATGCCTTTAGAGCCAGTGACCCTGCAAGGCCTGTAACCCTTGACCTTGTAGGGTACCAGGTAGCTCCCTTCATGGACAATACAGAGTCTTGCTATAAATGTGTTCTGGAACATCCAAAATATGTGATATCTACAAAGATCAGAGAGCAGGGAACAAAACATGGAAAGGAAAACTATTTCTGAAACAAACATGCCTATATAATTCAGGCTATGTACAAGCCCTTAAAGAATGTGTAGAACATCACCTCCTGTTGATGGCTAGATCTTCAGAGATCTTCAGACAATAGTAATCTCTCTATATGCCTGTGTCTCACTTCTTTGATTTTTTTCTCTAGCTCCCTCTCTCACTCCCTTACTTTTCTCTTCTTTTCTATACTCCTCTCTCCCCTTTCCTTTTCCCTGTCTTTCATTCGTCTTTCCATATTTATGCCCCTTTATCTCTCTCTAGCTATCTCTCTTATTTCCTTTTCTATCTCTCTCTAGCTATCTCTCTCTTTGTACCCGTGATAAAACCTTAGTGTTCAATCTATTGATATGTGATTATTTCTGTAATTGATTATTTTTTGTCACACTTTCCCAGGTCCTAGCAACTATGGAGCAACTTGAGAAAGTGAACAGCTTTCAAGAGTTTGTACAAATATTCAGTCAGTTTGGTAATGAAATGGTTGAGTTCGCCCATCTAACGGGGGACAGACAAAATGTAAGTATAAACGTTGTGCTTTTAAGTTAGCGTAGCAATGAGAACACATTAAGGATCTAGCAATATAGCCTTAATCTCTGTGGGAGAAGCTGAAATTGTACCACTGCTAGTTTAACAATTTAAAAAGTGCTTTGAAAAGCAACCTTTGTTGTGTGCGTTTATTTATTTATTTCTCCCTGTACCCTTGTGTAAAGCAAAATGTGTTTTATTTGGCTGTGATGTTAAAGATATTAATGTGTGATTTTTTTTCTCTCTCTTTAGGACCTAAAAAATGAAAAGAAAAAGGCTAGTATGGCTGCAGCAAGAGCAGTACTTGAGAAATGCACTATGATGTTGCTTACTGCTTCTAAGGCAAGTTCCAATTCACTTTTTATATACCAAAACAGGAACAAACAACATTGTGTAACCAAAACTCACCTCTTTAAGGAGCTTACTATTCAACCCGCTAGAATGCGTGTTAACTAACCGCTAACTAATCCAACCAGTTCTCACTGTTAGGAATAGGAAGCTTACAACTAATCCAGCTGGAACACACATAACCAATCTCTGGCCAGACCCATCTTGCTAAAACCATCCCTACTACTATTACTACCATCACTTCCTTTGACCTTTTCACTGCTATATGTGTCTCATATCCCCCACTCCTTCTTGATTGTAAGCTTGCAAGCAGGGCTCTCTACTTCACATATCAGTTTGTTTTTGTTTGTTAACTTAGTATAAAGTCCCCCTCTATAAATTCTAACTAGTGTTACGTAAATTGTTGATTTGGGTAGACCCAAGATATTTGTCTCTGATGGCACAGATCACCTCTCAGGCTCCTTTGTAGTTTTGCTACTGTAGGGATATACTGTTGGGATATCATGTCCTAGAAAGGCTGAAAAGAGGCAGGCCTCTGAGGGCACAGGTCCTCTTTCTTCTCGGCCTTCCTGTTAAGTTGGCATTTAACAAATAAACCATGTCTCTTCTAAAGTTCTGTCTCTACTCCGCCTACTAACATCTACCCATATGTGTATAATATAATTGGGCTGCTTTCTGATCTTATTAATAGCGCATAAGAATAAAGCATAAAATATGATAAATCCAAGTTTTGATGCATCATTGTTGTCAGACGGGATCCTTTCTGCTCTTCTGTGTGACCAACATGCAGTATTTTATTTGGTTATTTTATATCCATTAGTAGTTGTTCTCAGTCGTGAACTTTGGCTTTATTTTCTACAGTTTACCGGTCATACCATAATGACTTCTATTATATTTATATATATCTCTAAAGGAATCACTTTAGAGCAGAACTGACTGGTTTTTCTATAACAAAAGAAACCTACATTTCTAAGCCTCTTTCTGGATACTGTACTTGACAAAATGGTTCACATATTTGGATGATCATGCTTGATTGTATTTTCATTGCATTTATTTTTCTGAATACAATTTATTGTTATTTTAAAGACTTGCCTGAGGCATCCTGATTGTGAATCAGCCCGTATTAATAAAGAAGGTGTCTTTCAAAGAATGCGACTGGCTTTGGAGCAAGTAATAGAAATTGTAACGGATTCTCGGCCTAACGTGGAAACTGAAATTGCCTCAGTCAGTATTTATACTGGAATCAGAGAGTTTAAGGTGATAAAATATTTCCTTTTATAAGTCAACTGTTTACTAATAAATTAAAAATGATTACTGTGTTTATTAATTTCAAGAGTGTTAGATTGGTGTCTGGCCTACTTGTATGTACCCCATTTTGTTTCCTCAAAACAAAATGTATTTGTTTTCATGTCCCCTCTGTTTGAATGATACAATTCTAGAAACATTGTAGTTATTTTTCTTTTTTTAAGATATTTAAGTATTTTGACAATGTTTAAACTTTACAAAAATACTTTTGACAAAAGGTATGTAAATTATCCTGCCCTGTCAAGAACATAAATGTTTTACCTTCTTTTGAATGAACATACCGTATTTGCTCGAATATAAGACGAGGTTTTTTTCAGAGCAAATGCTCTGAAAAATCCCCCTCGTCTTACATTCGAGGTCGTTTTATAATCTGACCTCAAATTGAGGTCAGATTATAAGACAGGGATCCAGGTCCCCAGCAGAGCTGCAGGGGACCTGGATCCCCCTCTCTAGCAGCAGGGGATGTCTGCGCAATGAGCGCAGACTCCCCTGCTTCCGCCCGGCACGACCGCCGGGGCTTCTGTGAAGAAGCCGGGTACTTCCGCTTTCGTCACAGAAGTCCCGGCGAGCGTGCCGGGCGGCAGCAGGGGAGTCTGCGCTCATCGCGCAGACATCCTCTGCTGCCCCGCTAGCCACCAGGGAGAATCGGGCAGCTGGGGGATGTCTGCACGATACGTGCAGACATCCTCCATGCTGCCCGACACGGCAGTCTATTATGACGGACCAGCTGTCCGTCATAATAGACGGAGGTGTCGGGCAGCATGGAGGATGTCTGCACGTATCGTGCAGACATCCCCCAGCTACCCCCACTAGCCACCAGGGAAAGGGGGGAGATAGAGAGAGAGAGACTAGGGGAGGGAGGGGGGAGATAGAGAGAGAGAGACTAGGGGAGGGAGGGGGGAGATAGAGAGAGAGACACTAGAGGAGGGAGGGGGGAGATAGAGAGAGAGAGACTAGGGGAGGGAGGGGGGAGATAGAGAGAGAGAGAGACTAGGGGAGGGAGGGGGGAGATAGAGAGAGAGAGAGAGACTAGGGGAGGGAGGGGGGAGATAGAGAGAGAGAGAGACTAGGGGAGGGAGGGGGGAGATAGAGAGAGAGAGAGAGAGACTAGGGGAGGGAGGGGGGAGATAGAGAGAGAGAGAGAGAGACTAGGGGAGGGAGGGGGGAGATAGAGAGAGAGAGAGAGAGACTAGGGGAGGGAGGGGGGAGATAGAGAGAGACTAGGGGAGGGAGGGGGGAGATAGAGAGAGAGAGACTAGGGGAGGGAGGGGGGAGATAGAGAGAGAGAGAGAGAGAGAGAGAGACTAGGGGAGGGAGGGGGGAGATAGAGAGAGAGAGAGAGACTAGGGCAGGGAGGGGGGAGAGAGAGAGAGACTAGGGCAGGGAGGGGGGAGATAGAGAGAGAGACTAGGGGAGGGAGGGGGGGATAGAGAGAGAGAGAGACTAGGGGAGGGAGGGGGGGGACAGAGAGAGAGAGAGACTAGGGGAGGGAGGGGGGAGATAGAGAGAGAGACTACGCTGGGGGGGGGGGGGGGAAAGGCCGGAAAGGAAATAAAAACAAGAAATGCATTTGTATAATATCAATTTTTTATTAAATATTAAAAAGCAATTTACATATATACAAGAAAAAAATTTTTTTCCTATAGGGTAGTCTTATATTCAGGCTTTTGTTTTTTTTGCTAAAGGAATATACAAAGTTTGGGGGGTCGTCCTATAATCAGGGTCGTCTTATAATCGAGCAAATACGGTAATACACAATGATATTTCTTATTAACAATATCAATTTGCCTTGTTTGAAATGGAGTATAAAAATAACATGGGAAAAAATAGAGACAAAGGTAGGAATGATTGCAGTAGAAGAAAAAAAGTTGGAGGCTAGCCTTTTTGTGGTAGTACAGAACATAGCAATGTAGTTTACATGTGAATTATGTTATTGACTTGGAAAATTAATTACTGAATTGCCCTCTCCTTTAGTTGGTGTATCTACCAACTGAGCTACAGCAGTTTGCCTGTAGAATTCTGCTGGCATCTAATATTTTAGCACGTAATTTTTTGATGGTGTAGAGCAGGGGTCCTCAAACTACGGCCCGCAGGCCACATGCGGCCCGCCGAGCACATTTATTCGGCCCGCGGGGGGTGCTGGCATAATATTCCTGGGCATCTGACTGGCATAATATTCCTGGGCATCTGACTGGCACACTATTCCTGGGCATCTGACTGGCATAATATTCCTGGGCATCTGACTGGCATAATATTCCTGGGCATCTGACTGGCACACTATTCCTGGGCATCTGACTGGCATAATATTCCTGGGCATCTGACTGGCATAATATTCCTGGGCATCTGACTGGCATAATATTCCTGGGCATCTGACTGGCACAATATTCCTGGGCATCTGACTGGCACAATATTCCTGGGCTCTGACTGGCATAATATTCCTGGGCATCTGAATGGCATAATATTCCTGGGCATCTGACTGGCATAATATTCATGGGCATCTGAATAGCATAATATTCCTGGGCTCTGACTGGCATAATATTCCTGGGCATCTGACTGGCATAATATTCCTGGGCATCTGACTGGCATAATATTCTTGGGCTCTGACTGGCATAATATTCCTGGGCATCTGACTGGCATAATATTCCTGGGCATCTGACTGGCATAATATTCCTGGGCATCTGAATGGCATAATATTCCTGGGCATCTGACTGGCATAATATTCCTGGGCTCTGACTGGCATAATATTCCTGGGCATCTGACTGGCATAATATTCCTGGGCATCTGACTGGCATAATATTACTGGGCTCTGACTGGCACACTATTCCCATTGAAATACTGGTAAGTTTATTGATTTAACTTTACTTCATTTTAAATATTGTATTTGTTCTCGTTTCTTCACTTGGAAATAAGATATATGCAGTGTGCATAGGAATTTGTTCATAGTTTTTGTTTTTACTATAGTCCGGCCCTCCAACGGTCTGAGGGACAGTGAACTGGCCCCCTGTTTGAGGACCCCTGGTGTAGAGAATCCAGTGACCGTTATAACCGAATATACTGATTATTAACAATGAAAGGTCACCGGTGTGAGAGTGAACCCCACCACTTTACACCTTGGCCAAGTGCACCATAAGTGGAAATACCTGCCCTACAAATTGCATTCCTTTTAAATGCAGATCATATGGCATTTAATGGGTATTAATTTGGTATGTGTCATCCTAAATAATCTGGTCAAAATTTTAAGAACATTGCAATTGTTGGCATAAACAGACAGCTTTGATCCAAAAAATCCAAAGTTTCTGTCAAATCTTCCCACTCTAATTCATTTCCTGTATTCTTTTCCCACTATAACACAGGGTTTAATAAATTTAATAAATCTAGGACAGTCACATAGACAGACAGAAAGAGACAATCACATTGACAGACTGTCGCAAGCCAGCAATGAGGGGCGCCATGTAGAAGATGGCAATACCCGGACACCAGGTCTCAGGTTTTGTTGAGCCCTGCTGTAACGTATGACTTGGATCCTATTTTTTGTATTCACAAGCATATTGGTAGAATGTGTTGGGGTTTTTTTTTATCTTCCTGTTTGAAAGTAATTTAATTGTTTGAACAAACATTAATTATGTTACAGTACTGCTGCAAAGTAATAATTTGTTATGATGTTTTGTTTCTCAGAGTAAAGTTGAAGGACTTCGGGAAAACCTATATTTCCTTTCCAAGGAGAATGTTTCCACTATGCTAGAAGTAATTCTAGAACATACAGAGGACTTTACAGACTCTGCATACACCAGCCATGAGAACAGAGAACGTATTCTGGAATTATCTAACCAGGCCAAGATGGAGCTAGAACAACTGGTTTCAATATGGATGCAAGCTGTAAGAGCTTTTTAACAAAGTAAATCTTTTTTTATTTTCTGCAAAATCCTCCAGTCAATTTTACTTTATTTCCCTTGGGGTCTTTTGCAAACTGTGTGTGCTGTAGAATGTGATCTATTGTGCATTAAGAAGCAAACTTGCTAATTTATTGCAACTCTAAATATATATCTATAATGTTTTATGTATTATAATTTGTATTCACGATATTACAAAAAGTGTACAAAAAACATAAGAGACATATAGATAAACATTCAAAAACATGTATGACTCGAGGAGATGGAAGAAAAAAAATGGGTGGCATCATGGATAGCTATATTACTATATTATCAGTATATTGTTTTTACTTTTAGTCTTTTTCAACTGCCTCTTAATTTGAGCCAGCACGTTCAAATTTACTATATTACATTTTTCTGAATGGATAGATTTCTAATCCAGCTCACCCATTTTTCCATTCTAAGATGGGCATGTACTAAACACATGCAAAACTATTTTGCAATGTACACTCAAATAGTAAATAGCAAATATAACCGCAATATATAAGCGTGACCGGAAAAATCCACACTACATAAAAAAGGGAAGAGGCGTAAATCAGTGGGAGGGGGGGGGGTGGAGTGCAAAATGTTACAAATATTCTCAAATTGCTCCTTACTCATGTTTTACGCACTTTTTTCCCCAACTGCACTTGTTTAAATACATAAAGGGAATTTAAATACATAAAGGGAATCAACACAGTAAAGGAAGAGAGTATATTTAAAAGAAGAAAAACTACCACAACTAGAGGACATAGTCTTAAATAAGAGGGGCAACGATTTAAAAGTAATATCAGGAAGTATTACTTTACTGAGAGGGTAGTGGACGTATGGAATAGCCTTCCAGCAGAAGTGGTAGAGGTAAACACAGTCAAGGATTTTAAGCATGCGTGGGATAGACACAAGGCTATCCTAGCTATAAGACCGGGAACGGGGGACTAATAAAAGTACTCAAAAAAAATTGGGCAGACTAGATGGACCGAATGGTTCTTATCTGCCGACACATTCTATGTTTCTACCCCCTATATTGTAAGACAATTTGGTTGATTAAATGGCCTCTAATGAGTTCAATACCCCCCCCCCCCCTTTTCTAGCTATAATCATATTTACTGCTATGAAACAGTGAATAACTAAACTGATTGATTGACATTAATAAATCGAAAGCTATATCCCATCATTTTTTAACTCTGTAACAAGTCCACCAGCAACTGAGCGCAGATTTAATCAGAAAGAACCTTTTGACAGATGTATAGCACCCTTGCAGAGTCCCCACTGTCCAGGCGTATTCTAAATATAACAGACCCCATGACAATAAGAGACAGCACGGGGCTGAAATAAAAGGACAATGATCCCAAATACTTTGATTAGGTGGGTGAGGAAGGCGTAATAAACTTATGGCAGATCCAATTGCAGAGGAGAAAAAATGAAGTAGGGATTTGATGGATGAGATGAAAAAAAGTAAATCCAGGCAGAGTAGATGTAGGAACACAAATAAAATCAGGTCCAGAAGACTGGTCAGGATCAGGTGAAATAACTGGTTCAGGAAATGGAGGAAACTAAGAGCTTAACACAGTGGTAGTAACACTCTCAGGAGATAAAGTAGAACTGAGCACTGATGTTGAGGGCTCAGGGCTTTTTAAAGGGCTGCAGTGGGCGTTTGCATGATTTAGGGGGAGGTGCCACGGCAAGTCCCAGCCTCCTGAGTGGAGTTGAGGACAACAATGAACTATTCCCCGTCAAACTCCACTGCCACCCACCGTGCGTGCGCAGCCTTGTTGATATCAGCCTTGTTGATATCATCCTTGTGATATGCGGAAGTGCATAGACATGCGCATTCGCTCCACGGAGATGTCGGACCATCACTGAACCTCTAAATATGGAGGTCTCAAGGGGGAGGATCACTCGATATGTGTGGAGCAGGTAGCCTCCGTGGCTGCCTGGCCCCCATTTCAGCAATGCGCTGACAAATCCTCACTCCCAGCATATATTCGTAGACTGTAGGGATACATAGAGGGAACCAGATTCCACCTATTTGCTACTTTATAAAAAGTTTGTACTAAAGTTAGATCATGGACATACTGGTGTACTCTTTGTAGAGCAGCTCCCCATTGCTTGGTGGTCATTTTTATCCCCAAATCTTTCTCCCACTTTGTAAACCATATTCTCTCATCTGGATTATTGGCTTGAGTTCATGACACATATCAGCAATTTCTTGGTCATTCTGTAGGGCAAAAATCTAGTCTTTTTACTCATGGTTTGCTGTCCTTTTATCATAACTTTGTCCAGAAGGGATTTCAATCTTAAATAAGCAAATATTTCTGAGTTTGGGAGATTATATTGTTGTATCAGAGTTGGGAAGGTTTTTAGCTTTTTCCCTGAAATTACATCTACCGTATTTTCCGGCGTATAAGACGACTTTTTAACCCCTGAAAATCTTCTCAAAAGTTGGGGGGTCGTCTTATACGCCGGGTACTGGGATTTACTCACCTATTTTCTGCTCTGTCTCCGCTCGCGCTGTTAAGCCGGTCCGTGGCTGTGAGGGAAGCGTTGTGAGCTCCCCTCAGGCCGCGCGGCTCAATAAAGTCTGTTTAAACTTTTTTTTTTAAACAAAACTTTATTGTCCGCGCGGCCTGAGGGGAGCTCACAACGCTTCCCTCACAGCCACGGACCGGCTTAACAGCGGGAGACAGAGCAGAAAATAGGTAAGTATTGAGGATTGGGGAAGGGGGGAGGAGGGTGGCAAACTCTATATTTTAACCTAAAAGGTTAAAATATAGATGCGATTTTTTCGGCTTATAAGACGACTTAGTTGGGGGGTCGTCTTATACGCCCAGTCGTCTTATACGCCGGAAAATACGGTACATCATTTTCTTTGCCTCTTGATATCCATATTTTTATTGGAAATTACTCTAGATAAAGACCTAGATTTTTGAAGTCCATAAAACCTGGGATTTTACGGTCTAATTTCAATCATTTTTTATTTTCTGCCAAGATTTCATTAGTTGTTCCAGTATTATATTTCGATTTTTAAATAATGTCTTCATTTGGTCAAAATCCCATATTAGAGTACCAAGATAATATGGCGTTATAGAATTTGTCTCTTCTTTAGAGACATCCAAAGTCATGCTGTTTAAATGAAATGTAATAATCTTTGAGATATTTGGGTAACCCATCCCACCATGAATTATTTTATAATTTTTTTTAAACAAATTCTTGGCTATTTGCCTCTCCATGCAAAGTTCCATTAGCGATCGTATGTAGGCAACTTTTTGGGACCTCCAGCAGTAACATTCTAAATAAATATGTCCGTTTTGGTAACCAATAGGACTTTACTAAATTAGTCCTTCTCCACCAGGATATCTTTGTTTGTCTCCATTTGTTAATATTTTCTTTGTATCGTTAATAAATTTCAAGACATTTATATTTTCAAAATTAGAAGGGATCGGTATACCCATTTAATTCAATTATTTCTCTGAGTAACTAAACTCAGTTTTTAAAAACAATTCTTCTATGGTTTCCTTCTGCAATTTTTTAAACTGGGAAATATGTTATTAATATTTAATTTATAATTCAAAACTCTCCTTCATCAGGTGAATCAGCGAGGTCTCTGGATTAGTGATGGTAATAAGAATATCATCGGCATAGAGTGATAGTTTTAGATCTCCCCCCACAGAGTTTAGGGTTGTTTCTGACATTTACAGCCAGTGGTTCTATATTAAGCACATATAATATTGGGTAGAGGTGGGCCTTGACTGGTTCCATTATTTTAAGGGGAACCAATCCGAGTATATATCCTTGCCCACCACTCTAGCCGATGGGTTAAAATACAAGAATTCGATGGCTCTCCGCATCCATCCATCTATTCCGAAAGACCTAACTGCCCCAGACATGAGCCCCCACCGACCCTGTCGCATCTTTGACATTAATTAATTTTATCATGATTCCATGAATGTCTACCTGGCGTGAATCTTATAACCCTCATTCTATTTGCAAAGACAGAAGAGAAAAGTTTTATGTCAACATTTGTTAGCTATATTGGTCAATAGCTAGAAATATTTGTGGTATCTTGGTTTAAGAATTGGCAAAATGGAACTATTAATTACACATTCACCACAGCAATGCTAAGAGTAAGTTACCTGCTGCTGACTTCCTTTGGCAGTATAAGCATGATAAGAGAACATCAGTTTTGTCACACACTGCTACACACTATAATAGAGTAAATGTCAACAGCATTAACAAAATGCATTTAAAGTATGTTGGTATGCCACAGCAACAGAGGATATATTTTAAAAGAGATAATGGTTGATTTATGTTCCTTTAAAATAAAGATATTTTTAATTTTAAGATTAATCCTCCTGACTTAAATATAAGGCTTTCAAGGGTTGGGTAACTTGGTTGGTAATAATTTGATTATGTAAATGGCATGCTAACTGTTAAAAAAACATTTTCCTGACATGGAAGGTTACTCTTTATAGAGCTATAACATACTTTATATAGATCTCTGCACTAAAAATACCTTTTTAGTATTTTCTCTGGTTTGTATATATTTATGAGCTGCTTTACCATATTTTATACATTTTTATAAGGTATTGCATACATGCAGTGGGCTGAAAATAAAATGGTGGATAAGGGTAGCAATCTTTGTTTCCTGTACAGCTTTCCCGCCAATAACCACTTCACTATGCATATTTATTTTTTATTTGTTTCATGTTTAAACTATATAAGATATATGATTGCTGATTTTGTATGGGGTAAATTAGTCATGAATGTTTTAGGAAGATTGATTTTCTATTTGAAATACACACAGTATACTATAAATAGTGAAGTACCATGGACATGAATAAAGCATTTATGTTCTGTATAAGAACTGATTTGCAGATTACTCTTCTTTCGGGAAGACTGATTCTCAGGATCAAGATTTTTGTTTTGTTTTGGAGACTTATATACATCGCTCTAGTGTTTCACTGTGTGTTAAACATATAGTGGTTACTCTAGATTGGCCTAATTGCCATTTGTAAAAGTATTATAATCGAGGTCGTCTTATAATCTGACCTCAAATCGAGGTCAGACTATAAGACAGGGATCCAGGTCCCCCACAGAGCTGCAGGGCACCTAGATCCCCCTCTCTAACAGCCGGGGGATGTCTGCGCGATGAGGGCAGACTCCGCCTGCTGCCGCCCGGCACGACCGCCGGGACTTCGATGATGAAGCCGGGTCCCTCCGCTGCCTCCACTAGCCACCAGGAGAATCGGGCAGCTGGGGGATGCCCCCACTAGCCACCAGGGAGCAAGAAACAGGTGGGGGGGGGGAGGGAGGGGTAGAAAGACAAGTGGAGGGAGGGGGGACAGAATAAAGAGGGGGGGGACAGAGAGTAACAAGAGGAGGGGGCAGAGAGAAACAATGGGAGGGAGGGGGAAGAGACAGAGACAAGGGGAGGGAGGGGGGAAGAGAGAGACAAGGGGAGAGAGGGGGGGAAGAGAGAGACAAGGGGAGGGAGGGGGGCACAGATAGTAACAAGGGGAGGGGGGGCAGAGAGAAACAAGGGGAGGGAGGGGGGAAGAGACAGACAAGGGGACCGAGGGGGCAGACAAAGGGACGGGTGAGAGGCAACACTAGGGGGAGGAAAGAAACAAAGCTGGGGACAAGGGAAAGAGAGAGGCAGCATTGGCACATAAGGAAAAAATAAGGAAATAAAAACAAGAAATGCATTTTTTGATATCATAATTTTTTATTAAAAAAAAAATTTACATGTGAATATATACAAGTTGAATTTTTTTTCTATAGGGTAGTCTTATATGCAGGCTTTTAGTTTTTTTTCCTAAAGGAATATCCAAAGTTTGGGTGGTCATCTTATAATCAGGGTCGTCTTATAATCGAGCAAATACAGTAATTATTTTTGTTGTTAACATGTTGGGAAATAAGACATTTTACACAAACATCTTAGCTGAGGATGCTAATGTTCCACAAAACCTTTTTATAATGCAAAAATCCATGGGAATCAATGGTTGTTTTTTTTGTGTTCCATTTATATTTAGACCAACTTAATTTCTTCGATTTTACGAAGTGTTTGAAAAGATACGAAGGATTGCCATCCAGCCGGTGTTTTGCAGTTTCAGTTTATACAGGCTATAACAAAGCTCTATGAGGTTTTTTAGTTGGCATATTTTGAGAAAACACTGAGGCAGATACACACAACAAAACAACACTTAGTAGAACATTTATTGATCATGAAAGTCTTAAAGTTATGTTAAATCTTTATATTGAGTAACCTTCCCTTGTGAGAACAATGTTGTTTTCACAATTGCATGCTAGCATGCCATTTAAATGATCATCAAATTATGTTACACAATCCTGAGTTTAGCTATAATTGTACCACTGTAACTTGGGGAGGCAACTGCTCCTATAGAAATAAACTTGGAATAATGGCAAACATTTACAACAATTAATAAATCAGAGCCATTCTGCTGATTTACTTTCCATTTTCAGTTCTCTCTTGTTAATTTTGAAATGATCACAGGTTATGCTTGGGAGATTTTTCTCTGGATTCTGTTGAGCCAGGTGTGACATGGACAACATAAACATCCCCTTATTGGTTCCCCAGTTTGTGAGTCCAGTAAGGGACAACCCTGGACCATGCCCTTTTACAGTAAACAAAAAAAAAAATACACTAGACTTCACATTGGTCTCAAGCCAATTTTTTACTGGCCTGCCGGTAATATACGGACCAGATGAAAGCCCTGGAGATAGGGTTGCCACCTGGCCGTTATATTAGCGACAGACCAGTAAAAAATTTGAATCAGGTCAATGTTAAGTCTATAGAGACAGTACCAAGGACTTTTTTTATTACAAGGTATTTTTCTGAAGAAAAGGTGGCAACCCTACCTGGAGATCATAAAGTTTTAAACACTTTTCAAAACTGAATAAATTAAATTGGTATAAACTAGCAGATGCTGGATAAAGTAAACATCCTAAGGTTTGATTTGACTCCTGCTATCTAAGTAATGTCGTCTAAATAAAACATGATAGATAATTTGAAAATGCATGTATGGTGCTAATTATTTGTTAAATTTCAAATTATTCAGTTACATCCTCTTTAATATTTGAGTTTGACTCCATTTGGCTGTCACTTTTTTCACCACTCTTAAAACACCTGAATAGTTGTATAGAACATCAGTAAATTTAAAAATGCCTGCACTTAAAGACTTATCAGTTGAACATAGTCATACCTGGAGCCTTGACAATCTTTGTCTAGCAAAGTGAGTAATGTATTGCGCCACCCCCTTTCTTTGGTCTTTGCCTGCTTTCATGATGGCATCACCTACTGACATTTTGCCATCGATGTTCACACCCTGTCCTTTCCTGGCACCGGAGAATAATGAATAGGGATGGTCAATTGGCCACTGAAATGTATGGATATCATGAGTATAAGGATAAGCCAATGTAAACCAGTGCAGCATAGGCTGATTGCACTTTGAAAAATACCTGCATATGACAGCTAAAGAAATTGGATACTACATAAAAATTGTTGTATCCTCACGCATATATTTTTTGCGCTGCATAGGAAAATGTCCTGTACACAGTATAGAATGGATTTTTCACTCTGATTTATATATTGTTGGATTAATAGATTTTGACAGGATGATTAACTGATACAGTTTTGTGGTCTTTGAAGCTGCAATTTATAAAAGTGTAAAATGTTTTTTGGGGGGTAGCATTAGTATTTCTTGCAGCAGCAGTTGGATAAGATTTATGAAGTTTCATTATTTCTTGGAACAATGTTGGGAATAAGATTTATTCTCCTTCTTTTACTGTTTCTTCCAATACTTAGGTGCAGCAAGATTAGTTTTAAGCTCCACACAGTAGCATGAAGAAACAATTGCCTTATTAAAGACATGTTCACTGCAAGAGATGTATTTGTTAGGTTTTTAAGCACTAGTAGCTTCAAACTGTGCTAAAATAATTACAAAATGTGCCTTACTGCTTTGGTTTATATCTGATAAGAATGGAGCCTCCTGAACATTTTATGTGTACTGAGGAATAGAATGACAGGACAAATCTCTATGTATCTCTTCAATCTGTAAATGGAATATATCTTTAATCATAGCATCTCTGCTATTAATCTTTGCCAAGACTGTGGTCATTTTCTGTCTGTCTCTATTTCTACTGCTTCTTAACCGGGAATACAAAATGCTATATATAATATAAAACATAGTTCCCTTTTTCCTGGTGCTACATGCTTTAACAATCCAATTACCTATTTGCCATGTTCTGTGCTCCCTGTTTTACTCTAGCCGACATCATGTACATAGGCTATGGGGGCTATTCAGTAAAAGGTGAGATGCAGGTGGGTTGAGGTGAGATGAACCGTTTATCTCACCAATTGATCTATGCATTGTGCAAGTACAAACCTGGTGAGTATCACCCCTGCTAAGCAAACTCACCAAGTCACGTCTGGGGGGTTGGAACCACAGCACAAAGAGCACTGCTTCCTGTAAACTGCTAGCGGGTGTGACTTGTTGCTGATGGGCAGGCCATCTGCTCTTCTATTAGATCAGTGGTTCCAAATTTTTTCCACTTGTGTACCCCTTTAAAGCCCATTTCTATAAATTGTACACCTTATTTAGTTTTGAAGTGTCTCCATTACCAGTGATTCGTACTTAACATTTATTGTTCCATAGAACTAAAAAACACAAGCACAGAAAGTGCTCACCGCGCATAACATTTAATAAAACCTAAAACACCCCCTCCTCCTTGGCGGTACTTATAGAATATACGACTGATCAGCGTGATGTGTTGTCCGCTTTTCGGCCCAAAAATCTGGATGTCAAAACGGTGTGATGTTCGCCCACTATGGCAGGCGAAGTGGTTTGACTTTATCAAATATCAACACGCCGAGCAATTCCGGAAGCTTCTCCATTGTTTGTGATAATGCATTAAAGTTTAAGCTTAAATAAAAACTCAAAGTATTGTTAAACTAAATTACAAAAGCCATATTTTCAATATTGCAATTGAAGACTTGTTTTATTTCTTACAATGAAATCGTTCTCAACACTATATGCAAATTTGTAAATATACATTTAGCAGCATACTGTTTTTACTGCAGCTCAGAATCCGTTCTCATTGAAATATTTTCATTTTCTATTACTAGCTTGTCATTAAAACAAAGCACAATGTTTCAGTTTTCAATTATAGATTTGGCCTATAAGGTTTACTTATACTGCTTACAACACTTATAGCTGAAGTTTAATTACAGCAGGGAGATTGTTCTATGTGAATGCAGCTAAAATATATGTATTGCTCAAGGTCATGGACTGCATTAGATGTCTATGCAGCTATTCTTTTTTTTTTTGCATCTTTTAATATTAGGTGCAATCTGTAAACTAAGATTTGAAAACTTTAGGAGCCAAACAAATCAATTTAGGAGCCAAAAGTAGGAATTTTAGGAGCCAGGACTCCCTGGCTATTGGGCTTTGTCAAGCCCTTGGACAACTCATTTATTGTTAAAACAGCCAATGGAAAGTGTGGATTTTGCATAAACGCTATTTAAGTTCACACGCAAGACAACTATAGCTATCTATTTGTTTACTTTCACTACTACTCACATGATCACCCCGATAGTGTGTGGAAGCTAACGGCTGCACAGACCTATTCGGGTTGCTGCATGTGCTACAGTGCTTCTCACATTAATATATCATTATACAGGGTATTACATTATTTACCTTTGTGATTCTCAAAAATCGTACAATCTGTTCATTTTGTGCTGTGTTTTGCACAATTTAGAGCAATGTGATGACAACTTGGGTCAGAGAGCTTCGTAAATTTAGTATTCAGCTCCAAAGTTCCCAGAGTAATCCAGTGTTGAATCTACATTAAGGGAAACTTGTTGCTTTGAAAATGTAAAGTAAAGACCAGCAGCCAAGTTTGGTCTCATTACAGTATTGTGAATTTCCAAGTTAAGAAGAATTACAGCTGGGGCTCTACTGTGGAGTTCTGCAAATAAACCTTTGTGATGTAGTATATGTGTGTGTGTGTGTGTGTGTGTATATATATATATATATACCTATCAGCCATAACATTATGTCCTGTGACAGGTGGCAAGCTGGCGGAGGCAGGATGATGCTAATGGATAAACCTTGGGTCCTCAACGGATCAAGGCTGTTTTGGCGGGAAAAGGAAACCAACACCATATTAGGCAGGTGGTCATAATGTTAGATATATGCCACATCTTGATAAAAATCCTTGTGGGGTCATTTTGAAGTAATTAAGTCCTGTCGAGTGTTCTTTCTTTTGTGGATTATTATACACTTTTGGCTTGAAAGAATAGGCATAAAATAGGCATACAATAAAAATTAGGAGTGCAAGACTTGTCATCCTTCTGACGTAGACAAAATGAGTACCATTAAATTGGATAACCATAACATTCCCTGGGTGTTGGGGCAAAAATAATATATTCATGGCCTAACTGAAAATCAAAATCAAGGAATATCTGAAGGTACCGTTCCAAATTGTCCAAAATGATAGAAATGTATTGATTAACGTAAAGCTATACGCAGAATAATTATGGTGAGAAATAACAACTAATGTTTACTCAGAGACAATTGCAGCATTCCAAGTTGGTATTAACTAATCAGTGTATTCATATTTTCAGTTAGGCTGCAGGCATCTGAAATGTAATTGTTCTTTTGTGAATGTTATGATTTCATTTTGTTGACAACAATTAACCATGTTAACTTCTAGGTTTCTAATTTGTCATAGCAGGTCATCATGACTTGTATAAGAGCGCTGAAAGCCTAATGTAGTTTACCACAAGCTGCTAATGCACAGCCCCATTCACTGCACATTGAAACTCAATGTCTTTTAGAGCTATGCTTGTTAATACATTTCTAAGTATTAAAAAGAAAAGGCCTCTTTAATAATAAATTAACTTAACGTTGCACAAAGCAACTGTTTATTGGTTTTACATAGGCTTTGATGCTATCTGTAAGGGTAGGGGTCACAAATTATTTTTATGCACTTATCTGATCCTTTCTCTATGTAAAGTAGTTATATTATTATACAGAGTATAAAGCACAATAGTAAAACATAACTCTAATATGAACATTACAACAATAAAGTAAGAATAGCTTTTTGTCTCCTGGCAAATCAGAACTTGGGCAGCATAGGATGAGTTACCCCAGGGTAGAAGAACAAGGCACAATGAACAGCCATGTTTTAAAGAATGCATAATTACAAAGTACCTTATAATGACCAAACTGTTAAATGTTAAAATAAAACCTTTACAACAAACAAATTAAAGAGATTAAGAATTGATTTTAATTAGGAAACTAACACTATGCCTGGTTAAATCATGTTTTAGACATTGCTCCTATCCTGTAATATTCAAAAAAAATAAAGATAGTTGTGTTTATTCAAAAGTCTGATGAAGACCTCCAGGTTACCATGTCATGGAACTCTATAGACAGCTGTGAGTGCCTATAGTGAATTTGTGTTTGGGTACGTTAATTGTGAATTAAGGCTTCTCACAAAACTGCTGACTGCTGGATTAGCATTTACTTTCAGTGTGATGTGTGGATCGTAGATGATATCCATGCTGACACACCCATAGCTGCAATTAAGGTTGCCAAATATTCTTAAAAAACAAAAACACAAATACCAACCACGCTATTATCTCCATAGGCTTAGCATAGACCTCTAGCTATTTTTTTTTTTATCAGCCTGTCAGTAAACACTAGCTCCAGGATATGGCAGCCTGGAAGTCTTCATTAGACTTTAATGGCTGTGCGCTATGCATTGTATTCTGGCCTTTTGTCTGACTTTTTTTTTTTTTTTTTATTGCTTTACATCTTTTTGTTGGGAAAAGAAATGTTGATATTTAGATGCATCATGTGTCAATTCTTGCTTATCAAGTGTTAGCTATTGTGTCACTGAGCATTTCTGTATTTACTAATCTCAAATGGGAACAAGTTTAATTATATTCTATGTATTATGACATAACTATACTTCACTACAGTAAGAATACTGTAAACACATGGTGTCCCCCCCCCCCCCCCCCCCCCCGCCCCCACTGGTATGTAAGAAAACAAGTCTGTAGCCCTCAACATGTCTTCTTGCCTTGTGCTGTTAACTTGCATGTTCCTTATTTTAAATTCACTGGGTAAAACATATTAAATCAGGAGACTATAATAATGCTTGGATAAGTCATGTGGGAACTGTCTTTCTTGCAGTATTTTTTATCAATGAATCCTTAATTTCCTTTGAAATATACTTTGCTTCTGACAGAAAGAGCAGAGTCTCTTATCACATTTGGACATCATTTGATTAGAAAATCCTACCCCTTAATATACTGCCTGAGAGCAAACATTTATATTTTATCTTTTTCTGTGCTCTCTAAATGAGATTACCAGTATATCAATGTCTTCTGTGTGTGTTCATATTTTAAACTAAATGTTGCTTAAAATGAGACTGTCATATTTTATACACGAATATTTTACTTCAGTTTGTACGCTATAAAAAGTGTATGATTGGAAACAATTATTATATTTTATTTATAAAGTGTCAGCATTACAGCCTGCGGTGTTAGTTCCATAGCAGAATTGTCCAACTTTTTAATGTGGACAGCAGCAAACCATGGCGGTTCTTAGGTTGGGAGGGCCAGACATTTTTAATATTATGAGGTAAATTTGTATTTTACTTTTTTTTTTTTTAAACCAATTACACTCTGTATTCTAAATTTAAAACTCTGCGATATAAATGGAAAGTCTTTGATTTTGTATTATATAGATTCTGTTGTTTTGTACAGTGAGACATTTTCTCAGTATTAAATGTGATCTTACCCCTTTCCCTCTACTCCCCAAATACTTTCTTACTTCCTCCCCATTGCCTTTGTTGGCTTGGTTTCTATGTTCCCTGCTGGAAAACACATGTTAATTACCCATAAATATGAAAGAAGCATGACTGTGGTAATGGTTAGAACTCTATTCATGAAAGACAAAGTTGTCGAGTTGGAAAACTTAACCAATCTAGTTGATACTTTGGCCTTAAATTTGAAATGACCTTGTCAATTCCCTGCACTTCCTTCTTTCATGAATACATCATATATTATAGGCCTCTCTACAGTCCCATCTACAGTGAACTACAATTCCCATGATGATCAACCAGCTATGTTGCTGGCTCAACATAATGGGATTTACAGTCAACAAAAGTTAGTGTACTGTTGTGTAGTCTAGCTCTGTGATCCACAGCAAACCTTCTGAGCTATTACAACTGTTGAGTACTTCCTTTCCCATGATGCTTAGCTTACCAAATGGCTGGTTATAAGTCATGTGAAATCTGGTTCCAACAGCTTGAGTATTAACTAACCCCAAGCTGCAATACATTTTTAAATAAATTACCTTGTGTCTGCAGAGTGTAAGCTGTGTCTCTGCCCATGTGGGATCTCTGTACCTTTGAAGGAGCAGCTGAATGTAGGTGAGGAAAGGGAGAGGAATAGAGCAGACAGAATCAGCAGGGGCTGTACAGAATTTAATAAAATATTTTTTGCTTCACTACCCTGTCAGCCGTGTGTTTGCCCTGCTCTCTCTGTGTGGTGAACCTCCCCTGCTGCTGCTTTTTAGGGACTGTATGAATTTTGAAATTTCGATAGCGTAGGGGGCCTGTTTTCCCTGTTGTATCCATCCTCCGGACGCCCATTGCAACAAATTATCTTCTACTAGATATCAATATGTGGCCTCGGGTTGAGCCTTACTACATATATATGTTAATGTTATATCTTTGACCTGCTTTTTTTATTTCTTTATTTTATTTCAGCAAACACAAAAGACAAAGGATGTTCTGGAAGATTTGGAGTTAGCGATACTAAAAACATGCCAGTGCATTATGGAAATGAAACGAGAAGTAAGTAGAATGAAGAATTAGGAAATCAGATTGTGGTTTTACCATCTTTCCATGTTAAAGATGTTGAAACTTTATGACATTTGAACAAGTATTGAAATGGCTCCTATAGTTTGAGCCACCAGAAGAAAAAGTATTCCTCTTGCATGCTTGTCCCGGACATGAAAGGGACAGAGCCTGAAGGGCTTGAGTTATGCTATGCCATGTGAGATCATGCATGTACAGATACCGTGTGTCTGGAGAACATTTACTCATATTTACATAGTGTAAAACTCATGTGATTTCCAGCTAGTTTGGGAATTTTTTAATTTTTAATCTTACTAGGTGAGATTTCATGGCACCGTTTGTATATTCTCTTCATAGTGTGGATTTGTGTTATACAAAACAGTCCATTTAGATATGTTGAGCTGTAGCTTTAAGTAAAAGAAAAGAACTGCAGCCTAATTCACTAACATGAGAGAAGCCTTGTTTTCCTTCTGCCTCTTCTTCCTTAGACACAAGGAATATACTATTTCAGAGGACATAAAAATAGATCCTGTTCACATGACAAGCCTGCTACCAAAAAAAATCCAATATGTGTTTACATAAATTAACTGCAAATACTGTATTTATATGTAATATATTTATTTACAAACATTAATGAAATAGAAATGTATGTAATTAGAAAATGTAATTTGTGTTGTACCAATTGCATATACTATTTATATCACATGTTAATCCTCTACTGCACACTTGAAGAGCAGGGATGGTTAAAATATTTCTAAGGCAGATCAAACACCTACCAAGATTTTGGTATCGCTAACAATTAAAATAAAAATTAACATTAAACTGCACTTACCAGAGACATATAAAACTCATCTGAAAAGAGGTAATTCTTCTTAAGCTTAGACATGGGACAGAAATATTAAATTACTTTGGTCCCTATAGCTATGCTTCGTTTGGAAACAATTTTCTGTAGCCGGGGCCCCCACTGTTTCAAACTCTCTTTATGTTTTTAATAAACACAGTAAGTATCAGATTAGTTCCTTGCATGTCCCATTAACCGACTTTTCATCTTGCAGCAGTGTGGACAGATAGTTTTATATACCAGAATTTTGTTAAACTGCTGAATGCAAGTCTATTATGAAATTGAATAAGATTCTGTTATTATTATGCTTTGCATCTAATCAATAATAATAAAAAAAAGACCTTTGGGCCTTTTAATATGCATGGATTTTAATTCTTTACATAAGGGAGCATTTTGGAGCTGATTGAGTCATTTCTGCAAGTACACTGCCTGGCAATGCATCCGTTTCTGTTTATTATAGATCAGTTTATATGGTCAGGTAAACTGAGAATCAGCTCAGTATAGAGTAACACTCACAAGGTCAGATGGAAAGCACTCACAATGCCAGAATTAGAGCACAGACTTCCGGTCTCTTAATGAAAGGCAATCAGATCTGCCACAATTTATTATTCATCTTTCACCTCCATCGATTTACTGACTTATATATATATATGTAATATATATATATATATATATATATATATATATATATATATATATATATATATATGTGTATATATATACATATATATATGTGTATATATATATGTTGTGCAATGAACACAAGAATTTGACTCTTGAGAAGTAGAGGAATGTGACATGGTCTAATAAAATCTACCTTCATTTTGTGCACGGATAGTGTTATAGTGTCAACTGAAGGAAACATGCAAACCTTAGAAAGTGTGTACATAGTGTTGCTAGATGATTGACATGCTGACTTGCATTGACCTATGATTTCTCGCAAGGCTTTGTAGATGTAATAAATTATTTCTCCCAAGTCTTTATTTTGTTCTATGGAATCATGTCATAAGTGATGCTTCCCAGGATCTGTCTTGCCTTATCTTGTCTGTACCTTATTGTGTCTAGCTCTTATAAAGGATGGGCAGACACAGTTGCACTATGGGTCACTAAATAGTTTTTGCCCCTGACCAAAAATTGCCAGCCTTCCCCTGCTCATGGGATCAATATAGGCCAACGCATCTAGAGAAAGAGACCAATCTAGCCCTTCAAATGTCAGATGTATACACACACAGCTGCACATCGTTGCCTTTTGATTTCTTTGGTGTTTCACTGGCTGTTGTTGTGCTGAGATTAAATTGCTATTTCCCTTCTTACTTCAGTTGCTAAGACCGCATTACATGAATATCAAAGCAAGACAAAAAAAGTTCTATTTGTCCGAAAGCAATTTTCCTAACACAAGCTGTTAAATGCATCAAAAAGTGAATGATATGCCACTTACATGTGACAAATCTCTGTTTTATGTGCAATTCTTGTAGCAAAGTTCAGGGATTGTTGCATAATCAAATTAACTGTATACATTAAAGCATTTTCCTTACTATTCATGGAATTATGGAAATACAGAGCAGGAAATGCAAAGTAAAGGGAGCTAAAATATTTAAAGATTTAAGTATGATTTAAGCTGGGCCACTTAAGCTCTTTTAGCAGATGAAAATCTTCTCAACTTATTTCACTTTTAGTGAATAGTTCCCAATATCTAAGGGAAGAATAAACCAAAGGAGCTTGCAGGATTACAACAAGCAGAAGCCACAATCAGGAATACATTTTATTGTAGCATATGTGTGTCCCTGCACTAGGGTGACCACATGTCCTGGATTTCCCATGACAGTCATGGGACTGACTTCATGTCCTGGGTCCTTGCAGCCTCAGTCCAGGACATTGCAGGGTCCCAGAATGAGAATGAGAAGTGAAGTAGGTCTCAGCCAATCAGGAGAGTCTTCTCTACTCTCCTGGTTGGATGAGGACCTTAGTATAAGTTACAGCAGCCTGCCTACAGCCAGAACCAGGTAAGAAACACATACTGTGTGTGTGTCTGTGATTCTGTGTTTGTGTGTCTGTCTCTGTGACTGTCTGTACGTGATTTTACTTTAACACATACACACTGATTCACATATGCACACAGAGTCACATACACATAAAATACATATTTATAATATATTTATTATTGGGATGCTTGGAAGGAAATATGTGTATGTATGTGTAAATATTTATTTTTTATGTGTGACTATTATATATATATATATGTATTTTATGTGTATGTAACCGTGCATGTGTGGATCAGCATGTGTGGATCAGCATATATGCATATGGGACTGCATGGGATAAATGGCAAGGTGGGCAGAGGGGAAATTGCCCTCCGGCCAGCTCTTTAACATGGCCAAATGGACTGGAGCTGTACCGATTTTCACTTCTAAATACCCCTGAAGTGTAGCAACTTACCTATAACTTACTTAGATCCCTATACCTTATCAGTCTAGATGTGTCTACCTCTGATGATAACAGGTAGACTGAGGAAGTTGCACCATAGGACACTAAATTGGTTTTGTTCCTCTGGGCCAAAAGATGCCAGCCTTCACCTGCGCATCTTCTGTGTCTCTGAATGGAAGAAATAAAATGTGTTCACCCTACCCAGCAACCAATTGCAGCCAAAATAGGATGGCAAGTCCTCGCCTTCAGAGTGCTTGCTTATGTCTATTGTTGGCTCCCTAGACATTTTACACACGGGTAAAGAACGATTAAAGACATAAAATTTGCACTAGCCAGCCAAGCCTCCAGCATTTAAAGGAGCACTGGTTTTGTAGCAGTGAAGCGGCTCAAAAATGTATGAATGGAATAATACCAGGAAAACCTTACTCTGTGGACTAGGAAAGTATCACTTTAAAATGTAATCGCATCAAACCTAGTCCATGTTGTGATGCATTCTAAATCATCCACTAAAGTATTTTCTTTGTTTGTTTGTTTTATAATCAAAGAAGTTGTTGATATGAGGTACCAGAATTATTACACTGTATTGTGTTTCTTCTCCTTGTGTGTCCTGTTTTTATAGGTGTTTATTTCTTCCTATCATTTTAGCTTCACAATGCAGCAACGATGCTGGCAGCAGATTTGCTAAAATTCCATGCAGATCACATGGTCCTTAAAGCGCTGAAGATTTCCGGGGTGGAAGGAAATCTGGAAGCAGTAGCTGAATATACCTGCAAGCTATCTGAACAGAAGGAGCAACTTGTTGAAGTGAGGTTTGGAGGATTGTGGAGAATCTTACCCTTTAGGGAACTCTGTGGAAATAACACCAGTGGCAGTATCTTAATGGGATTGTATCACTTAAACATTGTTTTACTGTAAATATCGAGAATAAAAAATGATTGAAAATTATCTATACGTTATGTTAGCAAATTTGCATGCAAATGCCTTAATTAGGAGAAAAAAATGTGTTTAAATGTGGGATCTCAAGTTTATGACATCACCTGTGTCCTAATATGCAAATTACACAAATTTCTCATTAAGCAATTTATTTGCATTCCAGGCCATAGGAAACTCCACAGACATATTTAAAATACATTTTTCTCCTAATTTAGGCATTTGCTTGCAATTTTGCTAACACAATGTATAGATCATTTTCAGTTATTTTTATTCTATACATGCACAGTAAAAACAATGTTTACGTGATATAGTCCCTTTCACACCTAATGACAAGGGCAAAATAGTGCATTGAGTGCACAAGGCACTTGAATATTCGTTCAAGTGATGTAATTGTAAGCAAGACAGCAAAGCAAGTTATGGATACACAAGAATAAAAGCTTTTGTTTTATAGGAATAGCACTGTAACTAGAAGTTGAATCCCAAATTGAGAAGAAGGGACTATTTAAGTTACATCAGGAAATATATATGGTATATTTCCCCGTTTATGTGCTATATAGATTTACATGTAGATAAATTTGTGTAAATACGATTTTTCAGTGTTCAGGAAAAATGTTTCCTGAACACTGACAATCCTTTCTGTGCTTTCTATGCTCTTTGGAACAGTACCAAAACAAGTTATACAATGCTCACCAGTGTATCAAGGCAAAATCAAATAGTACACAAATATGTAGCTATGTGGCTAGACTCCAATCTATCTTTTGGACTTCGCATTTAAAAACCCATCAAAACCTAGGTGCCCTGTATATAAACAGAAATCCTGACTAAGCCCCACATTGAGTTTGGGGAGGAAGTGTATGTATCTGTGCCACAAACCCAACTTCATAAACTTACTACACTGATGAACTCATTCTGTCACTTTGTGCTACAATGTAATTGCATGACCCACCATTGTGACATGATAAGAGCTAAAATGGCTACCATTAAATCCAGACGCACCCTCCACCTTTTAAGTCTTGTGTTTAAGAGCTTTTCTGTGAAGCTCCCATCCTATCTTAGTAAAATGTTCCCATCTCCTATAACATCTGATCCAGTACAAGCACTTTATTATTTCACAATAAAAAAAATTGGTTCAATTGTCGTGTTCCTACAAAGCACCATAACTGTGGAATAACCTCATCAAATACTTTATAAATAAATAACCACATTATACCATTAACAAACTTTTTGGTTGGTGGCAGGAGTGGAATAATTTCATGAGGTGATACCATAGAACCTATGGGCATTTCAGACAGGATATGGGCTGCACAAAAATATTTGAAGCCCACTCGACCCGTAGGCAGTGGTGTATCTTGATTTTGTGCTGCACTAGGCAGACAAAATCCGGGCACCCCCCTACCCAAGCTGCACACCCACGTTACACACCTAAGACATGCCCCATCACCTCCATTTCATGACCCCACATCACACATAACATTCAGACTCACATCAAGCTCATACTCCCATCACACACACACTCCTACTCCCATCACACTCAGTCACACACACTGACTCCCATCACACACACTGACTCCCATCACACACACTGACTCCCATCGCACACACTGTCTCCCATCACACACACTCTGACTCCCATCACACTCAGTCACACACACTGTCTCCCATCACACACACTCTGACTCCCATCACACTCAGTCACACACACTGTCTCCCATCACACACACTCTGACTCCCATCACACTCAGTCACACACACTGTCTCCCATCACACACACTCTGACTCCCATCACACTCAGTCACACACACTGTCTCCCATCACACACACTCTGACTCCCATCACACTCAGTCACACACTCTGACTCCCATCAGCACTTACCTTTCCCTGGTGGCTAGTGGCAGGCAGCATGGTCCCTCCATGCTGCCTGTTCGGCTTCCCAGCGATTGTGCCGACAGGTCACGTGACCGGGCGCGCGTACGACGTCAGCGCGCCCGTCACGTGACTGTCGGCACTTCCGTGTCACACTGCACGGGGAGCCGAACAGGCAACACGGAGGTTTCTCTGTGCTGCCTGTTCGGCTCCCCGTGCAGCCTGGCAGGCAGAGCGATGGTGAGGGGGGATCTTCCGATCCTCTCTCACCTCCGTCTCTGCCTGCAAGCTCGGTCTTTTTTTTTTTTTAAAGGGCCGGGTTTTTTTTTTGTTTTTTTTTAATTTTCAGTGCTGGGGGGCACTGCCGGCCCCCAAAATTTGCCGCCCTAGGCATCCACCTAGGATGCCTCGCGGTAAATACAGCACTGCCCGTAGGCTTCCAGTTTGGCTGAAACAGTATACAGCTATTATTAGGCACTCTAGATGGTGGGTCAGTTAGGCAGCATAAATAATTGACAAATTGGTGTATGTCTGCCTTCCTATCTTTTTCTATGAGAGATAATATGACTGGGAGAAACAACTTAAGATGTTTTTAGATAGGGCATGTGAAAACTAGTTAAGCCATGTGAAAACTAGTTAAGCCAGTGGTTCTTATCTGATGTCAAATTCTATATATATATTTTAGCTTTACAGAAAGCTGGTTGTGATTCAGAGGAATCTAAAGGCATGGCTCGGATAAGAAACCTCATTTGGAACACTAAATGTGTCTAGATATATGGCAACTCTTTTTTATCTATTGCATTACAGTTACCAGACTAGACCATAACATTTATGTGTAGTGCAACCCATGTTACATATAGGAAATAACTAATAACTAATCTCTAATATAAAGAAGCATAAATAGGAAACATTGAATACTCTGTTATGTACCTTTCTTTAACTGGATCTGACACATTTTGTGAGGTTGCCTATATACCAGGTTATCAGTATGTGAGTACTTAATTTCATAATTCATTAACACCTGCTGAGACACTGTATCAATTTAGAACCACCACCATGTTCAAAAATGATTTCAAAATACTCTTTCCATGCAGGAAAGCATATTGAATATAAGCCAGGCTTATTGCCTGGCCTATTATTAGGCTAAAAGTAATATGATTTTTTGTTGTTGTTTGTTTTGTTGTTTTACATTTATAAATGCTTTTTGTTATTCAAAAACATTCTTTTTGGGAAAAAAAAGTTTTGAGTTGAATTACTGGTCTCATAATTAAATGTTACACCTTGGCAAATATCAGAGGGGGATAGGGCACATAGATACAGTGTGTTCAAGCTATTTAGCTACTGCAATTATTTAGTCTATTTAATAAACTTTAAAAAAAAAAAAAAATCTTTGTGATGTAATTTAGTTGTTTGCTGCATTATATGAATGAATCCTCAAATGATAAGAATATGTAGCTCAGACTAAAGTTGTTCTTATCCAGCCCTTCTGAATAATGCCTAAGGCACAGTGTTAATGTGAATGGGATACCCAAGGCCAGACTTCGATAAAATGTAAAATATACCACATCAAGAAAAATCTATAAAATAGCCCAAAGCCTATGTCCTTGCCTTCACTAAAACGATTCCCTCTTTAACAATGAGTGCATACTCTACGGACGTAGTGGGTGAGCTTAATTTTTTTGGGGGGCCAATTCATGTAGCCAAATTCTCTTGTTTCTGTTATGTTTATACAATTGTTGCCAACCTTATTAGTGTGAAAAGCACAGGCAGATTTTTTTAGTGCACTGTCTATGCTGTGCTAAAATACAGCTCTCATACTTTAAATGGCCTTTGTCTGCCAGGGAAAAATGAATTAATTCCCAAAGAGAGTGCTGGTTACATTTATTAAAATCGTGCACAATCTTTCACCGTGGAGTCTGTGCAAACCCCAATATGGTCCATGTTTTTGTGTCCCTGGCTCCCGATAACTTTGTGATTGGACCCAGTAACACAATATCACCTTTTTGAGTAATCAGGAGTAATGTATTTGTAGACTTTAGGTGCCAAACAGACCAATTCAGGAGCCACTCTAGTTAATTTTAGGAGACAGAAAATTGTACTTTCATAGAGTTCAATGTATAAAACAATCATAAAAGGTAGGAGTCAGCAGCAGGTATTCTAGGAGCCATGGGCCTCTGGGATTTGTCAAGCCCTGGATTATGTATATGTAGTAGTTGAGCCTGTGACAATCTTAGTTCACCAACATTTTTCTTTTTCATACTTTATACTGCATTTACAGAAGCAAATCGTATAACAAATGTATTTTGTATTGTGCTATTCACACTTTTTGTATCAAGATGAAACACATTCTTAAGTAATTAATCTGTTGGTTCCTTTAGACTTGTCGATTGTTGAGACATGTTGCAGGCACAGAACCGCTGGAAATTACATGCATCCATGCAGAAGACACTTTTCAGGTGACTGGTCCGCAGGTATGGCAGTTTACATCTTCATATTGTTTCCAATGAAATTTGAAACCAGATGTGAACAGAACATTTGCTTGAGGCTGAGACTGTACTCAACTGTTAAAATGTTATATGAAAATAATTTATATAATCATTTATG
The DNA here is from genome assembly GCA_036172795.1 of Pelodytes ibericus. Taxonomy (NCBI): domain Eukaryota; kingdom Metazoa; phylum Chordata; class Amphibia; order Anura; family Pelodytidae; genus Pelodytes; species Pelodytes ibericus. Next base: position 122,358,936 of record CM069859.1, read on the forward strand.
GAAGAAAATTGACTCTTTGCATTACATAAAGCAGAGCTATTGGAAGCGCAGAAGGAATTTGTAAATAGATAATTAAAATGTTACTACTGTAAGTTACTGCCAAAGTATGTTCTGCTGAAAGTGATTTTAATTCCAAATTACAGTTAAAGTAATACATATAGAAATATAAACAAATGTCTTTTATTCTCATTGGCAGAAATGTGTAAATCTGTGTCTACATGAAAGCTACCTTGTGTGATTTTTCACTTATGCATCTTTTAGAGCAGTCTGAGCGAGCCTGTCTTCTTTGCACTAACTTTGGGAGCTTTGTTTCCATAATATACATTGGGAAGTTATGGATGCCAATTAAAAATGCTCCCCCAGCTCAGCTTTTAGAAATCTCTTAAAGGAGCACTTCCAATTATCGATCTCCCCAAGCCTGCCTTATTCTGTTACAAAACGGCATACAAAGTTTTTTTTCTTCTTCTTTTTTATTTATTTATTTATATTTATGAATCTTCATTAAAATGGATGGAATGTTAAGTTTCTGGTTCATTATGAGTTTTGTACGACCTGTGTTATAAGTTTAAGTGCTATCTTTTCCCAAATATACCGGTATTTATTTTCTTTTGTTTCTTGTGAAAACAATAAAAGTAGATTTAAAAAAAAAAAAAAGTCCACTCCTACTTGAAAATGATTTACAATTTGTAATGCATATTATAGTTAAATAATTATAAAAATGTATGTATTGATTATAAATGTAATATTGATATTCTAAATATGTTTTACTACTCACTAATATAAGATTGTATGATCCTCCCACTATCCTATCTTGCTAAGAGCCTGGAGGGGGGGAAAAAAAATCACATTTATATTGTTTGAAAAGAAAATATGCAGGTAGTTACTGTTTGTCCAGCCAGTGTAGCCAGACTTAAACAGGAATACTATCTTCCCTACATTGTGGCTCATCCACAAGATCATTGTGTTGCACCTAGTAAGGGAGTGTGTAACACCGAGTGAGGAAATTCTGAAACAAAATAATAAGTACTATTCCATTAAGTATAGCTCATGCATGTCCCTTAAACCTGTGGCTTAGAGGGATGTTGCCTAATTTTCTACAGTTGTAGTTGACTCACATTAACCCTATTTATAATGGGATTTTTAGAAATATTTTAGAGTGTAATGCACCACCACAAAGGATTCTGGACAAAATTATGCAATTAAGGCCAACAATTGTTGCCTTGTACCTCTAATATCCAGTTTGTATGAAGATCTCTTGGACCATTTTCAGGACATAAGTTCAGTTATAGTTACATTTATTTATATGGTAGTGATCTTACTTTAAAGAATAAAGCGGTTCATTTCCTCACTAAGGTTGCTACTTTCACTGGCTACATTTATTGATATGGAGCCTCTACCATTTGCAAGCATAAATTCGGGAACCGTTATCTGGCTTATTAGTGGAGCATTTATAGAGTGGAGTAGCCATATCTACTAAATAGACTGCTCCACTGATATAGTCCCTGAACCTGTATGTATTAGCTAATTTCTGGCTTCTATTTCAACAAATACACAGGACATGGCTTTTGTTTTTCATACACAGTTTATTCACATTGCACATTTAATAGCACTTGTTTTGCATATTGAGATATTTTAATGAACCACAAATAAATGTGTGCATACATGTATCACACAGGATCCTTACATGCATGCATCTTCATCTGTTTGCACCAGGTCAACTGGTCTATAGCGTAACACATAACGTTTACATGCTCCTCTGTAGAATGTGTGTGTGTGTCCAGGGGGGAAACAATTAATTAAAAGGATGTGGTCACATAAATATAATAGAGCATAAAACAGCATGGGAAATGAGCCATATTGAGCCATATATTGTGTTTGAAGAATTGCAAACAAATGCTTAAACAATGGGGTCTACTCAATAAAGAGAGAATTGCAGGGATTGAGATGGGAATTTCAAACTTTAGGCCAATGTAGCCAAGAAATGATCCAATGCATTTGCATGCAACTCTGCAAACACTATGTAAATAATTATTTTATATATTCTTGTATACTGCATTGACAGTGTAAACAATATTTAGTTTGGAAGATAGCCTTTAGGAAGTGATCCCATAGGAACTACCTTACTCAATTATTTGATTTCCCTCTTAACTCATCTGAATTATACTTTCTGTTGGCAGCATGTAAAGGATGATGTGTGTCTCTCCAAATAATGGCCAATCATATAGTTACATATATTTAAGTTAATTGCAAGAAAAGAGTAGCAATTTAGAAAGTGTGATTGAGAGTAGTGTTGAGCGAACCCGAACTGCACTGTTCGGGTTCGTACGGTTTTTGGACCCCGGACCCAAACACGGACATTTCACTGTATGTTCGGGTTGGAGTTCGGGGTTCGGCGATTATATTGTATGTAATGCTATGGGCTTTCTATAAACCGAAATAGAGTCCCGATTCATAAGAATAGGGACTCTATTTCGGTTTATAGAAAGCCAATAGCATTACATGTATTCCATAAACCGAAAGTCTATAAACCCGAAAATCCAGGTGACCGCTCAACTCTAATTGAGAGGGGTGGCTGCTTAGATTACAAGTAACTAAACCATGCAAATAAGTGGAGTGGCTATTTTTATATAAAAATGTTTTATTTATAAGATTAACAACTGATGGAATGTGATCAAAAGGGATATGAGGAACAGATATCATTTTTTGTATTTTCTTATAGTGATCTATGGAATATTTCACAAAATAATTTAGGAATTAGACTTTTTTCCCCCCTTCTTTACAGGGAAAACACTTATCAAACTTAACGCTATTTAAATAAATGTCCAATTTTTTTTAAAACAAAAATACTACTACTATCATTTACCAATGTGACCTTGAATTTTTTTTATATTTTAGATTGTGTCTGCTGCGGAAACATTAGCTCTTCATCCATCCAGTAAGATTGCTAAAGAAAACCTAGATGTATTTTGTGAGGCTTGGGAGTCCCAGATGAGTGATATGTCCATTTTACTGCGGGAAATTAATGATGTGTTCGAAGGTAGAAGGGGTAAGAAAGATGTCAACATTTTTTTAAAGCAATTTTGGTTTACAAATATAAAAAATACAGCATTTGATATATACTATGGTAGGATCAATGTGATTTATTTTGCTTCAGGTCACTAAGCTACTATTAATGTGTGACTTTCCTAAATTAAATGTACAGTAGTTTAGTTTGTGGCTGCTGAAAACCTTTCTGATTTTGCTTCTATGGTTATCAATAAGAGTTAGTAGAGTAGTGCGGAACATATCTGTTACTGAAAAATACAAGTTAGGAACCCCCCCCCGCCAGATATCCACAGAGTGTAATGCACCACCACAAAGGATTCTGAGCAAAATTATGCAATTAAGGCCAACAATAGTTGTCTTGTGGCTCTAATATCTAATTTTATGAAGATCTCTTCCGGAAAACCCACTCAAGAACAGTTGACTCTTTATGGACTGTCTTACACTACCATGTACCAAGAAATACATAAATCGGAACTCCCCCACATAGGACAGTGCCACACTCCCTAGAGGCACAGAATTGGTGTAAATATTAAGTCCCTCATTAGGGGAATCGAATTAATACCCTCATAGTAAGTATATTAAAAATTGACAGTTGGCAACTGGGGAGCTGTGCATACTTCACAGGGAAGCACGGAGGCTCCCGGAGAGAACATAAAATGCATATGCCATTTTATCCCCATAGAAAGTGCCCCTGTCCTTTTTATATTTTTTCTATGATAGTAGTAATTAAGTCAGTTTCACTGACAGCGCTGCTGCGCATGCACGTATAACTGACACTTGACCTACCAAGCCCTGCCCCTACGTTGTTCCACATTGCCAGGGGCAGAAGTTTGAAGGTATGCTTAATGTTTCAACTTATATTTGAAACTTAAATTTGGATATTTTTTTTACTTTGCTCGCTATGTCTTTTTAATGGGTAGGCTGCTAGCAAAGCTTTTTATCAAGAAGTCTCTCTCGCACTCAATAGTATGCCCTCTTATTTTAGGTTTTGGCAAACTTTTTAGTACATTTTGTTTACTGATGGTTAAATAATATATTTCGTGTTTTGGCATAGGAAGTCCAAAAAAACAAAACAAATAAGGGCATCATAACTAGTGCACAGAAATGATTCAACCACAGGAGAATTGCAGTCTTAGAGAAACAGTCAGCTCATTATTTCTTTAATGGTAAAATTAATCTCCTATGTTTTTATTTTCCATTATTTACATGGTTCTACGTGGTAAAAAATAAGAGAAACACTATTCACCCTGTAGCTCTTAGTTTTTCTCTGTGATTAGCATCCAGATGTATTCTATAGATAATGGATTAGGGGTTGTTACTGAGCCTCTTGGACAACGGGCCTAGGCTCAACTGCATTCTTTTTGACCCATGGAGTCGCACAGCTGAATACGTATAATTGACTATACATGTAGAGATAATGAAGAATAGTGAATATCTCATGAAGAATAATGAATAGTTATTCTTAAAACATTGTTACTGAAGTCAAAAATCTGTTGACGGAAGATAAACATTTTGTGTATTCTTTTTCTTCAATGCTGTAGTACATTATCAGAACTAAATAGCACCTGTATTATTGATACAGGAATTGAAATAAGGAGCTCATTGTCTAGCATGGTGTAGCTAATTTGCTAGTGGCACAGTTTCGAAAAGATCTGTTCAGTGAGACACTCTGCCCTTGTGCCTTTTACGAAGAGCATCTCAAGCATTCATATAATACAGATTTTATACATATATTCCCAGGTTAGAATGTATGAAGCATGATAAATGCATTAGCACCTCTTAATTTCCCATCTCATAAATAAATGCATTAAAGTCATAAATTGGAGTTTTGGAGGTAAATTATTCAGAATAACTACATGACTACTTTAAGACTAGCAAGCTTCAAAGCAAACATCCAAATGTCATGTTGCATTTATATGTTAGTAGTTTTATTTTCCTCTTCTCTTGCTGTATAAAATGTATTTATTAAGCATTGCATTCCCAGCAGTTAAAGAGATTGCATATATGGGATATAAAAATACTTTAACCCAATACTTTTTACACAGTCAAGCATTGATTGGAAATGTATGTTGCTCTTTTCATAGAAACATAGAATGTGTCGGCAGATAAGAACCATTCAGTCCATCTAGTGTGCCCAATTTTTTTGAATACTTTTATTGGTCCCCCGTTCCCGGTCTTATAGCTAGGATAGCCTTGTGTCTATCCCACGCATGCTTAAAATCCTTGACTGTGTTTACCTCTACCACTTCTGCTGGAAGGCTATTCCATACATCCACTACCCTATCATGTAATGGATCACTCAGACTTGAAAAGAAATACAGGGTCTATTCAATAAAGAGAGAATTGCAGGGAATCTTCATCTTTAGGCCAGTGTAGTCGAGTGGGAAAAATTCTCCAATGCTGCTAAATATGAAAACCTTTCCAACTCTGCTACTTTGGCCTTACATTTGAAATTCACAACTCAATTCCCTGCAATTCTCTCTTTGTTGAGTAGACACTTAAATGAATTTCAATACCTCCAGCAACATGGAGTCACCAGGGTGTGGCTTGAGATAGGGACCGTCACTGCTATTTTGCATTAGCAAGTCTGTGCACATGCACAATATTCGACACTGATGTCTCGGACACCAGAGAATGCAACACAGATCCAGGGATCATGAGTCTAAATTAAAACTGGCTCAAATAAAACAGTATAGTTGTGGATATGAATCTATATTAAAGCATTTGCTGTATTTAATTTAAAACATTATTTTAAAAGTTATTTACAAAGACATTTCCCCCGCTCAATGCATAAATAAGTGGCCCAAGCACTACCCGCATCTGTATATTTTTAGTCGCCATGTTATTAGTTAGGACAGCCAATTGGACAACTCCTGTGGGGTTGTCCAAAGCACATGTGCCTACCAACATTATGTTGGAATTGCAAGGCATAACCAAATAAACTGTATACGCAGAAACTTCAAAATTGGTTCGGAAGAGGCAAACAAAAATATAGAGCATGCTTAAAGCAACATGCCCTGTTGAACCAAGCAATTTTTCGCTTGGAGTGGACTTTTTAAACATGATTTTATTCAAAGATCAAAAATTGATAAATAAATAACCACTAAATAGGAAGGTCCTACATGTCTGCACTCACATCTACCAGAGCCTTAAGGGACCAGACTCTGGTTTGGATCACTTGCATGGAAATAATAATTTCAGCACCACTTCACGATAACCATTACCTTATGGCTGATGGACAATACAACCAGATCCACTGCTGTGAGGTTCCCAAAGGTCCCACAAAATGCAGAGACTGTGTGCGCTCCCATTTTCCACACAAGCTTTCCTGGGCCTCCTGCTGGTCTCTGACGTCACGTAATCACTCCCACCACACTTCATGCACTGTGCTATTTTACACTAATGCAGCTTACTGTCAGCACGCACCAGCCTCCAGACTGGCTGCATGTCAGCTTTCAGACAGTCAGGAATAAACATGCGTGTATCTATTAGGATCCTCTAGATTGTAAGCTTGAAAGCAGGGCTATCTGCCACATGTACCAGTCTGTTCTAGTTTGTCTAACTTAGTATGTACTTCCCTTCTATGCTCTGTATCAAGCGCTACGTAAATTGTTGGCACTATAAAAATAAATGTTAATGTAATGTAATGTTTACTGCAGAGAAGCAGAACATGTTTTTTAACCTTTGCTTCCTTCAAGGAAGCAAGTGTTAAAATAAAAGGAAATTTGTCCATATTGTTTAATTCCAGATTAAAGACAACTAAACATTTTTTTAAATCCTTCCTTAGAAGAATCAGTGGCTGAAAAAAATAGTGTCCACCTTCTCCTAATTAAACCTGCTATATATCTTTATAGATACATAGAAGTTTACACTCTTCTCTGCCTCTGATTTAGTTGCCACATTTCCTTCAAATACAGGCTATGCTGTTGCCTCTATAGACATAACATTGACATAACATTGACAGCAAGTCGTATTTTTTACCAGCTTCCTGGTAAAATACCGACTGGGGGGCAACCCTAGCCTCAGAGCTGAGGTAGAGCCCATTGGGCCGTTTGTGCACGTTGAAAGTGTCTGTGCGTGCACAACCAATCATCATGAGGGGCTTGTCCCTCTCATCTGATCAGGGTCTGTCGGATCTGGGGTAAGTCAATGTCCCTTTTGTTGATCCTCTTTGAAAATAAGGTTCTTTCTCTGCGCCAGCATAGAGAGACAGTCGCTGACCAGACTGGGATGTGTACTTCCTGATGGTAGTGTTGGCAAAAAAATTCCTGCCATAGCTGTGGCTCATAATCAGCCAGCAGAGGCGGAGCCAAGAAAGAGGAGGAGGCAAGATTGAGCTTCAGCCTCCCGGTTACAGGTAGCAGGAGCTCAGTTGCTCAGTTTCTTCCTGTTGTATATATAGTTATACTCAATGCAGCTTGAGCCACACAAGGCGGTCACAAGTCCCTCGCTCTGGCATTCCCCCCCCCCATATATGACACAAAGATAATCAATGAATTCAACAAAGTGGTAGAAATAAGGGTAGAAAAGGAGGAAAGAGTGAAATGTTTGCGGCGTGAAACAGAGGGTGGGTAGAAATATAGGAAATACAGTGGTTCAGTGAAAATAGAAAGAGAAGAAAATAAAGAGAGATGGTTAAATCAAACAGAGAATGGATTAAAGAGGGGGGATGGGAACATATTACTAGACCCAAAGCAGGAATGGGAAGAGAAGTGGTAGTTTAAAAAAAAAAAAAAAAGTACCGTATTTGCTCGATTATAAGACAAGGTTTTTTTCAGAAAATTTTTCAAATCGAGGTCAGATTATAAGACATGGATCCAGGTCCCCAGCAGAGTTGCAGGGGACCTGGATCCCCCTCTCTAACAGCAGGGGATGTCTGCGCGATGAGCGCAGACTCCCCTGCTGCCGCCCGGCACGACCGCCTGGGCTTCTATGAAGAAGCCGGGTACTTCCGGCTTCGTCACAGAAGTCCCGGCGGAAGTGCCGGGTGGCAGCAGGGGAGGTCTGCGCTCATCGCGCAGACATCCTCTGCTGCCCCACTAGCCACCAGGGTGAATCGGGCAGCTGGGGGATGTCTGCACAATGCGTGCAGTCATCCTCCATGCTGCCAGACACCTCCGTCTATTATGACGGACCAGCTGTCCGTCATAATAGACGGAGGTGTCGGGCAGCATGGAGGATGTCTGCACGTATCGTGCAGACATCCCCCGGCTGCCCCCACTAGCCACCAGGGATTATGAAACAGGTGAGGTGGAGGGAGGGGGGAACCAGAGCAACAAGGGGAGGGAGGGACCAGAGCAACAAGGGGAGGGAGGGAGGGAGGGGGGACCAGAGCAACAAGGGGAGGGAGGGAGGGGGGACCAGAGCAACGAGGGAGGGGGGAACCAGAGCAACAAGGGGAGGGAGGGGGAACAGACACAAGGGGAGGGATGGGGGGGGGGGGAGAGAAACAAGGGGGGGAAGAGACAAGGGGAGTGAGGGGGAGACAAGGGGAGCGAGGGAGGAGACAAAGGGAGAGAGAGAAAGCTGGGGGCAATGGGAAAGAGGGAGGCAGCATTGGCACATAAAAGGAAATAAAAACAAGAAATGCATTTTTTGATATCATAATTTTTTATTAAAAAAGCAATTTACATGTGAATATATACAAGTTGAACTTTTTTCCTATAGGTTAGTCTTATATTCAGGCTTTTAGTTTTTTTCCTAATGGAATATCCAAAGTTTGGGGGGTCGTCTTATAATCAGGGTCGTCTTATAATCGAGCAAATACGGTATATCACCTTCCTATTTATCTCACGGTCAGTCTGCATAGTCCTGCACACTTTTTTCCCTCCAGGTTTTAAACTGTTTGCATTCAATTTCCTTGTGCTTTCCCACTCTAAACGTTTTTGTATTTTTTTTTTTTAACAAAACTGCAGCATTTCAATTGAACTATGGTTTTCCACCTGCTATTAAAACCTGCTGATCTAGATTTTATTTTTATTTTTTTTTAAAAAGGGTTGTCCTGGAATTTGTTTTGTTTGTTTTTTACTATGAAGAGGTGTATTAAAAGAATTTAAAATCCATTCTCTAACATCATTAGTTTTTTCAGAAAACATTTAAATAAAAACTGACTAGAATTTGAAGGGGAAAAAAATTAAAATGCATAGAATTGTACAGAGGCAGTGCTAAAAGAATGAGTTCAAGAGAGACACTGACAATTCAAAACGTATGAAAGTGGAACCAATTGGGGGGCAGGGACAAGTAACACAGAAAGAGGAAGTGGGAATACATTAATATGGTAGAAGATAGCAAGAAGGAAAGGATTAAAGGTTGGAGCCATATACCTGGTTGTCATTCGTCCTCTATCGAGCCAGCTGTGACCCACCAGCGCCCCCCCCCCCCCCCCCCGCGTACACCATGTGATATCTGCATGCATGCATAAATACGAGCGGGGCTTGTGTGCAGACAACTAAACAGCAGTCACTGTCTTCATTGGCTTGAGCCTGATGTGAGGTCATGCTCCTGGACCGAAATACCGGCCTTTGCATCACCTGTATTTTTGTCATACCAGCTATAATAGCTTAATTGTCGGCTGTGCTAGTAAAATACCAGCCAGGTGGCAACCTAACCTGTTGGCTGCCTACCAGTTTATCCTCCTACTAAGGGCCACTCAATTTTTCACTTGTGATTTCATATTAGAAGCATGAGTGGAAAAAATAAAGTTTTGTTGTCCTTTAAACAACAAAGGAGGGATACCTAATATGTACACTTGTTCACATTTGGCCCATGGTTCACTTAGCACTGAAACTATGAAGCGGACAGGAATTTTACAGCAGCTTATAACTGATTTGTCTACAATACACATTAGGCCCCAATCAGAGTCCGAGGTGGGGATAAAGGCTAATAATGTAGGTTTGATCATGCACTCAATTTAGAATTCAATGAAATGTGTAATACTCACTTGTATTGTTAACTGGAACAAAATGAGCAATCTTAATATCCCAACAGTCGTGCCTTCTGTTATGTGAAAGATGTGTTCAAAATCAACACTGGAACGAAGTGCATTAACATTTTGTAAATCACACTGCCATCCATTAATAACATGCTACTATGTCTTGGACATCTTTGGATCAACATTTCTTAGAGTTACAACTTGAGGGAGACTGATGGGATTTGTAGTTCATTGAAATTGAAAAACCTGCCACAGGTTAATTAAGTCAGCAAAAATGCTAAAATTATGAAAGGGTTACAGGAAGGGGTTTGATCTGACAAATGTTATAGTATATTAAGTGTGTACTAAAATATCTGATTTTTAATTAATATTAATAAAAGTTATTTTTTGCAATAGCCACGATATCAGAAATGGCTCCAATTAAATACTTCTTCCAGGAAGTGAGAGAAGCCTCAGTCTCTACTGATTGGCTGAATCTATATACTAGTAACTGGTTTGCACTAAGAAATACATCATGTGACTTCTAAAGTATTCATATTGGTTTTGAAATTAAGCTATGGTTAAAAATATGGCTTCAGGGATTAGAACATTCTGATACACCATCATGGACTTCAACTTCCATTTTGCTTAGCTTGTCACGGCTTACTGAGCACAATGGGGTTTGCTGTTCATGTGAGCTGGATAGCAGAGGCTGCTCTACATATCCCTGGTTTATCTGCCTCAGATATTTGGCCATTCCAAAGTGATGTAAGCTAATGTATATGGCTAAGCAGTGCCCAGTTACCATGGAGACTGTCTGCACAATGTACTTGTGAAGTCCCCATAGAATAAAATAGGAAAAATGTTTTTTTTTTTTAATTTTTTACCAATGAGATTGTCTTATATAACAAGCCACAGTATGCATTTTTATTGCTCCTGGCTATTCATTTCTTTCTAGGTCATTTGACTTTCTTTACACTTGACTTCAGCATTATTTTACATTCTTGGAACGATTTGCACAACTGTGTTACTGATCAAGTATTGCATAAATAGTTGGTGCTATATAAAAAAAAATGTTAATTTAATGATCTCAATTAACTTGTAACCTGTTCGAGCAGGGCTTGAAAATCTGGCGTCTGAGTTTTGTCGAGCCCTAGGTATTTTATATTACATCAAAACCTTTCTTTCTTTCTACAAAGAAAATGTAAATATATGTATATATACACAGTCCAAAGGGTGCACACTGTTGTGTATAGTTTTGAGGGTGGTTTCTACATTTTCTCACATAAGAAATTTATTTCATGTCTAAGTCACAGTTTTGGCAGTCTATGTAACTTTTACTTCAGACCAATAGCCACTCAGGGCCAAAAATGTTAACTATCACACCATTACATGTGTTAGAAGCGTTAAATTTCCTTAATGTCATTATAAAAGGATTAGACTTCAAAGATTCCTGCTTAAACATAAGTTGACTAAGGCATTCATCAACACTTCATCTCAATAGGACAATCAGAGCAATCTAATGTAAGCAGGAACAGTTAAGTAAGTCTGTAGGAAGATGTATTACCATGGACAGGGCAAAGATAAATTGTAAATGCTGCTGACTTGATGGATAACTTGGGTTTAAGAAGTCGTATTTCATGCAAATTATAATGGATCTTAAACATTATGTACCGCTTCATATACTGATAAATACAATTCTATAGAAATGTTTAGAAAAGATATCCATTTAATGCTGACTGATACATGTCTCATAGCTGTGAAGAACCTACTATAGCATTATTATATGTTAATTTAAATTGTCATAAAGACGAAACAGTCGATTGTGCTTTCAGCCATGCCTATACATGATGTGTATGACATCAAGCTCTGTCATAAAATCTCCATATGCAAAAAATGAGAATTCTACCTGCCCAGTTGCAATGTTAAGGGAGGTATAGTGGTCTGGGTTTTTTTTGTCATGGTTCTGGATTGGTCCATTAAATATAATAAAGGGAAACTCATGCTACTGTCTACCATGGAATTCTACAGGATTCTGCGCTTCCAAAATTTTCAGGTTTTTTTTTCTGGTTTAGCATCACCATGCCTCCATGCACATACCTCCTTTTTTTTTGTTCAGTGTGTATGATATTTTAACTAGTGAGTTAACACAATATGGTATTTACATGCTAAAGTATTTTATATGGTTGGGAGTAGCTGAAATTTGACACTTCTGGGTAATACCAGGTTGAAGGAACCTGGACTGACCTAGATCTTGATGGTTCATCTTACCATTTATATATTAGTTATATATGAACTCTTTATGAAATAAACAGCTGACATTTTCTTTTAAATAGACCATAACACAACAAAATCATTGCTTTTAGTCTATTTTTTAATCCTTTATGTTTATACCATAATGATTTATACTGTCATGGTTTAATGTCTAATATGCATTTTTTGTTTGCCCATAGGAGAAAAACGGGCCTACCTTTCGCTTCCAAGACCAGGGGTAAGTTGGAGAATTTTATAATTGCTCAAATAGATTTGGAAGTTTGTGAACGAGTGGATTATCGAATGGAGCTAACAAGGCAAAAATATGCCTAGAAAATAAGAATTGGTTCATTAACCTGAAAAATGTATAAACTTTCCTTATGAACCAAGAGGTGATTTTATTTTTAGAAGAAAAATCACAGAAATAAATTGAAAAGAGTGACTAGCTGTTGAACTGGATTTGTAGTTGTTTGCTAATGAATTGTATAGCCATCCCTAGGCAAACATACTCGGAAAGATTATTTATTCCACCTTTCCCTTTTGAAGTTGTAACATTTTATGAACAAACAAAACTAATGGAGTGTTTCAGCAAGAACTCACATACACAGCCATCTGTCATCCGAAAACTATTTAGGGGTCTTTTAAAAAGATGTTTTCAAGAGATTGCATTACAGTTCTATGTCACGGTTTGTATTTTAGTTTTTTTTTTTTTTTAAATAAAACACCAACATATTCTGTAACTCTATACAGGTGTAGCACCCTCATAAAATTAATGGACAAAACCCTTGCACCATTAGAGGAAAAAAGGATTTTCGTCCCAATAAACCCGACGTATCTTTAGAGATACACACAGGTTTAGGAGCGTTGGCAAGGGGGGCAAAAATGTAATTGCCTGCAGGTTACCCTCTACCCTAGCTCACTGGGCGGTGGCTGCACCACTTTCAGCTCCATATCCCCAGTGTGAAGCACTTTGTATCAAATAGTTTTGCTTGTCTATCAATCTCTATGTATCTTATCTGTCAGTATATCTGTTCTGCTTGTCTGTCTGTGTCTGTCTCTGGTATTGGATGGGCTGATGAAATTGCATAAAACATTTTTTTGACCCCGGGCCAAACGTTGCCAACCCTACCCTGTCCTTGTCTCTGCCTCAAAACAGAGGCAGAGTCAGTAGGGAGGCTGGCATGTACTGGCCGTGTCAGCACGTGCGCAGCCAATCAAAGTGCGGGCTTGTGCCAATCGTCTGATAGGGGTTTGTAAGTGCATAGTAATGACATTTACTTGTGAGTCAGGCATATTGTTGCCTAACATTGAAAATCAGTGATCCCTTATCATTTAGCCTAAATGAAAATCAGATGACAAGTCTGAAATGGACTCCTTTATTTGCTTAGCACTGCTTTAACCCCTTCGCGACAATGGACGTGTCAGGCACGTCCTGCGGTGAATCAAGCGGTTTTCGCAATCAACTATCGCGAAAACCACTTTAACAGTGCTGGTCTATTGCCTCGATGTCGAGGCAATAGCCAGCACTGAAATTTCTGATCTTGCGCACCCCTGATCGCCCCACGGAGCGATCGTGGGAGCCATACTGACGGAGCAGCATTCTACGTCAATATGGCTAAGCTCTCTGCAGGTCTGAGCTTCGGAAGTGAAAGTAACTTCACTTCCGTCGCTCTGAATATGCTACTTGACTGCCCCTAGTGGTAATTAAGCAGCATGGCAATGTAAAAAAAGAAAAATAAATATTTAATTAACTAAAAACTTGTTATATAGTTAGATTAGCCTATAGGGTTAAAATTAAATAATTTTTAGCATAAGGGATACGGTTAAAATTAAATTAAAATTAAAACATATTAAGGGATAGCATAAGGGTTAGAGTTGGGGTTAAATTTAGTGTTAGGGTTAAATTTTGGGTTCGGGTTGGGGTCAAAAGGTCAATATAGGAAAATAGGAAAAAACAAAAAAACACTATTTTTGCTCCATAACTCGCAAAAAAATTCCGAAAAATATGGAAACATGCATATTTCTGAACTCGGGACAACATTTAGAAACTATTTAGACGGGGTATTTTTTTAATGATTTTATTTGTGTAAATTATATTTTAGGTCAAATTTAGAAAAAGAGTTTTTTTTAAAAATTGTCATCATATTTAATGATTTTTTTTGTAGTAAATGATGTAGTAAGATAGGATGAACATAGTGGTATCTAATGAAAGCCCTTCTTATGACGATAAAAACAACAATGTAATTTGTGTGGGTACAGTATGTGAGAAAAGAAGAAAATTGCATCTAAACACAAACACCCCAGAAATGTCAAAACAGCCATTGTCAAGGTGGAAAAGTCTTGTCACTAAGGGGTTAATAAGACGTGCTGTATTGTGTACAAAAGCAATCCTCTCCATCAAACCTTCCTAACACATTACCTTTTTGATAGTTTTGTTTATGGTTTACACAAACATTCTTCTTTTTGACCCCCTGCAGCCAAGAGCAGCTTTTCTCCCTCTTTTGACATGTTGAGGAATGTGTGTATCACAACAGCATGATATGTTGATTTCAAGTGTTAGCCAAGCCATCTGGAAACACGTGCATTTGTCAGCTCTGATTACAGAATGAACTGGAGAGCATATTAATCCTCGCCAAGGGGAAGTCTGATAACTAGATGCAGAGGGAATTAAATACTAGTCAAAGCAATATAATTCCACTGCCATTATTCAGAAGTGTGGGTGCTTGAAGCTCCCTCTAATTGTCAAAGGTGTGGAATTAGCATAGGAAACAGCTTTAGGATTTATTTCTATCATTTTTTTTAAAACATTTATTTTGTGTGTTCCTGAAAGGTTTTGATGTATAAGTGCTTTGAAGTTCTGGTTCGACAGTTGTCACTATCTGTCAATAGCTGCTAGTCCCAGGAGGGAGACTTGTATGAAAGTGATTTGTTCAGTCTAACATAATAAGATTTGTTACCAGTTGTATGCTAAGGTACTGTTTAAAGGTATAGTGGAAGATCCAAAGACAACAATGCTATAAACAATGTTTTGATTTCTTTATATGGATTAAATTATCCTCGGGCTGTGCCTTTCTTTGTTCCAGGTTTATATAATTTAGTCCCATGCAGATATTTCCTCCACACAGAGGTGGGCTGGCAATTGTTGGCGCAGGAAGCAAAACCAATTTGGTTGCCCATGGTGCCACTTCATCAGCCCACCTAATATCATAAGAGATAGACACACATAGATATGCAAATATACTGACCGATAAGGTACAGAGATTGACAGACAAGACAACTGGACAGAAAGAAAGTATTACAGACTGGAGCATTTAAAAGTGAAAAGTGTTGCAACCCCAGCCTATTGGGTGAGAGCAGCCCAGGTGGCAGGAATAGACACCAACATTGTTCATGGTGGACATGTACTAGGTCTGTGGTGTCCAATTTAATGATTTTCTATGGACCCTCACAGACACTGATATGTACAGACACTTTGCCTAGTCCTCCTAGGGGCAGTTGCTTCTGGAGCATTGATCAGTCTGAATGTTGTGGCTGTGTGTGTTCATCTTGATGTAAGAAATTAGTTGTAGACTCGTTAGGAAAATCTCCCTTAACCAGCCCAGGAAAGGTGCAGCATTGCCTCCCTTGTAGTGTTCTGAACACCAGAGACAACTGTCAGTACTGCATGTCAGGAGGGAAAGTATTTAACCCATATGTGACTAGACCTTTTGGCCATGTTGTACCCTTTGTGACATGTTTCAACTGTTCTGCAGTGTTTGTGTTTAGATGTAATTTTCTTCTTTAGAAGGGCTTTCTTTAGTTACCAGTATGTTGATCACATCATATAATTTACTATAAAAAAAAAATGATGGAAAATTGAGGGGACACACTCTACATTTCAAAAAGTTTTGTTAATTACAACTACCATGATTTTCATCCCGCAGCATTGCGCGGGCTGTGGGGAGTGTACATTACAAGTACTAAGTTTTGTTAAATGCAACTCCCGTGAATATTCATGTGCTTGCCAACATTGGATGTGCCTTTACCGGAATAAAAGGGGTGATGATATGTGATCCTATATGAGCTCTTACAGCATTGCATGACCCGCATTGAGCTCCAGCCTACTTGGTACAGATACTGACTGTCAGGAGCTAATTTTCTCATGTTTTTATCAAACATACACTGTTTAAACGCAGTATTAGTGCTGGATAGAGCCCTGATTTGATAGGACAGAACCCAAAAAAGTGACTCTCTGCAAATTCACAACTGTGGGAGACTATGCGATGCTCAGGATAATGCTGGCTGAACATCATACAGACTATAGTTTACAACAGCTGCGAGGCCAAGGTTTAGTCACTACTGCTACAGTCTTTTTTATTTTTATTTTTTTTGTTCCTTTCTTCCTTTTTAATTAATAGTTAATATTTCCACCAGGGAACCACTGTCCTGAGCCAACAATGATGGGTAATGGGGAGGGAGTGTGATATTTTGCCCACCTCCTGGAAAAAAATCCTGTTGATGACCATGTACAGAAATTGGAAAAATGATTATCTATTGACCTCTAAGCAACAGAGAGTTCACCTCTGTGTCTCTACATATTCGGTAGATTCTTGGCACCAGACATTTGCTTGCCATGAATAAAGCATTTATTTTTCCTTCAAGGGTGACTCAACTGTCCAAATTTTGGATTTTTCTTAAAAGCAACCTATTAATTCACATTTGATTTCTACTCAAAGGCAGTTGAGTTAGTACGAAATGATGATAACTATTGTATATTGTGGATTATTAGACACTTGCCATTTTTAAAAGATGGGAAACGCTGATAAATACAATGGATAAGATACATCTTTCTTTTATTTATTTTTATTACTTTACGTGATGCAAGACTTCTAAAAAAACATTGGACACTGTAGGTGGAATTGCCCCTTGAAGCCTCTGTGAACTAGAATATCCAGTCTTCCCTGCCAATATGGTGTCTCACCACTGAGGAGCTACGCTATATAGTTCTAATAACCGTCAAGGTTCTGCTGTATTTATAGCCTGACAAATGAAATTGATTTAAACCATAAAACAGATTTAGTCAAACTGAGAGCACTGCGGAAATGTCTTTGACAGGCAAATCGGCTTGATTCACGGTGGATCTCAATGGTACCAAACAAACGCATCACTATCTTTAATTCATTGTGCTCCAATGACTATGGCCCTATTCATAGTCATAATATGGTAGGTCCTGCAGAAAACAAAAACCTTGTCAGAGATATTCAAGACATGAAATCTATCGTTTTCAGTATGTTCTTGCCATGCTACAAAAGATATGTGTACAAAAACAGATAGATTACGCCCTGCTCTCAAGATCCTTGCTAATCGACATGGCCATTGACAGACATATACTAACTGCATCAACATCACATAACTAAGAATGTATGACAGGCCATTGATTAAGCATGCCAGACAATCGTTTTCCATATCCCCAGCTAAATAGCAATAAACTACAATGCTGTAACAACAGTCTTACCCCTATACAATATATATAAAATCATAAATTGCCAGAGGCGCAATCTTTGGGACAGCTACAGTCTTGAAAAATGGAGGGTGATGATGTCACATCTGCATCATTCAGGACATGTCTAATTGTTTGCTAGATATAAAAGCTTGGTTTTAAACAATTCAGCTATTTGTGTCTAATACCATTTCTTTCTTTACAGAAACACAGTGGGAATCTGAAAACATTGAAGCCTGTGAAACTTGATGTGGAGGTAAAACAGCATTTATGTTTAGCATTTGATAGTTCTCGTTGTGACTCGTTTGCTTTAAAAGAAAATTAAATGGGCTCTTTTTACTTAACAGAATATTCCAATTTAATTGAATTCTTCCTCACACCTGTTAATCACTAATGCACAATTACTGTGCTACATATTTCTGTACAATGTGTGAGGGCCTGTTATTATGCAGCCTGCTCTAAATTTCCTCACCTCATAATAGAATATAGCTAAGTTGATGATATTATAACAAATTTATTAGGGAGCTACAAAGACAAAATAAAAGTCAATTCTGGGGCAAAGATAGAAAAGTGAATCTAAGCTACAGAAACATTTATTAGTTACCATGGAGTTTGCTCCTCTCTTAGAGCTTTGCTTCAGTACTGACTTTTACTAGAAAGAAAGAAAAAACAGATGATTTAAAAGGAGATTATTTCATGAAAAAATACTAATTAAGTACCTTATTGAGCCTTCTTTACTCTTGGGGGGGAGGGGGGGGGGGATGTTTAGAATCTTGGGTAAGATCTTCACTCACCTTGGTTCAGATAAACAAAGATCTGACCCATCTGAGCAAAGATTCTTAACAAAATGTCTGCCTCCTGGTAGAGCTAAATGGCATAAAGATGGCTCAATAAGGTACTTTATTTGTTTTCTTTTATTAAATCTTTTCTATATAAAATGCCTATTTTTGATGACATCTTTCAATTAAGCAGAATTTCATTTTTTGCTAAAGTTGTTTTTTAAAGATGAATGTTCTGTTACTATATATTGTATCATATGTATGTGTGTGTACATTAAATATATGTATTTCCTTATTACATATCCATACCATCGTGTTGAAAGATAATTATTTTCTATATATTGCTGGTACTTGAAGCAGGATACAACTTGTAATCCTTTTGGATAATTATTTTCGACCGCCAATTTCAGGGATACCTTTCTTGGTAACAGGGAAGTGAGGTTATGTCTGCATTTTTGCTTTCTTAAATGCTGGATTCATATTATAAACTTGCATGTTTTTCCCCTCCCTATTGTATGAGTCAATCTAGAGCGTCAGACATAGCTACTAAATTGCTTTGACATCCCTTTATTTATTTTACACCATTGGAATAATCTACTAAACCTTGCCTTGTCATACCAATTATCAGTTCCAATCTGAGATCTCCTGCATCTTACCATATAACAGTGCACACAGCAGTATGTAGTTTTTTTTTTTTAAAGCTGTGCGAAAATGGTATGGGATTTCTTTAATGCAAATTCAGTTTAAAAAGTATTGGGGGAAAAAATACTCTTAAGGATAATTATTGGGAAATGGTTGATCTTACATGCATTTTTTTTAAATAGATAAATGTATTACCAATGATTCTTTGTTGAACGAAATTGAGAGGCCTTGGAGGTATTTAGTACACTTTATCACTTATACGGGTAGCATCAGATAATAATTTTATTCTGATGCCATCACAAGCCAAACTGTGTCTCATTAGTGGCTAATGATCTCAGACTTTTCTAAGTTCACATAATGTGTCTACAGTAATATGACACAGGTATTGCACTGTTTTCTAAAGAGCTGTAGTATAAAATCAAGTATTGTCCTGAGATATTTTTGCAGCTTTAAACAAAATATAGCATATGCATGCGTGAGCAATCAATTGCCGCAAACCAATCCAATCTGATTAATAATGCTTACCCACAAGTACAACATGCAGCATATCAACACAGCACTGACCTTATACAAAATTAAACAAACTAGATGCTCCCACTGCTTCCAAATTAGTGACCTGAGATAAAGTAGTATAGGCAACATGCTTAATTTATATTATTTTCACCATCACTGTTCTAGTTATGCTACTGTTTAATAACCTTTTCTTATTCAACTAAAAGCTGGTTGTTGTTTTTTGTCGTTGTTATTTTATTCAAAATATATAGGTTACTGTGTCTGTGTCTGCTTACTAAACGAACCTTAAAAATGGTAACATTTAACATTTTGAAAATTATATTTTTTTTGTACAAAACTTTTTATTTGGGTCAAATTCTGATACAAATAGTGAAGTATTGAAAATATTCTACCTTTGCTTTGAAATCTGCCTCTACACACATTGGTTGCACTACCTGACCAATATGTCTTTCTGAACAACTTCTTCACTGGGTGTTTTGTATAGTTATATTATATTAACCTTTTTATATATATATATATATATATATATATATATATATATATATATATATATATATATATATATATATATATATATATATATATAATCGGTAACAATTGATGTAGTGCATGGTACAGAGCATAAGGAGGAACTACATACTATGTTAGAGAAACAGGGACAGACCAATCCATGAGGTACGGAAGCTTGCTCGTAAGCTTAATATTGAGGTAATATTCTAGAATAATCATGATAGAACCCAATGGAATGTTGTGGCTGGTTGTATAACTTTGAACTTTATGTATAATCTCAATTGTTTTGTCTGTGCTATATTTCTTGTGAATAAATACCCGGGCTGTTACCTTCTTATATCTTACTTTTTTTTCCTCATGCATATCAAATTCCTAAATATTTCCTGTGCCCTTCCCCTCCCTACTATTTTGAAAAAAATGGAAACTGGTATGATATAGCTGTCCGTTTACAGGAACAAGGAAAAATTGCCAAGTTGGGTCTGGAGCTACGTTTGTTAACGTCAGACGTGGACTCAGAAACTGAAAAATGGGAAGATCAAGAGAATGAAGTGGTTAGAAATGGGCAAACCATATCTAGCATGGCTTATACTATGTACCTTTTTACCAGGTATGCTACCTTTCTTTATCGAGATTGAACTGTAACGAGTGTGAACACACTCCAAACAATAACAGTATTGATAACTCCGATTACAATACTCAAGTTGGTTTGGCTGCTTGAAAGACAAATATTGACTGTAATGCTGCCATGTGCCATGTCATACATATTTATTTTTATGATGTGTATCTTAAATGTATCATTTTGCACATTTAGTATACTTTTTAGATCTCTAATTAAAGAAGTAGATGGAAATCCCTATGGCCAGTGTGATTTTACTTCATTTAAAAAAACAATCCACATTATTTTTCCAGTTTATTATCCATCAATGCTTAAATCATGACAACATTTTAAAGCACCCTAGATAATTTAATTGGAGCATAAGTGATTAGGGAACTGTCCCTTGAAAAGAAAAAAAAAAAAAGGACATCTGGTCATGTTTTACTTAAGTGCACTTCAAAATATAATGGTTATTCACAAAGGGCCTAATTGGGCTGGGAATAATCCGGAAAATATACTCAATAATGTAGGAATCCATATCGCCCTCAAGAATGCAGGGCTGTGATATCAAGTGAGATGTGTGTTGTGGATATACAGAAGAAAAGTGGCAAGAAACTACTGTATCCAACTGGAAGTCTGGTCCTGGAAATAAGATATATATATATATATATATATATATATATATATTTGCTTTATTACATATGCATTACTTTTCAACTGATGTTCTGTGAACTTGCAGCATATGTATAATATTTTCAATCTGTTTTCAATTTGAATTGCTTATCTTTATTTAACTACAGTAACAAGGAAAGACACGAAAGTCTGGCTAAAAGGAAATATGCCTCATGAAAATAAATCTGTAAGGCTTTCTTTATTACTTTGATGCTCAGCAAGTCGTCTTTGCTGTCGGATATGTGAGGAGTCACGCTACATCTGAGATTAATGTTACAATTTATTTGTTTTTGCCAAAAGCATATTATCATCAGTGTTCATTGAGCTAAACAATGAAAAACAAACAAACAAACTGACAATGTCTCAATTATATGATGGAGTAGGTAGACTGGGGGTGGAAGAAACTTGTAGCAGCTAAAGAAAAACAACTGTATTTTGTGTTCTTTTCAGGGGAGAAGGCCTGCTGAAGACGACTCAAGATTTATTTCATCAAGCAGAGGTAAGCCATTTATTGCCCAGAATGCACTATGTTACAATGTTATTTTGACTACTATGGCATTTAAATCTAGGCATGTCGATGCAAAAGAAATACAAAACATATTTTTGTAATAGTGTCAGGACACATTTTTGTTTTAACTACAGTATGTACAAGGCATGTTCAAGCAATCACCAAGGCATTCTTCATAGTAATAGCCTGTACAATGAATCAGAGGTAATGTCTAAAGTACTATTGTGCATTAAGCATGTATTTTGTGTTATTGTTATGGAAGGAGATAGTAAGTATATGAAAGCGATCAACTCCTCAAAAATGTGGATTATTCCAGTCTCTAATGGCAGCACATCATATGCACATTAATCATTTCAAATTATTGCTTTATAAGCCTAAGTCATTTGACCTCTTAGCTCTTAGTTTAGCAGTATGTAAAGCACATTAGAGTAAAACTAGTGTCTTGTTCTGCTACCAGAAATAACAAGAGGATTGTGTGCTTTATATGAATAAAATGTAAGGTATCTTGAATGGGTGGGGCATAGGTGTTGGGAGAAATTTAGGTAGAACTTTCTGGAGAAAAAGAGCATTGTTCCTCGCTATAAGTTCGCCCAGAACTGAAAAAGCTTTGGTGTTCTCAATCTCCTGAACACACCTTTTCCAGAGCTTTGGATAAGCAGTGAAAATGATGGTATATGTCATTGTTAAACATGGCTTATCGTATCACCACTTCGATGCCATAGCACTGAGCAGCAAAGCTCCTGACTTCACATATTTAATATAAATATATGTAAATGTATAATACATTTTTTCCCCCATTCAGGTGTTTGCTGCAGCCGGATTAAAGTTGTCCTCTGTTCTCCATGCCTTTTCAAATCAGGTAAAGTAAGCAGTGCTTTGCTCTTAAAAACACACATTTTTACTTCCATTTTTCATTTAGAACAACAGTACTGTGTTAAGACAGGAAGGTTCTAGTATTGATTGACAAATATATACCTTTCATTTAAGGAGGGACAACACCCAATTTTTTAAATTTTGTTTTTGAAGATCCGAAATCCAAAAACGATTTGTTTTTAAATAAGAGTCAGTTCAGATAAGGGATACTCACCTTCCTGGAGCACTGGTTGTGACGCTCATTTCCTTCACCCTGCCGGGCACCATACATGCAACATTCATATTGTCAACAATGTGAATGTTTGTTTGATACAGTCCTAACCTCAATGTCTGAGGAAAGGGATTTAGAAGTAATAATGTCAGATGACTTAAAGGTAGGCAATGTAATAGAGCAGCAGGAAATGCTAGCAGAATACTTGGGTGCATAGGGAGAGGTATTGGCAGTAGAAAGAGGGAAGTGCTCATGCCATTGTACAGAGCACTGGTGAGACATCACTTGTAGTATTGTACTGGAGACCGTATCTCCAGAAGGATATTGATACACTGGAGAAGGGCTACTAAACTGGTTCATGGGTTGAAAGATAAAAGATGCCAGGAAAAGTTAAAGGATCTTATATAGCTTGGAGGAAAGACGTAACAGGAGGGATATGATAGAAACATTTAAATACATAAAGGGAATCAACACAGGAAAGGAGGAGAATAAATTTAAAAGCAAGTCTACCACGAGAGGGCATAGTCTTAAATTTAAGGAACAAAGATGTAAAAGGATTTATTACTTTACTGAGAGGGTAGTGGATGTATGGAGTAGCCTTCCAGCGGAAGTGGTAGTGAAGAAGTTTAAGTATGCGTGGGATAGGCAAAAGGCTATCCTAGATATAAGATAAGACCAGAGTCTAATACAAGTATTTAGAAACTTGGGCAGACTATATGGACCGAATGGTTCTTATCTTCTGACACATTCTATGTTTCTATGTTTAGGTGATGGAGTCCCTTTAAATTTGTATGTTCATGGAAGGAATACTAACTAAACTTGGAATATTTTTTTTAAACAGGCTGCTCATTCTTTTTATGTGTGAATTATTTGGGTCAGGGAAGAGGGACAGTGTAAGGCCTATAACAACCGGTTACTAAAATCTGGTTTTATACTTTTAGAATTTAGAATTTCTCTGAAAAAGGAAATGGTCTTGTAACATAGATCTATAATACCTGTCCTTCCCAGTTATTACCTTTTTACTGCTAATGTTGACTGAAACAAGTGCAAGTGCTGGTTTGTGATATTGTAGCTCATGGGATGACAGGAACAACTGCTACTTGCTTCCTATAGCTGCCGTTCACACAGGTCTAATCTCTGCAATTTGTGCCCCAGCTTGAAGATGATGACAAACCTTTGCTCTTACTGGAAATTGAAAAACTTGTTCCTCTGAGCCAACAGCTACAGATAACAGCCAGGACTCCAGTGCAGGGGAAAAACGCTACTTTCACCAAGGTACTCACAATAATTAAATAGATTTAATGTTTCTGTTAATGGATCTCCTCTAGAAACAAAATAATACCATAGAAATGAAGAATATTGAAATTCACTGTTGTAAAATGTTTTTTTTTTATAAAGGAACGTTCTGTTACAGACAGTTAAGACATTGTTGCTTTAAATTATTAAAGATTAAAACTTACGTGGAGGAATAATGGGTTAAAAAAACATGCCCCCCTTCTTCAAAGTAAAGCTGGTGTGTAGCACTGGGATTTATTCAGCTGAAACAGATCTCCTCTGAAGCTGGTACCCATGGACAGTCAATCAGATTGGGGTCTGAATTTTGCGGGGATCAGAGCTCAGCAGAGGGGTTTTGATCTTTGGGGGACCAGAAGTCTTTTAGGGGTTAATGTCCGTACCCATACATCCTTATAGGAGCCCTGTGATTGGCTCTGAAGAAGAGTCTGGGGACACCCTGCTTAGCAAACACTGAGGACGAGAATTCAAGGCTTGAGCGAAAACTGGAAAAGGTCAGATTTAGAGATGAGTATTGTAGCCACAGTTTAATTCATTGTATCTTGATAACAAAAAAAATGTTTGTTCCTATTTATTAATCAGTTTTTTAAACTCAGACTGTGCCTTTATATCTATCATTTATTTTTACCTCACTACAAAGCACATCTTCATAATTCTCTGGAAAACATTACTGCCGCAACAACATAAGTGCTGAGAAGGTTCACCATGACCTATTGTGTACAGAGGAGTTACTTCCATTTGGCCATCTGTAGAAAAATGTCAACCCTTCTATTGTCATTCAGATGTTTTTTTTACTTTACACCTTCCCGAGAAGTAAGAGATTGCAGTGAAATATTACAGCTTTCTTCTTCCTTTTTTTTCTCCAACCTAGAATACGCCTGCTGTGCTTCAAGGTGTAATGCTGACCCCTATCTTGTGATGTTAGTGTAGCATGCTGTACAATTTCCTATCCTCTCTTATAGATCTCAGACAATTGCAGTCGATTGCTAATTAAAATATGATGCAGCTCTGTCAGATTAAATATTTTTGGCAGAACAACCTACCCTTTTTTATGGGCACATTGACTAGCCTCAATACATCCTATGTGCTACAAAATCTTAATCCTTTAAATAGGTCTACATATATTTTTAGATGGATTCATGGAAATCCAAAATGCCTCAGGTAGAAAATTCATTGTAGCAGCTGGTGGGAAGGCTGTATTTTGGATGAAAGCACATACCAAATGAAGTCAGCCCTTTCTCCGACCATCTGCTTACTAAGCTCATTTTAGAGGAACATCTCTAAAGGGTGAACATGTAGCCTTGCAAGTCAGGGGAAAGCTGAACAAGGTTGAGAAATGTATCTAATAAAAGATTGAATACGCAGATTACCCAAATATCCTGTAATTACCTTGCCTTCATTGTACATCCATTTCTTAAAATGTGTATAAAGAGCCTTTAAACACTTAAAGCGACAATACCACTTACATAAGATGTATCTAGATTACCTGTGCATTTAAAACTAACACATATATAAGACATATGCCACTGTTTATGTACGTTTGAATTAATTGCATATAAAAGTAAAAATAAAATTAGGTGTCTATCTCCAGCATCCATTTTGAGAATTGTAATCATGATGCAACGTTCTCCAAACTCTTCTAGCAAGTCTAACTTTACAACTGTGGCCAGAGCCTGCATGATGATGTCATACGCTCCTGCTCTCTTACTATCTCCTGTGTATCACTAGTGGGCAGGACTAGGTGGCTGTGTACAACTTTATTTACCTGCCAAAGAGGGAGTTTAGACTTATAGACTGCATTCTGTGTCCCCAGACCCAAAGTGAGATACTAGTGCTGTAAAATCACTGGGCGGTTGGCACCTAAAAACACTATATTTCACAAAATGGCAGCACCCAATCACACTTGTAAAATATTTCATAAAATAAACTCACATAACCAAAACAAAAGACATATCTGAAATCAACAATGAAAAAAAAAAAACCTTTTCATTTTTGGGAATTTTTTGTGTGTGGCGGATTTATTGTCATTTCTCTTTAGTGTTCCCATATGAACTATATATTATTTTATAAGGAAATGAGTAGCTTTCTTTGAAAGCCATATTTACCCATATAAATTAGAATTTATAGGAGTTTAAAAAAAAAATTGTCCACACCCCTTGTCTATATTTATGATGTGCCATGTGTCCTCAAGGTGTTGAAATAATTAATTAAATAAAAATGTAATGGCAGGTTAAAACACATAAATATCTTTCTAAGCTTTTAAAGCAGCTATATTCCTCACTGACAGAGGCAGAGCTTCCACACAAAGAGACTGAAAGAATTAAACTTCAAACAAAGGCCTGATACCTTCCCAATAAAATGAGATAACTGTGTGAATTAAAATAATTTACCTTGCCTATTAGCAAGGTAGAGACCTATATCATTGCTGTGCCCCCCCCCCCCAACCCAAAACAGATATCATATTTGTATGCTTCTTTCCCATTGTGAACAAGTTATTTTTACATTGTATCCACCTTATTCAAAGACTGTTGCTTACTCTTCACATCCACCACGAGAATTGGTGCAACGCGTCAGGTTCTCTTCGATCGAAAGTTGTATATGACAGCCGAATAAACAGTGTGATCAGCAGTTGCTAGCACCTTTCTTGGATTTCACCTTTTATGTTTCTCTTCTTCTGTTGCATTGAGGACAGCCCCCTTGGTGTTTTCTAGCATCTTGTTTCCTCATTTCTTCTTTGCTTACCTTCTCATTTCTTTTCATCCATTTCACGGACACAAGTCTATACCTGTTTCCTTATTATTTACTTAGAGAATACATAATAGTTACACAGGGTTTCATTTCATTACCATTAAGTTTGAGGACAGTCCACTGTTAATTCATGCACATGAATAACCAGCATGAGGATAATCAATATTTAGATAAATCTATACACCAGATATTCATGCATTAAAACGGGGTGTCCATGTGTATCATTGTTTTTGACAAAATTGTAATATGGTAGAAATTGTGCACACTTTGCATTCTAGTAAATTTTAGGTTGACACTTATTTTGTATGTACTTCTGACTGTACATGCTAGTTTATCCTCTGATAGGCAGCTGCTGTGCTTCCTTGGAAAGAAGACAGCTTGGTCTGGTCGGAAACTGTCTCTATCTGTTAACGTAGACAGAGACCCTTGTTTTT
Organism: Pelodytes ibericus; assembly: GCA_036172795.1. Lineage (NCBI taxonomy): Eukaryota > Metazoa > Chordata > Amphibia > Anura > Pelodytidae > Pelodytes > Pelodytes ibericus. Next base: position 122,386,401 of record CM069859.1, read on the forward strand.
GCATGGGATCTTGTTAATGTCCACCCCTGCTGATTCCATGCAAAAACAAGGGTCTCTCTCTGCATAAGCAGAGAGAGAGTCCGTACTGTGCAGACCCCGAGCAGGGTGAGCCAATGCTCTGATAGGCTGTGCGCACACTGAAACGGTCTGCTAACAATACGTATAGATCATTTTTGAGTATCCACATTCACACTAAACCCAGTGTGTAGATGATAGACCCTTTAGTGCCAAAATATTATTACACTTGTCAAGCACATACTAATACTGAATAATGAGGGCAAATCGTTTGGACAGATTATTTACTGTTTAACTAGGTATGTTGATTGTTTGCGCTCTGTAAAGTAAAAAAAAAATCTTCTCTGTTTAACCACATAACATATCTCTTTAATTTCTTTGAAACTTAGGTTGATACTTGTATTCAAAAATCTAAAGGTATAATGATGATAATATCACAAGTGCTTCCGATCTGCTGCAAGTTACTACGGAAGGTAAGAATTTTACAGGATTTTTGGCTTCATCTTAGCACAATGCATTCTTTTATTAGTTCTAAAGTTTACAAAAAAGGTTTTAATCCTCTCACTTGATGCTCAAGACCTAAACTTGGACCAGCATACCTAGAAACTCCATAGGATTTTATTCTATATTATTTTAAAATGAAGTTGAATCCTCTGGTACTTTGCATAGCAAAGAGAACTGCCTACCTTTTTATTTTGTTTTAAGTGGGACTAATCTTTGTTTTTAACTTTAAAATAAACCCAACGTGCAGAGTTTCATGCTTAGGACAAAAGCATGAAAACAGCGATGTTGTGTTCCTTGCCTCGATCACAGAATTATCCACAAAACAGCTCATGGCGGGGGGCTGCGGATATGTAGAACAAATGATGTTTGTCATCCTGTGGGTGTTTCAGCCCAGTATTTTAGGACGACATAGCACTTCTTGTGGCAGAAAGAAGTTTAACATGATCCTGTTAACCAAAATGTTTACAAACAAATACAAACAAAATAAAGGTAACTTTGTGTCCCTTGTCAAACTGGATTGGTTAATTTTCCCTAGTGTCCCATGCAGCAGCCTAATTGCAAGTTAGTCTCCTACCTCTTCCCATAGGAAAGGTGTCAAACACACAAGTCCTACCGCAATCAATAAAAAAAGAGAGAGCACTCTTCTTCATACCATTGTGTTTTTTCCTGTTCTCTATTGGAGGACAGGTTTATGGCCCAGCAGTTCTGCATCTGTGGGGCTGTTGGAGGATGTGTGCCGCGAATTGTGTTTCCCACACATTGAAATCGCGAGACCAGACATTTGCAACCGGATGTCTGCCAGCAACTACTATGGAATGCAAAGGACACAAACAGTGTTCTGATGGAAGATTTCTATCTTCTCGTGGTGGGAACACATCTTACATGGACACTAGTAGCGGGTTTCCACCTGTTTGGAGGAGTCCTGTTCTCTGTTCTAGTCTTCAGCAGATCCATGTACTGAGCTCCTATTGCATTTGTGTGATTGGCACACTTCAGTGTCTGAACATATGTGTATGCTTATTGACACCACATTTATGGTTATTTTTCATATGATTGTGTTATATCTATGGCAGCAATGTGTGTGGGAACCTCAGTGTGTGTGAATGTGTGTGAATGTGTCTCAATGTGTGTGTGTGTGTGTGTGTCTCAATGTGTGCGTCTGGGTGTCTAGGTGTGTGTGTCAGGGTGTTTACGTAAGTGTATGTGTGTGTGTGTGTAAGGGTGTTTGCGTAAGTGTATGTGTGTATCTCAGGGTGTCTGTGTGTGAGAAAGAGAGACAGTGTGAGTGTGTGAGAGAGAGACAGTGTGAGAGAAAGAGAGAGACGGTGTGTGAGAAAGAGACGGTATGTGTGAGAAAGAGAGATGGAATGTGTGAGAAAGAGAGAGACGGTATGTGAGAAAGAGAGAGACGGCGTGTGTGAGAAAGAGAGACAGAGAGAGAGAGACGGCGTGTGTGAGAAAGAGAGACAGAGAGAGAGAGACGGCGTGTGTGAGAAAGAGAGACAGAGAGAGACGGCGTGTGTGAGAGAGACAGAGAGAGATGGCATGTGTGTGACCGAGCTTATCTGGGCTCTAGCAACGCCCCTGCTGGCAGGACCATCAGAATATCATCAGAGGACTATGGGAAAACCTTTCTTCAGGGATCTTGAAGTAATGATTGCATTGTGGTAGATTATGTGGGGTCTTCCGATGAAGATATAGATTAAAATGATCTATCTGTCTGCCCATTAGATGATGTAGCCAAGCTTCTTAAAACATTTAAAGGCAGCATGGAAGAATCTATCCAAGATCATATGTTCACCTTTAAGAGGGCCTTTCTAAACTATACAGTATTTAAATAACTCCTCTGTCTCATCTAAGAAATTTCTTGCTCTCTTTCATATCGAAAACTGAAGATGAAGAACTGAATTTAGTCCCTAAGGTGAACATAGTGATCACCTGGTTGGACAAAAGCACGACCGTTCCTGTAGATCATACTACTTCTGGTCTAAAGGATGGCCACGCCAAGGGCAGAAAGGGTGATTATGTCAGCAGACCAGATTTGTAAAGAAGCAACATGGTCCAGTGTTCCTTTTTTGACAGACATTCCAAGCTAGGCATTCTGTCCTTAGCAGATGCAGCTTTAGCTGCAGGATACTTCAAGCCGCAGTATCAACACCCGATGGATAAACTTGCTATAGGCTGCATGGGATGCTAGAGAAAATCAAATTTTGTTTGTATTTCTCTCCCTTCTTAAGAAATTGATTTTTGCATTGATACTTTGTCGGTATTGTCACTTCACAAGGTATTGGGGATGTGCTCTCTTTTTATAGGTTGTGGGAGGAGTTTGTTTGCTTTACACCTAGCCTATCGGAAGAAGTATAAGTTTAACCTGACATTAGACTGCTACATGGGCTAAGGGAAAATAAATTTCTGGTAAGAAATGTTCTTTTTTTTCCAGTGCAAAGCGGGTAATGGATGTTATCGGAGTCCACAGACATGGAGACAAAACGTTGCTAATGAAGACAGCCTAGATGGAAAAACAGTAGAAGCCTTTGGTGTGAAGTCCTTGGAGCATCACGTAGCTAACCTGACGTTTTTAGAAAGCACTTAGATGTTTACATGATGGGAAATTAACCCTTGGAAAGCTTCACCTTGATCACCCCTCTGGCACTTCACAAATTATACATGCCAGACAAGCAGTTTTGCCATGAAAGGAAAACTTTAACATCGGTGGTTGGTTGTTTTTCTTGTTTCTCTCCATCTTACTTGGCACCATTGTACTATATACACATTTCTTACTTATGTCAGGTTAAAAACAAAAGTCTTTCTGAAATGTGAATGTTTTTTGTTCCATTTCATCTTCACTAGCGCTGTTTTAATGGGCAAATCCAAATCTCCATTGTGAATGTCTTAATAGAAACCTTTATCCCAAAGATGCTGCTACGTTTGTATAATTGTATTATGCACAAGAAATCATGGCATCCATTTGCTGCGTTAAAAATTGCCTGTCAACAATTATTATCCTTGCTGGGTTTTGCTTTATTCAAATGTAATGTAACTGTCTACCTGTATCAGGGCAATGTTTAGTGAGCTAAAGCACTGATCAGCTAGTGTAATGTCCTTGTTCACAAACAGCACACTTTATTCACAACTTGCACCTTTGCCACTTTTTTGGATGGTGAACGAAAGGTAAAAAAAAAAAAAAGATATATATTGTAAATTTGCTGCTGGAATCTTTCAAATTTATTGTAAACTATTTCCTCACAGAGAACTATTTTCAAATATAGTTTGGTTACATAGAAAAAGGATCACTGTGACTTAAGGTTGGTCATTATTTTTAATTTTTTGGAAACCTTAGCTGCTGGGTATGCTTGCCTCACGGAAAGCATCGTAGAGTCCTTCATGCCTGTAGATTTGCTAGTGTCATTTCACTATTTCTTTAAACATGCATCTCAATCCCAACAAGTAAGAGTAAAGAAATGAAAACTGGTATCTATTCTCAGAATGTATACCATATTTAAGTTTCATGAAAATGTAGTTTTTTTACATTAACATTTACAATGTAAGATTCTATTTTTAAAATAAAATTCTAATGAATCTTGATGGTGTTAATCTGTCCATTTCTCTTGTCTTGTGTAAAACGATAAAATGTTCTTTTATTCTTTTAATTTTCTTATTTGAAAAAAACAATAACAAAACTTAATACAAAAACACAGCCATTTTCTTGTATGTTCAGTAAACTTTAAAACAAAAATATATAATGAAATGTATAGGGACGAAGTCACCTAAACATTGTTTATACTGTGACCAGAAATGACATAAAATATGCATAATACTTTGTGTTATTAGAAGTGCAAACAGATGCATAAATTAAAAGAAAATGTGTTTTTAAATATGTCTGTAGTGTCTCCTGTTTAGGACATCTTGTGGCATGATTTGCAAATGACCCAGTTGTAAGTTGGTCATTAGTATATCAAGGCACAGGTGATGTCATAGCCAGAACAGAGACACATTTCTCTTAGCAGGATAGCAAGCAAATGCATAATTTAACACAATCTATAGAGATTGTTTACAGTATTTGTAAAGCTAAGGTAAAGGAGTAGCATTGATGCAAATCCTAGACTTCTGATTAAGAAATATGCTCTGCAGATCACCATTGTAACTTCAGTTCTAACTAAATGTTTTGTATAACAGAAGAAAAAGGAAACACAATGAAAGTTGTAAAGCACAGAATATGAAAAGAAAATAACCAAGTGTTAATAAAATATGAATAAAAGAAAATATTAAAATCGATTTGAAAGTGTTTATTTTACGTAAGACTATATTGATTCGGCAGCATTATTACTTTGACAGAGCACACGTAATGGGATCCACTTTTTGAATTTAAGCAAATTGGCACACAGATGAACTGTGCTAAGTGTAGAACATTTTCCCCAGTGCCTTACTTGGCCCAATAAACAACAGTCTATACGTTCTGTCTTCTATACATGAAGAATTATCACACATTTTCATTTTTTGATTTAACAAATGCTGTTTAGTGAAACTCGTCAGGTTGTGATACACATGAAAGCTAACAATTTCTGTTGAGATTCCCAGCGAGGATTACAGCATATGTATAACTGTCGAAATGTGCTTCTTATATCTATTTTGCTGACCATCATGATTTTACTCATTAAAGGATATTAATGCAATTTTTCCTGCCCTGGATAATAAATTATTAAATGAATATATCTTATATATGTTATTAGCACTTGGTTATTTTTCTATTCATATTCTGTGTATTCCAACTTTCTTAGTGTTTCTTTTTACTTGTTTTCTTTGTTATACAGTCAGTCATTCGTTTGGATTTTTACTCCTATTGTGGGCCCAGACAGAATTGAAGTTTGAACAGTGATCTGCAGCATTTATTTCATAATTAGAAGTCTAGGCTTTGCATTAAAGAGACTTTGACCTATGCACTATTATTAATGTAGAATCCATAGTTACGGAGATTACAAACAATATTCATTAGCTGTGGTATGCATATTTTCCTAATGGGTTAATTTATTTCAATACCGGACCGTGTAGGGACACATTCTTGTATTTCATATTCTAGTTAAATAATGAAGACACTCTTATCTAGCGCAATATTTATATTTAATGTTGTGATCTCACTACAATGTGCTAATGCTTAACTTCCTTTTTGAACATTATAATGTTCTAATTTTATTAAAGACACGGAGGCTCCTATTATGCATATCTCTTTCTTTATTACTCTCAGCAGCAAAGAAATAGAGATGAATAAATAACTGAAATGAACAAAAATGAAAAATACAGTGCTCAAGCAACCAATCACATAACACAGGAAGTGACTATAACATGCTTGATGCACCCACAATCCCCCTCTTTCTTTGCTGCTCTCAGACCAGTTAAGTACATATTTTTCTTGCTCTGTAATTAACCCCTTGACCTGGGAGAAACTCCTTTAACGACAAAGGACGTGCCTGGCACGTCCTGCAGTGAATGAAGCGGTTTTCGCGATCAATGATCGCGAAAACCGCTTTAACAGTGCTGGTCTATTGCCTCGACATCGAGGCAATAGCCAGCACCGAAATTTCTATTTTGGGACCCCAATGCTTGCTGCTCCGTCAATATGGCTAAGCCCTCTGCCGGTCTGAGCTTCGGAAGTGAAAGTAACTTCACTTCCGTCGCTCTGAATATGCTACTTGACTACCCCTAGTGGTAGTTTAGTAGCATTGCAATGGAAAATATTTAAAATACATATTTAATTAATTAAAAACAGGTTATTTAGCTATATTAGCCTAAAGGGTTAAAATTAAATATTTTTTAGCATAAGGGATAGGGTTAAAATTAAATTAAAGTTAAAAAATATTAAGGGATATAATAAGGATTAGAGTTGGGGTTAAATTTAGTGTTAGGGTTAAATTTTGGGTTCGGGTTGGGGTCAAAAGATCAATATAGGAAAAAACAAAAAAAAACACTTTTTTGCCCCATAACTCGCAAAAAAATACCGAAAAATATGGAAACATGCATATTTTTGAACTCGGGAGAACATTTAGAAACTATTTAGACGGGGTCTTTTTTAATGATTTTATTTGTGTAAATTATATTTTAGGTCAAAGTTAGAAAAAGTGGTTTTTTTTAAATTTTTCATCATATTTTATGATTTTTTTTGTAGTAAATTATAAGATATGATGAACATAATGGTATCTAATGAAAGCTCTTCTTATGACAATAAAAACAACATATAATTTGTGTGGGTACTGTATGTGAGAAAGAAAAAAATTACAGCTAAACACAAACACCCTAGAAATGTCAAAACAGCCATTGTCACCAAGGGAAAGGCAAGGTGAAAATGTCTTGTCACTAAGGGGTTAATGGTGTATTTTTATACTGTTTGTTACTTGTTTACCTCTTTTATTGTATTTTTATTGTACTGTATTATATACTTTTACTTGTGGTGTGCCCCCTGGGTCTGTTTGCCGCTGTGCACGGTGGTACGGCCGCCCGCCCTATTGCCCCCCCCCCCGCCGGTCACGGTGATTGTGGGGAGCGTCTTCACCCGGCCCTGATCGGGTACACGCCGGTGAGCCTCCGCTTAGCTCAGCGGCGGCTCCCGAGTCTCACATTCTACATGTGCAACGGCCATCTTCTTCCCTCCTCCCGTCCTCGTTTTCGAGCGGAACGCGGTGCAGACATCCTGCTCTGCTCTCCTCTCTCTGGGCACACCACTACTTAACCACTTATGTGAGTTTTTATGTTTTGTACACTTTTCTTTTATTTACTTTCATGTTATCTGTTCCTTCTCTATTACTATTCCTTTGGGTTACTAAACCCTGAAAACTTTTTTCCTTTGCTGTGGTTACTTATTTTTTCTACATTCTGTTTTTTCTTACAGATTGATTTTTATTCACTGCCTTTTAATTTTATACATCACCTGCAATTGTGCAGGATAAATGTGATGGGCCTGAGGGCCACAGTGACGAGTTTCCTATGGGTGCTCCTGAGGAACATGCTGTATCTGAGGAGTTCCAAGCCCTGTTGGACTCCACTATGGCGTCTTCTCTACAGAGAGCGCTTGACTCCGCTATGGGAGCCATGTCCTCCTCTTTTTCCCAAACTCTGGCACAGTCCCTTTTACTACCCCAGGTGGCTGGTCCTGCCCCTAGCCCCACCTCATCCAAAGCCCGTAAGGCCGTGATGAAGAGCAAACACCTCTCCTCCCACTCCATGACGCAGGTTAAACCTGCCTTGACGGACTCGCCCCAGGCAGTCACAGATGGCGCACTACCACCGCGCAAAAGAGCCCCTGGTCAGGCAAAAACGGCCAGATTATGGAAACGGGCTAGATCCCGTGAAGAGGGGTCGGAGAGCGACCAGAGTGAGGAGGATGAGTCTGAGGAGATGGATTATGCCTCTTACGATGAGGCCGGCTCGGAGGAGGGAGCTCCCCATGCCGTAGCAACCCGTACTGGGGGCGCTGCTCCTGCTGGGGGTGTTGCTGCTCAGGGAGCGAGCGGTGGTGCGGTGCTTCTGGATCAGCAGGGTAACCCCCTGTTTGACCCGGATGACCTGCGTCATCCCCGCTCGGCTGAGTGGGAACCACCCAAGCATATTGCCCGTTATATTGTGCACAGGATGCGCACGCCACTTTCTAAGGAAGGTCGCAGTAAATTGTGGGCAGAGTGCCCTAGACCTTCAGTGCCAGGATCGGCGTGCAAGACACCCGAGGTCGATCCACAGTTCCTCAATAAATCGGGCTGGAAACCGAGAAAAGGCTTAGATTTTTCCCTGAGGAGTTGCCAGGATAAAATCATGGATACGCTCGGTCCATTGTCAAAGGCCTACGACCTCTTAGAGTCCGCAAAATCGGGCGAGTCAGAACTTGACCTGGATGTAGCGATTGGCTGGGTACAACGAGCGCAGGAAAGCTATCCTGCTCAAAATTGATCCGAAATTGGCTACCATGGCCATATCAGAACCAGGGTCCTCGGCTGAGGGAATGTTGTTCGGTGACAATTTCGTCAAGGATTTAGGATCTTATGTGAAGACATTCACCGCCATTGATAAGGCCCAAAACAATATGAAGAGGGTGTTTTCCCCTAAGGTTTTTGGAGGGGCCAGGCGCAACAGGAGTCGTCTACCCGGCTGAGGTTTCAGGGGCTCGTTTCGGGCTCAAAGAGGCTCCTTCTTCCCTTCTAGAACCTTCCAGGAGCCCAGACCGGCTCCATTCTTCCCATCCAGAGGGAGATCCTGGAACCCCCACTATCCGAGAGGGGCCATGTCGGGCAGACGCCCTTATGGTAATTACCCCTATTTTTCCTTATGTTCAAGAGCGGGTGGCGGGCAGATTGGCAAAGTTTTACAAGGCGTGGGCTGCCTTAACGACAGATGCGTGGGTTCTCCACACAGTAAAGGGTTACCATATAGACTTTGTGTCCATGCCTGTTCAGCTTTCTACCCCCAGGGAACTGTCTCTCGCTCGAGATCAGGAAGAATTGATCTCCTCAGAGATCGTGGAACTTTACGCCAAGGGGGGCGATACAAGAGGTATCAGCCAGGGTTCACTCAGCCAGGGTTCACGAGCAACCTTTTTTTGGTCCCGAAGAAAGGGGGAGGTGTGCGTCCCGTCATCAACCTCCGCCCCCTCAACGCCTTCCTTCAGTACCAGCACTTCCAAATGGAAGGCATTCATTTCAATGGAAGGCCTGCGTGATCTCCAACAGGAATCAGACTGGTTGGCCAAATTGGACCTGAAAGACGCCTATTTTACGGTTCCCATAACCGAGGAACACAGAGATTTCCTCCAGTTCACCTGGAAGGGAACACGATGGAAGTTTACATGTCTACCATTCGGGCTCTCTTCGGCCCCCTGGTGTTTTACCAAGGTCATGAAACCGGTAGTGTCCTTCCTCCGAAGCCGTGGAGTACGGCTGATTATATATTTGGACGACATCCTACTGATGGCTCAATAAAGAGAGCAATTACAACTTCACGTCACATGGACAACGTCTCTACTCCAGAACCTCGGTTTCCTCATCAATTGGGAAAAATCAATGTTAGACCCCACTCATCCAATAGAGTTCCTAGGGTTTACCGTGGACTCCATCCAACAGTTCTTATTTCTCCCGGAGACCAAAATGAAGGCCATCAAGAAAGAAATCAGACGTACATTACGTGCAGACGATCTCTCCGTCACCTGGCAAGGGTGATCGGCCTGTTGGCCGCCTCAATACAGGCTATATTCCCTGGACCACTCTATTATCGGGCCCTTCAACATCTGAAGGGCTCTCATCTGCGTGCAGGTCAGTCTTACGAGACGAGAGTGAAACTGGACGAGGAGTCCAAAGACGAGCTGACCTGGTGCTTGGTCCACATGGACGCCTGGAACGGGAGAGCTATATTTGGCTCCATTCCAGACGTAGTGATAGAATCGGATGGCAGCTTGCACGGCTGGGGTGCGCGTTGTAGTACCGCATCTACCGGAGGCAGATGGTCAGACCAAGAGCCTAGAACTATTGGCAGGGGCGTTCGCTATTTGCAGCCTTACACCAGAACGTGCGAATTGTTGCATGATGCTCAGGATGGACAACGGGTCGGCGGTGCGTTACATTATCCACCTAGGAGGCACGAAATCGCGCATGTTAGCCATCCTGGCGAAAGACTTTGGGAGGTTCTGCCTTCACAACAACATTTCTGTGCAAGCAGAACATATACCGGGTCTGGACAATTTGACGGCCGACTGGAATTTGCGCTATTTAAAAGACTCTGGAGATTGGCACTTACACGCTGCGGCGTTCCAGGGATTGAGTCAAATATGGGGAACATTCGGAATGGACCTCTTCGCATCCCGTCTCAACACACAAGTGCCCAAGTTCTTCAGTTGGAGACCAGACCCGGCAGCAATGGCAACGGACGCATTCCTTCAGGAGTGGCCGAAGACTCGAATTTACGCTTTTCCCCCGTTCAATCTGATAGCTCGCACGCTATCGAAAATGACTCGACACGGCTGTTTGATGGTGCTGATTGCACCCCTGTGGCGGTCACGGCCTTGGTTCCCTCGGTTACTGGAGTTGACCGCAGATTACCCACGGCTGATACCAACCTTCCCGAAACTCCTGAGGGATCCGGATGGGAACTCACACGAGTTAGTGGATTGTGGCCTTCTTCATCTGATGGCATGGCCCTTTTCAGGGTGCCGGGTACTCGAGTAGCATACCGATCCGCCTGGCGTATCTGGTCTAGTTGGTGCATGGGACGGACAGTGGATCCCATATCTGCCCCTTTGCATATGATCATGGAATTCCTTACCATGCTGTTTGAATCTGGGAAGGCTTATCGCACCATTAACTTATGTCGTTCGGCTATCTCAGCTGGACATCAAGGTTTGGATGGTTCGCCTGTGGGACGTCACCCCTTCATATGCCGATTACTTAAAGGGATTCGTCTCGCTAGACCACCCTGTGCGAGATTTACTGCCTTTTGGGACGTGAATGTGGTCCTCAGATTCTTATCGTCTTGGTACCCGAATCAAGATCTGACACTGAAACAGCTGTCGGCTAAGGTGGTCATGCTGTTATGTTTGATCTCTTGTAAACGGGTTTCGGATGTTCGAGCACTGGCCTGGAATGCCATTACGTTTAGCCCGGAAGGCATCTCCTTTAATATATCCAGAAGGACGAAGTCAGCTTCCAAGGTGTTCGTATACCCCAGATTTCAGGATAATCCTACGCTATGTCCAGTAGAGTGCTTGAAAGCTTATTTGGAGGCTACTCGAACGTTGCGCTCTCCAGATTTATGCCCATTGTTCATTTCGTTTCGCGCCCCACATCTGCCGGTATCTACCCCTACGTTGGCGAGGTGGGTGCGGGAGTTGTTGGCGTTGGTCGGGATCGACACGTCCAGGTTCACCCCTCATTCAGTCCGTGGAGCTATGGCCTCCAAGGCCTCGGCAATGGGCTGTCGCTTGGAAGATATCCTACGTGCTGCAGATTGGTCACAGGAATCGACTTTTCGTGACATCTACTTCAGGCCGATCGAACATTTTGCATCTCAGGTGGTTTCTAAGCTTTAAACTAGCATAATGTGTCTTTAATAAAATTCCCAGATTTTACTATTAACATGACGTAAAGTCATGATTTTATTAAAGACACGGAGGAGAGTATTATTCCCACCCACCCGGTTGTGGTTGGGAAGTTATCTGGTATGGTGGATGGATCTGGTAAGTTTCTCTATTTTGAGTTTGGTTCCACTATTTCATTTATTCGGACAATTTTATGTGTTGGTGAATTACGTTTATGCTATCACTTGATATATTAGATGTTTAATGGTAAGGAGTGGGCTAATTGACTGTCAATACATACATACAGTTTAGAGCCCAGATATTACCATATTTTTTCTTTTCTATGTCTCCCTTTTTAGCCTGAATTAACGTGTTTTTCCATGTTGGAGAGGTTGTTGACTACGTTAGCTGAAGTTGGATTGTTCTACGTGCTGGTCTTCATTATCCGCAAGAAAGAGGGGGATTGTGGGTGCATCAAGCATGTTATAGTCACTTCCTGTGTTATGTGATTGGTTGCTTGAGCACTGTATTTTTCTTTTTTGTTCATTTCAGTTATTTATTCATCTCTATTTCTTTGCTGCTGAGAGTAATAAAGAAAGAGATATGCATAATACTCGCCTCCGTGTCTTTAATAAAATCATGACTTTATGTCATGTTAATAGTAAAATCTGGGAATTTTTCAGTATTCATCGGTTTTGAAATATTCAGTAGCACATAACAAAACAGCCTATTATGTAACGCTTGCCCTTGCAAACTGATGTCCTGCTAAATATTTCACACATGCGCATGCTGCATACAAAATCATCCACATACAAAATTACTAATAAACTCTTTATAGGATTGTAACATGTAGGAAAATACAAACTGAAAATTACACCTTTATAAAAAATGAAGGCAATGTTATTTCCTTATTGTAAATTCCATTAACCATGAGTGACTACAGGAAAGACCAGGAACAAATAAATAAATAAAACAAATGGTTCTTTAAATAAAAACTGCTGACTTGTTCTGTTATGCATTCTAGGATTCTGAAAAGGCTGTATGATAAGCCTAAATATATCCCTAATTTATTCTGAGAGAAAAACTGCTTTTGCTGTATATAAAAGTCTGTCCGATATTAGAGGTAGATTTGTAAATGTAGGCCACACTCAAGGTGCTAGAAAACAGCTTTTACGCATTATTTGGCTCGGGGACTGTTCTTCTCAAAACAGTTTCCTCATATTGCATTTGGGATAAAAGTCCATCTGTGACAGTTTTACTCTCTTCAAATTTTGGTAAGACGACTGCAATATAACCCTCTGTGGATGGCTGTAAAGAGGGGGGGAAAAAAACATCAATGCAATTATTCAGCTGTATAAGCTAATTTACCTGAAGTCTAAAACATATACAGAAAAGGTGGTAGGTGCGCTCAGTAACCCCCACCAAAAGAAATGGCAATAAGGAATGCTGATATTTGCCTTAAATAAGGGTCGCTCTTATGCAGAACGTAGATGGTCACAGATGTCAAAAAGCATATGCAAAAAGAAGAACAAAATGGCATAGAGTAGTACAGCTACAATATTCTAGGCAAGGTGATGTGTGTTAATGCACTCACAAAACATCCATGGTATATAGGGCTCATCTGCTGTAAGCACTTATTTATTCCTCCTCAATTGATATCATCCAGTGGTGGATTTAAAGAAGACTGCAGGGGACAGAGTGAGTATAACAATATACAAAATGTATTAGTGGAAAACAAATAGTATCTTACATATATTGTTTCGGATGGACAGTTCAGCAGTATTTCTTTGAGGGTAAAATACAGGAACAGTAAAAACAAATAAAAACAACAAAGTCCTTAAAATCCGAAAATAAAGCCAAAGGTGGCTAAGTGTGAAAAAGTACAGGTTCCACGGACGCGTTTCGCCTTTTCAAAGGAGCACCTACCACCTTTTCTGTATATGTTTTTGTCTTTGTTTCACATGTGAAAGCAGAGGATCACACAGGCTGGTGCAGTTCAGTTACATATATTTCCCTGAAGTCTGTTTCTGTTGGAAATAATTATCTAATTTAATCTACCACTGTAAACTTAAAGCCTGTGAAGTTAGTGTGGAGTGTTCACTTTTTTTTCTTCGTATGGGGTGAATCACTTTTGGCAATGAGACAAAGGGTTGTTAAATTTCCTTTAAGATTCTGCACCTTTGTCCTCTTATCTTCTGCTTATGTGCCTAATAGCAAAGATACAACATTCCCTGTTCGCTTTCTGGCTCTACAGTAGTAATTCAAGATTTCATACCATGGAACCCCACCAAACAGCTGGCACAAGGTATACCACAAACCATTTTTCTTTTGTTCCCTCTCACATCAAAAAGATGCACTTGTTAGGTAATTGGGGTATGTTCACTACAGTTCACTTTTTAGTTAACTGATCTCTACACACTCTACATTTTGCATCCGACCCATTATTTAAAAAGCAGTTGATACTATATGGTGACTGAGCTGGTGGGTAGCAGGTGAAAATGTTAGCAGAATATTCTTGCATTGCACCTGTGGATGTTTTTCAGGCCCATCCACTACTCTGGCACCTGCTTGCATATTATATTTCCTTTTTCTAGTGTGCCAACATCTATCTCTATTTTTCTTTTTTTTTTTTTTTTTACAAGTCTTGCACATATTTAGTACATCGGGATACATCTGCCAACCGCCTTGCAATGATAAATAAATCAACTCTTGCTACTGCAAAATATGAATGACTCATTAGGCGTTTGTTTATGCTTTATGTTGTTACTGTATGGCACAAGTACATGAAAACTAATCTTTGTTTGGTTAGATTGTGAGCTATTCAGGCACTAGAGTAGTTTTTCCTTGCTGAAGGGATGTATGATGCAGTATACATACACACTAACAACATACCATGATGAGGGTATAATTACCTTTTCTTTCAGCAGCCCTGGATTTTGAAGGATATTCTCATTTACTTCTAGTAGCCGGCCTCTAATGCAACTAGGAAAATAAGAATAATAAATGTAAAAATAAATACTGCTCCATGTTTTGACTAGGAAATCTGCCAGAAAAGCATTACTGGGCACAACATGACCAGACAGGAACATCTTCCATAATACGAGTTGACTCAAAATGCTGCAGGTTTGACCCGCAGCTTGGCTGAGAAATCCGCAATTCGGCTACCTAATATGGCCACTGTTAAAAGGACCAAACCCCCCCAGAGGTTGGCCTGAAATGATTGGAAATTGATGAATTTAGAGCAGTGCAGTTCTACAGATGTTTGCTGGAGTATTGAATAGACAAGTGGGAAAGAATTAAAGTAAACCTATTTTAAACACAAAAATATTTTTTTTATAAATTAAAATATATTAAGGTTATATATTATAATAGTATATTTACATTAATAAGCATTTTACTAAAATTATATACATTTTCATTTTTTTTTATTACACTTTGGGCCATTTCGGGGGGAACTTCTGCTGATTTTCGTGCCAAATCAAGATCACTTCAGTGGTCTCGGAGTAGCCAGCCAATTTAACTTAGAACACTATACAGTTGGCTCCTTTAGCTCCAACTTAAATTAAGTTTATAAGCATCTATCATGCCGAGTGACGGGTCAGACAGGAATGCATGGATTGAGCCAAACTAGCATACAAACTTTTTTTTTACTCATATTCACTCTGAAATCAGACCTTTCACCTTTACATGAATCAGTATAACACAATAATAATAATAAGATATATTTTCATCCAACCAAGCTAATGCAAATGTAGCCAGAATTAAAATGTGACAATATTTGTTTTCAGTGTAGGGTGGCCACTTTGGATTGCATCACACAGTCATCGGTAAACATGGGATAGGAAAAGGGTTGTACTTGATGGACGGAAGTCTTTTTTCAACCTAAACTACTATGTAACTCATCACAAACAGAACAAATTGCCATCTGCATTCAATCAGCACCTGTGTCATGGCAATATAAGACAAAATGGACACTTGCTTGCTAAGAAACTGACATGATGCAGAAAATTGCTGTGCTTAACAGAAAGAGATGTTGCTTCACAGGATGCAGCTGCATCCTATTACGTAGCTTAGCTAAGAGAACCTTTACATTTGCATAACGGCGTAGCTTGTCAATCATTCATCCTTATAACCAATCAATTGGTAACATAATAGCTTTCCACACCTATATCCTTGAAGTATATAATCAGCTGTGTCGCACTTAATAAAGTAGAGATTTGCGTTGACTCCACAGAGTGTGTCAGTGTCTTTTCTCTCCGTGCACGTATCCTATCTAACTAATTTGGACCAACACATCAACATAACTGACCCTTGATCAGATCCAAAACAGTTGGCGCCCAACGTGGGGCACACGAGAGACCTCCTGGCGGGACACCCCCCAAACCATCGGACAGAGGCGAGACACATCAACAGACACCGGGACTGCAGCCCGTGATTGAGGTGAGGAAGTTTATCATCTTACCTACATGTGTCACTTGATGTAGTCTTCGTATATCTGTCCGAGGGAGGATGTGACGCCAGCCAGAGGCATCGTGTGGGCATGACAGTAAGAATCCCCATATGTTGATAATATCTTGATGTGTTGTATATTCTGAGGAGAACTTTGAGTGACTAGCCTATATCTGCGTATAATAATAAGTCACCTCATAATTCCTGTACCACGGGTCAGCTCGGTTGTCTATCCGTGGGGACAGACGGGAGGAGGCGGTCAGAGTAAGCCCAGGTGGGCTGCGTCTAGTCACAGAGAACTACACGTGCGTATAGTCACAGAGAATTATACGTGTCCAACTCTGACTCAACAAAATATACGTAGTATATGGTGAATCACAAGATTAAGTTACGGAACCCCCCATATGTTTTAAACATATTGAGTGACTGACATATATTTCCGTATAATAATAAGTCACCTCAAAATTCCTGTACCACGAGTCAGCCTGGTTGTCTACCCGTGGGGACAGACGGGAGGAGGCGGTCAGAGTAAGCCCAAGTGGGCTGCGTCTAGTCACGGAGAACTACACGTGCGTATAGTCACAGAGAATTATACGTGTCCAGCTCTGACTCAACAAAATATACGAAATATATGTCAGGAGGTCATAAGACTAAGTTGCGGACAAGTCCCAGGAATTGATGGAGGCAAATGGGTAATAATATAAGTGTCCCGAAGGGTTACTGCTTGCCTGAGCAGTACGTGGTGGACAAAAAGAGGAAAACGGTTTGCCAAGTGCCTACCGAGGTTAGAAAAATGTTATGGTGTATGTAAAGGTGGTAAATTGTGTAGTATTACATGGAAACAATTGTTTAATGACAAAAGAGGCAAATTAACAGATGACAATCTGTTGCAAGGCAGTCAAGGTGTGGTTTGACTGTAGTAAAGAATTTGAAAGGACAGGAGGAAAACAAAAATTTGACAAAGATTCAAATAGATTTTACTGTAAACCAAGCAAAGTAGTGGAAGTAGTGGGCAGCCACCGCCCTAAAATGGCGCCGCCAAAAAAGAAGGAAGATGGACTTGCCCCGTATGTGATCGGAAAAACCCCTCTTCCAGAGAGACGTGTTTTACGTGTGCTCCACATAGCCACATCTTTATATAGTTTCCCAACACGTCCCCCAAGCCCTAGCAGCGGTGCCATCTTATCCTCAGCTGACTCCCACGGCTGAACCTTTAATTCCCCTTAACCCCTACCCTCCTGTCCAGCCCGCTCCAATGGTACAACACCTGTATCCAATGATTAATCCAGATGGTATTTTCTGTACACCTCCTATAACCCAGCTGAGGGTGGCTGAGGATGATGAAGGGGAGGAGAAGGAGGATGAGGGAACCATTCCCTATACTAGTAGACATGGATGAACAGAAAGTGTTTTACAATTAGTGGAGTAGAGAGTACGTATCTCCTAAATTACTCAAACCAGAGTGGTCACCAAAATACGGCATTTTTAGCCTTTCGGATAAAATTTGAAATAACGGTATTTATAGCAATAAGAGGCAGAACTGTTAGTTTATGCTGAAAAGTATTGATTAGTGTTTTAAAGCAACTCCCTGCCCATCCAATATAGTCTGTGGTAACTTGCATACACTGTAATAGTTTTATCTTTTTAGTGTGACTAGAATTTGTGTGCAGCGCTACTTACATTGTTGGTGTTATATGAATATAACATTCACACTATAGGGATGTTAGATTGCTAGGTAAAGAGCAATACGTATTTAAATAGACACAGAGATAGTGTTTGCATTCTATCACATTTATATACAGTAAATACACACGCACACACGTGCAAAGATGAAATCTTAATTTGTTGTGTTCTAATTGTTGTTATTATTAAGGTAAAGTACCCCATGTGATACATGGTGAGAGAATATTAAGAAGTTGTTTAAAGTTTTAGATGCAAGACAAGTTTTTAATGTCATGCTTTTAGTGTCGTGTTATAAACAGACATATTGTGTTGTTGGAGTTGTAGGAGTTAATGGTGAAGTTGAGAGAAAGCTTCCCCAGAAGCCCTCCTTCTCTCTGACAGTCTATTTGCAGATAAGAGAATTGTAGCAGCGGCTGCAAAATTATTACTTCTTCTTTTTGTGAAGGGAGGGGGAGAACGGGCCAGAATTACTGTTACTGTTAGTTATTGAGAAGTTCTATGTGTTATGTGCTATGGTTATATAGTCAAATCATGATAGTATATGTCCTAATGGTAAAAAGATACATGATTATTATGTATGAGAACATATTCTCACATGATCAGTTGATTGAACTATGATTATAAAAAGAGTAATAATATTTCAAGAACAAAAGAATGGTTCAGCTTGACGAGTTTTTATAATTATATTGCAACACAGACTAGCAGTAATATGTTTTAATTATATTTTAATGTGAAGATTAATAAGATTAGAGACTGCAAAATAAATGCGAGTCACAAATCAAATAATTGAAGATGTTTAGTGAAATATTGCATGTTACTAACTGGAATTTTTTCGAGTTTTATTTTCATATAGATTAAAGCTGTACAGCCAACAAAAGACAAGTTCAAAGTGCACCAACGAATCTAATGCTGATCCTAATTATTTCTAAAGAAAAAGTTTTCCAACTCATGTAACAGGATTCTCACAAAGTTTATCGGAATATTGTTGTGAAAGTTGTTCAAATCAACTCCTGGATCCACGTTATTTACTTAAAGCACATTCCTGTACTGACAAACAGGCCAACAAAGGAGCAGCAATTTAGTATTTTGATGGGCATAATAAACCCTGATCATTAGCCAACATAAGCTGAGTCTTCACCCTAAGGATAACTCGTAAACAAATCACCCAGGAGTCTGCAACAGATACAACGGATCATCTTTGTTGGGAAGTATATTTTCATTGAGTATAGATGTATAAAATTGTTATTGATGATTTTTAATTTTTATGGTAAAGATTTGTTTAAATTGTGATATTACAGGTATGTTTAGAGTATAGTGAATTTTTGCAGACTGACTCTACCAAACACAATGAGTCGACCCATAAGAAATTGTATTTTGATAATATGTTTGTGGGATTTTATATAGACAGTATATAAAATCTCAGGAAATTTCTCTGATATTTTGAATATGTTAGTTTGTTTTTGTAAAAAAGTTTAATCAAGAAGGATTATGGATTTAAGGAGCAGGTTAAAAAGTGTCCACAGGTAGTCCGTGAGATCCCCTGGGACTGGGAAATTGGCTAGGATCACTTGGAGCGAAACTTGTAAGTGGTTTGGCATGTGTGAGATCAGTGTTGCTAATTGTCTGTGTTTATGTTGTTTGTTTCAAGGGTCTCATCCTCAAGTGCATCCTGACCACTGACACCATGCCCCTACGTGAAGACTGGAAGACACTGCTCAGATATTCCCCATTATGGAAGCTTACAGTGCAATTAAGCTGGATGACCTACCAATGTGTGAAATCGAGGAAGTGTGCCTTATCACCTCGGATACAATGATTATGTTGACCAGGCAACTCCTGATGGTTATCCTTAAAAACAGACAAAGTCAATTTCTAAGAATAAAAGGGGAGAACAGTATGAATATTATATGGACTGTAGGGGCCTCTGGAGTCATGTCGTGGATGGGAGACCATATTGTTTTGTCCGCTGTCATTTCGTCTGACTCACGTTTTATGTCTGAATGCATGCCATTTTGTGTGTTCTGAATGTATGTTCAGCTTTGCTCCAAGTCACTTTAAAGTATTTAGTCAACAACAGTCCTGGGGAATAGCAAACTCCGGAATAATATGTTTTATTTATTTTTTTTTACATGCATTTATTGGTTTCAGAGAACTGCTAACTAATAACCTTAGGGGTTTTATTAGGCAGGGTACGAGAAGCAATGAACAATAGATATTTAATTTAGTTTTGTGCTCATATGTGTTTTTGGGTCATCAGGTAATGCCATTATGTAACATTATGTAACATATTTAGATAGTTATGGCAGGCCTTCTATATTTAAAAGAAAAAGTCCAATATCTCTGCGGAACGAAGCCAAGGTCTGCTCAGTCGCCAAAAGTCTAAACCTAGTCAGTATTGTTCTGAGGCAGTCCGGTAAAACAGGACAGCCATAGTCGGTTATTATAAGCTTTATTATGGATGTGGTATTTTTGATTGAATATGCTGTTTTATTTTATCAGACCATTCTAATTTTATTTTACAGTAGTTAAATAATATAAGATAAGTGGTCACAGATCTCAAGTAGGCCACAGGTTTTCATTGGACTTATGCTCATGGTTAGAAGATAGTTAAGTGTTTTGTTTTAATAATAGTAGTTATAGGTGTTTTTTTTATATAATCATATAACGCCCACAGTAGGGGCACTAAACCCAACCAAAAAAAAAAAAGAGAAGAGCACCCCAAGCCAGCTTTGATCCCCAGGTGTATATAGATGTTATTGGAGTTCCTAGGGGGATCCCAGATTAGATTAAAGTTAGAGACCAGGTAGCAGCAGGATTCAAAAGTTTTTTTCTCCCCGATAATCACTGTAAACAAGAATGTTGACTGGATCAGTTATATATATTATAACCAACAGTGATTTGTGAATTATACAAGAGACACCCTAAAAGATGTAGCAGAACAATTAGAAGCTACCTCTAATGACTTTCCAAAACCGAATAGCTTTAGATATGATTTTATCAGAAAAAGGAGGAGTGTGTAAAATGATTGGTGAAACCTGTTGCACATACATACCTGGTAACACTGGGCCAAATGGTAAGGTCACCCTTGCTATTAAGAAGTTGACCGATTTATCTGAAGAATTGAAGCGTAACTCAGGTATTCCTGACCCCTGGGACCAATATTTTGGGTGGTTCAAAGGATGGAAGTCTGCCCTGGTACAGTTGGGTATCATGATTGTTATAATAATGACCATATTATGTGTTATCACGTGTTGTCTAATACCTTGTATTAAGAAAATCTGTGTTAAAGTCCTGTTTCCAATCGATGACAAACCAATCATGTTAATGTACGGGTATGAAGAAGATGGCCTGGTGGAGAATGCGAGATCCCTTACAGCCCCCCCTTCCCAACATGAAATGTTTCTGTGATAGGGACAGCATCTGACTTCCTTATGTGCAAAGTCTGTAACAAGGGGGGTGATGGACAAGCCATCACTCGTCTAACGTGCAGCAAGAAAAGAGTTCCGAGGCACATTGGGACAGATGAGCTAGGTAATAGGGATAGTCTGCAATCAAGTGATCCAAGGGGGGACTGTCATGGCAATATAAGACAAAATGGACACTTGCTTGCTAAGAAACTGACATGATGCAGAAAATTGCTGTGCTTAACAGAAAGAGATGTTGCTTCACAGGATGCAGCTGCATCCTATTACGTAGCTTAGCTAAGAGAACCTTTACATTTGCATAACGGCGTAGCTTGTCAATCATTCATCCTTATAACCAATCAATTGGTAACATAATAGCTTTCCACACCTATATCCTTGAAGTATATAATCAGCTGTGTCGCACTTAATAAAGTAGAGATTTGCGTTGACTCCACAGAGTGTGTATCTAACTAATTTGGACCAACACATCAACATAACTGACCCTTGATCAGATCCAAAACACCTGTGGTTTGCTCAGCTCAGAGCACTTGAGTGGAAAAGAAGGAAATGAGATTTACATAAACACTTGAAAAATAGTAAAGCCTTTGAAAGTTCAGACTATGACTGTTAGCAAAAAGAAGTCAAAAAATCATCAATTTGGTTACCAATTTTGCTTCAAAAAAGGGGGACTAGGGAATTGTTGGATACTTTTTAGTAAAAAGAGAGTTATATGTGAGTTGATATATAGCTATACATTGTGCTGGGACATACCTAGTGAGTTTGCTTTGCAGGGGATATGTTCATCTTACCTCAACTCGCATCTCACCTTTTAGTGAATTCCACCCTTTGAATAATTGCAGTCTGATTTATCTTTGTATCAACAAGCTGCTGGTTTTAAGACTGCTCAATTATTATGTATGATAAAAACTTTCGGATAACAGACCATTTAATAGAAATCTAAACATTATGTGAACTAAGCAGCTTGGCATAAAATTACCACAAAACTCGATAAATGCCATGTTTTGCAAGGCACAACTATTCACCTACAACCATCATGCTCAAACAAATTTGGTTTCCCTGCTGTGGTTAGACAATCATAATTTAGAGGTGGAACATCTATGGAATAAAGAGAGTAGCAGTGAGGAGTAACTCCGGCGGTACAGATATATCCCCCACTCTATCACACAATGGCCACCTCCCAACCCTGAGAAGTTTCGTACAAATCTAACAGCTTTCAAACCAGTGCCTCAGTGTTCATTGATATTTATTGATAATCCCATATTTATAAAAGAAAACAAGTACCTACACTGTATGTGTAAATACACACAATATAAATAGCTTGTAATTTACTTTAAAAAAAATTCCATTTCAGAAAAAATAAATGAAGAAGTTTTTAATTAAATGTTTGTTTCTTCCATGATCCAAATGTTGTTTATATGATGCTTCTTTGTTCCATATCGGTACCCAGCACACATTTTACAGGTTGAAATACAGTGATAGTACATGACAATTACTGACAGCACTTATATGAGGAATTGAGTGTGCTAGTTAACATTCCAAGACCACATAAAACTCACTGAAGTTTTAACACACAATATAAAACGGCTTCTATATTTGGCAAACCGAATGTTGTTCTTAGATGACCAGCCAATCTTATGGCGATTTAATATATTTTACATGTAAACACATTCTCACCTGTAGATGGTATATTCTTCCCCATCAGTGCAGGATATTCTACACAAAGGAGCAAATTCTGTAAGGAACTGGGCACCCTAGAAAATGAACCAATAAATGAGAGTATCACAGTATGTTTTTCACAAAATAGTATGCTTTGAGATTTGTAAGATTTTGGTATATGATTAATGATTCAGTCGTATTTTTTTTTCGCTTGGCTTTTAACCTCTATGTACACATTTAATTTAAATAAAACACAGAATTCATCATACATCTCTCTGATTAGGATATTACCAAATGAACAGTACCCCATGCTCCTAATCACATTGGAAATGCATCACGCAACTATTATTTTCAGGGTGCTTTACACACATTCTCAATGAACAAAAAAAAACAAAAATCTTAATAGAAACATAAATAATCAAGTGACAAAACCAGTGCACTGGATGAAGAAGTGGGAAGCAACCTGATGTACCTATTCTAAAGTGGAGTGATGGCAAGGTAGGTTGGCTATAATGAGGCTGGAGCTGGTGAGGAGGAAGTAAGCTATGGTCAGGAAGTAGAAGTATCACAATAGTAAAAGGTGCTGGAGTGGTCTTTGTCTTCATAAACGTGATAATGATATGCTTCAAGGAGGCATATCATTGAAAGAAACTAGTTTCCAGTTTAAAATGTCTTGCCTTAGTAGCTTTTGACAATCTACTGTAAAACAAATTTTATATATATATATATGACAATGAAGAGAGGTTCATGATAAATCAAGCTTTGATTACCAAGATAATTCAGGTCTCTTTTTATCAAATTCCATGTCTTGGTTCATGTAGCCTATCCATTTCCATATTAGAGACGATTTCTAATATATGACCATTATCGGAGTGTCACTCTGTTGCTTAAATATGATTTGTAATAATATAGTGAATAAAAAAAAAGAAAAATAATCTATCCATCGTGTTAGCAGAATTGCAAACAAATGCATAAATTAAGAGTAAAAGGTGTTCCAAATGTTTCCAGTTTGTGATGTCATTTGAATATCAAGCCACAGGTGATAAGTCCAAAACACATTAGGATATCAACAAGGGGAGAAGCAACCAGAAGGCATTCCCTTAGGCAACAAAGACAGAGGAAAAATAGGCTATGAGGCTCAGACCAGTGGCATGAACAGGGGGGCGCGAAATGCATCAGGTGATTCATTCTGCTCTGGATTGTTTGCTGTTACACTGTGGGATGTACTACTTCTTTTATTTATCACCTTTAAATAGAGTCTGAAGATTTTACCTTTCAACTGGCTACTAAGCTGCTTGACATATTCTGCTTCTATTGTGATATTCAAATGATCTACTTTTAATGGTAGATGTGTAATATGCATATCAAACCACAAGGTGATATAACCACAACACACATTTCAATTTAAAATACATTTTTCTCTTGAAGTATACATTCGCTTGCAATGCAGCCATCCCAATGTATTGATCATTTATATTTTATTCACTACATTCAAATTATGAACAATGCATAGGTGACAGATTCCCTTCAAATCACTGGAAGATACAAAGGTTTCGAACCTTCCAGATTTTAAAAGAGAACAGTTAGAACATGTTCTTGCAATATTAAATGTCTTCAAAATGGCACTGCATAATATGGACTTCTCACCCTTTTGGATTTCCCAGACACCTTGTTCTGTAGCCGACTGCAATTGGCACTGATCTGGTAATTGATGCTCTTAATAGTTTTTCCATCTTGAAGAAGCGGGTGACATTCTGCCAGAGTGATCACACAAATTCTGAAGAAAAGGGGGAAAAATATACAAGGTTAAACGAAATCCACAGGATTACCTATTTCTTATTAACCTCTTGGGTGCCAGCAATTAGGAAAGGTAATGCAAGCTTTAATACTGGTACTCACTTCACATAGGCACTGTGGGAATTCATGATAGCATATAATCATTATAGAAATGGCATTCAATAGCTGAACATAAAAGCGTAAATATCTAAACTGTGGGGAATGCATTGTTTTTTCATACAAAATATACCTATTTGAATGCTGTAGTACACAGTGGTCTTCACATGATTTCCCCTTCACATCTGAAAGACAAATGGTACATTAGGAGCATGCAAAGCATGGAAGTCTATTAAAATAATCAGATTCAGTCAAGGACAATACACCATTTGATTAATGGTAGTGTTCAACTTGCATAAAACTACATTAAAATGTTTACATGTAGAGACATCATAAAAACATATTTCGAACATTAAATCTCAAGTGTTTAAGACTTAAGCCCCCGCCATCAATCTGTAAAGCAAGGAACGTTTGGAAGCTGCATTATATAACATGGCAGTCTCAAATAATGAGTTTGAAGTTCGAACAAGAAGTTTAACGTGGATAATGAACACTCACCCTTCAAATTTACACTGTAAATGTTTATTTTCCCAGTGAACGTACACTTCAACATAGTAAAGTGTGTTTTATCTGGGAATATTTTCAATTCCTTTTTCTTATAAATTATTAGCAGTCTGGCTTTTACTGTGTGATTTTATTATTTCATGAGTCTACAATCTTGGTAGTTATGCATTATAAAACCTCAAGTTATAAAGTGTGACATTACTGTAGGAAAAACTTTAATCGGTGTCATTTATAAGAGGGAATCACAGTTCTGGCTCACTTAAAGGACAATTAAACTTTTTTTTTTTTTTATCCCTGGCTTCTTTAGGATGGTGCACAATTAGTTAAGGATTGGCTTTCTGCCTCATAAACCTAATATTTTTTTTACCCTTCGTGACAATGGCTGTTTTAACATTTAAAAAAAAAAACCCACCTTTTCTAACTTTGAACTGAAAAATCTTTTACACAATTACAAACGGTAAAAAAAAAGAAAAAAAAAAGAGCCCATCTAAATAGGTTATTATGTCTGTCCTGAGTTTAGAAATATGCCATATTTCATATTTTTCTGTTGTTTTTTTTGTATTTTGTAGGGCAATAACTGATAGTGTTTTTTGTTTCCTAACCATTTTCTCCTACAGTGAATTTTTGACCCCAACCCTAATTATCACCCTAACACTAAATTTAACCCTAACCCATTTGTAACCCAAATTGGAACCTTAACCCTTGATCTAAAGTTAATTTGGATATAGGATTAGATTCACTTTTTTTGCCTGCAATGCTTCTGACTGCCTCTTAAGGCAGCCTAGCAACAGAAGTGATCTCTGATCACTGCTGTCCATCTTGCTGGCTACAGAGCAGCATCATATTAGAGGGGCATGCTGCCATACATTATGGTGTCCACAGAGTGACTGCGGTGCCATGGGGCAACACCAACTTTTGTGTTGCTTGATGCCTCGACATCAATTAATACCCGCTAAGCATAGTCAGAGACAATTTATCACTGCCCTTCCGGAATGCACCACAGGACATAGCAGGTTCGGCCATTATCACTAAGTGACATGTTTTCCGTGACGAACCTGGTATGTCCATTGTTGCGAGGCAACCTAAACATTTCTTATACTGGGAATGTAGAGAATAAAAAATGATTGAAAATTATCGATGCATTGTGTTAGCAGAATTGCAAGCAAATGTATAAATTAAGAGAAAAATGTGTTTTAAATATGTCCCATTGAAAACCAGCTCATTTGTATATCAAGATACAGGTGCTGTCATAAACATCCCATGTGAAACAGCTGCAGTGCTGACGTCCTTTCACATCAGTAAGATGCACAGTGTAGAACAGATGACGGTTATAAACGGCAATATGATCATTATGAAACAAAACATGCACACTTACAGAATCAGTAAAATAAAAAAAAAAATCAACATTCATTATCTAGGGTTCTCAAAGAGATGGCTGTTTTTCACAAAATAGTATCACCCAGCAGTTAAAACTGCAGTGATATGATCAACTAGTAATTAGAAATCAGCTGGATGTCAATAATGAATAATAATGTTTGAGCTGGGTGTTTTGACTATTTGTCTGTGTAGGAAGCTTCTTTTTACAGACACACTTCATTGTAGCAGTTAAGCTATTTGTCACTGTGTTTTGTGCAACATAAATTATGTGCATAGTAATCCAATACTATAACTGTCTAATTTAGTTTGTGTTCTTTATGTTGTACTATTCTACTTGTACTATTAAGCGGTACTATTCTGTTTATTACGTATTAAATGTGAGTGGTGGAGTATATCTGATTAATCCTTGTGCTTTTTATTCATTATTAGTGATACTTTCTAAAATTCTTTAAACCATGACGAGGGTCTTTTATTACCTGGTTTGTACCACCTAGTAAAATAACGGTCTACGACAGAAGGATACCCATGAAGATCTTGACATTGTTCTTCCATCTAAAGAGGTTATCACAGTACAGCTGCAATTCAACTTTTAATGCCTACAAGGAAAAAAAAATACAAGTCCGATAAAAAAAAAAAAAATACACACTAGAACTAGGGTAATGATGGCTGACTGCTGTACTCAAGTGTGACCTCGGCTTGTTATTGTTACTAACTTTAATAATAGTGTAATAATAAAAATGTGTCTGTTTCATCACATCAAATATTTTCTTCACTATGCATTTCATTAACTTTTTTCTACAATAATTGACTTTGTGCTCAGTACAGAGTTGTGAGTTACAAACTCGATTAAATGTACAAAGAGACAGATCCATAAAGTAAACACTTTTAACACAATTAAAAACAAGTATGTTTTCAACAAAAGATAATTTTTTTAACAAATATTCCACTACATGGCATAGTTTTTCTTTTCACCAAATTCAGGACATTGTAACTGTAATATTTTGCAAAAATATTCAGTGTACATGTCCATTTAAACATCAAGCAAATATCAAATAATACTTTCAATACCATCGTTTAATGTTTCATATATTGGCACATACCGTATATGTGATAACTGACTGTAAAAACTTGACATAATTTAGTTCCCCAAACAGCCCCATAAAACAATCCTGTGGATATGTATAAAGAATCCGTCTGAGCCAGAATTCGAAAAATTAAATAACTAGCAGGGATGGTTCACTGGATTTATTAGAATGTTGCCACCGAATTGATCACTTAACGTGTTAAATAGGCTGTGTAAGACACATTACGAATTTCAGCATGCCTCTTGACGCCATGTAAATGCAATTCAATGTAAGTATGCTAGGTAGTTCAGGATTTATATTAACTTACAGTATCTTTCCTGTGGTACATGAACAGGATCTCCCACTTCTTTGCAGACACTGAATAGAGCTCTCATACAACCAGAACATGCGTTCACCAAACAGACTGAGGCTAGGAGGAGGAGACAAATCACTATCAGGAAGTAGTAGTCAACAAAACTAAAGCAGCAGATTCAGTTAAGCAGATTCAACACTGTCTTTTCACTAACAGTTCTCTTTTTCATAATCTCGTTTGAACAATTGCTAAATTCTGTTACCAAACGCTTATTGGGCTAATCATTTGCATTGTGGTTATCACATCATATCTTTTTTTTTTCATAGAGTTTCAAAGGTTGTCGTTTTTACTTTTTTTTATTCTTATCAAATAAACCAGTTATACTTTATATGAATACATGTGTAGCTTCCAACTTACCAAGTAAACTCATTTATATTAGACAGTCCCAACTGATATTAGGCTGGCTGAGCATTATAGGAGCTGTAATCCTCATACTACATTTAAAACTGCAGTAAGCTCCCCTGATAGCAGAGTTAGCCAATAATACCACACCTGGAAAAATGGAGTAAAAATATTAACCCCTTGGTGACATGACGTTTTGACCTTGTCTTTCCCTTTGTGACATGGGCTGTTTTGACATTTCTGGGGTGTTTGTGTTTAGCTGTAATTTTCTTCTTTCTCACATACTGTACCCACACCAGTTATATATTGTTTTTATCGCCATAAGAAGGGCTTTTGTTAGATACCATTATATTCATCATATCTAATCATTTAGTACAAAAAAATCATAAAATATGTTGAAAAAATAAAATAAACTTTTTCAAACTTTCTACACAAATACAATCATTAAAAAATACCCCGTCTAAATAGTTTCTAAATTTTCTCCCGAGTTTAGAAATGCCCTTGTTTCCATGTTTTTCTGCATTTTTTTGCACGTTATAGGGTAAAAACAAAAAATAGTGGTTTGTTTTTTTACCTACAGTGACCTTTTGACCTCAGCCCGAACCCTAAATTTAACCTTAACCCTAATTATTATGCTAACCCTTAATTTATTATAATTTTAATTTAATTTCAACCCTATCCCTTATGCTAACCCTAATTTAATTGTAACCCTAACCATCAGAGGTGTCACTAGGGTTGGTGTCACCCCCCTGGATTTCCTCCATTACAATGCCAAACAGATTCCTTAGTAATGCAGGTTAGATGGCCTATTAACTATGCCACACACAGGAGCCCCATAACTATGCCACACACCGGAGCCCCATAAATTATGCCACACCAGAGCCCCACTATTTATGCCTCACCTCTGCCCAATTAATTATGCCACACACACAGGTGCCCCATAATTATGCCACACAAAAGGGTCCCCATAATTATGCCACTCACACACAGGTGCCCCATAATTATGCCACACAAAAGAGTCTCTTAATTATGCCACACAAGAGTCCCTTAATTATGCCACACATGGGGCCCAATAAATATGCCACACACAAGCACCCCATAATTATGCACATGGGACCGCCATTAATTATACAACACACAGGAGCCCCACGAGGTGACAATTGTAAAAGTCTAAAACAATACATATCTATACATACAGACATCTCTCTCTCTCTCTCTCTCTCTCTCTCTCTCTCTCTCTCTCTCTCTCTCTCTCTCTCTCTCTCTCTCTCTCTCTCTCTCTCTCTCTCTCTCTCTCTCTCTCTCTCTCTCTCTCTCTCTCTCTCTCTCTCTAACAGCCAATTTGCCCAATTATATGACAGTATCATTTTGTCATTAATAAGCCACAGCCAATTTTCCCATTAATATGCCAGTATTATTGTACCAGATGCCAATACCATTGTGCCATTAAGATGCTAGTATTATTGTGCCATTCATATGCCAGTAATATTGCGCGATTCAGATACCAGGAATATTGTGCCATTCAGATACCAGGAATATTGTGCCATTCAGATACCAGGAATATTGTGCCATTCAAATGCCAGGAATATTGTGCCATTCAGATACCAGGAATATTGTGCCATTCAAATGCCAGGAATATTGTGCCATGCAGAGCCCAGTAATATTGTGCCATTCAGATACCAGTAATATTATGCCATTCAGATACCAGTAATATTGTGCCATTCAGAGCCCAGTAATATTATGCCATTCAGATACCAGTAATATTATGCCATTCAGATACCAGTAATATTGTGCCATTCAGAGCCCAGGAATATTGTGCCAGTCAGAGCCCAGTAATATTGTGCCAGCCAGAGCCCAGGAATATTGTGCCAGTCAGATACCAGTAATATTGTGCCAGATACGAGGAATATTGTGCCCGTCAGAGCCCAGTAATATTGTGCCAGTCAGATACCAGGAATATTGTGCCAGTCAGATCCCAGGAATATTGTGCCAGTCAGATACCAGGAATATTGTTCCATTCAGAGCCCTGGAATATTATGCCAGTCAGATACCAGGAATTTTGTGCCAGTCAGATACCAGGAATATTGTGCCAGTCAGGGCCCAGGAATATTGTGCCAGTCAGATACCAGGAATATTGTGCCAGTCAGATACCAGGAATATTGTGCCATTCAGAGCCCAGGAATATTGTGCCAGTCAGATACCAGGAATATTGTGCCAGTCAGATACCAGGAATATTGTGCCAGTCAGGGCCCAGGAATATTGTGCCAGTCAGATACCAGGAATATTGTGCCAGTCAGAGCCCAGGAATATTGTGCCAGTCAGATACCAGGAATATTGTGCCAGTCAGATACCAGGAATATTGTGCCAGTCAGATACCAGTAATATTGTGCCAGTCAGAGCCCAGGAATATTGTGCCAGTCAGATCCCAGGAATATTGTGCCAGTCAGATCCCAGTAATATTGTACCAGTCAGAGCCAAGTAATATTGTGCCATTAAGATGCTAGTATTATTGTGCCATTCATATGCCAGTAATATTGCGCGATTCAGATACCAGAAATATTGTGCCATTCAGATACCAGGAATATTGTGCCATTCAGATACCAGGAATATTGTGCCATTCAAATGCCAGGAATATTGTGCCATTCAGATACCAGGAATATTGTGCCATTCAAATGCCAGGAATATTGTGCCATGCAGAGCCCAGTAATATTGTGCCATTCAGATACCAGTAATATTATGCCATTCAGATACCAGTAATATTGTGCCATTCAGAGCCCAGTAATATTATGCCATTCAGATACCAGTAATATTATGCCATTCAGATACCAGTAATATTGTGCCATTCAGAGCCCAGGAATATTGTGCCATTCAGAGCCCAGGAATATTGTGCCAGTCAGAGCCCAGTAATATTGTGCCAGCCAGAGCCCAGGAATATTGTGCCAGTCAGATACCAGTAATATTGTGCCAGATACGAGGAATATTGTGCCCGTCAGAGCCCAGTAATATTGTGCCAGTCAGATACCAGGAATATTGTGCCAGTCAGATCCCAGGAATATTGTGCCAGTCAGATACCAGGAATATTGTTCCATTCAGAGCCCTGGAATATTATGCCAGTCAGATACCAGGAATTTTGTGCCAGTCAGATACCAGGAATATTGTGCCAGTCAGGGCCCAGGAATATTGTGCCAGTCAGATACCAGGAATATTGTGCCAGTCAGATACCAGGAATATTGTGCCATTCAGAGCCCAGGAATATTGTGCCAGTCAGATACCAGGAATATTGTGCCAGTCAGATACCAGGAATATTGTGCCAGTCAGGGCCCAGGAATATTGTGCCAGTCAGATACCAGGAATATTGTGCCAGTCAGAGCCCAGGAATATTGTGCCAGTCAGATACCAGGAATATTGTGCCAGTCAGATACCAGGAATATTGTGCCAGTCAGATACCAGTAATATTATGCCAGTCAGAGCCCAGGAATATTGTGCCAGTCAGATCCCAGGAATATTGTGCCAGTCAGAGCCCAGTAATATTGTGCCAGTCAGAGCCAAGTAATATTGTGCCAGTCAGAGCCCAGGAATATTGTGCCATTCATAGCCCAGTAATATTGTGCCAGATACGAGGAATATTGTGCCAGTCAGATACCAGGAATATTGTGCCATTCAGAGCCCAGTAATATTGTGCCAGTCAGATACCAGTAATATTGTGCCAGTCAGATACCAGGAATATTGTGCCATTCAGAGCCCATGAATATTGTGCCAGTCAGATACCAGGAATATTGTGCCAGTCAGATACCAGGAATATTGTGCCAGTCAGAGCCCAGGAATATTGTGCCAGTCAGATACCAGGAATATTGTGCCAGTCAGTGCCCAGGAATATTGTGCCAGTCAGATACCAGGAATATTGTGCCAGTCAGAGCCCAGGAATATTGTGCCAGTCAGATACTAGGAATATTGTGACAGTCAGAGCCCAGGAATATTGTGCCAGTCAGATACCAGGAATATTGTGCTAGTCAGAGCCCAGGAATATTGTGCCAGTCAGAGCCCAGTAATATTGTGCCAGTCAGAGCCAAGTAATATTGTGCCAGTCAGAGCCCAGGAATATTGTGCCAGTCAGAGCCTAGTAATATTGTGCCAGATACGAGGAATATTGTGCCCGTCAGAGCCCAGTAATATTGTGCCAGTCAGAGCCCAGTAATATTGTGCCAGTCAGATACCAGTAATATTGTGCCAGTCAGATACCAGGAATATTGTGCCATTCAGAGCCCATGAATATTGTGCCAGTCAGATACCAGGAATATTGTGCCAGTCAGAGCCCAGGAATATTGTGCCATTCAGAGCCCATGAATATTGTGCCAGTCAGATACCAGGAATATTGTGCCAGTCAGAGCCCAGGAATATTGTGCCAGTCAGAGCCCAGGAATATTGTGCCAGTCAGAGCCAAGTAATATTGTGCCAGTCAGAGCCCAGTAATATTGTGCCAGTCAGAGCACAGTAATATTGTGCCAGATACGAGGAATATTGTGCCCGTCAGAGCCCATGAATATTGTGCCAGTCAGATACCAGGAATATTGTGCCAGTCAGAGCCCAGGAATATTGTGCCAGTCAGATACCAGGAATATTGTGCCAGTCAGTGCCCAGGAATATTGTGCCAGTCAGATACCAGGAATATTGTGCCAGTCAGATACCAGGAATATTGTGCCAGTCAGAGCCCAGGAATATTGTGCCAGTCAGATACCAGGAATATTGTGCCAGTCAGAGCCCAGGAATATCGTGCCAGTCAGATACTAGGAATATTGTGACAGTCAGAGCCCAGGAATATTGTGCCAGTCAGATACCAGGAATATTGTGCTAGTCAGAGCCCAGGAATATTGTGCCATTCCAGTGCTCATTTTCTTCCTCCCTCCTCCCCCCTTCCCCATCACTTACCTCCTGGCTGCTGCTACATGTCCCCCGCCGGACGTCTCTGTGTAGTGTTCCCTCTTGCATTTGTTATTTTTTTTTCCGGCGGCCAAATCCAGCGGATGCTGCTACCAGGAAAAAAAAAAGTTAGGCAGCGCAATGCGGTGCGGGGGGATGCCGGCAGCACAGGTGTCACCCCCGCTGGAGGGGGTGACCCAGGCACCAGATATCAGTGTTGCTTAATGCCTCGACCCAAAGGCATTAAAGCATCACCGCTCATTTAACCGCAGGACAGACTAGGTCCATCCAGTGTCGGCAATGCCTTGCCAGACAGGACGGATCTAGTCAGTCCAATGTCGGCAAGGTGTTAAAGATTTTTTTTTTTTTAATACATGAATTACTAGGGGTCCCATTTTTTTTTTGTATTTATATTTTATTGTTTTCTTTTTGTTTTGTAAAAATCTTGATACAATACATCATAACTTACAAATAATATGAAACACACAAATGAAAATCAATAAACCACAAATGGGAGGGTGTCACATAACTCCTTGGTAACCGGAATATTTTTGCCATGTCACCCTCCTATTATCTATATATAATTCATATATTGCGTTAATCTTTTCAAAACAGAGCTGATCATCTCTCTAAAACTTCGTCCCGACTCCTGGTTTCACAGTCACTGTTGAAAATGCTACAATTGTACCATTTGCAGTTCCTGCTCTCTGCACCTAAGGATCACCATAGAGACCTCCAAAATCCTAGTGCACTCACTTGTGATCTCTCGCCTTGACTACTGTAACAGCCTCCTGACTGGACTACCTCTGGCTCGTCGTCCCCTGCAATCTATTCAAAACACAGCTGCCAGACTGATCTTTCTCGTTTGTCAGTCCGCTTCGGTAGCTCCTTTCAGCAACGCCCTCCACTGGCTCCCCATCTGCTCTAGGATAAAATTCTATCTTTTTTCTAGCTCTCCTCCAACCTCATCACCTCTTCCCATTCGTACCTCGAAGATTTTGCCCAGCTGCCCCCTCTCTCTGGAACTCCTTTCCGCAGAGCATCCAGCTCTGTCTTCCTTCTCAAACTTTCAAAAGTCCCTCAAAACTCATCTCTTTAAAGGAGTTTACTACCCATCCCACTAGAATACCAGTTAATTTACCTCTAGCTAATCCCACCTAGCTCTCGCTGTCCTCAATGACTGTTAGTATCAGGTAGCTTAC
The DNA here is from genome assembly GCA_036172795.1 of Pelodytes ibericus. NCBI lineage: Eukaryota > Metazoa > Chordata > Amphibia > Anura > Pelodytidae > Pelodytes > Pelodytes ibericus. The sequence goes on from CM069859.1 coordinate 122,420,849, forward strand.
TACTAATCCAACTAGAACACACACAATTAATCTTTGGCCAATCCCACCTAGTGCCAACCATCCACATTAATGTAACTACAACTACATTCCCTCTGACCACTTCACTCTCTTATGTGTTTCATGTACCCCATTCCCTCTAGATTGTAAGCATGTTTCAGTCTGGTATGTCTAACTTAGTATCCTGTTCCCTTCTATGCTCTGTACCTATCGCTACGTAAATTGTTGGCGCTATATAAATAAATGGTAATGTAATGTTTTAAAGGACAACTAAACTTTTTTTTTAACTCTTGCTTCCTTGAAGTACATGCCAGTTTACCCTTACACTAGGTACAACTAACTTTTCACTTGTGCTTCTATATTAGAAGCACAAGTGAAAAGTAAAAGCTTAGTGTCCCTTTAAATATGTCTGTGGTGTTTCCTTTTTATGATATCGCCTGTGGCTTTATATGCAAATTACCTTTTTTTCATATGAAATATGTAATTTGCATATAAAGCTATATGCAAACCCCAACTAGCTCTCACAACCCACTGTCTTCTGGCAACAAAAAGAGTTATAGCTAGGGATTGGAAACAAAGTAAATGTATCAGTTGGAAAACTGTTGAAGATCAATTACGATTCCAAATTAAAATGGAATGTGGTGTTTCTTGGATCTTGCCAACCTCAAGCAAGACTAAACAAATATGGGTAGACTGCTCTAATATGATCAAGGAGTAAGTAATAACAACATAAGTTCTTCAGTTATAGGGGCCTAGAATATACTCCCTCAAGATGAGGTGGGAAGGAAGGAGGAGGGGTAAGAGAGAAGAGAAAAAGGCCATAACGGGGCAATCGGAAATTCCCTGGGTAGGAGAGGAGGAGGGGGGGGTACCATCCTGCGGGCAGCGGGGGGAGGGAGGAGACAGCAGTGTGTGAATCTGTTAGTTTTTATGTAACATTGCAATTACTAAGTCTAATGGCAATGAAATTTCGCCCTCAGGCAGCTTTTTCTATTTTTTGTCCTTTATTTTTCGGGCTGAGTAAGACTAAGAATATGTAATATATTGTAATGTACGTTTGTATGTACATGTTTTTCTTTTTATATACCAATAAAAGAGATATTTATAAATAAAAATAAAAAAGCTATAAGTCATAAGCAGGAGACATCAGAGATACATTTAGAACACATTTTTTCTCCTAATTTAGGTATTTGATTGCTGTTTTACCAACACAATGTATAGATATTTTTCAATCATTTTTTATATTCTACATTCACAATAATAAAAATAATATGTGAGTGTTTAATGTTCCTAATCTTTGTGAGAGTAGTTTCTCAGATCTTGTCCTGCTGAAGACTATGTATAGCAGGGGTCCTCAAACTTTTTAAACAGGGGGCCAGTTCACTGTCCCTCAGACCGTTGGAGGGCGGGACTATAGTAAAAACAAAAACTATGAACAAATTCCTATGCACACTGCATACATCTTATTTTGAAACAAATCGGGAACTTATACAATATTTAAAATGAAGTAAAGTTAAATCAACAAACTTACTTATTTCAATGGGAATAGTGTGCCAGTCAGATGCCCAGGAATATTATGCCAGTCAGAGCCCAAGAATATTATGCCAGTCAGATGCCCAGGGATATTATGCCAGTCAGATGCCCAGTGATATTATGCCAGTCAGATGCCCAGGAATATTTTGCCATTCAGATGCCCAGTAATATTATGCCAGTCAGAGCCCAGGAATATTATGCCAGTCAGATGCCCAGTAATATTATGCCAGTCAGATTCCCAGTAATATTATGCCAGTCAGTGCCCAGTAATATTGTGCCAGTCAGGTGGCCAGTAATATTATACCAGTCAGATGCCCAGTAATATTTTGCCAGTCAGTGCCCAGTAATATTTTGCCATTCAGATGCCCAGTAATATTATGCCAGTCAGATGCCCAGAAATATTTTGCCATTCAGATGCCCAGTACTATTATGCCAGTCAGATGCCCAGTAATATTATGCCAGTTAGAACCCAGGAATATTATGCCAGTCAGATGCCCAGGAATATTATGCCAGTCAGATGCCCAGTAATATTTTGCCAGTCAGTGCCCAGTAATATTTTGCCATTCAGATGCCCAGTAATATTTTGCCATTCAGATGCCCAGTAATATTATGCCAATCAGAGCCCAGGAATATTATGCAAGTCAGATGCCCAGTAATATTATGCCAGTCAGATGCCCAGTAATATTATGCCAGTCAGTGCCCAGTAATATTATACCAGTCAGATGCCCAGTAATATTTTGCCAGTCAGTGCCCAGTAATATTTTGCCATTCAGATGCCCAGTTATATTTTGCCAGTCAGATGCCCAGTAATATTATGCCAGTCAGTGCCCAGTAATATTATACCAGTCAGATGCCCAGTAATATTTTGCCAGTCAGTGCCCAGTAATATTTTGCCATTCAGATGCCCAGTAATATTTTGCCATTCAGATGCCCAGTAATATTATGCCAGTCAGATGCCCAGTAATATTTTGCCATTCAGATGCCCAGTAATATTATACCAGTCAGTGCCCAGTAATATTATGCCAGTCAGATGTCCAGTAATATTATGCCAGTCAGTGCCCAGTAATATTATGCCAGTCAGATGTCCAGTAATATTATGCCAGTCAGAGCCCAGTAATATTATGCCAGTCAGATACCCAGTAACATTGTGCCAGTCAGATGCCCAGGAATAAAGTGCCATTGCAATGCTCGTTATACCTCCCTCCTCCCCCGCATCCCCATCACTTACCTCCAGCTGCTGTGTCCCCGGCTGGACGCCTTTCGCAGAGTTTCCCTCCTGCACAGGGGAGGGAAACAGTCACTGGATCCGGATGTGACGTAACGTCACATCCGGTCGCGGTGGTTTATTTATTTATTTTTTTCTTCTTCTTTCTGCAGCCACATCTGCTGCGGCTGCCCAAAAAAAAAGGTAAACAGTGGGGAGCGGGGGGTGCCGGCACCCCCCGCGGGCCGTATTAATGTCGGCGGCGGGCCGCATGTGGCCCGCGGGCCGTACTTTGAGGACCCCTGATGTATAGGAACAGAATAGACACTGAACTCAGCCTCAGAGTTGCTTGATATACCATGTTGAGAACCACTGATCTAGAGCTCCAAACTAGAGAAAGTACTGAAGATACAAGCATGAGTGAACTGGGTGTACTAGATAAAACACTCAATATGTAGAGGATGCTACTCATCTAGGGTAAAGTGCAATATATTTAGTAGGGAACAGTCTGTCCTATGTGCTTAAAAGGAAACAAAAAGACACATATGGAACAGTATGGACAACTACTACGCTCAATATATCAATTTGGTGACTTTTAGTTGTCTGTGAATGCCTTATCTTGTCTTCCAAGTTCTTAAGACTGGTTGCTTTGTGGTTTGTGGGGTCTCGTTTTTGTGCAGTGGTTAAAACTCTTTTCTATGTTATTTATATTATAGTTTGTGCACTACTTTTATTAATACCAGCTGCATTGTTTTCTTTTTTCCCTTCTCTTTTGGCCACTCCTTATCCTCTGTGTACTTTTCACTTTCATGTTTGGATGGTGTTAGTTCTAGATATTAACTCCTAGGATAGTGCATCCATATCTGAGTGTACACTTTTTGGCCTTGTTCTGCATGTTAAATATAAACATGACAGATGCTCACAGACGTAGACTTTACACATTTCTCGAAGGTACGCCAATCCTTCTCGAGAATTTGAGACAACTGAATTTTTTTCACCTCAAACGAAATGTTTACTATTAAATATTAAAATCTCATGTACATATAAGGCCGTGATTAGAGGTCGTTGTATAAAAATCTAAAATATGAAAAAAAATTAACCAGCCCAAGACTTTCGGAATTTTATATTTAGTTTTATAAATTATCAATACTGATTTTTAAAAAAGACAGAAAGAATATAAGAATTTAAGGAAACAGATCACCAAAAATACTAGAGAGAGTTAACAAAAATATGGAAAAAAAACTAGGGAGTATACATTATTATCAAGAGAATAGGGCAGATATAGTTCTCACTGATAAATTAAAAACAAATAGGGCTGATTTAATCAAATTATTTCAGATGGAAGGACCATTATGAAAATGACAGTATTGGAGAAGTATTTAAAGGGACTCTGTCATCATTGGAACGTTGAAAAAAGCAACCAACTATCTGTTTTAATACATTTAAATATACATGAGTAGTAAAGTACAATAATTCAAATAAGAGCCATTTTATGCAGAAATCAGCATGTGGGCAGCCATATTTCTGGGAGGATACATCCAGGGTGGAGTTTGGTTGGTTAGTTTTCCACTCCTATTTGCTGGAAATCAATGTTACCAAGTTGATGAAACAGTGATTTTGAACACTCTGCAGAGACCTCACTTTGCTTCAAGCATCATTTGTTTTTTTTGTGGGTGGGTAATGGAGGCAAGACAGTATAGTCCATGGAATGCACTATAGTGGACATAAGGTGTAGGTTTGGGTCGCATCAAGGTGTACCCTATAGTAAGAGTAAATGAATAGCTTGTCCAACATTTTAATTCTCCAAGGTTGCAGCAAAACAACAATAAAAATAATAATATGGTAATGCATAAATTGTGGTTGGATCTGTTCCAGTTCATGACACTTTGAGGAGCTGGGGTTCCACTTCCAGGAAAGGTCTGCTTAGTCCACATGACATAACCCCAGAACACTAGAACTGACAAAGGCGAAACATATCCATTCCCTCTCCCCCTACTGAGACCTTATACTATGTCATAAACCACTCACTGACAAATAAATAGTGAAGGAAAAGCTTTAATAGATCAAGTAGTAGATAACCTCCAATTTCTTCAGCATGTCAAAAAAACAGATTTGAAAACTGTGTCCTTTTTTTTTTCACACAAGCACTGAGCTGTTTGTTTGGTTGCCAGGAGACAAAGTTACATCACTTCTTCTGTTGGGTGAAAGTGCTTGAATCCACCAAAAGATACAGAGAATGCAGGCTCACGAGCAGCGTACTAAGGAAGTTCTGTGAGATGCTCCCCCTGATATTCCGGGTGCCCCTGCTGGTGTGGCTTACACCTGATTCCAAAGACGAACAAAAAGGTAGGCAGGAAAGACGGCACTCACGGAATGAAGTAAACAGTAGTGTTGTTTTAATTCAAATCTTCACAGCAAAAGTGGGAAAAAGCAATCCAAAGGTGATAACCAGCATGACGCGTTTAAAGCGCTTAATCATATGCTAACGTCACAAAAAAGTGCACACATTTAAATAGTGAATGTATTCAAATCACATGAAATAAAGAGGTATGGCTCAGAAAACTTTAGAAGGAAGAACCATTGGTACAATTGAATAATGCAATATAAAAGGCAGATAGAGATAACATATACAAAATTGAATATAATAAAACATATTAAAATGTGATACATGAGGTGCAGGGTGGCGTTATGACGTGACACGCACATTCCTACACTTTCGTAGGTGGGGCGGCAGTGATCCGGCGAGGAGACGGCTGAGCATATGAGAAACTGCCCAATCTGAACACACCAAGCATAAACCACACAAGCGGAAAACAGGCAACGCTGACAAGCAGAGAGCTGCCTCCCCCACATATACCAATAGCAACTCCCCCGCAAAAACGCGGAAGCTGGATGAAGAAGAGCTGTAAAACTGAATCCTAAAGCTACCTGTGTCATATGGAGGAAGCAATCGGGATAAAGCTCTCAACAGCAAATGCTGAGGAGACGATAAGTAAAAATGTAAGTCTTAATGTATTTTTTTTTGTGAGGCGTGCATGACTCCATTATGTTGAAAGTTTGTGTGACCCTGTAAGAAAAGAAAAGAGAAAAGAAAACAAAATCACATATATAATACATGTGTATCTTGTAGAGGGAACTACCATAGGCTTTACACCTACAATGAACCCTTTGTACTCTTCCTGTTCCACACAGAGGCACGGCAGGTTGCTAATTGGGAAACTGCAACCTACCAAGGAGGGTTAGCAGGACAAAAAGCATACAGATCAAGGTGGCAAGAAAATCACAAAATGACAACAAATAAAATAAAGAGGGACAAGAAAAAAGAGTTAAGATCTGAAAAAAACTGCCTCTAATTTCTTCTCTCCATCAAGTAAGATGGTGTCACGAGTCAAACTGTATTCAGGCTCATCCAAGCTGTATCCAGGCTTTTCAGTTTTATTTCTGCATTTGTTCTGCTTCTTTGTTATTCTTGTTCCTGGGTTCTTTTCTGTTCTGTTTTACTTGTGTTCTGATTATCTTAGTCCCGGCCACATGGTGGCATATTTCAGTCCCGGCCACTTGGTGGCATATCCTAGTTCCAGGCCACAGCAGTGGCATTTCGCAAGTCTCTGTCCTTAGCGGCACCTGCCTTAGCCCAGGTCAGAGGTCTCCAGTTCCACTCAGTAACAGGGGCGTAGCGTGGGGGGTGCAGGGGGGGCCGGCCGCACCGGGCGCAATATTTGGGGGGGCGCACTAGCCCTATGCGGCCGCAGCCACAACCGCGCGATACTTCCTGTCAGCCGCCGGATGTGAGCGGCAAATGACGGCGTGACGTCACATCCGGCGGCTGCGCGGCGGAGGCTCTTCTGAAACTGCATCGCGGCCTTTCTTCCCTGAGCTGTTTGAAGTGGAATTTGTAAAGGTAAGAATAAAGGGGCTTGGGGGACCTATTGTATTATGTATTGAGGAGGGGGTCATTAATGTATTGGAGAGGGGGAGGGGGGTCATTAATGTATGGGGGAGGGGAGGGGGTCATTAATGTATGGGGGAGGGGGGTTCATTAATGTATGGGGAGGGGGGTCATTAATGTATGGGGGAGGGGAGGGGGGTCATTAATGTATGGGGAGGGGAGGGGGGTTCATTAATTTATGGGGGAGGGGGGTTCATTAATGTATGGGGGAGGGGAGGGGGGTTTATTAAATGTATGGGGGAGGGGTGTTTATTAAATGTATGGGGGAGGGGGGTTCATTTAATGTATGGGGGAGGGGAGGGGGGTCATTTAATGTATGGGGGAGGGGAGGGGGGTCATTTAATGTATGGGGGAGGGGAGGGTCAGTAATGTATGGGGAGGGGGGGAAGTAATGTATGAGGGAGGGAGGGAAGTAATGTATGGGGAGGGGGGAAGTAATGTATGGGGGAGGGAGGGAAGTAATGTATGGGGGAGGGGGGCAGTAATGTATTGGGGACGGGGGGGCAGTAATGTATTGGGGATGGGGGGCAGTAATGTATTGGGGAAGGGAAGAAGGGGGGCAGTAATGTATTGGGGAAGGGAAGAAGGGAGGCAGTAATGTATTGGGGAAGGGAAGAAGGGGGGCAGTAATGTATTGGGGAAGGGAAGAAGGGAGGCAGTAATGTATTGGGGAAGGGGGGCAGTAATGTATTGGGGAAGTGAAGAAGGGGGGCAGTAATGTATTGGGGAAGGGAAGAAGGGGGGCAGTAATGTATTGGGGAAGGGAAGAAGGGGGGCAGTAATGTATTAGGGGATGGGGGTCAACTGTGTATTAGGGGAGGGAGGGGTCAGCAGTGTATTAGGGGGAGGGGGGGTCAGCAGTGTATTAGGGGAAGAGGGGGGGGATGGGAAACATCTGACTTGGGAATTTGAGATGAGGCAATGATTATATTTTTTACATTTGTGGCCTAATGAATAATCTATATATATGTGTGTATGTAGAAGGAAATGTAAATAGGTGGGGCTACAGGGGTGAGGGAATTATATTTGTAATATATTTATTAGGAACTGTGGAGGGAAGGGGGTTGGATGAGAGCATTAAATATCATAGCATTAAATATTATATTTATGGGGTAGGAACTGTATTATATATTTTTGGTTTAGTGCAGGGGTAGGTAACCTTTGACACTCCCTTTGTTTTTTGACTACATCTCCATTAAGGCTTGCAAAGCATCATGGGAGGTGTAGTCCACAACATCTGGAGTGGCAAAGGATGTCTACTCCTGGTTTAAAGCATAGGTGTATAACCATTTGGCTTCCCCAGGCCAAAATAACCCCTTAAACTCTTAAAGGATCAATATAGTGTCAGGAAAACAAAGCGGTTTTCCTGACACTTTAGTACCCTGAGGGTGCCCACACCCTCAGGGTCCCACTCCCGTGGCGCTGAAGGGGTTAAATTCCCTTCAGTTACTTACCTTAATCCAGCGCCAGGCTCCCTCGGTGCTGGTGACCTCTCCTCCCTGTCTGACGTCAGCTCCCCGTCCGACGTCACTGGAGCTGAATGCGCATGGCTGCGCGCGCATTCAAAGTGTCCATAGGAAAGCATTTCTCAATGCTTTCCTATGGACACTCTGCGCGATGGAGGCGAAATGTGCCTCCAGGCTCCAGCGTCGCAGATGCGCCTCTAGTGTCTGTCCGGAAGACAGCCACTAGAGGCTGCCTTAACCGCAAATGTAAACGTAGCAGTTTCTCTGAAACTGCTATGTTTACATGTGAAGGGTTAAAACCTGCTGAAAATGTGGAGAATGTGTGTAATGCATGTTCGCACTCAATAAAGTGTTGGAAAATAAACTTGTATTTAGATGCATTTTACTTTAATTACATAAGTATTTTCATAACAAACAATACATGTGCTTGGGGGGTAAGGGTTTCTTTAACTAATCTAGTAGAAGAGACTCGAGTGCTAAAATCCACGGGTTAGGGGGCGCAAATTACTTGCCTTGCCCCGGGTGCTGACAACCCACGCTACGCCACTGCTCAGTAAGAGTTTTTTTGCTACTGGATGTTGGGGGTAATAGGGACATGTATTGGGGGTGATGGGTTCATGCATTGGGGGTGATGGGGATATGTACAGTGCTGTCTTTACCGCGAGGCATCCTAGGCGGATGCCTAGGGCGGCAAATTTTGGGGGGCGGCAGCGCCCCCCAGCACTGAAGAAAAAAAAAAAAATAAAATAAAAAAAAACGCGGCCCTTTAAAAAAAAAAAGACCGCGCTGGCAGGCAGAGACAGAGGTGAGAAGGGATCGGAAGATCCCCCCTCACCATCGCTCTGCTTGCCAGGCTGCACGGGGAGCCGAACAGGCAGCACAGAGAAACCTCCGTGCTGCCTGTTCGGCTCCCCGTGCAGTGTGCCGACACGGAAGTGCCGACAGTCACGTGACGGGCGCGCTGACGTCATACGCTCGCCCGGTCACGTGACCTGTCGGCACAATCGCCGGAAAGCCGAACAGGCAGCATGGAGGGACCATGCTGCCTGCCTGCCAGGGAAAGGTAAGTGCTGATGGGATGTGTGTGTGTGTGTGTGTGACTGAGTGTGATGGGAGTCAGAGTGTGTGTGATGGGAGACACTGTGTGTGATGGGAGTCAGAGTGTGTGTGATGGGAGACAGTGTGTGTGTGTGATGGGAGACAGTGTGTGTGACTGAGTGTGATGGGAGTCAGAGTGTGTGTGATGGGAGACAGTGTGTGTGACTGAGTGTGATGGGAGTCAGAGTGTGTGTGATGGGAGACAGTGTGTGTGACTGAGTGTGATGGGAGTCAGAGTGTGTGTGATGGGAGACAGTGTGTGTGACTGAGTGTGATGGGAGTCAGAGTGTGTGTGATGGGAGTAGGAGTGTGTGACTGAGTGTGATGGGAGTAGGAGTGTGTGACTGAGTGTGATGGGAGTGTGTGTGTGATGGGAGTATGAGCTTGATGTGAGTCTGAATGATGGGGCATGTCTTAGGTGTGTAACGTGGGTGTGCAGCTTGGGTAGGGGGGTGCCCGGATTTTGTCTGCCTCGGGCAGCACAAAATCAAGATACACCACTGGATATGTATTGGGGTGATGGAGACATGTATTGTGGGTTATTGGGACATGTATTGTGGGTGATGGGTGGTAGCAACCCTAAACTTTTAGTTTTTGAGTTTTAAGATTGGATATGATGCGAACGGAATAACCTCCTCAGGCTGAGAGACTGTGTTGTATTTATTCCTTGTGTCGCATAGTTTTGTTATATAGGTAACAACAAATATATACTTGAGAAGCCGCCCTTCCGCTCTAAATAGAGAAGAAAGAAGGGTGGGAAAAAGAGAGGGTGAATGGGAAAGAAAAAAAAAAGAAATAGAGAGGGGGCCAAGGGAAATAGAGATAAAGCGGAAGGAAGAGAAAAAAGGGAAAGATAAATCGATCAAATATACTGTCATGAAAAGCACTCTCTTATTTTTTTCTTCCAAATTTGTATGTTGCTAAAGGTTTGATTTTTATATGTATGTTTTTTGTCTACTTTTATAATTGGTGAAACCCTGAATGCGGCACAGGAACCCTGAAAGGTTTCGCCGTAAGGCTTCCTCAGAGGGTCCCATCTCGCAATCATCAAACTACCTTAGAAAAAAGAGACAGACATAAAGAATAAAAGCTATCTCCTTCTGTAATTCATTCACTTTGACAGGTCTCCTCATCCTCTTCTCTCAGATGAACTGCTGAGGCAAATGCCAACAGGAAATACAATTGACACTATTAGAGCCACCATATGTACGCACTGTGCTTGGAATAGAGAATGACCAGGGAATAGAGAATGGGGAGGGCAAGAGATAAAAATGTAAAAACTTTTGTAAAAGAATGCCTGCATATTTTTTCTCTGCTACACAGTCTTTAAACTTTATATTGCACCTAACTTGTTTGGGTACCTAGACTGTCCCTTTACCAAAATGAACATTAAAGACAATTTTTTCATATTCTTACCAAGCAGTTTCAGTGGTGCAAATTATGATTTTCTTTCCGCTTTCAATCATTCTGTTTTAAAGAATGCTTAAATGAAAGCTTTAAATGATAAATGTGGAACTGTTCTTATTGCGATGAACATCAAAGCTAAGTAAGCTAAATAAAATATGGATCAACCAATTAACCAAAAGCTCAAAGACTTATTTGCATTTGACATAACCTCCTGCTAAGGCTCAGACTCAAAAATGAGAAATCTTCCATTTGCTTTATTTTAATTAGCCCGTTAGTGGGTCAGCCTTTATTGGAAAAGATATTGAAGGTGGAAAAGCTAAGATAAATGATCAAAAGCCTATTAAAGTAAAAATTGTTTCACATACTGTATATTTTTTTAGAAATAAAAGTGAATTTATTTCTAAAGGTGCAGCAGAGCTTCCTTTTATTAAAATATATTGGTTAACTTATGATTTTAAGATATTGTATACATAAGTCTAGTACATCTGGTATGTCCTATTTTTAAAAAAAAATAATTTCCTAATCATATCCTAATTTCTACCATTTTTTTTATATCATGTCCTTTTATATTATTGTATCACTTAATGTTGTCACAAGGGATTGTGGGCGAAATTTGTGCCAGCACAAGGTTTAGGGCAGTTTGGTGCTGTGGCATTGGATTGGAGCGAATCTGTTATTGTGGCAAGTGGTTTGGGGAACCAGGTGCTTTGAGGCAATGTGACATTATGGCAAGTACAGAGGAGACAATGTGACACTCTGGCAAGTGTTGTGGAGGCAATGTGACACTGAAAAGTAAAAACAAAATTCCCTAGGTGCACACCTTAATAATATATACTGTGCACTCCTATGCTATCCCTACGCATACTTCCTAGTTGTGTTGTGGAGTTGTGACACAATGGGGCTTATGTATAAATAATAGTACTGTTTCTATGTCTGATCCTGATTAATTTAGTGCAATTTTCGCTCCTGAAACTATGGTATGTATGTTTTCTGAGTGAGTTTCATAGATAAAAAAGGAGGGAAAACTGACAATTCGCAAATTTGTGACTTTTTATTCCTACTTTGCAACTTTTTGTGCAGTGCAGAACGACAAAAAATGGATCTAAAAAATGCTGCACTTTTGTGAATTTATTTAAACACCGCCTGCAACAAAATAATTCAAATGTATTTACACCACACACAGGGGCTTTTTCCTTACAGACATAATTTTGTACATACAGACATTGTCACTCGTGCACTACTTTACTACTGCAACTCCTTTGTACAGGAACTGAGCACGACAACATTGGATATGACATAGTGAGAACCATACTCAAAAGGACTGCTGAAATAACACATGGAGTGCTTGGATGATGGAATGGAACCTGGTGGTTCCCACTGATTATGGTCCTGAATAGTTTCCCATGAAGATGGTTTGCTTTGATGATGTAACAGAGGAGAGTGTTAATTTGAGAGAAGGGAATGAAGGTGTTGAGATGATGGAAGCTAAGGGATTTGCTGAAACAATGTATCAAGATTAGAGTTCAGGCTAGTTTGACTAAATGATGTGGTTGTAGGGATCTGTGGAGGGGAAAACCTTTGCAGTCTTTTAACAGAGCAGAGGCATCCTTCAGGTTCCATTATAAGCTGAGGCATCCTTCACATCCTGAGGTGCCATGTTCCTCATCCATGACATTCCACTTTCAGTTCCATCATGGACTGTATATTATAGAATTAAAAACCCTGTGCCTTGGTTTATATTTTCTTCCATCCTAGTTGTCTTGATAGCCCACAAGCATTTGTGTTTAATCATTTCTCCTTGTAACCTATAATGGAAACTGTAACGGGACGACTACCAGTGGTGTATCTTGATTTTGTGCTGCCCTAGGCAGACAAAATCCGGGCACCCCCCTACCCAAGCTGCACACCCACGTTACACACCTAAGACATGCCCCATCATTCAGACTCACATCAAGCTCATACTCCCATCACACTCAGTCACACACTCCTACTCCCATCACGCACACTCTGACTCCCATCACACTCAGTCACACACAGTCTCCCATCACACACACTCTGACTCCCATCACACTCAGTCACACACACTGTCTCCTATCACACACACTCTGACTACCATCACACTCAGTCACACACACTGTCTCCCATCACACACACTCAGTCACACACTCACACACACACTGTCTCCCATCACACACACACACACACACACACACACACACTGTCTCCCATCACACACACTCTGACTCCCATCACACTCAGTCACACACACTGTCTCCCATCACACACACTCTGACTCCCATCACACTCAGTCACTCACACACACACACACACACACACACACACACACACACACACACACACAGTCTCCCATCATCACTTACCTTTCCCTGGTGGCAGGCAGCATGGTCCCTCCATGCTGCCTGTTCGGCTTCCCGGCGATTGTGCCGACAGGTCACGTGACCGGGCGTGCGTATGACGTCAGCGCGCCGGTCACGTGACTGTCGGCACTTCCGTGTCGGCACACTGCACGGGGAGCCGAACAGGCAGCACGGAGGTTTCTCTGTGCTGCCTGTTCGGCTCCCCGTGCAGCCCGGCAGGCAGAGCGATGGTGAGGGGGGATCTTCCGATCCCTTCTCACCTCCGTCTCTGCCTGCAAGCGCGGTGGGGTTTTTTTTTAAATGGCCAGATTTTTATTTTTTTTTCCAGTGCTGGGGGGCGCTGCCGCCCCCCAAAATTTGCCGCCATAGGCATCCGCCTAGGATGCCTCGCGGTAAATACAGCACTGACGACTACCCAAGGCCGGTAGCACCTCTGCCCGTTGTAGGAAATCGCCTCCTTAGCCCCGATTAAAGCTCAGTATCCACCCAGCAAGTCTTTCTGGAACCTTGCTCTTTGTACCCAAATAGCAGACAGGGCCACTAGCAGTTAGGTACACCAAGAATGAATAACATTTATTTGTCAAACAGCACAGACTTATATACACACATATATGACATCAACTGAAGGGAGGCACAGGATAAACTAATTATCATATACAGTAAGACATAATCTAATTAACCATGGCAACTCTAGTGCTGAAATGTGTTTTTTATCACCTTCAAGACCTTATGACGAGTTAACTCGTCATAAGAGCCGCAGCATTAGCGACCTTATGACGAGTTAACTCGTCATGCAGTCTAGTCGGCGCCAGTCTGCAACGGGTACAGGACTAAGCCTCGCACCCGAGGCAAAGCTCCTGGACCCGATGGGTGGATTTCCGGGCATGTGATCGCGGTGAATGAGTGATCACCGCGATAACATGCAAATTAGATGAAAAGTCAATGTGTTCACACACTGACTTTTCCTCTAATTCACTCTCTGTGATTCACGTTCTTATAGTGAAGCACAGAGAGTGACCTGTAAATAAAAAGAAAGAAAGAAAGAACATAGCCAGAGGGGGGAATTTCTTTTTAACCCTTTCATTGCTGATCACAGTTTGTAACTGTGATCAGTTTCTTTCCACTTTATAGCCCTCATTTCGTTTATTTTTTACCATTTTTTTTATTTTTGCAATTTATAAAGTTTTTGTTTAATAAATAAAGGTAATTTTAATATATTAATTTAATAAAATGTAACCCCTGCATGCCTGTTGCGTGATTTTTATGGATCTGACATCACACTCTTCAGAGGGTTTTTTTTTCTGTCTTTTTTTGTTTAGGGGGGTTCGGGAACCAATATTTTTCTTTTTTATTAGTTAGTAAGTGTGTTAGTGTTGCACTAGTTGTGTAGCTTATTATTGGGAAAATAATGGGGAAAAACTTTTTTTTCCCCCAAAATTTACTTTTTTATATGTATTTTTTAATACTAAAATGTAAATCATTTTTATGTATAGGATATCAAAAGAAAGCTCTAACTGTCCTTTAAAAAACAACATATAACTTGTATGGGTGCGTTAAATGAGAGAGAGGAAAATTATGTTTCAAAAACCGCTTTCGGCTTATGGAATACATGTAATACTATTGGCTTTCTATAAAGCGAACTAGAGTCCCCATTCATAAGAAATTCTTATGAATGGGGACTCTAGTTCGGTTTATAGAAAGCCAATAGTATTACATGTATTCCATAATCCAAAAGTCTATAAACGGAACGTCGTTCGGTTTATAGACTTTGGGTTTAAATAAATAGCAATAGCATTACATGTATTCTATAAACCAAAAGTCTATAAACCGAATGTCGTTGTAATACTATTGGCTTTCTATAAACCGAAATAGAGTCCCCATTCATAAGAATTTCTAGTTCGGTTTATAGAAAGCCAATAGCATTACATACAATGTAATCGCCGTACCCCGAACTCCAACACGGACATACAGTGAAATGTCCGTGTTCGGGTCCAGGGTCCAAAAAACGTAAAGTTCGGTACGAACCCAAACAGTGCGGTTCGGGTTCGCTCAAAACTAATCCTGAGTAGTGACAGGCTCTTGGGGCTTTGGGAACAGCGGACAACATAGAGCAAGTCAATAATAAATCAAGAAGACAGGTAACAATGAGGAACAAGTGTGGCAGTGATGTGTCCTTTGAGAATGCTATAACCTCTTCCAGTGCCAGTGGGGCCTAGGGCACGCAGGCTTCCATGACACATAGCTCCTTCAGGAGGGGGGTGGTTCTTGACCCACAGAGTGTCCATAGACAGCAGAGAGTCTTCTGGCCCCAAGGGCCCTCCAGGAACCCCACACAGTGGCTCTCAACATTCACTTCATGACAGAACCAAATTACAGCTGACTGTTGCAATGAAAATGTTAACTGTTCCATGTCGGCTCTCCATTATTTATGTAAGCCAACAAAAATATGAACAATGCATTGTTGTTTTATTCTTTCTTTGTATTCTTCTTTCTCTATTAACAGCATATCTATTATCATACTTCACCTTATAGTGTTGATTGCTATTGGTATCAGCTTTCAAAATGCAAATATACTGAATATAAATTGCTGAATATACTTTGAAACAGCCATATATCTTCATCATGCGCTGCAAAGCAAGCAACTATATAAATCCAAAATTGTTCAGCACACTGCATAACCATTTTTGAGAAAAAAGCCTCATAAAAGCAGATGCCTCTGGTGATGTTGTGAAAGATTAGATATTCAACTGTCTTTCTAATTACCCAGTTGGTTGACCACATTAATTTCTTTCCTACTTATAGGCTCATGTGTCAAACTAATGTAACAGCCGGTGTCCTGGAGCGGTGTGTAAAGTTTAGTTCTATAATCACAGACATCCATAATGGCAATTCCTGCCTTTGTTATTTTGCTGGCCTTATAATTAGTGACATCATTTTCCAAGCTTCAGAGAGATGTTCTTTTAATACTACATGTTAAAAGTAGACATTTTAGAAATGATCACAATTTTTAACAAGTTCTCAGAGTTATCCAAGTGAAAATAAAAGGTATGTGATTATTTTTACTTCGCCAATTCGATGATAGACAAATAAAGTGAACTCAAGAATTGGTGCAAAATATTCAAGAGAAATTCTTTTAAAGGGATCCTGTTATTAAAACCCTTTTTTTTTTTTAATATTCAAATTTTTTATTGTTTTTCATTTGCAAGAAAAGAGAAAACGAATACAGAAATATGTTGACACATTATACATATGCATATCTTTAGGAATACAGAATATAATACTATACAATATAATGTATGAGTTAGAGATGCATATGAAAGATCTTATACTAAACAGATTTTTCGTATATATTGAAACAGTAAGTATATATTTAAAAAAAATTGTAAACAGTATCCTTATGATTAACTTTTATGTATCCAATTTGTCATATATCAATGGCTGGATAACAGTAATAGGATAGATGAAGTAGGGAGGGTAGGGAGAGGGGAAGCGCTGAAAGTACCAGAATTTGATCGGGGTGATTCCGCTGGTATGAATGACGTGAGAAAATTATGGACAAGTTGTTCAAAACTTTACAGTAGGGAGCCCTGGAATTCCGGGGGTTTAGTGAGAGGTTCATCTTTCACGTAGGAAGTATAAAAAATGGACCAGGGGTTCCATATCTTCCTATATTTATGGAGAATGTTCGTCATTGAAAAGAACATTTTCTCCATCAAAAAGATATGTATGATTTTTTGTAGCAAAATCTTATAGCAAGGTATATTAGTGGATTTCCAGTTTGTGGCAATAAGAGTTTTAGCCGCAATTAATATATGACTCGTCAACAGTTGTACCTCATATGGGGTTCCACTTGGGAAAATATGGAATAAAAACACTTCCGGAGTAAGGGGAAGAGAGATTTCAGTGATAGTGTACAGGAGTTTGGCAATTTTCTTCCAATAAGGTGCAAGGGTGGGATATGCCCACCAAATATGGAGCATTGAGCCCACATGGGTGCAATTGCTCCAGCATTTATTGGAGGTATTGGGGAACAAATGGGACAATCTTGCAGGAACTAAATACCAGCGGAAAAAAAATATTTTTTTTGCCAATTCTATGTGATTTGAGCAATGTGAAAATTTAGAGCTGATTAATATAGATCTGTTCCATTGTTTTGGAGTAAGCTGATATCAGAGCTCGTCTTCCCAGGCTGTCATGCATGGGAGTTTGATCGGAAGATTAAACAAAATCAGTGTTCTATAACATTTTGATAACGAACTACGAGAGGTTTCTGGTAGGGCACATAGAGATAGTATGTTATTGACTGCCTGAGGGTCAGATGTTCCCATCTCCCTACTTTGTAAAATATGTCTAACTTGTAAATATTTATAAAAATCTTTACTTGGCAGACCATTTTTGAGTTGGAGGTCTGTGAAAGTGCTATATATACCTTTTACATATAAATCTTGAATAGTCTGAATGCCGTACTTTTCCCAAGTGGATAGGCCTAGATTAGGGACTATCACGTCCAGGCAAGTGATAGGTGTTGCTTTGGCTAGTTTCCCCAGGGAAGGATATAATCCTGAGTAAACTATCCAAGTTTGCAAGGAACAAGCCGAAGTGGGGAGTAAGGCTGCACGTTTATCAGATAGTTTGGTATGGATACCCCAAAGAAAATCTTTTACGCTGAGTGGTGCAGCTACAGAGTTCTCTATATCAACCCATGCAATTGCTCCTGACTTAGAATTGAGTTGAATAGCTTGAGACATGTGAGCCGCCTTGTAGTAATTGATAATATGTGGGACCCCAAGGCCCCCTTTACACCTGGGAAGATATAGCCACTTATCATTCACTCTTGCTTTTTGCTTACCATGAATGACGTTATTGATATCTGATTGCACCTGTTTCAGAAAAGGGGTTGGAATTGTTATCGGTATTGTTCGGAATATATACAGAAGTTTAGGTAAGATAGACATTTTAATTGCGGCTATGCGACCTAGCCATGACAATTCTTTATGACTCCAGGAAGACATCTCTGATTTTAGTGTTTTCCAGGTTGTGTATAAGTTAAGTTGTAGCAGTTTATCTGGAGTAGGGGGGAGTTTTATCCCCAGGTAGGAGATATAGTCCTGTTTCCAATCAATTTTATATTCGGAATGGAGTAATGTCAAGGTAGGGTTGTCTAGCATAATTGGGAGACCTTGAGTTTTGGATGAATTTATTTTGTGATGTGAAATCATGCCGTATTCGCGTAATACATCAAAAAGTGGAGGTAGGGATTTAATCGGGTCAGAGATACTTATAATGATGTCATCGGCAAATAAACCAAGTTTTACTGTGATACCGGCATTGACTTCATATCCTTGAATAAGGCATTCGTCCCTAATTGCTATTGCTAGGGGTTCCAAGGCTAATATATAAAGTGCAGGTGAAAGAGGGCACCCCTGTCTCGACCCATTTGTTATTACAAATGGTTTCAATGAAAAGCCTGCATATTGTACTGACGCCGATGGTTTTGAGTATAATGCATTAACTGCGTGGATATATTGTAAGGGAAGATTAAATTCAGCAAGAATCGCATCAAGATAGTCCCAATTTAAGCGATCAAACGCCTTTTCAGCATCTAGGGCTAAAAGGAGGAAGGGACAAGCTAGCATGTTGTATGAGGTCTATAAACTTCCGAGTATTATCAGTAGCTTGTCTATTTTTTATAAATCCTACCTGATCGTAATGTATAATTGTTGGGAGGAGGGGTTGTAACCTAAGAGCTAGAATTTTTGCATAAAGTTTCACATCTACGTTCAGTAGCGAAATAGGGCGAAAATTAGGGCAGAGATTTGGGGGTTTCCCAGGTTTGGGAATAGTGGTTATACTGGCCTTCAACATGTTTGGAGGGAAGGATTGGGAGTTGACACAATTATTAAAAACTTTGACTAAATAGGGGGCAAATGTATCCTTAAAGAGCTTATAGTAGGTATTTGTAAAGCCGTCTGGGCCAGGGGATTTGTGGGCTGGTAAAATTTTTATGACCTCCATGACTTCTTGGAGAGATATCGGAAGAGCTAGTTCATCTTTGTCCACATTTGCTATTTTAGGAATATTTTATTTAGATAGGAATTTTTCAATTTCTTGAGGCATAGGTTGGTGAGTTTTAGGGTCCTCTTTTAAGTTGTACAACTTTGCATAATATTCCGCAAACACTTCAGCTATTTGTGCAGGGTTGTATACTTTATAACCAGAGGAGTTTGCGAGGTAGGCTATAGCGTTTTGTGCTTCTTTCTTTTTTAATTTATGGGAAAGCATAGTTCCTGCTTTATTACCATTGGTATACAACTTCTGTTTTAGTTTTAACAGAGCTAATTCAGTATATTGTCGTTGTATGTCATTTATTTCATTTTTGGTTTGAGTAATTTGCCTTAGGATCTTAGTTGTAACTATTTGATTTATTGGTTGTTTCTAATTGTGCAGGTTTTGAGGTTAGCGAGGCTAGTCTGAGTGTTCTATTTTTTTTCTGATGAGATGCTATCTTGATGCAATGTCCCCTCAGGACCACTTTATGTGCTTCCCAAAGAGTATGGCTAGAAATTTCCGGGGTGTCATTCTTTGAGATGTGCAGTTATTAAGTCTCGGGTTTTTTCATTAGCTAAGAGGCTATCGTTCAGGCGCCAAGTGCCCGATCCTCTACTCCTTTTTCCTTAAGGGTTAATATAACAGGGGCATGGTCCGACCAGTTAATTAATCCAGTAGTACATTTCTGTACATTTTGAAGAGTTTGTTTGTCCATTAGGATATGATCAATTCGTGAATAAGTTTTATGGACTGGGGAAAAAAAAGTATAGTCTTTATCCATAGGGTTAGTAGATCTCCATGTATCTATTAACTGGAATTCTTGTAATAGCTGTTGAAAGGATCTACATTTCGAGGACGTTATTAAATGTCTCGCTATGCTTTTATGTGCTGTGCTGTCTAGCTTAGGGTGGAAAATCAAGTTGAGATCCCCACAAACTATAAGAGATCCACATTTAATTGGGTCTATGAGGTTAAAGACTCTACGAATAAATTGAAGGGATTTACTGTTCGGCGCGTATAGATTAACTATGGTATATTTTATATCATTGATTGTAATTATGAGAACTATAAATCTGCCATTAGGGTCCACTTTTTTTAGATGTATGTCAGTTGCTAGTGCTTTATGAATTAAAATAGATACCCCTGCTTTCTTAGTTTTAGCTGTGGCATGGATCATAGTTGAATAGTCTTTAGAATAAAAAAAGGGTATCTTCCCAGATGCAAAATGTGACTCCTGGATACACACCAAGTGCGCTTTGGCTTTGTGGGCGTCCTCCAAAAGTAGCTTCCTTTTATGTGGGGAGTTCAGTCCTTTAACATTTTGTGAGAAAAGGTTCAAAGTCATTTAATAGAGGAAGGGAAGTATTTAATTATGACTAATGCGTTTCTATCATTGAATACTGGGTGAGATAAAAGTTTGGAGAGGTGTGTCCATCTGTGTTTTAGGGGATTGGTTTTCAGCGAGAAAGAGGTCTTCCAGGGGAAAGGGGAAACATAGGGAGGTAAAACCATAAACATAAAATATTCCTCTACACTGCTTTTGAGTGTGAGGTACTTATCACATGCGAGTGATCCTGCGGGGCTTAATAACCCCCCAGGATCAACCGACTTCTCATTTCCAAATGAGATAAAGGAAGCGTGACCGTTCATAACGAGGGTGTCTTCCCTGAAAATGAAAGGTTACTTGATGTGCTTAATAAAAAACCTATACGAACTCACAAGAATATACAAATATTTCTACTCAACAATACATACTACAGGTAACACCCTATGTATGATTGTCTTAAATATTTTGTCTATGAATCATAATGGTGGTACAAATGCAGATGCTCTAGATGTCATCTATTTAATACGTTTTAACAGTATAAAAAGTGTTTTTTTTTTTTGTTTCTATTTATTATTTTATCCACTTTTTCTTCTATGTAATGTAAATCTAATGTTATAATAATTTCCTCCATATTAACGCAGGCTTAATCGATGCCTTTTTCTTATCAGTAATATGTACCGTTGCGTGGTAAGAGCAGTCAGCTCTATTGGGACTAACAAACCCATCTTCTGTTAATAGGTAAGCTTATGTTTCACATGTTGACCTATAGAGTGGTCTTTGATATAACTATACGGTAAACATGTGCTTGCCAATAATTAAAATCTGGCCTCAAGTACAGAAGATATTTGAAAATAAAGAAACTGAGAAAAAAAATGCTTATAGAAGAAAGCATAACAGTCAACATATTAGAATACTCATCCGGACTCCCATGTCAGTTTTAAGCTCTGGAACTGCGGTGAGTAGATAAAAAACGACTTGAGCTTTTAGCGGGACTGATTGTTAGAAGAAAGTCTGGCTTCCCTTTGAGGTTTTGGAGCCAAGGATGGATCCGACGTAGGGATTGTGTCCCAATCTCTTTCCAGGCGACTTTGCTTGTTAAGGGGAGAGTGGAGATCCATACCCCACCGCTTCAGTAAGACAATGCCTTCTTCAGAAGAGTTGATTGTGCTCAACGATCCATTCTTCATAACTGTAAGCTTAACAGGAAATCCCCATCTATATTTCAAATTAGGCTGTCTCAAGGCCAAGGTGACTGGTTGGAATTCTCTTCTTCTCTGTAGCGTGTGCGCAGAGAGATCGGGGAACAGGTGGATATTGCGGTATTTCTCCGGCCATTGATCCAGTTGTCTCGCTGCTTTCAAGATTCTTTCTTTAATATGGAAGAAGTGAACTCGGAGTAAGACGTCTCTCGGGAGCTCTTTAGGTACGTTTTTAGGTTTCGGGATGCGGTGGATGCGATCTAGCAGCAGATCTGAGGGGCTACAGTCCGGAATCAAATATGAGAACAACTGCAGGACCCATTCTTGGAGATGGATGGGAGCAACCTCCTCAGCAACACCTCGGATACGCAGGTTATTTCTGCGGGAGCGATCCTCCAGGTCCATAGTTTTGTTCTTAAGCGCTGCAAGCTCATTAGCCAGCTTTTCCTGGTGCTCTGCCAAGGTGTTGTGGGAATCCACCAATTCGTCCATTTTGTGTTCCAGATGGTTTGTACGTTCACCCAGATCTTGCAGTTCTTTCTTGAACTCTTTGGTGAGAGATTTTATATCCCCTTTTATTTGTGACCAGCATATCCTTTATAGATTCTCCGGTTATAGAGGAACTATGTGAAGCCGTGGAGGTAGCATCCTCAATCTCTGAGCCCATTTCTCCCTCCGAGTGAACCTCGGCGCCATCTTGAATAAATTTTCCAGCTTTCTTGGAGAGTTTCTTTTTGCTCCCCGAATTGAGGAAATCCTCTAAATTGCCCTGTTTGCCCTTAGGCTTTTGGCTAGGCATATTTATAGAGTCGTTGGGTGTGTTTGGCGGTTCTTTTGCCGTTGGGAAATCGCTGGTTTGTTTCAGGGTTGATGGAGCTATACTTTCAAGCAGCCATCTTGCTCGGCGGTCAGGCCACGCCCCTATTAAAACCCTTTTTAGTGACACAAATATAACATTTTCAAGCATGCATAATAAACAGTTTTTAAAAAACAAAACTTGATAATTGCAAAATATGGTTTATCTTAATTAGAGTTGAGTGGACACCTGGATGTTCGGGTTCGGCGGGTTCGGGAACATGACCCCAAACCCGAACCTATTAATGTTACCTAATGTCCCCCGGTCCCCACCCATTGCCGGCGGGTGGGGACCCTATAATAATAATGAGGGGGGTTTAAACCAACCAATCAGAGTGCTAGCCATTTTAAACAGAGTGGGAAAATTCTAAAGAACTTTCCTACCCTGTGTAAAATGACACAGAGCACTCTGATTGGTTGGATTTCAAACCAACCAATCAGAGTGCTGTGACAGGTAAATGGAGAGACTTACTTGTCAGTCTCTTCATTTACCTGTCAGAGCACTTTGATTGGTTGGCTTAAACCAACCAGAGTGCTCTGCGCTTAATTGCAGGGCGGGGGAAGGCTTTATAAGCCTTCCCCCGCCCTGCAGAACTCAGTCTGCACAGGGCCCTCCATGGGCGAAGATGGATTATTTTTTCACCCACCAGTGGATTATTATTATTTTTGCGCTCGTTTTTTTTTTTTTATATTCAGTTGCGGCTTGTATTATGGTTTTTTATTTGGCCTTTTTTGGGGCTAAAGAAAAGAAGAAACAAAAAAGAAGACATCAAATGGTAAGTATGAAATTGTTTTTTTTTTACAGGTTAGTTTATTGCCCACCCCCCTCACTATTATTAGGGTGAGGGGGGGTAGGTAGGCATTTTTTTTATTGGGGGGGAAGTGACTAGGGGCTGTGCACCCCTAGTCACTTTATTTGTGGTCCCCACCCGCCGCTCATGGGTGGGGGACACCAGGTCCCCCCCTCATTATTATTTTAGGGTCCCCATCCGCCGCTCATGGGTGGGGACCGGGGGGGACACACTAGGTCCCCCCTCATTATTATTTTAGGGTCCCCACCCGCCGCTCATGGGTGGGGACCGGGGGGGGACACACTAGGTCCCCCCCTCAATATTATTTTAGGGTCCCCACCCGCAGCTCATGGGTGGGGACCTGGGGGGGGGGGGGGCAGGGGGACAATAGCTGTCCAGTCACTAGTAATTTTAAATTTGTTAAGGCGATATGAGTCCGTGTTCGGGTCCGGGGTCCAAAAATCTTAATGTTCGGTACGAACACTAACTTTGCGGTTCGGGTTCGCTCAACTCTTATCTTAATCTTACCCCTCTGCTGCTATAACATTTTTGGGATACAATTGTATATAGTCAGCACTTCCTCAAGTAAACATAGAGGGGAATAACTGTTCAAGCGAAGCATGCATAATATGTGCAGACACTTCTAGTGTACATCTTGAATACTGTTCATAAACATGTATGCAAGCCTTCATTTACCTTGACTGGCTCAAGGTAGGAGGCTAGGGAGGAGCATATTTAAGAAGGTAAGAGTGCCCTACAGAGAAGCAGACAAGTATGTGTGGCAACCAACAGCACATGCACAGCATGGATTCTCCATTAGACTCTCAGAGAGTGGTCTCTTAAGTCAAGGACAGCAGAACAATGGTCTTGCACCGGTCCTATTCTGTTTAAACCAGGTAAATTGGGGGGTATGCCTTAGTGGCCCTCATATAACATGAAATGTAGTATACCAGGAACTTCATGTTAGTCATCTAGTTGTAAATGTTAACAGCTCAAAATGTGTAAGTTATTTTTTATCTGCTTCTTATTTTTGTTTTCCCCCTTCTTTGTAGGTACCATCCTATAGGTAAAGATTTATTATTTTAACTGTCCATTTTCAGGTTGTCACTGGTGTGAATGCCACTTTCAGCTGGAGTCCCGATGCAAAGGCAGGACCAGGTGTAAAACCCTGAGTAGGGTGACCACTCTCCCCCATAGGTTAAGCCCCAGGCTTTGAGTGGCTATAAGTCGATACCAGAAGGTCAGGAAAATCTCAGAAGTATGCAGCACAAACAGGCAGGCACACAGACAAAATGTTCCAGCAAATGTATGCCGATGTAACAAGAACTAGGAACACCTGAGCAGATAACCAGGTACAGGCTGGTTTACTGAATCTGAGCAAGTCTGAAAACCAAGCCCTATGGTGGCAGAAAGGCACAGGTTCCAGACCACAGAGGCCCTGGGTGAAATCCCAGCAGAGGTTACAGGTGTGGCTCCCAACCCCCTTTTTTGTCTCCATGAGTATTCAGGGTATGCCCAGACATACACCAGCTGTACCACACTGATGAGACCTATGATAGGCCAAAAAGTACATCTGTGGTTGCTGTGTTCCTCATGCAGAAGAGGCTTACCATACATTCTGGGTCTGCACTTTTTTTTTTTTACCAGATCTACTTAGGATACAATATAATAAAAAGTAAAGAGATAAAAAATACTGGTACGAATAATATTAAATGGAGGAATATTCTGAGGTGGTGAATCTCCATGGCATACAGAGACAAAATGTTCTGAGCTGTAAATGTCTTTATATTAATTGTATGGATAAAAGGAGCAGAATAAATTCAAATAGTACAAAAGTGTATTAATTCAGTGGTGTGTAAATAAAAAAAAGGAGACGGCTTCTGTATGTTGTTTGAAGCTCTCAGGGTGACCGTATCACACCTGAAAGAAATATATCACCCAATAGTGCTCACTGATATAAAATAATATATAAGAACAAACCCACCAAAAGGCAATTGATATTGCACTCATGATGTTCAAGAGCAATGCACTGCTCTTTTGTGTAACAGCTCAGAGGTTGTATGTATTTTCTACACCTGGGGCAGCCTGCACACTCCAACAGACCAAACACCGACTTGGTGGGATACAGTGTTGCAATGGAAGTATCAGGCATCCAATACCCAACTCGGTGGATGTGATAGAACAAAAAAAGAGAGCAGAAGAAATGAATTGTGTACATCGCTTAGTAATATATTTAAATAGACAAAAAAGTGAAATCTTACTTTAAAAAGTTGTGAGTGCACCCAAGATCACAATCACACTAATTTAACAGACAACAACAAAAAGCTGCATCCTCCTTCTCCTTCTAATGGCCACGTTCTGCACCAGTATACAAAGAATGGATAAAGTTTATCATCTAAAACCCGTTGTTGTCCAAGTACAGAGAAAGAAGATATGGGGCATGTTAAACATGTTTCACCTGCATTGGGCTTCTTCAACTGCACCTTGAAGAAGGTTTCTTTGCTCACCATTATATTATTTATGCATACTTAAAATAGAAAGAGAAAAAGAAAATGACTATGATTTCTGTTTACCTCATTTTTGTTTCAGGCAAGTAGTTGTTATTTAGGGTTCTCCATACCTCATGCACAGGATATGTCCTATCTCTCCCTCTTTAATACAATACAAAAAAAAGTGCATGTGAGCACAATGTAAATATGTGTAGGTTCACTTTGAGTTAGTGTAATCACACAGAAAATCTTTTGACGAGTGCAGTCAACTCATGGTTAAACTCCACCAGTTTACCCAGATAGATATAGTGGCAGACAAAAAAAGAGTATGTGACATACTTCTAAAATGATGTGCGCCACATACACTTTTTTTCTCCCTTTTAATATAAAGGACTAAGAATGCCCATTCATCCGTGTTTGATTTCCTTTTGTCTGCCATTCAAAATGACTGCCATGTGACAGTGTTCCATTCCGTGGTTGTCTCTGTCATTGGAGTGTTGGCGCATCAGTCACTTTCCAGCAAAAGATAGGTGCGTAGAAAGAGTACTGCATGGACAGTTTATAAAGGAGGATGTCCCGGCTAAGGCATGAAACCCATAGGCGTCTGACATCAGAAACTCATAGCACGAGGCCGCCCAAGAGACACAGTCAATGTAATTTGTAAAACAAAAAAAAAAGGATTTCATTCAATTTGACAAAAATATACGAAGCAAGAAACCAGATCTGGGTTTAAAAACCCAGCGCCTACAACCCTGGTAATATCTCTTTGCCCACAGATATTTACTAACACATGGTACAGTTAGCTGTCAAGTCACCACACGAACAGCATTCATGAGCTTCCAGTCATGCCCCCCTTTCTTATTGGTACCTGTTTTTTTATTTTTATTATTACCCCGTTTTCTCCCCCCGTCATGTTTTGACATATGTTTGGTCGAGGGAATAGTTTTATTTGTCTTTACTATCTCTACCCACTTGAGGGAATTGAACTAGAGTTTGGAGGATAAGGAAATTAAAAATATAACTACCAACTACATGAGGGAAACGAAGAATAAACTAGAAATTTAGGATAAGAACACTGAAATGTAAGGCATTACTTTTAATGTCCTGAAGCTTGCTGTAGTTCTTATAATTCTCTCTACTACATTAATGATGCATGAAAACCCCATAACAAATTATTAGTCTCTAACTGAATATTCCCTTTGGTAATACTGATAACCCATCCTTGTCATGTATCGTCAGCTTTACAAATCATTTTAAATGCTAAATCTGCATCAAAATAATTCACCCTGAACATCCATTAGGAGAATGCAGCAATGAGTTTTATGGCATTGCTAGTTGTAAAAGTTATAGAACAAAGGCCAACAAACACAACTAAAACACAATCTGTTCATGAACTCTCATAACTTAACTTACTTTACAAGGAAATAACCACAGATGCATATCTGGAGTTGTTAGAGGTAGCAATGCTTATTATAAAAATAAAAAAAAAACAGACTGTCACAATTATTTTATTAAAGCAAAAACCATAAACGACTTGAAGAGACTGTCTAGTGCCCAAAATGCATCTTCCAAATGTTAATGCATATTAATGTGAAACATTTTGGTCATTCTGGAAAATGGCTAGTTTAACATTTCTGTGCTGTTTGTGTTTAGCTGTAATTTTCTTCTTTGTCATTTCCTGTACCTACACAAATTATATAGTGTTTTTTTATCGGGACAAGAAGGGCTTTCTTTAGATACCATCATTTTGATCATATCATATAATATACAAAATACACAAGGTGACAGTGCGCTATATGTGCTATAAAGTGACAGTGTAATCAATGTGCTATAAAGTGACAGTGTTTACAATGGTAAACAAGGATCTGGTACAATCTCATATGAGTGTTGCTTGATCTACGCGTTTCGCCCGTTTAAATGGGCTTCCTCAGGATCCAGCAGCTGCTGGATCCTGAGGAAGCCCATTTAAACGGGCGAAACGCGTAGATCAAGCAACACTCATATGAGATTGTACCAGATCCTTGTTTACCATTGTTCCAGTTTTATGACCCTTTGCTGATGTTCCAGATTTTAAGTGTAAGGTATTTTTTGCACTTTATATTAAATTACACTTTTTACTACTAACACCATCTCTTGTTCCTTGGAGGTTGAACATTGCATATCCCCTGTGGAGGTTGCATCGAACCAGGACAAGAAAGCTGCCACTTACATTTATGTTTTGTCCCATGTTAAGGGACTATATGTGAGTGTTTTTCATTGCTTTTATCATCTTTATATCTTCATTTGTGATATTGGGTATATATCCTGTATTTCCTGCACAGCAGATTGATTACACTGTCACTTTATAGCACATATAGCGCACTGTCACCTTGTGTATTTTGTATATGTGTTTTACTCCAGTATTTTGGGATAACTGCTAGACAAGTTGCAGCTTGTGCAAAATTTTCTCTAGCGCCACCTGCCTCACACCAGTTCCATTGTCTTGATATCATATAATATATTATAAAAAAAAAATTAAAAAAAGGTGGTGGAAAAACAACATCAACATATTTTCTGACTTTTTTAAAAAATAATCTTTTACTCATCTACAAAAGCTAAAGAAAAAAACCTGCAATTTTGTAACATTTTATTTAATTTATTACAATTAAACACTTACATTATACAGATCTGTCTCTCTCCCTCGCTAAAACCCAAGTAAGGTAAGGGAGGCAGATCCAGATGGGTCAGTTCAATATTTACCAATATTGATCACCAAACCGCCTTTGCCACTGATCAGCTGTTACTGATCGCCAGGGGAGGGCTGGCAGCCTTAGGCCTGGGGGGCAAATCCAGTCAAGTGGCCCATTGCACCATCGAATCGCCTCCCCATCCACGGCCATCTTTTCCTTGTTTTATAACGAATATTGCCAGGATTTTCCCCCACAATATGCCAGGATTTGCCATTTAATATGCTAGAATTTTCCCTTACAAAATGCCAGGATTATGCCCCTCAGTATGCCAGGATTATGCCCCTCAATATGCCAGGATTATGCCCCTCAATATGCCAGGATTTAGACACCCAATATGCCAGGATTTTCCCCTCAATATGCCAAGATGATGCCCCCTCAATATGCCAGGATTTCCCCCTCAATATTCCAGGATTATGCCCCTCAATAGGCCAGGATTTAGACTCCCAATATCCCAAAATTTGGGCACCCCCCCTACCCACGTTGCACACCTACGACATGACCCATAACCCACGTTGCACACCAGGACATGCCTCATCACCACATTTACATGCCTTCATCACCCCATTACATACACATTTCCAATATTATTTGCCATTAATATTTCCCAGCCAATTTGCCCAATAATATTCCAAGGTTATCTGCCATTTAATATGCCCCTGCTAATTTGCCCAATATGCCAGTGTTAATTGCCATTTAATATTCCCCAGCCATTTTGCCCAATATGCCAGTCTTATTCTGCCATTTAATATTCCCCAGACGATTTGTCCAATATTCCAGTGTTATTCTGCCATTTAATATTTCCCAGTAAATTTGCCCAATAATATTCCAGTGTTATTTGCCATGTAATATTCCCCAGCCAATTTGCCCAATAATATGCCAGTGTTATTTGCCATGTAATATTCCCCAGCCAATTTGCCCAATAATATGCCAGTGTTATTTGCCATGTAATATTCCCCAGCCAATTTGCCCAATAATATGCCAGTGTTATTAGCCATGTAATATTCCCCAGCCAATTTGCCCAATAATATGCCAGTCTTATTAGCCATGTAATATTCCCCAATAATATGCCAGTCTTATTTGCCATGTAATATTCCCCAGCCAATTTGCCCAATAATATGCCAGTCTTATTTGCCATGTAATATTCCCCAGCCAATTTGCCCAATAATATGCCAGTGTTATTTGCCATGTTATATTCCCCAGCCAATTTGCCCAATAATATGCCAGTGTTATTAGCCATGTAATATTCCCCAGCCAATTTGCCCAATAATATGCCAGTCTTATTTGCCATGTAATATTCCCCAGCCAATTTGCCCAATAATATGCCAGTGTTTTTGCCCCCGCGCCCCCCTCCGTTTCCCATCTCTTACCTTTTTCCCTGGTGGCTAGTGGCAGGACTTCCCTGGTGGCTAGTGGCAGGAGGACTTCCCTGGTGGCAGGCAGCATGGTCCCTCCATGCTGCCTGTTGGGCCTCCCGGCGGTTGTGCCGACAGGTCACGTGATCGGCGCGCGTCTGACGTCAGAGCGCCGATCACGTGACTGTCGGCACTTCCATGTCACACTGCACGGGGAGCCGAACAGGCAGCACGGAGGTTTCTCTGTGCTGCCTGTTCGGCTCCCCGTGCAGCTTTGCAGGCAGAGCAAAGGTGAGAGGGGTTCTTCCGATCCCTTCTCACCTCCATCTCTGTCTGCAAGCTCGTTTTTTTTTTTTTTTTCTTTTTTAAACACTGGCCCAGCGGCCGTGTTTTACAAACATTAGGGCGACCTGGGGGGCAATTGCCTCCCTGCCCCCCCGGCCCAGCCCGCCCCTGCTGATCGCCATACATGAGCTCAGATAGCTTTAAAAAATGGTTTACGTTTTTGGTTGTACAGAAACCTGTTGGGAAATACAACAGCATATACTGCATAACATGTATATAATTAGCACATGAGCTGTAGATGGCGCTGTGCAGTTCAAAGTACTTATATGTGTTTTGAAGTTGTTGGTACTCACATGAAGGAAGTTCTTTGTATTTTCACTGCTCTCTGTCTATTCTTTTTACCTTTCACCAAGCTGGCTGCTGTTTTATGTAACAAAAAAACATAAACTGTGTAGAAGGTCACATCATACAGGAGCCAGTAAATAAATGTACCTGACAATGCTTAGGGTGACGTGCAGCACAAACAGCGTCCTCGGCTGTAGACAAATAGTAAGGAATAGAGAGTTCAGCAAGCAAGTATGCGCACCTTTTCGACCCTTTTTCAGTAAATCCAAAAGAAATCCAAAACTGGAGTGTTGTATAAAGCCATAAAAAGCAAAGTTTATTGATAGAAGATTAAAATCATAGTTGGAGAGATGCAATCTCACGCGTTTCGCCACACGGCTTAATCATAGACATATACCTCAAACAGGGAGTCTGTTTAAAAAGGGTAGTGGAGGTACTTCCCACAACCTGGATTGGTTCAGGTTAGACCTAACCACACCCGTTAAAAACAGCAAAAAACAATTATAGTAATGAACAGCCTTAAAGTGGCGAAATGTATATCAAAAAAGGCAGTTGAACTAGTAGAAACAAAAATGTCAGACTTTATAGAGAATATTAGTTGAATATTAGAAAATATTAGTTGAATATTAGCCCAATAAGTTTCAATTTCCTAAGTCTTTATTTGATATCTGATCTGGGAGAGGGAAATCCCTCATGCACACAGTGCCAGGGGGAGCCCTCTCAAACACATCAGATATCTGCAAGTATTGCTGTGGAGAACTTAAAGGTACAGTGTTGATCTCATAGTAGCAATCCATATATACATGAGGAAAAAAGCGACAAGCAGCATAATATAGTCTAGTTTAGTCAATATAACAATTGAGTTCCCATTCTTTATTCATACCTGTTGGGACCCTAGTACCCATTTTAAAGATGCAAAATGCCTCTCTCCTGGCTAACAGCACATTCAAGTCTCCTCCTCTGGGTCCCAATTTGCACCGTTCTATTGCCATGCAAGTAAAATATTTCAAGTCTCCATTGTTGCAGTTTCGAAAATGACAGTTAATTGTGGATTTTCGATTATCACACCTAATATCAGATGTATGTTCCCTCATACGTTCTCTTAATTTTCTGCTCGTGCGACCAATATACTGCATATCACATTTTCCACATGTTACAAGATATATTACCTTACTGGAATCACAATTGATATAATCCTTCATTGAGAAAGAGGCTTTATTTGACAAAGAACTAAAGGTTTTGGACTTAATTACGTATTTACAGCAAGCACACCTCCTGTTACCACATGGGTACATTCCTGTAACTTGCAACCAAGTGTTGGACTGGTGGCTGGCTCCATAAAGGGGTTGAGTTGAAACATAACTTGGGGCAAGGGCATTCTGTAAGGATTTGGCCTTACGGGAGACAAAACGAATATCCTTAAACTGTGAAAACGAAGTTTGTAATTTTTTGTCTGCTTTAAGCAGTGGAAGATTGTTTTTAATAATATCCTTGATTTTATTGAATTCTAGACTGAAGTTAGTGATGAAGGCTATAGGGCTATTATCTTTATTATCAGATTGTTCCTCATGTTTAACAACAGTATTGACATGATTATATCTTTCAGTATAGGATGTTTTGGAGTTAGGGGTATTCCTTTTGGGGTTTAGAGTTCTTTTTATAGATTTTAATGATTTTAATGATTGTTTATATGTCTTATTGTCTCCTAACAGAGTGTCTCTTTTCCTATGTTTCGCTTTAATATAAGCTTTGTTAATAATTTCAGTAGGATAACCCCGCTTTAGGAATCTCTCTCTCACCTGTTTTGCTTGTAACTCAAAGTCTGTGTCTGAGCTGCAATTGCGTTTAATTCGCAAGAATTCACCCAGTGGTATATTGCAGGTTACATGACGAGGATGACAGCTGGAAAAATGTAGGAGAGTATTTCCTGCCGTAGGCTTTCTATAACTTATTGTTTTAACTTTATTCCCAACATGAGATAATTGTATATCTAAAAAGGAGATCGTTAGTGAATCCGTGTTGTAGGTAAACTTTAAGTTGACAGTATTGTTGTTTAGACATCTAACATATTCTTCCAATTCCATTACACTCCCATTCCAAATCAATAATAGATCATCAATGTAACGGCCGTACCATACCACATAGGATCTAAACAAATTGTCATCCCCAAAGACTTGGAACCGCTCCCACCACCCCAAAAATAGGTTGGCGTATGAGTGGGCAAAAGATGTGCCCATCGCGGTTCCACGAATCTGGAGGAAAAATGTATTGTCAAATAAAAAGAAATTATGAGTAAGTAAAAAAAGAGATAGCCTTCATCAGAAAGTCGATTAGGTCTAATGAGTATCCACTGAAGTTATTCAAAAAGTAATGGACAGCTTGTAGACCGAATTCATGTGGGATTGAAGAGTAAAGTGAAGCAACATCCAGAGTGGCCCACACATAGTTTGAGTGCCATGTTACTTCCTCCAATTTTATTAGGGCATGTTTCGTGTCTTGTATGTAGCCTTGAAGATTTTTTACCAATGGCTGAAGATGAAAGTCCACAAACTTGGACAGACCTTCTCCCAAAGAGCCAATGCCAGCCACAATGGGGCGGCCAGGAGGATTAATATCATCCTTATGGATCTTTGGGAGATGATGGAAAATGGGAGTGATGGGTTGATCATTAAACATGTAATCTCTTTCACTCTCAGATATAATCTGATCTGCAACTCTAAGCATTGTCAGGTACATTTATTTACTGGCTCCTGTATGATGTGACCTTCTACACAGTTTATGTTTTTTTGTTGTTCATATCCGTTAAGCAAGCAGTCCTTTTCTGTGTAGTTATTGGTCTTTCCGTCTTATGAGCTAAATTTATTGCCTGAATACAAAGTCTTTTTTTTCCCCTTTTTTGAAGACTGGCAAACTGACATACCAAAACCTGATTGCTCAAACTTCTTACTGGAGTGTTTTTACATTGATTACACATGGAGGAGAGAAACACCCATAACGAGGTGAGCTGTTCCCTTCAGCTTTGTGGCAGTTATGTTATTGATCCCACAAAATCTGACTTTTTGTCTAGTGAGGATATCGATACGCAAGATACAATGTTGGACACCTTGTTTTTTCGTATGCAAAAATTATTGGGTAAAGAAATTGCTTTATGGTGGGACATTACAAGCCTAAAAAAATATTTGGATATACAAAGGATCCCTAGAGGCTTAAGAATTAAAAAGGTTCCCACCAGCGAACAGATGAATGAACAGTTCATGTTAAAATGGAATGCAGAGCTGGATGCCTGTTCGTAAAAATTGATACAGCTTTTGATCAACCACAAAGAGGGTACTCTGACAGAGTTAAAGAGAAACATTTCAGAACTACAAACTGAACTTGCCACTTACCAGGATGCGAATACCTTTAAAGAGCTTGACTTGAAACTTAAAGACTTCAGGGACAGACTGGAGTCAGAAATTGCAGAGCGGAAGAAAATCAAATTTATCCGCGACAAACGGGATTACCATGAAGGTAATATTTACAAGTGGTCCAAACCCGCTTCTATGCATAATATGCCCGTCAAACGGAAATCAATCCTTAAACGACACACGAGAGCAGTTTCATTTTCAAGCTCTGAGGGTTTAACCTCGGATACGGACATCACGGCCCCCAGACCTTCAGGAAACCGGCAACAGAGATCGTATAATAGCCGCTTACCTCTATCAGCGGATACAACACGCTCGGATAGAGCCAATTCTACATTCTCTGAAGAAGAATCCGGTGCCCGTCCTAAAAATGGACAACCCTCAAAAAATGGTCAACACCGGGATTACAAACGACGCTACGAAAGAAATACAAGAGAACACGACGAAGGGGGGGAATAAGGGGCAATTACCAGCTCAGGAAGAGAGAGAAAAGGATCCAGTACAGAAACTAAATACTTTGGACAGACTCTCTGGCAATAACGTTGTGAATTTGTCACGGAAAGAACTGACAGAAGATCAGATTACGGTATTATCTAGGGGCCTTTCTTTTTGCCCCACTGTACACTTTGATCTGTTTAATAGCATACTAGATGTTAATAGATTTATCCGTAAAGTTACTCTTAACAAATTTTTCTGTGACAATGTCAATGAATCAACGTATGTAAATGCAGATGATGGATCTGATATCAGCCTGTCTCTGCTTTCAACTCATTCTGACTTGGAAGTAGAGACAGACGGGAGTGATGTTTTTGTCTGTGATTATCCTACTTTGATGGGCACAAAGAGTGCCACTGATTCACCAGTGATGGGAAGTAATGCCAATACCCACGAGTATTATGATTCTAATGTAGATTCCCAGACACGATCAGAAGCTGTAGATCCTTCTATGGATTGTTTGGCTGGTGCTCTATCTGACTTCTGTGACAATTGTGACCTAACTACTTTGGAATCGCTTTCTATGGAGTCAGATAGGGCTCAGCTTATTACTGCCCAGGAGAGAAAAAACCTTTTCAAAACCAAGTCGAAATTCTATCCGAATCATTTTAGAGGAGAAAGTATACAACTGTTCCAATATGTGGTAGAACAGGAACTTACTGCCCTGGACTACAATATTAAGAAGAAACAACTTAATAACAGAGGCAGTAGGACAAAATGTGATAACTTAACAGAGGGACAGAGATGTGCCCTAAATACTCTAATCATTGATGAAACTATTGTAATTCGAAATGCAGATAAGGGGGGAGCAGTTGTCGTTCTGGATAAGAGTTATTACATGTCAGAGGCTAAATCTCAACTAGAGGATAGACAAACCTATTTAGAACTTAAATCTAATCCTACCAAAATATATAATAAAGAACTTCTAAATCTTCTGAACTCTGCAGTTGCAGATCAGATTATATCTGAGAGTGAAAGAGATTACATGTTTAATGATAAACACATCACTCCCATTTTCCATCATCTCCCAAAGATCCATAAGGATGATATTAATCCTCCTGGCCGCCCCATTGTGGCTGGCATTGGCTCTTTGGGAGAAGGTCTGTCCAAGTTTGTGGACTTTCATCTTCAGCCATTGGTAAAAAATCTTAAAGGCTACATACAAGACACGAAACATGCCCTAATAAAATTGGAGGAAGTAACATGGCACTCAAACTATGTGTGGGCCACTCTGGATGTTGCTTCACTTTACTCTTCAATCCCACATGAATTCGGTCTACAAGCTGTCCATTACTTTTTGAATAACTTCAGTGGATACTCATTAGACCTAATCGACTTTCTGATGAAGGCTATCTCTTTTTTTACTTACTCATAATTTCTTTTTATTTGACAATACATTTTTCCTCCAGATTCGTGGAACCGCGATGGGCACATCTTTTGCCCCCTCATACGCCAACCTATTTTTGGGGTGGTGGGAGCGGTTCCAAGTCTTTGGGGATGACAATTTGTTTAGATCCTATGTGGTATGGTACGGCCGTTACATTGATGATCTATTATTGATTTGGAATGGGAGTGTAATGGAATTGGAAGAATATGTTAGATGTCTAAACAACAATAATGTCAACTTAAAGTTTACCTACAACACGGATTCACTAACGATCTCCTTTTTAGATATACAATTATCTCATGTTGGGAATAAAGTTAAAACAATAAGTTATAGAAAGCCTACGGCAGGAAATACTCTCCTACATTTTTCCAGCTGTCATCCTCGTCATGTAACCTGCAATATACCACTGGGTGAATTCTTGCGAATTAAACGCAATTGCAGCTCAGACACAGACTTTGAGTTACAAGCAAAACAGGTGAGAGAGAGATTCCTAAAGCGGGGTTATCCTACTGAAATTATTAACAAAGCTTATATTAAAGCGAAACATAGGAAAAGAGACACTCTGTTAGGAGACAATAAGACATATAAACAATCATTAAAATCATTAAAATCTATAAAAAGAACTCTAAACCCCAAAAGGAATACCCCTAACTCCAAAACATCCTATACTGAAAGATATAATCATGTCAATACTGTTGTTAAACATGAGGAACAATCTGATAATAAAGATAATAGCCCTATAGCCTTCATCACTAACTTCAGTCTAGAATTCAATAAAATCAAGGATATTATTAAAAACAATCTTCCACTGCTTAAAGCAGACAAAAAATTACAAACTTCGTTTTCACAGTTTAAGGATATTCGTTTTGTCTCCCGTAAGGCCAAATCCTTACAGAATGCCCTTGCCCCAAGTTATGTTTCAACTCAACCCCTTTATGGAGCCAGCCACCAGTCCAACACTTGGTTGCAAGTTACAGGAATGTACCCATGTGGTAACAGGAGGTGTGCTTGCTGTAAATACGTAATTAAGTCCAAAACCTTTAGTTCTTTGTCAAATAAAGCCTCTTTCTCAATGAAGGATTATATCAATTGTGATTCCAGTAAGGTGATATATCTTGTAACATGTGGAAAATGTGATATGCAGTATATTGGTCGCACGAGCAGAAAATTAAGAGAACGTATGAGGGAACATACATCTGATATTAGGTGTGATAATCGAAAATCCACAATTAACTGTCATTTTCGAAACTGCAACAATGGAGACTTGAAATATTTTACTTGCATGGCAATAGAACGGTGCAAATTGGGACCCAGAGGAGGAGACTTGAATGTGCTGTTAGCCAGGAGAGAGGCATTTTGGATCTTTAAAATGGGTACTAGGGTCCCAACAGGTATGAATAAAGAATGGGAACTCAATTGTTATATTGACTAAACTAGACTATATTATGCTGCTTGTCGCTTTTTTCCTCATGTATATATGGATTGCTACTATGAGATCATGTCATGTCATATGTTTAATAATATTGTTTACACACACTGTACCTTTAAGTTCTCCACAGCAATACTTGCAGATATCTGATGTGTTTGAGAGGGCTCCCCCTGGCACTGTGTGCATGAGGGATTTCCCTCTCCCAGATCAGATATCAAATAAAGACTTAGGAAATTGAAACTTATTGGGCTAATATTCAACTAATATTTTCTAATATTCAACTAATATTCTCTATAAAGTCTGACATACATTTCGCCACTTTAAGGCTATTCATTACTATAATTGTTTTTTGCTGTTTTTAACGGGTGTGGTTAGGTCTAACCTGAACCAATCCAGGTTGTGGGAAGTACCTCCACTACCCTTTTTAAACAGACTCCCTGTTTGAGGTATATGTCTATGATTAAGCCGTGTGGCGAAACGCGTGAGATTGCATCTCTCCAACTATGATTTTAATCTTCTATCAATAAACTTTGCTTTTTATGGCTTTATACAACACTCCAGTTTTGGATTTCTTTTGGATATGCTGTTTTAAGTAACTAATATGTTCTAAATGTTTGCTGTTTATCCACACAAGTAAAACCTGATATGCTTCTTCACAATCTGCCAGTGTCTCTTTTTGATGCATAACTAACAAAACCAAATGTGGGAAGAATTATTTACACACACACACACACATACATATATAAGAATATTAAAAACAAAAATAAAAAGGAGCCAAGGGTGGAATGATTGATTGAATGAATTAATAATTAGCTTAGGAATAAATGGTATGGTATGTAATTGTTTGCTGTAAAGATATATTTATGTATTATGTATTGTAATTTTGTACTTTTTGCAATAAAAACAAAAAAATGTTTACGTTACACGTAATCCCCTAGCAGGTGTAACAAAAAAATCTAAAAGTAATGCAGATAGCAAAATAGCTTATATAGTGATCTAGGGTAAGTAAGGGGTTAATAGCTCTTAAAAGAGCCTTTTATATACTATAATAAATTACAGTAAAACATTAACCCTAAAAAATGCACATGCAGCAAATAATTTGCCGCTGTACAAGATCACTGTGTATGCACTGATCAATTGGAGGCAAGGTGTTAAATCCAGGGAATGGCATTTATAAAAAGCCCTTGGGTCTCACAATTTTATTACATTTATTAGAATTAAAAACTTGCATTATACTGATCTGTCTCTTTCCCTCACTCAAAGTGAGGAGAGGGAGGCAGATATAACCAGGTCAGATCAATATTTACAAATATTGATCTGACCAGGTGAATGGTGATGCTTATCTGAGCAATCACCAAACCGCCTTTGCCACTGATCGGCTGTTACTGATTGTTATACATGCGCTCAGACAGCTTAAAAAAAATTTCATGTTAAATGTAATCCCCTAGCAGGTATAATTAACCCCTAGTGAGTGTAACACATTTTTTTTAAAAGCAAAATAATGTTTCAGCAGTCAGATGGCTGCATAGGTGGCCAGCTCGCTACTTATCCAGTGAGCTACGGCAAGAGGGGGTTAATAGCTCTTAAAAGAGCTTTTGTTATACTGTAATAAATTACAGTGAAACAATTAACCCACGAAAAAATGCACAGACAGCAAAAAATGTGCAAAAGGTCACTGTGTACAAAATGGCAGGGAAGGGGTTAAACACGGGGAATGGCTTTTATAAAAGCCCTTGGTTATTACATTTTTATTTAATTTTCCTATATTTAATACATTTAAATAATGAACCTATTCAGATCTGTCTCTCTCCCTAATTAAAACTATAGTGAGGAGAGGGTGGCAGATTTACACTTGTCAAAGGCAATATTATTAAATATTGCCTTTGACTGTATGGTAAGAGCTCATCTGAGGAGCTCTTACCATACTTGTCAGCACACAGATCCCACTGATCTGCTGTGCCGGCATAAAGCAGCGCTCCTGGAGCAACGGAAGTGAAAATAAATCACTTCTATTGCTTTTGCCAGTACCAGGACTGGCCACACTAGCTGAGTAAAAGTAACCAATGACAATAATT
The DNA here is from genome assembly GCA_036172795.1 of Pelodytes ibericus. Lineage (NCBI taxonomy): Eukaryota > Metazoa > Chordata > Amphibia > Anura > Pelodytidae > Pelodytes > Pelodytes ibericus. The sequence continues at coordinate 122,460,091 of CM069859.1, forward strand.
TCATTCAAATTAATGGAATTTCCTGTCTCTAGTGAGGTCATCAGGCAATGTATTGCACTGTTAAGAGATCCCAATGGGCACAAGGGCAAGCGGAAGTACCCTGCTTCTTCACAGAAGCCCCGGCGGTCGTGCCGGGCGGAAGCAGGGGAGTCTGCGCTCGTTGCGCAGACATCCCCTGCTGCTAGAGAGGGGGATCCAGGTCCCCTGCAGCTCTGCTGGGGACCTGGATCCATGTCTTATAATCTGACCTCAATTTGAGGTCAGATTATAAGAGACCTCGATTATAAGACGAGGGGGATTTTTCAGAGCATTTGCTCTGAAAAAAACCTCGTCTTATAATCGAGCAAATACGGTAATCTAAATTAATAAATACACGTGTCACTCCTAAAAGTAGTAGTAACACACATTTTATTGAAATTGGGTATTTATGTCACTGAAGGAAGTTGGGGAGCAATATGGTATTATGGAACAAGGGAACTATATGGCACTGTGTAAGATGGGAAATATATGGCACTGGTGGTGTGGTGATATGTTACATTTTGGTGCCCCAGGGCACACTGATTTTTTAGCAATGCCCCGATCTCACCTTTGAATGAATAGAACCCTATATCTTGGCATGAAATAAAATAATTCACAATGAGTTCAGCTTAGGTAATGAATATGTGTTAGGTTATTTCATATATAAGACTGTATACAAAACAGTTCTACATTATGAGAAAAAAGAAACCTCCAAAATGCATACACCAAAGCAAGAAAAGCATAGTAGCAAAAGAATGCAAAAAACTTTTTTCCCCTTCATTTTATAGAAAGGATTAACCTTTTTAAAGAACAAAAGGGTCTGTGTTTTGCATTTATAAATCTAGTATTATGGAGTTATATTTCTCAAGCAAAATTACATTTACTTTGATCTGACAGATTAAGAAGCTTTTCTGGCTAAGCCTAAAACCAGAAAGTTCACTTATTAGGCTTTTTCAGTTTCACGTGATACTTTAATAGTTTCTTGTTACAAAGGGGCCCTTCAGTGTTCACCTTGCAATGGGCTTCTAGATATGGGATACCTATAGACTGAGGAAATGGGAGACATAGTATCAGTTAGATCAAATATTACAGTTTTAGTGATTTGTCTATGTTGCAGCATCTAACATTTCTGAAAAAAATATCACCTGCATAAGATACAAACTTCAGGGATTAATTTTCTTACTATCATAATGTTTATACACGCATGAATTAGCTAAAGCCCAGAATGATAAAGGAATGTACTGGGCTTACTATCCAAGATCAAAAAATGGAGTGAAACTGGGCACTCACGGAGGGTGAGTGAGCCATGTAGTGTCTATGTGTATATATATATATATATATATATATATATATATATATATATATATATATATATATATATATATATGTATATATATATACCAAGCAATAAACATTCCAAGTAAAAACTTTTTTTTTCATTGTTATATTAATTAATCAAGGTAGTTCCTTTAGGATCCACTTCTATATATACATAACAAAAGATAATTGCGCCTTTTTATTTAACTCCCAACATAACCCCCAATGCTTTATAATTGATAAACTTTAATATGAATGGGAAAAAACGGTGCGGTAATTTTAAAATATATCTACACTGTGCATTGTTATTTATATCCTAACTAGAATCGAAATACCATGATCAGAAGATCATATGGCACTGGAGAATCTTGAACAAAGGTAAAGAGATTAATATGGTTCTGGTACTCAGAGCTGTACAAATAGTTTGGACTAAAAGTCACATTAAAAAAAATTAAAAAAATGACCACATTAAGATAAATAAAATTATTTATAAATGTTGCTTCTATCATGAACCCTTTTTGAGATATTAACTTTTTATTTAACCAATTATATTAAAACAGCGGTTCAATTTTAAAAAGATTGCTGTTTGCTGATCCACAAGTTTGTAACTTATTTCAAAATAAGTTACAGGTAAGTTGATGTGAAATGAACATCAACTTTGCTTTAATGATTTAGCAATGCATTTGGCAAAACCAAATCTCTTCTGACAGAAAAAACACACCAGGTTGGTCCCTGCACAATGCATCGTAACATCGGTGAGATAAAATGTTCATCCCAATCCACTTGCACCTCACGTTTTGTGAATAGCTCCCATGAACAGGTCACTGGAACAGACTCTCTCCACTAAGCACAGGTGTCAAATCTGTCAAATAAAGCCCTCCAAGTGGCAGAAAATTCTGCAGTAAAAGTCTGGCCACTCAACAATCAAAAATCATAGAAACTAATCTCTTTAGAGCACCGATTCTTAAACCAGTCTTCAAAGCCCACCCAACAGTCCATGATTTAGGGATTACCCAGGTGTGTCTCCGTGTTTTTATAGAAGAAGAAAAATAAAAACCTTAGATCCAACTGGGTAATGCCTAAATCCTTGACTGTTGGGTGGACCTTGAGGACTGGTTTGGGAACCACTGCTTTAGATCATTTTATATATTTTTTTATTTTACTCCCATATTAATATATTTCTTTTTATTGGTTTGTGCCTGTGATGCTTTAAACCTTTCAGAATATATACAAAGATTTAGCCTAAGCTTTCAAGTGTATAATGTACTATTATTGGCTGAGTTATCATGTATCATTATTATTGTGTTAATAAGATGGCACATTTTAGAACAAGGAAAGCTTAGTTATTTGAATTTATATTTAACAGATCTATGCCATTTCTTAAAATTACTAACCCAAATTGTTGCTTTATTGTTCCAAGGTAACTTATTCAGATGTGAGTTGGTGTGCATTTTCTATTTGTTTTTTTACCTGTATTTTGTGGTGTGTTTGTGAAATCTTTGATATCTGTTTAAATTTTAATAATAAACACCTAGGTCTAGGACAAACAGTGTGAATTAGACATGTGCATTCGTTTTCGGACAAATGCATTTTCGTCCGAAAATAGCATTTTTGTCCATTCGTCCGAAAAACGAAAATGCTAAACTAACGAAAGACGAATAAACGAATGGTTAATAAACGAAAATGTAATTCTATGTATTCTATAAACCGAAAGTCTATAAACCGAACGACCTTCGGTTTATAGACTTTCGGATTTTAGAATACGTGTAGTACTATTGCCTTTCTATAAACCGAACGAGAGCCCCATTCATAAGAAATTCTTATAATGAACGAATAATGAACGAATTTTGTCTGAAACGAATACAGTAATGAACGAAATTCGTTTTAGACTAAACAAATAACATTTACGTCCGAATGGACGAAAACGAAACGAAAATTTTAGTTTTGCACATGTCTAGTGTGAATAAAACTAGAACCATGCATCAACAATCCCTTCATTGGTACAGGATCACCATTACCTAGGGGATGACAATATGATCTTTAGATGGGAATTTCAAACATTAGGCTAATTTAGCCAAATTGAAAAAAAATCTCCAATGCAGCTGAATATATAATACATATAGTATTAATTTTAACTTTATTTAACATGTCTTACTGTTTTCTTTAAGAGCAAAGGGGATTTCTAGTGAGATGAAATGATGTGTCCAAATTAAAAAAGGTTTAGTAAAAATGTTCTCACTAATGATTAGCGCTTCCAATATGTGATGCCTTGAACTAATTGGAAAATTCCTTTCCAGCCCAACTGAAACTATAATAAATCATTAGGTTTAATAAGAAAATTGTCCTCTGAATAATTTATATTTTTGTTTATTTTGAAACACTTGAGTATTTGTTAATTACATACTGGAAATGATAAAAATTTGTGGAAAGGACTAATGTCCTCTACATCTGTTACTGATCAAGAGATTTGGTTTTTGGAATATTAGATTTCAAGGATCATATATATCAACAGAAGTTGACTGAATTTAAAGCCACATAATTAATGTCATCTAGTTTATTATTGGCATTTAAACTGTGTTTCTGAATACTGATGGAGGTTTAAAAAAATGGAATGAATCATTAGAATTTTTTAGAATGATTTATTTAACAATGCATATAAACAGATTCTTTATTGCGTTATAATTATGTATGCACAATTTTACAACTCCCTTTATTGCATAATAATTCTGATACATCGTGGAAGATTAAACAATGAGTTAACAATAGGATGTTATATAATGCACACTGTATGTTAGTAACTTGAAATAAACTAGCCCCATATTTAATGATTATGATAGAAGATACTTACTAAACATTTTTAGGAATCATTTTTATACAGTTCCAAAATACCATTTTCACACAAATCAAAAGTCTAAAAAAACATATTTTAAGTAAATTATATGATTTTATACATTTGTAACTTTAAGATGTTACATTACTCTATTTCATTATTGAAAACGTATTTGTCAAAGAAAGGAAGTCCATATCAGCTGATGTGACAAATATTAGCTGTTGACCATATTCCCATGATGTTCAACAAGACAAAATGTCCCCGAAGTCTGAGAGATGTTACTCTGATGTGTACCCAGGACATATAATCATTGTATGCTAACATTTAATATATAGTGTTGTTCAGGGTGTGATCCTCATGGCCCCCATAAACTTCTATATTACCATATACATTTAGAAAATGAATTACATAAAATGAGCAACACTGAATGCAATGTATAGGTATTTGTGCTGGAAAAAGTTGCTAATTATTCACTGTAATAAAAAACAAGACACCCAGACAAAGCAAGCCAGGACATGTTTTCAAATAACACCATCCCTGTTTAGCACCTGATGAAGCCCATTTGGCAAACATGTTGTGTGGTTATGCCCATAAAGGAATTGGACTCACACTACAGATCTGGCAGAGGGACTTGTACTGGTGGCACCTGTTACAGCTTTTTTCGGCTTCCAAGGAATACACCCCAGCATTATTTTGTGTCCAGCCATCAGGAGCAAGTTCTCTATTTAAATGTAACAATTTATTATGTTTTTAATAAAATGATTGTTATATTTTACTATTTCCTGCTCTTCTGGTTCCTGCTCTTCTGGTTTCAACATATTACTGAGCCTGCTTTGAGTGGTGTGTACAGAGTCTCCATTGCTGTTTGGGCCCCCAAGTGAAGGTCTCCCTAGGTCTATAACAGTGAGTAGAAGGTCTGCTCACCAAGCAAGTGAGTGTAATCCCAGGGTGTGGGCATTTTCTTATATATTTTTAATATGCTAACTCGAAGACAATCATCCACAGCTTAAGTATTTATTATACATGGTTTATACACATTTGGTGTGTCATATTTATTATATATTTGTCTGCGCGTCACTTTACTTATATTAGCACTGTTTGTATTTTCGTACAGTTGTGGGTAGCGTGCCAAGGACGCTGCAAATAGTATATTTTGCAAGTAAATATTTTAGCTGTTATTCACTGATCTATGTTTGTTTAGTAAGCCTAGCACTCAATTACAGCAACTCTAGCATTGCGATATAGCTCTACTTGGCAATATCCAAAGGTAGATCTATATGTTACATTTAGAAATAGTATAATAACAATGAATATCTAGTACAGAAACTGTGTATTCCATATGCTAGCCTGAAAATAGTCAGTATACGGTAGGGCTGTTCCGTATAACGAGCGGGATTAAAACTGCGGAATGGCACTTCCTATTGTTACAATATACAGGTTCCTCAACTCTAATCATAGGCATGATAAGTAACTGTTTTGATGGCTCAATAAACGAGCAGCCTACTACTAATAGTATTACTACTTGTTATCGAAAACCACCTGGCCTGCCAGTACAACTAATCACAGAGTTAATAAAAATCTCATATCATCAATCATGTTATAGAGGACCAGTAGAACTATCAGTAAATTATAACATAGCCACTGGGTTAATTGCCACAGAGTGTAGCTCAGGGCTTGACAAACCCCGGGTGCTAGGTCGCCATGGCATCCAGGAAATTAGACTGGGTGCTGATAGCCATATGGAGCCCCTTGCCACTGCCATCCAATACTTTAAAGCACTGCGCAAGGGGGAAAATCTGTGTGGATTGCACAGACTGCAAGCTCCGCCCCCTCACGCAACACACTCAAGTGTCTGAGTGCTGGGTGTCACGTGACTTCCCGGCACTCAGAAGGAAGTCAATGAAGAACGGCTGTACCTCTAGAGGCACAGACCCGGCTGCAGCTAAAGTGTTCCCTTCCCCTGCAATGAGGTAAAGCAGCAGTGTGTGTGACTGACTGGAAGTCTGTAAGGTGTATGCATATGACTGTCTGTGAGGTGTGTGTGTGACTGTCTTCGTATGTATGTTACTAACTGGATGTCTGTGAGGTATGTGTATGTGACTGACTGGATGTCTGTGAGGTAATGTGTATGCGACTGCCTGTGTATGTATGTGACTGACTGGATGTCTGTAAAGGGTGTGTTTGTGACTGTCTCTGTGCCTGATTATGTTTGCATGATTGTGCCATTGTGTGGCTCCTAAAACTAAATTAAGTTTGTCAAGCCCTGGTGTAGCTGATAAAGAGTGAAAGGAAATAGCAGGTTAAGGCACAATGCTTCACAGGATAAGTTTCTGTTTTTAGTCGGGCTAAAGCCTACATTTCACATTATAAAGCATCAGTCATTATTTAGTATCAAACCAATGAAGTCGGTTAGATCGTCAAGAAGGGAGATACTTCCTGTGATATTGGATCACCCATGCTTAACTACCTACATGTCGGCATTTACATTCATTTCGCCACTACTCGTGCTGCTTTTTCAAACACATTAGACTTGGCACTGGTACCTCCAAATTTAAATTACAGTGTTAACAAAGCTCATTGGTTCAGTGATGCCTGAAGGCACTATAAAATCTCATATTTGAACCAAATACATAATTGTTTAATCCCCTCTCACATTATAGGTAAGAGATAAACATGAATTCTTCACTAAGACCCATTGGACGCCGGGGTTCTAATTTTTTAGGTCCGTAAGCATGCAAGTTTCAATAAACGTTTGTTTAAATCTCCTCCTCTATTGTTTATTTTGAATTGATCAATGCCCCAACAATTGTAAGCATGATATACTGTCACCATGATGGTTATTGACATTGCCCACATAAATAATGATGTTTTGTATGAGGTTATTGTTGTTTGTAACCTGAGGTCTTTATAATGACCACATTGCTGCCTTGGTCGGCAGGTTTCATGGGGATATCGGGGTTAGTTGATATTTCTTTGCCATTCTTTCTCCGTATGTATCTCAGCAGATGATAGTTTTTCAATTTCCCTTGTCACTATTCATACAAATGAGTCAATATTTTTGTAGTTTGAAATATTGGTTCAGAGCTTGCTTGTGGATTTCAAATTGTGTAATTGTTGCACCTCAAGTAGTGTGACCATTGCGTTAACACATTCATATTCAGTGGTAGTAAGGCCTAGTACTTCAGCTTCCTTCTCCTCCATAAATTATAAAAAATATGTAGGGCAAATTTGTGAACAAAGAGGTTCACATATTTCAGCCATGTAAACTTGTGAAAGGGTGGTGTTGGAACAATGAAAGGCCCTTAAGAAAGATAGACTCATGATAAGTATTTTAACGGAGGTATGATAAACTGACAATCTTCAAACTATCCCATTTGTGTATCCACTCTTACTGTCGCCTGTTTGATGCTTTCGGACTTTTGTCTTTTGTCCGTCCTTCTCTAAATATATATATATTTTTCTCCTATAGGATACCTCTTGGTTGTAAACAATCTAGTCCAATTGAGTTTGCCTGCTCTAAACTCTCATTGTCTGAGGTGGCTTCAGTTGTTTAAACTCCTCCTTTGTGATAGGCTTAGCTGGGCTCAAAATAATTCTTAAGCCTCTCTAGAGTAAATCATTTTTGGAGATCATTTTCAAGGGAAGATATTTTCCAGCTGACTCTAATTTGATTTTTATAGTGTTGTAGCTTATTTAAGAAAGGTGTCTGGATTTTGTCCTCTAGATGGACCAGGTTACCCGTTTTCTAAAAAAAAGTAATTTAGCCTCAATGCACTATCTTTTGGGATTGTGACTTACATGTAGGAACCCTGCCATATTTTTACTAACTAGTTGTATTAGACAGAGTACTGGTAGCCCAGGTGGTCTGCCAGTAGTAGCCTGCTCATTTATTGAGCCATCCAAACAGTTCCAGACAACTGCGCCTACGATTATAGCCAAGGAACCTGCAACCATAACAAAAGGAAGTTCTATTCAGTAGCTTTAATTCCTCTCATTATACGAGGAGGGAGTCCTATATTCTGACGGTTTTCAGACTAGTATATCAAGTACACTGTGTCTGTACTAGACATTTATTGTTATTATACTTCTTGTGAGTGAATCAAATGTATCTACCTTGGATTTTGCTAGCTAGAGCCAAATCACATTAGAATTGTTGTAATTGAGTGCCAGGCTAGGGATGATGTTATTTGCAGCATGTTCAGGCTTGCTTTATCTTGATCTTACAATGCATTATTTACTATTGTTGTTCATTTAAATTGTCCAGCTTTTAACTGTAAAATTGAAATGAAAATTCGCCTATCTTACCAGCATTCAGAGCAAGTTCGGATTTGATAGGCACCTACTGGGTAACAAAAAATGTATGCTTTTCATTATGAAAAAATGTGTCAATCCAAATGACCATTTCGCACCTGAACTGGGGGATACTGAATAGCAGCATCATTTCAAAGATTTGTGAAATTCGGCTAACGTGCCCGACCCAAATCCAATTTGGGACTAATCGGGGTATATAGTGCCGACCTTATAGTTTTTAAGTATAACTGAGAATGCTCCACAGCAGGATCAATTGTGGATGCGACACATTAACTGTCATGCTACCAAGCCAATCTAAAGGCTGTAATAATGGCCAATTTATATAAGATAGTTCCCAGCAGCTATATGTATTGATTGTTGTACTATGTCTGGCTAACTACATACTAATGAGAGCTATACTGTTACTTGTCTACAATATACAGATGGGATCTATAGGCTATTTATTACAGGTTGAGTATCCCTTATGCAGAAATCCAAAATTATCCGTTATCCAAATTTTTTTTAGGATTTTGCCACAAGTTGAAAATTCCACACACACTTGTCAGAATGCAAGCAAACAACAGTGTATTCAGTGTCCAGTTCCCTCAAGCTGTTATATAACCTTTCCATGCATGCTCAGACCCCCCACAAAGGGTAATACAATGACATTTGTGCAGGCCTGATGGACCAATGGTGTATCTTGGTTTTGTGCTGCCCTAGGCAGACTAAATTCGGGAACCCCCCCAACCCAAGGTTGCACACCTATGATATGCCCCATTAACCACATTGCACACCCACAACATGCTCCATCACCCCCATTAAATGCCCAATCACCCCATTACATGCCCCCATCACCCCGACTAATGACCCATTACATGACCCCCATCACATGCTCCATTAACCCATTACATGCCCCATCACTTCATTTCATGCCACCATCAGCCCCATTACATACCCCACCATGTCCATTACATGCCCCCATCACCCCGATTAATGACCCATTACATAACCCCCATCACGCTCGCACTCCCATCACACTTAGTCATAAACACAAATTTGCATCACACTCAGGCTTTCCATCACACTCTGACTCCCATCACACTCAGTCACACACACAGCGTGAGACTTTACCCTTGTATTTCCGACGGGGAACAAAACTGTATAAACAAGCGGGAAGGGGAACTGAGGGAGCCAGAGTGTGAGAAACAGCACCGGGTGAGGGGAGAAAGGAAAAGAGTGGTGGGGATGGGAGCTAAAGCTTGCTAACCAACAGGGGAGGGAGAGAAAATGTTTGAAGCACCAGAAGTGTGCTTTAACACCCTCTGGCAAAGTGCCCCCCTTGGCGAGTGCCTTGTATGCCTCGCGGAAGACTACTGTGTAACTACTACACGACTGCCAATAGCAGGTTCCCAATGATGACTCACATCACAGCAACATCACAGTAAAAGTGTTTTATTTTCTCCATACATATTTCCATTGATAATACTGTATTCCATGAGTGTTGAGAGGCTTTAATATATCTTATTGGTTAAAATGATCCGTTATCCAAAATGCTTCTCGTCCCAAGCATTTTGGATAAGGGATACGCAACAGGTAATAGCGATTATCCTTTCCCTTCATCTTTGTCTGGTTAACTATATACTATACTAGTATGACATCCCCATGCAAGATATTTCTAAATACCTAAGAATGAAAGTCTTCCTTGGTCAATATCTTTGGTCCGATCAACTAACAAAGCCTATGGAGCTTCTAGGCTTAGTTAAAAAAAAAAAAAGAGGATCATAAAACATTGCTTTCTAATTCATTGACCCTAATAAAACTGATTAGCGAAAATCACACTAAATCAAAATTACCAATCATTAAGAAATGGGAAAAAGAGCTTCACATACAAATAGACACAAGAGAATTGTGTAGCTCATTGGAAACATGCTACAAGGTTGTCCACTCCCTTAATTAAAATGAGATGAGACTATATATAAGCATCACTTGTCAAGATGTTTCCAAATATTTCAGCCAATTGTTAGAGATGTGGCGTAGAGGTGGGAGATTTTGTAAAGCCATTCGTATAAGTTTGTTTCCAGACGGGGAGCTGTCCCCAATGAGGACATTATTACATCTAAATTTCCCTGATAATAATGAGCACAGAGTTTCCTTTTACACATTATTAGCAATACAACTTGAGATTGCGAGGAAATGGAGGTCGGCTAATGTCCCAGGGTTGTCCAATATTCACACTCTATTAATTTATCAATGTTGTATTAAATCTTATCTATATGCCACTCTGTTCATTATTTCTGTGGTTACATGTTTTATTATGTTATATTATTCTGCTGTAATATATTTTGAAATTTTCATAACAAACAAAACTTCATACTATACCAAGCAAGTCCGGTTCAACCTAAGTTTGTAGTGGTCAGGGGCAATCCTATACCACATTAATGTCTAGTTAACTATATGATTGGTGCTGTATGCTCACAGAATGCGAGCTATTCTGTGCCACCATGTTAGTTTGGTTAACTATATGATGGGAGCTGATCACGTTCTGGCAAACAGCAAGCTGATGGAAGCAGTACTGTAGCCTTTCTGATTATGGCTATCTATATACAAATGGGAGCTATCCTGCACCGGTGTTTTTGTCTCTCCGTGCCTGGTAAAGAGCTTACCAATATGAAGGATGTACTGGTAAATCTTTTTTCTTTAGTTCCAATATCAAAGTGCCACCATTGCTTGCATCACTCATTCTTACTGCACAGAGCTTTTTCCTCTTTCCCCGTCTTTGCACTGTATATTTTTTGTTTTCTCCTGCTTACTTACATTCACATTTGTTTGCCTTCTACCTCCACTTATAAAGTGTCACTGTTGGCATTCCCGGTATGTTGTATTTCATTGTACTTCAACTTAAGGAGTATAAAGTACCAATGTAACTAGTTACTAACGCTTTATGAACATTCTCTTTGTTAGAAGTATAGCACACTGAAAGACAGAATGTGGATGCCTTCCAACTTTACTGCATTGGTTTCTGCGTGAAAGAGGAAGCACTCAGCACTAGCAGTTTACTCCGCCTCCCTTGTACGGTGTCAGAACGGTGACATGGTGGGCGTGGCTATCCATCCGAGTTCGCTCAGGGTGCGTGTGAGAGTCTTTCTCCACGCGGAGGATGCAGTCGTTACCAATGTATATCCCCTGGCTGCTCGTGGTCTCCATGTTGGGGACCACCAGAGGAGACTTGGCTATCACCGTTACTTTGCCGCCAACGGGTGGGAGTATAATGCCGAGCAGCAGCCAGGAGCCCACGTCGAGTCCCGTGACAACTGGGGTAGACTCTGTTTTGGCGGCCAGGGCACAGCGCCACCACTTAATGCTGCTTTTTCAGCGGTACGGAGACAATAACCAGAGCCTGAGTTTATCCGGATTCCGCCAACTACTCAAAAGCCTAGGAGTGGAGAGGCTGAGGGGTATAGATCGAGAGTCTGGGCATCCCTCTCATCATCATAAGCACCACGGACACCATCATCACCATCACACTCAGCCTGTGGGCCGTGGCCAAAGCTGTGCGGAGGAGGCGCGGCATGTGACACCACGGACTCAGCCAGCCAATCACCGAGCAGTGAGACACATCACTGGGGACAAGCCTGCTAGCATCTCTACTGGGATACAACTAGAGGTAATAGGAGATGTCTTCTGAGGAGCACTTCACAATTTCATAAACTGTGCAAGCCAACACAGATTACCCGTAAAGTGGCTGCACATAGTGATAACTGTGTAAAATATTCAAACTGCATCTAGTTTATGATAATGACATTTTCTGCAACACATGTATGAAGTTTCACTAGGATATAATTGAACACGAGAAAAATATGCGATATGTGGCTGAGTTGAGATTAATATTCCTTCAGTATGTATAGTTTTACTCCCTCATTGCACAGCCAATTGAGCTCTTTTAACAGGAGAAAATCACTGGGCTGGTCTCTGTACAATGCATAGTTAAATCAGTGATAGACATTTTGCATTCAACTCCCCTACACCTCACTTTTAGTTAATAGCTCCCAGTGTGCTTTTTCTTCTGAAAAACACTATATAAAAATGTGTAAATAACATAAGGGTTAAACTTTGATCTACCGTATTTCCTTGAGTCTAAAACACTGATTCTAATTCGCACCCCTTTCCCAGAGCTGTTACAGTCAGGAAACATGTGCATCTTTGAATCGAGGAAATACAGTATTTTTATTTATTTATAAAGTTACACATGATTTACAGAAGTTGGTGTTTTACATCATTCACACATAATGTAACAATAATCGTAAAACTATATAAAACCATCACATTTTTTGTTCTCTTTATTCCTATTAAAATATGTAGAATTATCCCAGACCTTTGCCTGAAAATATGACAACGGTTTAAATATTTAAAATGTTTATCTAGAAGAATCTTATTTCTGTTTAGTGTTGGATTCATAGTTTCCTGTAATAGTTCTATTTGTGTATATCTTTCTATCTTTCAGTGTTTAAATGCTTCCCGACTTCTCAATTCACATGGGATGGATGTGCAAGTGCTGCTTGGTGAAGCTGAATTTGGCTACATCTGTCCAGCAATTATTAATCAGATTGATAGACAATCCTGCTTGATTCATCCTTCTGAGAAAGCTACATCTATAAGTGAAAATAATGTGTATTCTGTGAAAGTAGGTAAGATTGTGCATTGGACCTCACCGAACGAGTCTAAATGTTGAGCTAAAATATTGTTTTGCTTTTGAAGTGTTTTATTATGGATCATTAACTTGGCGATTTTGTAGCTTCTACAATTTTATTCTCTTTACTGGTAAATCAACTAGTTAGTGAGTTTAGTGATGAAGATCTTAACTTTAGGATACAGGCATTTTGTAGTTTGTGAATATTTCACTCTCATAGCCAAGCGTACATTTTGTACACCAACATACATACCTTCATTGGTTATTGTTAATGGCTGAGATATATACCATTTAGACGATTCCAGAGACATTTGAAATAATAATATAGTAAAATAGAAGTTTTCTAATAGCCAATACATTTTAATTTAATAAATAAAATTACCTTCCTGGAAAAGGTTTGTTATACAGTAAACAAACATAAGTAGCTATAACATGAAAATGCCATGTATTTGTGGTGCACCTGCTCTGTGTGTGACTAGGGTTGCCATCTTTTTTTCAAAAACAAATACTTGCCATTCTATTGACTCCATAGACTTTTATTAGCCTCAAGCCAATTTTTTTTACTGGCTGGGTCGCAACACTATCTGTGACTAGTGATGACGGCAGTTTTCCAAACTATTGTAGATAAAACACAGGTTTTTAGGATCAATTTGGAACATGTTTTTGAGTGTTGTACCTTTGTTGCTGTATTGTTAATATGTGGAAATGTGACATATTCAGCTTTGCAAACATAACATTGTCACATAGAGGTGAAACAATACAACCCATGGACGTTTTGTAAGTCACTAGGAGAGGCTGGCATAGAATATATCTGTAGGTTAAGGAGACTTGGCACAACTGATGGTACATATGAGTTGTAGTATCCAATTAACCACTTACCTGTTCACTCCCTTCATCTAAATATATGTTATAATAAAAACAGGATAATGTGCCAGCTCTTATATGATCCTGGTCCACATTACTGGCAGACCAGTGTTTTGATTGAGTTCACCCGTTACCTTGTGTAATCAAGTGTCTGTAGTGTTGTGTGGTAGAGCATGTTTAGTGACTTGGTACTAGTGGAGTGACATTTTAATGCTGCATTTAAATAGATTAAGCATACTCTTCTGTAAATAGTTACCTTGGCCAGGATAAAATGGTGCATAAAGATTGTTTAAGAAGTCGGCAGGTAGCATCATGGTAACATTAATGTATTTCACTGACTTCCTTTTGGCTCTTGTTGTGGTTTTGGGAACTCTTGTAGCATTTCCACATCACATAATTTTTTGGTTTTGAAGCAAATTGGTTGCTAATTGATACTAGGTAAATATTCCTAATCAACTGATTACTTGTTGGGTGCATCAGATTCTTTTATGTGTGCAACCAATAATCTAATAATGTTCATCACACATTTGCTTACAGAAAATTGGAACTGAAATGTCGTTCTTGGCAGTATCTGTAAAATGTATATATTTTGCTTACCATGTCAACCAACTGGTTGTCTTTGCTTATGGACAATGTTTTTTAAACAACAACACAAATCCCAGGAGCCAGGGAGCCATGGCTCCTAAAATCCCTTCTGCTGACTCCTAACTTTTATTTTTCTTCATACAAGCCTATAGAATAATCATTTAACTGGCTTCTAAAAATATCTAGGGCTTATTCATGAAAGTGGGCATTGCAAAATGAAGGCCCAAATGGCAGTGTTTAAAGTATAGCTGGGTGGGAGAATGTTTCCGAATTGGCTACTTTGGCTTTAACGGACAACTGTAGCAAAAAAATTAATCTTCATCTGAACCAAGGTGAGTGAAGATCTGACCCAAGATTCTATACAAGATGTCTGCCCCTGAGAGAACAATATGGAGTAAAAATGGCTCAATAAGAAACTTTATTTGTATTCTTTCATTAAAGATACATTTATAAATTATAAATCATTTACACTTGATACAATCTTTCAATTAAACATAATTTTTTTGCTACTGTTGCCCTTTAAGATTTCAATTCCCTCTTTCATTAATAAAACCCTTAATCTGGCTCCTGAAGTCTACAGACATTTGTCAAGCCCCTGTCTTAACTTCTCCTAAAGTCACAGGCTCTAAGAATAAAACTGGCCTTTTAGAGGTAAATAACCTGGGTCAACATTTTATAACACTGAACATGATTTACAGTCACTAAAAACATAACTAGTCTAATCTTGATTTCAGTTGGTAAAACTGTGGCTTTTAAATTTATAGACTGTTAGAAATGCATTAGAGCAAAGGTCATGCAATGAGTAAATGAAAAATACAATATGATCATTGCTAAACCAGTCCTGTCTGAGAATGGATTTGGAGTGTACTCCAGTTGCTTTCGTAGGGTTACAGACACATACGGTCCTTCTCACTGTGCAGCTTCATTCTGTGAACCTGTCTGTTCTGACATGGAAATGCCCTTAAGACCTTTACTGCTCCCTAAGCAAAACGAGTTGTTGTTGGTCCTTTTAGTCTCAGCCAGGTAGTTGCTAACATCTGGTACAGTTCAAAGAACGACCCCACGCAATGTGATGAAATATGAGAACATGGTTTCTTAGAATAATACACTTTTTTTTTCTCTTGTAACGATAATTTAAATTTATTCCCCTCACAACATTTTTAATTTTGTTAATATTTTTAAGCATTATGTCTAAACATTGCCATTTGTCTGTATTTCAGCTTGGATTGGTGGTTTCATATCAATTACAGTTATCAGTGTTCTGTCTTTGCTGGGCATTATATTGGTACCCCTCATGAATAGAGTCTTCTTCAAGTTTTTGTTAAGTTTTCTTGTGGCTCTGGCAGTCGGCACATTGAGTGGAGATGCCTTTTTACATCTGCTACCACACGTAAGTATATGTGTAATTTTAAAAAGGTTGTATGGAGTATGTGGGGGATAAGCATGGGCCTGTCTTGGCCATAGGAGAAGGCCAATGACCAAACAAGGGATAATGATTTTTACACTAGGTACAGATATGGGCAGATTATGGGTTGATGGACATGAGGGTTCTAGTCTGTGTGAAGAGGGTTTTTTTTCCAAAAAAAAGAGAAAAATCTACATCTCTCCAAAAAGTCCCATTTTGCTTCTATCTCATCTAAATTCATGTCAGCTTTTTTAAAATTCCAATGTATAAAATGGGAGCATTAAATCGTTAAAACTTGAAAAAAGTCTGGAACTTGTACTTACACACTGGGGATTATGTATATAACAGCAACTCACTGAGTGTTTGTGCTATATGTGCCTGTGCCAAGCGTCTGTGTAACCCATGAATAAAGATTCAGGCGGTTTTCATTGCCTAAGCCTCTGCAAACATAACAAACAGCAATAGCTCCTTTTTTTTTTTTTTATCAACCCAACACTTTTGTGTACGAGAATATGTATATACAGAACTCCCACCGAGTTCATAAAACAATTCTTTTTTTTTTCACTCCTTGGCTGCTACTTCCCTATTTGATGCATTACTGCAAAGTAAAGGGAATTGATATTTATATAAGCAGACCTATATTGTGACAGAGTGCTGTTCTGCTAAAATCCAAAGTAGTCTGGCCCCATCGTCTCTTCATTCAGACAACGTCACTTCTGCCCACTGTTATGTAAATATTGTGTACACTTTCAACATATGTTTTATTTATTGCAGTATCTTTCAGGAAACCTATAACTATACTGGGTTTTTTTTCTTCTGGTTTTTAGACATTTTGAAAAGTCCTAAAAATAAATTGAGTATCAGACCTTGGGCAAGAACATAACCCAATATTTATAATTTATTTCCATTTCCATTGCTTTTTCCTGAAGTGTACAGATACATACATATAAATGTAAATAACAGTGATTCTTTTCAAATAAAAGTGTTAAACAATAAGTGTTATTTTTCCTGGGTATTCCTCTTATTAGCTTGCCAGTTTGTGAATTTTCGCTTGCTAGTTTGGACTAGAATCAACAGGAGATACGAGATTAGTTAAATAAAGTAAGTGTTACATCACAGTGTTTTTTACAGTTTCTGTCAACTTGAACTTAGTGGCCAATGAATAAACATGTTATTGGCAGAATGTGCAAACCTTATTAATGATACTATTTGTATTCTTTTAGTCTCATTCAAAACATTACCATAGCCATGGTGGGTTTCCTGGTGAAAGCAGTCATACCGATGTGACGGAGGAGGAAGCTGATCATTTAGATGCGACTTGGAAGGGACTAACTGTTTTAGGCGGCCTTTACTTAATGTTTCTGGTGGAACATTTGATTACATTGATTAAACAATATAAAGACAAAAAACAGAAGGTAATAATTACTGTCCTATTTTGGTCATTAAAGATTTACTGTTATTTTGCTAGCACCTTAAACAGGCTCCATTACCTAAACTTTATACTGTAAATGAGGGGAGTAAAACAAATATCAAAAAATGATCTGTTCAGTGTGTTAGCAGACTTGCAAACAAATGCATAAATAAAGTGAAAAATGTGTTTTTATATTTGGAGTCTCCTGGTGATTTGCAACCCCTTGATCTATAGATTTACTTGCAATTCTGTAAACACAATGCATATATAACTTTTAAAAATGATAATTTCACATTTTACTGATCTAGATGGTGAATGATGGTCAGTTAACAATTATTGGTGTAATACATTTATTAACTTAGGTTTCGTATTGCCATCACAGAGGCTGTTTGCCATTTTGTGTTTGTTGTTTTTATTTTTTGAGAGAAGGCAATTATCTGTTCAGGGAACTAGTGTATGGTAGTTAGAGAGATGTATTAGTCACATACTTAGCTAAAGATATAGCTATTTGTCTTATTCCACCCTTTCAACATATACAAACACAAAGTTGAGCAATGAAGTTGTCTAAAAAAGGGAAACGATGAAAATGCAGAAATAAAAAGTAATCAGTATAATAAAATGATGAACTAAATCAAGTGGGATTTGAGATGATGAAATCGACTGTTTGCCATTTTTATCAGTTTACAACCTACAACTTTGACTTTGGTATCTAAACCTCTACATATATGTTCAGGTTAATTTGCCTTTGATCACAGGAAAGCGTTATCATTTTAAACAAGGCTCCATGCTAAATATGGCATGGTAACCAGAATGAGGACTAGATACATTTATTTGAGCATGTTCACTCTCAGAAACTGGTCTGTCAGCTATTTTTATTGTTGTCAATTTAACTTAAATCCTTGAGATCAGATCTAAAGTCATGGGAAAAACAAAGTATATACCCTAATTTTGTATTATATGGTTTTACATATCCAGACATAATGAGAAGCATCTGTTCCTTAGCAGGTTTTCATGAAACAAAATTCTGTCAAGGTTAGTTGATATTGTCAAACACTTTGTTTGTATTAATCACAGTAAAGGAAGAGAGTATATTTAAAAGAAGAAAAACTACCACAACTAGAGGACATAGTCTTAAATTAGAGGGACAACGATTTAAAAGTAATATCAGGAAGTATTACTTTACTGAGAGGGTAGTGGATGTATGGAATAGCCTTCCAGCAGAAGTGGTAGAGGTAAACACAGTCAAGGATTTTAAGCATGCGTGGGATAGACACAAGGCTATCCTAGCTATAAGACCGGGAACGGGGGACTAATAAAAGTACTCAAAAAAAATTGGGCAGACTAGATGGACCGAATGGTTCTTATCTGCCGACACATTCTATGTTTCTATCTATGTTTCTATGTAATCAGTCTACAGACAAGTAGTGAAAAGGGTGCTTTCTCTTTAAATATAACATAGAAAAATCTACCGCAAACACTAGTGTTATCCCTTTAAATAGTGACAAATGAGTGAAGAAGTGTTGCACAAGAGAAATAAAATAAAAATGTATAAATACTTATCACAAATACTGTGTACTGCAATTCACAATAAATTACAATCCTAGGAAAAAAGAAAACAAAAATGTGTGACTGTAATCAATTAACATTTTTCAACCTAAGAAATGCACTCACATATGCTAGAGCCTATTATATTTCGGAGAATGGATGCTTACGGTTAAAGGATCATTTCAGTCCCACCAGCCCTATAAATGATAAACATAACCTACATTCACTGTGAGCACCCTCAAATTTACCGTGCCTATGGGAGGGTGAAGTATAGGAGCTTTACAATGTGTGAGTATCCCTTATCCGGACTAACCTTTATCCAATTTTTCCCCCATATTTTGGGTCATTTTAGATCTTTAGATAAGGAATACGTAGTATGGGACCTCAGTCCTCACCATCCTAGGCAGACTTAAAAGTCCAGAAGATCTTCAATAATTGTCAAAAGAAAGTCTGTCAAAGTTCCTCTGAACGATATAGACATCCCTCTGACGCTTTAGCCTTCTTTGTTGCCAAACTCCACATGAGTTATCGGACATTCCCTTCCTTGACATCCCGCTTATAGCTCCCTTCCTTGACATCCCGCTTATAGCTCCCTTCCTTGACATCCCGCTTATAGCTCCTCCCACAAATACTCACTGAAAGTCTTCCTGTCTCTGAAGTCTGCCTGACTGAGGTCCTATACTACCGACAATACTAGAATCAGCATTATAGACTCTAGTATATATGAGTGTATCTCTAAGAGTGGAAATACCATATTTTCTTGAATATAAGCATGTGCTCTGAAAAAGGTACTGCCAAGCCTTACCACTGGGGCTTCCCGGGCCAAAATGTTCAGCAGCACACAATCATCCTCTGGCTGCCCCCACTAGACAAGTCTGGGAATGTCTTGGCAGTCATGGGAGGTGCATTGGCAAGTCTGGGGAGGTGCATTGGCAGTTCTGAGGGTGCATTGGCAAATAGAAAATAAAAACAAACATTTTTTTCAATCATAATTTCTATTAAATATGAAAAAACTGTTTAGATGTGAATTAATATTTACTAGTAAAACTATTTTCCTACTGGGTAACCTAATCAATATCTAAAGTTTATTGTGTTTATTATTATTTATATTGGTTACACATGTTTGTTTTCTTTTTCCATGCATGTAATTTAATTATAATTGCAGTACACAGTATTTGTGATAAATATTTATACATTATTATTTTATTTCTTTTGCACAACATTTTATCACTTATTTGTAACCTGATTGACCTCAACTACTGAATTTGTTCCCTTGACCCATGGAATGTCATATTTCAAAGGAAACATTGCTTGCTTTAGTTACCAAAACTTTAAACACACATAAAAGGGTGTAAAAACACTTGTAACCCCTTTGTGACTGTTTTTGGAAACGTTGTACCTTTTGTGACCATGGATGTTTTTACTCTTCTGTGGTGTTTGTGTTTAGCTTAAATAATTTGTTTCACATAAGAAGGTCTTTCTTTTGGAATAGTTTGGGAATACCACGTGTTTTTTTTTATGGCCACCAGTTTTTTTTTTTTCTTTTTCAGTGTACTTTGTGTTTAGATAACACAGTATACAAATAACTGATTTAAGCCTCGTGCATTGGCTTTCTTTTTCTTTCCACTTTTTCGTCATCCTTTGGCCATCTTTGGTTATTTATCAATATGTGACTATCCTTAATTGTTTATCTAATTCCCCTCCCTTCTAATAATTCCCATTCCCCCCTCAACTCCCCTCCCTCCTATTCTCTCCCCCCCGTACGCTCAGATGCCTATATGGCATTGAGTAGTACCTAATTGCCCCTACCCCCCCTCCCTGTAGAAAACCAAATATAATATGTTATTACCATCCTAAATTACAAAAAAAAAAAAATGCTGTGATTTCTGTTTAATTAGGAAGTAGGCCTCAGGGTTAAATATATTATTACAGCAAAGCAGTTACCAATATTGCAATATTTTCCAATAACAGACCTCCTGCATCTTTTAATATTGATTATTTTGGTTTACACACATCTTAATAGTTTAAATTAGGTCATAAATTCAGCAGTTCTAGGCTCTTGTTTCACACACTTCTTATACATTTTTGCATGTCTTTAAGAATCAGAAAAAAAGTGAAAATGAAGAGGAGTTGGAAATTAAGAAGAATGTATCTAATCACTCAACTGTTGATGAAAAAGGAGGTTCTGATGGTGGTTCTCGTAAGTATTCTAAAGTTAATTTCTGTGAATTTTTTTATTTTTTATTATTGGATCGCCATTAACTCATTCATGACTGGCTTTTTTTTTTAAATATCAATAAATATTCAACAACGATTTTTGTCTAATGTTTAATGAATCAACACAACTATATACCCTTTTTTCCTTCTTAAATCTGCAGCAAGATATATACATTTAACAAACAACTCAAGAAACACTTTCAGTCATTTCATGCAGTTATTTAGCCATCAGTTTGTACAAAAAATTAGGGATAGCCTTTTTTGTTTACGTGATTGTTTGTCTTTTTCTTAATTGTAAAGCTTTGTTTTAGAAATGCTCGCCTATTGAGAGCTTTTGCAAAGGATTTATGTTTCTACAGTTAAACATGTTCAACTATGGCTTAGCATTATGGAAATACACCAACTGCAAAGATATTTTTGTTTCAACTCCAGGTATAGATAAAAAATGACAACATGCTCATTGCAGATTCTTATATTCAAATTTTCAGTCTTTATTTTTGCTCGCTCTGGTCAGATTTAATTTAATGTTGCGGCACAATAAAGCAAGACCTATTGAGAAAAGCAGTTAACCCAGGGAATTTCTGTGACTGTATAAACTTGAGAGCATTTAATATGTTGGCGGGGAGAGAATTGTAATTATCAGCATCCCAGAGTGTGCTTTGAATAATTGTTTTTTTCTTTTTTAATGTCAAGATCATGAAAGTTACTTGGAGGCTGAGGCACAGGATGTTACCCAGTTCCAGGCCCAACAACCTACAACCCAAGAAGAAGAGGAGGAAGAAATAATGATTGCTCACCCGGATGATGAGGCCGACTACTTGAAATATGGATCAAGAGGCTGTGAGAATAAGTGCCATTCCCATTTTCATGACACATTGGGTCAGTCTGATGATCTAATTCATCATCACCATGACTATCACCATATTCTTCACCATCACCACCATCAGAACCACCACCCTCACAGTCACTCTCAGCGATATTCCAGAGAGGAGCTGAAAGATGCTGGCATTGCTACATTGGCCTGGATGGTGATTATGGGTGACGGCTTGCACAACTTTAGCGATGGGTTAGCAATTGGTAAGCAAATGTTTCTGCTGTAGTTTTAAGAACTAAAAAGGAGATGTGTTTTTCTCATTCAACACACCTTTTTTAATCAGTAACGTTGAATCCTTGGAACTTATTCAACACATTCCACCCAACGGTACCTGCCAGATTTTGTTTTTGCAACCTAAGTTTGAACCCACCTGCCTGGATCATGTCCTATTAAGGCATATGATTGTTATTACAATATTTGCAGAATGTGCTCACTCTTTACACAATAACCTATTGCTCTATATAAAATTTCCAATGTTTCTAAGTAAGATCACAATCTGTTTAATACAAACATGTATTCATTAATGCTTGATTTAGATCACAATTAATGAGCTAGTCACTTAAAACTAAAATGGAACTTGGAGCTTGCTGAAAAAAGTTAAGAAGTTCTCTTTTTAGGGCGATGGCTAGAGCATCATACCAAATATACAGTACCAAAACTGTCATGGAAATGGCCAATCCTCAATAATAAACAATAAAATAAAGTAAAACATGTGGCAACCTACTACTGTCTTGTTCCTTAAAATATAGCACACAATAAGCTTAATGTTTGTTATATTTTTGGCCACATTGATAATGAGTATTAGTATGATGACTTTTTGGTATTACAAATACCAGAAATCACAGGGTTTCAAATTGTGGTCTGTGCCTGATAACATTACATGGCTGGTGTCTGTCAACACTTGGCAAACTGCCATATTCAAATGCTGGCCATTTTTCACACATGAGAGTCCTATAACTTTATTTAAACACAAATAGCACCAAGAGACCAGCACTTCATGCGCATTCCACTATTGTCAGGCAATTTGAGCCTAACCAGTGAGGCTGTTAGTCAGTTTCCATTCACAGGCTCAATGACCACTAGAACATCTAGGGAGCATCGAAAAAAATTACTTTTAAAAGTAGACATTCCTGCCAAGTGTTGAACCTCAGAAATAAAATGTGACCTGTGCTGCTTTGTTCACCGGCTTAGCAGTATCATTTAATGCTAACATTGTGTATTGAATTACAGGGGCGGCATTTACAGAGGGTTTATCCAGTGGATTAAGTACATCTGTGGCTGTTTTTTGCCATGAACTTCCACATGAGCTAGGTATGTAAACAATACAGTGAGGTTGCTATGTTATGATGACAAGCAAATCTCCAATATAACCATGGTGCTGTCCTTTCTATTACACTGAGAATAGTGGTTAGACATGTATAAAAGCTTAGGCAAACTGTTACAATATGAAGGGTTATTGAATAGAAATTCTGGCAAATAAAATTAAATGAGTGATGCCATTATTTTTGGAGTAGTTAGTTGCATCTTGGGGACAAAATGACATTATTTTCATACAGGTATTTTTTCTATATATTATTTTCTCTCTTTCAATTAACTATGTTTAATTTTAGGTTTTGGTAAAGTGGCCAAATTTCAATGATGTTTGATATCTTCTGCAAACGGCATGTGACCTTTTCCCATTGTTTGGGGAATCTACATCAACTTCTAGTTATTTGTGTATATAGACATTCTTCTGATGAATTCCTGCAATAACATATCTCTTGATCTCTTTCTTTCACTTGTGGATCTTGACAGTCTAGTTTTGTGTTTTTCAATAGACCTTGAAGAATGCATAGCTTGATATCTATAGTTTCAACATTGTAGGTAGAACGGAATTAAACATGATGACAAAGCACTGACCTTTTATCTTTTTTTGTATACAGGTGATTTTGCAGTTCTTCTTAAGGCAGGCATGACCGTAAAGCAAGCTGTGTTGTACAATGCACTATCTGCAATGCTAGCTTACCTCGGCATGATTACAGGCATTCTTATTGGCCATTATGCAGAAAATGTGTCAATGTGGATATTTGCACTTACAGCTGGGTTATTCATGTATGTGGCATTTGTTGATATGGTAAGTTATTTTTTTTCTTTATTTTCATTTTTTTGTAAATACAGAAGCCGATGTGTCATTGTGTGGTGAATTGTGCAACTTTGTGCAGTGTTTCCAGGTACCTTGCTAGCAGTATACTAATTCTGATATTTTTACATAAAGGCCTACAGGCTACAACAAAACTGGGTATGGGTTCGCAACAACATGGCTAAAGATGTAATTTTTCCCCTTTGGTGATTACCTTACAAATCACCATTTCTACAAATCAGATTTGTATCATTTTTGAAAAGAAAATGAAATTCTAAAAAAGAGAAAATGAGTAAGAAACCTACTGTTCAAACACTGAACTTTTAAATTCAGTAATTAAGCAACGGTTCATTTAATTTAGAGTATTATCCCCAGGTTGTGCTCCTGTGCCAGGTACCAAATAATTTAAATGCACACTCAAGAAAGTGGCTAAGAAATACAAACTTGTGAATAAATAGTGAACTATTTTTCCCTGCCATTGTAAATCTTGAGAAACTTGGAACCTGTTGATCTGTTTTTGAGCCATACTGCCAGTTACTGAACCATAGCCTGTAGGCTACAGCTCCAGTTCTTGGGCGTAGGAATGTTTATAGTGCAAAACATAAATGTATTTGTTAAACTGGAAATGTTGAGTAAATTTACTAGTGGGATTACACCTCCAAAAAAATAGCCATATTAAAAGCTTGGCACAATATTTATCTTTTGTCCTGGTACCATATGGTATGTGCTCCCCCTTCTATTCCAGAGCCAACATCTTTTGCAACTTCTTAGAGGCCCCCTTTTCTCACTGTCCACAGGCTTACGTCACTGCCAAACTTCTTAACTATTCACATTTGCATAGTTGATGTGATGGCGTTTCATTGGTAGTTATTGGATCTTTCCAGAACTGTATTTTGAATATATTGATAGCCATGAATCCCAGTTTAGAGTCTCTTTAATATTTCTTTTAACACGGGCAAGCTCCCTACATTGCTTTATCAATGTAGTTTGCTTCCACACTATATCATTTGTAGCATAATTTGTCATTCTAGTTGTTTTCCAACTATTTTAGTACTTGCTAGATTTAATTATAAATATTTTGTGCTCATTTTGCATGTCCAAGTTTAACTTGTATATATTCACATGTAAATTGCTTTTTAATATTTAATAAAATATTGTCTAAACGTTGTCTCTCTCTCCCCCTCCAAAAGCTTTTTCTCCCTCCCCCTACCTCTCCCTAGCTTTGTCTCTCTCTCTCCCCCCTTCCCCCAAGCGCTGTCTCTCTCCCCCTCCCCAAAACTTTTTTCTATCTCCCCCCGCCTCCAAACATTTCTCCCCCCCCGCCTCCAAACATTTCTCCCCCCCGCCTCCAAACATTTCTCCCCCCCCCGCCTCCAAACATTTCTCCCCCCCCGCCTCCAAACATTTCTCCCCCCGCCTCCAAACATTTCTCCCCCCCCCCCGCCTCCAAACATTTCTCTCCCCCCCTGCCTCCAAACATTTCTCTCCCATCCCCCCTGCCTCCAAACATTTCTCCCCCCCCCCCTTGTCTCCCTCTTCCTCCCCCCTCCCTCTCACCTTGTTTCTCCCTGGTGGCTCGTGGGGGCAGCTGGGGGATGTCTGCACGATATGTGCAGACATCCTCCATGCTGCCCGACACTTCAGTCTATTATGACGGACATTATGACGGACAGCTGGTCCGTCATAATAGACTGCCGTGCCGGGCAGCATGGAGGATGTCTGCACGTATCGTGCAGACATGCCCCGGCTGCCCGAATCTCCTGGTGGCTACCGGGGCAGACGGCTGCCCGGCAGCTCTGCCGGGACTTTTATGCTGAAGCCGGAAGGACCCGGCTTCATCATAGAGGTCCCGGTGGTCGTGCCGGGCGGCAGCAGGGTGAGTCTGTGCTCATCGCGCAGACATCCCCCGGCTGTTGGAGAGGGGGATCCAGGTCCCCTGCAGCTCTGCTGGGGACCTGGATCCATGTCTTATAGTCTGACCTCGATTTGAGGTCAGATTATAAGACGACCTCGATTATAAGACGAGGGGACCTTTTTAGAATTTTTTTTCTGAAAAAAACCTCGGCTTATAATCAAGCAAATACGGTATATACATGGGAGGGCTAAAACTCTCCTCTATATGCATTGATACAAAATGACGTTACTGTGCTAAACCTGTCACAAGATTGCCAATTACATTGTATGTGCAACATGCTCACATTTATTTATTTAAAATATGCGATAAAAAATAGTATAGCGCTGTGATGGCTAACCCTGGCACTGCACAGATTTTTGAACTATATATCCAATTATGCTCAATCAGCACAAGTGATGAGCATCATGGGATATATAGTTTCCAAACATTGATAGTGTCATGGTAAGCCATAACAACATTTTGTTGGCATTTAAATAGTTAAGTTTTCACTTCATATATTTGGCTTGAACAAATATGACCATGTTTTTATTTTCATATATATTCTTTGTTTCCACTTGCAGGTTCCAGAAATGTTACATAATGACGCCAGTGATCATGGCTGCAGCCGCTGGGGATATTTTCTGTTACAAAATGCAGGAATTCTGTTAGGGTTTTTCATAATGCTGGTTATTTCTGTCTTTGAACACAAGATTGTGTTCAGCATTAACCTATAACTTGTAGGTTGTCTAGTTTTTTTCCCCCCCTTCGTAGGAGCTTTTGAAAATATTATTTCTCATTAAATGTGCAGGAGATAAGTGCACTTCAGTACTTGCCTTCAAAAATGTAGACAGACTACAAAAGGCTTTTTTGGTTAATGGACACTTGTGCCAAATGTGTAATGGAATACCATTTTTTTATTTTTTTTATTTATTTATTTAATACTTTAGAATTTGTTCTATAATTAATTAATAATTACAAATTTATCAAGTACTCCTGGATGTAGTGTTTGTTGAAACGTTACGCTTCTTATTTTCCTGTTCCTTGCTTTAAAATTGGTTTCGGCCTGTTTATTCCACTTAAGTGCAACTGACTAAAGTGTAGGTGCTGCTACCTGTAACCTTTTACTAGCTGGAAGAATAAGTAAGGGTCAGGTAGATTTTGCTTTTATTTTGCAGTTGTTTTTGGGTCACATTTTCTAGTAACAAGTCTCCACGGCTACCACATGCGGTTTCTAATAAAGTCAGTGTGGACTAGAATCAGCAGCTAAATTCTAGTTGTGTCAATTCTTTAATTTACCTGCTTACAGAAGAAGTCAAGTAAGACTATCTGTAAAAACAAAAAATCAATTCTTGGGAGAATTTTGAATGTGCAGTGAAGCACAATGGAAGCCATGCCGATTTCCACCAACGTTTACCCCAAAACAGAAATTTTCACAGGAACTTTTTGAGTTCAGTTGATGAGTTACATTGGTGGACTTGGCTGATTGTTGGTAATCATGATTTTTAGTGACTATGCACCACAAGATAAAGCAAAAAATTGACATTTATTTTTGGAATCAGGCAGCGTTTGGCTGTCTATATTTTGTTTTGTTGATGTTTTGTTTCATGAGTTGGAGCCTGCCCCCAAAAACATGATTTGGATTCTACTTGAATAACCAACTATATAATAAAACTGTTGTTGAACTCACGACCAACATTATTGATGCGCATACAAACGTCCCTGGTCATCACTGACATAATACATATACAAAGTAGCACCACAGCTATGTATTCATGGGCATTCTTTGTTCTTGCAGTTTTGTCATGTGGTCATTTTAATACGTTTGACAGTTCACATGAAAGGCTAATGCTATTTTGTTTAGTGTACTGGTAACAAGAGCTTAACTTTAAATGGGATCACATGGATGTTCAATCTACACAAGATTTGACTCTAAGAAGAGTCTTATTGCAAAATGAGAAATTTCCAAGTAGACCATGGAACATAACCTTAAGCACATCTCAACAACATCACAAGTTTGTATTCCATGAATGCATTATAGAAATGTCTATTTATTTTTATATTGTAAGAAACAGATCTCCTCTTTTGATCACTTGAAAATTGATTAGCACTTATTTTACTTATTTTAATACAACATTTTTGCTAGTGCAGGCTACAAATTATTTGGTAGCTGTGATTTCCCAACACCTCCTTGCTTAAACCATGAATGTGAATTAGATTCATTTCTGTTCTTAAGATGTAGAATCTCATATTTGGCAATTATATGATCCCATAGTACTTTGTAATCAAAACTAGTGTTGATGTTTCAAATAAAATAGCTTATATTAAAATATCAAATGACTATCAAATTATACATTCACTAGTTTCTTCCCATTTGAAATTTCTGAACAAATGATTGTTTTATCAGATTCAGGAAACCATAATTTAGGAAGAAAATGAATACATAACAAGGTAAATTATGAAAGAATTGCAATGATTTGATATAAAGTCTCATAACGGTATACATAGTGTTTTAGTTCTGTTGCACATAAAATAGTTGGAACAGACAGTGGAACATTTAATTTTCTTCAGATCCAGCAAATAAAATTGCTTGGTAATTGTTTCACAGTCTTCTAGAACAGGGCTTGGCAGATCCCAGGAGCCAGGGAGACGTGTCTCCTAAAATGCATCATGCTGGCTTCTAAAAGTTAACACTGTTTTACATAGAACTCTAAGGAGGTACCATATCCCTGGCTCCTGAATTCTTCTGTTGGGCTCCTAAAGTCTGCAAATATTTGTCAAGCCCTGTCTTAGAAAAGTGGTTGTTCTAGAAAAAACAAATTTAACTAATTTCCTTCCAGCCTTGTACCTCTAGAGTAGTTTTATCAAACACTATTACATTTGCAAAATGTACAATTACCAGGGCAGCATCAGACCCCATTAGATAAAAATCCTGCACCCTGCCCTACTTCAGGGGCTTCATCCTGCAGTCCAATTTTTCACTGAATACTGAAAAAAGTGCCCCCCCTTTCAAGCCACAGCCCAATGTACCAGGTGTCTGTAAGACATTTTTGGGAGGTATGAGGATGTCTAGTTGAGAAACTCTGCTCTAGAACATAATTGTACCTTTTGGGGTTTTTCTGATCAATATGATGCTTAATGTATGCAAGACCAAGGCCGATTATTAGTAAGTTAGCAGTTTTATATTAAAGTGGGTAAATGAAAAAAGTCCTGCAAATTGTAGCTCTTGTCACTTCTACAAATGTTATGTAAATGCAAAATTAATTTCTATGTTACTTGCATCAGCCTGTCAAGTGGGATCTGGCTGGCCATGGTGACTGTAGCAATTAGTTCCTCCCTAGTCTGTTGTATTAAAGGTTATGTGCAGCTGGCTGCATACAGTAATCAGTAATGCACAGTCATTCATTTATGTTACTTCTTCACAGAGATCCATTGCAAAAGTCAGTAGTGTATGTATTTATGTGCGGTGTATATTAAACACCATTCCATTTTAAATGGCATTTGAAAATATTAGATAGTTTTGTTATTCTGGTCAATGTATTTTGCAAAGTTTTGACTAATTGATGTTTACAGATTTTTCTTTTTAAAGCCAGATTAAATGTTTTTTTTTTTTTGGTCCGTTGGTACACAAACTGTTTAGTGCTATTTAACTATTTGATGTTACAACAGCTCTCACTCCTAAAATGGTTTACGTTTTCTGTAGTTTCTGTCAATGTTTGTAAAATATGTATCATTTTTCAAACTTTTTTTTTTATAGAAGGTCCTAATGCTGTATTCGAAATGAAAATAAACAGTACATAAAATACTTGTGTTGACTTATTTTTTAAAAAAAAATTCTTATAAGGTTAGTTATGTCTGTTTAATAAACACATAAACGTCTACACAATATAGCCCAATTTGATCCGATTTGGATTAGGCATTATAGCCAAATCGAAACTAAGACCCAAAATACGCCTGCACAATATGCTTCATTTTTGGTCGGAGGCCCTTGGACTGGTACTGTTTCCCCATAAAACCCATAGGTTTTGGGCTAAGCAATATGCAATGATCAGACTTCTAAACCGGAGATGATTTCGGCAATTTCAGATCTACTATTCTGAACAGGAGAATTGAAATTAAAAATCTGAACATTTTTTAAAAAAAAATCTCCCGGGAGTAAAAATAAAACATTCCCACAACCCCAAAAATTAGGGGGGGCCAGGGTTAGTTGTCCTGACCCAATTTAAGAATAAACAGGCCTGGGAATGGGCAAAACAGTTCCAAGCCCTTCAAATAATTATTGGGGCCAGGACAAGTAGCCGTGACCTAGCAGCGAGAGACTCTCACTCTGATTGGCTAACGTCAGCTCGAGACAACCAGGAACTGCGGTGTCTCAGATGTGAGGCACAGCAGATAGTAAACCTGCGTATATCTATTAAGATACACGTCTGGTTTACTTCAAAGTCCGGGAAAAAGAGGTGTAATGTTCCTTTAACAATAGTCTATTTACATTATTAAGGCTTGATAGTCCACTATATCCTGTCAAAAAATAGAACAGGCATATTGTTATAAAAGAGAACTGGATCAGGAAAACAATATCTCTTCCCCATGTCTCCAATGAGAACCAGATACAGGAATGGGATCTGATTCTTATTGAAGTCTGTAGTGAAGTAAAAATTTTATTTGTTAGTGTTGACATACTAAAAAGTTATCCTTTAGTAAAGTATCACCCTTCCAAACCAACAGAGTAGCAACTGTGTATCTCCTGTACTATTTAAAATGATCTTTAAATAGATTTACTGCTGAAAATGAATTGATTTTCACCACCCCATAAATAAATTAGCATTTAAGAGTACAAATTTGGTACCCATCGCATTACCGCAACATGGCCTTTCAGATTGAAAACCATGGGCTGCAAATCTGTGATAATTGTTTGCCCAATGAAACAGGAGGGAGGAGCCCACTTATCTCATTCCAGAGTGTTGTGCATATACAAGCGACCTTAGTCGCTATAAGATTGTCATCACTACACGGTTACCCTATTCCCGCCTATACTGGCGAGGTTTGTGACATCATCCCCCTACAAGGGGAAAGTACGTCTATACCTCAGGGAAAAAACTATAGACGCCATCCCCAATGTGACACCCGAGAGGCCCCACATGGCCGGCATAGCGGGACCCCAACGGCGACAAAAGAGGGGGCTTGGTCATCTGGAGCACAAACGGATATAGAATAAGGAAATTGTATGTATATACATTAACTAAAACGAGTATTAAAAAATAAGCAGCATATATTACAATGATTTGTATAAAAATATTTTCTCATATATATGTACACATGTGCAAATAAGAATTAATCATCTGAAATCACAGGACATGTATCAATAAAATAAATAGCACAAATACATTGAAAATACAAAAAATATGCCCATACATATATTCAACTCTCAACAAACCCTAGATTCTACAGTATAAATACTAAATTGGATTGTACAGATTCCAATAAGCCTAGATTCAACAGTATGGACACAGAGGTTTTGTTCATCATGGATATTGTTTCCTTCTTTTTCCTTTTAATGTTACATTACTATCTTTATTTTTATCACAAGAAACATATAACAAAAAAACAACAACACGATGTGTACCAATTTCGGTTCTAAAGTCACCCACAGATATTATCGGGGTAAAGGAAGCAAAGAAATAAAATGAGTGGAGTATATATAATTAAAAAATCTCTACATTATTCTAAAAAGGGGATAAGATCAAAATTGTAATTTAGACCTCTTGGGACATCAGTCAGAATACAAAAGGAATAACTTATGTCTATCTCCTTTACGTGGTCCAAAAATAATTTGTTCTATAGCTACTGCTTTCAACAATTTGTAATTTTTACCATGCGTATCTCTAAAATGTTTAGACAATACATGTTTACTATAACCCCTCCTTGTATTATACCTGTGTTCTGACAATCTTTTCTTAAATAGCCTTCTAATAAACTACTTCCCACATACTGGAGGCCACACGGGCACTCCAGCAAATACACTACAAATGCAAATATAGACACAGTTTATATTAACACTAATATAACATAGCTTCCACTAGTATATAGTAGTCAGAGGCAGCTGGTAGTGTGTTATAGCTCTCATTCATATATAGTTAACAAGATTCTGACAGTGGTATTATATGGCACCCAATAGTATGTAGTTTGACAAATTCACAGATATATATAGTTATACAGAAAATACAATTTGACTAAAGTGAAATGTCCTTGCTAAAAAATGTGGTGTCATATATAAAAATTATGCTTTTAGGTAAGATGAGGACTACAGCAGTAACTAAACATAGTTTCTGACAATAAGCATAAGGAGATACTTGTATATTCTGGGTTTTAAAATAGGCTACTTAGCCACATACAATACACATACAATTCTTATGTTGCATTTGTTTTTCTCACTGCTGTTTTGTGTCTACAGAATCCTATCGTTTCTAATACTTTTTCATTTTTCCTCCTGGTGAAGACATATACTATTTTTTTGTGACTAGAATAGCACACTGGTTATTTCCAGTGGTAGGCAGTGTCCGGATAATGACAGCGTTGTCTGGGGTCTGTGAGGTCCATAGATCATCATTAAATTGTCCATCTCAAGGTCCAGTAAATATCAACTATGAATAATGCTGGTGCCTAACCATGGCTAATTCTCAAAGTTTCGAAATGAATAAAGCAATAGTGCTAGCCACGTGTTCAGAGGACTTGCAGTAGAGATTTAAGGGGACGAATATGTATTGGAACACCCACTGGGAAGGGCTGTCAGGGACTTGACAGTACCAAACGGGGGAAGAAGAACTCCTTACTGAATGTAAGATCACTGCTCATATTAACATAAGTGATCATGTTTTCTGCTACATTAACTGCATTCAGTTGTTAACCTACAGCCTACAGGCAATCGTTTTCTTGGTAACCAGGATTTCTATGTATTTTCAAAGCATTCCCTTTTTGAAGAAAAATCTCCATTTATTAAGCAGCAATGAAAGTGTTTCCATGATTTGATAATACAATTTTGGAGGAGTTAGAGCGTTTATCTAGTATAAATGTGTGTCCATTGTACCCCAGGTGGGGTTTTTTTTAGTAAAAATGACTTCCATGGATTGAGAAAAATTCAGATATTTGTAATCCCTTAGCTTCTTTTCAGCGAACTTGAAAGCCACAGTTTTTCCATTCTCTATTTCCAGTCACCTAGATGAATATGTAATCAGAGGACCACTCCAACTTGAAAATGGCCTTCCTTTTATACAATAAAAGTGAAACAATTATTAAAAATATGTATAGACTAGATGGGCCGAATGGTTCTCATATGTGAATATCTGTATTCTAAAAATGTTTAATTTCCTCACAAATATCAGGTTTGCTGTCCTGGCTTCTGACCCTCCCACTCAACTCTCAGCATTTGTGTTTTCAAGCAACATTTAAAAAAAAAAGCAATAAGCAAAGTTTGGATTATGTTTACTATATTTATATTATGTGCATACCTGAATGGCATGACATCTTCAGTTTTTTCCCATCATTTGTACAGCTAAGGTTGCCAGGTCATCTCGTTTTTATTTTTCTTTACTGCATACTGTGGTGTATCGCCAAACTGGATGAATTATGTACACAAACACATATAAACTCTGGTCCATCTACTTTAACAAACATGTATTCAGAGACAACACTAACATACAAATAATGACACAAATTCTAAATAACTAGAACAACAACAATAACAACTAAACGTTATAAGTAAAAATCATCAGATCTCACCCATACTTCACCAGGATAAAACCTAACCCATGTCTGCTCACATCTACAGCCAGCAAAGAAGAGAGAGATGTGAGAAGCTAGGGGGAGTGGTGTTCTCTTTCTAACTTGTAAATGTATTGAATTACCATGTCAAAGGGTTAAGCTTATCCTCCTGTAAGAAAGGTTTACATGAGCTTGGTCACATGACCCCTGGTCACCATTAGTTTGATTACAGAATGTCACCACAGATACATATACCTTTTATATACTCCCCTGCAGAATGTATGTGTGTTCAGGCGTAACAAATTAACCAATCAACGAGTGGACCCAATAGGAATCAACTTAATGAATGAATTGAATCTGAAGACATGTGCATTATGCATGGCAGAATGTAAAAGTTATAGGTAGGATTGCCACCTTATTCATTTTATCCAGTCAGACATAACTTTTACATGCGGCTTTAGAGAGTGTCACGGGTTTCCTGAAGAAAACCAATTACTCAATCAAGGCTGGGATCCCACGGAACCATGTGCATAGCATATCTCTGTCACATCCAAAAAGAACATCCATTCCGGAGTTGGGTTGTCACTTTTTCTTAAAAAAATAAATAAATTGTAATAAATGTGTAATGCATGCATTTTCCAAGAGTTTGACAATAAAAACAAATTTGGCCTCCCTACTGTGAGCTACGGCCCTTAGTGGTAATTCTATCACCATAAAGTTCAGGCCAGGGATTCCAATCCACTACAGGCGTGACATGGCCTACTACTAATAGTTCATATTTGTACACCAGTCTTTTCATAAAATATGTGAAATTGATATATTTCAAAGTTTCATGAATTGTATTTCATTGCTAATTTTTTTCCGTTCAAACGATTATTTCATTTTCACTGGGAAAGGATAGGAAATAAAACTCATTCTCTGCCCACATTTACTTATGGGCGGGGAAGCAATAGGGTTTATAAACAGAATTTGAAAAAAATATTTAATGCTAATTGTAAATTAATAGTAAGATTGTTGATTGGAGTGTTTGGGGATAATAATCACCAGAACCTGTTTTGTTTTTTAACACCCTTATTTACAGTGAAGTGTTAATTCTCAACTGCTAAAATCTCCTTTAGCCATTTTCTATTTTACTTCCCAGGGCAGCAGTGGCAAACCTATGACACGAGCGCCACAACTGGCACGCCGAGCCACAACCGAGAGGAGCAGACATGTTAAGATGTCTGAGGTGCCCCACTGGTAACAAGCAATGCTGTATTTAGCGCGAGGCAGACAAGGCAAGTGCCTTGGGTGCCACTCACCTTATCTGATCTCCCGTCACCACCAGTCTGCATGCGAGCAGGCAGCATGGTGTCTGTGCACTGTCCAGGTGCACAGACAAACTACCATGCTTTCTGTTGGACTTCCCATGCTGACAAGCCATGTGACCTGGCACTCTAATGTCAGACATGCGACCTGTTGGCACTCACAATGCTGGAATGCACAGCACTGCCCAGGGTAAATCCTGAGGTGATGGGGGCATGTAGTAGTAGTGATGGAGGCATGTACTTAGGGTGATGGAGAATGTAATGAGGGTGATGGGGCATTTAATGTGTGATGGGGCATGTAATGGTGTGATGGTGTGATGGTGTGTGCAGTGTGGGTGATGGGGCATAAAATTGTGTGATGGGGCATGTAATGGTGTGATGGGGAATGTCCTGGGTGTGCAATGTGGGTGATGGGGCAAGTCCTAGGTGTGCAACGTGGGTGGGGGAGGGGGGGTGCCCGAATTTAGTCAATCTAGGGCATCACAAAACCAAGATACCCCATATACTCTGTCAGGGCCGGATTGGGAATAAAAACCAGCCCTGGAAATATTAGTATACCAGCCCCATAGCATTATGTCACTATACCAGTCCCATAGAATTGCGTATTTATTTTCTTGATCATAGAAGGGCAAGCCATGCATTTTAAAGCACATTTGAAGAGAGTATTATCATAGATAAGGTTATCTATAAATATCAATATATGCCCCCAGTATGTAAACAAGGTTATAGCGAACATACTGCCCTGATATGTACCCCATGCACAGGGAAACACATAGCCACATGTATGTACACAAGGTTACATGAATTGCCCTGTGCAGGGCTATATATAATCAGGGCATTGTGTGAGCTATAATCTTGTGTACATACTGGGTGGATATATTGACTTACCCCAGCACCCAGACTGCACTCACAGGACTTACCCCAGCACCCATGACTTGTCCAAGAATTTACCCCAGCACCCAGACTTCACAGCAAATTTACCCATTAATATGCCACAGGTAATATGTATATTAATATGTCAGTGTTAATTTGTCTATTAATATGCCAGTATTATTTTGCCCATTAATATGCCGGTATTATTTTGCCATTTATATGCCACAGCCAATTTGCCAGTATTATTTTGCCATTAATATTCCAGTATTATTTTACCATTAATATGCCACAATCGATTTGCCTATTTTTATGTCAGTATTATTTTGTCATTTATATGCCACAGCCAATTTGCCCATTAATATGCCAGTATAATTTTGCCATTAATATGCCAGTGTTAGTTTGTCTATTAATATGCCAGTATCATTTTGCCAGTTAATATGCCACAGCTAATTTGCCTATTAATATGCCAATATCATTTTGCCATTTATATGCCAGCATTATTGTGCCATTAATATGCCACAGACAATTTGCCAGTATTATTTTGCCATTAATATGCCAGTATCGTTTTACCATTAATATGATACAGTCAATTTGCCAATTAATTTGCCACTGCACTCTGCCACTCACACATTCATAATTAGGAGGCACCACAGACAAATTTAAAGGGCAACTGTTATCATATTTTACACATTAAATAAAAAATACATATATTCAGTAATTAAGACTTCCGTTTTGTTCAATAAGGTTGAAAGTGAGATGCATGTCTGAGATGAGTGAGATGGGCTGTCACTGTGCCTCGCTAGCACACACTGGAGCAGTTAGAGCCATAGTGCAGCTTGGCAACAGCATCACCTGCATATAAATGTGCCTTTAGAGCTAGGCACTGTGATAGCCTGCTCTATGTATTGGTGTTTTTAATTGCACGTTGCATTGGGGTGAAAAAGTGAGTAAAAAAGTGCATCATCTTTATACATAACTTTGGTTTTCCTGTGAGACCGTTATACAAGCCCCTCACCCATCCCAAGCAATTAAAGACATTATGGAGTTAGGCACAATGTAAAGAAGAAAATATTAAACTCAATTTGCAACTGACGAATAGTAGCCAAAGTGTCACTCAGACACATTCACCATGCCAATCAGACACTTGCACACTGCCACTCAGACACTTGCACTCTGCCAATCAGACACTTGCACACTGCCACTCAGACACTTGCACTCTGCCACTTGCACACTGCCACTCAGACACTTGCACACTGCCACTCAGACACTTGCACTCTGCCACTCAGACACTTGCACACTGCCACTCAGACACTTGCACACTGCCACTCAGACACTTGCACTCTGCCACTCAGACACTTGCACACTGCCACTCAGACACTTGCACACTGCCACTCAGAAAAAATGTTTTTAGTAAGGGACCCTGAAATTTCTAGTGGCGGCCTTGACTAAGTGTGTCTGTGTAAGTGTGACTGTGTGTATGTATGCATGACCCTGTGCGTAAGTGTGGCTGTGTATGTAGGCAGGGCAACTTTAAGGGGCCACCGCTGCCCACTTGACAGTTCCCATCCTGTCGGCGGCTATTTCCCGCCTCCTGCACTGAGTGTGCATAGAGGGAAGACTGTGCGGAGGAGACACGAAAGAGCAGCAGCAAGGTGAGTACTGGGGAATGGGGAGAGGGGGTAATGCTTTTCTTGGGAAAACTGGTGGTGGCATATTAATGGACAAACTGACACTGGCATATTAGTGGCCAAACTGACACTGGCATATTAATGGGCAAACTATCTGTGCTATATTATTGGACAAACTAACTGTGGTATGTTAATGGGCAAGCTATCTGTGGCATATTAATGGGAAAACTATCTGTGGCATATTAATGGGTAAACTGGCAGTGGCATATAAATGGGCAAACTGTCTGTGGCATATTAATAGGCAAATACACGGGATTATGAGGAGGGAGAGACATACATGTGAGTTATGAAGAGAAAGAGACAGCAGACATGGGTGTATAGAAGGAGAGACAGACATGCAGAAAAAAAGACCACCATGGGGAGCATGAGGAACAGAAAGATAGACATGGAAAAATATATGGGGTATGAAGGGAGAGATATACATGAGGGTATGAGTTGAGAGAGAGTTATACATGAGGGTATGAGTTGAGAGAGAGAGAGTTATATATGAGGGTATGAGTAGAGAGAGAGTTATATATGAGGGTATGAGTGGAGAGAGAGAGATACATGAGGGTATAAGTGGTGAGAAAGAGAGATACATGAGGGTATGAGTGGAGAGAGAGAGATACATGAGGGTATGAGTGGAGAGAGAGAGATACATGAGGGTATGAGTGGAGAGAGAGAGATACATGAGGGTATGAGTGGAGAGAGAGAGATACATGAGGGTATAAGTGGTGAGAAAGAGAGATACATGAGGGTATAAGTGGTGAGAAAGAGATACATGAGGGTATGAGTGGAGAGAGTTATACATGAGGGTATGAGTGGAGAGAGTTATACATGAGGGTATGAGTGGAGAGAGTTATACATGAGGGTATGAGTGGAGAGCGAGATATACATGAGGGTATGCGTGGAGAGAGAGATACATGAGGGTATGAGGGGAGAGGGAGAAAGACATGGAGGTATGGGAAGAGAGAGACACGTGAGTGACTGACTTGGTGGAATATTATTTATTGCTCCTTGTGTACTTCTTTTCCAATGATGCTCAGCCAGACTAATGGGAGACTTTGGCTGGTTGGACATCATGGGAACTGTAGTTAAAACTGCTAGCCAGCAAAAAGTCTCCCATGTTGCTGGCTGAGCATCATAGACATAAATAAAACCA
Source organism: Pelodytes ibericus (assembly GCA_036172795.1). Classification (NCBI taxonomy): domain Eukaryota; kingdom Metazoa; phylum Chordata; class Amphibia; order Anura; family Pelodytidae; genus Pelodytes; species Pelodytes ibericus. The sequence continues at coordinate 122,498,911 of CM069859.1, forward strand.
CTACACTGTTTTACGGCCAAATAAATATCTTTATTTAAAAAAAAAAAGCTTGTGTTGCTCCTCCATCTAAAAATAAAGTTTGTGCTCTCCACAAGAATCCCCCCACCCCAATAATGAAAAATTAGTATGCCTGGAACATACATGTGTAAAGGGGAGGGGTTTATCATATAGCCACGCCCACCTGGGGGCGCCAAAAAAATCCTGCACCCAGGCGCCCGTGACCCTAGGATCGGCCCTGGCCTTCAGTGTCAAAAAGCCTTACTGAAATATAGATAAGCAATATCTACTGCACAATTCTGATCTATTATTTTAGTCACCCAATAAAAAAAAACTCAATAAGATTAGTTTGGCATGATCTCGCTGAAGTAAACCCATGTTGTTTCTGATTTTGAAATCCATATGATTTTAGATGTTAAACAATGCTATCTTTTGAAAATGGTTTCCATTGATTTTCTCAGTAGCAATGTATTTGTCTTATAGTTTCCCAACTCCTCCCATTTGTTAATTTCAAATCTTCTGAGACTTCCACCTGTTATACATGTAGAGTGAATGTCAGATTAAAAAACAATACATTATTGAATTGATATTATAGTTATTAAATATTCATTAGTTTACTAGAAAACAACAAATAAAAGAACATTTAATGAATAACTTATTATAAAAATAAAAACTAATTATACTTACTAGTTGGCTAACTACTCTTTGTTTTATTAATCTGACCCATAAAATAGATTAAAAAATAAGCCACATTATGACATACAGCCACTGGGCGGCAGTGTGCAACCATTAATATCAGTGGAGCATTGAATAGGAGGTGATTACCACATTTCATACGCAGAAAAGGAAAAGGACTGTTATTTTTGTTTAAAAAAAATAGGAAACCTAATAAACTAAAAACCACAGTTTATTTTGAAAAAAATATATGTAATTTCATTTAATTGCATGTCCTACTATGTATTTATCTGAACAGTAAAATGCTATCACTGTCAGAGATAATTCCTATTAATTTGGATAGATTTGTGTTTTTTTTAGCAATATTACTGAAACGAAGTAATGTTTAATTGTAATAAATATGATTACAATTGGTAGTCCTGGCAATATATATATATATATATATATATATATATATATATATAATTTACCTCATTCCTAATGCCATATATATATATAAAAGCCAATGAATCAGTATAATGTTTATTAATAAAATTATGAACATGCTAATCTAACTGTTTTATTAATTATTGACTATAATTCTCCCCCAGGGTTACCCTATTTCCTACCTATTTAAGCAGTGCTCCATTGCAGCAATTGCTAATGTAAACGGATGCAGTAATGAACCCATAGCATATCTCTGTCACATCCAAAAAGAACATCCATTCTGGAGTTGGGTTGTAATTTTTTCTTAAAAAATGCCACCCATGCCATTGCCTCAAGCACCCTCAGACTCCCATATTCTATTAAAAAAAACCCTAACAATAGGGTTTAACATAGTAATTTAGGTTGAAAAAAGACACAAGTCCATCAAGTTCAACCCTTCTACATATCATTCACGCTTTTGATCCAAAAGATGGCAAAATTAATTTTTCAAGTAAAATGTTAGAAAAAGTTTTTCTTTTCAATTTTCCATCATACTTCATTTTTTTCTATAGTAAATTATATGATATGATCAAACTAAAGGTATAAATAAAGAAAGCCCTTCTTATGCTGAAAAAAAAACAATATATAATTTGTGTGGGTACAATAAATGAGAAAGAGGAATATGACAAGCCAACACTGCAGAAGTGTTAAAACAGCCTGTGTCACAGCACACGCTCGCTGCTGGTATGTTGAGGGAAAGATTGAAGGACTGAATGGAGCCAACCATGGGTTCCATATTCATGCGCAGGGGCGTTGCTAGGTCTCCAAAAGATCCGGGGCTGGAGCCTATGATATATTTGATAGAAGTGGAGTAAATAAGATCACATGCTTAGGCGGCATACAGACTGATATAATTGATGCCAATGAACAATAGGTATATATGGGTATATATCGGGGCTTAACAAATCCCGGGCACCATGAAATTATACCTGGCGCCCAGTTATTGTTGTCCCTGCATGGTGCCCTCGCCGCTGGGATCATTTTATTTTTCCAGCGGAGCGCGGGGGAGCAGTCTGTGCACCGGCTGCACAGTCTTCCTGCTCCATCTCGAGCTCTGAGTGTGCTCAGCAGGGCTAGAAACAAAAGCAGGGCACAGACCAGGCTAGAATGAGGGATGTCTGCCTGTGACCGACTGTATGTGTGTATCTGTCTGTATGTGTCTACCTCCACAGCAATAAAAGTCACAGTAATGTGCAATGTGTGACTATAACACAGACTCCACAGCAATAAAACTCATAGTAATGTGCAGTGTGTGAGTGTATCACACACTCATGCTGCACATTACTGTACCACAATACACAATAAGACTTGCAGCACACAAAAAACTCACATTACTCAAAGTTACACTTATACACAGCCACAAATACACACACATGCAGCCACACATACACACACATTCATACTTGCACAGTCACACATACATACACACACCCTTACACACAGAGACACACAATCCCACTTACACACACCAACTTACATCACACACGCACACACTTGTATGTGAGCAAATTCCCATGATTTCAAAATAACTGAGCATACAAAAATTTGTGTACGTTGCATACAACATTAACCAGTCTCATAATATGCCATAATATAGGGGATATCACACACACAGACAACCACCCTGACACCCCCCCCCCCCCATAGATACCCTTACATAGACAACCTTACACTCACACACACACACATCCAGACAACCTTACACACAGACACCCTTATACACACAGATGGCCTTTCCCACACAGACATTCTGCCAACGAGACACGTGTGTAAACCTGCAACTCGCACACGCACATCACAAATATATATATATTTTTTTTTTAATAAAAAGGGGTCAAAACTTGGGGCGAATAGGCTGAGGTATGAAGGTGTGCTCCTTCTACCCTGGGGAGAATAGGCTGAGATATGAAGGTGTGCTCCTTCTACCCTGGGGAGAATAGGCTGAGGTATGAAGGTATTCTCCTTCTACCAAGCTCATAAAAGAGAGAAGTGCAGGGAATTGAGAGGGGAATTCAACTGAATGGGAGAATTTCTCCAACTCTGCTACTTTAGCCTTCAGTTTGAAATTCTCATCTCACTTCCCTGCAATTCTCTCTTTCATGACTAAAGCCCATGATATAATGAGCAGCTCATTCATTCATAATGTATGGGTTTAATACTATAACCAGGTACATGGGATATTTAATGCCATGTGTATGGACTTTTATTGCCATCAATATAAAGACTATATATAAAGTCACTATTATTCATATTGAATGTGATAATTAGGTGTGAAAATAAAAATGGGATGAGCACTGTTTCACACTTGATTATCACATTCAATATGAATAATAGTAATTAATCACATTTTCTCCTAGTAATCTCACTGCCACTCACAAACACTCATAACTCTGCCACTCACGCTTTCACTCTCGCACACTTACACTCTGCCACTCACACACACTCATAACTCTGCTGCTCACGCTTTCACTCTCGCACACTTACACTCTGCCACTCACACACACTCATAACTCTGCTGCTCATGCGTACAACCGAAAGAGATTCGGTTTATAGACTTTTGGTTTATAGAAAGCCCATAGCATTACATACAATGTATATGTATGTAATGCTAGGGGCTTTCTTTAAACCGAAAGTATATAAACCGAATTTCTTTCGGTTTATAGACTTTAGTTTTATAGAATGCATGTAATGCTATGGGCTTTCTATAATCCGAAAGTCTATAAACCGAAAGAGATTCGGTTTATAGACTTTCGTCTATAATTAAGTAACTTTGAAAGATACATTTAAACCTTCAGGTTACACGAATATAACCATTCGTATTACAACAGTGCCATCTACTGGCCAAACGTAAAATTAACTGCCATTGAACATACTTTCGTTTTATAGAATGCATGTAATGCTATCGGCTTTCTATAAACCGAATCTCTTTCGGTTTATAGACTTTTCGGTTTATAGAATACCAATAGCATTGCATGTATTCCATAAACGAAAGTCTATAAACCAAAAGAGATTCGGTTTATAGACTTTCAGTTTATAGAAAGCCCATAGCATTACATGCATTCTATAAAACGAAAGTCTATAAACCGAAAGAGATTCGGTTTATAGACTTTCGGTTTATAGGAAGCCCATAGCATTACATGCATTCTATAAAACGAAAGTCTATAAACCAAAAGAGATTCGGTTTATAGACTTTCGGTTTATAGAAAGCCCATAGCATTACATACAATGTATATGTATGTAATGCTATGGGCTTTCTGATTGGCTGCCCTGCAGCCTTTCAAAATGTGCCATTAAATCGCCGAACCCCGAACTCCAACCCGAACATACAGTGAAATGTCCGTGTTCGGGTCCGGGGTCCAAAAACCGTAATGTTCGATACGAACCCAAACAGTGCGGTTCGGGTTCGCTCAACACTAAATGTGTATGCAAATGCTAATGTGAACAGTAAGGATGATTTACAGTAGGGGGACAAGGTGGGCAGTGACGCAAGAGAAGCCACAAGTAGGGGTACACAAAATGTGGGCACTGGAGTAGAAGAGCGAACACAGAATATGGTGAAATGTAAGTTGTTTGTTACAGCACATACGACTAAGTTATGAATTATGGGATTCCTTTAATATGACATTTTTTTCTTATATTTAAGGTTTAACAACTTGGTTGTTCCATGCAGGGTACTGCAGTAGGTTCATCTCTGTTAGATAAATGCAGTTTGAGCAACCTCAGTCTGGCAGGCTAAATATAAATAATGCTCAAAGTGAGCAACAGTTATTTAATCAAATCTCTCTTAATACCAGAACCAGGCAATTCTGTGACATCACTGGTGAAGTTTGAAGGTTTCAGTAGTGAAGGTCTCACAGTGTTTTGGTAGGTACCCACAGGGTCTGTAAAGACCCCTATTGGGTCTCTGCTTCTTGCATAAACTAAGTCGCCTAAACTAAACTTTTTTGTCACTTGTACCTCTAGGCTTAGTGACTGCGGTTTTTTCACCTGTCCATTCCATCTACCTTTGCTGTGCACCTTTTACTGGATTTTGGAATACAATACAAGTTTTTCTATATCGATATTTATCGACTCCTGGAGTGCCGATGGTCTACTTTCTTTCTCTCTCATCGCTGATTGCAGGGTGCGAGCCAGGCACCTGTAGAGACACCGGAGTCGAAGTGTGGGATTTACAATCCATTGACATAGCAGGCTGGTAAAAAATTGTCTTGAGGCCAATGTTAAGTCTATGGAGTCATTAGCATGGCCTGTATTTTTTTTTTTAGTAGAAGAGGTGGCAACCCTACCTCTAATATAGAAGCACAACTGTAAAATTCAGTGTCCGAAGAATGAGGATAAATTGGCACTTTTGATAGTACATGCAAATCTATCCACTCACCAGCAGCTTGCCATACTTCCTTGGGAAGCAGGCAGCACAGTCAGCTCAGGTCAGGTCAGGTGCTATTAGCACCACTAGGCTTTTTAAACATAAAAACCGGAATGTCAGATGAGCTGTCAGTAGTCCTGCAACTAGAAAAATATATTTTGTTGAAACTACTTTTTTCCTGAAGTAACTTGGACAACTTTTCTTGTAGCAATCCAATTTAGCTTTCCATAATCAATTCAGTACCAAGAAACAAATCACTCCACAAACGTATTCCATCTTTACAACACTCCAATCTTTTATTTTTTATTTTTTTGCTGTGAATTGAAAGGTCTTCAATAACTCACCAAATACCAATATTCCCAAAGACACAAAAATGGTACATGTCATATATAACTTACAGACTTCCTGTCGTTTCATTAAAGAACTACCACTATTTTCAGCTGATCCGGTCAAGTCAAAAGGGATTGACTGATAAATTACCTCACCCAAAACAAAATGAATAGACTTCCTGGAGAAATGAGTCACAATGTATTTAAAACAACACACCTGTAACTCTCTTTCTACACATTTATTTATATCACAGTGTTCGCATTAAAGGCTATATTTTGAATTTCATTGAACATTTAATCCTCTCTCCTAGCAGAAGAATGTGGAACACACTACAGGCTTTTTTAAAAAGAAAACACATTTAATTAATTTGTTCTTTGTTAAACCTTGCACAAAGTAAACTAAATAAAGAGACTGCAAATAATAGTGTTTTGTATCAACTACAGACTGTAATTTAGAGAAAGATATGATTTTCATAAACAAAGAAAGTTGTTTCATTTCCTCTTTACCTATTCAATAAGTAGGTGTGAAACAGGTTCTTCAGACACAAGGTTAGCTGGCCATATCCTGAGAATGCAGTTCATCAGTAATCAGAAGCTTCATGCTTCTTGGGGTCTACTCAACTTAGGTTGCTGAGTTGGTAAAAATCTCCAATGCAGCTGAATGGGAGAATTTTTCCAGCTCAGGTACTTAGTGCCCAAAATGCATCCTACAAATATTAATGCATATTACGGTGGTGTATCACCACAATTACTGTGCTTTCAAAGTAAGTTAAAATGCATGTTTTACATTTACATTGTTTAACATATAAAATACTTACAGCTCAATGAAATTATGAAATTATAGCAGTTTGCAAGAAACTAGGACTGCCCATACTAACCGAGTAAAGTCATTTCCTTTTTTTTTCTTGCTGCAATAATCAGTGAGGATAATTTCATTCAAATGAATGGAATTTCCTTTCTCTCTAGTGATGTCATCAGACAATGTGTTGTACTGTTAAGAGATCTACTATTTACAAGAGCAAGTATATCACAGTCAGCACAATGTATTCAATTCCAGGAGCACAGGAAGGGATTAATGAATCAAAATTTAAATCCTCAGTATCTATAAAATCAGTGCTGCCGCACCTGCAGTAAACATGCAAAATAATCACTGAGGAGAGCTTGAGTCAAATGTAAAAAATGTTTTTTGTGCAGAATGCCTGCATCAAATCACATTTGAAAAAAAACCCTGTGCACTATACAAGCAGTAATCTTCATCTTGCACCAAAGTGAGTTTGGGGACTAGACTCCCTTTAAGGCCAAATTAGCTGAGTTGGTAAAATTCTCTGATTTAGCTGCATAAGACAATTTTTCCAACTTGACTACTTTGGCCTAATGTTTTAAATGACCATCTAATTTCCAATGCTCTCTTTATGGAGTAGACCCTTTAGAACTTAATAAGCTTAATCCATATATATAGAAAAAGGTACTTAGACATTGAATGAATATATTTTAAAACAAAAAAATTGTTGAGAACAAATAACTCATCATTTGGATTCCTACTTTCAAACTAACGATACTGAACATTTTACTCCAAACACTTTGTGAAGCGCACAAAAAGTAGTAATTACAGGTCATTTCATTCAATTAGCTTCTTTTTTTTAAAACAAAAAACAAATCAACTTTAGTAATCGTAACACAAGAACTACATACATAATAACTATTAAATAAAATCATCCAATCAAAGCAGTTAGCTCAAAAAATCCATACGTTGAAGTTTGCGATCAACAACATTCACCTAGGCAATTTGAATTCTTCATGATTAGACTTAAACAAATGTTACACATATGGTAATGAACCATCTTCTTTACCCACATACAAATTAACAAAGCACTCCTTTTGTTCTATAATTGATTACATTCTAGACCCAAACAAAAAAGAATCTACAATCCCAAACAAACGGTAGACTTTGCCAAAACTATAAAACCTTATTTAATTTTTAAAAAACAGCCTTTAACACATATAAATACCAAAGTGGAAACAGATAAGTATCTTGATAAATGTCACTGCCCACAAACATCAAAACAACACAGAAAATGCCTTTGCGAACCTATTTCAGAAATTATATTTGTAAGATCTTTTGATCTCCCCAGCATGCACCTCTGGGCTGGGTTTTTGTTCTTAAAAAAAAATTAGTGTCCGTCCAGCTTTGTGGCAAGGCTTTGTCGCTGACACTGGTATTCCTGGTTGCTTCAGCCAGATTTGTGTGCTTAAGACAAGTAGCAACAGCAATAACTCTACTAAATGTGCAGTTTTTCTTTACTTTCTTTACAGGATGCAGCACTTGTAGAAGGTATTCCTCTTGTAAACATAATCCTTATAAATTGTATGCATTAAATGTGCTATCAATGTCTAGAAACATTTACCTTAATGCCTTTGGGGAAATTAAAATCACAGATATTCTAGCATTATAATACATAATATTATTCTTTTACCCATGTAGTGAGTCACTAGTTACAAGGATGTGCTTATCCTGTAAAAGCACTGCAATTTCGCTGTAGTTATAAAACATAATTTGGTCTTGATGGGAATTTATCCCAAATAAACTTTATCCACAAGGCATTTCTTAATCACTGTATATCATTTATTTATTGTGCATCATATGTCATTTACTGTATGTATATATTTTTGCAGACATACTAATGGTATGCTCTTCTCTGCATTAAACGTATAATATAATATTTTAATGGAATACAGCAACCAGATTAGCAATGCTTGTCTTTCTTTCACTAATGAAATTCCTACTGACAGATATTCCATTTGCTGCCTGTAGTGAAGACTTCATGTGTAGCTGGGGCCCGAAATCTGTGTCATCTACAAGAGCAGGCCTGTTCTGCTGAAGATAAAATAATGTATGCTATTATTATAGTTTGCCTTTCAAAGATGAAAAAAATCTATGCTGTAAATGTGAAGGGTTTCAAAAGTACTAATTATCAGTATCCAGTAAATTTGATTTGTATCTACATGGACAACTAAATCTGGCTAAGAATAGCTGTTGTTATAGTTTAATATGTATATACATGTTTTTTGACAACCTCTGTTATTACAGGCATCCACTTGAGATGTGTATATAATTCACCACTGAATTGATCACTCAATTAAATTCAATACAGATACAATGCAAATAAGGGGAGCAAATGGCTTTTGGATGACTTTTAGGGTACCGCAGGAATGAAAAACAATAAACAGTAGCTGTTGTATACAAAATGGTATTTAGATACAGAAGACCATTGCACACTCTTTTAAGGTGTAGCAAACAATCCCTTGACAAATAATAATGACACACATATTACATGTATCTAGAAAACAAACCAAAGTCTAGGTGAATGAAATGTACCAAACATATTATAATTTTCCAAACATAAATGCAGATACATAAAGGAACTGCATAAAAACAAACAAACAAGAGTGAAGTATCCTTGCAGATATTTTTGGTTTTATATGCAGGCCACAAATAATATTTCTAATGTATTCTAATAAAGGAAAATGTAACAGTACTCTGTAATAAAATTACAAAGAATTACATTGAACAAATAACTAAATGAGGCTTTAGTACTGTTTGATATATAATCAACCAGCCATTAATACTTTCTATCATTGCATAATTAGTCAGACAGAGTGTAGTATAACTCTCATCATTATATAGTTAGCCAGAGCAAACAAGTAAAGGGAATATCTCTCAAAATCCCCGCTTTCCTATGCCGTAGCCCCTTAAACATTAAGGTAAACCCAGAATCAGAAAGGTTGCTTCACATCAGCCACTCAATCATGGGACTTCAAATGTCGGACAATTTATGGCTGTCAGGCGCTCTGTTGTAGAAAGTTAGTTTTAGGAGGTGCAGATTAGTTTATTTAGGGTTAGTATTAAACTGTTAGGGTTAGTATTCTAGTATCCTAGAAATAAAATAGGGCGAGGAACTAATTAAACTATTTAGAAAATTGAGAAGACTAGATGGGCCAAATTGTTCTTATCTGTTGACACATTCTATGTTTCTATTATGGTATGGTATTATGGTTTGACGTTGACAGTTCAGCACCGAAACAGCCAAGCTGAAATTCTCTAATTCCAGTTCTCTAAGTTCCATGTAAACTCACTGCAAACAACTGTCCTAGACACAGTTAGAAATATTAAAAATAAATAAATGGCAATTTCAATACACCAAATCATCAATAACCAAATCCTGTGTTTAGCTGCACAGTAATTCATCATTATAAGCTCCACGTTCACACTAACCACCTGCCAATTGAATTATATATAAAAATTGTTCAACAATATTATGACACAAAGGCATAAAACTGCCAGGTACCTATCATGTGTGGGTACAGCAGGGATCACCCACAAAAGATTGTATGATGTGTTCATATGACAGGGCGACCTCCACTAGCCCAATACAACTTGGCATATATATATATATATATACAGTGGATATAAAAAGTCTATACACCCCTGCTAAAATGTCAGGTTTCTGTGCTGTAAAAAAAATGAGACAAAGATAAATCATTTCAGAACTTTTTCCACCTTTAATGTGACCTATAAACTGTAAAACTCAATTGAAAAACAAACTGAAATCTTTTAGGTAGAGGGAAGAAAAAATATAAAAATAAAATAATGTGGCTGCATAAGTACATACACCCTTAAACTAATACTTTGTTGAAGCACCTTTTGATTTTATTACAGCACTCAGTCTTTTTGGGTATGAGTCTATCAGCATGGCACATTTTGACTTGGCAAGATTTGCCGACTCTTCTTTGCAAAAACACTCCAAATCTATCAGATTGCGAGGGCATCTCCTGTGCACAGCCCTCTTCAGATCACCCCACAGATTTTCAATCAGATTCAGGTCTGGGCTCTGGCTGGGCCATTCGAAAACTTTAATCTTCTTCTGGTGAAGCCATTCCTTTGTTGATTTGGATGTATGCTTTGGGTCGTTGTCATGCTGAAAGATTAAATTCATTTTCAGCTAGCAGGTTTTGTGCCAATATTGACTGGTATTTGGAACTGTTCATAATTCCCTCTATCTTAACTAAGGCCCCAGTTCCAGCTGAAGAAAAACAGCCCCAAAGCATGATGCTGCCACCACCATGCTTCACTGTGGGTATGGTGTTCTTTTGGTGATGTGCAGTGTTGTTTTTGCGCAAAACATATCTTTTGGAATTATGGCCAAAAAGTTCAACCTTGGTTTCATCAGACCATAACACCTTTTTCCACATGCTTTTGGGAGACTTCAGATGTGTTTTTGCAAAATGTAGCCTGGCTTGGATGTTTTTCTTCGTAAGAAAAGGCTTTCATCTTGCCACAATACCCCATAGCCCAGACATATGAAGAATACGGGAGGTTGTTGTCACATGTACCACACAGCCAGTACTTGCCAGATATTCCTGCATCTCCTTTAATATTGCTGTAGGCCTCTTGGTAGCCTCCCAGACCAGTTTTCTTCTCGTCTTTTCATCAATTTTGGAGGGAGCTCCAGTTCTTGGTAATGTCACTGTTGTGCCATATTTTCTCCACTTGATGATGACTGTCTTCACTGTGTTCCATGGTATATCTAATGCCTTGGAAATTCTTTTGTACCCTTCTCCTGACTGATCTCCTTTTAACAATGAGATCCCTCTGATGCTTTGGAAGCTCTCTGTGGACCATGGCTTTTGCTGTGGGATGCGACTAAGAAAATTTCAGGAAAGACCAACTAGAGCAGCTGAACTTTATTTGGGGTTAATCAGAGGCACTTTAAATGATGGCAGGTGTATGCTGACTCCTATTTAACATGATTTGGAATGTGATTGCTTAATTCTGAACACAGCTACATCCCCAGTTATAAGAGGGTGTGCACACTTATGCAACCACATTATTTTATTTTTATATTTTTTCTTCCCTCTATCTAAAAGATTTCAGATTGTTTTTCAATTGAGTTGTACAGTTTATAGGTCACATTAAAGGTGGAAAAAGTTCTGAAATGATTAATCTTGGTCTAATTTTTTTACAGCACCTGACATTTTAACAGGGGTGTGTAGACTTTTTATATCAACTGTATATATATCCCCTTAGTGACAAGACATTTTCACCTTGACTTTCCCTTGGTGACAATGGCTGTTTTGACATTTCTAGGGTGTTTGTGTTTAGCTGTAATTTTTTTCTTTCTCACATACAGTACCCACACAAATTATATGTTGTTTTTATCGTCATAAGAAGGGCTTTCATTAGATACCATTATGTTCATCATATCTTATAATTTACTACAAAAAAAATCATAAAATATGAGGAAAAATTTTAAAAAACCCACTTTTTCTAACTTTGACCTAAAATATAATTTACACAAATAAAATCATTAAAAAAGACCCCGTCTAAATAGTTTCTAAATGTTGTCCCGAGTTAAAAAATATGCATGTTTCCATATTTTTCGGTATTTTTTTGCGAGTTATGGGGCAAAAACCAAAAATAGTGTTTTTTGTTTTTTTACTATATTGACCTTTTGACCCCAACCCGAACCCAAAATTTAACCCTAACACTAAATGTAACCCCAACTCTAATCCTCATCATATCCCTTAATATTTTTTAATTTAATTTTAACCCTATCCCTTATGCTAAAAATTATTTAATTTTAACCCTATAGGCTAATATAGCTATATAACCTGTTTTTAATTAATTAAATATGTATTTTAATTATTTTCCATTGCAATGCTACTTAACTACCACTAGGGGCAGTGAAGTAGCATTTTCAGAGTGACGGAAGTGAAGTTACTTTCACTTCCGAAGCTCAGACCGGCAGAGGGCTTAGCCATATTGACGGAGCAGCATGCTCCGTCAATATGGCTCCCCACGATCGTGGGTGCTCCAAAACAGAAATTTCAGTGCTGGCTATTGCCTCTACCGTCGCGAAAACCGCTTGATTCACCGCAGGACGTGCCAGGCACGTCCTTTGTTGTAAAGGGAGTTTCTCCCAGGACGTGCCTGGCACGTCCTTTGTCGCGAAGGTGTTAAATATACACACACACACAAGCCACAGATAAATAAATAGGTAGCTGCTGTTTCAAAACGTATTTTGAAATATATTCACCCAAAGATGGGTCTCATATATAGTATAGAATATGTATATATAGTATGTAATAGTACAGAGGAATATTACAGCTAAACCAAACACAGCAGAATTGTAAAAACAGTCATAGCTGTGGTTATATAAATAAATAAATGATTAAAATACCCTATCTACCCCACCTACCTCTACTTGCCTAGGTGGGGTGCAATTCAATAAAATACCCCAACCTGTAAAACAAAACCACAATTTGAGTGCCATGAGAGTGGCCATGAATGTTTAATAATTAGAAAATTGAGACTACCTATATCAATGCAGTTGTATAATATTTTGTTATGATATATCACTAGTTTTTCTTGTCTTTCCAGTTTTTGTACAGATTGAAGTCTAGATGCTCTGGCACAGCTGCACTTCTATCAAATATTTACTTTTGTAACATAATAAGGAACCTTGAATTTATAATAGTGGAGAGAAAGTGGAGAAGGAAGACAGATCAAAAAAATAATGTGAAAGGAATTGTTTGGAAAGAGAATCACTCAGAGTCAATTCATGCTTGTTAGGTGACTCAAGACTGTTGATAGTTACCCTTCAGTGTATGTTCCAAAGGCCTTCAGCTGCCCTTTTTCCTGGATCCCTGGGAGAGATTATTACAACAGAAGTAGACTGCAAGGTTTGTGGGAGAAACATGAGTGCCATGGGGACCAACGTTTCAGATATGTTGCAGTGGGGACTCTCACAAAGGCTGTTAATGTGAGTCTTTTATTTTATAAGTATATTATATGAAAGGGATTCAAAACCTCATTATGCTAGTATCTATTATTGACCAATTACAATATTAAAATCTAAATAAACTTAAAATACAACAGTCGGCAATATATCAAGTTCTGTTTATTTGCGAGAACAAGTGTAGGCATTTTAAATAGAATATTGAGTCCTCTTTTCCTCTATAGCTCAATTAGGGGGGACATCTGGGGTCAGATAGGTATGATGTTCCATCATATGACCCAAGATTCTAAACCACATTACTGCCCCCTAATAGTGTTACATAAGCAAAAAGAGACCTTTATTTTTTTATTCTTTCATTAAACATTTTTATTTAAAATTCCTACTCTTCATGCTAAACAGAACTTACTATTTTGAGAATGTCCTTAAAAGTGCACTTATTTCTATTTTTTTCTTTCAAATTAATCTGCACAAATGAAATAAAGTTTCCTGCTATGAGGAAAAGTGGTAGAAAATGTTCACTGTTTTTGTTAAACCTGTACATTTCATTGGATTGAAAGATCTCTCAGAACTACGAGTTGAGACTTTTTGAAAATGAGAGCACATACTTGAAAATCTATTAACTTGTGCTAGAGTTTCAATAAAATATTTTCTATGACAAATTTAAAAAACAGATCACGTATAAAACCAACTGGCGTTTTGTTCTTTTTGAAAACAGTATGATTCGCCAATATATAGCATCATAGGATGAAAAGTAAGCCATAGAACGATCATAAAATAAATAAAGGTTTCATTGATAGTAGGCCTCTCTTGGACAATTGTCTTAATTCTGCCTTCACTTCCAGCCATGTCATGGTCACCATCTTATGTTCAGTATCAGCTGATGGCAGAAAGTATTTGGGACAAATGACCCTTTTCTCAAGTAATGACAAGAATAAAATGTAGACATGTTTAGAATCCAGTACTCCTGAGTTCCGCCAAGCCTGTAAAACAAGCAGTTTTCTGGCAACCAGCTTTGTGACAGAACACTACTCTAAAGTATTCAGTGTTCAATATGCCCTATTCATCAATGGCAAACACTGCTGAAGAACAGTGAAGATGAATGTGTCTCAGACTGATCTCATACAAAGCTCTCCTGATGGCACACTAGATTGATTATACCATGGATCTTTAAGCCTCTGTGTTCCACCAAAATGTAATAAATAATTTTATTAGACTTTTAGTTGGTATTTTATTATTATGGTTTTATTTAGTGTGGCTTTTTGAATTAAGATTTGTAAAGATGGCATCCAATTTAATCATATGATAAAGAGTTTCTGTTCAATAGATTGAAAATAAATCTGTACAGCTTTAACTATACAATGTTTACAGCTATACATTGTAATACCTGTATTTGGTTAGGCTAAGTAATGAATTCCATTTGTATATATTTTGTATATTATTTACAGTAGATGTACACACTCTATAGAAAGGACACAGAATAAAAATACTACTAAATTAATAGAGCTATTGGAATTAGTATGTTATTTCTAGATATCATACATCACTACACATGCACTTATTGCATACAATAGACATACTGCCTCTAACTCTCATGGCCAAGGCTTTGTTATTATGCCCACCATTTTCTGTGTGTACACTAAATTACCATTTAAGTCATATCATCTCACAAAGTTATCATTAGGTAAATAGAACACAATATTATTGGAAGGATAGAAAGTGGGTGAAGCAGTCCAGTATAAACAACTTTAAATTATAGATATATATGTACACAGTGTTAAGATTAACCTCTTCCAAGAACAACTGTATGTTAATAGAAAACCCATTTTGACTATAATATCAAAGACAGGCAATGGGAGAGTCTGCCAAGCCCCCTCACAATTGTAAATAGGGGTGGGGGTGGGGAGGTGGCACGAGGTTTCTAATTTTTAGAATCAAATGGTTTAGAAACTCTAGAAAGTTAAAGTATTGATCAGTAAACAGCACATAAAAAAAACAAAAAGTTTAAAATTAGTATATTAAACTGTAAACAATGAAAGGGATAAAAGGACTGACACACAGGTTAAGAAATATGAAGTTGGCCATTATTAATTTAAAAAAAAAAACCTCTTGGGCTTCACTGTATAAATAGGAGAGGTTATTGAAATGAAAAAATGTTAAGGAGACTTTATCTTAGTCGCGCATAAAACATGCATTGACATGACAGAAGAGACCATAAGACACCATTTTGTGAATGAAAAACAAAATAGCCACTCACCTTTTGGCATGCATTACAATGGGAGCCAAATAACACTCTCCTGAAACATTTCTGCAACAAATTTACACAACGATTACACTAAACCGCAAGGTATTATTAGAGCTATATTCAATAACCAAACCATTGAATATCCACAAACTTGAATGGGTTAAACAAAGTTCAGTGATAGCTCTACAATAATATGTATGCTTAATTGATAAATGTATTCAAGTAAAAATAAATGAAAGCTTATACTTAGTTGTCACGAATGCACCCTACTCCAAGAGTGCATGTGACTGGGTTATGGTGGTTAAAGGGTTAAAATTCACTCTCTGTCTGCCCTAGACTAGAAATAATGATACAAATCTCCCTTTAACACCACCCACACTTAATTATACTGATGTTACTAATGTCCTAACAGTGCCACCATCAAGACAATTTATAAATTACCTACCTGACCATTTTCAATCTGGCTTTAGACCCTTACACTCACTAGAGTATGAAATGACCTCCTTTCATCCAAATCTAAAGGCCACTTCTCAGTGATGATCCTCTTAGATCTCTCTGCTGCCTTTGACACTGCTGACCACCGCCTCCTTCTTAATAGATTATCCTAGTTTGGCATAAATGGTACGGCACTCTCTTGGATCGAGTCGTACTTATCTGAGGGCTCCTATTCAGTGTCGCTTGCTGGAGCGACATCGTTGCCTTTTCCGCAAGGATCTGTAATGGTCTTGTTCAGGAGATGGATCACTAGTGCTGATGAGGTTACGGGTACGCTCACTAAGTACCGTAGGTAGCAAGTATTGGTCTTCACCTTAATGACTACACACCCTTGGTTGATACGCCGGTGGTATGTCACCAAGGACTTTGCTGAAACACTTACAACCGGGTACCCAGCAAGCAGAGCCCGTATAGGATAGCACAGGACGACAGGCAAACGGAGAGTCAGAAAATGTCTGGCCTCAGCAGCTTCTTATTAGATGATGGTATCCTTAAAGCTTCAAGGGAGATAACATGCTGTGTGTATCAATTTAAATTAGTCAGTAAGGCCACATTTTAGAGTTTGTTATTTAATGCAGTAGGAGGTGGTGTATTTGAGTTATTTGTTATGCAATATAGGGTACATAACATAGCAGTATAAATGAATAATACCTAAGCTACCATTTTTAAGTCTATTTTTTACATTTCTTTGCTTTTGGGGATATATATTTTTATATATATATATATATATATATATATATATATTTATTTAATAAAACTATTTTTATTATTTAATAAGCTGGATTCAATGGCCCCATTAATCACAAATCTGACTTTAGCAGTAAAATAACTGGCGTTCATGACTCAATTACCACATAGACAGTGATTCGATATAAAAATATATGGGCAAAAATTCATTTTTAATTGCCTGTTAATTTACCGACTTAATGCAGCCGGTATATGCCCATTTGAACTATTTCAGTGCTGTAGGGAAATCAAATAGTACTACCTAGAAAAAATAAATAAGTACCATTTGAACTCTCAGCTCTATTGTGCGTTAACAAATCTTTACTTTTGGATGGAGTTACCGTCTAACATTGAATCTAGGCTGTTAAGGTTTTTGTCTGTGCTATTTGGAAGCGCTGTATTTTTTACCAATGCAACCTATAAATTATGTTCTATTTAATATTGCTCTGGCACATGACTGTACATACAAAGTCCAAGGACATCACTGTCACTTAGAGTAGATTTCTTAGTAATAATGTAAAAAGACGATTACCTTATGGTTAACATACACAAAAACAACCCAACTGTTGCTCAGTGAATTGACATTGTTTCCACTAGCTTCCCATGATAACAGAATCACTAAAGGAAAATAGCTGTTTATGTTAACGCTGCAGTATATGAAATTTAATCTGCCTTTGAGTTTTCAAACATGGAAATATAGAAAAATCTTGGCTGTCTCTGCTTTGAACAAACTATGAACAAAAACATATAATAAAGCGACAAACTTCAAAGTAAATATTGTTCAACATTCAAATAGGTTTGAGGTTAAAAAAAATATTCTGGAGAAAGTTCATGCTGTGAGATGTTTTCATATGAATTGATTATTATAACCAATCTATTTTTTCCCCAGGATTCACAATGAAATAGGTCTGTTCTTTGATTTGTTTATAACATCACTGCTTCTGATTTATTTTACAAAGTGTTCTTAAGTAGCCAGTATTTTAAATACATTCATGCTTTAATGAAATCTATCACCTATTATAAACATTAATAATGTTGAAAATTGAAAGATAATTTAAATGTTGAAAAGAAAATATCTTTGTGATATTAACATTTCTTATATTAATCAAATAATCTTCTACAATGTACCATATATTATATACAATATTGTAATACTGAGCAGGTTCCGAACTGTTGGGGAACACAAATTAAATGCAGGAACCCAAAGGGACACCTCCTCCGTAATTATGCAGGTGCTTAAACAATAAGCGTTATAGGAAACACACGTAAATACATTGTTTTTACATATTCAACTTTGTTATCTAAATATAATATGTAGATACAATGGCCATAAGTACCTTCTAAATACAATTTCCTTTGAAAATTTACACTTTTGAAGAATACATTTTGCAGACCCACAATAAATCTAAATACCTGTGTATTTGGATAGTTGGCTCATTGATTACTGGCACGTAAGACTGTGTTGTACAGTTTCTGTCCTGATGCTAGTGAAGTGACCATGAATAACAATCTTAATTTCCACCCACATGTGCAATCAGTCTACCTTTAAATTGGATTTATTTTCATGATACATTCTGAGATTCTATTATAAAGTCAAATAATAATAGGAGTGTCTCCATGCAATGGATGTCCTGCACTATCCTTTTATAAAGACATCAAAAGCTAAGCTATCTATATGAATGAAGGCAGCAGCAGAAGACGCCAACAGTTGAATAACTAGATGTAAAAGATAAGAAGTAATAAAAGAGAAATGATGGTAAATCATCATGTAACAGGACTTGTTAACATCCAACATAGACTTGCAAAATGCAAAATACAACAAGAATATTATATATATTTATATTTGTCAAGTGATTTTCAGAACAAGTACAAGTGAAGGACACAACAAACCCACAAGATATGTTAAAAGTAATTTATTAACCTCAAGTCCCAGGCAGGGTTCAGAAAGATGCAATGACTTTTTACGCTTCAGTGTTTATATCAGAGGAGGGAAACTGATAGAAGTAAACATGTTTTCTTGTGCAAGGAGGACAACTAAATGTTAAATGTAATTTGGATAGCATCATAACAGGCTATCAACAAAATAAAATGTCACTAGAATGACAAACTGCAGGGCCTAATGTCATCTGTTCAGAAAGGGAAGGGAAGAACAGAGATAAGTGAGAGAGTTTTAATTCAGAATTACAGTCAGTAAGTGAAAGATGCTGAGAAACGTTCAGTAATGTCATCCTGAAATAATTTATAATACCCTTTTGTAAATGCTTATGGGAGTATTTGAACAGAAGACATCCAGTGACATGAAATATGCAAACCCCTGATTCCTCCTTATCCGCATACAGATAGAATGGAAGGGTACATTTCACTGAGGAGAAACTCTTAAAACATCATACTATTTTAGCTAAAATTTTGGCCTGGTGCATATATAAGATTTTGTCACACCTGACATATATGAAGCTAAAAAAGGAGATGGATGAATATTAGACTTGGGCGCCGCCATTTTTTTCTTTTAGTTTTGGTCCTCTAGTACGAAAACAAAATTAATTTAGTTTGAAATTTGAAGAATTTCTTTCAGATGAAATCACGAAATTCAGCTTGTTTCAGGCCAATCACAGCAGCAGTTTGAATGCCGAAATGCTGTCAGCTTATTTTAGGGCCATTTTGGCAGCAGTGTGACTCAAAATGATGTTGAAATGTCTATAGAAATGTTTGGCAAAAGATCTGTTTATCGGAAATCAGAGCTTCCTGAGTGGAGCAATGAATGAAATTAATGTGAACAAATGATTTTCATTCATTCTGCATTCATTTTTTTGTCCAGCTTTAATTTCATTTTTGGACAAATGGCGAGTAGGCAAAAATGCTGATTTTCATCCGAATATGTCCGAAAATGAATGCCCAAGTCTAATAAATATTTAAATATGTATAACATTCTCAATTTAAATGTGAAAGACACCAATCAGCCATAACATTATGACCCCAGACAGGTGGCAAGCTGGCAGAACCAATGTGATGCTTTGGGAAATGTTCTGCTGGGAAACTTTGGGTCCTGCCATGTGAATGCTACTTTTACACATACCACCTACCTAAGAATTGTTGCAGACCATGATGGTATTGGTCTCTTTATGCAGGATAATGCACCCTGCCACAAAGCAAAAATTGTTCAGGAAAGGTTTGTGGCACACATCAATAAGTTCAAAGTGTTGACTTGTCCTCCACATTCCCCAGAACTCAATCCAGTCGAGATGTGCTGAACAAAAAAGTCTGATCCATGGAGGCCCCTCCAACGTAACAAATTACAGGAATTAAAGCATCTGCTGCTAATGTCTCGGTGCCAGATACCATAGAACACCTTCAGAAGTCTAGTGGAGTCCATGCCCTTAACAGGTCAGGGCAGTTTTCACATCATGCTGCCCTCAAATATGATGGCTGGGATTGCTCCATGGAGTGATTCTTACTAAATTGCTGTGCGCCATGTCATTGGGAGGAGTCAGGCAATTTGGAGACTCCACTGAAGGCTTGGAAAAAACAAAAGAATCATCCAAATGGTGCTCAAAACTCCCCTATGGTGATAATAATATCATGATAACTGCCCATGTCCACTACATAACAGGTATATCATGGTAAAGCTGTGTACCTGGTACATCTTCCTGTGAAACATACATGGTAGCGATCAACAGTCTCTGCCCATGTTTAGATGGTGTTGCTGCGATACATTAATATGGATACCTCGGAGCAATCACAGGTGCCAATTTGGAACTCAGCATTCCTTCATAATATGGCACTACCCTTTGGGCAAGAGCTTCCAAAGTGATCACTTCTGTTGCTCTGTTGTTGTTACTAATCAGCATAAATATACAAATTAGACCTAGACCTTGGGTTAAGGTTAGAGTTAATTTAAGATAAGGGTTATTGCTAGGGTTAGGGTTTTTATTATTATTTATCATTTGTAGCGTCATGTTTGAAATACTTTTCATGTAAATGTTAGAAAACATGTTTATTTTATTTTTCATCATATTTTATGATTTTTTATATAAAACTATATGAAATTTATATATATGAAAAACAATATCAAAATTATGGTATCTAAAGAAAGTTCTATTTATGCCAATATATATATATATATATATATATATATATATATATATATATATATATATATATATATATATATATCATATAATATGTGTGGGTACATTTAATGAGAAAGAAGAAAATAAAGCTAAACACAAACACCAAAGAAGTGTTAAAAAAGCCACTGTAAGGAAAGGTACAACATTTTCAAAACAGTCCAATCACTAAGGGTTAAACATATTTCTATTGCCACAAAGAATACATTTTGCATATAAATGGCTTATTTTTGATATGGGCAATGTTTTTCAAAAGTCTTCAGTTAAACTAATGGAACTGGTTGTATTTCAATTAAGAACTTGGAATTTGTGCTGATTCAGATTGTAGACTGTTTTTGGAATGGTGGACAGATGCTGTTTTTTGCGCTTCTGCAGTGTTTGTGTTTAGATGTAATTTTCTTCTTTCTCATTTATTGCCCCTCACAAATTATATATTGT
Source organism: Pelodytes ibericus (assembly GCA_036172795.1). Classification (NCBI taxonomy): domain Eukaryota; kingdom Metazoa; phylum Chordata; class Amphibia; order Anura; family Pelodytidae; genus Pelodytes; species Pelodytes ibericus. The sequence goes on from CM069859.1 coordinate 122,520,564, forward strand.
TTTTTCAGGATAAGAAGGTCTTTTCATTAGATAGCATTATTTTGATCATTTCATGTAATTTACTGTAAAAACACTAAATGTAACCCTAACCCTAAAACTAAACTATCTCTAACCCTAACCCCACTCTAACCCTAACAGAGTGACCCTAAAAGAGTCGCTAGAGGCAGTTTAGCAACAGTAGCAGAGTGATGGAAGTGAACATCGGTCACATCCAAAGCTCTTGCCCACAACAGGGCAGCACCATAATGGGAAGGCATGCTGCCAATATGGCGGCCTCTTCTGCTCTGTGGAGTAATTGGGGGTCAGTTAAACACCAGATTTTAGTGTTGATTAATGCCTTGACATAGAGGCATTACAGCAACATTGCCTGAGAGGAGGATTTGATCAGTTTATTACCATGCACAGTTCACAGAATGTTGTTGAGGCTCTTACAGTGAGACAGCTCTAGGTTTTTTTTTTAAATTTATATTTAATTGAATGATTGCATCAAGTATACATGTTTTAAACAGTAATGCTTTAATGTAATAATATAAATAAAGTGATTTATTGGACCTTCTTTGTTCTCTTTATATACCTGTCTCAGGCACAGAAATCTTGTTTGGGATATTCTTTCATCAAACAAAATTAATTCAGATCTGACCCAGGCTTCCGAACAACAAGTCCAACCCCTGACATAGTTATATAGAGAAAAGTAAGTTAATTTTTTTGTATTTTTTCATTAAAGTAGTTCTGTTTAAAATGTCACTTGTTAAATTTGTGTCTCAGTTGTCCTTTCAACTGTGTCATTGCAGTTGCTCTAGTCTAGTAGAACACACTGTGCCAGTCTGGAGGCCCCATCTCCTTTAGGTTGCATCAGGAAAAAAGACAATACTATTTCTTATATTTGCTTGTTTGTTCATTTAATTATTTTTCTTAATAATGAAATGTTCTATTATAGTTTATTATGATGTCTATGAATCCCAGGCTTTCCGACCATGCATATTAATGTAAGGTTTTATTTTTTTTAAATAAGGCTATAACAGATTCCTAAAGTGGGTAAAAAAAAAAGTCTTTACAATCTGGTTGATTAAAAATAGTGTGTAACAGATATATTTTCTCATTTGTAATTAGAAAAAGGTTTTAAACATTGTTTAATTTATAATTTGATGGACAGGATTTACACTGGGAGCAACAAAAGATTTAATTCAACCACACTTGCTCTAATATCCCTTCACTCTGAAAAATAAATGTTCATATATTGTGTAAACTATCTGCTATAAAAATAAAATAAAGCAGATATTTATGGAAATTTGAGGATATTCATTTTCCCATAATGTTCCACATGTCAAGACTGAAAACAATATTTCTGCTAAGTTTAGATTTAAAATCGTAATAATAATAAAAAAAATAACATGGTTAACTACTTCAGCGTAGTTGAAAATAGTTTGTGGTCTTCTAAACACGTATCAATTTCCTAGTTTTGGGCTGTGGGATCTTTTAGTGTGTTTATTAGTTAACACTTTAACTACCAGTTTAATATATTAGACTTAGGACAAACCAGTTCAGTAGTTTTTTTTAGTGGTGGAGGATTCATTCCTGCACCAATAAATAGCTTAGAACTTCACATTAACAGCCAACATTTGAAAAAGATTTCCAGGGACATTTTGCAGCTCAGCTTCCAATTACTTTAATATTGACCACACCTACTGTCCAAAGCTCCGCCCACTACACAAAATTAGCATAATGTAACTCCACCTTATTGTCACAGTGTAGATTATATCACCAAGTTCCCACCAGCATTACCAGGATCCTTGGTATACAACAGATCCATTCACAGCACAACATCTACATCAGGCAGGTGCATTTTATCACTTTTACATGAAATATAGTAAGACCTGGTGCAGATGTGCTTCAGTCAGAAAGCTGTGTGTACACCATAAACATACATTAGTATGAACCTACCACTTCTGCTGGAAGGCCATTTCCATGTTTAAATAGTATACAAAAAGTAATACTCTCATTATTCTCTGGCCTTATCTTATATCTAGGATAGCCTTATACCTATCCCATGCATGCTTAAACTCCTTCACTGAATTAACCTCTACCACTTCTGCTGGAAGACTATTCCATGAATCCACTTCCGTCTCAGTAAAGTAATACTTTCATTAGTTCCTGACGTTATCTTATATCTAGGGTAGCCTTATACTTATCCCATGCATGCTTAAACTCCTTCACTGAATTAACCTCTACCACTTCTGCTGGGAGACTATTCCATGCATCCACTTCTGTCTCAGTAAAGTAATACTTTCATTAGTTCCTGACGTTATCTTATATCTAGGGTAGCCTTATACTTATCCCATGCATGCTTAAACTCATTTACTGTATTAACCTCTACCACTTCTACTGGAAGACTATTCCATGCATCCACTACGCTCTCAGTAAATTAATACTTTCTTTAGTGCCTGTCCTTATCTTGTATCTAGGATAGTCTTATGCTTATCCCATGCATGCTTAAAGTCCTTCACTGTGTTTACCTCTGCCACTGTATTAACCTCTACTTTTTCTGCTGGAAGGCTATTCCATGCATCCACTACCCTCTCAGAAAGTAATACCTCCATTACTCCCTGGCCACATCTTATATCTAGAATAGCCTTACACTTATACTCCTTCACTGTATTAACCTCTACCACTCCTACTGGAAAACAAATCCATGCACCCACCACCCCCCTCAGCAAACAAATATTAAGTTTCTGACCACAAAAAAACCTATAAAATATAAAATATTTCCAGCCTTTTCAAAAGCTTGAGGTAGACCCCAAATATATGTTTATAACTAGTTGCATTTATATCACGGCTTGAAAAACTTAACAGATTTTTAGAAGCCAGCAAAAAAATCTAGGAGCCAGACAACAGCACATACACACTCATACATATATTCAGTCACATAGACACATACACTCATACATACAGGCTGTCACATACACTCATACACACAGTCTGTGACATACTCTCATACATACACACATACAAGTGAGCGTTGTTTTTTTCATCTTAAAAACAAAAAAATGTAGATCAATATGTCCCCCCTCCCTGCTGCTATATCTCATTGCAAGGAAGGGGGGCATTTCCGTTCCAGGTTTGTCTGTGCCTCTTACAAAGGCATAGACCATCATTACTTATTAATTACATTATTTTGCTCATGTAAGAAATTAAAGGCACCTTATATTTCTTAACATCCATTCATTTGTCATGTTATTTTGCCCATCATTTGACAGTGTTATCATGCCCACCATTTTTTAGTCTTATCATGCCCATCATTTGTCAGTCTTATTATGCCCATCATTTGACAGTGTTATCATGCCCACCATTTGACAGTGTTATCATGCCCATCATTTGACAGTGTTATCATGCCCATCATTTGACAGTGTTATCATGCCCATCATGTGGCAGTGTTATCATGCCCATCATTTGACAGTGTTATCATGCCCATCATTTGACAGTCTTATCATGCCCATCATTTGTCAGTCTTATCATGCCCATCATTTGACAGTGTTATCATGCCCACCATTTGACAGTGTTATCATGCCCATCATTTGTCAGTATTATCATGCCCATCATTTGACAGTGTTATAATGCCCATCATTTGACAGTGTTATCATGCCCATCATGTGGCAGTGTTATCATGCCCCTCATTTGTCAGTGTTATCATGCCCATCATTTTCAGTATTATCATGCCCATCATTTTTCAGTGTTATCATGCCCATCATTTGACAGTGTTATCATGCCCATCATTTGTCAGTGTTATCATGCCCATCATTTGACAGTGTTATCATGCCCATCATGTGGCAGTGTTATCATGCCCCTCATTTGTCAGTGTTATCATGCCCATCATTTTCAGTATTATCATGCCCATCATTTTTCAGTGTTATCATGCCCATCATTTTTCAGTGTTATCATGCCCATCATTTTTCAGTATTATCATGCCCATCATTTTTCAGTGTTATCATGCCCATCATTTTTCAGTCTTATCATGCCCATCATTTGACAGTCTTATCATGCCCATCATTTTCAGTCTTATCATGCCCATAATTTTTAAGTATTATCATGCCCATCATTTGACAGTGTTATCATGCCCATCATTTGTCAGTTATCATGCACATCATTTGTCAGTCTTATCATGCCCATCATTTTTCAGTCTTATCGTGCCCATCATTTGTCAGTCTTATCATGCCCATCATTTGTCAGTCTTATCATGCCCATTATTTGTCAGTCTTATCATGCCCATCATTTGTCAGTCTTATCATGCCCATTCGTCACTCTCCCTCCACCCCCTTCCCCAGTACTCACCACTTGGTCCCCGTCACGTCCTCTGTGCTGCAGGCTTCCCTCCTGCATGGAGGAGGGAAGTACATTAGCCGGATATGACTATCTGTCATATCCGGCTGAAGAAGATTTAAAAAAAAAAAAAGAGTAAAAAAAAGAGTAAAAAAAAAAAATTTAGCTGTGAGCATAGCTCACACAGCCGAGCGTATATTGCGATCTCAGGACAGTCCCAGGAAACTGGGCTGTCTCGCGATCACAGCCGGTCACGTCACCCGCTGCGATCATGTGACTGTCCCACGATAGCAATATACGTGGGACATTTGCATAGTTGCCTGGACTGTCCCAGCGAATCCGGGACAGTTGGCAACTATGTAACAGTGGTATCAGATATTATTTAAATTATTGTAGGTGAAAGATTGGACACTAGTGTTCACCGGTAAGTATGGTTTAATATAAGAATAGTGACTCAATACAAAAGCAAAAGTTTAAGATTTTAGAAAAAAATGTTTTTCAGAAATTAAGTTATGTGTAAAAGAGTCATTATCAGACCGGAGCTGTTTAAATGGCATCCAAGGGCAATTGAGATGATAAAAATAGGATTTTTTTAAAATGTATTTAAGTGTTGCATTATCAAAATCAGATGCAATTTTTTATTAGGCTTGTCAGTAAGAGAAAAACTTGAAGAAACCACTGTAGTGCTCAGCATAAGTGACCAACACAGTAAAAAACTAAACTCTAGCTTTTAGTAATTATTATAAAAAGAAATAGCAAGTAAAATAAGCAGATCTATAATATTAGGCAGAAGTAGGCAAAGCAAGGTATTAGAGCTTCCTGTCAGTACTACCCAGGATGTATACAGTTTCTTCCTGTTTCCCTCCTTGTCTTCTTTGTGTTATGCTTTATTTTTGCTTTTGCCTGGTGTGACTCGTTTTCTCTAGCCTTGTTTCTTGTTTCCTATTTATTATCACTCACAGAGTTCTGGGTGATATTATACCGTGAGCACCCGAGTTCAGGAGTCCACTTGCAGGAGCAGAGACACAGGGCTTAGTGCAAGGTAACCCCAGGTTCATGCAGCAACATTCCAAAGAGCCTGCAGGAGCAGCTGAATTATCCAGTGAGATGAGAACAGGAACTGAAGGAACCCTGCAGACATTTTGGAGCAAGAATTAAAAACAACTATGACAGGATAGCAGTATGTAACAGACAAACTAAGATGTAGACTAAACAGGTCAAAAGAAGAAAAGCAACTGAGACAGAACAGAACTGAGTGCAGGGCTACAGAACAAACTAGAGGAGGACAGAGGCAAACATAAACACGGCAATAACAGACACATAAAGGGTACATATTCAACACACACAGGCCAGTGCGAAGGAACACAAGGAAACATACAAAAAAAAAAACATAAATACAGGAACTAGCCTAACACTAGAGATGATAAATGGTGGGCATTTGGTTACACCAGTTAGCCAAATGATGATTAAGCTTGCCAACCATGTCAAGGTACCCCACAATTAGGCAAGTCCCTAATTATGACAGAATCTAAAGACACACATTGCACAGACAAACAGACACACAGCAAACCTGAAGACCGAGCTGCACAGACTAAAGATTGGATAATGCAGGACAGAAAAAACTGGAAACTAAACCACAGAACAGAAATGGGTGTGGTTATATAGAAGCAGAGAGACAAAGGTGGAGACAAAGAAAACCCAGAATGGAACAACAGATAAAGTATCAGACAGCTAAGAAGCAAAGAGTGCAATGGCACAGCACTCTAAGACAGGGCTGAAACACTAAGACAGGGCATTACTATAACACAGAATTACAATGACAGGACATCCCATTTAAGGGACTTTATGACAGGACATCCCATTAAAGGGACCCTATGACATGTCATCCCATTAAAGGAACTCTATGACAAGGCATTCCATTAAAGGCACTCCGGCTCCTCCTTTTACAGGGCTCAGGGCATCCCCATCACAGTACTCAGGCCAGGGCAGGTACCAGTCTATGGCTAGGCTTGGGTAGGTGCCAGACAATAGCTAGACTTGGGCAGTTACTGGTCTATGGCAAGACTTTGGCAGGTGCCAGTATGTAGCTAGGCATAGGCAGGTGCCGGACTATAGCTAGACTTGGGCAGGTGTAACTCTGTGGCCAAACTAAGCAGGCACCACTCAGGGCAGGTGCTGCTCTGGGGCCAACTAGGAGAGGGCACAGTTACAAAGAACAGACAGGAATCAGCATAGACTATAAACAAGCAAGCAAAGGAAGTAAAACTAAAAGGATATAGAAATAACTGGATACAGCCTGGCTGAGCCTGTATGCAGGTTAACTCATGCCAGTGTGTTTTCGTATTATTGGGGTTAACAGGGTTTATGTTCCTGGAGGGATAAACCAAATGGATATTGCTTTATATAAACTATAAAAAATGGTCACTGTATTATGACTGACTTCTCCAATGGAATAACTTAATAGTGGTTTGCAAATATTATAATAGTTATTAAATAACACTGGCAGGAATATAAAAGTATATGTAAATATATATGTGTTTGCATATATATAAACCATATCATGCTATTAATAACCTTATTACATCATTAAAAACATGTCAATGGATATATCTGGTACATCCTGATCAACAGCCTGCATTGCGAGTGATCATCAGTTGCTGCCTATGCTTTGCCAGTGCTGCTATGATGCTTCACTGTCAAGACATCATGCAGCACTGAAATTTGATGTTATAGATGCGTTAGGGTTAGAATTAGGGTTAGTGCAAGAATTAGATTTAGGGTTAGGGGTAGATTTGAGGTAAGGGGTAGAGTTAGGGTTGGGGTCCAAAGGTCACTGTAGGATAAATTGGCTAGGAAACAAAAAAACACTACTTTTGGTAGTCCCTTCCCGCTTGTAGGACATTCTATGCCGTCCTACTTTTTAGTGCCTACAGGCTAATAGGATGGCATAGAAAGTCCTGCATTTAACAGTCACGGCTGGTTTAGTGCATGGTCGTTAAGGATCAAAGCGACCTTCAGTGTGAATAGGATAACTTGCAAAAAACAACAGAAAAACAGGTGAACATGCATATTTCTAAAAAAGACAAAAGACAGAAGTGGTTGGTGCGCAAAAAACCTTCCACCAGCAAAACGTATGAGAAAAAGAAGTATATAATTGCCTGAAAGGGCGATTCACTCATATGTGGAGCATAAGGGTGATGTTAGATGTCTCATAACATGTAAAAATAAAAAGAGACGAAAAACATAGTGTTGCACAGTTTAGCAACATGAAAAGTTGCAGCAAATGTGGTGAAATGCACTCACAAAACAAATAGCAAACAGGGCTTATCTGGTGGAACTGGAATCTTCTGTTTTCTTCTTCTTTCTCACTCAGCAGCCATACATCAGGATGGTGGCAGAAAGCAGAAGTAAAATCAATGTATAGTAAAATACAATTTTTTTTAATAAAAAACAAAGGTTGCTTACATATTAAATACAGGAAAATCAGCACAGCAGATCTTCTCATATGCCAAACAGATAGCTAGTGGATGAAAAGTCCCAGTTCGTGGTAAAGTTCCAATATTTAATGTAGAAAATGAAGTACAGTGGGTCACGCAACGTGTTTCGCCTTTCTTTAGGCTTCCTCCTAGCGTGATGCATATCTCTAAACTCAGGACAAAATGTAGAAACTATTTAGATGGGATCTTTTTTACTATTTGTAATTAATTAAAAGATTTTCCATCATATTTTCATAAGTTTTAAAGAAAGCCCTTTTATGGAAATAAAAAGAGTAGAAAATATATGTGATTTTGTACTAAAGGGTAGCTTAAACATAGCATTCCCAAAAGAGTGTCTATTTAAACTGGCTCTCGGGAAACATAAAAACGAGAAATGCAAGTAATATGTGAAAATAGAAAATAGAAATTTATTTGGAATCCTAAAAGTATAATTATACGAGTATAAGAAGATAGTTGGAGATATTCTGGAGACAGACTTGATTTTTAAACTTGCTGAGATCTTTCTTTTCTACTGATACAAGTAAGATTCATTTAATCAAGTTATTGTGTGGTGGTTTGTACTGATTTCCTGCTTCAAATTGGTAAGTAATCTGAATTGAATACTTAGGTGTTTGTCATTGTTTGGTTTCTAATTGGCATAGGCCCACTCAGGTGTTAAAACCTTCCTTGGGGGATGTGCTTGTAGGTGTGTATTGTGTATTTAAGGCATAGTGGAAAAAAGCTTGGCTAATTTAATAGATTGGCTGCTCTTCTAAGAGCTGCTTTTAAAGAGTATAATTGGAGATATTCTGGAGACAGACATGATTTTTCAACTTGCTGAGATGTGTCCTTTCTACTGATACAAGAAAGATACATTTAGTCAAGTTATTGTGTGGTGGTTTGTACAAATTTCCCACTTCAAATTGATAAGGAATCTGAACTGAATACTTAGGTGTTTGTCATTGTTTGGGTTCTAATTGGCATAGGCCCACTCAGGTGTTAAAACCTTCCTTGGGGGATGTGCTTGTTGTTTATATAAGGCATAGTGGAAATTAGCTTTTCTAATTTAATAGCTTGGCCGCTCTTCTAAGAGCTGCTTTCAAAGAGTATAGTTGGAGATATTCTGGAGATACTCAGGAGGTAGATTTAGGTATACAAGAAGTGAGAAAAAGTGAGTTTGATTTAAATTCTTAAAACGGCAGGTTTCACTTTCCATTTTTGGGGGGTTTGGATACTGTCTAATCTGTAGGTAGTTCTCTAGATTGCAGCAGGAGATTGCATTTTTAAAGTCTGAGATTTGTAAATTATCTGTAAAACAAACTTGGGATATTGTTACAAAGCCACTGCCACAGAGGCTTTCTAGGAATGGGTCACTGTTGGATCTGGTAGACTCAGAGTTGGGGGATAAAAGGCTTGTCACGCAGTATGTGGCTCCCCATAATTCATTTTCAGCACTTTCAGAGTGCAGTGGTGTTATGGAGGCAGGCTCAGACACAGAGTTTGAGGAACCACCCTCCTCTATGGCTAAGGTGAGGCCTCGTAGAAAGCAGTTTTTGTTGGGTGATTCTATTCTAGGAGGTGTGGAGTTGGACAGTAGTGGCTTAGTGAGATGTCTTCCTGGAGCTACTGCTCGCAGAGACAGGAGGCATATTTCTAATATTGTTAAGAAAGCAAATCAGTAAGGGGAATAGGATGTACTAGTTCATCTAGGGACAAATGATTTGGCTTGCAATGAGGTTTCAGAGGTGAAGGAAGTTTTTTGTGTTCTTAGCAATGATATACGGCAGGTTGTGTCCACACTGCCATTTTATGAAGTTCTGCCTGTGCATAACATTCAGAATGATAGACGGATGCGTATTAGGTAACTTGTGGCTTGGGAAATGGTGTCGGGAGCAAGGATTTGTCTTTGTTTCTCATGGTAGTTCTCTTTGGGATAGAAATGAAGGGTACAAAAAAGATAGTTTGCATCTTTCTCAAAAGGGAACAAATGTTCTTGTGAGCAGTTCAGAGGTTTTGCTAGGAGGTTTTTAAACTCAAAGAGGCGGGCAAAATGGCGATAAAACATCAATCCAATTGCCCCCCAAAACAGGGACAGAAGGTGCCTGTAGTAAGTGTGCTGAAAAATGATAAGCTTAAAGTCATGTCTACAAATGATCGTAGTTAAGGGAATAAGATCCATGAACTTGTGGCAATATTGGCAACTGAGAATGTAGATTTAGTGGCTGTTACTGAGACATGGTATAATGAAAAACATGACTGGGACATTTCAATACCAGGGTACTCTTTATATAGAAAAGACAGAGAAGGCAAGAAAGGGGAGGGGGTGGCCCTCTATGTGACGGATACCCTAAAATCTAACGTAATACAAGTTAGTGAGGTGAACATAGAGTCAGTTTGGGTTATGTTAGAATTTGGTTATCATATGGTAACTCTGGTAGGTGTGATTTATAGGCCTGCTGGACAAATAGAGGAGTTAGATAATCTACTAGTTGAGGAAATAGCTAAAATGACATTGAAGGGGGAAGTCATCATCATGGGTGACTTTAATCTTCCTGATGTGAACTGGAAATCCAAAATTGCTACTTACGCCAGGAGTACGCATATCATAAACTCCCTACTGGGATTATCTCTAAAGCAAGTAGTTGAGGAGCCAACTCGAAAGCAGGCCATATTAGATTTAGTGTTCACAAATGGACATTTTCATTTTTATCAGATATTACTGTAGGTAAATGTTAGTGATCACCAGTCAGTGTGGTTTAATATAAGAACAGTGACACAGTCACACAACAACAAAAGATTTAGATTTTAGAAAAAGCAAATTTTCTAAAATTAGATTATGTGTAAAGGAGTCATTATCAGACTGGAGCAATTTAAATGGAGTCCAGGAGAAATGGGATTATCTAAAAGTTGCACTATAGAAGGTGCTGTTTTTAGAAATGAAAATGAGGGTTAGGGAAAAAGACTAATGATTCTTTTGATGCATGTAAGTTTACAGAGGAAGAGGTTTTACTTCAGCTGTCTAAAGTAAAGACAAATAAGTCGATGGGACCTAATGGGATACATTCAAAGTTATTAAAAGAACTTAGTGGTGTACTAGCGAAAGCGTTAACAGATTTATTTAACCAATCAATGTTAACGGGAGTAGTCCCATAAAATTGGAAATTAGCAAATGGTGGGCCCATTCACAAGAAAGGTAGTAGGGAGTAGTTGGGCAACTATAGACCAGTAAGTCTTACTTCAGTAGTAGGGAAAATAATGGAAACTGTGTTAAAGAATAGGATTGTTGTACATCTAAAATTGCATGGATTTCAAGATCACAGAAAACAGGTGTTTACTTCAGGGAGATCATGCCAAACTAATCTTACTGATTTTTTTGATTGGGTGACTAAAATATTAGATCAGGGTCGTGCAGTAGACATTGCTTACCTAGATTTCAGTAAGGCTTTTGACACTGTCGCACATAGAAGGCTTATCAATAAACTGCAATCGTTGTGTTTGGAGTTCAATATTGTTGAATAGATTAGACAATGGCTAAGTGACAGGCAACAGAGGAGTATAGTCAATGGAGTATATTCGATGCAAGATCTTGTTACTAGTGGGGTACCTCAGGTATCTGTACTTGGACACATTCTCTTTAATATTTTTATTAGTGATATTGCAGAAGGTCTTGTTGGTAAAGTATGTCTTTTTGCTTATGATACAAAGATTTGCAGTAAGGTTAATGTTCATGGAAGGATAAGCCAAATGGCAAAGATTTAGCTAAACTAGAAAAAGTAGTGCATGATTGTGCACCTTGGGTGTAAAACCCCAAAAGCAGAATATTTGGTACAGTCCTAACCTCAACATCTGAGGAAAGAGATTTAGGAATAATAATTTCAGAGGACTTAAAGGTAGGTAGGCAATGTAATAGAGCATCAGGAAATGCTAGCAGAATGCTGGGTTGCATAGGGAGAGGTATTAGCAGTAGAAAGTGGGAAGTTTTCATGCCATTGTACAGAACACTGGTGAGACCTCACTTGGAGAATTGTACGTAGTACTGGAGACCGTATCTCCAGAAGGATATTGATACTTTGGAGAGAGTTCATAGAAGGGCTACTAAACTGGTTCATAGGTTGAAGGATAAAACTCACCAGGAAAGGTTAAAGCATCTTAACATGTATAGACATAACAGGGGGGATATGATAGAAACATTTAAATACATAAAGGGAATAAACACAGTAAAGGAAGAGAGTATATTTAAAAGAAGAAAAACTACCACAACTAGAGGACATAATCTTAAATTAGAGGGGCAACTAATTAAAAGGAATATCAGGAAGTATTACTTCACTGAGAGGGTAGTGGATGTATGGAATAGCCTTCCAGTGCTAGAGGTAGAGGTAAACAGTCAAGGATTTTAAGCATGCATGGGATAGGCACAAGGCTATCCTAGATATAAGATAGGGAACTGGGGACTAATAAAGTATTTATAAAATTGAGCAGACTAGATGGACCGAATGGTTCTATGTTTCTATGTAAAAATGGGGACCCATTCACCAAACACTTAAACATCAAAAAACACCAATACACAGTATATAATATAATAAAATAATAAAATGAAAAAGGCGATACTAAATCCTACAGGTGGTCAGATAACTTGAAGTAGAACAGGTAAAGAGCTGCACCACCCCCAAGGTACTCGATAAATACCAGTGCTGTGTCCACAGCTAAGGAAACATAGTAATATAAACTATTAGAATTTGCAGAGGCCTAATGGTTAATGAAGCATGTGGGTGTAAGTAGGGGCTGAACTCCTCTCAGTCCCAGGCTCTAAATAAAAAGAGCAAGTAGAGTGGTAGGTGCAATAATACATCCACTGGAGTCGAGAAAATAGTCCTTATTTGAAGTGCTCAGAGCTGTAAAGTAACTATACTGGTTCTTCCTCAATAAACATGTGTATATATGAGGATGCCACCCATTTAGGCATTAAGTGACGATAAGGTAGGAGGGAACTGATACCGAACATGTCTCTGTTTATCACCCATCACGCACCGGTCGGTGGGTGACGAACTAGCTCCATTGTGCCTCCCACAGATGTAAATCTCTTCTTGCGGAGGTATAATCCATAAGAACTCAGTTAGTGAGAAACTGCTCTGTCAAGACTGGACTCCTGCCACTGAACTCAGATTAGCCAATAGAATGTTTATACAGAGAAGATAATATATGTGGGTATGAGAAAGAGGAAACACATCATCCAATATTACATTTAAGACATTTTTCATTGTGAGTAAATTTAGAAGTTTCTAATGGGGGCCAAACTTGATTTCTACCGGTCTCTGAGAACGGTCAGAAACACAATGTCATAAGTAAATGACAGGAAAAATGAAAAGCTATGTTCTCAACTGCTAGAATGTTGGTCATCTCTTTTCAACCATACGTCATCGTTAGTATTCACTTAATTCCTTTGAATAACATGTCCCACTGGACATTTACTTTGCCAACCACCATCCTGCAGAGTGCTATGGACCACTTATCATATGCCATCATGTGCTATAATAGTGTAAGATTTGTGATTTGCACTTATTTGTACCATTTTCTCCAAGGTCCCATTCTTTACATTTGACACTACTTCTTTATGATAATGCAATCTGGTCATTATGCATCATTTATTGTGGTCCTTAAATGATATTTACTTTTTTTCCCCTTATCACTCACAAATGACTTGTTAAACAGCTCATAACCATAAAGGTGTTGAGTCACCGCTTTCGGGCAATGATCAATTAGTGTTAATAATATATGAATGGTAATTGTTGGTGGTAAAGGTAATATTGAACTAGTCATAGAAATTAGCTTTGTGAAATGGGGGTAGTTGAAGTGTGTACAATGCGTGGAGTATGAAATCCATAATGGTGGGATTCTAGCTGTGGAGAGCTGGTTGATCATAACTGTGCGTTGTTTGTGTAGACGACTAATACTGGCTAGTCCTTTTAAAATGATTTTATAAGGTGTTTTTCGAGTGTATAGCTGTAATAGTTGTTTGTTAGTCATAAATGATTTGTTTGCTATTTTCTGTGAATGACTGTTTGATGATGCAGAAAAAGTACATAAAGGTTTAAGGTTTCGGTTGTATTGGCCACACATTATTAAAATGTACCAAATTGTTTCATATTCAGGCAAATATTTGAATATCTGAATTATTTTTAAACTCAAGTCTTTCATTGTACTTCTATATGCTTAATTTAGAACCTGTGCAGCTCCCCAGTTTTACCAGAATCAGGTATAATCTTTGCCTCAGCTTGTGAGGAATAGTACCAGTACTCCATGGCGACTGGTGCTTGTAAATAGATATTATTTTGCATGCCATTAACACAACAGGACAACTGACTAACAAACGCCCAGCTAATAATAGTATGTTTGCCAATACAGAAGAAAAGATGCCAGGTCTAGAATGTTAAGGGCCAACTAAGAGGTAAATTACAGCACAAGAGGTTAAAGACAGATAGAAAGAACTATTTTATTAATTGCTTGTCGTGAGTCAATTTATGTTCAATATATACTGTAATATATATATATATATGCCAATAACACCAGCAGGTGCCAAACAGTGAAACTGAAATGAATCATACGGGAATATGTCTTTGCAGTAATGGATTGTCATTTCTAGACACACCAGTGTTTCTGAATTACACATTAATAAATGTACATTTATAGTCTTTAAAGATTTAACTATGCAATATCCATGGCCAGCTAAGCACTTTTTTTAACAGGAGAGACTACCAATGGTGGGCCCTGCACAATGTATATTTAAGTTAGTGAGATGAGATGTTCATTTCTTCTCAAATCACCTATAACTGATCATTTTGTAAATAAGCCCCATTGAGAAGACTGATAACATTTCACCTTCTCACAAATATTTTTCCCCATATTTTTGTTTTCATTGTTTGTTAAAATACAGCATTTAAAAAAAAAAAAAGAAGACCTCTTCTAATTTATTTATTATTGTCAGCAAATGTAAAATAAATAATTGTATTCTTTTAACCAGAAATTGATTATTTTTAGCTAAGCATTTATATTTGATTTCTTGAGTTCTTCTCATAATACAAGATGTAGGTCAAATGTTTGGCTATACCTAGAAGCAGATTCTCTAGATTGGAAATTAACTTCAGAAACTAAAAATTAATTCTGTCTTTGTAAAATATGTATTAGGGACAATGTTTCTAGATTCTGTAAAAAAATCTTTTTAATATTGACCTTTTATAGATGTTTTAGGTTGTGCCAATAATCATAAGTAGCTAATGGTCAAATGTATAAAAAATAAATCTAATATACTTAAATGTTTAACCAGAACCTGGTACTCATTGGTATTGTGGGTAAAATGTGATAAGTAAGAAAGGGAATTAGTCTGTAATATTGAGCAAACAGATAAGAGATCAAATGGATTATGGGGGGTTTATTACAAGTACGTCTAACATTTATCTTACGTTATCATTTTTATTCTCTAACATGCCTGTGGTAGATGCAAGGCTGCTTATATTTTCCATATTGCTGATTTCAGTACCAGTAAGGGAGTAATTTTAGAGATACATGTTGACATTTTCCCATTAGCCAGTGTAATAATAACAAATTCCTTCATGACCATATGCTAGTTAATTTCATTTAACATTTTGATTTCTCCCAACTCTCACAGCGAGATGAACTTTTCTATCTTTTTTTTTACGCTAGTATGCTGTGCTTTCTTTTCTCCCTTCATTGTATAATAAAATACTGGTCCACCGTAATGCCTGAGATCCGGCTACACATTGATAGGCTTGGTGAGAGATGTCAACCAAGGTCACTGCCGAGAGTCACGTGACAGACTGTGACCCCACGCTGATGCCGCACCCCTAAACACTTCATTGTGTATTCAGACCTCCCGCCCTATGGAATTGGTTGGTTTATAGAATACTTTGAGGGGATAACAAGCAGGCACAGAATCAATATAGTTTGGTCCCAGCTATAGACCATTTGTACACCCTGATGGAAGCTTTGTGACCAGGTACTTAGTTAAGTCCAAATTTGAAGACCTTGGTCTAACTGGTATACTATACCACGAGAAGACCAAAGGACAACAAATTATAAGAGGAAGAAAAAAGTACTTGGCGCTTAACCCTGCACCAGCAGCACAGTTCATTTGCACTATAAATATATATAAATGATACACATCTCCACTTTTTATATATTTATTTTCTATGTACATTTTCTATAGATTTTTCAACAATACATTTATTGTTATATTTATTATATTTATTTACAGCAATTTTGTATACATTCTAAAAAAGTTAACATTATTTTTTTAGAATGAATCTACTGCATAAATGCATTATTTTGATTTACATGTCCAACCCTGGTGGAGTCAGGCTTATATGCTACAGGTGAAAGGAGAGGATGCTGCTTTGAGGGAAAAAATCCTTCTTGACTCAAAAAGTAATCCGATTTCTCCTATTAATGTTTATTCTATTATTAAGTTTATTGTGTTATACCAGCCGTACCACACTTACGAGGCCAATCAAGGCCAAAACGTACGTCTGTGGTTGCTGTATTCTTCGTGGGTGGGACTAGTCTGATATGCTAATGAAGAGGTTTCCTCTGTAATGGTGCAAGCAAGCAAAAAACTGTGATTCATCGAGTAGGTTATATCCTATAGGGCTGGCTATTTCAGCTTTTGCCCTTTCTTGCTGAGAGGGATCCCACATCTTCATTTTTATTCTGTTATAGTATTTTTAGTATGTTGCATTGTTATTTTTTTATCCCATATTGCATAACTTTAGATTTGTCTATATTGAACCTCATTTGCCCCTTGTTTGCCCAGTCCCCCACTTTGTCTAAATCTTCATGCACAAAAGAAACATTAAGGTTAGACTGTATAAGCCTATCACTAAGTACCTGACAGGTATGAAATGCATCAGGAGGTTTCCCAGCTACGTTAAGTGTGATTGTGTGTGGATACAGTGAAGTTGCCTCCTGGTTTGTTTTAATATTTTCTGTAATAATACATTTTTCGATATTTTTTTATCCTGAGATGCCCAATTCTCTTTTTTGCTCTTTTTTCACAACTTGGGAGACTATTTATTAACAAGTTTAAAAAACGACGGCCCTGAGGTTTTCCATTCAGACATCTCTTTGCATTTTATCTTTTTCAATCTAAATGTCTAAATAAATCACTTCACCTCCCGCATCTATATTCTTGAATATATACCTTTAGCAACCCTTCAAATCATTTCCCCACTACAGATGTCACGCTCACTGGCCTGTAATTACATGGGTGCGATTTTAATCCCTTTTTATATATTTGCACCACATCTGCCTTGCACCAGTCTATTGGCACTATGCTGAACAAATCTCCAAAAACGAATGGTCTGGCCAGAATTTGGCTTAGCTCCATAAGAACCCTTGGATTTATAACATCTGGTCCTATTCTATCTTAACACTGTTTCATTTCTTAAGAACTTTTTTCCTGTGTCAGCCAATCCCATGTTTTCTTTATCCCATGTTACAGTCACTTCCGCCAGCTGGCTGGTTCATGGCGACTTCCTCCAACCACATCATAAGCACTTTTGAAAAGAACTTTATAAAAACTTTCTATGATATATATATCACAGATGGAGGAAGTTGTGATGTTGTTACGGGATGATGTCATGTGGAAGAACAAATGAGATGCAGAAGTAATTACGGACATTAGGAGCTGATATAAGAAGGTAGGTATTGTGGTTCAAATCATGCTAGGTTGACACCCATGGAGGGTGTTCCATTAAAAACACCTTTCTTTCTAAGATAACAAAATTGGGGATTTTGTTATCTTAAAAATAAAGGTGTTTTTAAGTAGCTTTAATGAAACCTATAGCTTTAAGAGTTTTTCTCCTACCTGCTTTGATGTGAGTGCGCTGATGTTTGGATTTTGCATAACTGCTTGGTCTCAGCAGCACCCCTTATAATGTATGCTAGTTTTGGATGTGTTTATTTATATATACATTCATATTACATTCTTTGTGCTCGCTTATCGCCATTTCTTGTTTTAAATTAGTGGTAAAAGAGGTATTTTTCCACATAAAGCTGAGCAGCAATATATCTACATAAATGAGTGTTTGTTTAATTAATTTGTAGCGCCTTACACTGATATTTCTGAATCATCACCTGTTTGAGCACCAGGATGTCATGTGACACCCGACGCTCCAAAGAGCACTGAGTGCGAGAGGGAGGAGAAGGAAGCCGGTGACAGACTTTACACCTAGCACTGCGCTTAGGGCTCAAATTCGATAGCATGCAGTCCCCTATTCATTACTAGGGCACCGCACGCTAGAGGAAAAAAATTATTTAAAAAAACTGGACAGCTGCAATTTGCCTCCCTCCTCAAAGTGCTGTCTGGGGCAATGGCCTTAGCCTGCCCCATTTTAGGGTTGGCTCTGGAAAAACTGGATAACATACATGTTCAGTTAGATAATATAATTAAAACTTGATTTATTATTTATTAATTGGCTGCATTTTATACTGACTATTAAAATGTATTGCTAGATTTTCCTAAACGTTCTTATTGATATCTGTCATTCAGAGACATACCTACAGGGTCTTTCGCTCACTAAGCTGTAGCCAGTCAGTAAACCATTAAACAAGCAGTATACAGATTATGCAATTCACGATGAAACTTAATATAACAAAAAATACCTGTATCAGGCCGTGGCACATCCAAATGATTACAAATATAACACAAATGACTGGTTGAAAAGGTTATATTTTATTTATGAAGAATAGGGTAAATAAAAAGGGGTTCTGGAGTTTGGAAGCAGTGGTAGTATTTTACATCTATATTTAACCTTTATAAGCTATACATTTAGTACCAGTATTTTTATGTACACATGTGCAAAACTAAAATTTTCGTTTTCGTCCATTCGAACGAAAATGTTATTTATTTCGTCTAAAACGAATTTCGTTCATTAATATTTTCGTTTCGTTCATTTTTATTCGTTCGTTTTATAGAATACAATGTAATACTATTGGCTTTCAATAAACCGAACGAGAGCCCCATTCATAAGAAATTCTTATGAATGGGGCTCTCGTTCGGTTCATAGAAAGGGAATAGTACTACATGTTTTCTATAAGCCGAAAGTCTATAAACCGAACGACTTTCGGTTTATAGACTTTCGGCTTATGGAATACATGTAATCCTATTGCTATTCTATAAACTGAACGTTCGGTTTATAGAATAGCCATAGGATTACATGTATTACATAAGCCGAAAGTCTATAAACCGAAAGTCGTTCGGTTTATAGGCTGTCGGCATTTAACTATACAGAGACAGAGTCTCCATTCATAAATTATGAATGGAGACTTTGTCTCCGTGTAGTAAAATGCCGAAAGCCTATAAACCGAACGTTCGGTTTATAGACTTTCGGCTTATGTAATACATGTAATCCTATGGCTATTCTATAAACCGAACGTTCGGTTTATAGAATAGCAATAGGAATACATGTATTCCATAAGCCGACAGCCTATAAACCGAACGTTCGGTTTATAGGCTGTCGGCATTTTACTACACGGAGACAAAGTCTCCATTCATAATTTATGAATGGAGACTCTGTCTCCGTATAGTTAAATGCCGGCTTTTAACTATACGGAGACAAAGTCTCCATTCATAATTGTATGAATGGAGACTCTGTCTCCGTATAGTTAAATGCCCACAGCCTATAAACCAAATGTTCGGTTTATAGGCTGTGGGCATTTAACTATACGGAGACAGAGTCTCCATTCATAAAATTATAAATGGAGACTTTGTCTCCGTATAGTTAAAAGCCGGCATTTAACTATACGGAGACAGAGTCTCCATTCATAAAATTATAAATGGAGACTTTGTCTCCGTGTAGTAAAATGCCCACAGCCTATAAACCGAATGTTCGGTTTATAGGCTGTCGGCTTATGGAATACATGTATTCCTATTGCTATTCTATAAACCGAACGTTCGGTTTATAGAATAGCCATAGGATTACATGTATTACATAAGCCGAAAGTCTATAAACCGAAAGTCGTTCGGTTTATAGGCTGTCGGCATTTAACTATACAGAGACAGAGTCTCCATTCATAAAATTATGAATGGAGACTTTGTCTCCGTGTAGTAAAATGCCGAAAGCCTATAAGCCGAACGTTCGGTTTATAGACTTTCGGCTTATGTAATACATGTAATCCTATGGCTATTATATAAACCGAACGTTCGGTTTATATAATAGCAATAGGAATACATGTATTCCATAAGCCGACAGCCTATAAACCGAACATTCGGTTTATAGGCTGTCGGCTTTTAACTATACGGAGACAAAGTCTCCATATGAATGGAGACTAGAATGCAATAGTACTACGAATGGACGAATGAACAAATGATTTTCGTTTATTAACCATTCGTTCATTCGGCTTTCGTTAGCTTAGCATTTTCGTTCTTCGTTTTTCGGGCAAATGGACGAAAATGCTATTTTCGGACGAAAATGCATTCGTCCGAAAACGAATGCACATGTCTAGTATATATTCACATGTAAATTGCTTTTTTAATAAAAAATTATGATATAAAAAAATTCTTGTTTTTATTTCCTTTTTATGTGACAATGCTGCCTCTCTCTTTCCCTTGCCCCCAGATTTGTCGCTCTCCCCCCCTTAGTGTTGTCTCTCTCTCACCCTCCCTTTGGCTCCCCCCTCGCTCCCCTTGTGTCTGTCTCTTCCCCCTTCCCTCCCCCTGTTTCTCTCTGCCCCCCTCCCCTTGTTTCTGTCTCTTCCCCCTCCCTCCCCTTGTTTCTCCCCCCCCTCGTTACTCTGCCCCCCCCCTTGTTATTCTGTCCCCCCCTCACCTGTTTCTTGCTCCCTGGTGGCTAGTGGGGGCAGCCGGGGGATGTTTGCACTATACATAATAGACGGAAGTGTCGGGCAGCATGGAGGTTGTCTGCACGATTAGTGCAGACATCCTCCAGCTGCCCGATTCTCCCTGGTGGCTAGCGAGGCAGCGGAGGATGTCTGTGCGTTGAGCGCAGATCTCCCCTGCTGCCGCCCGGAACGACCGCCAGGCCGGAAGTACCCAGCTTCATCATAGAAGTCCCGGCGGTCATGCCGGGCGGCAGCAGGGGAGATCTGCGCTCATCGCGCAGACATCCCCTGCTGTTAGAGAGGGGGATCCAGGTCCCCTGCAGCTCTGCTGGGGACCTGGATCCCAGTCTTATAGTCTGACCTCAATTTGAGGTCAGATTATAAGACGACCTCGATTATAAAAGGGGTATTAACACTTCCCTTGCTGATCACAGTTTCTTTTTACTGTGATCCGTTTCCTTCCAAGTTTATGGACCTCATTTAGTTTTTTCAAAATAAATGTTATTTTGTACATTTTTACTATAGTACTTATATTCTTTTCATGTATTAATGTAATTACAGTTAACTCCTACAAGCCTGTGCTGTGATTATGACCAGAGCAAACGTTAACCCATTCGTGACGTGGGACGTTCTATGCCGTCCTGATTTTAAGTCCCTTAAAGTCGTTAGGACGGCATAGTACGTCCTGTGTTAAACAGCTCATATCGCGGCTCGGATCATGCTGCAGGCACTTGCAGCGGGATCCCACCTGTCAGATGAGGCCATTTTAAATGGCCTCAGTCTGACAGGGGAAATTTAGCTGGTGTTTAAAACGAGCACCAGCTACATTTCTCTAAATCGTGCGTGACGTCCGAAGGGCTTGCAATTTTTGGGCAGGGACCCACAGGGTCTATTAAGACCCTGATTGGGTCTCTGCCATAGTGTTCCTGGCTAACGATCACCTTGTGATCAGTGGCCAGGAACAAATCGTGACGTTTTGGTGCTTACGTCAATTGGGACGCAAGCACCATGCGTCACAAAGGGGTTAAAACTCTCCACTTTTTTCAATTTATTTTTTAATACTAAATTAAAATCATTTCATGCTATTGGCAATTCTATAAACCGAAATAGAGTCGGTTTATGGAATACCAATAGCAAAATAGCCATTACATAAACCGACATAATAAACGAATTTCGGTTTATGGAATTGGCAATGGCATTCTATAAACCGACTCTATTTCGGTTTATAGTAATGCCATTGCAAATAGCATTACATTATACATTCCATAAACCGAAAGTCTATAAACCGAACGTCGTTCGGTTTATAGACTTGCGGCTTATAGAACAGCAATAGCATTACATGTATTCTATAATCCGAACGTCGTTCGGTTTATAGACTTTTAGCTTATAGAATACTATTGGCTTTCTATAAACCGAACTAGAGTTGAGTCCCCATTCATAAGAAATTCTTATGAATGAGGAGGGACTCTAGTTAGGTTTATAGAATGCCAATAGTATTCTATAAGCCGAAAGTCTTTAAAACGAACGACGTTCGGTTTATAGAATACATGTAATGCTATTGCTGTTCTATAAGCCGAAAGTCTATAAACCGAACAACGTTCAGTTTATAGACTTTCGGCTTATAGAACCGCAATAGCATTACATGTATTCTATAAACCGAACGTCGTTCGTTTTAAAGACTTTCGGCTTATAGAATACATGCAATGCTATTGGCTTTCTATAAACCGAAAGAGTCCCCATTCATACGAATAGGTCAATTGACCTATTCGTATGAATGGGAACTCAATTTCGGTTTATAGAAAGCCAATAGCATTACATGCATTCCATAAACCGAAAGTCATTCATGTCGGTTTATGGAATGTACAATGCTATTGGTATTGTATAAACCGACTCTATTTCGGTTTAGAATGCCAATAGCACGAATGGACGAATGGACGAATGAACGAATAATTTTCGTTTATTAACCATTCTTTCATTCGGATTTTG
Source organism: Pelodytes ibericus (assembly GCA_036172795.1). Taxonomy (NCBI): domain Eukaryota; kingdom Metazoa; phylum Chordata; class Amphibia; order Anura; family Pelodytidae; genus Pelodytes; species Pelodytes ibericus. The sequence continues at coordinate 122,543,192 of CM069859.1, forward strand.
TTAGTTAATATTTTCGTTATTCGTTTTTCGGACGAATGGACGAAAATGCTATTTTCGTCCGAAAATGCTATTTTCGTCCGAAAATGCTATTTTCGTCCGAAAATGCATTCGTCCGAAAACGAATGCACATGTCTATTTTTAAGCACAAAAAATGCTTCGGTGCTTTAAATGTTAAAGTGTGTGTATCCGATTTTAAAATTAAAATAAATACACATCCTTTTTTTAAACAATCTATTACAAGTGACGTTATTCTAATTTCTTATTTTAGCTATTCAAGCATTTTGTAGGAACATGGTTCCTCAGTGAAAAAACATTGGAACGATAATAAATCTGACAAAAACATTTATCGTTAATACTAATAAAACACATTGGATAATATGATAATAAAATCTATTCATGCAATCATCTTTGTAATCAGTAAAGATGAATCAACTTATGAATATAAAAACAAGGAGCTTTATTTAGTAGCAAATTTAACAGTGTCTTTGGAATTACATTTTATATTAATGTTTAAAATAAATCCAGGTCTTGAATTCACTTCCCCTCACAATGATTCCTGTGTTCATTATGAAAGGTAATCAGCAGAGCCAATAAGTAGACCAAAAGCATTTTGTAAAATCTTGTTTGATGCAATTGATTGCATGTGCTGGATTAAAGGAAAATAGAGTCAGACAGTAATGATTGCTTCATCCATCATATTTATTAAAATCCTTCTTTTATTGAAGGCAATTTAGACCTTTTGTAATTCAAAACAGAAATCGTGTATTATTGAGTTAATAAGGAACAGAAACAACTGTCACCGGTGCTCCAATTTAGTTTTCATCCTTCTGTGATGAAATTCAAATGATTTCTTCTCCTTGTTTTAGAAAAAGGAGGGAAAATCAACTTTAAGAATAAAGTTGCATACAACACTTGGTCTTAGTTTGATCCTACAAGGAGCACAATTTTATGATTAAATCAGGTTGCTAATGCAATTTCATAGACAAAAGAATCAATAACCTTTGTAAATTTATTAATATTTGAATCCTTCCTGTAACACTATGTGATTTCTTCTTCCCTCACAAACCTAGTGTCAGCAATGGCCTGCATAGCCATACATCGTGATTGGAATGAAAATATATAGTTCATCCAAAGTGCATTAACAGAGGAACAAAAGGTTATGCAACGCATAAATATGAAATGTTAACTATGCTGGGTTTCATACTACATGTCTTATTTTTATGCCAGTGGGTTTGGCAATTGTTTTGCTAATGTTAATGTTAGCATATTTTTGTCATCAGAACATTTTGCAAGTATCTGTGTACATGCACATGTGTCCCAACACACCCACTCAAGGAGGGGTATGTGTGAAAGGTTTACCACTGGTGACAATGATAAAAACACCAACTGAATAAGGGGCTAATGCCGATGTTCTCTTAATAGCAGCTATGATAAAATCCCGATTTTGCTGTATTACGCAGCCAAACAACTATTATTTTCATTAGCAGACTAGATCATCCCACCTTATTCATTTTTGAATCTTTATTGAACAATGGTCAAGTTGTTAATTTATAAATAAGTATATAATATAGTTTTTTTCATTTATGGAAATAAAAAAAGAATCAAATTTATAGGTAATCATATGACCTGTATAACAACTGAAAATACGAAGTAAGGAGAGGCACTGAAATAGAACTAATGTCACAGTTTACTCCCAAATACTCACCACCCACAGCGTGTAACAGACAATATTATAGACAAACATTTATTTTCATAAATTTCTTTCTATTTTTCATTTTTTTCTTTTATGTTTTGACACACATTTATTGTAATTCAATGATTCACTTCAATTACTTAGTAAGGTTAACATCAATAGCTGTAAATAATCCAATAATAAATAATACAGTCCATGAATAATAATGCCATTACACATAGGAAGAGAGCCTGCATTCCCTAACATGTTGATAGTCCATGGGCAGGAAATGACCCTCAATATGTTCTATTGTATTACTTTTTTGACATTAATAATATTATGCCCACCAAACTAAGTGCCTCCAAATGCCTAGTGCCTGCCTGGTTCATTTTTTTCCCTTACAGTAACTGACCGTTGCTCAAATGGGAAACCTTGAACATTAGCGGCTACACCGCAACTACATGTTCCAAGCAACTATGTTTTGCCAGGCGCCAAAGGTCCAGTACTACATTTTTTAAGAGATTCCCATTCCATTATAATAACCTCAGGAAGCCTGCTGTGATGTCAGGATCATGGACCACAAGACCTATCCACCTCCCTGTAGGCCACATAGCTTCTTTACCTGCTATGTTTTAGTTCCTTTCCAATTAAAATGAAATGCCATTTCTCACCACTGTGTAGTATGACCAGGTCTCTAATCTTATGAAAACATTTATTTTTATTATACAAAAAGTGGACAAAACAGAAAACAAAACAGTTACTACTGTAATGCATATATAATATATATATATATGTATATAGTTTGAGACCAATTCCTACTGGTGATGTTGGACCAATGAACAATCTAGGCATGGTGACCCGATACACAACAACTCAACAAATAGACCTCCTGTTATTCATCTCTTGCATTATATTGTACAGGGCCTGTACTATAATAAAGAGCCTTTTTCACAGTAGTGTGCCTTTAACTTGTTCAACAACAAATATTGCTATCACTCAGTCAGTCGCATAAATTAAGCAAATTTTCGCGCCAGATGTCCCTGGTTGTCTATGCAGCTATCAGTTATATTTTTAGTGGTTTACGAAACACAACCAATACTTAATGTATTTCCTACACCACAAGAACATAAAACTGAAGAATCACTTTGGGCAGCATTCCATCAATCTGTCTGATGGGAGCCTGTTTTGTAAAGCATGAACTGGAGGCTCCTCCCTGCTGCACGGTGTGTTGCTAGGAGTTTATTATAAGCTTGGGCTCACTCTTGCTGTGTGAGCATGCCTATATATTCACATTATTCATTCTCCCCTAATATCCATTATGCTAATCTAGCACCAGCTCTTTATCACTGTTTGACACCTACCTATTAGCTGTTCTCTTTCAGAAATGAAACATAATATAGAGAAAACATGTTTCCATATGTCTTGAAATACTCCTTTGATATTTAAATCACATCTTGTTTTTCTTGCAAGTTTTAATAAAAAAAGCTGCTCTCTACATATTCCTTGTATGGTTCGTTCTACATATCCTACAACGGTTTTTTTGTTTTGATGTCCATTCTGGACAATAGCTTTTTTGCTGCTATAGCTATCTGTGCATATAAATAAAAGTGCATGCTTGCTTTTTAAATGAATCCCCACATATAATATATTGGGGGGTTTTAAGGACACATATGGCTTTCTTTTGAAATGAATATTTTTAGACTTAATCCTTCGTGTAATATATAATATTAAATAAATTGTTTTTTTCTGGGACAGAGTATGTTTCTCTCCTCTCTCTGTCTCTCTCTTTCTGACACATGATACAAAAGTGTCAGTGAGAGAGAGGGAAGATTTTGAAAATCAGTGTTCATACAGCACTGATTGCCATTTACGTCATATTTTCACGGTGATCACATTAATAAATGGTTGATCCTGGTCTGCCAAACTGTAAAGGCAACCAGGATGAACTCGCCCCATCTTCTCCCAAATTTGGGGGAGGATGACAGTGGATTCTGATTAGCCTCTAGTGGTCTAATCATAATTCTCTCTGCAATGACTGAGACAGCTCTCCATAAATGGTGCCCAGAGAAAGCTATAAATGATGAAGGCATTTGGTCCTTTGTCAGTAATTGTATTTATTTATTTTTTTATTTATAAAGTATTTTACCAGGAAAGATACACTGGAATGTCTATTGTTTTCAAATATAAAGAGAGAATTGCAGGGAATTGAGATGGTAATTCCAAACTTTAGGCCAATGTAGCTGAGTTGGAAAAAATCTCCAATACATCTGAATGGGAGAATTTTTCCAACTCAGCTTCTTGGGCCTTAAGTTTGAAATTCCTGTCTCAATTCCTTTCAATTCGCTATTTATTGAGTAGGTGTTAAAGCCTTGTTGGCTCTTAGTCATCTAAGACTTAGACATTAGATACCCTCTATCAACAACAATCTTTGTACTTGGTCTACCTAACATCTTCTATAACACCTGTGCTACCGGCATTCCCCCGCAGCGCATTGCGACCAGATGTGACATTACATGCAGGAGGGAAGACTGTACGGAGGAGAAGGTCGGGGACACGGAGCAGAGACAGACCAGTAAAGGAAGGGGAGAGGAGGGTGGGATAAAACGGGAAAAATCCTGGCAGGGGTTAAGTGCTTGCCTGTAGAGGGGTTAAATCCTGGCATATTGAATGGTAAAATTCTGGCATATTGAGGCATATGGCATATTTAACCCAGAGAAAGGGTTGAGCTTTTGGGCAAAGATCAGTACCAGACTGGGACTTTTACCACCAGCTGCTCCTGGACTTTTTGACAGACGCTTTTATTATATAGATCCTGTAAGTGTTTCTTCACGTGCAGGCCATATTTATTGTTAACTTTTACTGCTCTATGTGTGTTTTTGTATTTACACCCCACTACCCCAGATTAAACCAGAAGTTTATAAAGAACAGCATCTTCGTTGAAGCCTTTTTTACCTGGATACTTGTGAGTGTACTCAATATTTTCCTGCACAGTACAATCCTACAGTGTTGCACTATATATATATTTCTTGTTTTATATGTTCCCTGTGTAAAAATCTGCGCCCTCGTTTCCTGACCATTCCATATTGAAGGGTTAAATGCTGGCATATAGAGGGGTTAAATCCTGTCATATTGAATGGCTAAATTCTGGCAAATTAAGTGATAAAATAATACTAGCATATTGAGGGGGTTAAATCCTGGCATATTGAGGGGGATAAATCCTGGAATATTGAGGGGTTAAATCCTGGCATATTTAGGGGTTAAATCGTGACATATTGAGTGGCACAATTCTGGCATATTAAGTGACAGAATAATACTAGCATATTGAGGGGTTAAATCCTGGCATATTGAGTTTCATAATTCTGGCATATTTAAGGGTTAAATGCTGGCATATTGAGTGACAAAATGCTGGCATATAGAGGGGTTAAATCCTGGCATATTGAATAGCAAAATTCTGGCATATTGAGTGACAAAATAATACTAGCATATTGAGGGGTTAAATCCTGGCATATTGAGTGGCAAAATTCTGGCATATTGAGTGACAAAATAATACTAGCATATTGAGGGGTTAAATCCTGGCATATTGAATGGCAAAATTCTGGCATATTGAGTGACAAAATAATACTAGCATATTGAGGGGTTAAATCCTCGCATATTGAGTGGCAATATTCTGGCATATTGAGTGACAAAATAATACTAGCATATTGAAGGGTTAAATCCTGGCATATTGAGGGGTTAAATCCTGGCATATTGAGTGGCACAATTTTGGCATATTGAGTGACAAAATAATACTAGCATATTGAGGGGTTAAATCCTGGCATATTGAGTGGCAAAATTCTGGCATATTGAGTGACAAAATAATACTAGCATATTGAGGGGTTAAATCCTGGCATATTGAATGGCAAAATTCTGGCATATTGAGTGACAAAATAATACTAGCATATTGAGGGGTTAAATCCTGGCATATTGAGTGGCAATATTCTGGCATATTGAGTGACAAAATAATACTAGCATATTGAAGGGTTAAATCCTGGCATATTGAGGGGTTAAATCCTGGCATATTGAGTGGCACAATTTTGGCATATTGAGTGACAAAATAATACTGGCATATTGAGGGGTTAAATCCTGGCATATTGAGGGGTTAAATCCTGGCATATTGAGTGGCACAATTCTGGCATATAGAGGGGTTAAATGGTGGAGTATTGAGTGGCTAAATATTGGCATATTGGGTGACAAAATACTGGCATATTGAGTGTCAAAATAATATTGGCATATTTAATGACAAAAGAATGGCATATTTAATGGCAAAATACTGGCATATTGAAGGGTTTAATACTGGCATATTGAGGGGTTAAATGCTGGCATATTGAGTGACAAATCCTGGAATATTGAGGGGTTAAATCCTGGCATATTTAGGGGTTAAATCGTGACATATTGAGTGGCACAATTCTGGCATATTAAGTGACAGAATAATACTAGCATATTGAGGGGTTAAATCCTGGCATATTGAGTTTCATAATTCTGGCATATTTAAGGGTTAAATGCTGGCATATTGAGTGACAAAATGCTGGCATATAGAGGGGTTAAATCCTGGCATATTGAATAGCAAAATTCTGGCATATTGAGTGACAAAATAATACTAGCATATTGAGGGGTTAAATCCTGGCATATTGAGTGGCAAAATTCTGGCATATTGAGTGACAAAATAATACTAGCATATTGAGGGGTTAAATCCTGGCATATTGAATGGCAAAATTCTGGCATATTGAGTGACAAAATAATACTAGCATATTGAGGGGTTAAATCCTCGCATATTGAGTGGCAATATTCTGGCATATTGAGTGACAAAATAATACTAGCATATTGAAGGGTTAAATCCTGGCATATTGAGGGGTTAAATCCTGGCATATTGAGTGGCACAATTTTGGCATATTGAGTGACAAAATAATACTAGCATATTGAGGGGTTAAATCCTGGCATATTGAGTGGCAAAATTCTGGCATATTGAGTGACAAAATAATACTAGCATATTGAGGGGTTAAATCCTGGCATATTGAATGGCAAAATTCTGGCATATTGAGTGACAAAATAATACTAGCATATTGAGGGGTTAAATCCTGGCATATTGAGTGGCAATATTCTGGCATATTGAGTGACAAAATAATACTAGCATATTGAAGGGTTAAATCCTGGCATATTGAGGGGTTAAATCCTGGCATATTGAGTGGCACAATTTTGGCATATTGAGTGACAAAATAATACTGGCATATTGAGGGGTTAAATCCTGGCATATTGAGGGGTTAAATCCTGGCATATTGAGTGGCACAATTCTGGCATATAGAGGGGTTAAATGGTGGAGTATTGAGTGGCTAAATATTGGCATATTGGGTGACAAAATACTGGCATATTGAGTGTCAAAATAATATTGGCATATTTAATGACAAAAGAATGGCATATTTAATGGCAAAATACTGGCATATTGAAGGGTTTAATACTGGCATATTGAGGGGTTAAATGCTGGCATATTGAGTGACAAATCCTGGAATATTGAGGGGTTAAATCCTGGCATATTTAGGGGTTAAATCGTGACATATTGAGTGGCACAATTCTGGCATATTAAGTGACAGAATAATACTAGCATATTGAGGGGTTAAATCCTGGCATATTGAGTTTCATAATTCTGGCATATTTAAGGGTTAAATGCTGGCATATTGAGTGAAAAAATGCTGGCATATAGAGGGGTTAAATCCTGGCATATTGAATAGCAAAATTCTGGCATATTGAGTGACAAAATAATACTAGCATATTGAGGGGTTAAATCCTGGCATATTGAGTGGCAAAATTCTGGCATATTGAGTGACAAAATAATACTAGCATATTGAGGGGTTAAATCCTGGCATATTGAATGGCAAAATTCTGGCATATTGAGTGACAAAATAATACTAGCATATTGAGGGGTTAAATCCTCGCATATTGAGTGGCAATATTCTGGCATATTGAGTGACAAAATAATACTAGCATATTGAAGGGTTAAATCCTGGCATATTGAGGGGTTAAATCCTGGCATATTGAGTGGCACAATTTTGGCATATTGAGTGACAAAATAATACTAGCATATTGAGGGGTTAAATCCTGGCATATTGAGTGGCAAAATTCTGGCATATTGAGTGACAAAATAATACTAGCATATTGAGGGGTTAAATCCTGGCATATTGAATGGCAAAATTCTGGCATATTGAGTGACAAAATAATACTAGCATATTGAGGGGTTAAATCCTGGCATATTGAGTGGCAATATTCTGGCATATTGAGTGACAAAATAATACTAGCATATTGAAGGGTTAAATCCTGGCATATTGAGGGGTTAAATCCTGGCATATTGAGTGGCACAATTTTGGCATATTGAGTGACAAAATAATACTGGCATATTGAGGGGTTAAATCCTGGCATATTGAGGGGTTAAATCCTGGCATATTGAGTGGCACAATTCTGGCATATAGAGGGGTTAAATGGTGGAGTATTGAGTGGCTAAATATTGGCATATTGGGTGACAAAATACTGGCATATTGAGTGTCAAAATAATATTGGCATATTTAATGACAAAAGAATGGCATATTTAATGGCAAAATACTGGCATATTGAAGGGTTTAATACTGGCATATTGAGGGGTTAAATGCTGGCATATTGAGTGACAAATACTGGCATATTGAGTGTAAAAATTCTGGCATATTGAGGGGTTAAATGCTGGAATATTGAATGGCACAATTCTGGCATATTGAGGGGTTAAATCCTGGCATATTGGATGGCAAAATCCTGGCATATTAAATGGCTAAATCATGACATATTGAATGGCAAAATCCTGGCATATTGAGGGGTTAAAGGCTGGAATATTGAGTGACTAAATACTGGCATATTTAATGGTCAAAAGAATGGCATATTTATTGGCAAAACAATGGCATATTGAGGGGTTAAATGCTGGCATATTGAGTGGCAAAATAATACTGTCATATTATTGGGCAAATTGGCTGTGCCATATTTATGGGCAAACATGGGCATATTAATGGGAAAACTGGTTTATTTTAATTGGCAAATTGATGCTGTGGCATGGCCTGTGGGGCAAAATAACATGTACTATGAGGAAAGTGACACTGGCTAGTTATGTGGGGCAAAGGGACTAGACATGTGCATTCGTTTTCGGAGGAATGCATTTTCGTCCGAAAATAGCATTTTCGTCCATTCGTTCGAAAAACGAATAACGAAAATGCTAAGCTAACGAAAGCCGAATGAACGAATGGTTAATAAACGAAAATCATTCGTTCATTCGTCCATTCGTAGTACTATTGCATTCTATAAACCGAAATAGAGTCGGTTTATAGAATACAATAGCATAGTACACTTACATTCCATAAACCGAACGACTTTCAGTTTATGGAATGCATGTAAGTCTATTGGCATTCTATAAACCGAAAGTTCGGTTTATAGAATAGCAATAGGATTACATGTATTACATAAGCCGGCAGCCTATGAACCGAACGTTCGGTTTATAGGCTGTCGGCATTTCACTACACGGAGACAAAGTCTCCATTCATAAATTTATGAATGGAGACTCTGTCTCCGTGTAGTGAAATGCCGACAGCCTATAAACCGAACGTTCGGTTTATAGGCTGTCGGCATTTCACTACACGGAGACAGAGTCTCCATTCATTATGAATGGAGACTTTGTCTCCGTGTACTTACATAATGAATGGAGACTCTGTCTCCGTGTAGTGAAATGCCGACAACCTATAAACCGAACGTTTGGTTTATAGGCTGTCGGCTAATGTAAGTACACGGAGACAAAGTCTCCATTCGTAATGAATGGAGACTCTGTCTCCGTGTAGTGAAATGCCGACAACCTATAAACCGAACGTTCGGTTTATAGGCTGTCGGCTAATGTAAGTACACGGAGACAAAATCTCCATTCATAATGAATGGAGACTCTGTCTCCGAGTAGCGAAATGCCGACAACCTATAAACCGAACGTTCGGTTTATAGGCTGTCGGCTAATGTAAGTACACGGAGACAAAGTCTCCATTCATAATGAATGGAGACTCTGTCTCCATGTAGTGAAATGCCGACAACCTATAAACCCAATGTTCGGTTTATAGGCTGTCGGCATTTCACTACACGGAGACAGAGTCTCCATTCATAAATTTATGAATGGAGACTTTGTCTCCGTGTAGTGAAATGCCGACAGCCTATAAACTGAACGTTCGGTTTATAGACTTTCGGCTTATGGAATACATGTAATCATATTGCTATTCTATAAACCGAACGTTCGGTTTATAGGCTGTCGGCATTTCACTACACGGAGACAAAGTCTCCATTCATAAATTTATGAATGGAGACTCTGTCTCCGTGTAGTGAAATGCCGACAGCCTATAAACCGAAAGTTCGGTTTATAGGCTGTCGGCTAATGTAAGTACACGGAGACAAAGTCTCCATTCATAATGAATGGAGAATCTGTCTCCGTGTAGTGAAATGCCGACAACCTATAAACCGAACGTTCGGTTTATAGGCTGTCGGCTAATGTAAGTACACGGAGACAAAGTCTCCATTCATAATGAATGGAGACTCTGTCTCCCTGTAGTGAAATGCCGACAACCTATAAACCGAACGTTCGGTTTATAGGCTGTTGGCTAATGTAAGTACACGGAGACAAAGTCTCCATTCATAATGAATGAAGACTCTGTCTCCATGTAGTGAAATGCCGACAACCTATAAACCGAACGTTCGGTTTATAGGCTGTTGGCATTGTACTACACGGAGACAGAGTCTCCATTCATTATGAATGAAGACTTTGTCTCCGTGTAGTGAAATGCCGACAGCCTATACACCGAACGTTCGGTTTATAGACTTTCGGCTCATGGAATACATTTAATCCTATTGCTATTCTATAAACCGAACGTTCGGTTTATAGAATAGCAATAGGATTACATGTATTCCATAAGCCGAAAGTCTATAAACCGAACGTTCGGTTTATAGGCTGTCGGCATTTCACTACACGGAGACAAAGTCTTCATTCATAATGAATGGAGACTCTGTCTCCGTGTAGTACAATGCCAACAGCCTATAAACCGAACGTTCGGTTTATAGGTTGTCGGCATTTCACTACATGGAGACAGAGTCTTCATTCATTATGAATGGAGACTTTGTCTCCGTGTACTTACGTTCGGTTTATAGACTTTCGGCTTATAGAAAACATGTAGTACTATTGCCTTTATATGAACCGAACGAGAGGCCCATTCATAAGAATTTCTTATGAATGAGGCTCTCATTCGGTTTATAGAAAGCCAATAGTATTACACGTATTCTATAAAACGAACGAATTTCGTCCGAAACGAATGCAGTCATGAACGAAATTCGTTTTAGACGAAATAAATGGATTTTATTTCCGAATGGACCGAATGGACGAAAACGAAACAAAAATTTTAGTTTTTCACATGTCTAAAAGTGACACTGTGGCATGCCAAATAGTGTGGGTGCAATATGAGTGCAAGCCAATTTGGGTACTGTATGATGCTGTGTTATGTCCTTTAGGTGCAATGTGGGTGAAGAGGAAGGGATTAAAAACAAGGAATGCAATTTTTCAATAACATTTATATTACATATAAAAATAGTTGAATATAATATTAAAATATTCAAATAAGTATAAATGCAACAAGTTATAGAGAGATGTCTGTGTGTATAGATATGTATTGTTTTAGAATTATACAATTGTCACCTCGTGGGGCTCCTGTGTGTTGCATAATTAATGGCGGTCCCATGTGTGGCATATTTATTGGGCCCCATGTGTGGCATAATTAAGGGACTCTTTTGTGTGGCATAATTATGGGGCGCTTGTGTGTGCCATAACTAAGGGCGCTTGTGTGTGTGTGGCATAATTAATTGGGCTCCAAGGTAAGGCATAAATAATGGGGCTCTGGTGTGGCATAATTTATGGGGCTCTGGTGTGGCATAATTTATGGGGCTCTTATGTGTGTCATAGTTATGGGGCTCCTGTGTGTGGCATAGTTATGGGGCTCCTGTGTGTGGCATAGTTAATGGGCCATCTGACTGGCATTACTAAGGAATCTGCTTGGCAATGTATTGGAGGAAATCCAGGGGGGTGACACCATGAGTTACCGCACCAGGTGACACTAACCCTATTGACGCCTCTGTATAACACCAGTGTGCTCAGGTGTCTACAAGCATCAAAAATAATAAAGAAACATTTCTGGTGATTAAAACAAACCAGCAGGGAAATCTGGACTGTTTGCTGAGCAAACAATACCATTCTGAACAATAAAGGTACCATTCTGAAAAATAACATTCTGTAACCCCAAGGCCTGCAATAACAATGGCATCACAACATTAAAAACAATGAAACATTTGTTGCAAACATGATCCATCACTTTCCTATTACATTTTTTTATTGAATTATTTCTTAGTAATATATCATAACACATTTATATATAGGATAGCATGACATTTTTTGTACCTTGTGCAATATAGCATTTCAATTATTCATAATTTTGTCAAACCACCCCATGGCATATCACTATTAATTAAAACAATGAATGTATTGACCAACAGATAAATAATTACCGTATTTATCGGCGTATAACACACACTTTTTCTCCCTGAAAATAGGGGGCAAATGATGTCTGCGTGTTATACGCCGATCGGTGGCTGAAAAAAAACTTACCTCGTTCCTGCTCTGTCCCCCGGTGCTCTGAAGGTGCGTGGCTGTGAGGGAAGCGTTGTGAGCTCCCCTCCAGCCGCGCGGTCAACAAAGTGTGTTTTTTTTAAACAAACTTTATTGTTCCGCGCGGCTGGAGGGAAGCTCACAACGCTTCCCTCACAGCCACGGACCTTCAGAGCACCGGGAGACGGAGCAGGAACGAGGTAAGTACTGGGGTCTGGGGAAGGGGGGGAGGAGGGTGGCATAACGAGCATACTAAGGGGCAATATCCTGGCATATTAAATGGCATATTGGGGGCAATATCCTGGCATATTAAATGGCATATTGGGGGCAATATCCTGGCATATTAAAATGGCATATTGGGGGCAATATCCTGGCATATTAAAATGGAATATTGGGGGCAATATCCTGGCATATTAAATGGCATATTGGGGGCAAAATCCTGGCATATTAAATGGCATATTGGGGGCAATATCCTGGCATATTAAATGGCATATTGGGGGCAATATCCTGGAATATTAAATGGCATATTGGGGGCAAAATCCTGGCATATTAAATGGCATATTGGGGGCAATATCCTGGAATATTAAAATGGAATATTGGGCTTCAAAGTTCTTTATTTGAAATGTAAGTTTTTTTTCCTGAAATTTCCTTCTTAAAATGAGGTGCGTATTATACGCCGGTGCGTGTTATACGCCGATAAATACGGTATATGTGTAAGTACTCGTTTGTGCTATTACATTCAGTGGTGTATTTAGGCCTCAAGATTCAAGGGGGTTTTGGCCAGTGGTGAAAAAAATTTATCATTTTCTTCAATTGCCTGCTCATGTTTAAAGGCTGCTGCAATAGAGACTAGCTTCCCACCCCTAAAAATCATACATCATGACATCTAGTTATCACAGGAGAATGTGGAAGGGGTGGTTGTACAGGGAGGGTTAGAAGAAGTGGAAACCAATTCTAGTGAGTGTCTTTGCTGTTCTACAACATTAACTATTATGTCCACTCTTTCTTTCTCCGCTTCTAATGTTTTCCAACATAACCATCTACTCATTAAAGAGAGAATTGCAGAGAACTGAGATGGGATTTTCATCTTCAAGCCAAAGTAGTCGAGCTGGAAACATTCTTCAATGCAACTGAATGGGAGAGCTTTTCCAACTCAGTTACTTTGGCCTTAGGTTTGTAATTTGTTCCCATCTCAATTCCCTGCATTTCTCTCTTTATTGAGTAGACCTTAAAATCTTTTTCTGTCTCTAGTGCATATTAAAATATGCATTAACCAACATTTCTCATTCTGCATGTCAACATATATGGTATTTTGGAGTTATATTGAGTTAGTGCATTAGTTGAAATAATTAATAGAATTGAATTTTAAAATGGCATATCTGACCATCATAATGTTACAAGCAATAATTGAAGCTATAATGCATTATGTACATCCTTCCTTTGCCTGTATTGTATTTTAAACGCATGAGCTGGAAAGTGTTTTCCCCTCAGACCTGTTTGTTTTAAAATATTTATGGTCATATTAAATGTATATCAGTGCACATGAAGGCTTTTGTAAATGCTTAGCATGGGATGATGTACTAATGAAACACAGCACTGCAGACGACCATTTTAGAATGACATCTCATCAAAAATTACCATTAACTCTTCTTATGTTACACCTTTTAATAAAATGCTTAAATATTTTCTTTCTACTATTCTTAGAGATTTAGAGATCATACTCCCTCCTTGGATCTTGTATTTAACAGTCAATAGTGATTTTTATTTGGCTTTTTTTTAGTTACATTTCCATGATAATACATAATATTATGTCTGCCAGCCTGTTGTACTTCTAAATGGAGTAAACCATCTCAATGTGCCCTTCTAACTTGCTAGTTGGTTGTATGCAGTATATAAGCAAATCAAATGGGAATTTGTCCTAAAACTCAAAGCAAAATAGCTTTGCATAGACTTTCAGTTAATCTGATAGTCCCCTGACAGTATGTATAAAGTCTGAATGGATTTAAGAAATTTAGCCTTCTAATCCACTTTTCTGGCTATCTATGCCTGTCTAAGACATTAGCAGTTGATAATGCAAACATTGCTGTATGTATTTGGTATATATTCCATTGACTCATGTACACATACATTTGATCTTGAATATTTCAGTGATAATGCGGTACAAATTGCAATGTAGGAAATGAAATGTGCAAAACAAAAAAAATCAAAACAAAAGGCATGTGGATAATAGCATATTGAATTATTATCATTATGAACACTTCATGAAATGTATATTTTGAAAATGATTACACATTGATAATGGTTGTAAATTGCCAAACGGCTTGCATGGTTAGGTAATAAGGGATGGAGTGAGGCACACCAACCAGAAATAAGAAGCACATATTTAAATTGCTGAAAATGTACACTCATTACACTCATGGAAGCACAGTATACAGGTTAATGTATAGAGAGAGACACATACAAAAATAAAAAAATAAAACACTTCAAAAGTAATCAAAGTATGACTGAAACATTTGGACAAGGGAGGCACAAACAAATTTAGTGGCCTATTTTCCAATTTCTTCAGCCTACCCGTTATCATCACAACTAGACCGGCAGGACAGATACACAGACAGAGAAGGTACAGCTAGTGTTGAGCGAACCCGAACCGCACTGTTTGGGTTCGTACCGAACTTTACGGTTTTTGGACCCCGGACCCGAACACGGACATTTCACTGTATGTCCGTGTTGGAGTTCGGGGTTCGGCGATTACATTGTATGTTATTGGCTTTCTATACACCGAAATAGAGTCCCCATTCATAAGAAATTCTTATGAATGGGGACTCTAGTTCGGTTTATAGAAAGCCAATAGTATTACATGTATTCCATAAGCCGAAAGTCTATAAACCGAAAGACATTCTGTTTATAGACTTTCTTTTTATAGAATAGCAATAGCATTACATGTATTCTATAAAACGAAAGTCTATAAACTGAATGTCTTTCGGTTTATAGACTTTTGGTTTATGGAATACATGTAATGCTATTGCTATTCTATAAACCGAAATAGAGTCCTTTTCAGGACTTTATTAGAGGAATTTTAGTGGCCAAAAGTTCTGGTCCCCATTGACTTCAATAGGGTTCGGGTTCGGGGTCAAGTTCGACCCCGAACCCGGACTTTTTTCCGAAGATCGGCCGAACCCGCCGAACCCGAACATCCAGGTGTCCGCTCAACTCTAGGTACAGCTATAGATAGCCAAACAGACACAGATACTGACAGATAAAAGTATAGAAATTGATAGACAGGCACATACTGTACATACAGACAGACAGACACAGATAGATAAATTGACAGACACAGGTAGAAGAAAAATAATAGGACAAGCAGTGTAGACCTCAGGAAGGATACAAATTATATAAATGCTGAAGGAAGTTGTCTATACAGGGCCGATCCTGGGCGGGTGCACGGGGGTGCACCGCGCCCAGGCGCCAATGAAAGGAGAAGGAATGGGGCGCTGTGAGGAGCATGCATCGCTTGCGTACATAGCAAACGCAGCGCTCCCGTCGAAGCGCTCCCGTCGAAAGAGCAGACTGGGCAGCGGGTGCCTTGCTGCTGACAAAATGGTTTTGAAGGCAGTGCGCCTTCTAGCCAATGATATAGTCCAGATGAGCTAATGTTAAAGCTCACATGACCCCGCCTGTGCACCTGTAAAAGCCAATGACAGTAGAGGATAGCTCCTCCTCTCTCCTTTTAGGTGTATAAGAGGAGGAGCTGGGAGGAGCAGATCCTCCTCCTAGTGACAACCTGTCAAAAAGTAATCCCAGTTGGAGATAGACATAGACGCAGGTAAATTTTCTTATTATTATATTTAAATTATATATGAGCATTAAAATGTTTTCTTGCCTTTCAATCATATTGCTGCATTGCATATGAAGAGAGAATGTATTTAATCTCTATTACTCATATTGAATATGATTAGTGTTAAAAAAAAATGTATATAAGATGTTTTTATTTTCACACTTGATTATCACATTCAGTATGAATAATAGTGATTAAACACATTCTCTCTTCATATGTAATGCAGCAATATTAGTTAGCACATCCTACTGGGTTTCCACTGTTTTTAGCTACTTTTTTTTATAATATATTGTAAAGTTTTGGTATTTTAATTTATAGTTCTTGAATAAATATTTGAGGCTTCCTCTATTTATATTTAGTATCTTTATATACAATAAACGTACATACACATAATTTATGGAATTAAAAATCCATATGTACTACATCTTTTATAGTTTTAAACCCATATTCATTTAAAAAGCCTGGCCAAACGTAAGGCCAAAGTAGCAGAGTTGTAATAATTCTCTCCTTCAATTGAATGGGAGAACTTTTCCGAATCTGCTACTTTGGCCTAAACTGAAATTCCCATCTCAGTTCCTTGCAATTCTCTTTCATGAGTACAGTCCTATAGTTATTCTATTTTGCAATGGGAAAATAAACCAAATACACATTTTGTTAAAGGGACTCTGACATCCTAAATATTGCCTAGGCTGTGAATGTGGAGAATAAAACATGATGAAAAATGATTGTGTTAGCAGAATTGCATAAATATGTTTTACATGTGTTTGTGGCATCTCTTGTTTATGAGGTGGGTAAAAGGAACATACCTCAGCCAATCTCCCCAGGTTTTAGAACCCCCTTATTTTTCTGAAAAAAAATCATATATATATATATATATATACACACACACACACACACACATCTGTGAGAATAAGCTTTACACATGTGTCTGAGTGAGTAGCATAGTGTGTGTGTGAGAGTGTTGCACGTTTACACGTGTGTGTGTGTGTGAGAGGGAGAATGTTCATGTGAGAGATAAAGGTTTAAACTTATGTCCCTGAGTGAGTAGCATGATGTGTATGTGAGAGTCTGGTTTACACATGTGTGCCTGAGTGAGTGGGAGAGAGCCAGGTTTGAACGCGTGTGTGAGAGTGAGTGGTCGCTTGGGAATGTGAGTTACTGGTTTACACGTGTGGTCCTTCTTGAGTGGCATGGTGGGTGTGTGAGAGCCGGGCTTACACGTGTGTGTAAGAGAGCCGGGTTTACATACATTGTGTGAGAGAGCCGGGTTTACATACATTTACGTATGTGCCTGAGTGAGTGGCAGGATGGGAGTGGGGGAGAGCCAGGTTTACACATGTGTGTCTGAGTGAGTGGCAGGATGGGAGTGTGATAGAGCTGGGTTAACGCGTGTGTGTGTGTGTGTGTGTGTGTGTATATCTGAGTGAGTTGGAGGATGGGAGTCAGAGAGCTGTGTTTACACTTGTGTGTATGAGTGAGTGGCAAGTTGGGAGTGTGAGACAGCCGGGTTTACAAGTGTATGTATCTGAGTGAGTGGCAGGATGGGTATGTGAGAGACTGGTTTACACAATGTGCCTGAGTGAGTGGCAGGATTTGTGTGTGAGAGAGGCAGGTTTGCACGCATTTGTGTGTCAGTAGGCATATCTGGAGTGGACATTTGAAAAGGGGAGGGGTTAGTAATATAGCCACGCCCTGGGGTTCCCCAAAAAATCCTGCACCCAGGCGCCCGAGACCCTAGGATCGGCCCTGTGTCTATAGTACAGTGCCAGCTGCAAGTAAACATGTGTAAAACCAAACCTTGGAGCAGAAAAAGAGAACAGAAATAATCTAATAGCGCACAGTGAAGAGACACATATATATAAAAAAGACAATATGGTGGGGGTGAAAATGCTCATACAAAATCCAAAGGTGAAAATACTGTGTATGCAGAATCTTATATATCTAGGACCATAGATATATAAGATAGACCTGTATCTCAAAATGAAGAAGAACGCTGAATATTAAAAACGGAGATACATCAGATTCCTGTTTGTATACTGGTTTACACCATAATGGCCTTTATTAAATTATCCGAGGTAATTTATCTATTGTCATTGAATACCATTCACTACAAATGAAAATTTTGACTTAGCAAATAGTGAAAATTCAATGTCACTGTTATCAGATAATTATCTGTAGATATAGCCAGACATTGGAATTTATAAACCTTATATTATTATTTTACAAATCATTTTATTTTTTAATACATACTTCCAAATGTAAATATAGAACATATTCATTTCAGTCAGTATTTTTGGTTATAAAAAAAATGAATATTATAAATGCAGAATCCTTTATCATTCCATGTAACAGAACTTTGAAACTTCAGAATGTAGAATTTAGTCTTAAACTTTCTTCACAAGGTAAAAGTTAAATGGTGATATAATAAACTACAGGTAAGTCAGGCACAAACTGATTCTGTAGTTTTTTTCTCCACACATTCGTGTGGAGAGAATGAATGAGGGCACATGCCTCAGTTTGAAGTATTGTCCTAGAGGGCCTTTTTCTTTAGATTTTCAAGGGGAAAAAAAACAACAAAAGAACATGTTGGGGAATGTCAGGTTTAAAACAAAGCGTGACCGCTTGCACCTTTAATAAGGTCATTGCAAAGTTGAATAGATATATGTTGTTGAAAGAAAACTTTGAATCAAAGGCTTAAAGAAATACACGGTTTTATACATCCGTCTGTAAAACTTTAAATGGTAAAATCCATAGATGTCAGGCATGCAAGATCATGATCTGACACACTGTTCCCTAATGTTTGATAGATAAAATAAACAATTGTACTGCAACAAACTTGTATATTCACAGTCACAGAAGGATATCTGTACCGGGTCTGATAAATACTTCTGACTGCTCAGTGTTATCCAGGTTTATGCTACATCACGGTTTGTAGTTAAAGCACTAGGCCAAACAACACAACACATTTTAATAAGAAAAAGTACCATGACATACTCTCATAAGATTTGAGCAAATAACACGGTTTGATAAATAAATATTGGCAACACAAATGACTGTTTTTGTGAGATTACAAATGTAACATAACAATTGTGTTGTATGAATGCAAAATGTAAACAGTAAAATGTTATTTGTCAATGTATTGTATAACTATTTCAAGACAATTATCCTGTTTATTACCAGATGTTACTCATTCTTGTGAATGACAAATCTAATAAAGGTAAATAGTAATCTTCTTGGCCTTCAAACCAGCACTGCAAGCTGCTGTAGAAGCAGTATTGTTATTGAAGACATTGTTGTATATGCATTAGTTATACTTCATTTGCAAAACAGAATACATTTTTAAAAATATGTTTTAAATCAACCCCAAAGTAAAGTATGTATCATTACATAAATGTCTCAGTTGTAGCACCTGCATTACCAAGTTGCAGTTAATTTAATCACATGTCTCTGGAGAACTGGTGGTAATGTTGGATAGATGAGGACGCTTATTAAAATCTTCCTTAAGGAAAAGAAAGCTTTATGTGAATCTATAAACTTTAGTCAAACTGTAACCATTCCGAAAGGCCTTATGACTTTCATTACAAATGGCATTGTCTCAAACAGATAAACCTTACTCCTGATTGTAATTAAATCAAGAAAAAAATAAAACATAAACTATTCTGTGCATCGGTTTTGTCAAACATATGCCGTGGATTGGCCTTAGCAGATCAAACAGTTGGTATCAACAGATCAAAATTTGTCAAGGACTTCATCTGCTAATGAAACAAGTCACAAAAGCACTACAGAGTCTGTCTTTCTAGTTTTTTGCATATTGTTTTGTGGTAAAACATTTTATAAATGGTGATTATAGAGTAATATGTATTTTCCGTAATTACATTTTGTATGGTAAGTTTCTAACATTTATATATACAGCAGTTGTACCTCATGTACAACTGCTGTGTATATAAATGTTAGAAACTCACCATACAAAATGTAATTACGGAAAATACATATTACTCTATAATGCCCATGGCATTCTCGATTTACTGAGACTTTCCTGAAATAGTTTTATCTAGACACTAATTTATCTGCTTTGAATGAATCTGCCTCCTGTTGGATGATATTTGACTGACTCATATACGTTTGACTGATACACCCTTACAATCTCGAAGGGAACCAAAATTTGGGCTTCACAGCTCTTGTAGTCCATAATAGGAGTAATTTTGTAATTTGGAAAAGAAAAATGAAAATGGCTGTGTTGTTAATCGCACAAATACATAAGGGGGTCTATTCACAAAAGTATGATATTCCCCAAATTGGCTCTGACTTCTGTCACACTTTGGCTATTTTCCTCAAAAATACGGGTACATTTCAAAAATAAGAGGGGCCCCCCTAAAATGAAAATATTATTCATAACCATTCCTTTCAAACCATTGGTTCGTTTACAATTACTGCCACTACTCCAGGACACCCAACTGTGGCATTAACATTAGCAATCCAAATAACAAGCCAACTGTGTCTCCAAAACCAAACTAAAAATTTAGCAAAATTGAGAACGTGTGAAAGTACACCAAATTATTAAAGACTTGTAGAAGCACCTTGAAGTGAACCTTTTTCTGTATGACTTTATCAGTCTTTCACATCATTGAGGAGGAATTTTGGTCCACTCTTCTTTACAACATTGCTTCAGTTCATTGATGATTGCTGGCATTTGCTTATGATTCTATAATACTTTGGTATACAGAGTTCATGGTCGACTCAATGACTGCAAGGGTCTGAGGTTCTGTGGCTGTAAAACAAGTCCAAATCCATTTATATTTTCTGATTAAATAATATGTTGTATGTATTGTATGTATTATTCATCAATAACCTGATGCTTTAATTCTTTTTTTGTTAAATTTGGAATATAATCCAAGTAGACGTTTCTACTCTCCACAGCTCCTTCATTTTGCTTGAAGATACTATGTGAGATGCTCCTAACCCTAATATGTCTTCATCTCTAGCTTAATAATACTGATTTTTTAGCATTTTTTTCTCTTTGAAATGATTGTGAAATTTATATTCAACTGATATTCTTCCATAATTATCATCTGATCTCTTTTAGCTGTTTTCTAATTTGTTCATTTTTCTTGTTGATATGTTAACACTCTTCTGATTGATTCTTCTTTAACAAGCTCTAAATATATTAGTCATAAAAAACATACTTTTCTTCTACCATGCCTATGAATTGCATACAAAATATCAAATTGCGCCAGCAACATCACAGCAGGTCTCAGCTTCTAATATTTATCTTCTCCTGCAGACTTATTTATCATGTGTTCTACATTGTACGGAGCGAATTTGAGTTAATTATGTACAATCATTTACTCTTTTATTTCTTATGATGTTAGGATTTCTTAAGAAAAATACATTATATTTCCCTTACTTATCATTTTGTAATCTTCTTTTGAAGATGTTATCTTGTCTTAAAGACCCACTGAAAGCAAATACATTTTCTCACTGTTTTATTATTTGTATGTGCAGCCTTTTCTCTCAGTTACACTTTATGAATTGCCATTGTTTTCTTGCTATTAACCTGAATATAACTTACCCTAACTCCTTCTACGTCTGATTCTATATGTACATATAAATGTTCAGCTATTTTTTTTAGTAAATCAAACACTTGCGTAACAATCAGGGTCGCAAGGGTCACAACTTCGACTCGGTCCGCACTCTAGAGGGCCCAAACGACCACTTTAACCATGCTTCCTGATGACCGACATCAGTGCAGTACCTACACTGCACATGGAGTGCATAGTGATGATTCAGAGCTTTGGACCATGATGCTCTGAGTCACCACTATGGGCAGGGAGATCATACAGAGCTGAATATGAAAAATGTTTTGTCTTCCAGCTGTCTGCACTGGGCATGGCTCCCAAATGTAAGAACTGGTGGGGAAGAGGAGAGAAATAGACAAAGGGGGTGGAGAGAGACCAAGGCAAGTTTGGGGGGCGGGAGAGAGAGAAAAACACACACAACCAGGATGTGGTATGTGGGCCATTGTATCTGTGACATGTGTCACTTGTGTAATGCATGTTCATGTTATTTATATAATATAATGCCTATTCTTTTTCAAAATCTCTGCCCTGCCATTCTCCTGTCCTCTATTTGCTGTACTCACACACAATCACACCCACTTGCACTCAGGTAAATAGTTTAATAAAATCTGAGGAGTAGGGGGGGGGGGGGAGAAAGACATTTGGGGTAACAGAAAGCTTGGTTTTAGGGTGTGTCAAAGGTAGGATCCGCCACAGGGGCAAAACATGTTAGGTACACAAATATTGCAGAGATTTCTGTTTGGTAACAAAGATGGCACAGACAGGCTCTTTGGGGACATGTTGCTTGTTGAAGTCTCAGTGCCCTAAGGCAATTTTTGCACAGGTTTCTAGTTGCTTTGAATTCAAATAACTGAGACATGCTGTTGTGTGGACTATAAAATTCATGTGTTCAAAGGGAAATCAGTTATAATAAAGGAAGTTTCTATGGGATCAACAGCTTGGGATCCACTACTTTATTAACTGCTTCCCCCTGGACATATTTGCATTCTACAGTTGGTAGGGGAGTGTACAAACGTTTTATGTGTTCAGCAGAAAACTGTCTGACTTGCTAATCGTAGCTGTACAACTGGTGGAAAAGTGCAGATGTATGCTTTGTACAGACCTCTGATCAATGTTTGTATGCTCACATTGCAAGTATAGTTATCATTTAAAGGTATTTTTCTTGACTTTTTCCCCCTCCCGAGACCTGTATGGGAGGGGTTGCAGCAGCTGCAAACCTGGTACTTGTGTTTTAAATTAACTTAATCTACTTTTATATATATATTGGAAAACAAAGGCAGTGATTTTCAAGTTGGAGTGGTCTTTTAAGAACCATGCATATCAAACTGTATATACTTATTTCTGTGCTGCAATTCCATGTACATTTTAAAGTAGGTTTATGTATATATTTTTATGGACAACATTTATAAAGAATCTTTAAATGCTAGAATATTTAACAATCCATAGAATGCTGGAAGAAAAGATTTTAAATTAGGCCAACAGTGTATTATGGTATATATGCCCAACAAGCTACACATAGCTCAAATTGCTTTTTACCAAATGAAACCTTCTAGATTTTAAAACTGCATATTTTATGGAAGAAGAGATGTACTACAAAAGAAAATGTTGTTATATGAATTGAAAATGTGCAGTATTCCAAACGCCTTAAAGATTGTAAGCAAAATTAAAAAAAAAAATGCTAAGCAGTAGTACTAGAAATATTATAATTTAAATGCTATGTTAAACATACAAAATGTTTGTGCGGATAAGATTTGTTTCACCAATTTATGGAGGTGCTTTAGCTGTTGTATACTCTACAAGCACATGAAGAAGCCTGTTTGGGAAATGCGTTGTGTGGTTTGCTGCAATGAATTTATTGTCAAGAGGCTGTTTTTGATGTTTAACTAAAAGCTTACTAAGCTATCAATGTTCACTTTATCTGCCAACATGGTGGGATCCATATTATCTGGTTACACCTGCAGTATTTACAAATATGAAATTTATGGTCATCTCCATCACAGCTAAAGAGCTTTGGAAAAGTAATCGGTGGTTGGCAGACAATATGCTGGTAGTAATTATACTGAAACTTTTGTTTGTGGCTTGCAAACTATATGCTGATCGTTGCTTTACTATATCATTATCTATGAATGGTTGACTATATGCTGATAGATTTAGTATTGACAAATGTCAGTGGCTGGTAGATTATATTGTGATAGTTGCTATTATGTACCACTGGGTATGGCTGGAAGATAATATCCTAATGGTGACTGTTCTGTAACTGTCAGGTGGTTACCATGCAGCGGCAGCCTGCCTCCTATGTGTTGTCCTAAGGGGGCAGGGGACGGTGTCAGGGTCACTTTAAGACCCTAGTGGGCCCTGGACAAAGTCTTTACCAATGAGCCACTGTCATTTACCAATTAACATGCCACAATCAGTTTGCCATTAACATGTGCAACAGCCAGTATGACCATTAAAATATGCCACAGTTTGTCCGTTTGTCCATTACAATATGACACTGTTTGTCCATTAATATGCCACTGGTAGCTTGCCAATTAATATGCTATTTTTAGTTTGCCCATTAATATGCCACAGCCAATTTGCCAATTAATATGCCACAATCAATTTGCCCATTAATATGCCACTGTTCATTTGCCCACTAATATGCCACAGTCAGTATGACCATTAATATGCCACAGCCAGTATGCCCAATAATATGCAACAGCCAGTAGGATCAATAAAATAATCCCCACTCCCCCAGTAATATGCCCAGTTATATGCCACAGCCAGTATGCCCAATAAAATAATCTCCACTCCCCCATTAATATGCCACTCTTTACCCATTAACATGCCACAGCCAGTATGCCCATTAATATGCCCCAGCCAGTATGCCCAATAAAATAATCCTCACTCCCTGATTAATATGCTGCTCTTTGCCCATTAACATGCCACAGCCAGTATGCCCATTAATATGCCCCAGCCAGTATGTCCATTAATATGCCACAGCCAGTATGCCCAGTAATATGCAACAGCCAGTAGGATCAATAAAATAATCCCCACTCCCCCAGTAATATGCCCAGTTATATGCCACAGCCAGTATGCCCAATAAAATAATCTCCACTCCCCCATTAATATGCCACTCTTTACCCATTAACATGCCACAGCCAGTATGCCCATTAATATGCCCCAGCCAGTATGCCCAATAAAATAATCCTCACTCCCTGATTAATATGCTGCTCTTTGCCCATTAACATGCCACAGCCAGTATGCCCATTAATATGCCCCAGCCAGTATGTCCATTAATATGCCACAGCCAGTATGCCCAGTAATATGCCACAGCCAGTATGCCCAATAAAATAATCCTCACTCCCTGATTAATATACTGCTCTTTGCCCATTAACATGCCACAGCCAGTATGCCCATTAATATGCCACAGCCAGTATCCCCAGTAATATGCCACAGCCAGTATGCCTAATAAAATAATCCCCACTCCCCCAGTACTTACCTTGCTGCTGCTGATCTCTCGGCCGCCACCTCCGCTGTCTTTTCTGCACACATGCTGCATGCAGAGGAAGGACAAACAGCTGCCGTATTTGACTTGCTGTCATATCCGACAGCACTAAGAGTAAGCTGGAGTGCATGCGCTGGATGTGGACTGCCAGCTGATGCACACATGACTGTCTCCATGTGAGACAGTCAGACAGGCAGTTGGGGGGGGCATGTTGGGGCAGCGGGGGGCCCTTAAATCAGTGGGCCCTGGGCGAGTGCCCACTTTGTCTTTGTCCATTGGTTAAAGCATCCCTGAGCAATGGGTGGGGTCTTGTCCCATATCCAGCTGTCGCTCCAGGAGTCCGTGGTTCTGTTCCCCATGCTCTCACATGGGGGGGAGCTAGCACCATTGGTGCGACAGTGGGGCTTGCGAAAGGGGCAGAGCTTGTGGCCGAGTGTACAGCACAGCGCCGTGACACTGATAACCAATGGAAAACATAGAGGGATCGGCAGCTCTAGTAAGGAGGCCCCACCCAGCAGCCCTATAAAGCTTCTGGGCTCTCTCAACACGGTGCTCAGATATTGTTGGTTGTGCACAGTGAGTCCATGAGCTCTATATCCAGTATACGTTATCTTTGTATTACTGACCATGCCTGTGACTCGGATTAACCCTTCGCCTGCTGCCTGCCTTTTGATCATGCCGTTAACTGGATTAACCCTTTGTCTGCTGCCTGCCATTTGACCTCGGACTGTTTATTTGATTATACCTTTGTCTGCCATCTACCATTTTACCTTTGCTTGTAACCTGGACCTTACTCCTGTAAACCTATGCCTGCATCCTGGGTTCCTTCCCTGGTACTCTGGTAGCCGGATCTCCACAGTAACACTATATCTGAGTGGAAGACTATATACCAATACCATTATCTGTGGCTGGAACACTATATGCTCATAGTGTACACATTTGTGGCTCACAGACTACATAGTGATAGTAATTATACTGCCTCACTGTCTGTAACTTGCTAATGCTATAGCTCAGGGGCATCCAACATGCGGCATGCAGTGCCGTCTTTAATGTGGGGCAAATGGGGCAGCCGTTACTCCTGGGGGGCTCAAGGCAGCTGCCCCATGGGCCCCCAGCCTCACTTGCTGCCTTTACAGTGCATTGCGCTGCCGAACGTTTTTTTTCCCCGGCAAGCCGCATCACTGGAAAAAAAAAAATACATTGACACCGGATGTGACGTGATCTCACATCTGGTGACTGTGTTTCAGGAGTGAAGACTGCACGGAGGAGATGTCAGGCCAGGACACAGAGCAGCAGCCAGGCTGTAAGTACCGGGGAAGGGGGGAGGAGGGGGGAGTATAACGAGCATTGTAACGTTAAAATATGTATAACAAAGAAAAGGAAACAAAAGTGCGCTTAACACAAACTGTGGAACGATATATGTTTGCACCTTTTAGGTAACACTTGTGAAATAGTGTCAGTGAAAATCTTGGACCAGGAGAAACTATATCTCCCTTAAGGTATTGCACTCACAGACTTGTAGATGGTTATTGCACATCAAAACAGGTGGCTGTCAGAAGGAATCTTGAGTTGCAAATCTTCTATATGTATAGGACCCAAAACAGGACAGCAAACAACCGATTAGTATAGAGAAATAAACATATTTAATAAAGACAATATCTGCTTACATGAGGAGCTGCCTGAGAAATGCGAGGTGGGCGCCACACGATCAGGTAATCTGCAGCAGCAATTGCAGATAATAAAATTAAAATACAATAAAATACAAAAACAAAAGATGTAGAAATCTCGAGAAATGACAGGTGAGTCCATAAGGGTTAGAGTTGGGGTTACATTTAGTGTTAGGGTTAAATTTAGGGTTCGGGTTGGGGTCAAAAGGTCAATCTGGGGAAAATAAACACTATTTTTTTTTTTCCCCATAACTCGCAAAAAAATACTGAAAAATATGGAAACATGCATATTTCTGAACTCGGGACAACATTTAGAAACTATTTAGATGGGGTCTTTTTTTTATTGATTGTATTTGTGTAAATTATATTTTAGGTCAAAGTTAGAAAAAGTTTTTTTATTTTTTCATCATATTTTTTGATTTTTTTTGTAGTAAATTATAAGATATAATGAACATAATGGTATCTAATGAAATCCCTTCTTATGATGATAAAAACCACATATAATTTGTGTGGGTACAGTATGTGAGAAAGAAGAAAATTACAGCTAAACACAATTACCCCAGAAATGTCAAAACAGCCATTGTCAACAAGGGAAAGTCAAGGTAAAAATGTCTTGTCACTAAGGGGTTAATAACATTTTTATTACATATGAAAAATAGTTGAATATAATATTAAGAAGTTCATATAAGTATAAATGCAGCTAGTGAGAGAGCGAGATGTGGATAGATATTTATAAATATATATGTGAACATATGTAAGTGCTCTCTAATATCTGTGGATATTTTCGTAATTTAGGTAATGAGTAGTTGTATTTCAGTGTTGCATAGTAATATATATATATACACATTTTGATCCATATATACAGTTTATACACTGCAATTATACACTTAATATACACATTTTATACAATTCAATAAAAATACTCACTGCAATAAAAGTCCAATTGAGTTTGTGCTTATTTTTGTGTTTTTTTTTATGTGTGTGTGTGTGGTGGGTAACATTGCGATGGATGGCGTGATTGCATGCAGGGGAGAGGAGCAGGGTCCAGGGGGCCCAAACAAATGCTTGCCCAGGGTCCAATCAATCTTAAAGACGGCCCTGGCGGCATGCAGACCAAATGCAGCACTTTTCACAGCAAAGGGCAGCCCACCTTATTTAACTGCCCCATTCTCAATATTCCTATAAATGTACACTTTAGGTTGAATAAGCTTAATTTAAACTGGTTTTGAACTGGTTTTGTATTAATGCTAAATAGCCAAATGTTTTTCTATGACTAACAAACTATTCTTCACCATTAAATAAAAAAAGAAATGCGATCCAATACACATATGCATTTCTGATTATGCGGCCCACTTCAGAAAAAACATGGACACCATTGTTATAGCTATGGCCATTCAGATGTGGTACAATATAGCTATTCACGACATATAATGAGAAATCATCAAAAATGCAAATGTATACAAATGTATATTTCTTGAAATACAATTGGAGCACAAAAGTGCAGTGAAGAAGGCAGGCTTTATTGCATGGTATTTTATTTGTTCTTTGTTGAGTATCTATTTGTTTGCATATTTGAATAAAAAATTTTTTTTTTGCATATTCCACTAGATAATTGTGATCTATATTTGGAACAGAGGAGAACTACAATTAGATAGTGAGCAACATACAAATATTGTTTTGCTATTAGTCTTATTACTATAATATTTTTTATACCTGCTGTTTACATTGACATCAATATGGCCCTTGTCAGGTGGTGATTGGACATGCACCAGTAGGCTCAGTTTTCATCCAACTGGTACGAAATATGTGAAGTGAAGTCATATATATATATATATATATATATATATATATTATGGTTTTCAGAAACTCAGTGTAAGTGTTTGCATTCAAAATATTTTACCATGATTTGTATTTTATTTTATTTATTTCTTCAAGCACCATCACTTTTTTAAAACCTATTTAATTCTTAAATAAATAAAAGGTTTATGACTGATTATGTTATCTTTTAATAGCACAGCTAGGTATTGAGGAGAAAAAAGGAACATTTTTATCATTCATGGTTCCTTACTAATGTTTTATGACTCTGAGTAAGTCGTTGGTCCGGGATAACTAACAGTTATATAACAATGGTTTATGGCTACCAAAAGATTGATAATGATTTAAATGTACCATTAATTATACTGACTGTGTCTGGCTTGCAACATATTGACAGGATATAGATTGTACCATCACCTGTGTACCAAATACTGATAGTCTGATAAGCTTAAAAGCTTTATGACCCTTTTCTTTCCCTGTTAGATCAGTAAATGCTCCTGATTTCTGAACTTGAAAACATCTCTATGTGTAGTAAGTCCTCCAAATTTTATAGATCACAATTACCTATATGATCACAACACAATATATTTGTATTTTTTATGGTCACCTATGCACTAATTCTGGCTTTGCAATGGACAAAGCATTACATTAAATCACATTTAATATTTATAATGCCAATATTTTACACAAGGTAAAAAGAGCTCTGCTAACAACCTTACAATATAAATGGAGTGTGGCACATTCAAAACTTAAGGAGGCGATACACTCAAAATCGATTTTTTTTTTCAGGGTGGTCATGTTGAGTGGTTGAATGCGATTTACTATCAAAACTGAATTCAGCATCCAAATTTGAAAAAATTGGTTCTATAGTTAGCTTATGCTTTGCCCTCCTCATGCCTGCTTTATTTATTCCTCTACTCCTATGTTTTCCTCATGCTTCCAGGGGGAGTGCATTTACCCTGCGTGTGTTTCCACATCTCGCTCATTGGAAACCTGCATCAGGGCGCTCAGGGTCTCATGCCATCCAGGACCCTGTTTGTGACAGTAGGACATTGGGCATCCCCCCCACCCCCACCCTGTAGGAATCTGTCTTTTATCTGACATACCCATCAGGTGTGGAGGGAAAATATATGTATGTCTGGCACTTCTTTACCATAGCTACTAGTATTTCAGTTATGGCTCTGGAGTAGGTGGACTGTGAGAATCTTTCTGCACAACCAGTTGGTCTTTGGAAGGTGCCAGTTGCCAAGAATGATAAGGTACATAATAATTTCTGCACCCCACTTATAGCATGGATCAATATCAGGACCTCGTAGTGGCCAAGTACACTATGGGGTGTTAACCTATAATTGTCCCTGACCTTCCCCTCTGCCATGCCAAAGATGTTGGCACAGGTCCATATACTCTGTCCATCTGCATGCATCTGGATCTTGTTATTGGTCCAGGTAAGTCAGCTGCTGCAGCTGGCAGCTGTTGAGGGACCTGTAGGGCCACTTGTTGCGGGGTGTGAGAACAATCCATTACAAGTATAGGGGGTCTTTGTAACAAGTACAGTCATTTTTAATGGGTGCTGTATTTTTTAACAGGTGCAGTAGTTTTTGCAACTGATTGTAGCACACCAGTTGAACTCGCAAGCGGAAGGCATAGGTTCAAGACTGCCCTGTGAATTCCCAGTAACAGCAGTTTTTTCTTTACGGGAGGTCATAGAATCTAGGCCACTGTATTAAGCGGTTTTTGGAATTAAATCCTTGGGAAGTATATAATTGTTATAAACTGTTTATTTTGATCTTGGACACACAGTACTTTTAATGTTAATTTAAATCAGTAGTATAAAGAGAGCATATCTGATGTTTTTGCAATTTTCCTTTTAACCCCTTGATGACAAAGGACGTAACTTCACTTCTGTCGCTCTGAATATGCTACTTGACTGCCCCTAGTGGTAGTTAAGTAGCATTGCAGAGGAAAAAATTTAAAATACATATTTAATTAATTAAAAACAGGTTATTTAGCTATATTAGCCTATAGGGTTAAAATTAAATATTTTTTAGCACAAGGGATAGGGTTAAAATTAAATTAAAGTTAAAAAATATTAAGGGATATAATAAGGATTAGAGTTGGGGTTAAATTTAGTGTTAGGGTTACATTTTGGGTTCGGGTTGGGGTCAAAAGATCAATATAGGAAAAAACAAAAAAACACTATTTTTGGTTTTTGCCCCATAACTCGCAAAAAAAACATGCATATTTTTGAACTCGGGAGAACATTTAGAAACTATTTAGATGGGGTCTTTTTTAATGATTTTATTTG
Organism: Pelodytes ibericus; assembly: GCA_036172795.1. Lineage (NCBI taxonomy): Eukaryota > Metazoa > Chordata > Amphibia > Anura > Pelodytidae > Pelodytes > Pelodytes ibericus. Next base: position 122,574,272 of record CM069859.1, read on the forward strand.
TGTAAATTATATTTTAGGTCAAAGTTAGAAAAAGTGGGTTTTTAAAAAATTTTCATCATATTTTATGATTTTTTTTGTAGTAAATTATAAGATATGATGAACATAATGGTATCTAATGAAAGCCCTTCTTATGACGATAAAAACAACATATAATTTGTGTGGGTACTGTATGTGAGAAAGAAGACAATTACAGTTAAACACTAACAGCCCAGAAATGTCAAAACAGCCCTTGTCACCAAGGGAAAGTCAATGTGAAAATGTCTTGTCACTAAGGGGTTAATATCAGTTTGTAATCTGCAATTTCAATAACTTATTTGTAAATAACACATAACTGTCTGTATTGTCATAGAAATATATATATATATATATATATACATTGATGATTAATCTGATGTTCAATAATTCTGTTTTCAGAAGTATGTTATAAAGATATGAATAGTTTAATATGCCTTTAATGCTAAAATAGCAGTAAAATGTAACATTTCTCCCCATTCTTTTCATATTTTTTTCCTTTCGATAAAAAGCTCAAAATAAATATTTAATAAGTAGAGAAAATAATAGACTATACAAATTATTTCATTAAATTATTCAGAGTTAGCATTAGGTTACCAAAAAACGTGATCTGCTTTATAATAAACAAATCTGTATATATGTTTACTTTTTGAAAAAATTATTGTGATGGTTAATTGGTTGTTACATGAGGATCATATTGACAATATGTGATAAAGCCACAACTAAATATATAACTAAAGATTAATCCAGTAACTTCTTGTTGCATTTGTGCATCGAGAGCATTATAGGGTATCCTCAAGAACCAATAAATATTGGGTATTATTCACTAACTTGAGGGTCTAGCCAAGATGAGCTGATTTTTGTATCCAAAATCATGCCACCCGAAGTCCAGACATATTCTGATCACATCAGAGGCATGAAAACACCAAAATTTCAAGCTACTGAGGTAGCTCCGTTGTGCCTCCAAATACGTATGCAATTTGGAAATCATTGGTGATTCCACAGCTATATCTTCTGAAACCGAAAGCAGGCGTAACATGCCATAAATGCACCAAACCGAAGTTGTAGCCGCAACTGCCACCATTAAATCATAGGAGCTTTCAAACACTGAAAACATGCCCATAGGAAATAGGCCAAGTTTAAAGAAATCAATACAAATTATTGGTGCAATCAACTGAAACACAACCACTGTCGAGGAATATGTGTATAAATAATGAGCATGTGTCAAACCCATGATTTGAGAGTTGGATCTGCACATAGCAACATTAAAAAGATAATAGCTTTGATTTTCCCTCCTATACAGTATATTTTTGTTGATTATATTGTTGTCAAAAACCTCTTCTTTCTAAAATAAGGAATTAAAAAAAAAGGTAGTAGCTTGCCAGGTATCAGAGCAGGGGGAATATGGACAGTGGTAGCAGGAGAAGTCAAGGCCTAAGAGTTACCAGCAGAGCTTCTCAGCAGAGGAGAACATGGCATTGGTACACAAGCTGTGCCAAAATTCAAATGAGATGATAGGGCAAGCAACACAGAGGAGAAGCCAGAGGAGGAAGGATAAGCTCTGGCAGCAGGTTGTGAATGCAGTGAACGCAGTTGGTGGAAACAGCAGAATCCAGGAAGTAGTGAAGAAAGGGATTCTACACCATAGACAGCATGTTATATTGCATCACAAACTGAACTCACACACCTGTTATCATCATCTACCTCTCAGCACGTCTCCAGAATATCCCCTTACAGACACTCACCTGGCCATAAACGTCTGTGTGCAGCCCTATGACACGCACTACACCACTGCCACCAATATCATTAGCATCGGAAATCAGGCGTGCCCCTGATAATGTTATCCCATGACTAGCGGGAATATTTAAAAATTAAATATGGATATAGGATGGAACACTATAAAATATTTGTTATGAATATAAACCTGTCTTACCCATTTTTGGCCTGGGCCGGTCATTCCACCCCTCGAACGCTCCAACATTGTTCATGGTAGACATTTACTGGATTTTGTGACAATTCAATGAAATTCTATGGACCTCTACAGGTTATGCCACAGCCACTGGCATCCTTTATGAACACTGTATCTATCCCTGCTTATGTTACATATTTTCATCCAATTTGTCAACAAAGAAAAGGCATACACTAGCAACAGACATGGACCTTCCATTCAGTCATCCGAAAACCTGTACTGATTATCAACTATTATAGCCATCTGATTGGATTGATAAAATTATGTCCAGGTATTTTGGTGGAAATATTCAAATGGCAATAAAAATCAAATATTATTAGTATGCAGTAAGGAAATAAAGTAATATCTTGTGACTCCTAAACTCGTCTGTAGTGGTCTTTTAGCACATATACTGATATTATATTTTTCAGATACACTCTATTACATTATGTACATTTAGGCTCATTCTGGGAATTTGATATTCTCACATACATATACCCAAAATATATTTTGAAACTGATAATATAGTTAGAATCACAGTGCAATAGGGCTTTAAACAAAATGATAAATGACAAATGCCAGCTAAAACAAGAAATCCTGATCTAAATGTGTCCTGCAAAATGTTTCCTTCAGCCCTGAGGAAATGGAAGGCATTACTAACTACAGTTTCTCTGATCTAGACAGTTAGGCTACATATACCATGTTTTTTTCTTCTAAATTAACATTTATTTCAAAAGACCAAACACAATCAGGAATACTTTACTGTGGCATGAATAATGACTTAATAGACAAAACAAAATACACACATCAATACAGAGGATATTAAAGGCCATGCAAGAAAATATGTATACAAAAGGACAAATAAACCAGTTTTTCAACACTGCGTCTATAATTAACTTACTTGAACCTATTTATTCTGGGGAGGGGGGCTAACTTTATTCCATTGCAGAATCATGGGAAATGTAGTTCCCATTGATTATGCTTTAATGTAAAAGCCTCAGCCACGAAGACTCACACACAGTTCACCATCGGGCATCTTATGAATTGCATTCCTGTGACAGTCTGTGCCAAAAATGCAATTTGGATGCCACATTCGGTCCCTTGGTTTATTTGTTTCAGTGACACAACTGAGCCAAGGGATCAGGAATGAAAGTAGGAGGGGTTGGGGATTCTATGAATTGAAAAAAGAATAAAGTAGTCAATGGTAAAAGTGTGTTGAGGGTGTTGAGGTCAGTGGTCTGTTCAGGCCAGTTAAGTTCTTTGACACCAAACTTATTCAACCATCTCTTTATGGACCTTGCTGGAATAGAAAAAGGCCTTCCACAAACTGTTCCCACAAAGTTGGAGGCATAGCATTGTTAAAAAATATCTTCATTTGCTGAAGCATTAAGATTTCCCACTCAAAGTAAGAAAACTAGTCCACATTCATACCATTATTCAGTGGCATCGCTAGGGGTGGACTACTGTGGCTATAGCCTCAAATTCCTGCTGCATAGCCCCGAATGGAGACTCTGGGCTAAAGTCATTTTTGTGGTATTTTTGGGGGGAAAGAAGAACCGTCACTTAAAGGGGCGGAATGCTGCCCTCACTCCCACTGCAATGTTTTTTAAACAGTCTGCTCCTCTGTGTGTCTGTGTGTGTGTATGTGGGAAAGAGACTGTGTGTGCGAGAGAGAGACTGTATGTGTGTGTGAGAGAGAGGTTGTGTGTGTGTGAGAGAGACTGGGTGTGGGAGAGAGATGGTGTGTGTGAGTGAGAAAGACGTTGTGTGTTTGAGAAAGAGAGAGGGTGTGTGTGAGTAAGAGCAAGGGTGTGTGTGTGAGAGAGATGGAGTTTTTGTGTGAGAGGGAGAGACAGAGTGTGTATGTGTGAGAGAGTTGGAGTGTGTGTATAAGTATGAGAGATAGACTGAGTGTGTGTGTGAGAGAGAGAGATGGAGTGTGTGTGTGTGTGTGTGAGACACAGAGAGATGGAGTGTGTGTATTTGTGAGAGAGAAATGGAGTGTGTGTGTGTGTGTGTGTGTGTGTGTGTGTGTGTGAGAAAGAGAGAGAGAGATGGAGTGTGTGTGTGGGCTCTAGCCCCATATCATTTGGAGACCTAGCAACACCCCTGCCATTATTCCTCCTACACAAAACTTTAAAGTTGGTGCAGTGCAATCAGACAGGTAACATTCTCCTGGTGTCCTAACATTCCAAAGAAAATGTTTCCACTGCTCCAGAGTCCAGTGGTGGCACTTGGCACTGGCATTGTACTTGATGATTTGAGGCTTGCATACAGCTGATCGGCCATGGAACGTCATTCCATGAAGCTCCCGTTGCACAGTTTTTCTGCTGATATTAATATCAGTGGAAGTTTGCAACTTTCAGCTATGGAATCATCAGAGCATTTGTGACTTGTACACACCAAGAGCCTCACCCCATGGTGACCTTGCTCTGTGACTTTAGGTGGTCTTTCTGTTCTCGGTTCAGTTGCTGCTATTCCTAAAAACTTCCGCTTCCCATAATATCACTTACTGTTGCAGGGTTTATATTTTTAAGACTAGGTAAGATTCAGTGATTCAGTGGCCAATCTGCACATGGTATTACACGTACTCTTGCCCCCCAGAACTTGCATCCATACTAGTGACATTATGTCATAAGTCTCAATAAACGCATATCATAATAAATTCAGGTAGCCAGTTGAGGCTACCAAATTGTTGTAATATTTTCATAAACACTGTGGCCATTATAATCGAGTATGCCTCTGAGTCTTTATTATAGATAGATTGACATTTTGAAATTGCACAAAGAATGGAATACATATCTGATTGGAAGAGAAATGGACCATACAGAAGAATGTGTTCAAATGATCCTGGGTTTTGCCAATCTCAAAATATAAACGTAAATATCAGTCAATAGCATAGATTACATTACACTTTAAAGAGCCACAGAAAACAATCCATTTATAAGCTTGAGCGATATGATTTCTGCTATTAAAAGAGACAAAAAGACAAGTCATCTAAATAGATGTTTCACAATGTTTGCATGTAACAAACTTCAGTTTTCACTGTAGTGCACTATAGAATTAGCTTACGAATCAATGTGAAATACATGTTGCTGTACTCTACCATTACACCGTACTGCTGACAAAAATTGCATGGGTGGCTATGTGGAAAAGCAGGCATGAATACAGTATCCTTCGAACAATAGAAATTCATACAGGGAAATTAAAAAAGGAGACAATGAAAAATTAAGTTGACAAATGATAATGTTTCCTATTAAATTAGATAATGAGTAAACAAGATAAGTATGCAAACAATATGTGAACTGTTGACTACATAGTTGCATAGTAGTTTATGTTGGAGTTTTTTTTGCTTCCATCAAGTTCAACCATTTTCTTATTCCATGTTTACCACTGTTGATCCAAATGAAAGCAAATAAAAAACAATTTCAGCAATTTTTTATTCTGTTTTCAGTCAGGGAAAAAAATCCTTCTGGATTTCTGCTTGGATCAACAAGCACTAAATAAATATTGATTCTTATACTAACATGGGTAGCCCTCTATGCTCTGGCTCATTAAAAAAAATTCCAGGCCACTTTTAAGGGCATTTAACATATTTGCTAGAACCACTTCTTCATGCAGGAAATCCATATCTTAATTGTCCTTTTTTGCCCCACAGACCATGCCACAGCATCACTTTGCCAATTAAAATAAGCCACTGCCAGGTACCAATTAACAGGCCACAGTCACTTTGCCCATTAAATATGCCACTGTTTATCCATTAAATATGGCACAGTGTGTCCATTAAAATAATTTCCAGCCAGGTGTCCATTAATATACCAGTGTTAGTTTGCCTATTTATATGCCACAGCTAATTTTTCCATTAATATGCCACAGCCAATTTTTCCATTAATATGCCACAGCCAATTTTCCCATTAAAATGCCACAGCCAGTTTGCCCGTTAATATACCAGTGTTAATGTGTCCATTAAAATGCAAGGGTTAATGTGTCCATTAATTTGTCCGATTGCACTACCGCCCACCAGCTTAGGAAGAAGTAGAAATGCGTCCTGTGGGGTGTAGTTGTTTTTTAGTGCAAACAATACCCAATTGTTCTAAGTACCTGGCCAGGTGAACAAACCCAGTGGGTAAGGAATTCTGTGTATTTACCTTGTGTATGTTTTTTTTATTCTGTGTATCTGGGGTCTCTTTTTGACCACTTTTTTAATATGTTCGTAATCTTTGTATTTTATCAAGATGTATGCTTAATATCCATGTGACCACCTACCTATATATGTTTAGAGGCCTTGGTTGTCTATTTTTGTTATTTATTTATATACTCATATTTTTCTTTGTAATAAATTTATATTTTATATATATTTGTCTCCGGAGTTTATATTATTATTTTATATCTTTTTATATATATATAGCGCTGTCTCACTTTATAAATAACTGTTCCTTTCTTTGTAGTGGTGTCTACCATTGCATCTCATAATTAAGACTAGCTGCTTGCAATTTATTCAATTGGAGTCACTTGCTACACCTCATGTTCTGAGATATTTTCATACTGTCAGTCCATGCTCCTACATACCTTTATACCAGTTTATGGGTTAGTATTATATTTATATTATATTTTCGGAGCTTGAGTCTTTCTTTTTGCACTATTTGACATTATTTTTATTATTATTATTTTATTAGCGCTGTGCCTATTTTCTTTTCTATTTGTCCATTAATATGCCACTGTTATTTTTATCCCCTTTTTATATATGGGGATCACATCGGCTTTACCCCAATCTGTGGACACCATGCCTGAAATAAAATAATGGTCTGCCCAGGACCAGGCTTAGCTCTTTAAGTACATGTGGGTGTATACCATCTGGCCCAGGGGGTTTGTCTATCTTAATACCATTTAATTGTTTTAACACTTTTCTGTTGTTGCTGTGACTGTTCTGTAAAATAGCTTGCAGGTTCTTGTCCACTGGTTCTTCCTTTGTAAAAACAGAAGAAAATAAATTATTTAAAATATGTGCTTTCTCTCTGTCTCCACTGACTATCTCAGATAATAAAGACCCAACATTTTCAGCCTTTCATTTTTTTCCATTTATATATTTAAATAACTTTTTGGGATTCCTCTTGCTCTGCTTAGACTACATTTCAGAAAAACAAGAAAACATACTAATTGTTGACTACATCATGAATTAAAAGGAAAATTATAAATACTAAATACACAAGGTGAAAGTAATTTAAAATAAAGATAAAAAACATGGTGCAGTAATAGGATACCGAGAAGACAGAAAGGAAAGTGACCGAGAACATAGTCTACATAGTAGGATGATTAAGTCAGCATATTTAGGAAAGAGCAAGGGCATACCTACAGTCATTGTGATCACTTCCCTGTCCTCCCTAATTACTGTAAGCTGCAGATAGACCAGAGGTAGCAGCATTGAGAGAGTAGAGATCATCCATGCGGATTATCTATTGCCGACTATTTCCTTGATGCTAGCAGGAGGGAATGGAGGGAAGGACGAGAATGCACAACAACTGCAAATTGAAGTTTCATTGGAAAATCAGACTTACTCTGTTGGGTCTATTCACTACAATTCGAGATCGGAGGTCGAGATGAGTTACCTCAAGACCGGTACAGACTCACCACCCTCTTTAATGCCTCATCTCAACCTCGCAAAATAGTATTCACTAACATTTTTGTGATGTCGAGATGTGGTGAGATGAGGTATTGTGAAGTCGTTAAACTCGACCTCCGAGACTGGATGCTGAGTTCGACTTCGCCAAAAAAACTGCATTTCATTTTGCTTTACATAGGTTATAATAGGAGGCGAATATTCAAATTTTAAAAAAAATTAAGTCAAATTCAGCATCCGAATTTGGAGGTTGAGTTCCACTTAGACAAAAAACGCATTTCGAATCTTCCCCGTTGAAAGTAATGAGAAGCAAAATGATCAAATGGTATTTCTTCTAAGTCAAACTCGGCATCTGCCTAATGCCGTAATAAGTGGTCTAGCTAATGTCTTAGTTGGGATGGGTGCAGTTCACAGGTGCACAGGGGAAGGGTTCCTCATTGATGGCTTCATAAAACCTTTGCAAGCTCTCCAGACCATGCTTACTTGTGAAGCTGTGGTGTCTGTCTTCAGTCCCATTCCTCCCTATGTGCTAGTTTCTCTAAAGTATCTAGATTCCCTGTGTACCGACCATATCTTCACCATGGAAAGTAATGGTAGGCGAAATTATCAAATGGTGCCGAGTCAAACTAGGCATCTGCCTAATGCAGTTGATAGTCGGTCTAGCTAATGTCTCAGTTATCAGGCTTTGATGAGAATTGGAAGAGAGGCATGATTTCAAAAACATCCTAATCCGGAGGTTTTACTGATACTGACACCTGTAAAATAATACTCTGCTTACTGCAACATCTATTTCTGAGATCCTATAATAATCTGCACTGTTAAAGAAGATGGAACCATAACTAATTCTGTGTTTCACATTTATTTTTCTACCCAGACACATAATTTGAATTATTTGCATTTGTTTTTTTATCTGTTTTTTACAATCCATCACAGCAAACAAGATAATTAACACCAATAAATACTCCTCAACTTCAGGATCGTGGTGGAAGTCACATTTTGTAGGTCAGACAACATTAGTCTAACAGTCCCATGATGCTGATAAATCAGCCCAACCATGACCAATTGCAGTAGCAAACTGTAGTGTTTAATAGGCTAATATCACTACTCTCTAGAAATGATCTTTATCACAGCACACTTGTTGTTGCTGAACTTCATACATTTTAAATACAACAAATAAAGAGGTGTCATATTTAATTATCTTATTTACCATTAACGTGACTTGCACAAAGTATTACATTTAAATACTAAAATCCACATTCCATAAAATATGTTAGTAAGAAAACCAATAGTAATCAACCCTGAAATAGGCTCAGGGCAAAACCTTTGTGTGGTGAGTGGCAATCGGCTGAAATATAGAGTGCAAAGAGTGGTATACTCACACACACTAACACACTTATACTCATACTCACACACATTTACACTCACACACGCACTTATACTCATACACAAACGCTTATACTCTGTCCAGCTTCTGGAGAGGAGAAGTCATCAGTGGGTAACAGACAGGTGCCGCTAATCATCTGCTCCTTCTCCCGATAATTGTTAACTGCTTTCTGACCTGAACGCTGTAGGCATATGGGTCTATGCAAATGTGTATTGGTATGTATGTATGTATGTGTGTATGTATGTATGTATATACAGGGAGTGCAGAATTATTAGGCAAGTTGTATTTTTGAGGATTAATTTTATTATTGAACAACAACCATGTTCTCAATGAACCCAAAAAACTCATTAATATCAAAGCTGAATATTTTTGGAAGTAGTTTTTAGTTTGTTTTTAGTTTTAGCTATTTTAGGGGGATATCTGTGTGTGCAGGTGACTATTACTGTGCGTAATTATTAGGCAACTTAACAAAAAACAAATATATATCCATTTCAATTATTTATTTTTACCAGTGAAACCAATATAACATCTCAACATTCACAAATATACATTTCTGACATTCAAAAACAAAACAAAAACAAATCAGTGACCAATATAGCCACCTTTCTTTGCAAGGACACTCAAAAGCCTGCCATCCATGGATTCTGTCAGTGTTTTGATCTGTTCACCATCAACATTGCGTGCAGCAGCAACCACAGCCTCCCAGACACTGTTCAGAGAGGTGTACGGTTTTCCCTCCTTGTAAATCTCACATTTGATGATGAACCACAGGTTCTCAATGGGGTTCAGATCAGGTGAACAAGGAGGCCATGTCATTAGATTTTCTTCTTTTATACCCTTTCTTGCCAGCCACGCTGTGGAGTACTTGGACGCGTGTGATGGAGCATTGTCCTGCATGAAAATCATGTTTTTCTTGAAGGATGCAGACTTCTTCCTGTACCACTGCTTGAAGAAGGTGTCTTCCAGGAACTGGCAGTAGGACTGGGAGTTGAGCTTGACTCCATCCTCAACCCGAAAAGGCCCCACAAGCTCATCTTTGATGATACCAGCCCAAACCAGTACTCCACCTCCACCTTGCTGGCGTCTGAGTCGGACTGGAGCTCTCTGCCCTTTACCAATCCAGCCACGGGCCCATCCATCTGGCCCATCAAGACTCACTCTCATTTCATCAGTCCATAAAACCTTAGAAAAATCAGTCTTCAGATATTTCTTGGCCCAGTCTTGAAGTTTCAGCTTGTGTGTCTTGTTCAGTGGTGGTCGTCTTTCAGCCTTTCTTACCTTGGCCATGTCTCTGAGTATTGCACACCTTGTGTTTTTGGGCACTCCAGTGATGTTGCAGCTCTGAAATATGGCCAAACTGGTGGCAAGTGGCATCGTGGCAGCTGCACGCTTGACTTTTCTCAGTTCATGGGCAGTTATTTTGCGCCTTGGTTTTTCCACACGCTTCTTGCGACCCTGTTGACTATTTTGAATGAAACGCTTGATTGTTCGATGATCACACTTCAGAAGCTTTGCAATTTTAAGAGTGCTGCATCCCTCTGCAAGATATCTCACTATTTTTGACTTTTCTAAGCCTGTCAAGTCCTTCTTTTGACCCATTTTGCCAAAGGAAAGGAGGTTGCCTAATAATTATGCACACCTGATATAGGGTGTTGATGTCATTAGACCACACCCCTTCTCATTACAGAGATGCACATCACCTAATATGCTTAATTGGTAGTAGGCTTTCGAGCCTATACAGCTTGGAGTAAGACAACATGCATAAAGAGGATGATGTGGTCAAAATACTAATTTGCCTAATAATTCTGCACTCCCTGTATGGTTGTGTATGTATAATTGTGTACGCTTGTGCATACATGCATGAAGGTATGTGTGTGTGTATATAGATCTATGTATGAATAGGATTCCTTTGTGTATCTGTTTACAAACAAATGTCCCTGGTTATATATGATGTTCCCTGGGGAGTTCTCATCACTCTGTCAGGTAGAACAGGATGGGCTTGGATGTTTGATTACTTCTTACTGGAATATAGTAACTTGCTTGGGATTGTAAAACAACTGATGGAGATACCAGAGGGGAGAGACTGAGTTGTTTTGCCTGGGGAGTTTTTAATTAACATCAAAGTTGATTGTTGCTTGGAGTAAAATAGGAGTGACATTACCAAAGGGATTGTACTAAAGGAGTAGTAAAGTTAGGGAGTAACTAGGAAGTTTAGGTAGAAGAGGTTTGGAGTCTGGTGAGAGAGACTGGTCAAGAAGATTATTGTGCTGACTGAAGTATTGAATATCCTTGTGTGATCTTTGAATAAAGTAAGAAACTCTCTCTGGAAAGACTAAGTATTTTATTTCATCTCTGTTGCTGGAGCCTAAGTAGCAATATACATGGGACAGGCCTTTATCTGGATAAGGTGATAAAGGTGATTCAAGTAATTTGCTTGGAAAGGTAGGACAGAGTGAATGAATATTTTAAAACACAACGCAAAGTGCTGAAATTATATGATCTATAAGAGATCTAAAGATATACTACAGCAGACACACCACCAATATATATAAAATATCTCTCAGTGTGACCTGGAACACACGCCAACATACAACATATTGTACGCTAGAAAAATGACATCTTACAAAAGAAATGATAATGTTACATAAATATGTACAGGGCCCATGCATAGGGCTCTCTAAGGACCATTTCAGTAACAGAACAGTACAAAGGACAATATCAGGCTTCGGGCTTGAAGCTTGAAAACTGATGCTTGGTAAATAATATTCCAAACTTAACTTAAGGACCAGATTAGTGTAATTTCTTTCCATCTGAGCAAGTACACGGCTCTGTGGTTGATGTTACATAAATGCAAAAATGTTTTCTTTATAGTCACTCCCATTGAGGGGCACCAAAAAAGTCTTACACCCATGTGCTAGTGTCCCTAAATTTGGCCCTGCCCCATGGCATGCTCTTTCAGTTGGCAGTGTGTGTTTGGTATGCTGCATGCAGTAATTTTTTCCCAGAGATGAATGAACACTTCACAGAGCTTCTCCTCCTCCCAGGATCTTATGCCATGACTGAAGGTTAGGCTATTGTGTGGGTGAGATGAACTGACAACGTGCGCTCTGCGCAATGCACAGACAGATACCAGATGATAGACCAATCACAGAGCAGACCATATACCCATGGCATAGACCCCAGTGACAGATATACATGTTTTATATAATAAAATATAATTTTAGGGTGATCTGTTAGGGAATTGTGTGATCCTTAATATCCTGCAAATTAAATCAAACAGTAGATAGACCCGCATAGAATTTAGTTTATCATAATGAAAAGGAAATACTTTTAGATGCATGTATGTGTATATTAATATTTGAAGCACTGGCTGGGCTGCAAAAAAAATGAAAAGAACAGAAGGTAATAAACCCTAACAATAAATTAACTTGTTCTTTATACAAGACAGCAGGTAGCAATTACTTATATGTTATATGAACTTTATTTACTGGTTCAATTAAAGTACAAGCGTTGCTGGCAAAATGTATTTACATTACAAAACAAGCTTTATTACCTAACTGAATTACATTAGACCGTGAGCTTTGTTGGCAAAATACATTATAGTATGAGCTTTTCTGTCCAAATGTGTGGGCATGGGAGGGAGGCATCCATGCAACTAGATGGAGCTTAACTGATGATTATGATGCAGGCAGTAAGTAAGCAGTGACATCATAATGCCCATGTGTTTATAACAGCTCAGTGTCCAGACAACATTAGTTGGCACTGGCTTCTATAGTGGCCAGTAGTAGTTTGGAGTTTGCTTTAACTTTGGCATTTTACATATACTGTTTTGGATCTTTTGTGAATGTCTCCCCCATATGTTCCATTAACAAGAGGTAAGATACAAATAGAGAAAGATTTATGATAAAAGAATTGGGTGGAAATGATAAAGAAATTAATACGTAACCAAAGCAAAATGTTGGCAAATAATGATTATAAGAAAACACGGATAATTATAAATGTAATGCAGTGGGTTGTACAAACATATCAACATAGAATATAGTCTATAGGGTTGATTCAGGTAGCTTCAATCAAGGGAGAATCACGGGCATTATTCAAATAATTTCAGTGATCAAAATTTTCCTTTCAATCATTTTATTAAGGCATCATTGAAATTACCCCAAATTGGGACAAATTTTACAAAAAAAATTCTCTAAATTCAGACAAATTCAAACCGAATTCAGCCAAACCAATATATGGGGATGGAAGTGCAATTGGTTATACAGTGTTGCGGGTGAGCTTAATAATGGTTTAGCCATTCATCATTTAGCCAAAACCTTTAATTTATATTCTGTTTACATAATGTTTGCCAACTTTATTATGGTGAGAAGCGCAGACAGTTTTTTTGTTTTGTGTACACTGTGCAGCCAATTACTACAATGTATTTGCAGCATGCTCACACCTGTTGGGTAGACATCATTTTAAACATGTATATTATTTGAGCCTGCGACAAGCTTTCTGCACAAAATAAAATATAATTGTATGGTGACCTGTTATGGAAATATGTGATTCTTAATATCCTGCAGAGCCAATCAAACAGTAGATAGACCCGCATAGAATTTAATTTATCATAATTAAAAAGAAATATTTTTAAAGTTAACTTTTATTTAAAAAAAATATGTGGGTCTTATATGGTGAGAACTGTTGATCTGTCATCTACTATTGGATTTACTTTATTTGCATGACTTTGAGGCTGACATTTCCTTTTATTTCAAAAAATGTATGTGGGTCTGTTATGTTTATATTTTTTGCGCATGATGCACATTAGATGCATGTATGTGTATATTAATATTTGAAGCACTGGCTGGGCTGCCAAAAAAAAGCGAAAAGAACAGAAGGTAATAAACCCTAACAGTAAATTAACTTGTTCTTTATACAAGACAGCAAGTAGCAATTATTTATATGTTATATGAACTTTATTTACTGGTTGAATTAAAGTACAAGCGTCACTGGCAAAATTAATAACTTTAAAAAAAAAATTTACTTTACAAAAAAAGCTTTGTTACCGAACTGAATTACATTAGATCGTGAGCTTTGTTGACAAACTGAATTTCATTAGAGTACAAACTTTATTATTACCTAACTGAATTACATTAGACCGTGAGCTTTGTTGGCAAAATACATTATAGTATGAGCTTTTCTGTCCAAATGTGTGGGCATGGGAGGGAGGCAGCCATGCAACTAGATGGAGCTTAACTGGTGATTATGATGCAGGCAGTAAGTAAGCAGTGACATCATAATGCCCATGTGTTTATAACAGCTGTGTCCAGACAACATTAGTTGGCACTGGCTTCTATAGTGGCCAGTAGTAGTTTGGAGTTTGCTATAACTTTGGCATTTTACATATATTGCTTTGGATCTTTTGTGAATGTCTCCCCCATATGTTCCATTAACAAGAGGTAAGATACAAATAGAGAAAGATTTATAATATAAGAATTGGGTGGAAATGAGAAATAAATGAATACGTAACCAAAGCAAAATGTTGGCAAATAATGATTAAAAGAAAACACGTATAATTATAAATGTAATGCGGTGGGTTGTACAAACATATCAACATAGAATATAGTCTATAGGGTTGATTCAGGTAGCCTCAATCAAGGGAGAATTACAGGCAAATTCAAATCATTTCAGTGATCAGAATTTTCCTTTCAATCATTTTAATAAGGCATCATTGAAATTACCCCAAATTGGCCCAAATTTGATAAAAAATATTCCCTGAATTCAGACAAATTCAAACTGAATTTAGCCAAACCAATATATGGGGATGAAAGTTCAATTGGTTATACAGTGTGGCGGGTGAGCTTATGCTTTGGCCAATTCATCGCAGACAGTTTTTGTGTTTTGTGTACACTGTACAGCCAATTACTACAATCTATTTGCAGCATGCTCACACCTGTTGGGTAGACATCATTTTAAACATGTATATTATTTGAGCCTGCGACAAGCTTCCTCTACTGAAATTTTTCTTTTCCCTGCTTAGTCTCACTAATTGCTATGGATCACATTACCTGCATTAAGTGATCAGATAGACATCTGCTAATTTTGTTGACAACAGGAATGTGGCAGGAGATCAAGAATTTGTGTTTAACAATTATACTGATGTTATGTGTGTTTATTTGAACAATCTGTTCCAGCTCTTGTTAAACCTTCCTCTCTTCGTAATTTTTTTTTACATAAGACTATTTTTATAACATTCAAGAGTCTCTGTAAATTATACCTAACTAGCTTTACTACCCGGCTTTGCCTGGGATTTTGGTTTCTAAAGCATTCGGCATGTATTCTCGTTGCTCCGTCTTGGAAAGCAACATGCCTTTTGCAGTCTCAACCTGGAAAAAAATGATGTGATGTCAAGCCTTTCCTAACAAAAGGAGATTATGACGTCAGCTACAGTTCTTTATACACACCTTGAAGCTTCTC
The DNA here is from genome assembly GCA_036172795.1 of Pelodytes ibericus. NCBI lineage: Eukaryota > Metazoa > Chordata > Amphibia > Anura > Pelodytidae > Pelodytes > Pelodytes ibericus. The sequence continues at coordinate 122,589,689 of CM069859.1, forward strand.
TATGTGCAACATTCCCTATGAGTATCGATTTCTAGCTATCCTAGTTACATAAACTATAGGTTTCCATAGTTTTTCCTCTTTATTATTAAAGCTTCTGTCCAGCGTTACTATCCCACCCCCATCATTTGGTAAATATAGATGTATATGCAAGTAGTATATTATCCTTGCCACCATGAAGGACTCTTTAAGATAACTTTAAATGTTCCATCATTTATGTATAGGGAGAAACCAGGACCTTGCAGCCTATTTAAACCCTGCACTTCTTTCATTCAGTGCTTGCTTGTGCAAACTAGTATTTTGTGCTCTGCCTCATTGTACCGTGCTCTCCAGTCTACCCTTTGCTTTGCTCCCTTCCCTATCTATTTGTGGATCTCCTGGCTCTCGACCTTTGGCATTTTTTTACTGTATTTATGCTTCTCTCTAATGCCCCGATCTTGGCTAGTCTCTCCATTTAACCTGCTGCCTGCCTCAACCTCCTGGACTGTCCCCTACTCTGCACCTGTCTCAACCCTGGCATCTAATTACCAGGCCAACTCCACCTACAACCAGGTTACTCTCTGCTCCCCTAACCATATTCTGACCATCTAACACTGTGAATATTAGGGGTAGGTATGGCTGGTTGGGAAAGAATCAAGTGCTTCCATGCTTTTTTAAGGATCTGGCCGACTCTCTCTCGTGAGTGTGCACATGCATGCAGTGCTATTCCTTTATCTTCGGTAATTCGTTGTCCGTCAAGTATAATTTCTTCTCGATGGCAGCACTTGGATCCAGGCTGACATAGACTGGGACAGAATCTTCTTCTCCATTAGGATGAATCCTGGGGCATTTTGGAGCATGACTACTGACAACAATCCTGGCAATGCGATCAGCTCCATCTGGAACTCCTGGCACAGGATCAGGAAGAGCTACATTAACTCCTTGTTTTGTGTAGTCATCTCTGGTGTCGTAGTGGGTCTATACCAGGTTTGGACTTTGTAAGATGAATCTTAAGGAGTCATGATAATGATACAAGCATTTCTGGTGAGGTTTGTCTCACTTTCATCCTGGCTATATTGATGGGATATTTGCCCCTACTAGCAATTATAAAAATAGACTCTAACATCCTGTCTGGGATAGGTATAATTATCTTGTTGTTTACAATGATAATATTTCATTTTTTTCCTGTATAATAGAATTAATTGATAACCGTGATCTTGCCTTTCTAAGAGTATATATCTGGTACATGAACAAACAACAAAAATAGAATTAGTTACAGATGATGGACAACAACATGGGTTAAAATACACGCATCTGGTTATATGATACCAATCCTTCATTTTCCTTTATCTGATTGTAGCTAAACAGAAAACCAAAAGTCTCTTACTGTTCCGTGTCTGGTTATCCTTTTAGGATACGCAGCTGTGATCTAGGATGCAAAACATTCATCTAATTAATGTGAGCCCAATTTATTTTAAATTCATTGTCCTTCAAAATCCTAATCTTAAAGGCTAGAGGATACATTTTGTCAATTATGACAAAGGGTCCCTTCCATGACAGTAAGAACTCCTTTCCTTTGCCTGATTCTGGGTGACGTTATAAAGATATACCTGATCCAAGATCTAATACTCTTTCTTAGTGGTTTTCAGATCATAGTAGGTCATTGTGCTAGCTGCAATGCTCTCTAGTTTATGTTGTGCAAATGCGAAGGCATGATGGAGGTGCTAATGCATGTCTTCAATATACTGTTGTCCTGTTTTTGCACGCCTGATCATTGTGAAAATAGAAGATTTGATAGAAGATGGGATTGGTCCCATGAGAACCTCATTATTTAGAAACTCACCATCGATGGCTCATTGTTTGACTAGAGAGTCAAAATACACCTTATGCCTTTTGCGCTGTATACTAGTGCTTGCTTACTCATAGGTTTGAGGTTTGTACATCTTTCAACATGTGGGGCCAGTAATCATACTCATGTAACAGCTCATAGGTTATCTTGTCTCCCCAATGGCCTGCGGTTGGGGAATTGTGTGCATGTTGAAGCATCAAACTTGTAAACACAGTGGGTACTTCCCATTGTTGAATACCATATTTGGATGTTTTACTCAATATTACATCCGGAAAATTATATTGCAACTTACTTCTCATCAGGATTCTCAAATCTTGCTTACTGGCATAATCCCCCTTTGAGATGGGATTGTTTAGTGGATACTTGGTGTGTTTAAAGAATAGACTGAATATGGGACCCACCTTCTGACTAGTGATGAGATCCTTGCTGGGAGATCCTTGCTCCATTGTGCCACGTTAGCCTTGGCCTCTTTTCAGGCCTGGCCTGCCTTCGGCTCACAGCTTTTACCTAGATTGGTCCCATGAGGACCTCATTTTTAGAAATTCACATGGCTCGATGGCTCTTTGACTAGGGAGTCGGCTAGATCATTACCTTCCTTGTCCATACCTTTGCAATGTCCTTTTTTCCCATAAATGGTTAAACCTTTTGCGACCACCAATTCATCAACCCTGCAGAACAGCTTACCATGTTTGACAAGCTTACGTTTGCTCCTGTACTGGATCTTTAACAACTGGCTAGATGTGAAACTATTGTGGATATGGTTAGAAACAGTTATGATCACACATCTTTTATACCATACTTTAGGACCATTTGAATAGTTTTGTAAATAGCTACTGGCTTTTTTTGGGGACCAATATTGTACCCAATAGATATGTTAAGGAATTCATTAACCCATACAATCCCAGTGCCTGAAACCAACATCAAATCATTTCCTGTCATAGCTTGGTATAAACAGCCATCAATGTAGGATTTGTAAGGAGATAACAGTTGTTCCTCCAAGAAGACATCTCCATTGGGTTCACTGTTAGGTTCTGGATCTGCACAATCATTGAGCTCTGCTACACGCTAGACTCTGGGCAACTGGATTCCTATTGTTTTGTTTATATTTACAGTGGTAAACCTGTTAGAGACAATTTCAAAGCTGTTATTCTGCTGTTGAAAAGATTACCATCCTTTATTCTGTCACTTTGTAAGTATTGCAAAGATTGGTGTGCAGTTTCTATTCTACAATAATTTTCTCATCTTCAATATAGCGCCGGAAATTTTGTAAGGCCAACACAATGGACAATGATGCTTTCTCACAGTCATTGAATTTCACCTCCACAGGTGATAGAGATTTACTAGCATAAGTGATGATCTTATTCATGTTATATTGCTTCTGATACAAACTGCACTGATGCACCTGCTGGTAAATCCTGTTTCTAGAAATAAAGAATTACCTCCTTCTGTTTAGGTAAAGGAGGGTGTCTAGGTGTGTTTTCTTTTGAGTTCATTCGCCGCTTACTCGTGTACTTCACTCTAGTCCCATTTCTCATCTTTTGTTAATAGCTGTAAAAGATGTTTTGTTATGTCTACATAATTACCGATAACTTTACATGAGTGACATCATGATGAGAAAGGATCTCAATTCCATGATGTTGGTGGGACTCTTTGAGCTTAGCAAGCTTCAATATTTTTCTTGAACCCAGGAATCTCTTGGCCCAGGAAATTTACCTTGGTGCGGCACCATTAAGCTTTCTGTAATGAGAGCTTAGCACCTGCCTAGTTCAACTGGCTGAGAGCATGTCTCCAAAAGGTGTCTCTCACAAGTTGTGCTTTTGAGGAGGATATCGTCTAGTATAGGGTACCTCGTTCAGCAGTCTCAGGCATAGTCTTATGCATGAACACAGCGAACTTGTGACCCTAGTTAAGGATCCCTATTATGGAGTTTTATATGAACTGTGCACATGTCAGGATATGGTTGGGAGAGCACAGAGAGTAATCTGGGCATAGGTGGAGTTGGCCTGGTAATTAGATGCCAGGGGTGAGACAAGTGCAGAGTTGGGGACAGTCCAGGAGGTCAAGGCAGGTAGTAGTTGAGAGTAAACGCAGAGAGGGCAGGAGAGAGAAGAGGTAATCCAGTAAGTAGAGCCGGCAGATCTATAGCAGGTAGGGAAGGGGCTAGAATGGAGAGCACGGTACTATGAAGCAGAGCACAAGGTACTAGCTTGTACGAGCAAGCACTGAATGAAAGAAGTGAAGGGTTTAAATAGGCTGCCAGGTCCTGGCTTCTGCCCCCAGATCCTAGTTACCGCCCTCCATACCTTAGCCAGTAGCAGTGGAGTGTAGCATAACTCCACCTCCTACATCCCACTGACTGGCCTCCTCCAATGAGGCAGCGCCATCGGGCCACAAGACACACACCCCCACCAGTAGCAAGGAATTCACGCTTGCATTCTGTGAGGCATGGCTTACTAGAGGCCAGAGATGTGGCCTACACCACAAACGCGCAGCCCCGGGATGAAGGATGCGGCTGCGGCAGGATGGGGATCCCTGGTCCAGGGGCAAGGCAAGGTTGGCCAGGGGCCTCAGAGCACCTTTTTAATAATATCCCCCTCCTCTAGGTTCCTTATGATTTCCAAAAGCGATTCATAGGATTTTAACAGAAGCCAAGAGTGTGTTACAAATAAAGGGGTGAATTGGGATCAGTCTGGATTCTATCAACATGAATGTTTGTCTTGCGAATAGTAGCATGAATCCTTTGTAAAAATCATTTGGGATTTGATTAGGAATTCCTTTAGCTGTTGATGTTCTGCATGACTTGAGCAACCATCAGCTAGCAAGATTTTCTTCTTGACCCTTTCCTGAAATCTCCAAAAAATTTCAGGTTGACTTATCTCATAAACTTCTTCAAGCTTAGAGGTAAGATTGCCTTTGGTTTCGCTTACTTTCTCCAAGTGACTGCGACTGAGATTCTTCTATCTTGCATGTGCCTTCTTCAGAATTGAAAGGGTAAATAGACTGAATAACCCTTCCGGGGGTTGGAGCTCATTAGGTATGCATCATGAGGCTGATGATGTCATTCTGGAACACCATGCTGTAGTATTCTGAATCCAGTGCCAGCCCGACAACTGTGCCCTTCAACAATGCCCTTTTATAAATGACAATGTGCAGAGGATATAGATGAATACTTACCATTGGCATGTGGGTAAATTTGAGGCTTGTTGTAGAATTCTGTTTGATAAACAAATCAAAGCATGTGTATTTCTTAATCTCTGTCCCTTCTTTACATGTATTGGCAGTGACATATTGTTTTGGGCTTGTTACATTGATGACATATTTTTTCTCTGGTCGGGTGACCTTGCACAGTTGGAACATTTTAAGATATTTCTGGACACTAGATTTCCGAGCATTTCTTTTACCATCGAATCTGATGAGTCCAGTATTCACTTTCTTGATGTCAAAGTAAGTAAGGGCCCTAAACGGTTTTTGTATTTTTGATCTCTTTTGAAAGGCCACAGATCATAACTCTCTTTTACAGGCCGGTTCCTTCCATCTACCGAAACTCCTTGCTGGGCTTCCATTCAGTCAGCTCTTGCAGGTGAGGAGAATTGTGTCGGAAGATGACACATGTTGCACGCAGCTCGATGAAATGGCTGGGAAATTCAAGATACGTGGCTTTGATAGCCAACTTCTTGAGGAACATAAGAGAAAAGTACTTGATATGCCAAGAGAGGGCCTACTGAAGACTCAAGGTACGTCTAACAAACGCGATACAGCCAAGAGGATTCCATGTGTTACCACCTACTCCACTAAATCTAAGATAATACGCCACATAATACATAAACACTGGCATATAATCCAAAGAGATAGGGAGTTCAGCAGCCTGTTTATGGATAAACCATTGATGGCTTATAAAAGATCTAGTAACCTTCGCAGTCTGGTGACTAAACCTAGTTGTTCCAAAACGAAAGGACTTTGCACTAATTGTAATACTGTCACCATCGGTGATCGTTTCTCCCATCCTAGAACTTGGAGAAAGTTCAACATTCCTGAATACTTGAACTGCCAAATAGACTATCTTGTCTACTTTATTAAATGCCCATGTGGGTTGGGTTATGTGGGGGAAACTACTGGTCCTCTCACTGTTAGGATTGGTGAACACAAGAGTACCATTAGGAATCACAACTTGAAGTACTTGGTCGCACGCCACTTTTTGGAGATGAGACATTCTGTCTCACAATTAAGTTTTCAGGCCGACGAATTAAAACAGTACAAGGTATTGATAGAACCACAAGACTCAAACAACGAGAATTATTTTGGATTTATAAACTCGATACTATTTGGCCGAAGGGACTTAATGAGGACCGTTATTTTGAGGACAGCTATTTTGTAAGTCTTTGCAGCTATTTGTCAGCCTGCTACAGTTATCTGAGTATTTTCCATTCTCTTAACCTAATATTGTATGCTTTTTGTACACATTCCATTACGGCTTGGATGTTGCCATAGTATTAATGGTGTTATATCCATTATATGTGTATGTATTGTATATTTTAATTGATTTATTAAAAGCAATTTTTTATATTTGCTTAACTTGGTGTGCAGCTTTTTTGTATATACCTTTCTTTGGGAAACTTCTGGCAACTCCTCTAGGTGGGTATACCATGTGGGCAGTGCTGTCTATGGGGCATTATATTTGCACAGAGTGAGTTAACCCCTTCTGGCAAATAATATCTATCCTCACTTACCTAGGTTTCCACATACCTGGTGGTACAATCATTACCCGAGTCCCCTGATTTCTCACTGTACCTCACTTCCTTAGACACACTGAATTTAACCTTTTGCGGCCTGTGTGCATGATTTTTTGGCAGACCTGAGTCACTTGTGTTTTGTTTATTCAGTATTATTGTACACATGTTGTCTACTTGACTCTTCATGGCCTGTGTGTTAAGGCCTTGCTGCAGCAAATAAATGGGCATTGACTATATCTCCTACATGGGGACAGGTGAGGTCACAGGTTATGTTCCAGTTAAGAATGGAGGGGGGCATTACAACTCAAGGTAAAATCACAAATAGGAAAACAAAATGTGGTGGGAAAAACAAGAAGCAAGCCCTAAAGAGATGGTGATTTGAATTGATCAATTAACTACAAATTGTTTATTAATCATATATATATATATATATATATATGATAAATTAGACCCTGAATACCACAAGTTGATAACACTGCACACATGTCTTTTAATGTTTCTATTGTTAACTTTTGTATTGTTTTTATGTTTTGTTTTGTTTTATGTTGTTCATCGTTAGGCTTGTGGTATTAAGAGTAAACGACAAAAGGAATATATGAATGAATATAGTTAATTTTGAAATAACAAATATGAAAGTATTTATGTAATTTACCACCGGCTTTTATTCAGTATTGTATTTGTCTTGTTATATGTTATACGCTACTATATGATACCATATATGGAAGAGAAAAGAAAAGAAAAATAAAGAATTATAAATAATAATACTGGGAAGCTGTTTGGGCACAAATATGGCATTTGGAAGCTGTTTAGGCATGAAGATGGCATTGGGAAAGTGTTTAGGTAGAAGGATGGCACTGGGCAGATGATTGGCCACAAACATGGAACTGGGAAGCTGTTTAGGCTTCAGGATGGCACCGGGAAACTGTTGGGTACAAATATTGTACTGGGACACTGTTCAGCTACAAAGTTGGCACAGGGGAGCTGTTTGGCCACAAAGATTGTACTGTGAAGCTGGTTGGTCACAAAGATGGCAATTGGAAGCTGTTTGGCCAGAAAGATGGCATTTAGAAGGTGTTTAGGCATAAGGATGGCACTGGAGATTGTTTTGGGCATAAGGATGGCACTGGGAAGCTGATTGCCCACAAATATTGTACTGGGAAGCTGCTTGTCCACAAAGATGTCACTTGGAAAACAGAGGACAATTTCTTACTTAAACAAGCAGCTGAATTCATACAAACGAACAATAATGGGGAAGTGAATGGAGGTACACTATGGTGCACCTTCAAATGTTACATGCAAGGCATCTTGATTAAGCAAAGAGCAAAAAACAAGAAAGCTATTGGGAAAACCCTCACAGATCTATGTATCAATTTGCCAACAAAAAAATAAAAATAAAACTACCCTGGAGAGATAGTCTCAAATTCAACAGACTCGTCTAGAATTAAAAAACAGTTCGATTTATAATGTAAATAGATTTCTGTCCATGGATGCAGTTGAAAATCAGGTCCAAGATTTAAACCTGGAAAGAGATTGGGATTTCTTCAATAGATCAGATATCTATAGACGGGATAATTATGTATTTTCCTGAATTAACGAGTAAATATGAATTACAATCAAGAGAGATATATACATACTTAAGACTAAAACACTTTATTGAGAGAGAAATAAACTCTTATCCACATAGGGAAAACCCAGACATGGACAATTTCTTTAAAGCAGCATGGAGGAAAAAGTATGATAAAAGAGCGTATTTAGCTTTGGATGAGGTGGAGAATTTTGACAACTTACCCAATATTAAAAAATGGGAAGATGAATTAAAACTTTGTGGTCAGAGAGGGACTGGTATAATGCCAAAAGTTGACAAAATCCTCCACACACTCCTTAAATGTTATTGAAGTATACAATAAAACAATATAAAGGTGGCACCTGGTGCCCGCTAGGCTAAAAAATATGTACTCCAACTACAATGAAAATTGTTGGAGATGTTATAATATAAAGGGGACATTATCCCACATATGGTGGGAATGTTAGAATGTAGAGGAATTCTGGAAGGTGGTTTCCTGGCTGATAACATCAACTTTGGGAGTAGAAATTGTATGTGAACCTTCTCTAATGTTATTTCACATAGGAGAGGAACAATGGGATCCAGCTAAGAGATCCTTCATACTCCATGCAGCTTTAACAGCCAAACTAGTAATTACACGATCTTGGAAAAAGGCGGGAAAAATAGACTTTACTAAACTAACAGAGCAGCTTTAATACCAGTCCAGGATGGAAAAAGGATATTATAGATATAACGCATAAAAAATGGAAAACTATTATAGAATCTGGTCATTATGGCTAGATAGAAATAATTAAAGCAGATGAAGTCCAGGGCTAGTTTCAAATGGTGTATGGATGAGGTTAGAATGTTGTGTAGTTGTAGTATGAGTATTATATAAGTGTAGTCTAAATTACAGGAGATATGCTCTAGAGAATAGAGATAAATAAAGAGAGATGTATGGAAGCACCGATTGAGACCATGGCTTTAAAAAAAATAATAATCTTGAATTAATCGAGGGTTTGCTAATTTGATAACTTGCCTCACCTATATCTCTATTTTCTGAAGTCTACCCAACAAGGCAAGGGTCTATAGAGATTATTATATCCATGTACCTAAATAATCGAAAAGTAAATGTATTTATCTCTTTTGATATTTGAAATGCACTTTTTATGAGCAAAAAAATAAAATATAAAAAAAAAAACAGTTAGAAAAGAAAATTAACAATACAATAATAAAAATGAGACAAACCTGGTAGCATGAGGAAAACAAAACAGGCAAAATCCTATCAAGAAAACTAAAGTTCAAAAAGAAAAACCATGCTATTAGGAAAATAATTGTAGGAGATAAAATAAATCTTACCCCAGGGGATATAGGAAACGCCTTTGAGTCATATTACAAAGAACTCTACAATTTACAAAATAAGAAAATACCCGTTAGAGATATTAGGGGATTCTTAGAAAAGCTCAACCTCCCAAAAGTAGAAGATAAAGATCTGAAAGAACTTAAATCACCGTTTACGCTGGAGGAGATATCCTGGAATATCAAAAACCTTAAAGAAGGAAAATCTCCTGGGCCAGACGGGTCTACAGCAAAATTTTTAAAGATATTACAATCAACAATAATCCCTTTATTACACAATTTATTTAGAGAAACGGAGCTTGGTATACCATTTACAGCAGAGATGCTACAAGCAAGCATAACGCTAATACCGAAACCAGAAAAAGGTACCAATTTCATTACTTACTATCGTCCAATCTCACTATAAAACATCGATATAAAAATATTTCTGAAAATTAGAGCGGAAAGGCTAAAAGTAATAATTCCCAAAGTGGTACACCCAGATCAATCTGGGTTCGTAATGAACCGGGAAGGGGGAGATAATGTCCGTAAGTTACTACACCTTATACAATCAAACAAGATCGGTACAAAGCCGGTGGCGTTCCTGAAAAGGGCTTTGATAGAGTTAGTTGGAATTATTTGTCTGAGGTCTTAGGGGCATTCGGAATAACAGGAGTAACAGGGGACCCTTTCTTAAGTCTCTATAAGGGTCCAGGGAAGAGATCAAGAATGGAACAAGACAAGGTTGCCCCTTATCTCCAGTGTTGTATGCCGTGTCAATAGAACCATTGGCAGAGTACATATAACAGGAGGGAGAAATAAAAGGAATTAAACTAGGAGACCAGGAATGCAAAATCTCTCTATTTGCAAATGATGTAGTCTTGACTAAATCAAATCCAACAAATTCTATAAGTACAGTAGTTAAATGTATACAAGAACTATAAACTCAGTCTGAAAAAAACACAAATAATTCATCACAATATGGGACAAGACCAATTTCAGACCCTAAAAGACAAATACCCCTTTAATTGGTCTAAATATGAATTGAACTATTTAGGAGTTAAACTAAGCTTCAATTGGTATAATATAGTCAATAACAATTACAACACCCTATACCAGGAAGCCAAACAAACAATAAATAAGTGGGGCAACATTTATATTTCCTGGCTAGGGAGCATTAACGCTCTTAGATCATACTTAACCCTAAATTAGAATATATAATGAGAATTATACCATTGATAGTACGTAAACAAACTCTACAAGAATTCCACAAACTGTTTATTAAATTTGTATAGGGACCACGAAGCCCAGATTATCTCCCGTCAATCTATCAAAAAAACTTAAAAAAAGAGGAATGTCGTTTCCGAACGTATTTCATATTTCTGACTCAATATTATTATTCCATCTTATGAGATGTAAATTTGGGGATCAAGAAAACTGTCTTTTGTTAAAATATGAAAAACAACTACTAAACAATACAAATCCAATCTTTCTACTTTGGACCGAAAATCTGGTTTACAAACGGATCGGACAAAACAACAAAATTATTGAAGAATTGTATTAAGGAATTTGTAGGCTTAAGAGAACATGGAGTATAAAATACCTCATTTCAGAATCTACTCCAATGAAAACACTAGGTACATACCTCCAAAACGTTAAAATCCAAAAGTGGACAGAAGTGTAACAGAAATCGTCGACTTATTCCAAAACGGGAGATTTAAAGCATTCCATACAATAAACGTTCACCCACTGAATGTTTAACCTATTTTAAACTATTCAACTTCTTTATTAATAGAAGATTAGAATCCGAAAATGTTATAGATAAATTCTATAAAATAGATAATAAACAACAAAGTTCTTGTAAGTGCTCCCACTGTCCTAGCAGTCCTGGAGATAGAGAACAGGATTCCTAGGAAGTGGGAGACGGCACAGGGTAATCGCAGGTATGGTGCGGGGACAGGAACTAGGGAGCGCTGGGAAAGGTGAGAGACAGGAGACGGAAATCAGGATCCAGGGAAGTCAAGGATTATTCATGAGCTGGAAAAAGACAGAAACATATCAACAGTATTAGACTGGTTACTCACAGGGTTGAAGCACAATATCCGAGCACCACAGGAACTTCCTGGGGTACTTTATAGGGAATGTAGGAAGAGTAACCCAATTCTGGAGGTGGAGTCCCAGGCAGAGGGTCTACTACGTCCGGTAGACAGTTCGTTACAGACATCAATCTTCATAGCACACATGCGCACAACTATGCCGTTTTGTTGCATCTATGATGGCTGCTGTGGCAACCAGAGTGAGAACCCAGCAATGTGATGTGTTTCCCTGGCCTCCATCTGGAGGGTAATTGGTCAGGACTGCAGCACCCCGGTCTCAAGCGCTTCACCTGACAGAGCCCCCTCAAGAAGCTTTTATAGATTGGTGGATTTGAACAATGTACATCCATAAATCTTTTTTAGGTATTTTGAGCTTGTTGAAGGAGTTGAGTTAAGTGTTGTCATATTGATTGAAGATTATGTACCCGTTGAGTAACATCAAGTACTGTTAGGTCAGAGGACGTATGTGGTATCATGGGGGGATGATAGCCATACATAGCAAAGAAAGGTGACATCCTGGTTGCACTATGCTGTGTGTTGTTATAGGCGAATTCAGCACTGGACAAAAAGGATGCCCAAACATCTTGTAGATAAGTTGTGCAGCTTCTAAGATATTGCTCATTGGTATGATTAGTTAGTTCGGTTTGTCTGTTCATTTGCGGGTGGTATGCTGATGATAGGTCATGGGTAATGTGCAAAGTGTGACTAAGGGCCTTCCTGAAACGAGAAGTAAATTGGGATCCTTGGTCGGTTATGATGTTTGTTGATATACCATGAAAGCGGAATACAGAAAAGATCAGCCGTTTGAACTGCTGAAGTAATCCAGTGGTTGGTATAAAGTGGGCCATTTTTTAGAAACTATCCACTATGACCATGATGGTATTGTATTTCTGGATTTTGGGGAGTTCAACTATGAAGTCTATGGATATAGAAGACCAGTGACCTTAAGGTGTAGGAAGCAGTTGTAACAATCCAGGTGGTCTTATGGTAGGGCTTTTGCTCTGGCACAGATTATACAGGATCTCACAGAGTTAGTCATGTCTTTTGCAGTGAAGGCCACCAAAAATTAATTTTAATCTTTTCTATGGTTTTCTTGACACCATAATGACCTGCTACTGGAGAATAGTGATTCCACTGCAATATATCAAGAATAGAGGGAATAGATACAAACATCTTGTCTCCTCCATACAACATGCCCTGTCTCTTTCTGAGATCATGTCAGGTAGAAATAGAGGCATTAACCGGAGTATGTTTTTGGATGTGATCTACAAGGTCCAGACTAGTAGCAAGAAAACAACCGGATGGTAAAACTGGTTTGAATGTCTCTTCGCTGTCAGTGGACGAATGATAAAGGTGACAAAGAGTGGGGTGGGTGCTACAATGCCCGAGAACAAACAGTACTGCAATAGTCTGTCCTGTAGGATAATACCTACTCGGGAGAGCAACTCCATTTTTTGCCTGCTTACACCATTGCAAAGGAACCACTCCATTAGCATATCAGACTGATCCCACCGCTAAGGGCAGTCCAGATCCGAAATGCATGGCTAGTACCCTCTACACGAGGAACACAGCAAACCACAGATGTACGTTTCGGCCTACATGGCGTCGTCAGTGTGGTATGGCTGATGGTGCTCTAGGTGCGAGCAGGCCAGGGACCCACGGCCGTAGGCATACCCTGTTACTCATGGCGACAAAGAGTGGGGTGGGTGCTACAATGCACGAGAACAAACAGTACTGCAATAGTCTGTCCTGTAGGATAATACCTACTCAGGAGAGCAACTCCATTTTTTGCCTGCTTACACCATTGCAAAGGAACCACTCCATTAGCATATCAGACTGATCCCACCCATAAGGGCAGTCCAGAATGATAAAGGTGAGACAGGGCATCTGCTTTTTGGTTATTCGATCCTGGACAGTATGTTATTATGATATTGAAACAAGAAAAGAAGAGAGCCCATCAGGCTTTAAACAGCATACAAATCGTGGAAATTCCAGGTTATGATAGTCTGTAAAAATGGTAATGGGTAAGACGGCTCCTTCAAGTAGATGTCTCCATTCATCCAGGTTAGCTTTAATGGCCAGTAATTCCCTTTCCCCATGTAGTTTCTTTCAGCGGCTGTTAGTTTACAGGAGAAGAAGGAAACTGTGTGTAAAAGTTTGCCTCTGCTCTGAGAAAGAACAGCACCTACTGCGTTAGTGGAGGCATCTACTTCTAGGAAGTACAGTGCACTAGGATCGGGTTGCACAAGAATAGGTCATTTGAATGGCACATCTCTGTGGGTGAGAGCAGTGATAGGAGCTACCAGCTTAGAAAAATTCTGTGTAAATCGCCTGTAAAAATTAGAGAAACCAACAAATGTTTGTATGTTTTTTTTTCCATCGGTGTAGGCCAATCTAGTATAGCAGTGATGTTGCGATGGTCCATTTGGACTCTACCTTGTGACAGAATAAAGCCTAGGAATTTGATGGTATTCGTTTCAAAGACACATTTTTCAATCTTTACGTACAGACTGTCAGAGTTATTGATCAGTAATCTCGAGACTGGTACATATGAATAAAGCAGAAGCAAAGTATAACAAGATGGATGCAAGCAGCCTCCATTTTGTGACAGTTGTTGGACATCCTTCTGGTGTTAAAATCTTATTCTGTGTCCTTGAGGATAAAAGGAAAGTCTTCCACATTCCTAACTCTGTTATCTGTAACCAAATATTTTACTGATAAGTTCATAGTATCACCTGAACAGATAAGGTGGCCATTGTTGTGCAAGGTTTATTACATCTCATTGTACTGATGCAGACACAGCTGTGTACATACTAGAGGAGAAGGGGGCTTCTCTGCAACTTGCTAGCCCACCCAAACTGGCAGAAACTTACAAACACAGACACACTGAGATTATTGGGATTTTTGACTTGTAGAATCTAATAAGGGTTATTATAAATAAACCTAGTTGATTCAAATCACCCATTAAAATATATAATGATATCACACCTTCACTAATAAATATGTAAAGTATAATTAATCCTACATATTAATTAGAATATTGTTTTTATTGTTTTATTAGTGTGGTATACATTTTATTATACATTTTTATGTAATGTGCAATGATAAGAATATGATAAATATTTACTATAATTTGAAATTGTATTAACACTTCTATATATTGCAACATATATATTGTATTACATTATACTCACAATCCAGGTATAGCTATAAATCATGACATCATCTCATTTACATTAACACACCCATCCATTCAATTGGCTAGAAGTCACAGAAACAGGGTGTGAATCTGAGATAAGGTTTGGTTGATAAGTTGATACTGGGGGTGTAGAGGGGAACCTAAAAGACCGGAGACACCTGTAAAATACCTGGGAGAGCTGCGACTAGTGGGGTGAGAGATGGGAATGTTTTAGAAACGGGCTGAGTCTCTCTCCTTTTGGGGAGAACTCAGGAATATGAGGCTTTTAATAGCACATGTTCACTATAACAATAGAAATCTCCATACATATAGTATTGAGCTAAGTCCCAGGAGTAACTCCCATCACTCAATTCTTCAATGGAAGGAGTCTCAACTGCAAACCAACCTCTGCCGGTAATGTATAAATGTGGTAATCTGTTTCTAGCATAATATCATTTTTATGGATGTCATTAATATATATATTTGGGTAAATTAAACTTAAATCCCACACTTTCTGGGATCTATATGTTTTAGCCTGGTGTTTATCTGTCATCCTTTCTGCAGAAGGAAGCCAGAGGAATATCCTATAGATATTAACAAAAGAACCATACGTTCTTATAGTCTAGCTATTTACCCAAATATGTAATATCTAATCTCCAGAGATTATCTAAGATTCTCATTCTTAAAGTCTAAGCTAGAATACATACATTATCATTTAACGAGCAGATTAAGAAATAGCCACCTTGAGTAGTGATTGATTTAGTAATATTACCTTACCTAAGCAGAGTATATGTTGGTAATTTGTAGGTAATTATGGTGTACTATCATTAACCATTTTAAATACTAATCATAAACATTGTAAGTTGTATCTAAATAAAATGCATGGCCATCATACGGTTAGAAATGTACTGCATAATAAAGTATTCTACATGCATGTGATATAGGTACAGAGCTGCATATTTAATGTTTTGTCCTACTTACTTATGTTATAAGTCATATATGTGAATTATGATTAACATCTATTGATATTGTATTTTGTTGTTACGCTATTTTGCTTACCGTTTTATCTTTATTCTATATTCAATAAATTCATTATTATTTTATTAACAATTGTTGCATTATATTTACTTTTGTAAAAACGTCATCCAAACTTTCACATACATAACGAATTCTTGATATGGGTATTTTTAGTCGGACCCATATATATGAATCATCAATTTTCATATTTTTTATGATTCATAATTAATAACTCATATTCATATTTTTATGGTTATTAATAATCCGACAAGACCATGGACACAAAGGAGGTGGAGGACGTTCCACATGTGTTTTCTATGTTCTTCCAAGGAAGAGGAGGAAACAAGAATGTCATCCAAATAGATCTATGTTTCTATAACGGGTGCTTTGCACAATCTGAAGGGCATAACGGTAAATTCAAAATGACCATAATGGGATCTAAATACAGTCTTCCATTCGTCCCCATTAAGAATATGTACAAGATTGTAGGCACCTCATAGATCAAGTTTCAAAAAAATTGTGGCTCCCCGTACATTTTATTAACTTCTCTGTAATCTACACAGGTTCGGTTTTGCCCTGCCCTGGGCTGACAAAATTCGGGCACCCCTCACCCACGTTGCACATCCAGAACATGCCCCATCCCCCACGCACCAAAACTGCCCCATCACCCCATTACATGCCCCCATCACCCCATTGCATGCTCTATCACCCCATTACATGCCCCATCACCCATTTTACATGCCCCATCACATGCCCAGTCAGCCACATTGCACACACATTACATGCTCCCATCACCCCATTACATCTTGCCATCACCCCATCACATTACCATATAACATGCTCCATTACATGCTCCATTTCATGCCCCCATCAATCCCATTACATGCCCCCTCACATGCATTGCACCATTACATGCCCCATAACCTCCATTACATGCCCCCATCACCTCCATTACATGATCCCCATCGCTTGACCCGCAGCTCCCCTGTGAGTGCTGACAGGTCAAGTGTCCATGCACTTGTCTGACATCAGAGCATCGGGTCACTTGACCTGTCGACACTCCCCTGTCATACTGCACAGGAAGCCGAACAGGCAGCATGGAAGTTTGTCTGTGTGCTGGCGGATCTTGCAAACTCTCCAGCCATAGTCCCTGCTGGCAAGCAATTTTTTTTTTTAATAAAGGGAGCGGATGTTTTATTTCCCCCCCCCCAGGCAGACAAATTAAGTGCCGCCCTAGGCACTTGCCCTGTTTGCTTCGTGCTAAATGCACCACTGTGAGTGATTGTGGGGTCTATTCACTAAAATCCAAGACTTGAAATTGAGATTAGCACTAATCTCGAACTACAACCGTTGACACATTTACCCCATGTCATCCTAGGATTACTTATCTCAACCTTCCAAAATGGTATTCACTAACTATTTTGCAAATAGCAAGGTTAGGTTAAGCATACCAAAATAAATGGGAGCAAGATAAAGCTGTTTTATTATGGGGGAAGAGCTGCTTGCTCTGCCCCCCCCCCCCCCCTTATGTATTATAAGTGCCAGGAACATCAGACCAGCTCCTGGCACTTTTATTTTTTTATGGGGGGTGGGGGGGGGGGGGGGAGCAGGGCAAGTAGCCCTCACCCATAATAAAAGAAAGTGCCGGGAGCTGTCCAATTTTCCAAGTACCTATAATAAATATGGGAGGCAAGGGAAAGTTTCCCTTGCACCCCCTTAGAAAAGAAAGATGCCAGGAGCTGCCGAAGCTCCAGGGGCCACATTATCAATATAAAGGCCAAGAGGTGCTAGCCTTTCCTTACTATAAATGGGACTGACAGCCTGCCAAATGGCTCCCAGCCTCTGAAAAGGAATGGGCCAGGGATCTACTTTGAAGTTAATAATACCTCCCACAAATATTTAATAACCCCTCCATCAAGGGTCATGTGATGCTTTTTAACTATCATATGCTTCTTTTGGAAAGCAAAAAACATCGCACAAACAGAGACAAATGCAGAAAAGTCAAGGATCAATGCTTTGGTGAAGGTGCTTTTTATATAAAGCTTAAATCATTTCCCCCCCCCTAAGAATTAAAAGCAATTGTTATAGCAGTAATTTAATTACAGAGAACCTGCATGTTTTTCCTGTGCTTTATGTCATTAGTCAACAGGACTATGTGTCAGTCTAGTGACTTCTTCAGAAACAAAACAGCATGACCTTCAAATTGTAAACATTAGTCATACTAATGACCCATGTTCAACAGAAAGTATGAGGCAGGGGGACTCTGACCTGAAATACAAAATGTCATGATTGTGTAACTAATGAAAAAAGAAGCATTATGTAAAAGATTATTTGGTATGGGGAAAAATCAGTACATGTGAATATGTAATAAATAGTGTTATTCAACAATTGCAGCTCCTGCAGTGTGTCAGTATTTATAAAAAAAAAGTTTTGAAACTACACTCTCTTTTTGACCAATCCAGATAATTTGCCCTGCACACATTTTATACATATGTTAAGGGACTGCATCAAGATACCCTCCTGTTGTATTATTATGTTTAATGAAAGCTCTGTTAATAAGAGTGTCAAAATGCATATTTCATTATTGCAAGGGCCTTTTGCTTTGTCAAAGAAGCTGTGTTCACTCAGGTAACAACTATATGACGTGAACTATAGGTGTGCTTGTTATGTGTGGATAGGAATTTATCATATGGCCCATTATGCATGAGTATTATAAGGTTTGTTACCTTTTCTTAACAACAACTGCATTCCGACTGTGTTGACATGCTCAGTTTTCCAATTCCACAAGGTATTTCTCATCGTCTGACTGGTGTTTCTGGTTGTGGCCCCAAATACCTGATAGTAACAGTTGGACAGTTCCGTAATTAACGCTGTAGTTTCCTTAAATGCAAACTTTTGTGCTTGTTTGTACTTTTGCATTGAACACATTTTGCTATTTTCCGACACATTGCAGCTTAAATTCAACAGTGTTCTTCAATGTGGCATTGTAATATTCTGTATTCATTTAGTATGGGGTTATCTCACAACCTGTACTCTGTTCTTATCAGCAATTGGCTGTGTGTAGTTTTCAAAAAGGTATCATTTTGTTACTAATATTTGCAAATTTTGGGCTTGTTTTTGTTAATGCAGCATTTGAGGTTACCAAGTTGGTTTGGTGCATTTCGGACATATTTCGGCTGCATTCAATTTCATCAGATATTGGTGTGGAATCAGCTGTGATTTCTGAATAGAGAACGTATTCGGAGGTCATCGATGTGCTCCCAATACATCCACAATACTGAGGCACCATCTTGGTGCCGAAAAACCGGAGCTACCTCCTAGAGTCAACCCCTTAGAGTAATATGCAGTGGAAGTCTGTGATACACTCATCCAGGAATGCAAAACGCAGTGTTATAGTGTATATTACATTTAATCCATATATATAAAACAAATATACTGCAAATCTAACCTGTAAAAAAATATATATATATATTTTCAATATCTAATTATAAAATAATAGAAAGTCCCTGGATTTCATTTTAAAAATAATTTGACCTTATCCTGGGCAATATATGTAGGTACATATTGCAAATATAGTTATAATTTACTTTCTTTCATTTGTTAAACATTTTATTCTATTTACCCCTTTACAGCAATGTACTTACCAGGTACATCACAAAAAATCTACCTTGTAAATCCTGAGGTGAAACGAGCATAAGAAGCGATCAACAAACCTATGCTCAACCAGTGCAATACCTATACAGCAACACTAACCCCCCCCCCCCCCAGCATCTCTATGATCGCTCCCCGAAGTGATCGCAAGTTGAAAGGCAGCATGAATCAATGATCACTTCCATCGCTCAGTTATTGTTGATAGACTGTAAATTATAATAATTAGATTTAGATCTAGAAGAAAATTGTTAGTAAAAAGCAATTCACTGCTTCCAGTTATTGCCCTATAACTTGCAAAAACAACAGAAAAACATGTCAATATTGGACATTTCTAAATGTAACCCTAATGTAAGCTTATTTCTTTCCTCCCTGGATGGCCACCTCTCCCTAGATGTCTCAATACTAACTAAAAACGTAATGTTCTAATATAGTACTGACAAGCTCCCCTCCTTTACTCTACACTTCTGTGACTTAAGTTACTCTTATTGTTGTAAAAACCACTGTATCTCTGACTAACCAAGCCCATTGTTTTGGTGTCATCTTTGACTGCCATTTTTTCTTTATCCCTTACATTGAATCTCTTGTCAAATCTTTGTCAGTTGCACCTAAAAAACATTCTCTGTACCTCTGAACAACCTACAGCAATCTTAGTTCAATGCCTTAATATATCTTATATTAACTACTATAACACTCTCCTGGTTGTGATTCCTATAATTTGATGTTCTCATCTACAATTTGGCCAAATTGCTGCTGCCAGGGTCACCTTTCTCCTTTTCTGTACCACATCTGCTTCTCTTCTTTGTAAAATCCCTATGCTGGTTTCTCGTGCCTTAAAGATCAAATTTACTCTTCTGACTTTAACCTACAAAACCATTCATGATTCACCCCCTGAACAAATGATTGCTCTTGTTATGAAATGCTTACACAGTCTTTGTACTCCACACATGGCATAACACTATCCTTCTCCATCTTCACACACAGCTCTGCCTCTTAAGCTGCCCTGTGTCCGTGGAATTCGCTTCCACAATATATTCAACTCTCTACCTTCCTTTCATATACTTCCATGTCTCCTATCACCCACTTTTTTTTGGATCAAAGCCTTTATCTTGTTTGTTAGGTTGTTTTGGTTCCTCTAGCTGAGTTCTTAACGCCCTTTTCTTTAAATTCTGTACCAAGTTCAGTATAAATTGTTAGGCCTGTATAAATAAAAGTTAATGTGGCAAATCACAGACATGGAGAAATAACAAACTGAAAAATCAAACTGATGAGGAAATCTCACAAAGACACAGTAGAGAAAGCCAGTTCAGAAGCCGGATGAAATCAAGGTGCTTTATTTGTGTACATCTTAGCAGCTCCATGAATACTGAGAGGGTATTGAGGTACCAATGTTAATTTGTCTACTTTTGATGAAAAATCTGACAACTTGTTAATGTTAGTTGGGCATATATATATTTTATTTAATCAAAACAAGGATTTCATTACTTTTTTCCATTTAAAATGCAACAGCATCACTCATTTAAATGTCTTTCATTTTATATTTGCAGTTTCTTGTCGTAACCAGGAATGCATAAATAAAGTGGAAAATATTTCTATTTACCCCATGGTGCAAAGCAATCAAGTCACTCTTTATTTTCTAGATGGCTTATTTGCATTTTTTTTTTAAATATTTTATGACATTTTTTTTCAAAAATGTAACAAAAATAACAATGGGATCAATGATACTAACAATACAACAACCAACATGAGAAATGTGAATCTCAGGAATTGAGATACCTGCCCAATAGATTACATTGTAAGTGCTGTGATGATCACAATCCTAGTTGAGGGAAAATCTCCTTCGTAATCCATGTGCTATTTATGGATTTTTATAGTATTAAATGTTGGAACTGGCATAGAATGAGAAGGCAGAGATTTTCCATGTTATCTTTTAACAATACACAATCCTCTTCAGTTAAGCTTGCATGGCATCTGGATTGTATCCATTTGAGCTAAACCAGAACGTGTACATTTGATTACAGAAAATGATTATAACAAATTTAGTTTATAGCCTAAGTACTCCTCTTGATATCCTGCCTACAAAGTGTACAAAGTCATGTAGTTAAAAAGAACAGCTGACAATGTAATACTGCAGGTGTATTGTAATAATTCATTTGTGGTATTGCACATTGTATAACTGACACAAGGATAACAAACTACATTTATTTCTAACTAATTTCCTGTATAAAGAGGGTTTCTAAATATATATATATATATTTTTTTTTTTTTTGCAGGTGTGAAAACATACCATAAAGTATAAATTAATAATAATAATAAGTATAAAACCGGAGACAAATCTAAATCAAATCAATATTTAGAGTGACCACCCTTTGCCTTCAAAACACTCTTCTCGTTACCTCTCTAGGTACACTTTCACACAGTTGTTTTGGATGTATTTCAGATGTTTTTCTGCATTTCAGGGCTACTTTTTCAATGTACAAAACGTCCCAGAGGATATCATGGTCCCACAGGATATAATGTAACAGGGTGCCCATTGTTGATGTCATTAGTCCACACACAGACCCCCCTGCCCCCATAATCTAAAATTAATTAATTTATTTCCATGCAGTACACATGTATTTTACCAGCCTCCAGACCCCAGGGGGCGCTCATTTGTATGGGGTCTGGATGTATTTTACAGTTGACTGCAGAATATCTAGCAGGGATGAAATTTCATGAACTGACTTATTGCAAAGGTGGCATCCTATCACAGTACCATGCTTGAATTCACTGAGCTCTACATTATGACACAAAATGCTTGTGAATGCAGACTGCATTGCTAGGTGCATGATTTAAAAATTAGGATGTGTGTCCCCATATTTGTATTAAATGTATGTTTTTGTGGGTGGGTGGAGGCACCCATTCAGAGACCACTAGATGAAGTTTCAGTTGTCTTTGGGCGATTATTATTAGGATAGAATATCCTGGTGATGTGGGTGGGTGTCATCAGGTAGGAGGTAAGAGGGGGGCCCAACCATTTGTTCTATAAGGCTCTGGTTGTAGATATACCTGTGGAAGTTTTGGGTGGTGATCTTCTTTCTTACCAACAGCAGGAAAATTGTTGCAAGGTTAGCATATTTAAACAATTCTGCCCTCTTTTTAAAATGTATATTCAAATTTTAAAATGCACATTCTATTATTTCAAAGGCTTTTGTTTTCTTGACTTAATTTATTTATAATTTGCAATTGGAGGTAACCTATTATTTACTGCTCCTGTGGACTATCCTGCTCAGCCAGCATCATGGGAGATATTTTGCTGGCTGGGAATTATGGGAACTGTAGTTCACAGCTTATATATGTTACTCCATGTTAACTACAATCCCCATGACATGTAGTCCAAAAAAGGGCAGCCTGGATGTTTGTTGAACTTTATAGGATTATGGTTCTCCGTGGTAATAAATATATTCAAATGAGAAGAAAAAACTTGGCAGCCTAATCAGTGTCAGATGAGGACTAGTCTACCCCAGTAGCCGATGACATATCCATGCACCTAAACACTGTAGAAAGCTTGGGAAGCACTACTGTAGGCATAATAAATCAACAGATTCAAGATCAAATAGTGCAATGTGGTACCAAACTCAAAAGTTAATTGTATAGACGAATGGGCCAATACTATTATACAAAAACACCATACAGAATAACTGAATCTACATAATGAATATGCAGCCTAAGCAAGACAAATAAAAATGGCTCAACAGCAACACACACTATATTACAATAAATGATTGTGTTAATTGTGTTAGACGACATCTGATTCACATTGAACATGTGCATAATATATTGACACAACATGCTGTTACAGTTTAAAGCAAATCGGCACAGAATCTGATGTCTATATCTGCAGTATTGCAAGGCAATAAAATGGCCCTGAAATAGTAGGCCAATCAATAAGAACAAACCTCTTTAACATATTGTTTTGCGCTGTAAAATTGTACAAACAATCCTGCAACTCATTGATTTCTGTAATTTCTGGAAATTTATTATTTTCAGTTGTTAATGTATCATTGCAACATATTCTATATTCTGAAAACAAGAAAAACAGGAGCTTACACAACAACAATAAAATGGGCTATGCCACTTCACAAAGTACTTTAATAGGCATGTGTTGCACTTTGCATATCTTCAGATTTAGCTACTTACAAAGGATTAAAGATTTACTTTTTGCAGGACTTTGCGGCTTCCTCTGTTTTGTAATTAGTATTTTTGTTTGCTGCTGTGATGAGTCAGTCAGAATCTTTGGTCATTTCCATCCCATGAATATAAAATATTTGCATATTAAGCGTTACTACTCCTTTAGAGCACCATTCATTAATAGTAATATTTAACAGAACTCTTGAGCACCAATATCTTGTCTGGTCCTAGCTGTATTTCTCTCTCCCTTGAATCCCATGGACAGCTGGCATCTGTCAAACTGATACGGCTCTTCTCAGTGAGGGGTAGAACTGCCAAGCTGCTCATTAGCTACCACCAGGGTTGAGTTAAAATAACAAAGCACAGAGAACCACAAAACAGCTCACAGTTGAAATCACCCTCTGAATAAAGAAAACCTGAAGATTTCCCCTCACAGAAGAGCTGATGAAATGGTCCTTTTACATGGAAACATCAATGTGGAGATGGCTTGTGCAGAAAACTTTGAAAAGGATTTTTAGTGAATTCCTGCATGGATTGTGATGCAGAAAAAACATTACACCAAACAGGTGGTGCACTACCAATTGCATCAAAGTTACTTTGATGCCTGGGATGCCACTTTAATCTTTACAATTAAAATCTATTCAGCAATATGATACTAAAAACATATATTGTGCACATGATGTTGAGTCACAGTAAGAGTGCTGTATAGTAACCTTAGTTTTAGATCTGTGTAGAGTAGTATTTAATTAGGTTTGAAAATTAAAACCAGTACATATTGTGTTTTCTAGACAGACTTTGCCTTTACATATAATGTCAAAATAGCAGTTCCTAGCATTATTTATTAGATAGTGAAGTATGCTATGGATGATTTATAAGACTGTATCTCAAGAGCTGTCAGTATCCCAGTAACAAGTCTTGGTTATTAACCAACTGCACATAGATCAATTTCTCTGTTTGTTTACTATCTATTCCATTCAAAGATTTGTTTTGACACAAACATTAACATAAATGAACCTAACATTAACATAAATGAAATTAAAAAAAGTGTTATAGCAACAAAAACATAATCCACAGTTTTTCCAACACAGGAAATACAATGTAAACAGTCTAAAAGCTCAATAGTGACACAGTCATTTCTCAGTGAAAAGTATAGAACATATCCATTCCCTAAGGCTAAAACTGCCAACATGCTCAGAAATAATCAATCCATATCCCAAAACCAGAGGGCAGCAAATCCTCAGATAGCTTATCAATTAGTGTATATAAAACAAGCAACAACAATGTTTTAAAGTTATTTAGATAAAAATAATAATGTTAAAAAACTATTTTTTTTAAAAATACATACAATTAACACTTTACTTCAGATTAATCAAACATTATCTTAGATATGGAAAAAAAGGGTTACTATCGGGTTCATTGTTTGTAATATCCCATATCCCAGTGTTATAGGTCATCCAGCTTAGAATATTATTAACTGTAATAGTATTTTGTGGAAGATCTTCAAGGTAATTTCCTGGAAGATCAGCTAATGCTAATGCTAAAGCTAAGATGACTACTTATCATTATTTAGCTAACATTGCAGAGAGGGCAGGTGGTTCCTATAGGTGAACTAGGTGTTCGCCTAGGACGCCATCTTTGTGGGGGCTCCTTACGCCTGTATACATGTATCTGACAGCAGGCAGCCACGAGATATTATTTTTTTTCCATATCGGAGGGGACTGACTCGTGCCGATCCACCCCCATGCAGAAAGCATTGGCTCTGTCCGTGTGGCTCATTGCGCTCTCTGTGCATAATGATGATGAAGAGCATCGTAAATATGATGCTCTGTGTCATCACTACTAGCGGGAGGGCGATGAGCCACACGGACACAAATTTGCTGCTGTCAGAAGTAAGATGTGAGGGAGGGAGGGGAACAAAAAAATACACCAGGCATTGGGTGGGACGGAGGGACGGAGGGTGGGTTAAAAACAAAAAAGACACTAGGCATTGGGTTGAAAAAAAAAAGACACCAGAAATTAGGTGGGAGGAAGGGTTAAAAAAAAAAAAAGACACCAGGCATTGGGTGAGAGGGAGGGTTAAAAAACCCCACCAGTCATTGGGTCAGAGGGAGGTTTTAAAAAAAAAAAGACACCAGGCATTGGTTGTGTGGGAGGGAGTTGGAAAAAAGATACCAGACATCGGCTGGGGAGGAGGGTTAAAAAAGAAAACACTAGGCTTTTTTTGGGGAAAAAGAGACACCAGGCATTGGGTCTGAGGGAGGGTGGGGAAAAAAGATAGGATCACATTGCATGTGCAACTGTTTCTGTTCGTGTGGCTGTGTCTGACAGGGTAGGGTAGGATCAGCAAGGGGTGGCAAAATATATGTTTGCCTAGGGTGGCAAAAAGTCTTGCACCAGCCCTGATTGCAGATAATTGTCCAAGAGAAGTACACTTGAAATAAATAAATTTATTGGAAAAATGTATTTAAGAGGAAACCAAGGTAACCCACACTAAGCTATACTTAAGGGTCAACTCAATATGCACCAATATTCAGCACCTGAAATGATGAATAAAATAGCCTACCTGGGCCCCCTAAAATATACATGGGTTGGTCAGGGTAGGTAGCCCTGGCCTGTCCCCTTATAATAAACAGGTTTGGAAGCTTAAAAATGGCTCCCAGCCCTGGGAGCTGGGTAATTGCTCCCACCCCCTTGTATAATATACACTGGAGTCCAGGGATACTTTCCCTGGCACCCCACTATTATGAACTTCCAGATCTCATACACCACATTGGGGGCAGGGCTACTTGCTATATTACCTGTCCCTGAAGTCTTACAACAATCCATGCTGACCCTCAAATCCTTATCTTCAGCAAGAGCCCACCCAAAAATAAAAATGTTCCTCCTATTAGTAAAATAAATTGCATAGGCAAAAAATGCATTGGCCAAAAAACAACGTGCAGGGGTTGGGGGTAATAGCTTTTATTGTTTGTGGCATATTAATGGGCATACTAATACTGGCATATTAATGGGCAAATTGGCTGTGGCATATTAATGGGCAAATTGGCTATGACATATCAATGGGCATACAAATAGTGGCATTTTAATGGGAAAATTGGCTGTGGTATATTATGGGCAAAATAACACTGGCATATGAGTGGGCATACTAATAGTGGCATATTAATGGGCAATTTAACAGTGGCATATTAATGGGGAAATTGACTGTGGTGTATTAATAGGCAAGTTGATGGTGGCATATTAATAGGCAAATTGACTGTGGCATATTAATGGCCAAACTAACAATGGCATATAAATGGGCAACCTGGCTGTGGAATATGTTAATGACAAAATGACTGTGGGATATTAATTGGTACCTGACTGTTGTTCATTTTAACTGGCAAAATGGCACTGTGGCATGTTCTGTGGGGCAAATTGACACTGGGGTATGCCAAATCCTGTGGGTGCACTATGAGTGCAAGCCAAGTGCTGTGAGTGCATTATAGGTGCATGGCAAATGCTGTGGGTTCTGTGTTAAGTATTTTAGGTACAACGTGGGTGCAGAAGAAGGGAATAAAAACAAGAAATGCAATTTTTCAATAACATACTTATAACAATAGTTGAATATTATATGAAAATAGTTGCATATAATATTAAAACGTTTACATTTTCATACAGTTTTACATTGCGGCTTTAGAAAAATTGGGTTGAGGAGGGCCCACTGCTATAGACTTTGCCCAGGGCCCACTAGGGCCCGTAAAGCGGCCTTGGGTAGCAGCACACCTTTCTCACCATTACCAGCATATGCCCTTGTTGCTATAGGAATAGTTCTGCCCACCACCTGCCCTTTTTCTTGTGTAACATCACAGCTTTAGCTGAAGCCTTATCAAGTGCTTGTAATTGAGAAGGCTTCAGCTAAAGCTGTGATGTTACACAAGAAAAAGGGCAGGTGGAGTTTAACAGAGTTACAAACCCCCAAACTTTTGCCCTGCGGATCCGGATGGCACTTGGGAGGTTGAAGGTCAGTGCTACCACACAAGGGCGGTGGCACTGTTAATCATCCTGACAGCTCTACTTGCCTTCTCCAGTGTCCCAGACACAAAAGAATGAGATCAGGACTGCGGAATTGTGGTTCTGGCTCAGTTTGTTCAACCGAGCTCTACCCTTGTTCCAAAAAGTGGGATAGAGGTAGAGGTTGGTAGGACAGCGGGAGAGATCCCCCAAATTGGGGGTTATGGGCTTAGCTACTGGCAGCACTTTCTTAGAGGAAAACTGTCAATGTAATATGAATCAATATATGATTAATATAAAATATGATAATTATAAAAATATGAATAATATTTCTTCCCTTACAGCACATGATCCAATTAAAGAGGGAGCATTTGTGCATGCCCAATGATCTACATTACTTGCATTAGAAATTGTAATTTTTTAGCATAGATTCTATAAGTGAGAGCAAATCAGGCCCCCTTAAAGAAAATAATTTTTCCCACCCCCATATCTCCCTCTCGCCCCCTTACACCCCCAAAGTCATTTTACACACATCTTTGTATATAATGCCAATAATTTAAATGCACTCCAGGACATGCCCCATTATCCGCATTACACATCCAAGACTTACCCAATTAATATGCCACAGCAAGTTTTTCCATGAATATGCCACAACCAGATTATTCATTAATATGCCACGGTTTTCCCATTAATTTTCCACTGTTTTCCCATTAATATGCCCCTCTTTGCCCATTAACATGCCACTGTTCCCCCATTGATTTTCCACAGCCAATTTCCCCATTAAAATGCCCCTCGTTACCCATGTATATGCCACAGGCAGTATGCCCATTAATATGCCGCTTTATGCCCATTAATATCCCATAGTTGGTATGCCCATTTATATGCCACTCTATGCCCATTAATATGCCACAGCCAGTATTCTCCCTAATATGACACTCTATGCTCATTAATATGCCACACCTATTTTTCCCACTAATATTCCACAGCCAGTATGCCCATTAGTATGCCACTCTATGCCCACTAATATGCCACAGCCAGATCTCCCCTTCCTACCCCCTTCCTCTGTACTTACCTGTTTTTTTTGCGAGAGACAGCAGCCTTACCATGCTGCCTCTCTTGTGCACACCAGTATTTATTTTATTTACCATCATAAATGGTTAATATTTGGTGTTTTTATTTTAAAACAGTGTGTTCTTTTTGAAAGAGGTATTAAAGTTATCAGTATCTTACCTCAGACAAAGGTGTCTTCTTGTGCCCTTATACAAACATGACTTTTGGAATGAGTTTATTTAAAATCTACTTTTTTTTATCATTAATAAAGATGACAGTTTATATTAATGGTTTATTTTCTGTTGATTTCAGAATTTAGCTTTATCCTTTATCCAGATTAGAAAATTATTCAACTAGGAAATTGTTTTTTCAATTGCTGCATAATTATTCAGTAATACCTTCGATTCATATAGGCATGTCAGTTTGCATGTTGGTCTATCTATTTTTGCTTCATTAGCATAATCTTTTATTTAAACGGTGCCTCGTTTTATGTAAATAATAAAAATTGTAAAATGTACTGCTGAAATTGGAAGATTTTCAGATTTATTATTGAAACAATGCACAGCAAAGGTCATGAGTCATACTGTGGTTTGACCTCATTCCCATTCAAAAGGTCAAATAGATATTTGAACACATAACTGTATCAAAACATTATTATGTCCAAGCATTAATGTGTAAGAAACATTTTGACATACAGTGAGGGAAAAAAGTATTTGATCCCCTGTTGATTCTGAACATTTGCCCACTGACAAAGAAATGATCAGTCTATAATTTTAATGGTAGGTTTATTTTAACATTGACAGAAAAATAAAAACAAATCCAGAAAAACATATGTCAAAAAATGTAATTGGTTTGCATGTCTATGAGCGAAATAAGTATTTGATCCCCTACCAGTCAGCAAGATTTCTGGCTCCCAGGTGTCTCTTATACTGGGAATGATCTGAGATTAGGAGCATTCTCTTAAAGAATTCTGCTACCTGGATAAAAGACCCCTGTCCACATAAACAATCAATCAGTCAGATTCCAAACTCTCCACCATGGCCAAGAACAAAGAGCTGTCCAAGGATTTCAGGGACAAGATTGTAGAGCAACACAAGACCATCGCCAAGCAGCTTGGTGAGAAGGTGACAACAGTTGGTAATTATTAGCAAATGGCAGAAACACAATATAACTGTCAGTCTCCCTCAGTCTGGTGCGCCATGCAAGATCTCACCAGTTTTAATGATCATGAAAACGGTGAGGAATCAGCCCAGAACTACATTGGAGGATCTTGATAATGATCTCAAGGCAGCTGGGACCATAGTCACCAAGAAAACAATTGGTAACACACTACGCGGTTAAAGATTGAAATCCTGCAGCACACACAAGGTCCCCCTGCTCAAGCAAGCACATGTACAGGCCTGTCTGAAGTGTGCCAATGAACATCTGAATGATTCAGAGGAGAACTTGGTGAAAGTGTTGTGGTCAGATAAGACCAAAATCAAGCTCTTTGTCATCAGCTCAACTCGCCATGTTTGGAGGAGGAGGAATGCTGCCTATGAGCCCAAGAACACCATCCCACCGTCAAACATGGAGCTGGAAACATTATGCTTTGGGGGTGTTTTTCTGCTATGGGGACAGGACAACTGCACCGCATCAAAGGGACTATGGATGGGGCCATGTACCATCAAATCTTGGGTGAAAAACTCTTTCCCTCAGCCAGGGCATTGAAAATGGGTAGTGGAAGGGCATTCCAGCATGACAATGACCCCAAAACACACAGCCAAGACAACAAAGGAGTGGCTCAAGAAGAAGCACATTAAGGTCCTGGAGTGGCCTAGCCAGTCACCAGGCCTTAATCCCATCAAAAATCTGTGGAGGGAGCAGAAGGTTTGAGTTGCCAAATGTCAGCCTCGAAACCTTAATGACTTGGAGAGGGTCTGCAGAAAGCAGTGGGACAAAATCCCTTCTGAGATGTGTGAAAACCTGGTGGCCAACTACAAGAAACGTCTGACTTCTGTGATTGCCACCAAGTACTAACTCGAAGGGGTCAAATACTTATTTCACTCATAGACATGCAAATCAATTGATAACTTTTTTGGCATGCATTTTTCTGTATTTTTTTTTTGTTATTCTGTCTCTCACTGTTAAAATACACCAACCATTAAAATTTTAGACTGATCATTTCTTTGTCAGTGGGCAAACATTCAAAATCAGCAGGGGATCAAATTCTTTTTACACTCACTGTATGTCATTAAAGGATAATTAAAAGTTGTTTTAACCCATGCAAATTGAATACAGGCTAATGAGCAAAGGCAATACTAAAACATACATGAACAGGGTAAAGGCATAAAACAATACTACAGAACTAAGGAGACATACCTAGGCACTCATTAAACATAGGGCAACATGCAGAGGCCTGGGTTAGGAGCTAAGGAACAAAAGGGATGGAGTGAGGAGTTGGGATTCTCAGATGCTTCCAAAGGGAAATCAGGACTGGGACATGGGGAGAGGATAGAAGAGCTGGAATCATTAGGTGCTTCAGGGAAAGATGGTCAGGGAACATAAAAAAACAACCAAACATACACTACACAGGGCCTATAACAAACCCGAAGACTGCAGGACTGCACAGACTGACATCTTGACAAACTAAACAGGTGTGGTAGGAGCAGAGAAAAGCAGAAGTTAAACAGAGAAACTCAGAGCAGTTTATAACAAAATACCAGACAGTAAGAAAACCAGAAACGAATCAGAAAACAAAAAAACAAGGAAACACAGAACAGGGCATAACTCTAACAGTGCTTCAGGATATAGAGCAGAACTATAACAGGGCTCTAGGACAAAACTCAGGATAGCACACTAATAGTGCTCAGGGCATGACTCAGCATAGACCACTAACAGGGTTCTAGGACATGACTCAGGTAAGCTCACTAACATGGTTCTAGGACAGGAGTCAGGAAAGCCCACTAACAGGGCTCTAGGACAGGACTCAGGATTGCCCACTAACAGGGCTCTAGAATTTAGGACAGCCCATTACTGGAAACAAACAGGGTGTGTCAGCAGTAATCATCCGGTAGGTAAATAAAGTAAATCCAAATTGAGTTGCATGAAAGAAAAATCTTCTTTTATTGTAGTCCAAAATATAAAAAAAGGCATCAGGCAGAGGGATAGAGGACAGGCAAAAGACAAACGCTTAACGCGTTTCGCACCAGACGGTGCTTTATCAAAAGCAGTCTTAACATTAAATGGTAAGAGCATGTTTAAATACAGAAAATGCAAATGACAAACAATTAAAACGTAATTAGTATCTTACCTTCAGCCGCTGTGAGGAGGGGAGACGGTCGTCACAGTAAGTGCTCCCGGGCGCGCACACAAACCACGTGGCGCTTCCAGCCTGAGAACTCAGAGGCTGAGCACGCCTCCGGGCAGAGAAGCGCCCGCCCAGGGAGCAGTGGACTACATCTCCCATCTACACCGCGGCGGAAATGGAAAGTAAACAGCTGAGATGCGGAGAATAAACGATTTGAGCGAGGGGCAAAGGGGCAAAGTGACAAATAATAAGCTGTAACAGGGTTCTAGGACATGACTTAGGTAAGCTCACTAACATGGTTCTAGGACAGGAGTCAGGAAAGCCCACTAACAGTGCTCTATGACAAGACTCAGGATTGCCCACTAACAGGGCTCTAGAATTTAGGACAGCCCATTACTGGGCTTTAAGAACTAATGGGATACAGCGATACAGGAACATGACTGGAACATGAATAAAACATACGCAGGGAATCCAAGGTAAAGGGGTAACACAGGAACAGACAAGAGCAAGCATAAATAATAAACAGGAGAGAAAACAAAAACAGAAAAAAGATACTGAAATGACTGGATACAGCCTGGATCAGTCTGGAATTGGGTTGAAGGCTGACACACAAGAGTTAAAAGGATGATTATTTATGAAGCACAGTATTAGTGAGAATGTGATTAAGATATATGTATAGGTTTCTTAAATAGGATAACAAATTCCTGCTGACTGATGGTTCTTCTGACATCAATTGGTCTATTCAGGTAGTGCCCGTTTCGGTTGCAATCAGCCCAGATTGGAAGTAATTGTAAAATTATCGATTTTCACCTAATTTGTGGTGACAGCTTGGCCCTACTCGGTTCGGGGGAACTTGGCCCTTTCTTAAAGGGCAAAATCAATCTGAATTCAGGCTGAAGTTTGGCCATTTCAAGTGTGCAATTTGGAGAATTTAACATTTTGCCATTGGCCCAGTAAAATTTTGGCTGGATGGCAACCCTATTCCTGAACTGATTGTGAAGCACAGAATTAGTGAAGCACATTGTGTGTGCACATGTAGGCATTAGCTAGACTTGAATGTTCTTTAGCTAAATTAATTAATAGCAGCAAGTTTTCGTTTTATTATAATGAGGAAAAGAGCAAGATTCCACTGTCACTTTTGTGGTATTTAAAGGTTAACAATTACAAAGTTACTTAAAGGCCATATTTTTCCCTTAAAAGGTAAGTAACCATTTAGCCAACTTTCATGATAGTGTTTCAGATCAACGATTCCTATAATAATACTCGAACACTACTGCACCATTCAGCCCAGACAATCTACATGGTCTTTATCAACAGAGAACTATATTTTTGCAATCCTGGTTCTCCTCAGAAGCACTGTCAACAAGGGGTTATCAAGAAAATCATATTATAAAGTATGTAAGACATTTTGATTATTAAAAGTAAATGTGTGGTGGTGCATATATAGGTAATCATCATGATCTTTTTCAAAATATTTCCCTATTAGGGAAACATGGCCTTAAGATCTTACAAGCTTCAAAAAGGGTGAAATATATATTTAGAAATCTAAAGGAAATATATGAAGTACTTGCAGAAGCATGAAGATTTTCTATGTTTAATCTTCTCCGTTGGAAGTTATTGAAGGAACCAGAGAAAAGCTGTCGGAACAAAGCATTAACAAGCTGCAGAAGCTTTTTGGGGTGGTGCCTGCCCCTCTTATTAAGAAGCACACAATGAACTGATTCTGCTGGGAATCAGTCGACTGACATCGTATACATTATAAGATGCTCTAATTAGTGAAGAACAGCTGGGGAGAGGTTTAACAAATACTGTACAGTTTGTGAAGCAACAACCATAATTGCACAAATCACTGTTATTTAATATTTTTATCGGATCACAGTGCAAACATTTCTGTATGGTAAAAGTTTATCCTGAACAGATCCTTGTATAGCATATAATTTGCCTTTTAGTCGTTGCTAACATAGTTCAGCCTCTTCTGATACATTAATTAAGTCTCCTGTGCTATAAAGAAATAACCATTTATTTTATTTCCATTGTCAACTTTTAAGATTACACTAACGTGACTTCCCATGTTTCCTAAGTGCTTAATGAGAAGGCAATCAGTACTGGGTTGTTAGGATTTTAATTATCTGTGTGTACGATGTACTTGCTCACAGGACCGTCTTTAATGTTAATGGGTCCCAGGGAAAGCATCTATTTGTTGGCCCACATCTTACCCTCCTTATCGTATTATACACACAGGAGATTGTTTTTACAGTCTTGACCTCTGGTTGGTTTCACATGAAGTCCTATCATACCATTGCATTGACACTATGAATGGTTTCAGGATTATGGTGCATTGTTTATTTTTTTAAAGCTTCCTGAGCCTTAAAAATCATTGAAACCTTGACATATGTAAAAAAACACCAGGGGGATGCAGGGGTGACACCCATGCAGCCGACATCCTCCCAGAGAGCATTGCGCTGCTGAAATGTTTGTCTTCCTTTTCTGGCAGCCACATCTGTCATACCATACGTCATATCCGGTGACTGATTTCACTCCTCCATGCAGGAGGGAAGACTGGGGAAGGGGGGAGGAGGGTGGTATATAACTAGCACAATAACGCTGGCATACTAATGGCAAAAAACTGGCATATATTTCATGGCAAAATACTGGCATATATTAATTGGCTTAATACTGGCATACATTAAATGGCTAAATACGGTCATTTTTTTAATGGCATAATACTGGCATTTATGAAATATCAAAATAATACTGACATGTTATTGGGCAAATTAGCTGTGGCTTATTTATGGGAAAATAATACTGGCATATTATTGGGAAAATTGGCTATGGCATATTAAATGGAAAAAAAGAATACTGGCATATAATTGGGAAAATTGGCTGTGGCTTATTAATGGCAAAATAATGCTGACATATTATTGGGCAAATTGTCTATGTCATATTATTGACAACATAATACTGGCATATTATTGGGCAAATTGTCTGTGGCATATTTATGGGCCATCTAACACTGGCATATTAATGGGAAAACTGTGGCTTATTTTAATTGGCAAAGTAATGCAGTGGGATGGTCTGTGGGGCAAAATAATATGTACTATGGGGAAAGTGGCACTGGCTTTTTCTGCAGGGGCTGTTCTGTTGGGCAAAGTGACACTGTGGTATGTTCTGTGGGACATTGACACTGTGGCATGCCAAATCGTGTTGGTGCAATATGAGTGCAAGCCAAGTGCTGTGGGCACTGTATGGTGCTGTGTTAATTCCTTTAGGTGCAATTTGGGTGCAGAGGAAGGGAATAAAAACAAAGAATGCAATTTTTCAATAACATTTTTATTACAAATGATAATAGTAGAATACAATATTAAAAAGTTAAAATAAGTATAAATGGGGTGAGAGAGAGAGAGAGACATATTTTTGGGCCCCCATGTGTGGCATAATTAAGGGGCTCCTGTGTGTGTGGCATAATTAAGGGCCTCCCATGTATGTGGAGTAATTAATTGGGCTCCGAGGTGAGGCATAATTAATGGGACTCAGGTGTGGCATAATTTATGGGGCTCTCGTGTGTGGCATAGTTATGGAGCTCCTGTGCATGGCATAATTTGTGGGGCTCCTGTATGTGGCATATTTTGTGGGGCTCCTGTATGGCATATTAAATGGGCCATCTAGCTGGCATTACTAAGGAATCTGTTTGGCATGGTATTGGAGGAAATCCAAGGGGGTGACACCATGAGTTACCACACCGGGTGACACCAACCCTAGTGACGCCTCTGGGAAGGAATATAAGCAACACAAAAAGGTAGGACTCTTTTTGCTTCCTTCAGCTCTGCAGGGCGGGGAATGACGTAAGACGCCGATAGGGAGGAGTGTCTGAGGTCCTGGCGGGCAGCTGAGAGGAGAAGGTAGACGCTGGCACAATTCTCTAAGCCACAAGCCGGATATCAGGTGACCACGTATAGGAGGTCTGTTGTGCCATTTTCCGATGCTCGCATGCTCGCCACGCATACAACGACTTGTACCTGAGGTCTGAGTTTTCACCGAAAAGCTGCAGGAACCGGGTCACCAGCGGTCTGGAGGTCTGCAATTCAGCTGGGAGAGGAGTGGGGTATGCAGACAGAGAGAGAGAAGAGAAAATAGAGGCGTAAAGTATACTCACCTGATCCGGCGGAGGCACCCAGGCTTGGATACCTGAATACACTTCCTCCAAAATAAGCGTTGATCCTGATACTTCCTGGTAATGTACCTCTGCTTTATACCGCCCAAGGCAAATGTGAGTCTGCTGGAAGAGTACTTTCGCTCTATATTATTCAACATTGTGAGCTTTATTTTTTTTTCTTCTTTTTATTTTTTTGGATACACCTCTGCCATGTATTGCTGAATGTAGATTTTTTGTTCCACACCACTGAATACTACTGGAACTCTTTGATGGTGTACTCAGGTCAGGCACTACTGGGAATTAATAGGTGTCATCTATAGGATTAATCTGTGAACCAACCCTGTTTTTTGCTGGTGAATATTAATGCAAGCTCTGTATACCCCTGCATTAAATTGACTAATACTACTACGAGATACTAGGTGATATATCCTTGCCTATAGTGCTGAATAGTACTGGGTGTCCACTAGGAGAGTAAGCCTGTCGTATAATATCGAATGGCAATTGTGAGCTTTTTTGTGGATACACCTCTGACATGTATTGCTGAATGTATATATTTGCTTTACACCATTGAATACTACTGGAATCATTTTGGTGGTGTACTCATGTCAGGCATTACTAAGTATTAATAGGAATCATCTACAGGATTCATCTGTGAATGTACTCCTGTTTTATGCTGCCGAATAATATTGCAAGCTCTGCATACTCCTGCCTTACACTGCCTAATACTACTACAAGACAGTAGGCGACATATCCTTGCTTATAGTGCCGATTATTATTGGGTACCTTCTGGGAGCATAAACCTGCCATATAATATCGAATGGCGATGCAAGTTGTACTGCTGAAGATTGCTGTGACTCCCCCGGTGGTGTATTGAGCTTTACAGCGTTGAATCTCATTAAATTGTCTTGAGACTTTGATTTGAACTCCACCGCTAGGCTGTACATATAAGAGACTATTTGTGTAATTGAATTTTCTGTCAGTGACAGGGACCAAATCCGTTACTGACTGAGTTATCAGCTTGGAAATACAGTACCAACTAGACCACGAGAAAGAAGAATAGTAAGCAAAGAATTAAAATGTCCTCAAAGAGGGAGGATAAGAGTAAGAGGGAAAAGAAGAAACCCGAGACTGATTTAAAGAAGGATAAAAAAATGGCCTCAATTTTCTCTCCTCAAAACACCTCGAAAGGAGAACTGTCGCACGAAATCTTACAGACCTCAGGAGTGCTGGAGCTGGATGAAACGAGCAGGCAATCTCTAAGTCCAGTCCCACAATCTTCACAACTGATAACTCAAGAATACCTACAGCAGTGCATGGAAAAGCAACTATTTAGCTTCAAAATGGAACTGGGGAAACTATTTACAGATATGCGAGAAGATATGGTAAAAATTGGAGAAAGAGTTAAAAGTAATGAACAAAAAATGGACTCGCTGGAATTTGAACTAAAAGAGGTTAAAGAG
The DNA here is from genome assembly GCA_036172795.1 of Pelodytes ibericus. Lineage (NCBI taxonomy): Eukaryota > Metazoa > Chordata > Amphibia > Anura > Pelodytidae > Pelodytes > Pelodytes ibericus. Next base: position 122,627,173 of record CM069859.1, read on the forward strand.
GACTGTACAGCCATAAGAGCTAAAACCGACACACTTGAAATCAAAGCGGCTGATACAGAAGATAGAATGAGGAAGGAAGAACTTAAGAATCCGAGGCATTTCTGAACAGACTGACCAGGCTAGATTAAGAGACTGTATGATGGATCTCTTCAAACATATGGGGTTGCAATAGATTGCCCGGGATGAGACTATTGAAAGGGTGCATAGGATCCCTAGACCTAAGAATGTGCCTGAGTCACTACCAAGGGATATCATTTTAAGATTTGCCTCTTTCTATATCCGGCAAAAAGTCTTTAATGCCTCGAGAGAATTCCGCCCTGAGAAGGAGGAGTTTAAAAAGCTGTCCTTCTTTCAGGATTTGTCTGCAAGCACTAGGCAAAAGAGACTTGCTTATAGAGACTGTACGACAATCTTTAGGGCAAGGAATATCAAGCATATCTGGGGTTTCCCAGTAAAGCTTATTGTGCGGTGGGAAGACCAAACCGCTGTTTTGACTACACCTGAAAAAGCACGGGAGTGGTTAAAAACTGAGTCTTGAAAACCAGTGTGGTCCCTGTTGATTTGATTTTGATGCCCAATGTCTGCTGTATATATGTAGAGGGGGGGGGGAGGGTAGTGGCCGAGTAAGGGGAAGGCGTTTGTTGAAGTTATTTTTTTTTTTTCTCCATCTCCACGTTCGTTAACCGGCACTAATTTGAATATGATTGGGATTGTCGGAGTGCTCTGGGACATTAGGAACTTGCTATAGAGGCTAAAACATGGGGGGTAGCAGATTCAGAGGGAGGGGCTGCCCCACCTAAATTATTTGGTGGTGCCGCTCTTTCTTCGTATCTCTCCCTTCCATTTTGTGGAACCCTAATATCGATATACGTCAGCTTGTAAATATGAATGGGAATGTTGGAATATAAGGGGATATTAGATATTTAACATAGTTGATAAAATGTAAATGTTAGCCACGAGATACCTAGGACCAGAGCACTTTTGGATAAGCTCACTCTCAATGAAGGGGTATGTCTCATTTGAAGTATCCCTGTTTTTGAATATAATTAAGAATGGTGGAGCACAATGGGATGTTAGAAATGTAATATAAATGTTAAAAGATTTATGATTGTGACACTGAAGCACTTTCAATACTGGAGATTGTTGATATTCAAATTACTTAATTATTTATCACTTATGAGCATAGAGTGTGTTTTGTTTTTTTCTCCGCCTTTAATTCGAATATGATTGACACTACGGGAGTTCGATCAAAGCACTTTTTGGATAAGTACACCCCTAATATAGGGGTTTGTCTTACTAGACTTGTCCCTAATCTCGAAGATAATTTAGAACGTAGGAGCATAATAGAAATTGAATAAAAATATTAAAAAACTTCTTAGGAGATATGACTGGAGCACTGAAGCACTCTTAATACTGGGGATTCATGTTATTCAAAGTATTTAATTACTTATCACTTATGAGGATAGAGTGTGGTTTACCCTTTTTTTTTTCTCTCTTACCTTCTCTTCGTCCCCAATTCGAATAGGACTGAGATTGGATATTCAACATAGTTGATAAAATGTAAATATTTGTTACGAGATATCTATGATCAAAGCACTTTGTCAGTATTGGGGTATGTCTTACTTGTATCGTCTATATTTTGTACATAATAGAGAAAGTAGGAGCACAATGGGATGTTGGAAGTCTAGTATAAATGACAAACGATTTCGAAGGAAGTTGGGACTCTTTCGATGTGAAAGATTGTTTATATTCAGATTTCCTACCATTTATGAGTGTAGAGTGTGGTTCTTTCTTTTTTTTTTTCCTTCTCTCTTTCTCTTTCCCCCCTCCTTGCCCCATAGGAGATTAATATTGATACCCGCCAGGGCCTTCATCTCACCTATCCTCCCTTTTTTTTTGGGGGGGGGGGACGACGACAATGTTTCTGGCCCGACCGAGGGGATTCTTGACCCCGAGATCGAGCCTACAAACAAGGGGATGTATGACCTTTATTAGTGTTTCTCACTGGGGAGCCTGTTTTCCGACTATCGTCTTTAGGATTGCTGAATGTCCGCCCCGATAAAAATCCTGACTCTTAATGTGCAGGGATTAAATGCCCCGCAAAAACGTTCTTCGCTGTTGGACTATCTATGTAGACATCATATTGATGTATGCTGTCTACAGGAAACACACTTGACGGATAATGATATTCAAAGGTTAAATAATAATAGATATACAGTTGTAGAATATTCATCTCTCTCTGGTAAGAAGAAAAGAGGAGTAGCAATATTAGTTTCTAATAGTATAAAAACTGAGATCATTTACAAACAATCCGATAGGATAGGCAGGTTTGCTTTCATTGTGTGCAGACTGGATGACAGACTTTTTTCGATTCTTAATGTATACGCTCCTAATATAAAAAAGATGGTTTATAAATAAGATCTTGGGAAAAATACAGGATTACATCCAGATCCAGGATTACATCCATATATACTTAGGTGATTTTAATTGTGTTGCAGATAGTATCATGGATAGATCAAGCAGGAGCATGGGAAGACTAGATAGCAGGCAGAGGGTGATGGCAAGAGCCTTTAAGGAGATGTTGGGTAAACACAAGCTTTATGACATCTGCAGGACACTACGGCCCACGGAACGAAACTATACCTACTTCTCACATAGTCATCAATCCTTTTCCAGAATTGACATGATTCTCGTTAATGTTGAATCAGTCCGGGATTGTAAGAGTACATTTATAGGGGATTTTGCCTGGTCTGACCATGATCCAGTATGTCTGGAAATCAACAGAAACTATGGGAGAGGGGAAGCTACTTGGAAATTAAAAGAATTTCTTGTATCGAAAGACATAATAGGCGACTTGGTAGAGGAATGAGAACAGTTCTTTGTGGAGAATCTCACTGGCGATGTAAGCATGGGAAATGTGTGGTCAGCATATAAATGTGTGGTGAGGGGTTTCTTTATTAAAAAGGAAGCCTACTTTATAAAAAAAATCAGGGAAGAAACGATCTGATTTGTATGTCGCCCTGAATGATATAAAAAGAAGGTGTGCATCATCGGGGGATACCTCATTAGTGAAAGAGATGGAAAGAATTAAAAAAGAAATACTAGAAGTACTGGTCGAGAAAGCAAACAGAAACCTGATAAGGCTGAAACAAAAAGTTTATTATGTGGGAAATAGAGCTGAAAAAATGCTCACCAACCAATTGAAAAAAAGGAATTTAAAAGAACGGATACTTAAAATTGAGGAGGGTGATAAAATATACCGTAGCCCAGAAGAGGTTGGCAAGGCATTTCAGGATTTTTATGCTAGACTGTATAATATCCCACACCAGGAACAAGATCGAGCCCAAATAAAGAAATATCTGCTAGACTCTAGATTAGGTATGATTACAGAAGAACAATCAAATTTACTAGAGACCCCTTTCTCTAGTAGGGAAATTATTGAAACCATTAAGAGGCAAAAATCACACAAGGCAGCTGGCCCGGATGGACTACCTGTCATTTTGTATAAAACATTGTTAGATACTGTGGCCCACCACTTACTGGACACTTTCAATGAGATCAGAAAGACGGGGATATTCCCAGCAGACATGCTGAGAGCGTCTATTCCAAAACAGGGTAAAGATCCATCAAAATTAACAAACTTCCGGCCAATCTCTTTAATTAACGCTGACACGAAGATATACTCTGTTATCTTGGCTGAGCGCTTGAAACATATATGTCCTGCTCTAATTAATAGGGATCAAGTCGGGTTTGTTAAAGGGCGACATTCTAGTGAAAATGTAAGGAAGATAATCAATCTTGTTGAATATACTACACTGCAAAAAAATACCCTCATTGTTTGTCTCCTTGGATGCTGAGAAGGCTTTTGACAGAGTCGGATGGATCTATCTGTAAGAGGTCCTTAAGAACTTTGGCTGTGGAGATGGATTCACCGACTCTGTCATGGCCTTATATAAGTCCCCGAGTGTGAGGGTAGTTGGACAGGGAATTAGCTCTGGTTGGTTCACAATAGGTAATGGGACCAGACAGGGGTGCCCATTGGCACCTTTATTGTATGTACTTGCATTGGAGCCCAGAAACGCCAGAATCTCAATATAAAGGGAGTCAAGATGGGAGACCTAGAAGGCAAGCTTAGCTTATACACAGATGACGGATTTGTGTCACTTTATAATCCCGCTGAATCCCTGGTTGCATTGCTGCAGGAAATAGGGATGTTTTCCAGATTCTCTAATTATATATTAAACACAAATAAAACTCAGGCAATGGCTATTCCAAAAAAAGAGAGAGAGGCTTTGGAAGCAATGTATGATTTTCAGTGGACTAAGAGAGGCCTCAACTACCTAGGGATTATGATCCCAAAAAATATTGATTCAATAATTGATATGAATTATTCAGTGCTTCAGAAAGAGCTTGTCCAAAAAATGTTGGAATGGAGGGGTTTGTTTGACTCTTGGCTGGGGAGATTGAACATAGTGAGAGCATATATAATCCCAAAATGGATGTATTTGCTCAGGATGATTCCTATTAGATTACCGACTAGTTGGACAAACTCTTTCCAACTTAGATTGTTGGATTTTATATGGGCTGGGAAGAAGCCGAGAATTGCTAGACGCGTTTTATGTGCTAATCGAAAGAGGGGAGGACTGGGGGCTCCTTGTTTGGAGAGATATGCACAGGCTAATGTATTTATCCATGTGTTGAAGTTACAGGATATGGGACATAGGTGCCAGGATTGGTACTATATCGAGCAGACAATAATCATGATTAATAATTTGACATGTGTATGTGAAGGAATAGTTTGAAAGACAAGCGGCTTATCAGGAATGGATTGGAGATGTGGTGAAACCAGGCACTCCGGTGCGATTTGTCTTGTGATGTTTGTCCTGTTAGTTATGTCTTGTGATGTTTGTCGTGCTTTATCTGTACATGCGGGTGGCGCTTAGAATTGTTATGGCTGGTAAGAATGGGATGTTCATTACAGATAATCTGGCGGGTCCCACTGGACTGAGTTGCTGATACTGATAGTTTTACTAAGTAGTTAAACATGGGTTGCCCACTCTGCACTTTGTTCTAAGTATTTATATGTTTGCCTCCTACCTGTGTACGAATTTGTCATGTTTTGTATATTCATAATAAAAAGAAGGAAAAAAAAAGGTACTGCTGACTCTAGAGGAGGAAGGAGGAACTTTTAAATGCATGAGTCAGGAGGTCAGGGTATAAACCTAACACTCACCTACTGCAATTTGATATACCAACCTTATGTGTTAAACTCTGCCACCTGCATTTTCCCAAATAGAGGTAATCAAGAAGGGAATTGCAAACTTAAGGCCCAAGTAATCGAGTTGGAAAACTTCTCAAATTCAGATACACTTTGAACTCTTCTATTTTGCCCTTCAGCTTGCTCAGACCCAAGATTGCTGCCTGCTCAAGGTAGAAAAATCTAAATATTAAAAGGTTACAAATTGGGACCAAATATTACAATGTAATTGTTTCAAAAGCTACGGCATAGGAGTTTGACAACACAATGCCCCTGATTCAATGGCCCCCGTTAAGCCAAAAACTAGCTTAACAGACAATAGTAGGCTGGTTTAAAAACCAGCCAATAGTAGACTGGTATTGGGAGACATAGTCAGTCAATCAGAAGTCTGCTTGGGCCTCCCTGGTTGGTATTTCATTAAGAGTCTGGTTTAGAGAACAGACTCATTAGAGATAGGAGGGCTTGGTTCTGCAGGAGGGTTTGCACAAGGTTTTTCTAGCGCTTGGATGATTTATTGCAGGGTTTGCCTTTTACTCTGAGCCAGAAGATGAGAATCGAGGGCATTGAGGATTTCTGCTGTATCTGGGATACAGTAAAAAAAAAAAAAAACATGTACAGGGCACCCTTTGTGTGCAAGGGGGGTGGACAATGATTTCACTGGTATGGGGGGCATTTTTGATTGTTTCCTCCTACCTGGGCAAGGTAGAGGTGAGGGAGTAGGTAGGAATTGTATTATTTTATTTCATGTGCCAGGGACATTTGGCCAGCACCTGGCACATAGGATAGGGAGGGTGGCTATTATTTTATTTCTTTTCGGTTTTGGTGGTATATTACTTCAGCCTCTTTGGGGGCAACAATTATATTATTTAAGGGAGATACAGTGGGATTAGTACCTTGTTCCCTACAGTACTGATTGTAAAACTACTGAATACTAGCCAAGATATTATGAATGTTGAGACCAAATTTTAAGTGGGATTATGGTAAATTCCCGACAAAGTTCTAATGGTCTAAAAAAAGAATTAATATGAAGGAAATAGTAGATTTTATTTTGAATATATCATGCAGTGCTTAAATCAGAATAAAAAAATGCCTTATTAGGCAGAAATGAAATGAGCCATGTGGGTGCCCAGTGGTTATCAGGATCTGGTGCCAGAATAAAGCAGGGTCTCTACAGACAGATCTGACACAGAAAAGAGAAGAAAAGGAGCAAAGCTATATCAAACTGTGAATGGTCAATTTCTCCAAGAAGACTCCTCAAGGAAATGAAGAGTCAAAGAAACAAGACCAGGCCCAGATTCTGAGTTGAATAAGTAATGACGTTTAATACAAACGTATATATTTAGGGTAGTGTCTTTGCACAGACTGCATTGCCGCACCCAAATTACACACATATTTATAGTAAAACAATACAGCATGATTTCATAATTCTCAGCAAATTGAAGCATATTATTGGTTATAATTTGTCGCAGTGCTACGTATTATCTTTATAAAACAACATTGTTTACCATCTAAACTAACTGGAAAATTCCAGTTAACCCATATAATCACTGAGGTTGTACCCGTGCTCCATACTGTATCTTTCAGCTAAAGTTTAAGCATGCTTGATTACTTGTGTAATCTTTCAACACTAAGAGCAATAACCACATTTAAACGTCCTTTCATGTCAACATCGACCTTCCTCTAGACATGGAAGAAGGCATACAAAATGGAGTTGGTATAGCAAAATGGCCGCCAAGATACAAAATGGGCTATAGGCAGGGCCGTCTTTAATAGTGATTGGACCCTGGGCAAGCATTTGCTTGGGCCCCCTGGACCCTGCCCTCTCCCCTGCATGCAATCCCGCCATCCATCGCAATGTTACCCCCCCCCCCCCACACACACACACATGCCATTAATATTGCGCCTTACAGATGCCAGTAATATTGTGCCATTCAGAGCGCAGTATTATTGTGCCAGTCAGAGCCCAGTAATATTGTGCCAGTCAGAGCCCAGTAATATTGTGCCATTCAGAGCCCAGTAATATTGTGCCAGTCAGAGCCCAGGAATATTGTGCCAGTCAGATACCAGGAATATTGTGCCAGTCAGAGCCCAGGAATATTGTGCCAGTCAGATACCAGGAATATTGTGAAATTCAGACCCCAGTAATATTGTGCCAGTCAGATGCCTGTAATATTGTGCCAGTCAGATACCAGGAATATTGTGCCTGTCAGATACCAGGAATATTGTGCCTGTCAGATACCAGGAATATTGTGCCTGTCAGATGCCAGGAATATTGTGCCTGTTAGATGCCTGTAATATTATGCCAGTCAGATGCCTGTAATATTATGCCAGTCAGATGCCTGTAACAGTGTGCCAGTCAGAGGCCAGGAATATTGTGCCAGTCAGATGCCTGTAATATTATGCCAGTCAGATGCCTGTAATATTATGCCAGTCAGATGCCTGTAATAGTGTGCCAGTCAGAGGCCAGGAATATTGTGCCAGTCAGATGCCTGTAATATTATGCCAGTCAGATGCCTGTAATATTATGCCAGTCAGATGCCTGTAATAGTGTGCCAGTCAGAGGCCAGGAATATTGTGCCAGTCAGATGCCTGTAATATTATGCCAGTCAGATGCCTGTAATATTATGCCAGTCAGATGCCTGTAATATTATGCCAGTCAGATGCCTGTAATAGTGTGCCAGTCAGAGGCCAGGAATATTGTGCCAGTCAGATGCCTGTAATATTATGCCAGTCAGATGCCTGTAATATTATGCCAGTCAGATGCCTGTAATAGTGTGCCAGTCAGAGGCCAGGAATATTGTGCCAGTCAGATGCCTGTAATATTATGCCAGTAAGAGCCCAGTAATATTGTGCCAGTCAGATGCCTGTAATATTATGCCAGTCAGATGCCTGTAATATTATGCCAGTCAGATGCCTGTAATAGTGTGCCAGTCAGAGCCCAGTAATATAGTGCCAGCCAGATGCCCAGTAATATTGTGCCAGCCAGATGCCCAGTAATATAGTGCCAGCCAGATGCCCAGTAATATTGTGCCAGCCAGATGCCCAGTAATATAGTGCCAGCCAGATGCCCAGTAATATTGTGCCAGTCAGTGCCCAGTAATATTATACCAGCCAGATGCCCAGTAATATTGTGCCAGCCAGAGCCCAGTAATATTCTGCCATTCAGATGCCCAGTAATATTGTGCCAGCCAGAGCCCAGTAATATTCTGCCATTCAGATGCCCAGTAATATTGTGCCAGCCAGAGCCCAATAATATTCTGCCATTCAGATGCCCAGTATTATTGTGCCAGTCAGAGCCCAGTAATATTGTGCCAGCCAGAGCCCAGTAATATTCTGCCATTCAGATGCCCAGTATTATTGTGCTAGTCAGATGCCGAGTAATATAGTGCCAGTCAGCCCCCCGTTCCCTAGTACTTACACTTCACTGCTCCGTGTCCGCCGCCGGATGTCTCCTCCGTGCAGTCTTCTCTCTTGCACGGAGGAGGGAAACAGTCACCGGATGTGACGCGACGTCACATCCGGCGTCAGTTTTTTTTTTTTTCTTTCCGGCCGTCGCATCCATCGGATGCGGCTTGCCGGAAAAAAGCGTTCACAAGCGCAATGCGCTGTGAACGCGGCAAGCAGGGCTGGGGGCCCATGGGACAGCTGCCTTGGGGCCCCCCAGGAGTAAATGGGCCCAGGGCAGCTGCCCCGTTTGCCCCGCGTTAAAGACGGCCCTGGCTATAGGGAAATTTCATCATCCACAAAACTAAATCTTAGTTTATAATGGACCAATCTTGATGTCTCATATAACTTTATGTTAACTGTGATATAAACATGAAGACAATTTGCCAGCAGCTGTAGTATTCTTTGCCAAAGTTGTTAGAGCTGTAAAGGAATATGGCTGCCAATATTGTGATCGTGCAGAAGAGCTGATCAGAAAAAAAAATCAGTAATAGAAGTGTGTGGCGTTTGGTGTGTCTTTTGTTAAGAGAAGGAAGAGAGGGTGGTACATATTACTTATACTTTGACATGTGCTGTTGTCACAGTGCTGGTTAAACTAAACAAGAAATAGCAGCCAGGAAATATTTTAATGTGGCTACTGTGTTAGAAAAAGAAACTTGTGAGTGTGATGGTGGTTAGTGACAAACTAAGGGAAATACTGTATGTGCTTTATATTAGATGTTATAACCTAGTGCCATAATGTAGCTGTTATAAGATGGTAATATTGTACATGTGGTAAATCAATAGAACACAATATAGGATACTTGAAGTGAAGGGATATATGAACAAATACATGTAAAGGCACTATAGTGCTGAATGATATAGTAATGAGAGGAATAAATTACTAGAGTGCATTCCAAATTGAAACAAAACAGAATAATAATGAAAAATTGTAAAAATAGGAAAATACAAAATTAAATATAACAGATAATGCAGTAGGTAGAACAAATGGTAGGACATTGGAGGTTTGAGTTTGCCAGAAGGTATTTAGTAAATTAAATGATGAATTATTTTTCATGTAAGCCCTTAAGGAGCAATATTTTTAGTTCACATATCCAGTACATTTCTGTCTTGCCCAGCACTTTTGCAAGATTTCCACCTATACAATTCCTAAATATGTTACATATTGGAGTGAAGAACAACAATTTAGGGTCCTTATTATGGTACTTCAGACAATGTAGCAAGAAGCTATGATTCTTTAGGCCCCACATGTTCTCCTATCCTGACTTTTAGATTATGTAATGTTATGCAAATATTTCTAGAACACGTTTTGTTGGGTATTGTTTGGCTATTTCAGAACATCTGAATGATGTTATTTATTTGTATTTGGATACATGTGTTGTTGTTGTTGCTTTGGTACACAAACATTGCACCTAAAAAAGCATTTGCCAGGTCCAAAATTATCATGTTTCTGTCACTTTATTGAATTATTATAGTGCATCCTCAATTTACTGGCAATGATAAGGCTCCTATAAACAGGAGTTTATCTGGTTGGAAACCTCTCAGTATGGGATCCTGTAATAGAATGAAAGGTTATATAGAATATTATGGATGTCCTGCTGTTTTTCATTATAGTTGAAAGGAACTAGTTCGTAAGAGGTCTCTATGTGCAAGTCTCTGGTATACGGCAATGTATCACTCTGATTTGGATGTACGTGGTGGGAGTTGAAAGCACATCAGTGAACTCGTTCGGAGAGTAACTCAAGTCAGACACAAAGGCCGTTCGTTAAGTAACTCTAAAGTTTATTGTAAAGACAAACACTTATATAGAAGCAACAAGGCATTGGCTGGCGTCACATAATTGGCTAACATTTGGTGCACAAAATGGGGTGTGGACATAGAATACTTACGTGTTACAAATATATATTTATATAATTAACTAAACACTTTGTTTCTATGTGCCTACGTAGCATTACAAAACTCCTGAGATGCTGACAGAGGATGTGACCCTTAGGTCATTTTCTTCTATTTTCCTTTATCTGTAACTTATTGGTTTAATCTGGGTTAAAGTCTAGTATCATTAGATTTATTACTTAGTAAAGACTAACTGTCTATGTGAGTAGATCAGATGGTAGGCACAGACGAAGAATGTGCTCCCTCCAAGAGGGCAGGGGGGGTTTAACCCTTTCCTGAAATTAACTCTTCTAATGCTGAATTAACTCTTGTTCTGTTGTTACCACAATAAATATGAGTTAACCCTAACAATAATCAAATATGGCTGAAACATTGTATGTGTGTAAATTGATTTTTCTCTATACTTATATAGTTGTGACCTATCTGTATTACGACAGTCCTCAATATTGTGATCCAAAAGGCGTATGGGTTACCCTTTTTCTTGAAAGCATGATTTTAGATGTTATGAGCATCAAAAACATTGATGTCGCCAAATTTTCGTAAAATTTTCTGAAACTGTCTTCTCTTTCCTCTTTCATTGTCCCTTTCTAACTTAGATCACTTGTTGTGGTTTTTGTTTATTTACCTCTCTAGAACCCACATTTAACAAAAACGTCATGGTTCTTCATCCTTTATTCAGATTTAATGTCTAAGTATCTTACAATGCTAATACATTTGTACATTTTATTGACTATGTCAACAGTTAATAATAATATTGACTATGTATGCATGATATTTTAGTTTAAATTATACAGTACTTTTTAGGTGTATTTTAAAAAAACTACTGCCTTTATACTTTATACTGTATACTGTCCGATACCTTTATCAATCAACGGTCACTCTAATATATATTATATTCATGTTATGTATCCCATTAATAATATTTATGGTTGTTGTAGTATGACATAATACCAAGATATTCAAATATATTACCCTATTTGAATCTGGATCATAGACGCCATATCGGCCAATAACCAGAGGTAGGCCCAAGGTGGACATTTGCTGGTGTCTGTGGTGGACGATTGAATGATGTTCTATGGACCTTCACAGACCTTGCCATGAACACTTTGTTATCCCTAAAGATTTTAATAAAAACAAAAAAACAAAAAGAGTTCAATTTAATGGATGTTTTAATTTTAATGAGATTCTAAAATGTAAGTATAAAGCCACATACTGACAAAAATTATCCACATTTCTAATTCATAAAAGAAAAAAAAATACATGTCAAAACAATATTAATATTGTGATCAATGTCCAAAAAATACCTGACAAGCTCCTTATTTTGATGCCTGAGAATCAAATCTCTTTGGTGATAATCTTGACACGTTTTGCCAGTTACGGCTTCCTCAGATGAGCAATGATCATACATTTTTAATAATCCCTCTTATAAAGATAGGCAGTATATATTGTACATTATCAACAAAATATTACACTATATGTAAGTGTGCAAACAGAACAATAAAATGTATATACAAAAATAATACCTTATAGATCGTTATTGTCTTTTGGGTACTAGCTTTTTTCCTTTAATTGTTTATTAAGTTGAAAATAAAATAAACATTTTTATAAATCATTCTGCAGTGTACAAAGAGTGTATAAATTATAGTGATTTTGTGGATAACAAAAAAAAGTTATAAAATAGCATACTTTAGCAGCTGTGTTTTCACTGGCTCAGAATCAATATAAGAACGTTAACCTTCATATGGCAAATTCTGCTACTTTTGAAGTAGATTGATCAGCTTACTAACTTAAATGTTTTAAAAAAAATGTCACATGTATTCAACCCAATCATCTAAATATTAGCATGTGTCTATAAGGTAAAAAGTCAAACTGGGATTTGCACAAATTTGCAACATTATACATCTATAAAATGATGAATTTAACTATTTGTATTGTTTGTAATTATACCACACAGATACTTGTCTAACTGGTTGATATTAAGCTTTATCCATAGTTGTTTTTGATGTTTATAATATAAAATAATAGCTGTCTCATAGGGTTAGGGTTTCTGTTTGTACATTTGCATAGTGTTATTTTGTATTGATAATATATATGTACTGACCTTATAACAAGGATTATGAAAAATCGATGCTGATTACTGAGGAAGCAGTAACACATCAGGTTTATCAGCAAAGAGAGTCACATCTCAGGCATCATAATAAGGAGGCTATTGATCACAATATTAATATTGTTTTAACTATTCTTTAAAAAAATATATTATGTATTAGAAATGTGGATATGTCTTTAAATGTAATTTTGTGGCTATATACTTATGTTTTAGAATCTCATTAAAATGAAATGAACCACAAAAATACTCTCTAAAGGTTTTTTATTTGAAAATATACATTTTAATCATCACCCTTTTTTAAAAATATATTTTTTCCCCATGTGCTCACCTATTATGACAATCTTTTGGTAACTTCTTGGTGAATTAGGAAACACTGATTTGTTCCTAGTTGCATTTCCTTTTTTGTAGGCACAAGGGATAACTTAAGTTATCCTTGTCTATATTCCTATAAAAGACCGTCTCACTCCTCCCTCCAGCTTCTAACCTCCTCCTTCCTGCGTCTAACCCACACCCTCTCTCCATCCATCTCACTCCCTCCTCCAACTTTATATACATGTATTGCTTATATTATATAGCTATTGCTCATTGGCATCATCATATACATCAATTTATAAGTATGTATTGCTAATATTGTGTATACCCTTTTGTTCATTGGCATCATATATATGTTGTTTATATGCCCATCCAATCTGCCATGGGCTCTAGCCCCAGATATTTTGGAGACCTAGCAATGCCCCTAGTCATCATCAACCCTACTTATGATCTAAAGAGAACAGCTTAAATAATATCTCCTACAAATGCAGGACTTGATTATGAGAGATACATTTATCTGCATGTTTAAATGACAGCTCTTAGACTAAAATAAAAAAAAATGGAGAAAGGAAGTAATGGTAGTAGAATTCAGCCACAGTTAGAGAATTGTATATATAAACGTTGTTGGCCTAATTCTTTAAATCAATGTAGAGTGTGTTGCAGGTAGATGGATAAACTGTAGGTAGATAGATAAATATGCAGATAGACAGACAGATAGATATAGACATAGTAATGGATAGGTTTAAAGACCTGCATTCAAACATACTATTCAGATTTCTTAATATTACTAGCTCACCTAGGGTAAGCAGGTGGACCCTTTAACTCAGGATTCTGTTAAAAATATGTATCTTGTAGAGTAAAATCAATTTTAAAGGAACTATCTATTCACCCAAGGATAACACAGTTTCACACAAAGCCCAGTACGAAGCATCATACAATATACACCTTTATTACAAATGTTGGCACTTTGTTTAAAAAGGGAATTATGTGGCTAGCTTTGGGTATCTTGGTAAATGCTCTCTTCGTTTTATGTTCTTAAAAGAAAATCACATTTCTTAATGTCTCTTTCCCTGACCACAGTTCACGTATATATATTATAATGACAATATCCTCCCAATTGGGGCAAGGGTGGTTTCTCATGGTATGGTCCATGTGGTTTTTGTGTCCTTCTTTAGCTCTCTCTAATCTTTGCTAAATTAAAGTATTGATCTGAGAGGGGAGACAAGTCCACTGGCTCTTGTGGGGCAGATCAATTGTGGATCAGACATCTCTGGATTTACATCAAGTCTATGGACCTAATTTCCTTAACTAATTATTTTTGGTACTGTACATTTTCCAATATTTTGTTACAAAACTGCTCCCATTTGTCATATTGTAGCTATAGCCAAAGGCTACATTTGGTATGGTTGACCCTTTAATTACTCATGGTGGACAAAATGTTTGCCCAATATGATTGATGAATGCAGGAACCTACACATGACCAGTATATCCATTAGATTGTAACCTCATGTACAGCCTGTTACATGCACCAGTAAAATTATGGAAATTAAGTAATATGTGAGCAGCCTGTGGTCAAAAGCAAATGAAAAATACCATATCCCAATAATATATGTATGGAATACTTGATCTCAAGGTCAAAGTACTTTAGTCTACCATCTGATATTGTGGAAAAAGTAGTAGTAGAAGCAAATTATATGGTGTGATATTATTGAGAATACACTGGACAGAAGTTTGTCTTGTTATACAATAAACCTTGAAATATTTTGTTTAATAAAAAAGTAATCATTATTTGTATTTAAAAAAAAAAGATGTTTGTTTTATTTGTTCTGACTCGTGTTGTTGATGTAACAATTAAAATAGATATAATACATTTACATTGTGTTCCTGTAACAAAGTCTGTAATTCCATTTTATGCTGTGTACCAAGTGTTGCGTAAATTGTTGGTGCTTTGTACATTAGTGCATTATATAGTTCTCTTATTTGTATTTCATTTTGTACAGAGGACTGGTCAGCTGTTACAATATTGTTACCACTATTGTTAAAGAGGGCATCCCTGAAACTTCCGACTTCAAGAAATGTGCTCCATTAATTGCATACAGAGGCGGCTCTAGTTTTTGTGAGGACTTAGGTGAAAGTCGAACATGAGGCCCTCACAGACACTCATTATTAAATAAAATATATGTAAGTGATAATAAAAACGAACTGTATAAATAGCATATTTCAAGATCAGACTTAAATTCCTGCTTCTAGGAACACTCAGCCACCAAGTCATTCATAGACACACTCAGCCAGCTCACACTGACTCACAGAAACACTCAGTCAGCACTCACTGACACACTCAGCCAGCACACAATCACACACTAACAGAAACAATCAGCCAGAAGGAAAAGTGCTCAATGTTAAAAGTGGTCTCACAGACCATGTTGTGCTGGAGGAATGGCACAATATCTCCCACTCGCCCCACCTACCCTCAAAAGCATGTTATCTAGTATAATATGGAGGGTGGTAAGGAGCAGTTGGTCAATATGCCAGCATTTTGCCACTCAGTATGCCAGTATTTTGCCATTCAGTATGCCAGTATTTTGCCACTCAATATGCCAGAATTTAGCCATTCAATATGCCAGGATTTAGCCACTCAATGTGCCAGTATTTTGCCATTCAATATGCCAGTATTTTGCCACTCAATATCCCAGGATTTAGCCATTCAGTATGCCAGAATTTAGCCACTCAGTATACCAGAATTTAGCCACTCAATATGCCAGGATTTAGCCATTCAATATGCCAGGATTTAGCCATTCAATATGCCAGGATTTTGACACTCAGTATGCCAGGATTTAGCCCCTCAATATGCCAGGATTTAGCCACTTAATATGCCAGTATTATGCCCCTCAATATGTTAGAATTGTGCCATTTAATATGCCAGGATTGTGCCCCTCAATATCCCAGGATTTAGCCACTTAATATGTCAGGACTTAGCCAAGATATTGCTACTTTTTTGCCCCCCCCCCCCCCCCCCCCCCATCGGCCGTACTACCTCCTTGTTGCGCAGATTCAATAAAGTTTTTAAAAAAACCGCGCCCGGAGTGTCCTTCCTCCGTGCAGGAGGGAAGATGCATGGAGGAAACGACCAAGGTTAGTGTAACAGGGAGTGTAACGGCAGCGTTAAGCTCCCTGTTACATTAAAGGCTATTAAAGGCAGCCGCGAGGCCCCCGTGAGTGCGAGGCCTTAGGCGGCTGCCTAACTCGCCTAATTAGAGAGCCGCCTCTGATTGCATATATTTTGGATTCCCAGCCCCAATCATAGACTGATTTTACAGACCATGCAGTAGCTGGCACAATAATACAGATCTTTGCAACGTTGCTCATGACATTGTGGAGGCATTCCCAAATCCAGAAGTTGGTTACATATAACTAGCACTCACTTGAAGCCTTGGTCACATTTATCCTGTCAGACTGAGGCCACTCAAAGTCTCATTCATCTGACAGAAGGGATCCTGCTGCAGTGCTCTGCAGTGAGATCTGAAGCACATCTATGCACAGGGGGCTGCAATGAGCTATTATAAGGTTGTTTTATGCCATCCACATGGTCTTTTGGGCTATTTTAGGCATAGAACGTCCAAATACAAGAAGTAAAGATGTGTAAAAAAAAACATTTTTGGCATACATTGCACTGTATATGTGTGTGGCCCTGGGATTATCATTATTAGTCAAGAATATGGCTCTAAAAAATAAACAAAAGTATTAGCAAATGTTCAAAAAGGTTTCTAAAAATGTGAACTACAGGTAAAAAATAAAAGACGGATTACACTACAAAACTAATAAGGGGAATGGAAAGTTTTAGTTATAAAGAAAAGCTGGGAAAGTTAAATTTGTACACTCTAGAGAAAAGGCGGGTTAGATGGGATATGATAATGCAAAAAGGTATGGAATTAACTGCCTTAAGAAATGGTTTTAGATGCCTGTACTGACTTGGATACTTTCTTAAGGAGCCAGATAATAGAAGGCAATGTATGTTAGTATAGGCATTAATATTTATCTAGTGCTTGTTGATCCAAGGAGAAATCTGATTGCCATTTGGTGTCAATAAGGAATTTTTACCCACTGAAAGCAAAATTTGAAATTGCCGGAATAAGGGATTTTTATTTGCCTTCTTTTCGGTAAACATGGAATAGGAAAAGAGTTGAACTTGATGGACAAAGGTTTTTTTTTTCAACCTAAACTACTATGTAACTATGTACACAGTGCACTAAATGAAATGTTTAAATAAAAAGGGATAAATTCCTCTACCACAACAAAAAACAATATTTATTCATGTGTACAAACCCAGAATAATTGGATAGAAAAATATAGATATATGTATAGATGGTCCACGTTGTAACTTTCAGGTATTTGGAATATTAAGACTTAAGCCACTAGTCTTACCAGAATGCAAACCCTGCAGTGTATTTCTACTGCAAAAGGGATGGAAACTGAAACAAATATATATGTATAGGTTAGACTGCATTTATTATAACACAAATCTCATCAATAAAAAGCATAAAATAATTGTATATGTAAAAAAAAATATTGCATAGATAAAAAAATATACAAACATAAATAAGACACGGAAAAAGAAAGTGCAGTTACTGATTGTGTGGTAGGCAGTAGGTTGTATGAAATAATGATATGACAGTAAAAAGCTCCACACTTCAATAATGTATGTATAGTGCCAAAATTTAGTAATAATGTTTTGAACAGCGTTAAAAAAAAATCCACAATTAGAGATAGTTTTGTATACTTATAAAATAGCTAAGTAGACAGACGTTGCATGGGACATGTTTCGTTACTTCCTCAGCCTACTTGCGATCTATCAACCTATTATTGTGATGATACGTATGACATGCAAATATTAGTGATTGCAATAACGTTCCCATAAATACATGAAAAGAAGTAATAAAGTTTGGAAGGAGAGTTAAAGCAAAAGTAGACATATCTGAGTCAAACTTATAATCAAAATATGATGATAGAATTGATATCATTTATTTTAATATACCGATACATCAAACGGCAATTTACTTGGGATAAATGTATCATCTTCTGGCTGCTTCTAAAACCTGGTTAATACATTCATAAATCAATACAATGCCATTGTGAGGTCAGATTGAATTACGATGTTGTGTGTTAGGCTCATAAATGTAGACAGCATGCACATGCTCAGAATCGCAGGTGAAGAAAGACATGTTCTTGGGTTAGCTCGCTAGATCCTAAAACAAAGGTCAATGGCTCACAAGCACACCAGTACTCTGATGCAGTAAGGATTTATTACACCTTATGAGAATTATCCCAAGGAACATTTGGTCCATGAACAAATAGGCTTTCTTTGAGCTTAAAGTACTACGTGGTTTCGAAAATCTGGAATTATCTCAACATGGTTAAAAATGACTATATCATTTAATGGAGCTTTATTTTCAAGATGATGATAATAAGCAATAGGTCACTCAGAATAACACAGATGTTTTCCCACAAGTAAAAAAAACCAGCCCCTTTAAGTAAATCTACACCCAAATTTCCTCAACAGTAATAACTGGCATGTTGGTCATATATAGATTATATACATATATGACTTTCTGAGAGCACAAGGTAATGTGAGTGATATGAAAACTCATCTTCATAGAGGAAAGAGATAGGGCAGAAATAAATGGGTAAAGCCACTATCCTATTAAGAGCCACAGATTTATTTGCTATGAATATAGCACAAGGAAAAAGTGTGATACTAGTGCTGTGCCTTTTGGGTCTGTGGCCTTGGCTGCAGCAGCACCTCCTTTAATCTCAAAAGTGCAAAATAAGTAGTAACCAGGGAAATGCAACCTGTCCATACAAGGATACCAGTAGCTTGTCTGCACCAGGTCTGTGAAGACCTATATTATCTCTCACAGATCCAGTAAATGTCAACTTCTAAAGAAATCACAAGGCACTTTAGAGAGTATTTTAAATCCAGAAGTAAAGTGATACTTAAAGCTGGCAATTTGCTTCAATTTTCCTCTGTTGAGTTTGCTCTTTTAGAATTTCTTTCACATTTATCACACAAAATCCATTAGGAGATGATATTGCATGTCAATATTCAAATGGATCTCAGTTATTTGAAGATTTGGCCAATTTTTGTTTTTATAGAAATGTATTTAAAGTTTATAGGATTCACTTCATAATTTGGGAAACGCCCATTTCAATTCAACAGATTTTAATTGGAAAATTGAATAGAAAAATGTAGAAGAATTAAAGTAATTAATATATTAAAGTCTCATCAATGGCTGTTTTGTACAAAAATACTTCAACTGGTGGTAAACCAAGCAAATAGAAGGAAAATGGAATAAGCTAAGAAGTCTCAAAACATTTTATATTAAAACTTGACTTTTAATAATCTTATTTAAAAATAACACATAACAAAAATGATGCTTGCGTGCCAAAATATGTGTAATAGTATTAATCTGAAAGTAATTTTATTTGTCTAATAATTACAAAGCAGAAAACACTTTAATAAGTATACCGTAATTAGGTTAAGGTAATGTTACGTTAGGACAGCATAATTTATAATGTATAGCAGTTTCAATGTGTACATAGCAAAATTGCCATTTTTAGAGGGAGAACTAGCAACACGTATATGTTTTATAGGTGTACAGCCAAGAATTTGTAAATACGGTAAGCACTAAGCAGCAGCAATATAGACGGTGATAATGTTGCCAAATGGCTTTGTGGATACTGAAAAAATGTATCCTGTTGAACTGTAGCTTACACAGGGCACAGTATGTGCCAATAGTTAAATAGTTCAATTGATATGAAGTAGGAAACAACAGAAAATGATTAGGAAGCAAAAAATGCTACTTCCAGTTATTGCCCTATAATGTGCAAAAAAACAACAACAGAAAAACATGTAAAGATGCATATTTGTAAAATCAGGACAACATTTAGAAACCATTTAGAGTGGGTGTTTTTTACAGTTTGTACTTGTGTAAAAGATTTTTCAGGTGAAAGGGTTTTTTTCTCCCTTTCTCATAATATTTTATTATTTTTGTTATAGAAAATTATATGATATAATGAAAATAATGGCATCTAAAGAAATCCCTTGGGTATTATTATTTAAGCTCCCTGTAATTATGTTAGAATAATTATATGCACACAGCTTGCTTTATGGTCACCATTATTAAATTTTAGGATTATAAACAAATTATTAAAACTACCATTGTTTTAGTAATTGTATTTTTATGAAAGTGGGCTAGATTGCTGGCACTGCACTGTGTAATTGTACACTTCAATGTATTGAGAAGAAATTTGTGTACGCCATTACTAAGATAAACTCATGTTTGACCTTCTGGGCAGATAAATGTGATTTATCCTCGTACTGAGTGTGTCATCACAATTTATTTCTATTATAAATGCATCATCAAGTTCAGGAATTAGATGCTTAAATCAAAGGACCACTAAGATAGACTGTTAAACTGTCTAAGCCATTTATGACATCTTTTAGAGAAAAGATCCAGAAAAACAATAAGCAAGGAAGTATTATGCATCAAAGCTATCAGTAACTTGTCAGCTACTAATGCATTAATTCAAAATGGAAATTCAGAGCACGACATGTTTACTTACTGGAAGTAAAGCAGATTAATATATACAGTCCAGTTACATTCAAACTACACCTTTGAAGGGAAAATAAGCTAAAAAAAATGTGCAGTTGAATTCTCATATTTCATTATCTCTAGCATTCACACAATTACAATTTGTTGTTACATATGATAATAGCTGTATGGTTCCAGTGTTTTGGTGACGACTCCTGATGCACTTGAACTGTGGCTAGATAAGACTGGGACAGGTCCTTGTGGGTTTACTGCTGTATAATAGCCTCTAGGGTACACTAATGGTAGTTGGCTCTTGAATAAATATGTTGAATTTTCACATTTTGAATTATGAGTGAAATCTCCAATATAGATGCATCAATACATGCTAGCCTCTGGATATATTTAGTGTACTTTTTATTAGATTACAATTGCTAGGTTGACCCTCTGAAGTACTGATCTAAGCATTAGTTTCAAATCTAGAGAATACTTAACAAAAATAAACACACACCAGTGTGCTTCAGTGATCAAATAAATGGATCTGTGAATAAAACATGTATTTGGAGTTTTCGGACTCTGGCCATAATATTTTCTAAAAACTTGTTATCCATTTTTCAATGCCTATCTGCTGGGAAATACTATTGATTCCATCAATTCTAGGCATTTAGAACAAGACATGACATACATAGAAGGTAATGACTGTATTTTCCGTAGAATAATTTTGGGCCTGGTAACTGCATGCTTGTTGGGCCAACCAGATGCCTACATAAACATATATTCTGTCTGTGACAACATTTTCAATGGTTTGTTTTGTTCCTTGCGTGCACTTCCTTTTCAATTTGTTACCATTATATTGTTATTTTATAGCTCAACTTTCTTCTTTCTATTTCTTGACTTATTGCTTGACTTATATTATTCTCAACATGTGTTCTCTGCACACTCTCTACAATATTTTACTTTTCTTCCCAATCTTCTGCCAATATCTATGTTGTCAGGTGCATATCCTCTGTGTGTTCTAGGTGTTATTTTTGTATATTTGTCATGCTGGTCGAATTGGCAACATAGTGAGTGACTCTGATGAGTAATTTGATTCTGCAAATGGCCTCACGGCTCTATTTTGTGTTGGTGTGCTGTCCGTTCTGTGCATACCTACTACTCAGGTTAAGGATACGCCCCTGGGTTTAGTATCTCTTCTTATCAAATGACATACCCAGTGAGCATTCCAGTTATCTGTATGGCTCATTTCAGTACATTTGTCTCATATGAAAACCCAGCCCTTATCGGATGGTACTTCTGTGGTCCCCATTTGAATAAAATCCTTTTGGAACATCGTGCTGTAGATTAAATGTCTCTGGTCTGCTAATTAGTGTGGGACAAAGAATCTGCCCCACTGTATGTGGAACTGCTACTTTAATGATCACACACGATATCACTAGCATCCGTGACATTTTTTTGATTTTTAGTTCTCTCTTATTAATTCTCTTTTTTTTAAGAATGTAAATTTGAGCCCGTTACATATATTTTTCATGGAATGTTATCATGTAATTGGATTAAATAGGTAAAGTGTAATAGTCAAGTATTGCAAACCAAGCAACGTAGCAGAAAAACAACATACAGAGAGAAGGTTTGTTGACTTGATACACAATTCAGTGTTTCACTTGGCCAGAGTTATGATGTGCAATTTAGGCTATTGAAGTTCCTTTCCACTGAACAGAGCTCATTCATTGATTCCAGGCAAGATACATACAGTTTCACAGCACATTACACAGAGTCCTGAAATCCTGCCTTCTGTTAACAGCATGGTGAACAGTGATGACAAAGCAACGAAAAGATTGCATTTTATCTGCAAAGAATACAAATACAGCATCATTTACTCTTCAAACACTGTGAATTCGAATATAAATGCAGTGAAGAATACTTTAGCACAAGCAAATAAAACAATATGTTTTCAGTTCTAATATAATTCCTTGAAATCAGGTTATTACGATATATATCCAAGTAGGCGGGTTTCAACTTGTTGAAGGCCTTGAAGATCCTAAGACAATTTTTTAATGATGGTCTAAGAGAATATGAAGTCACTTGTCTTTTTTGGAAAGGAAAATTAATTTTAACGATAAGGACTTTTAAAAAAAACATGATTTTTTTGTGCCCTGTACTAAACTCCATTTGAACTCTATACATCGGTATGAACAATCCCAAATTAGACTTTTTTGAGAATTTTACAAGACAGAAATGTTCATGCTATTACAATGATACATTATGAACAAAATATATATAGTAAATACCTGTTAAAAAATATATATATATATACTTTAACCAACATAGTTCAACTTCGGCCTTCCAGCTGTTTCTGAACTACAACTACCATGATTCTCTGCAATTCTTGAAGACAGTTGGGAGATTATGGATGTGCATTTGACCCCTACAGTAGATCATACACAATACATGTTCGACACTACTAATTTGGGGGGGATGTCTATGTACTTGTTCTGTGGTCTACACTAACCTTTAAAGAGTTGCATATAATTTTACAATTCCATGATAAACATTATTGGAACTGGCCCTTTGTGCATGCTAACAGATATCTATTAAATGTTTTACTTGTACCTTTGCCTGGAAAGTTGCCTTTGCCTTCAGGAATCACCAAAGGTTTTTAATGTATATTATAGCTAGAAGTCAAAAAACATGTTTATGTGATGGTGTACTAATGCTCTTTTTAGTCTTACATATTAAGCCTGACCAAGGAGACCGTCTTGAGTAGGGTGAAAATAATAACACAGAAAATATTACCAAGGTATATTTCAGAATTTTGAGAAATTGTACATTTAAAATGCACTATACACATGCATTACTTTTCATTATCTTATTATCTAGTTAAAAGGCAGTTATTATTCACAATGAGCTTATGATTCCATTAGAAAATAAATAAACACATGTTTGGCAGCTCCTAATAATAACTAATATATTCAGTCATGAAAATAACATTCTGCAAATGGACCATTTAGGTCATTAGAAGTAGTTTTAACATCTGCTTATTCTGTGTTGTATAATAATGATGGTATAACTAAACCCACTATTAAGGGAATCATGCAGTATGCAATTCTGATTTGCTGTTTGTATTCCCCGTTGTAGAAGTCAAATTAGAACGCAATCTCAGTCATTGTTAATTCCAAATTATTGTATTGTATTGACTAGATGTCAGTCTAGTTAGCCATAAGTCTGACACTCGATAAATGTGGTAATAATTCTAAGTCACATATGAGAGCAAATAATTATTAATTTTCAGAGTGCACACAGATATTTTGTTCCTCACAATGAGTTGATGTAAGAAGAAGCTAGCCTTTAGAGGTCCTCAAGTTCTAATCAAGGAAGAGTTCATTCACTGAGTTAATGATCTAGCATTTGGTAGAGGGTCATATACCTGTCATGGGCTTTCTAACAAAATCTAAAAATATTTACTAAATATATTATTATAATTATCATTTAAACATGGTCTCAATTGTTTTTGCATTAATGTTTAGGCTTTTGGGCTCATTATATCTGTGAGGCATAAATAATTGTTATCTGTGAGCAATTCATAAACTAAGATGTAGTTCTTTTTTTTTTTTACAAGTGGAATAGTAGGCGGTATGCACCCCTGTTATACTGGGTTTTGAAATAAAATATTATTTCCAAATCATGCATTAATAAAGTTTTAGATAATATGACAATATTGAAAAACACTACTGTCAGTTCCAGATGTGGTAAAATAATGAAATAGTCTGTTTTTTAACATGAATGAGATTAGAGAATTACATAATAACATAGTTATAATTAGCTCATTATTTAGCAGTAAAGAAATATTCCTGTATGTAATGCCAAACAAAATGCTGTAAAAAACAGAAAAAAAAGCATCATTAATGAATAATAACAACCAGGAATTTCAGGGATAGCTGTCTTATATAACATGGCCCCAACACCTTTATGAAATTATTGGGTTTGTAACTCCTTAAATAAAATGTATTCAATGGAATCAAAATGTTTGACTAGTTTAATGTCTAGATGTTGATTGTTTTTCAATGGATAATTAAAACGAACCATCCAAACATCTGGTAATAAGTATCAATTTTCCATTAAGATTTTTACTGAAATAGTTTGTTGAAGCATGTTCAGTATTCATCTGTCTGGAATTGACAATCACTGCTATTTTATGACGTTTACCACAATAAAAGTGTCATTTAGGTCAGGGAGTCGATTTAAGATGTTTTAAAAAAAAAAAAAATATATATATATATATATATATATATATATATACACAGTGTAGCTTTTCAGACATCCTGTCTTTACCTGTTTTACATCCTGTTTGGTTCATGGTCATACAGGAATTCTATGATTTTTTTATTATTATTATTATTATATTACTTGTCCTTTTTTTTAATGCAAGAAAACTGTGAAGATGTCTCTCCGGCAATAAGAAAAATCATTACGGTTTGTCTTGTTGTGGTCCAATCCAATTTATTTTTGTAATGTTTGTTTAATTAAAGAATTTTTAAGTAAGCAGTGTACCGTGAAAAAATTAATCTATTGAAGAAAACAATTTCTGGAGAATCATTTAACTAAACAATTATTGGTCTGTTAAGGTAAGAAAATAAAAATAATCATAATCTCTTGTCATGGCTAGTGTTGAGCGAACCCGAACCGCACTGTTCGGGTTAGTACCGAATATTACGTTTTTTGGACCCAGGACCCGAACACGGATATTTCACTGTGTGTTCGGGTTGGAGTTCGGGGTTCGGCGATTACATTGTATGTAATGCTATGGGCTTTCTATAAACCGAAATAGAGTCCCCATTCATAAGAATAGGGACTCTATTTCGGTTTATAGAATAGCAATAGCATTACATGTATTTCATAAACCGAAAGTCTATAAACCGAATGACTTTCGGTTTATAGACTTTCAGTTTATGGAATACATGTAATGAAAGAGATTTGGTTTAAAGACTTTCGGTTTATGTAATACATGTAATGCTATTGCTATTCTATAAACCGAAATAGAGTCCCCATTCATAAGAATAGGTCAATTGACCAATTCGTATGAATGGGGACTCTATTTCGGTTTATAGAAAGCCAATAGCATTACATGGCTATTGGCTTTCTTTAAACCGAAATAGAGTCCCCATTGACCTATTCAAATGAATGGGGACACCCTTACCCACCCTCTAGCCCTTTCCAGGACTTTTTTAAAGGCATTTTAGTGGCCAAAAGTTCATGTCCCCATTGACTTCATGGGGAATGGGGTTTGGGTTCAGGGTCATGTTCGGGGTCAAGTTCAAGCAAGGACCCGGACATTTTTTAGAAGTTCGGCCGAACCTGCCGAACCCGAACATCCAGGTGTCCGCTCAACAGTAGTCATGGCTCAATATATGTATTCTGTTGTATCAGTTTATTATAATATTATCAGTCTTTAAACATGAGCAAAGAGCATTCAAACATATTATTGGAGTATATTGCTTAAAAATTGTTTTTATAATATTTTTTAGATATTAGACAATTCTTTCACAGTTTTGGTTCAATTAATGATACACTAATAAATATATCATAGTAGCTGACCATTACTGGAATCTTTAAAATGTAAAAGTCAGTAAAATGGCTGCTGAAACTAACTTATCTGTGATAATAAAAATTAAAAAAAAACACAGTGCATTAGGAGGAAGAGGAACTTCAATATTTGTATAAATCCCTTTCAAGAATAATAGCCAAGAGTACGGGGGGAAAAAAACAATTATTCTTTACATTTCTCAATTCCTGGTTTGATTTCAGCAACCTTCTTGTGCTCTCAAGACTAAGTGGGAAGGAAAATTTGCACTGTAATTTGAAATAGCTATCATTCTGTCAGGAAGTGGATGCTTTATAATATATATTTTACAACTTTCCATGATTATCAGAGTTTCTTGTGATTTACCATATGTTTCTGGTAATCAAATGTAATTTCTATTAGAAAACAAACCACTGTGGTTAATGGGTTTTTACTACTGCCATATCAGATAGTGTACATGGTAAACCTTGGTAGAAAGTGTAGTAGTTGAAGCTGATTCCTCATTACATGACTCAAGTAAAACTTGTGGTTTTTAAATATGCTATACAGCTATGTGTTATTGCATCCTATACCACCAAACATGCCCCACTGGAAGGGGTTGTGGCTTGATCATCAGATCATGGCAGCTTTGATTATTTAGTTACCTGTAAAAATACAGTTTACCAAGTCAAGAAACATAGTCAACAACATATGTTATGTACAGATTGAACAAATAATACATTGGAATATTTATAAAACATTTAATACTGCAATGCCAACTTTAGTTCTCAAAAGCCACTGAATCATTTACACATCAGACACTTTATTTAAAAAAAAAGAACATTTAATTAAGAACCCCTTTTTTCAGGACCCTACCTTTCAGGGAACTCATCCTTACTTGGGGATTCAACTGTGATCCCTCATGTTGATGATGTGTCCATGCAGTCACTCACTAAAATGCGGAGGGCTGAGCTGGCAGGGAATGAGTTAATACCTGTCCTTGGCCACCCGTATGAGAAAAAAGCCGGCAATTGGTCTCAGGGCAGGCTTTGTTACCACCCCTCATTTCACAAAATAAAAAGTCAAATTTTTAAACCTCCAGTGTGTGGTGTAACACCCGATTAATATAAAATATATAAATGAGTCCATCTACTTTAACAGATATTTAATAAGAGACAAAAACACAGTAACATACAATAATTAGTTACAGTCCAACACCCAATACCACATTCTCCCAAGAATAACCTTAATCCTAGTTTTCAACCAAAAGATCCATTATAACCCACACTAGAGGTGTGGGTTATGCCCCATGCATGCAGGAGGCATGCAAGCAGTGCTGTATTTACCGCGAGGCATCCTAGGCGGATGCCTATGGCGGCAAATTTTGGGGGGCGGCAGCGCCCCCCAGCACTGTGAAAAAAAATCAATAAAAAAAATCAAATAAAAAAAAAAATCCGGCCCTTTAAAAAAAAAAAAAAAAAATAGACCGCACTTGCAGGCAGAGACGGAGGTGAGAGGGGATCGGAAGATCCCCCCTCACCAACCCTCTGCCTGCCAGGCTGCACGGGGAGCCGATCAGGCAGCACAGAAAAACCTCCGTGCTGCCTGTTCGGCTCCCCGTGCAATGTGCCGACACGGAAGTCCCGACAGTCACGTGACGGGCGCGCTGACGTCATACGCGCGTCCGGTCACGTGACCTTTCGGCACAATCGCCGGGAAGCCGAACAGGCAGCATGGAGGGACCATGCTGCCTGCCACTAGCCACCAATGAAAGGTAAGTGCTGATAGGAGACTGTGTGTGTGTGTGTGTGTGTGTGTGTGTGTGTGTGTGTGTGTGTGTGTGTGTGTGTGTGTGACTGAGTGTGATGGGAGTCAGAGTGTGTGTGATGGGAGACTGTGTGTGACTGAGTGTGATGGGAGTCAGAGTGTGTGTGATGGGAGACAGTGTGTGTGACTGAGTGTGATGGGAGTCAGAGTGTGTGTGTGATGGGAGACTGACTGTGTGTGACTGAGTGTGATGGGAGTCAGAGTGTGTGTGTGATGGGAGACTGTGTGTGACTGAGTGTGATGGGAGTCAGAGTGTGTGTGATGGGAGACAGTGTGTGTGACTGAGTGTGATGGGAGTCAGAGTGTGTGTGTGATGGGAGACTGTGTGTGACTGAGTGTGATGGGAGTCAGAGTGTGTGTGATGGGAGACAGTGTGTGTGACTGAGTGTGATGGGAGTCGGAGTGTGCGTGATGGGAGTAGGAGTGTGTGACTGAGTGTGATGGGAGTAGGAGTGTGTGACTGAGTGTGATGGGAGTGTGAGCTTGATGTGAGTCTGAATGATGGGGCATGTCTTAGGTGTGTAACGTGGGTGTGCAGCTTGGGTAGGGGGGTGCCCGGATTTTGTCTGCCTAGGGCAGCACAAAATCAAGATACACCACTGCATGCAAGGCAGGAAGAGATTCAGATAGTTCATTCAACAGGTATATTGACTGGCTTGTGATGTCATTGGAGGTGTGGCCTCATTAACATATCTAAAGACAAATGTTGTACAGGAGCACTGACCACACAGTGTAAATTCAGTACCCAATTACAGAACACACATGTCCCTTACTGTAGACCCAGCTTTGTCTTCTTCATATGCACCACCTGAAGTCTGCATGCATGCATATACACATCAGTTTCTGCAGCATTTCAATCGGCTCTCATTTTGAAAACTTCTCACTTGCCGCAACTGAAATACAAGACAATTTATTGCCGGTATACAATCATACTGACATCGGCTCCAAAACATTAATTACTAGGTGTGCCGGTAAAATACCAGCTGGGTGGTAAACCTACTTTATGTGCAAATTAACACATTTTCAATGAAAAATTGAAATTCACAAACCAATTGTGCATTTGCTTGCAATTCTGCTAACACAATATAGAGATCATTTTTTATATAAAGTATCAGCAATTTTTAGGTTTACAGAGTCCCTTTCAGATGAACTCAGCAAACTATGTAAAGCAAAGAAAGTTTAATTCAATATACTACCTCTTGTTTTTCTGGTTATACTGATAGTTTGCCAATTTCCTGTCCTGTATCAATGTTGTCTGAAAGAGGATAGAGACTAAGTTGCCCTACTGGGCAATGGAAGACATAGCCCATAGGTAGCTAAATGCAAAGCAGCATGCCCCCCCAACTCTCTAGCTTTATGTGGAACAGTGTCAATTTGGGGAGACAATCCCTCTATACTGCCAAGTTACGTGTCTATCCCATTTTTTGGACAGAGTTACAGCTTCTTGGGACAGTCGGACTTGGGTCTGATACTGGAGACTGGTCACTATATATTCACTTCCAGTTGGAATGAAAGGGCTTGCCATGCATTCATGGTAGAGCAGGCACTCCACCTTCCAAGCTCTAGCCCTATGCCAGGGGCAAGAGTTGAGGTATGTAGCAGGCTGCTAAGGCTGCTAAGGCACATGGTTACTGATTAAGTATACAAATTGCCTGCTTAGCTTTAGGATCAACAGCCGGTGGTTACTGTTATAGTGGTTAATATTATTTGATTTTAAGCTGGTTGATGTTTCATAATAAAACTGTGGCCAATGTCCTTCATCATATATATGTCTCTTGGTTCTCTGCTATGGTGAGGTGTTTTTTTGGCTGTGTAAATTAGACATGAGGTATTTGACAGTCATTACTTGTTTTCTAGCAAAACATATGTATAATTCAGAAAATGCCATTAAGAAAAGCAGAATAACAACATTACCCTTTAATTCTCAGATATGTTTATAGTGAGTATGTTTGCAGTACTCTTTTTTCGTTAGACATGATTGGCATTTACCACTGCTGCTGTATTCGGCATGAATAGAAAGTGCTAGAAAATATGTAATGTAAAATATAGATGTTATACGCTGTTAGTTTTTATTTAACCTACTTATCTTATTTTCAAACAGATTATTTTCTAAAAAAAGAAATAAAATAGAGGAGATATTATTATTATTACTCAATTGTACAGGAGATTAGACATCTGCTGCCCAAGTGTCAGCTGCAAGCACATGCTGTGCGTCAATCATTAATAATTGCACGTCTCCTTGAAATATGCTAAACTAATCATTTTGGCCAAATAAACATAACCTCATATGTGGTTATTATGTTACCGTATGACAGATATGGGCAACCATTTTCCCTTAAAATGGTGCACATGCGTACCCATCTGAGACCATAAAAAAGCAATGGGATTATGTTTTAAATAAAATTATGAACAAGCTGAGAGTAAAAAAGCCTTTACTAATAGATGAGGGACTCAAAAGTTAACCAGATTATCAAGAATATAAAAAAAAAAACAGCTTACATTTTGTCTTCTTTCCTTAATAAGCCCAATTCACAACTATTTACATGTGAACCAATATTTACTGTAAAAAAAAAATTCCTTCCATAGTTTCACTTTATAGTTGGGTCTTTTTTTCATTCATTAAGATCCAAAGCTCATTATATATTCAAGCAAATACAGTATTTTATAAACATATATCTTATAAATATATAAAATCTGAAATCTACGTGTTCCCAATGCTTCCTAATGGTTAGAAACATAGAATGTGTCGGCAGATATACTTTCATTAGTCCCCAGTTCCCTATCTTATATCTAGGATAGCCTTGTGCCTATCCCACGCATGCTTAAAATCCTTGACTGTGTTTACCTCTACCACTTCAGCTTGAAGGTTATTCCATATATCCACTACCCTCTCAATTGTTGCCCCTCTAATTTAAGGCTATTTCCTCTAGTTGTGGTAGTTTTTCTTCTTTTAAATATACTCTCTTCCTTTACTGTGTTGATTTCCTTTATGTATTTTAATGTTTCTATCAATAGCCTTCTGGAGATCCGGTCTCCAGTACTGCGTACAATACTCCAATTGAGGTCTCACCAGTGCTCTGTACAATGGCATGAGTACTTCTCTCTTTCTACTGCTAATAAAATAGTTAAATAATATAAATATATTTCATTTTATGTGTATGTGCCAGTGTGTGCATTTGTGAATTAGGGTGTATTATATATATATATATTTGATATGTAATATACCCCTATGTGTGTAATCTCATCATTGACATACTGTGTCCCTGAATGGCAGAAATAAATTTGCTCACTGCCTTAATATTTGTTTGTCCAAATATATTTGCAAAACACCTTTTTTTTGTACCAGATACTGGTGCCAAGTTATTGGCACTATATAAATAAACATTCATACATTGTAGGAAGTCAAAAGAGGACTGTGGAATGCTTACTTACATATGTTCCATAAAATGTGCATGCCACACCATTTACCAGGCCTGGTAGGTGTGTCAGTGGATTATTACATTGACAATAACTTTCTGGATCTGATATGTATCCTCTGACAAAGCATTCAGTTTGGTATTGCAGACCAAGAACTGTACTGATTTTCCTTGTACTCATTTGTTTGTTGTGGAAACCATTGAATATTACTATATCCAGGGCTAGAAATCTGAGGATGGGTGCAGTAGATTTTCAGTGTTTTTATAATAAATGAATGGCAG
This sequence comes from Pelodytes ibericus, assembly GCA_036172795.1. Lineage (NCBI taxonomy): Eukaryota > Metazoa > Chordata > Amphibia > Anura > Pelodytidae > Pelodytes > Pelodytes ibericus. The sequence goes on from CM069859.1 coordinate 122,658,851, forward strand.
TAGTGTCTTATTAGTGCAGAAAAGATAAAAAACTAGAAAACATGTCAAGGCTGAGTGTTGAAACATCTTTCACTGATTGTCTCATAGTGTTCACATTTATTCTGTCCTCCCTACGTTTAGCCAAGATTGCACACTCTGATGGGTCTATTCTCTAAAATTCAACTTTGGAGGTGAACTTTCATTTTTAGACACAGTCAAATTTGCTAAGTAAAACTCGGGTGCCGAATTTGAATTAGAGGGACATGTACTAAGAAAAAGCAAATATATTTTATGTGTAAAACTTTTTTGGCACTTTGCTCCATTTGCAATGTACTAAACATTTAACACTCAAATAGTAAATATGAGCAAATAAAAATGGGCATAATTGAGAATAAAAACAATTTTGCCAACATTTTTTCTACCTCTTTTGATAGCACTTGCTAAAAGCTGGTGTAATTTTCACACGCAATTAAGAATTACTTTTAACAAAATATTCGCAAAACTCTTTAGCATGCGCAAATATATTGGCAATTTATTAGCGCAACCTGAAAAACGCATGCAAAATAAAAAGAAACGGAAGCGGCACAAATCAGGAAAAAAAAGGGAAACATGTTACAAATAGTCTCAAATTGCTCATTACTCATGTTTTACCTACTTTTGTCCCCACTGCACTTGTTAGTACATTTCCCCCTTAGTCTCAAAATAAAAGTTCACCTCCAAAGTAAAATTTTAGTGAATAAACCCATTAGTGTTTCGCCGCAATGAAAATAGTGGACATTCATGACACAAAACTTATTAACCCATTCCCAAACGACGCAAGCACCAAAACGTCACGATTTGTTCCTGGCCACAGCCAGGAACACTATGGCAGAGACCCGATCAGGTTCTTAATAGACCCGGTGGGTCCCTGCCAAAAAATCGCGAGACCTCCGGATGCCACGTGTGATGTCACGGAGGTGTGCCTGAACTGGGAAGTTCGGGCATGGCGCGATTTAGAGAAATGTAGCCGGTGCTCGTTTTTGTGCACCAGCTACATTTCCCGCGTCAGACTGAGGCCACTCAAAGTGGCCTCATCTGACAGGTGGGATCCCACTGCAAGTGCCTGCAGCAGGATCCGAGAACAGCTCATCATGGGGAGTCGCGATGAGCTGTTTAACACAGGACATCCTATGCCGTCCTAACGACTTTTAGGCACTTAAACTCAGAACTGAGAGGGGAATTTCAAACTTAAGGCCAAAGTAGCTGAGTTGGGAAAAACTCTCCCATTCAGCTGCATTGGAGAACTTTTACATCTCGGTTACTTTGGCCTAAAATTTGAAATTTTCATCTCAACTCAACTATGTTACTATGTTACTTGTGTAACTCACTGCTTATTTTGTTCTGTAGTAAACTGAAGCAAATACTATGCCAAGAGTATTCTTATCCACTGTCAAACATTGTTGTCTTTAATTTCATATCAGTGGGTGAATATGAAATGTTAAGAGCAGACTTGACCTTGCCCTAGGTAAAAATAACAGGGTTGATGTTTTAAGAGGACTTGGAGGCATAGAAAAAAATTGGGTTATGTGGCCTTATGTTTCATTGTTCCAGTTAACAAGAAAGAGACTAAAATATAAAACACACGTGTATAGTAAGTAATCTGTCCTGTTAACGTTTCATTCTAAGCTTAAAACAATGACTTCTTTGTAACAGGCATCGGCAAAACTACCATAAGATGCTTTGTGAGATTGTGAGCACAGTACTGTCAAATAAAAGTAGACAAATGAATACACGGATCCAGCATTTAAAAATGCACAGTGTCATTTGGAAAAAAAATGTTAATAACATAAAGGAATTATTGTAGCCTTGACAAAGAATGCCTAATGAGAAAGATTTCATTGAAATGCATACAATTATATCAAACCACTTGAAAAATGACAACTTGAACAACATGAGATCAAGAAATAAACGATCAGTGTGAAAAATTATAAAGTATTTCGGAGCGACAGTCACTGTGATTTCAACTGTGAGGAGTGAACGATTAAGCAATATAGGGACCCAAAGGAGCAAATCCACTCACAAATTGGGGGCCCCTCGCAGACTAAATGGTCTGAGCTCCCACCTCCCTCCATTTCTATTGATTATTGATCACTGATGCTTTAAAATAGCACCTTTTGTATGACGGATGGTCTACCTGGATTTTTTTTTTGTCTCTGCATCACTTTTTTCTTATGTTGCTTACTATTATGGGCTGGGTCCCAGGATCCATATTGGAAGAATAGTATTATGTACAACACGGATTCCAGTGACAGGCTGGAGATTTATAGTAGTTTAAAGAAACCCAAAGTATTTAGGACTTTTGCAGTTATTTTTTTAAATAGAACGTTTGTGGGGGGAAAAATATAGTTTAATTTTCTATTTTAGCAAAACCGTCACGTGTGTTTGTTTTGGTATACATCTAAAGTTAGTACACACAAATGTATAATACTTTTATCCAAGAAACCGTTTTCCACAACTCTCCAATATGTCTTGAGTTGTTATATGTCCATCAGCAATGGTACAAAGTTGTGAATATGTATTTGTAAGGCAAAATAAATTCAATAATGAACAAATGCAAGGACTGGAACTAGGTACTCCCATTTTCAGCACTAATATTACAGTAACATTGTAAATTTAGATATACAACATACATAATAATGATAAAATAATTATAATTAAACATTTGTGAATATTTAAAGGATGACGTGTTTATAGTGGAGAAAAAGCACTATTCTTTCCACGGGCAAATGTTTTTACATTTAATTTGTGGTTGTTTATCTATTTCAATATAATTGCATTAAAAACAAGCAAGCAAACACATTCTGCCGGCAAACATAGTAATGCTACACAGATATGTCTGGCTGGATAGGTGGGAGCTTGGGTTAAGATAACATAACAAGGAATTGTAGTGTCGATTTCAAAATGGTTTTCTGTTTAGAAAAAGGACAATTCTAACCGGAGAATGGTATTTTAACCTATTTCTCAAATGGCTTGGGATAAGATAAATATCATACTTTAGCATGAGTCACCAAGCAAATGACTATCCTTCTGTGTTTTACTTGTTAAAAATGACAGGGAAAGCGCCATTATGTGGTTTTTCTTTTGAAAGTGTAACATAAAAGATCAAAGTCATATATCTCTTTGGCGAAAACTATAGGGAATTAATCAGACACCCCAGCATGCTGGTTGTTAGAAAGAATACAAAAAACACCAAGTCTTTGCTTGTAACTCATGATTTAAATATTTACAATATGCAAAGTCAGATCTATCTTTAAATATTGTATCATATTCATAATTAGCGTGTATACATTTTTTTAGGGGGAGGGGAGAATTCATTTCAGCATCATAAAGATGACAAATCATACCCGCTGGCCTGATAGGTCAGGAAAGACATTTAAAAAAAAGAGCAAAACTCTTAACCATATATCTGAATCTTGTTTTCCTATTCTCTTATAGTGGACTCCTGTCCATTGTATCACACCCATACTTTTCAAAGCATTATGGGAAAAAAATCTGATGAAGGAAACACACATTTTAGTCTCTTCTCATATTGACCTGTTTCCCACTATGTGGAATCCTCTTCTTCTTACCTAGCAACAAGCCTGCCCTATACCTCCCACCATCTCTCCTTGGAGGATTGGGACAGCAAGCATGAAGCTTAGGAGGTTGAATGTCAGAGCATCCATGGATTCACGGTAGCCATGTCAGCTCTACTGCCCATGTGCACAAATCTTACCTTTGTTAGACTCTTCCATTACTTTCGCTGGTCGATACCCTCATTGCCCATTTAATAAGGCGGCTCTTGTTCAATTTTTAGTTAATAGACCTCAAGCACTTTGCTTCATGAGTCCTGCTTTCCCAATACCAAAGGGTCACCTCAGTAAAGAGATAATTGCATGGAATTGAAATGGGAATTTCAAAGGCCAAAGTAGCAGACTTGGAAAAATACTCCCATTCAGCTGCATTGGAGAATTTTTCTACATTGGTCTAAAGTTTGAAATTCCCATCTGAATTCCCTACAATTCTCTCTTTATTGAGTAGGCCCATAAGTCTTTAGACCTTGATAATTTTATTCCTTTTACAAATATGAAATAAGGATCATAGTTGAATCACTCCAAAGTCATTTTCAAAGAGCTATAAAAGCAAATGTCAGCTGTCAAAATTGATAGAGTTCCTACAAGCAGTGTCTGCATTGAAGTAGAAGAGTGATTTTTCAGGGGAAATCATAAAAAAAAACTATTTATGTTGAAACATAAACCTATAATGGATAAACATTCTATACAAATATAGTATAGGGAGTTCAGCTCAGCAGTTGAGCAATTCCAACTGTCAAGTGACAAAGTTCCTGGCTTCGCACATGGCTATGGCCTAAGGCAATCAACTCTGGCTGCCCTCATCCTCTGACAGCTTTGCTAGTGTATTAGGAGACAAGTTATTGATTGAGGATATTAATGTGTAGAAGCAGCCAATTCTGTGGGCTTTGTGCCAGAACTCCCATTGTAATCAGCACAAGCAGCAGTTGAGCCCCTTCACTCAACACATTTCTATTTCCATTGCACCAAGAAGCAGAATGTCCTTGAATAACTCCATGCCATACTGTAATTTATCCCAAGAGGATGCAGCATCTCCAAACCAATAACCCACACTTCTTGTCACATTATTTGTGTCCGTTGTGATTTTGGCTCTTCAGTCTGTGCCTCCAGAGTCTAGGAAAGACCAATTATAGCTTTAGTGGCAGTTTTGGTATTGTACTCCTCTCATTAAAATAAAATAACATTTTAAAAAACACACTGTAGCTGCTAAGATTTCTACCACAGAATCCCACGGGAATCTCAATTTGTTATGACATTTAGTCACCCCTGCAAAGGTGTAACAAATGTTGAAAAATAACCAAAATGTTTCTATTTTCTAAAGTTAGCCTACTGCAGCTCGACAGATAAACCACATGGCATAAAATAATGTAACAAAATGAGACACTAGCACACATATTAAAAATGCTAAACATTCTCATTGGAATACATGGTAATTTATCTTTATAGCAGCTGTTTTTATTATGCTCTGAAAATCACAATGACATATACTGTTTTAGTGCCATGATAACATATAGATAACTAGTACAATGTTGACTTTAAATGTCTGCACATAGCAACATAGTAACATAGTAGGTTAAAAATAAGTCCCAGTTCAAACCATATACCTATCATTCCAGCTTTTGATCCAAAATAAGGCACAAACTTCTAAGGAATGTTGCCGTCTAGGGGGAAAGCACTACCTCTCTTGGCAGTGAGTTCCATAACTTTATTGTCCTTACCATAAAGAATCCCTTCCTTTTCTGTCTATGAAATCTTTTCTCTTCCAGTCTCTCATTCTTTGTACATTTCTGTTAATGAACAGGTCACTGGAGAGCTCTTTATATTGGCCCTGCACATATTTATATAATGTTGTCATATCCCCTCTGAGACTCTCTTTATAACTAAGATCACCCAATCCCTTTATTAATTTTGTAGCCCTCCTTTGCACTTTTTCTAGTTCCATAATATCCTTTTTAATGACTGGTGTCCAGACCTCAAGGTGAGGTCTTATCATTGACTTGTAAAGAGACAAGATGATATCCTCCTCCCGTGAATCTATACTTCGTTTTGTACATGCCAATATCTTATTGGCCCTAGCAGTTGCTGACTGGAGTTGAGCACTGTTGCTAAGTGTGTTATCTACAATTATTCCTAAATCCTATTCATTAGTAGTTTTTCCCAGGGAAACACCCTTTAAAGAATATGTTGTTTTGTTATTATTTTTACCATAATGCATAACTTTACATTTGTCTATATTGAACCTCATTTGCCACTTAATAGCCCAGTCCCCCACTCTGTCCAAATCTTCCTGTAAAGAACAAACATATATAAAGAACAGTGTCCAATAAAACATTTTTAAACAATGCTAATACTTTTATGTTTGCTTGTCCTAATCAGGCATCCATTCAGTGTCACTTATGAAAAAATAATGGCATCTTGACCAAAAAAAGATAACTTTTTAAATTAAAAAAAAATCACAGTACACAATAGCCTTACCTGTCCCTTGGTAGACCAATCATATTATCAGGATTAATTCCTTGATGTGTAACACATTGGAATATATAGACAGCTTTCTTCAGAAGTATGATCCCTTAGCTATGTCTTCTATTAGATGATTCTATAGATCTCACACAGTACATAAATGTGAATAAAGTCCATTCAAATTTGATAGTGTCTTTATACATTTTTAAAGTTGCCACCACCCCACATGGCTAAATAATATACCCAAGGCACTGCTGATGAGGAGAAAAAGAAACTGCAGTACAAACAAAGATTTAATTGACAGTGAGGTGTTGGTTAAGAAATTTGCAGAAAGACATTATCAAAATGAACTCCTTAAAGATGGTTGAGAACAGGGTAAAATTATTGATAGAGATGACCTCCTACAAGATAAAATACCTAGATCAAACAACAGGAAATTACATTTATCCTTTCTTAATAAGTACAAAAACAGAGTTTCTAATATTATAAATGCTGGGCTATATTAAAACAGGATTCAATATTGAAAGGAAATATACTAGATAGACCATGTGTTATTTTCAAAAAGCAAGCAAATTTCAGTGTTGCACCAGAAATAATGCCACAACATTTTCTGCAAGCAACCTGGTTGGGTTTTTATAAATATAGTAAATGCAAATTGAGTAAGACCTGCAAAATGCACAAAAAGTGCTTGTGCACACCATATGTTGTTGTGTCTCCAAAAATTGAAAGCGTACTTTATATTTACTGCCACTTTGAAATACTGTGCCATTGGCTGCTTTATTTGTTTTTATAGTTTGGATTAAAAGAAGATCCTCACCTACATAATGTTTCTACCTCATGAAAATAGTATAGTCATGTCCGGGCTAATGTTCCTTTAATACTCCCCAATAACGACAGACAACAAACTGATGTCACATTTTGGATTCTGTTTTTTTTTTTGTTATTGCTGGTTTGTTTTTACTTTTGCAATATGTTTTTATTTTGAAATCTATTATAAAATGAACACAATAGTTTGCTTATTTTATACCAAGTTCACTTTTAAGACAGGTTCATATTCCCACTGTTAGTGGTCTTGCAAGAACTTGTGAAACTTATTAGTAAAGTGATCGGGAAAAACTTTCCACCTAAACCAGAAATTTTAGGATGCGCTGATTAATATACTTTTCCATAAAGGTACCATCTATGAACTTTAAAATTTCGAATTTACTTTAGATATGTCATTTATTATTATTTTGTCTTTGTATTATATATTATAATGTATAATATTTTATAAAACGTATGACTTCTACGTTTTCTCTGAAAATAAAAATGAAATAAGAATGCTTCTGCTTGGTAACATATACAGGAAAGCATAATGTAGCACATATTAGTGCAATATGGAAATACATTTCCATGATTATTGGATTTTTTTGTAATTGATGGCTGCTACTCTGCAGTTATGCACGATTTTCAAAGTCCCAAAATGACCAGTTAATCTTCATTACAGGCATGGTAAAAGCACAATGAATGAAGCTAATGCTTTTGCTGAATCCTTATTTTCTATTATGTCACTCCAAGGTTCATTTCAAATTGGTTTGTGCTCAATTGAGTACATATTAATAATGATGTGGGAAAAAATTCCTGCTTGATTAGATGTATTTGACAGCATACAAACCTTTGATGGGAACTTTTCATTGTTAAATTTACTCCATAATCATCCTGGTTCAGCAATTTTGTTCCAGTTCCTTTAATGTAGGCTATTACCTTCCTCTAAAGTTATAAAATAATATAGGAGAGGCCCTGATGATATCCTAAAATGATAATGTCAACGTGTTCTCCAAATGAAAGATAATAAAATATTTCTGGAAAAGCCAAATGACAACGTCCAGACGTTCCTGTGAATTTGAAAGTAACTCATTATGTTAATGTTGTCGCTAAAGTAGTTCTTTGCTGGCAAGAATACAGCTAAAATATTTCAATAAGACTATATCAGAGGTCAGGACAAGTAACCTAGTCATATGATGGGAAAAGGGATCATGTGCACAGGCAGGCTGTGATGTCTGAAAATGCTGATTCAAGCATCTATTTTATACAGTGTTTAAAAAGGGCGATATCATAGAGACACGTATATTGTTCTACTGCCACCAATATTACAATTTGAGATCTAAAGTTGAGAAATAAAGTGAAAAAAAGGTGTTCTGGAAATTCATACAAAAGGATGCAGCTAACCTTTCAAATAGACCAAAAATTTAAATTGCGATCACAGTGAGGGTGCGTATATTATATTGAAAACTAACTTTGGTGCATTAACAAACTATATGGATAAAATGTCCCAGTATGTGATTCCTAGCGGAGAGGTGCCAAAAATGCAGAGCTTCACACCTACACATACAATCTGGGAACACATTCACTGCGTCAGGTAAAAGTTTAGTCAGGTACAATCCGGGGTCATAGACAGGGTGACAATATATTCAGTTTTTTTTTTAATCTTAATATTCCCAAAAAAAAAAGAGAGCACCCATTGAGTGCCATGAGGGTGGGCAGTGAAATCACAGCCATGTTGGGAATAATATACCTCCAGGTTTCAGCATAAATCATTGATGCCTTGGATGCTCAGCTTCTGGCCCAGGGAAAAGAGCTGTCTATAAACAAATTTAAAAAAAAAGTAATCCTCCTACAAAAATTGGCTCAGCCTATCTCTTATCGTTTGCTCTCAGCGCAGAGCATACTAGAATGCAAATCTAGCTGGGACTTCAAATGTCTGCATGCACGAGCCATAGCTGAGAGCTGACCTTTCCCTGGGCCGTAAGCTGAAGATCCAGGGCACCGCGGATCATCACTGGAACCTGGTTACATGTATATTCATTCTCTACAGAGCACCCTTTGGTGTGATTTTCAGGAGGGGTGAGCAGTGATTTTACTGACCACATGCATGGTACTCAAAGGGTGGTCTATTTTTTAAAATATACAGATGCTCCCTCCAGAAAACACATAGTTAAATTATAATAAATCCATCACACAATTTTCTATTTGAGCCAGAGTTTAATTGAATCCATTTTTAACTTTCATAGACCTTTAAATTTCCTTCATTTTAAATAAGAAAGGCTGATATAGAGAGACTATGTCTCAAAGGTGCTTCCCTGTATATGATCTAGTACAACACTGTCTATGTACATATTAAATCCTAGCACATTGTCAAGAACAACCAGCAGAACATTAGACAATTTATTCTTTATCTTAAAAACTGGAACACTTGAATACTTGAACAATCTAATTAAAATAATGATGCAGATGAATTTAACATCACAAAAAAATGAATTCAGGATGAAGTTAACATAAAATGAATTTGCTCCAAGTCCAAAATAGAAATCAGCAGGAATCCATAAGGAAAAGCTGAAGGCCAAATAATAGAATAATCAGAAGAATAAAAAACCCATGACCAATTTATCGCATGTGCCACGTAGCAGTCCAACTGCTGCAGCGTAAAGAATCTTTCAAGAGAAAGTAATATTTTCAGGTTATAGAACAGTGCTAGGAGTAAATGCTACTGGTGGTAAAGTAAAATTGCTGTTCATCATCACAGTCAGGGGGCTGGGCAGATCCAATCAGTCACTGTGGTTTATTTTTACAGGAATAGAAGTTTTCCAACTCTACATTTGTGTTTTCAGGCTATTTGTACATTCCAAATTTTTGTACAATGTAGATACCAAAGAAATAATCAGGGCATTGACAGCTGAATTAGAAAGACAGGTGGATTATTCATCCAACTGAGTTCCTTACACCTCCTTACCAGAGGCATCACTAGAGTTAGTGTCACCCAATGCAGTAACTCATGGTGTCACCCCCCTGGATTTCCTCCAATACCATGTCAAACAGATTCCTTAGTAATGCCAGTCAGATGGCACATTAAATATGCCACATACAGGAGCCCCACAAATTATGTCACACACAGGAGCCCATTAACCATGCCACACACAAGAGCCCCATTACTATGACACACACAAGAGCCCCATAAATTATGCCACACTAGAGCCACATTATTTATGCCACACACAAGTGCCCCATAATTATTCCACACAAAAGAGCCCCTTAATTATGGCACACATGAGGCCCAATAAATATGCCACACATTGTACCGCCATTAATTATGCGACACACAAGTCTACACACATCTATACACACTGACATCTCTCTATCTCTCTCTCTATAACTAGTTGCATTTATACTTATTTGACTTTTTAAAAAAAAATGTTATTGAAAAATTCCATTCCTTGCACCCACAGCACTTGGCTTGCACTCATACTGCACCTACACGGTTTGGCATGCCACAGTGTCACTTTGCCCCACAGAACTAGACAGGGTCACTTTCCTCATAGTACATGTTATTTTGCCCCACAGACCATGCCACAGCATCACTTTGCCAATTAAAATAAACCAGTTTTCCCATCAATATGCCAGTGTTTGCCCATAAATATGGCACAGCCAATTTTCCCAATAATATGCCAGTATTATTTTGTCATTCATAAACCAAAATTTGGCCAATAATATGCCAGTATTATTTTGCCATTAATAAGCCAGCCAATTTGCCTAATAATATGCCAGTATTATTTTGCCATTTAACATGCCCCAGCCAATTTGTCTAATTATATGCCAGTATTATTTTGCCAATAAATATGCCATTCTTTTGCCAATATATTTGTCAGTATTTTGTCACTCAATATGCCAGTATTTTGCCATTCAATATGCCAGAAATTTGCCATTCAATATTGCAGCATTTAACCCCTCAATATGTCATTATTTTGCCATTCAATATTCCAGCATTTAACCCCTAAATATGCCAGTATTTTGTCACTCAATATTCCAGCATTTAACCCTTCAATATGCCAGGATTTAGCCACTCAATATGCCAGGATTTAACCCCTAAATATGCCAGGATTTAGCCACTCAATATGACAGGATTTAGCCACTCAATATGCCAGGATTTAGCCCCTCAATATGCCAGAATTTAGTCCCTCAGTATGCCAGGATTTAGCCACTCAATATGCCAGGATTTAGCCACTCAATATGCCAGGATTTAGCCACTCAATATGCCAGGATTTAGCCACTCAATATGCCAGGATTTAACCCCTCAATATGCCAGCATTTTGCCACTTAATAAGCCAGGATTAAACCCCTCAATATGCCAGGATTTAGCCACTCAATATGCCAGGATTTAACCCCTCAATATGCCAGGATTTAGCCACTCAGTATACTATGGAAAAATACGTCAACAAGGCGAAAGCGTCTAAACAAGACCCTAAATTGTCAAAACTAGACCCATCTCTAACCAAACTGGACCCAAAACCACCTCGCACGAACACAAGACAGTCTGCGGCCCAGCGAGAAAATCTTTCAGATTCATCCAATGCTTCAATGGAGGATACAATGGGGAATGCGGACATGACACCACTGGGAACACCGGCATCAGAGGTGGCCACAGAGGTGGTTAAATTGCTAGGACCCATGTTCGATCTGAAGTTTCAGGAACTACAGACCTCAATCTCCACAGCAATGGAACAAATTGTTTCCAATACTACACGCCTGAATGAAATAGAACAAAGACACAGTGATCTTGAAGATACTGCCACTCAACTACAGGAGACAATGGAACGACAAAACATACAGCTTCACATTCTCTCGGATAAAGTTGATGATCTCGAAAACAGAAGCCGAAGGAACAACCTGAGAATTGTCGGAATACCAGAATCAATCAAACCGTCAGTACTCTTGCATACCATGCAAAACTGGCTTGTCACTGAATTGCATCTCCCTCACACCCGAGAGCAACCCACTGCTCATTGAAAGGGCTCATCGTATAGGCCCAGAACGCAGAGAATCTGGCACGAAACCGAGACAAGTCATCATCAAATTGCTGAACTTTCAGGACAAAACAGACATCTTGGTAGCCTATCGCAAAGCCAAGACAATACTATTTCAAGGAGAAAGGGCCCTGATATTCCAAGATTATTCCATGCTAGTTACCACTAAGCGAAGGGAATTTACACCGATATGCAAAATCCTGGTTGAGAAACAAATCAGATTCAACTTGATGTTCCCAGCTCGTCTTCGCCTGATGCACAATAATATGTCTTACCTATTAGAATCTCCTGAAGAAGCAAAAGACATCCTTAAGAAGCTAGAAATCATTTGAAAAAAAAAATAAAAAAAGCAGCTGGGTGCCAACCTAACACTTTACTTTGTTTATTTGACTCAGATTAACTCAATTTCCAAAATCCCTCTTGAAAAATCATCTTAAAATCGTAATAAGGTTCATGACCATAAAGTTTCTGAATTACTTTACAGGCGGTCATTATAACATTGCTCAATGTATACTGATCACATTCTATATTGTTAATGTTGGGCCCTGTTGGCCACTGTTGATACAATACCAGGTCTTACAGGTTACCCTGAGAGAACTTGGAATGCCCTCCGAGATGGTCTCAGTACTCAAGCAAGGACAACCTTCCAAGCGATGGGACATGGAAGGTCCTTACAGTGTTCATGTATTCGATAAGTGGTTTCTGTTTCATTTAGACCCTGGATAGAATCCCCAATGCAATCAGTACCCCCACTAATACCATCCAAACGGATCTACAGATCCGAATAATCTCTTGGAATGTGGATGGCCTTAACTCTCCAGTTAAAAGGAAAAAGATCTTAAATCAACTAAGACTTATGTCCCCCCAGATTGTTTTTCTCCAGGAGACACACTGGAAAAAGACAGACCCCCAAGTTCTTAAAGCCTCATGGATAGGTTCATGTGTCTCTGCATCTCACTCTTCTAAAGCGAGAGGGGTAGCAATACTCATACATAAGAATTTACCACATGTTATACATAATAAAATAGCAGATGAGGCAGGTCGATACTTAATTCTGGATATCTCAATTTATGAGACACGTTACTGTTTGTTAAATGTATATGCTCCTAATGAACCGAATAAGCCAGTCTTGATTTGATGTTTCAAAATCTTGTTGATCGTCCTAATATAAAATTTATTCTAGGTGGAGACTACAACTCGGTGATTGACCCCTCACTGGACAGAACCGGTAACAGGAACGAGGGACAACAAGGGAAAGTGACTGACCTCCAGACTTTTATGAGTAGATTACACATGGTGGATCCGTGGCGACTTAACCATCCAACAGTAAGACAATACACACACATCTCAAGAGCACATAACACGGCCTCAAGAATAGACTACATTCTACTCTCTATTGACCTCTTACAATCAACTAACATCCATAACATCTTAGTATCAGATCATGCCCTGGTGGAATTACTCTTAATCCCACATCAATCTGTCACATACACCAAACATTGGAATTTCCCTTCATACCTGGCTCAGAGGGATGACTTCAAATCTCATCTGCTTAGTTCATGGGCGAACTATACAGATGACAATATTCAACATACGGAGGATGACATGCTATTTTGGCAGACATCCAAAGCGGTCATGAGGGGTCATATAATCTCATATGCATCAATGCGCAAAAAGGAATGGCTCAAACAATATAATACCCTACACAAGGATCTTACTGAATCGATGCAACTATATGTGGACGATCCCTCTTAGTCACACAAAAACACATTTGGAATGTAAACAATTGATAGATACCTTATTAACAGAGAAGGCACAAACTCAGATCGACTACACAAGAAATCATTTTTTTACATGGGGTAACAAAACTGGAAGGTTATTAATGTCGCTTACAAATCCTAAAAAGAAAACAAAGCATAATATCCCCATGATCCGACAAACGGTGGGTCAGGTGTCTACAAATCTAAAAGACATAAATGCTACATTTCATTCTCATTTTAGCCAATTATATAACTCTAAGCCAGACGATTTTGCTAAAGGTGTACAATTATTACAACAAACCAAATTATCACGGCTTAGCAATAGTCATCGAGAACTCCTAAACGCACCCATCAGGGAAACAGAAGTGGGATACACGATTACCCAGTTACATAATGGCAAGGCACCAGGTCCAGATGGCTTCACCACAGAATACTATAAGATACTGAAACCATACATAATGTCTCATCTTACTGACTTATATAATCTATAAATAAAGCTATCTTACACGACAACATACCAATTAATACGCTAACTGAAGCCAGAACAATATTGATCCCGAAGCCAGATAAGGACCCCTTAGACACAAACTCATACAGACCAATCACACTGATGAATGTTGACATCAAAATACTTACAAAAATTACGGCAAACCGTCTACAAACATTCCTCCCACAAATCCAACATAGCTCACAATTGGGATTTTTGAAGGCGAGACAGGCAGTAACGGGTATTAGGGCAGCAATAGCAGCTGTAATAGCCGCAAACAACATGCCTGTTCCATCTGAAAACATCCTATTAAGTTTAGATGCCCAAAAAGCATTTGATCAAATATCATGGCCACATTTAATTAGAATTCTTAAATTTAGATACTTTGGAATGCCTTTTCTTAACTTTATCAGAAACATATACGATCAACCAATACCACGTATCACCACCAATAACTATGATTCTCCACCAGTAACTATGTATAGAGGAGTCCGACAGGGATGCCCCCTATCACCTCTGTTATTCAACATAGCGCTAGATCCCTTATTATGTATTTTACACACAATGCCAGACTTTACTGGGATAAAGCTAGGCACGGAAGAGATCAAGGTTACTGCCTTTGCGGATGATCTTATGCTATATATGTCAAATCCAAAGGAGGCATTGACCCCAATATTATCGATATTTAGACAATTTGAGGAAATATCAGGATTCCAAATCAATTTCTCTAAATCAACAGCAATGAACTTAGGCTTGCGGAGAAAACTGAGAGGACTACCCCAGATCCCGGTACAGTGGGCAGCCAAAACTATTAAATACTTGGGTATTATTATACCAAAAAAAATGAGTACACTCTACTCATATAACATCAAAAAACCTATGCATAAAGTTATCCAGGAATTAAAAAACTGGCATAATCTAAATATTTAATTACTAGGTAGAGCAGCGTTGCTAAAAATAATCAGTTGCCCGAGACTGTCTTATGCTTTACAGGTGTTACCCATTATCCTTAGTAAACAGGATGAACAGACACTACATTTACATTTTCGTAGATTCTTATGGAAGGGGGGAAGGTCTAGAATAGCGCTTAGAAAATTACAACAACCAAAATCTAATTTCGGGTACAATATCCCAAATCTGAAAGAATTTAATCTAGCGGCTTTGTATAGACATGCAATTGACTGGATAACACCAAATCCAGCTTATACGAACATAATATTGGAGCAGCAATTTGTACCCCAAATTACATTGGCCAACCTATTGCATACATTCTTTTTAGACTTAACACAAACTGTCAAAAACAACCCACTATTATCCACGACCATTAAGGCATGGAAACTAGTGAGACTTCAACAGGGCCTGAATTGGAAGTATTCACTATGGATCAATTGGGTGGGGAATCGGGACTTTCAAAATGGATCTGCAGATTCACAGGTCAAAATCTGTCACTCTAGGGGATTACGTTATATTGGTGATATGATTGATATGGGAACTAGGAAAATACTCACAAGAGAGCAATGCCTCCTTAAGTTCCCTAAAATAGAAATTGCCATCTTCCAATATATGCAGGCCTCTAGTTATGTCACTACGGTACTGTCTAGACTGGAAGAGGGGGATTGGGAGGCTAACCTAGACTCCTTTTTGAGAGGAAAGAGCACCAGAAAACATTCTATCAGCAGTTTATATAATCTTACCAGACATATAATAGATTATAACACAGAAAACGGGGGTCTGGCAGGTTGGTCCTCTCACATTGCAGACCTAGATATCACAGATATGACAGCCCATACACTGAAAACTTTCAAACTTACTCCATATCCGACATACCAAGAAATGTACCTAAAGATCCTGCATGGAGCCTACTACTCACCCAAGCGACTCTTCGAAATGCGGGTTAGGGAGACCACAGCTTGTCCCAAATGCGGCCAACTAGATGCAGATCTATTTTACTGTCTTTGGGCCTGCACAGTGATTCAAGAATTCTGGGAACAGGTAATTACCTATGCAGACAACACTCTTCGGATAAAAATTTCACTAACACCTTTGACAACAATCTTTGGTATACAAACAAGGAGTCAGTCCGACAACGCAAGATTGTTGTTCCTAACGACGGCTGCAGCCAGAAAAACAATCTTGCATTTTTGGATAGTACCCGAACCACCACCGATAGCCTTGTTTAAATCAAAACTACATCATGTGTTTCACATGGAATGGTTGAATGCGACGATAAACAAAGAAATATATACTAAAAAATTATTTCAGTCTTGGAACACATACATCACACAACTGGATCATACAATTCAAACTAAGATACGTAATACTTTTATATACACCACATGGTACTCGCAACAATTATTGAAGGGAATCAACCCCATTCCAGATATAACCTAACAGATGACGGGTGGACCCTCTGTGACAAGGGTGACTTCGGACGAGAATCTGGAGAGAAATAGTCAGGGGAAGACTAACTAGAAGGAAAGGTGGTAATGGCTAAATGGCTAAATGTCAACACAAGTACTCTATGGCGGTAGTGTGGAGACCATTCACAGTTCAGTCTCTTTATTATATATGAAACAAACAGGGCTACCTGTTTATATTTGTTTAGTTAAAATTTAGTTAAGAACAGTTACTTAATAAAACCAGGATAGTTTTGCATAAAAAGACAAGGCCTTCCTGTTGAATGCATACTCTATATTTTTGATTTGACAAAAAGACATGTCCTGATGTAATCCATGTATCTGAACTAATGAAAAAAATGTTGTATGAAAATTACTTGATTTGAAATGTGCCACACTTCAAGTAAAAAATTTGTGGATAACCGTAATATGCACAATAAAAATTGTCAATATAAAAAAAAAAAACATATTAGAAAAGCAAGATGTCTGTTGCCACCAATATTACTTTGCTGGTTTTGATTATAAATAAAATTGCAGTTTCACATGTCAAGAGGATAGATCAGATAGATAGGATAAATAGAAACTAATTCCATTGAACCTATTTGGGTATAATTTATTTTCAAAGCCTTTTCAACCTCAGTGAAATTAAGTGGTATTTAAGTTTCCACCATAAAGAAACATTATGTTCTACATGTGTAAACTGAGACTGTCACATCATAAACCTATACTCAGCATTCTCTAAATGTTAGATCTCAGTGTAATTTTGTAGAATTCCATTAGATATATTGCTTGCAGAGTGTGCATTTGCTAAGGATTATTACACAATTTAAAATGTTAAAGCCAAAGTGCATCCGTAATAGCACTGAATAGGAGCTTTTTGAAACCTAAGCTTTAACATAAAATGTACAGTGCTAGCTAATGCTACTAGCTATTTCATAAGTTGGGTCAAACTGGATTTAGGCTTATGCATAGTGTACTTAGAAAAATGTATCAATATAGTTGTGAGAAATGAAAAATAAATCAGCCTTTTCTGAAACAAAATTATATCATCAACGAACATCAGTACAAAACAAAATATACTCAGCACTCCTTTGGGTGATTGTCTTTATTCCACACAGAGTCAACATTTTAACCACCAGGTCTTTATCAAGCCTTGATAAAGAACATGTGGCTGAAACGTTGTCACTGTATGGAATAAAGAAGATCACTTAAAGCAGTGCTGAGTGAGTATATTTTCTTATGTATTGTTTATTGGGAATTGAGTGTAGTCTCCTATATTGTGAGGATTCAGGAAATTATATATTATATGCTCACTTGTGGATATCAGCAAATGAACTTCATGAACAGCACTACACAGGCAGTGTAACTTTAATGTGTGGGTTTCACTGTAATAACTTTGGCAAACCATCTTGTCTAATAATGATGGCTAATCATTATGAAAATATGCATCCTGCAGAGCATCAGCGATTTTAATGAAAAACACTGCAGTATGTATATCCTCTGTGTGCATACTAGCCAATATTCTATTATGATCTGGTACCATAGTCTCCAACCTCTGTCCATTTGTCTCCAGACTCCACCCACAGTATGCCCACATGCCACGACTGTTTTCCTTAATCCCCACATGTATTGCTTCTAGACACAATAGGTGTTCCGTCATTAAGACAGTTTCTTAACTGTTTGCAAATGCAGATGTAGATGTATTTGGTGCCCACTGTTTTCCTTGTTTATCTGTAGCTTTCTGTGCAAATAAACAAAGGTCTCAATGCAATTTAGTGGAGGCTGCTTATCAGTACACAGTCAAGGCCTCTTGGGTGCTTGTATTTGAAGTAATCTTTAATTAATTTGCAGATTGTTGAAACTCTGGTACAGCATTTGATCTGTATACAGTTTAAATGAAAGCACTAGTACTTTTTTTTATCTGTAAATGATCACAACTAGTAATGTCGCGAACATAAAATTTTCCGTTCACGAACGGCGAACGCGAATTTCCGCAAATGTTCGCGAACGGGCGAACCCCGCAAACCGCCATAGACTTCAATGGGCAGGCGAATTTAAAAACCCACAGGGACTCTTTCTGGCCACAATAGTGATGGAAAAGTTGTTTCAAGGGGACTAACACCTGGACTGTGGCATGCCAGAGGGGGATCCATGGCAAAATTTGTAATGAATGTAATAGTAGTACTATTGGCTTTCACTACACGGAGACAGAGTCTCTATTCATAAATTTATGAATGGAGACTCTGTCTCCGTGTAGTGAAAGCAAATAGTACTATCACAAATGCCGAAAGTTTATAAACCGAACGACCTTCGGTTTATAGACTTTCGGCTTATAGTAAACGTACAGTAGTAGTGCCTTTCTATGAACCAATTCAGAATTCTTATGACATTAACAAATGCTCAAAGTCTATAAACCGAAGGTCGTTCGGTTTATAGACTTTCGGCTTATGGAATACATGTAATCCTATTGCTATTCTATAAACCGAACGTTCGGTTTATAGAATAGCAATAGGATTATATGTATTCCATAAGCCGAAAGTCTATAAACCGAACGACCTTCGGTTTATAGACTTTGAGCATTTGTTATGAATGTAATAGTACTATTGGCTTTCACTACACAGAGACAGAGTCTCCATTCATAGCTTATGGAATACATGTAATCCTATTGCTATTCTATAAACCGAACGTAAGCTAAAGATCTGTTATGTATTCTTTAACAAGATTGCAAAACACGTTTAACAAGTTTAATTCATTCAAGCGTCCAAATATTTGTCATGAGATATTTTCATTTAATAGAATTCACATGAATACAGATCATTTTAGGAAAGAGCTCTTTTTTTACCAAAGTATATTCTGTCCCATGATGACAAAGTGAAGCTTTTTCAAATAATTTAGGAAACCTACACTTCATCCAATATTTAAAAAGAAAAAAACATGCCTGAGGTAGTTTTTAAAGCTGATAAATACTTTTTATGTTGTTTGTTTTCTGAGCTTGACTTCCAAGCCCAACCATTTTTGAGCGTGTGCAATTTACTCTACATTAGTTGTGCGAGAATGATAAATGCTACAAGTTGCTCTGCTGACATATTACTCAAGAATGGAAATTCAATTGATGCTTGCCACAGCCAAGCCCTACTTAATATTTTAGAAACTGATTTAGATAATAGATATGAATGCTAAAACATTGCAACAACTAAGTACTACACACTATTTCATTTTAAAGGTTCCTTTTAATGCTCTTTGTTTTATATACAAATAATAAAAGTGTTTTTAACAAAGAATGGCCTATTATTTATTCTTTTTATGTTGGAGTGGTGAAACATTTTGAATAAAAAATATACGTTTTTTTTTTTTAAAGATTTGTAAGTTCCTTTGTTTAGTTAGTATTCCATTTGTTTGTTATACACATTTTTTTTTTTGTTCCTTTAATGTTTGTTTTGATATATAGTGATTAGACTAAAATCAATTATGGATGGAAGGACACAATATTTTACTTTAATGTATAGAATATTGAAACATAGTTAAAACTCTATTTCTGTATATATTGCTTTCATTGTTTTTTTTAAATATCTGCTGAAGGTGTTCTTTTACAGCATGTGCAATTTGTAAAATAACATTTCCAGAACTAGTATTTTATTTTTTATAAAAAGACTATCAGTAGAGAAAATCTACAGTCCCCATTTTCAATCACTTCCTTCTGTTCTCTGTCTTTGTTCAGTCTCACACCACTCAAATAAAAGAGGTAACAGAGCATAGCGCATCTGAACAAAGAAGAAAAGCAGCATTAATGGAGGGTTTGTGATTGTAAGGAAGCAGAAAAAGGAGGGAATCTGAAAAAATTCAATGCAGTTGGTTACATCTGAAGGAAGAAAAAAAGTATTGTACGTGTTAGAGCAGTGTCTTTGGTTTGTAATTATTCTTTTTTAACCTTTGAAAATCAGGAACCAACATCAAAAAGCAAAGGTGAATTTTGCTCGCTCTTGACTGTGCAATGTCAAAATGTAATTAATCTATCTGTAATAAAGACACTGAGGCATGCTGGGTTATAAAGGTTCACGGTGTTTATGAAACCCCTGTGCCAATTGTTTTGCATATTTACAAAATAACAAATATAACCCTATTAACTTATCACTAAATTAGTAGCCTGAATTGTCTAACTGAATTTTGTCCTTAAAAATTCTGATTTGCAGTCTTTGAGAGTACTGACATAGGCATAATTTCGGTATTATGGCTACTGACGTAACCTCCCCTGCACGATAGCCATAATACTACCCTACATTGTCCCGGTGCTAGATAAGTTAGCTGTACCTCCGGCACAGATGTCAGACCTCACGGATGTCCACTGAGATTAACCTAAAAGCAAAAATGGCAGGAGGGAAACAATTCCTTCTGGTAAAGAGGACTGGCACATTTCTAGTGCTTCATTTTATAGCCTAGCATTACCTAACTTCCTAGCGACTCTCTCTCTCAAGCTTTACTTAAGCCAGAATTTAAGGAACAAGAACCTGTTTTCTTTCTTATCACTGCTTACTGCCAGGACTGTTTTTGAGTATGCAAAAACCCCTTCCTCCCCTCATGATACTAAGGATTCTTATTAAGTCTTGAACTAAATATAATATTATATGGAGAGCTGCATGCATTACAGTGGTCCAACAGACAATTAATTCCCACCATGATCAGCCATAAACAGCTTTCCCTATCTCTTTGGCCCTTAAGTCCTTTCCTTAATTTTTTGCCCCAGGCCCTTTATCTTTGCATTCACATTACCATATTTGCTTGATTATAAAAAATCTTCCAAAAAAAGATACATCGCCCTATAATCAAGGCTGCCTTATTGTCAGACCTAACATAGATTGTAGCTCTGCCGCTCCATCAATCTAGTTGTTAGGCCCATCACCTTCTTTAACTCAAGCTACGGACATTATGAGCACTCTTGTAAAGCTCCCAGCATGCATCCGCACACTTGTTTTTGTGACTGACCATTTAAGTGAATGGTCAGATTTGACTAGTGAGAAGAACTTGTTTGAGTGGCAGTTGATAAAAAAATAGGTAAAAAATTACAGCTGGGTATTTCTTAAATATAAAAAATAGGTATTTTTTGATTAGCAACCAAGTAACACCATTTTACATTGATCTGGACGACATCAAATGGCCACTTATATTGTCACTAGAACATACATCATAAGGGTGGAAAATTCTAGTAGAACAATACAACCTGTCTTATGTTATAATCTATTAACACAAAGCAAATAAGGTGGATTAATACCAAAACTGATCTTACCAGTTTTTACAGAAGTAAGTGGCAATTTAAGCTTTTTACAGGTTTAAAGGTTACACAGGAAGTTTAAAGGTTACACAGGAAGAAAGAGCCAGTGAAATATCTGTAGAACCTAACAGGTTCTAAAAAAATATTAATTTAAACTTTGCAAAAATTAAACCCTTTGATTTCTTTATGAGCCTTACACTACTATTTGCTTTATATTACCTTATCTAATGCTTTTTATAGCCTAAACTCTCAGCAACTGAGTTTATTATTTCATAAATATGATGAATATACATTTATTTTGTCCTCCCTTATTAAAAGGGGGTACTAACCTTTTCTAACATTTTGCATACTCAGCAAATGTTAAAAAAAACAAGGGCATGTTTCCTGCACCTAGATCAGTGATTCTCAAACCTGTCCCAGCACCCCCCAATGGTCCAGGATTTAGGGATTACCCAGTTGTGTTAAATACATAAGAATTTGTAGAATACCTGGTATGGCTGCTTAATGGTTAGGGAACCACACCAGGTGTTCTACATATTCTTATTTAAACACAACTGGGTAATCCCTAAATCCCGGACTATTGGGGTGTCCTGAGGTCAGGTTTGAGAATCACTGACCTAGTTGATCCCCATTTTCACACAGTAAGCAATGGCATGTCTGCTTTAAGTTTAATAGGGAGCAGAGAAGATGGGCTCCTGTCACCTGTTCCCCTGGACTTGTGCCCAGTAGTCCTGTTCATTTTTAAGGTAGTGTGACATAGTGTATAGTCTGTGCGCCTACTCATTTGAGTATAGTCACTAAAATTCGACTTTGGAGGTCAACTTTCATTTTGAGACTAAGGCAAATTCGGCACCCAAGTTTGACCCAGGTTCGAATTTTTCCCATTAAAAGTAATAGGAGGTGAAATGATCAAAGCTATTTTTGAGACTAAGTCAAACTTAGGTGCCAAATAGAGTTGAGCGGACACCTGGATGTTCGGGTACGGCAGGTTCGGCCGAACTTCGAAAAAATGTCCGGGTCCGTGCTCGAACTTGACCCCAAACTTGCCCCCGAATCCGAACCCCATTGAAGTCAATGGGGACACAAACTTTTGGCCACTAAAATGCCTCTAAAATAGTCCTGGAAAGGGCTAGAGGGCTTCAAAATTAAGTAAAATGTGGGTAAGAGTAGGACAAGTGCCCTGCAAGCAAATGTGGATAGGGAAATAACTTAAAATAACATAAAATACATACAAATTACAAATACAGCTGAGCCATAAAATAGCACTAGATGGAATCTTTGATTTTAGCTTTGGAAGAACATAAATCTAAATCTAAAGCATGGCTGCCAGGAGGATCAACAGAATTATCCATTTGAGAGAGGGTTGGCGTGCAGGGTATTCTCTTTCAGTTTATCCCTTTAAGGACCAGGGATTTTCCTGGGCCAAGGACCAGAGCGTTTTTCAATTTTTAATACGCGGTTTTTGAAACATAAATTTCCTCTCTCTCATTTAATGTACCCATACAAGTTATATGTTGTTTTTTAGAGGACAGTTAGAGCTTTCTTTTGATACCATATACATAAAAATGATTTACATTTTAGTATTAAAAAATACATATAAAAGAGGAAATTTTTGAGGAAAAAAAAGTTTTTTATTAAGCACCCAAAACAATTAGAATTTTTCAAAGTGCGCTGTAAGCACAGTATTGGACTGTTCTATTTGACTCTCAGATATAAAGTGCACCGCAAGACGCAAATGTACTATTTACCACCCAAAACTATTAGAATTTTTCAAAGTGCACTGTAAGCACAGTATTTGACGGTTCTATTTGACTCTCAGATATGAAGTGCAGGATGCAAATGTAGTATTTAACACTAACAAATTGCAGTATTTAAAAATGCCTAGATGTTGCTCACTGAGCTAACAGAACAGGATTAAAGTAATGTGCCTGGCACACATGCAGTTGCAAGTGCACTGCACTCTGTGGCACTGGGCTAAGGGCAGGGTACAAATATGTAGTATAGCACCCACTAAAATAATCACTGTAATTTAAAAATTCGCTGTATGATTATGACACTCAATATGCTAGGATTATGCCCCTCAATATCCCAGGATTTTGCCCCTCAATATGCCAGGATTATGCCCCTCAATATGCCAGGATTTAGCCAGCCAATATGCCAGGATTATTGTGCCACTCAATATGCCAGGATTTTCCCACACAATATGCCAGGATTATGCCCCTCAATATGCCAGGATTATGCCCCTCAATATGCTAGGATTATGCCTCTCAATGTGCCAGGATTTTTCTACCCAATATGCCAGGATTATGCCACTAAATATGGCAGGATTTTCCCACACAATATGTCAGGATTATGCCCTTCAATATGCCAGGATTTTCCTACCCAATATGCCAGGATTAATATGCCACTCAATATGCCAGGATTTTCCCACACAATATGCCAGGATTATGCCCCTCAATATGCCAGGATTATTATGCCTCTCAATATGCCAGGATTATTATGCCTCTCAATATGCCAGGGTTATTATGCCACTCAATATGCCAGGATTTTCCCACACAATATGCCAGGATTATGTCCCTCAATATGCCAGGATTTTTATGCCTCTCAATATGCCAGGACTTAGCCACCCAATATGCCAGGATTATTATGCCACTCAATATGCCATTTTCCCACACAATATACCAAGATTTTGCCCCTCAATGTGCCAGGATTATGCCACTCAATATGCCAGGATTTTCCCACACAATATGCCAGGATTATGCCCCTCAATATGCCAGGATTATGCCCCTCAATGTGCCAGGATTTAGCCACCCTCTTCCTCCTCCCTCCCCCCTTACTTATCTCCTCGCTGTTGCTCTGTCTCCCGGTGCTGCAGGTCCATGGCTGTGAGGGAAGCGTTGTGCGTTCCCGTTCAGCCAATGTGCATTCAATAAAGTTTGATTTAAAAAAAAAGTTTAAACAAAATTTATTGAATCCGCATCGGCTGGAGGGGAGTGCACAATGCTTCCCTCACAGCCACAGACCTGCACCGGGAGATAGAGCACCAGCGAGGAGGTAAGTAAGGGGGAAGGGGGAGGATTTTTTTTTTCACGGTTCCGGCACACCCTGCTAAGTTGCGCCCTAGGCGGTTTGTGTTGGAGAACCCTGAACTCCAACACAAACATACAGTGGAATGTCCTTGTTCGGGTCCGGGGTCCAAAAACCGTAATGTTCGGTACGAACCCAAACAGTGCGGTTCGGGTTCGCTCAACACTAGTGCCAAATTGACTTACTCTCAAAAATAGCCTAATCATTTCACCTCCCATTACTTTCAATGAGGAAGATTCGAACATGTTTTTTTTTTTTTGCTGGTGCTGAATTTGACTTAGTCTCAAAATGAAAGTCACCATCCAAAGTCGAAGGTAATCTCGAAGTTTAGTGAATAGACCCATTGGAAAAGCAATTAAAAAATAGTCCTGGCATTGTGCAAACATTTTGATCTATATATGCCATGATTCGCAGGGTATCTTTAATCTGACTGAGCATCATGAAATATGTCCCTTAACATTTGCCATACTTGAGCTAGTGGCTAAATGAAGGCGTGGTGCATACATGTATATACTATATTTATATATATATATATTTTATTTATTTTTTACATATATTTAAATGTGTAATAAATTACACATTTACCTTTACCGGGTTACCTTTTAATCAGGATCGCCTTATTTGGAGAAAATACATAATTTCACACATGGTCTATTCTGCATTCGGTTTATAGACTTTCGGTTTATGGAATACATGTAATGCTATTGCTATTCTATAAACCGAAAGTCTATAATCCGAATGTCTTTCGGTTTATAGACTTTCGGTTTATAGAATACATGTAATGCTATTGGCTTTCTATAAACCGAATTAGAGTCCCCATTCATACGAATAGGTCAACTGACCTATTCGTATTAATGGGGACTCTATTTCGGTTTATAGAATAGCAATAGCATTACATGTATTACATCTGAGAGTCAAATAGAACCGTCAAATACTGTGCTTACAGCGCACTTTGAAAAATTCTAATAGTTTTGGGTGGTAAATAGTACATTTGCGTCTTGCGGTGCACTTCATATCTGAGAGTCAAATAGAACCGTCAAATACTGTGCTTACAGCGCACTTTGAAAAATTCTAATAGTTTTGGGTGGTAAATAGTACATTTGCGTCTTGCGGTTCACTTCATATCTGAGAGTCAAATAGAACCGTCAAATACTGTGCTTACAGCGCACTTTGAAAAATTCTAATAGTTTTGGGTGGTAAATAGTACATTTGCGTCTTGCGGTTCACTTCATATCTGAGAGTCAAATAGAACCGTCAAATACTGTGCTTACAGCGCACTTTGAAAAATTCTGGCTACCTCCTCCTCGTCCAGCGCCGCTTCCACCTACACCGCTACGGTCACCGCCTCCTCAACCTATGGACTGAAAGAGAATACCCTGCACTCCAACCCTCTCTCAAATGGATAATTCTGTTGATCCTCCTGGCAGCCATGCTTTAGATTTAGATTTATGTTCTTCCAAAGCTAAAATCAAAGATTCCATCTCGTGCTATTTTATGGCTCAGCTGTATTTTTAATTTGTATGTATTTTATGTTATTTGAAGTTATTTCCCTATCCATATTTGTTTGCAGGGCACTTGTCCTACTCTTACCCACATTTTACTTCCTTTTGCAGCCCTCTAGCCCTTTCCAGGACTTTTTTAGAGGCATTTTAGTGCCCAAAAGTTCGGGTCCCCATTGACTTCAATAGGGTCGGGTTCGGGGTCAAGTTCGGGGTCAAGTTCGGGGTCAAGTTTGAGCCTGAACCCGGACTTTTTCCCGAAGTTCGGCCGAACCCGCCAAACCCGAACATCCAGGTGTCCGCTCAACTCTAATCTTGGGTCAAACTTAATCATTTTTTTTTATCTCCTGACAGTGCCACCTTACATGGGTATAAGACCCCGGAGTAGTAACACACCTCCAGCATAGATTCTGAAGAGAAGGATAGAATTTCTTATGTTTTTCCGATACCATCTGATCTAGAGTTTAAATTGCATTTCTACTGTACTCAAGCAGTGGCAGGCTTTGTTAACTGATTTCATAATTGTTATCCATTCTTTATTTTCAATTGTTACTATCTCACTTTACTAAGATTCCTTATGCACTAAACTGGTACTGTTCTATTCATGATTTCCAGTATTTGATTTAAACACCTGGCAATGCATCTGATTGAAACCCATGAATTTAATAATTAAGAGGCATGTCTCAAAACTTTTGTCCACATAGTGTATTTCATCATTAAGTAAATCAATCTTATAGTGTAGGAGTGACATGGTTGCCTGACCCAGCCCAAAGTGTTCTACTTTTAGCATCATTCATTTATTAAAATTTATGACTTGCCATTGGTGGGTTTATAATAATTTTAAATGAATTTTTTAGAACTTTAATGTGCTTGGGCGAGTATAAGTCTGCGCTCCAAGAAAGAGAGAAAATGGTAGAAGAAACAGTGAGATGGACAAAAACAATGGACACAAACTGCAGCTCCCAAAAATAGGTTGTTCCCAAACCAAACCGTAAAGAGATCGTACAGAGAGACTTGGAGGGAAATTGGAGATCGTGCTCAGAACTAGACAGACAGTGGATATATTCAACAAAGTATGTATACAGAAACAATATATTTAATAACATAAAAATAGTATGAAAATGACAATCATATGCAAACAGATTCAAACAATATGGGACAATATTCCAAACAAAAATACAATAGCACAGTTTTAAAAACCTGAATGAATATATCCTGAAATGAATATTGGGAACTTTCTAGGACCCAGAAGCTGATACTTGAGGATCTAGTCAGTATAGCCCTATTAGTCCCCAATTGGATTTTGGTCAGGCACTTAAGTCAAATTTCACAATTTCCTTGAAATGCGCCTTCTCAATATCCCTGAATTTAGGTCCAAATCAGCAGTTTGGGCTGTTTTGAAACCAAAACATTGGAGCTGTGCAGATCGGGACATTTTGGTCATGAAAACCATAGGTTTTGGCTACCCAATATGCCCCAATCACCCTTGAACAAGCTATGAATTCTGCTAAGTTAGTTGCATTTTGGGCATGTCAAACTGCTCCCGGCCTAATAACTCCCAGCAGTAACTGTTCGTTATACATATGGGGGATGAGGGCAAGTAACCTTGACAACCCCCTATAATAAATGGGGTTGGGAGCTGTAAAAATGCTCCCAGCCCCATATAATTGCCCTAGCCTCACCTAATAATGACGAGTTGAGAGCCAGCCAAATAAAAAAAAATATGTTCCTCATCGCCTTCGATCCACGTGGAGGGAAGACTTCAAAGGAGACGACCGAGGGAGTAGCACCCAGGTAAGTACTGGGGAAGGGGAAGGGGGATATTATTTTAATGGGCATTCTGGCTGTGGCATATTAATGGACAAATTGACTGTGGCATATTAATGGGCAAATTGACTGTAGTAAATTAATGGGCATTCTGGCTGTGGCATATTAATGGGCACATTGACTGTGGCATATTAATGGGAACATTTGCTGTGGCATATTAATGGGCAAATTGGCTGTGGCATATTAATGGGCATACTGGCTGTGGCATATTAATGGGCAAATTGGCTGTGTATGTGTTACTGTATATAGCGTGCAAAGATGTGTAGATGGGTATTGCTGTTTTCCACAAACATTTACTTTCAACTATATAACCTTAACCCCTTGATGACAAAGGACGTGCCAGGCACGTCCTGGGAGAAACTCCCTTAACGACAAAGGACGTGCCTGGCACGTCCTGCATTGAATGAAGCGGTTTTCGCTTTAACAGTGCTGGTCTATTGCCTCGACATCGAGGCAATAGCCAGCACCGAAATTTCTATTTCGGGACCCCCACGAACGCCCCACGGAGCGATCGTGGGGAGCCATATTGACGGAGCATGCTGCTCCGTCAATATGGCTAAGTCCTCTGCCGGTCTGAGCTTCGGAAGTGAAAGTAACTTCACTTCCGTCGCTCTGAATATGCTACTTGACTACCCCTAGTGGTAGTTTAGTAGCATTGCAATGGAAAATATTTAAAATACATATTTAATTAATTAAAAACAGGTTATTTAGCTATATTAGCCTATAGGGTTAAAATTAAATATTTTTTAGCATAAGTGATAGGGTAAAAATTAAATTAAAGTTAAAAAATATT
The DNA here is from genome assembly GCA_036172795.1 of Pelodytes ibericus. NCBI lineage: Eukaryota > Metazoa > Chordata > Amphibia > Anura > Pelodytidae > Pelodytes > Pelodytes ibericus. The sequence goes on from CM069859.1 coordinate 122,687,853, forward strand.
AAGGGATATAATAAGGATTAGATTTGGGGTTAAATTTAGTGTTAGGGTTAAATTTTGGGTTCGGGTTGGGGTCAAAAGATCAATATAGGAAAAAACAAAAAAACACTATTTTTGGTTTTTGCCCCATAACTCGCAAAAAAATACCGAAAAATATGGAAACATGCATATTTTTGAACTCGGGAGAACATTTAGAAACTATTTAGACGGGGTATTTTTTAATGATTTTATTTGTGTAAATTATATTTTAGGTCAAAGTTAGAAAAAGTGTGTTTTTTTAAATTTTTCATCATATTTTATGATTTTTTTTGTAGTAAATTATAAGATATGATGAACATAATGGTATCTAATGAAAGCCCTTCTTATGACGATAAAAACATATAATTTGTGTGGGTACTGTATGTGAGAAAGAAAAAAATTACAGCTAAACACAAACACCCTAGAAATGTCAAAACAGCCATTGTCACCAAGGGAAAGTCAAGGTGAAAATGTCTTGTCACTAAGGGGCTAATATATCATATTTGCAATTATTTCCAAATGATGTGAAAACATAAAAAACATAACGCCTGGTCGAAGCTCATGTAGAGCGAAACGCGTAGCGTTCTGGACTAAACCTGCTATTCTTACCATTGTACTTTTATTGTTTTTTTATATTTAAAGTATATTTTGATATTTTAAAACACTACTTGCTGTAAGGATTCCTGTCATTATGTGTGGCGCCCACTTCATGTGACTACCAGAATCCCCATGTAAGCAGCTACTATTTTTTTATTAAAATCTACCTGTCCTATTATTAATTGATGTCCTTTGCTGTGTTTCCATGAGAATTACTACTCTGAAGCCAGATCTCTACAGGACATACCTGAAGTGCTGTCTCTTTTCAAAGAGTTTGTAAGTGTATCCCCTTGAGGGGGACCCGCACCATCTCCCTAATTTTTGGGATATAGATCCACTATCTCTCATTTGAGAGCCACTATATATTTTTTCACCAAGGTGCTTAATCACAGGCCGCTCTCAAGCGCATTTTTATGTTTTTTATGTTTTCACCTTGTTTTTGCTGTGTGGTTTTGGGACACACTACCTAAGTGCTGCTAAGAGCTAAGATATCAGCGCTGGTTACACTGTTATATTGTTGTATATTTCCAAATGATACCTTGTATAACTTTGTATCCAGCCAATATATTCCAAAAGCTACCTTGTTACATTATAGATAAACTATACAGTTTCCAAGTTAATGTCTAATTATCTTGGCTATTATTATCTGAATAACATACTGATTATACTTTACTTTTTAACTTAAATTAAACGTACAATCATCACCTCTATTTCCTTAAATGCTTTTCTTTTGATTATTTATTCTTTAGAACAATTATTTGGGATTTTAAAACACATAATGTTAGCAGAATTAGCATTTTTTTTTATTTTTTTTAAGACACTCAGTACAGTTTGAACAATCGTGTAGGTTATTGATTTATCTCATCATCGTGTCTTTATTTTAATAATTCATCTTTATTAATATCAAAATATTTAAAACCGGACTAGGGATGAGAAAGGAAATTTACAGAAATACAAAAGAGAGTAATATATCTATCATTTAGAAAGGACCTCAAATTAATACCACTCGAGTCGTTTTTCAAATTAAACTTGGTGACCCTAGGCTAACAGTTCTTTGTTATTTCCTTCCTCCATAGAATATATATATAGTATGTTTAAACTATTCCGAAAAAATCATTCATCACGTGTCTGTCTGGACTACTGTCTGGATAGGAGGGAGGAGGGGCTGGCGGTGGCCGACACCGTATCTCTTGTTTTTAAGCCGCATTTATCTAGTGGGGGGGTTTCTATTTTAACCTTTATATGATTCAAATCTGTTTTGGAGTTACAAAATCGCAGGGGGAGATTCATGCATCGAGGGAGGTTACGGCATGGGATCTTGCAAAGAATACTCAAACCATCTTGCCCATATTTGCTGATAGTTATCTGACCTCCCACTCCCTTCTCTATTCTGTGAAAAGTATCTCTCTGCCCTAGCTTGAAAATCTATCTGTGATTTGATCTCCAGCCATTTAGGAGTTTCAACTCTTCTCCAATACCGAGCGATGCTAATCTTAAAACCTGACAAGATGCTAATCCAGAGCACCCTTCTATGTGGGTCTTGCTCCGGAATTCCTAGATGAAACAAGAAGGATTGTGGAGTGAGTTCGGTAGTATTAGGGGAGACCCAGATAAGTATATCTAGAATCTTTTGTCTGATTGCCTCTAGACCCATACAGTCCCACCAGATATGAAATTGCGATCCGATTGCTCTTTGGCAACGCCAGCACAAATCGTCTGCATTTGTGTCGAACTTTGCCAAACGACTAGGGACTAAGTACCATCTATGTGCAAGCTTGTAATATTGTTCATGAATGTTGATACAATGGACTGCTTTTCTTATCTCTTGCCAGGCTTTGAACCAATCTTGGAGAGGGAATGTTTTTCCCAGCTCTCTCTCCCATTGGGATGTTGCCAGAGATCTCTCGATCGTCACCCCCTTATCGAGAAACCTCCGACATCTCGTAACCAGGTTCCTTTTCCCCGTTGTAGTCACAAAGACATCCCATTCTGTAGGATGCGCTGGTGCACACTCTCTGAAAAATGAATTTAATCTCATATAATTAAAGAGCTCAGACCGCGGGAGATTGAAAGTGGTTACTAAGGTTTCAAAGGAGACCCTATTTTCACCTATATATGGGTCCTCGATTTTATTTATACCTGCCCTTAACCAATTATGTAGCGAGATGTCAGGTATACACAATGAAATAACCTGGAGTGGAGCTATTCTTGAAAGGTCATCTTTAAGCTTCAATTGTTTTTTTAATTTATAATGAGATGTCATCCCCTCTTTCACCGACTTAAGGGTAAGGTCAAAATTTCTATAAAAATTCTGTGGGACCCAGATCAGGAGGGCCGGATCTCAATCCTCGCATAGAGTTTTTTCCAAACTATACCAGCCAGTTTTGTATCTTTGATTCCTCCAAGCTAACACGTGTGACATTTGGCATGCGTCATGGATTGTTCGCAGGTCTGGGTAACCCAAGCCATCGAATTGTAAGCTATGTTTTAAGATTAGGCTTGGAATACGAGGCTTTCTAGCGGCCCAAACAAACTTGGAGAAAAGGAGGTCAAACTCTCTGAGAATATTATTCGGTACTCTGTAAGGGATAGTTCTAAACAGGTAAACTATTTTCCGGAGCAGATACGATTTTAAAATATTAATTCGTCCCATCCATGAGGACTCTATCGCTGCCCACTGCTTAGTAAGTTTTTGGAGATTAGTTAGTAACACGTTATAGTTTACCGGGATAATCCTCTCTATCTGCTGGACAATCTTAATTCCTAGATAGTCTATCGTATACCTTGCTCCCTCCTTTCCTCCAAGCCTGCACAGTACTTGGCTATTTAAATTCTGAAGGTAAAAGGGGATATATTGTGTTTTTGAGAGGTTAACCTTATAGTTAGAATATGTTCCGTATGTCTCCAAGGCATCAAGAAGAGCCGGAATTGATATTTGGGGGTGTGTCAATGTCAATATGATATCATCTGCATAGAGGGTAATGAGGTGTTCCTCTGTTCCAATCAAGACTCCCTTGACCTCTTGTGACTTCCTAAGAAGTTGGGCCAGAGGTTCAATAGTCAATGCATATAGAAGAGGTGCCAGGGGGCAGCCCTGTCTAGTCCCATTTTGGATACTTCGGAAAAAATCGGAAGCCAGGAAAGGACCACTAATCCGCGCCCTGGGATTCACATACAAGGGCATCACCTGTTCTTGAAAACGGCCTGTTAACCCAAAGGCCTTAAGGGTTGCCGACAGGAATCCCCAATCCACTCTGTCAAAAGCCTTCTCTGCATCTAGAGCGACTATGACAGAGGGGATCTTTCTCAGGTGTATGGTATCAACTATATCAAGGACCCTCCTGGTGTTCTCCAGACCTTCTCTTGCAGGCATAAAGCCAGCCTGATAGGGGTGTATTAGATCATGCATTACCCATTTTAATCGAGTTGCTAGTATTTTAGAGAATATCTTCACGTCTACGTTAATCAAAGATATCGGTCTGTAATTCGTCACGAGTTCTGGGTCCTTTCCTGGCTTCAGGATTGGTGCGATGGAGGCCTCCATCATTTCGTCTGGAAAACCTCCATCCGACCCAATTACGTTAAACAATCTCACTAGAATAGGGGATATTACTGGTTCCAACAGCTGATAGAAAAGTGTCGGAAACCCGTCCGGGCCCGGAGCTTTACTTATCTTCATCTGTTTAATGGTTTTGGCTACCTCTTCCTGTGTAAACGGTTGACTAATGATGTTCAGTTTATCTTTGGATATCCGAGGGAGATCTAGAGAGCCTAAAAATCTCTCCAAGTCGTCCCTTGAGGTTTTGGGCCGGGGGAGATTATATAGTGATTGATAATATGATTTAAAGGCAGCCGCAATATGTTCTGGCGCTATATTCGTCTTACCATCTTTCACAATCTTTTTAATTCTAGATCTAATATTTTGGGCCTTTAGTTTTTTAGTGAGTTCTTTCCCAACTCTGTTGTTGGTATAATACCAGTTGCTTCTCAGTCTTGACAAGGCTAAATCGGCTCTGGCACTGATTTCTTTCTTGATCTTTTGTTGCGTCACCTTAATTTCTCCTGCCAATTGTACATTAGGATCTCGTTTGTTCTTACGTTCTAAGATGGCTAACATAGCGTGTAGTTCGGCTAAATCTTTCCCCTTTTGTTTCTTTGCCCAGGCACCCTCTCTGATTAAGTGACCTCTTAGTACACATTTCATAGTGCACCAGAGATTCTGCACTGTTGTTTCCCCGTTATCATTAATTTCGATAATATAATTGGTCTGCTTGATCAATTCCTCTCTACTTCTCTGTGAGGAGAGTAGTGTCTCATTTAACCTCCAAGAATTATGGATTTTATAGCCCGGTTTATCTTTAATTATCAAGCATACTGGTGCGTGATCTGACCAGGAGATATTCCCCATAATGGAGCTGAGACAACTACACAGAGAGGGGCCCGGTACTAAGAAATAATCTATCCTAGAGTAGGACTGGTGGACGAGCGAATAAAAAGAATAATCCCTCTCTAACGGGTGGTGCGCCCTCCATACATCATAGAGATTATGCCGGAAGAGACAAGCAGAAAAAGCCTCTGCTCTTTTTCTCCTGCGGTTCTCCTGTCTTTCAATCCTAGGTGTTTGACTATCTAGATCTAAGTTGGCTATTGCATTCAAGTCCCCTCCAATTATCTGGAAGCCCCTTGAGACCTCCTCGATACGCTCCATTGAGGACTTCATGAATCTTATTGTTCCGTTAGACGGAGCATACAGATTAATCAATGTGTATAGGGCATCGTTAATTTTACACACTAATATCACTCTCCTTGCCTCAACATCTGTTTCATGATATAGATGTTCAAATTTAATTTTGGCCGATACTATAATTGCCACTCCCCTCTTTTTTTTTGTCGATAGAGAGGATGTATAGACACAGGGATATCTAGAATATTTCCATAAATTTGTCTGGTCCTGCCTCCAGTGAGTCTCCTGTACAAATACAATATCTATGTTCTCCTTAATTAACAAGTCATATAAATAAGATCTCTTATATGGTGAATTCAAACCCCGCGAGTTAATTGTCATTAGTTTAATGGGCATCTCGGCCCAAGTTATCCAGATTTGTACCCCCTCTCTGTTCGACCGCCACTACCCTCCCCCTCCCCAAGAACAACAGGCCAGACCCAAGCACTCTTCCACACACAAACATCGCATACACATTCACACCTATCGGAAATTTCATCTCCGAACAGTGTGCACAAAAACTCCCTATGACCATCAGGGAGCTCAGGGAGCTAGGGGGCGTAAGTCCTCCGGGAAAGAATAGCTTCATAAGCTTCAGCTCGGGTAGGATAATAATCATTAGCTTGTATCAAACTCAATTGGCACTCAGGGGTGGGTCCCCATAGAATTAGCATTTTCAAAAGTGTATTGCTATAACTATTTCTTTTAATTTTTTTCTTGTGATTAAACATACTCTAAACCATTAACTATGGTGACAACATTTTCTTTAAATAACTCATTGTATATACATTGTATCTAAACAAATATAGCTATAGTATACATTATTTACTTTTTAATTTCAATTTGCCAGATCAGATTGCCACATATTGGGTAGCTGAAAACCTATGGATTTCTAGGCAAGCTTGCTCCGATCTGAAGCCCTCTGAAGATTTGGTTTTCCGAATGGGCATAACGGTTTCTGAATGGGCTAAACTTCAGATCCGAAGTCAGGCATATTGAGTAGCCACATTTTGGGGATCACTTAGATTTGGCTAAAATTGCCTGATCCAAGTCCATTTCGGAACAGACTGTGCTTAACTAATAGACCCTTTTTTGTGACTGTATATGCGTGTGTGTATTTTTGTGTGTATGTCTGACTGTATATGTGTGTGTGTGCCTGTATATGTTTATGTGACTTGATGTATGACTGTGTGAGTTTTTGTGTGTATGTGACTGACTGTGTGTGTGTAAAGTGACTGTAAATGTGTGTGTGTATTTGAGTGTGTATGACTGCATACATTACTATGTGACTATGTGTATGTATGTGACTGTATTTGATAATATGCTTGCGTGACCGTATATCTGTGACCTTGTGTGTATGTGGTATGAGATGGATGGGGGCAGCATTTCAAGTCTTGACCCAGGCAGCACAATGTCTTGGGCTGGCCCTGCATGTTGTCCTTCAAAATGGTTGGGTTATTACGGAGCAGTTTACGTCATTCCAATCAGTTAGCCCACAAGCACTATAGCAAGCTTATTGTAAATGTTTCTAAAAGCACGGCACCAGTGACTTCTCTCATAAGGAGGCTTTAATTGTAAGATGTGGTCAGGGGCTGGCAAATCAGTTTTCTCCACTCTGGAGAATCCATACACATACAGCAAATTTGGTGAAAGATGACTCATCAGAGTAAATAACCTATTCATTGCTCAGGTTACAGCTTTTGTACTTTGTAGACCAGGCTATACCTCTTTGTGTATTGGATACATACAGTTTCCAAATGATATCCTTGCTTTGTGAATGTCAAAACATTAAGGTTTTTTTTTAAGACTGGATCACAGAGCTGCTGGTTGAATTTTTTTTTGGACCATTTAGCATTTATTCTGTTTAGCATTTAGAAGTGTTTGTCTTCCCCTGTCAGTGAGCTGTGACTTGCAATCAATATTCTTATTTGCCTCACAGTTGTATCCATGCTTAGAAATTGTTCTTATTTTTATTATACATAATTTGTAATTTTTTTATACTGTTCTATTTAAGGGATTATAACATTTGCCAGTTTTTGTGACCATTGCACCAACTATTTGGCCTCTTTGAAATTATGCTAGTTGCCTCATGTTGTTTGCAAAGTTTGTATCAAAATACTAACTGTATGTGCCCTGGTATTGCTATCTGGTAATCAACCTTTGAAGTTGCATTTATAATAATGATTTTGTTATTTTTTAAGTAACAGTCCTTTTTAATTAGTTTGTTTTTATTTTGTTCACCTATTCATCTATCTGTGTACTTTTAACTTATTCATATTCAAATAGAACATTTATAAAATGTACATATCCTTCATTATTATGCATGCAATCTCCCTTAAAGAATGCTTATTATAATTTTCTGTCATCTTTTATTACAATAATATCTTCTAATGCACACAAAGACTGACAAGTTCTGAAAGTGAAAAGATTCTTATTATTTGAATCAAAGGGCCGACCACCAGCTGTGAGTCTCTGACTTTGAAACCACAGTTCAAGCTGCGGCTTCCTGCATTCACAAAAGAGATCTCTGGATCAGTAGCAATTTGGCACAGCCCCAGACAATTGACGTCCACTTCAGCGGACCAAGACTGTCTGTAATTGGTATAAAAGGAAAAGCGTGACAGCTCAAAAGAGACTTACTGAACAAATATACCAACTTGATGTATTCTTCTAGATTAAAGTAACTGTACATTGTCTTTACATAACCCATTACAACATTGCAAATCATTGTCCTTTAATATTATTTTGGTTACTGCAATGTGTTTACTGTTTAGATTTGACAAATCATTGAGATATTCAATACTTTTTATATTTTTCCTGCTGTCTGATTGTAAACTTTTTGTATTGTGAATTGAATTGTATTACCAACAATAACAATTATATTGGGTATACACATACACAAAGAGACAACATAGGATTGGATTTTTTTAAAAGTTATATATATATATATATATATATATATATATATATATACATATACATAACACACACACAAAAGATAAAAGTGCTGGCCTGTATTATCCCCTATCACTTCCATAAACTGGTAAATAAACATGAGTGTAACTGGACAGACAGGGTTGTCAAAGTTCTACACTGACCTCCTGACTCATGTATTTAAAAGTCCTAATTATTGTGCTCATGTACCTCCTTCTAGAGGCCTCCCTAACTTTGTCTGCTCGTATTTCGTCCCCTTTGTTGGTGTCAGGTGGTCTCGTTAACTAGTGCAACACACCCCTGTTACATACGTGCCGTTTATTGCAAACAGGACTTTTGCATTGAAGTTTGATGCCTGACTTCTAAGAGCTGCTTCTTGTGTTCCTGATCCTCTGCTAGAGCTCATTTGAATGTATACCCTGTCCAGGAACTGGGACACCGAACCTGAAAGGCTCAACCAGCCTAGGGGGAGGTTTTTCACCATCTCCTGAGACCATATGGCTACAGCATAATTACTACAGCTAAGTTGCCCTCTTCAAGGGCACACTCCTCTTTTGTTACCCATTCCAGGGTTTGCTGCTTTAGTCACCCTCTCAAGGGTGTTCCAGCTTTCGTCACCCTCTCAAGGGTGTTCCTGCTTTAGTCACAAACTCTAGGGTGTTCCTGCTTGAGTCACCCTCTCTAGTGTGTTCCTGCTTTAGTCAACCTCTCTAGGGTGTTCCTGCTTAGTTACCTTTCACCCCTTGTTTTACTTTCTCTACCCCTACCTCTGCTTTGTCTACAGTCCCTGCTAAAGCTCTTTGTTTATACTGCAGTTCCTAGTAAATCCCTTTTCCTATACTGCAGTCCTTTGATAAAGTCCCCTTTTGTCTCTACTTCAGTCCTTATTTCAATCCTTATTTAATTATGTTTCAATATCTGTTCTCAGCCTACACAATGAATAATAACATGCAACCAGACTCCTCATCTATCCCTGCACTGAAACTCCTACCTGACCTGGTAAAGGCCCTGACAAGGGAACAAAACACAAGAGTTATGGAAGTTAGATCACACAGGAGGCGACTAGGTAGCGCATGAAATTCTAGTTGTAGATACCAGATTTCAATTAACTGAGCTCAATAAACTAATACTCAAGTATACATACAGTAGCCCTTTCCTTCTGTACTGATACACTTGGGGGCTTGAGTGTCCATGGTAAAGCCTGTCTAGGGCTATAGGATCACAAAATTAAAATGGGACTCCCATCCAAATTTTGTGATATCCAAGGAGGAGAGTGAAAGTCTTAGATAGAGATGCTTTATAGTGAGGAGGTGGTGTATACAATAAACCGATAGAAGCACCTTTTCAATTAATTTTATATCAACGTCTATAGAATAACATTAGATTGTCTGTAATTTGCCACCATGCACAATGCTGGTGGCTGCCACTGATCTATACAAACGGACCAACATCAGATTCCTAAACAAGTTTTGTTTTGTCTATGACACGATTCAACCCCAGTGATGTTGTAATTGGGCAACAAGATAATATCAATCTATTTTAGAGGGACAGTCAGTCAGTGTAGCTGTGACTTTAAGAATATTTGGAAACTCAACCGCAGAAATAAATGACAATCCACACAAGGTATAACGTTTAAGCAATTCTTGTATTAGAGTTTAGCCGCAAAAAGAAGAAAAAAACTGACTGATATTGATTGCAGAGAAAAAATAAATGGTTTGAAGTAATATGGAAAAATATATGTAACTTGATTGAAGTATTAAGTAAAAAATATGATGGAACACTTGATTGAAGATATGGAAGGTACTTGCGATTAGGTGATAGAGAAAAGTGCAGGATAACAGGGACGGTCCGTATTCAGAGGATTGGAGAAGTACACAATTCGATTCAGGAAGCCAAAAGTCATGATTGGAGAAATCAGAATGGTCGAGGATATCTGGGTCAGCAACAGGTAATCAAAAATGAAAGTAGCAAGATACTCTAAGGAGTATCTAAGGAGCTAAGGAGTCAGGAACAACAGCTGCTAAAGACAATTCTCAGCAATTTGTGTCTGTTGCAGACTGTTATTTATAGTCACAGGAAGAGCGCGTCATTGAAGGGGTGTGGCCTAATGAAGGGGGCGTGGCCTAATGACGCGATCGCGAGGAAAAAAAACAAAAGTAAAAATGAAAGCCTGACACTGTCAGCCGAAACATTGCTTATACTGAGAATATGAAATAATTAATAATTGTGTTATCAAAATTACAAGCAAATGCATAAAATAAGATTAAAATATGTTTAAAATGTGTTTGTGGTGTCTCCTATTTATGACATCCCCTGAGGGTGATATAGACTCCACAGACGCGTTCAAAATATATTTGATGCATTTATATGCTATTCTGATGACACACTGTACAAATAATTTTCCATCATCTTTTATTCTCTATATTCACAACATAATTATTATAGCAGAATTTTACACAGTGTATTTTGTAGGATACAAGGAAATTAAGGATGAATCATTAATTGAATAAGGTGTGCTCTTCCCACAACTGAGATGGGCAAGTCCTGATTGTAAACATAGTATAATTTATCAGTAGCTACAAGATATTAAAGCTCATAAAAACTATGGATGTTGTGTGTGTGCATAAGTCAGCCATATTACTAGGAAAAAAGCAACTAAATTATTTGATTTGTTTACACCATCTTCAGTGGTCACTGTAGGAGAAAATGAAACCATTATATTATATGTTTTTTGTGTTTCATTAATTAATATAATTTTTCCATAGGTGGTTATTATAGATTAGTTTGTCATTCCATTAAGTGATTATTATTAGTGTGCAAGTTATCCGAAATCACTGTGCAATAAAGAATGTATGTTCCTAGGAAAGAATCCGCTTTTATCTCAGGGACACAGAGTTCTCTCTAGAGTACTAATAACACCTCATTAACTACTTTGGTACTTGAAAGGTGAGAATTTCACAACTTTGCATCAAAAATGGTTAAAAACAGTAATTTCTAGCACTGTATTAGGTCTCAGTTGGGGTTACCGACAACAGTTAAAGTATCCAGAGGCTGAATTCTACAAGCCTTGCTAAATTTATCAACTACTAAACAATAAAAAATACTTCTGACTGTTACTTGACTTGCTGCAATAATATGCAATGGAGTACTAGATAATGGTGCTGTAAAAGCATGTCTTCCGGGGGAAAAAAAATCTGACCTTTGATTAAAGGGTACAGGAGGGAATATAATAAAACAAGTGACCTGCTCCCCTACCCTGTTCATACACTATATAAATTGGGTGATCCAGATACGTGCTTGTGATGCTAAACCTCACTGAGGACCTAGATTGGTACAAAAGATATACTTTTACGTTGATGAATTTGGTGAAAAAAAATTGTGGTTGTTGTGTTTTTAGTTCATGTTATTTCATTTTAACAGAAGTAGTCGAGTAGTAAAGGTGCTTCTTCATGTATTGACACTATTTCATTGTTTTGCTCACAACAGAGGTGTAGATTGTGGCCACAGATGGTATTACACTACAACTCCCTGAATCTCAAGCCGTTAAAGACCTATTGAAATCTGTTTGAATATCAGAAATCTACTGGTTAGTTGAAAAAAGTATAATAAATGTCCATCTCACCTGAACTGCTTTACATTTATACATAACAATAACATGTTGTTAATATTTATACAAAATAATTAGTAGTGTGTATGACTACAAATATCTGGAAAAGTTGAATTTTGTTTGTTGCTATAAAAATAGGTCAAATATTTTCCTTTATACTTGGTCTTTATTTTCTGCATAAATGTTATTAATTTAGACCACACCATTATGCACACGTTAAGCTTCACATTATGTGCTAATTAGTAAATGCAATTAAATTAATATACAATTAGAAGGTGCTGTTATGTAGGAGACATCAAAAAGGCTTGATTGATGCCAATGTGGCATGGCTTTATCATCATCTAAGGACAAATTAATCAAAGAGTTTACCTTTAAATTTGCCACAGTGTTATTTAACACTTTAGTTTATCGAGGATGCACATATCATTTTGTTACAGTTGTTGTCATAATGCCAGGAGGAAGCCTCGACGGTTGAAACGCGTTGCGTGAGCTGCATCTTCTACATACTGTCTTCTGGATCCAGTCATTTTGTGACTTTTAATTCCGTTTTTATTTCTTCGTGGTTTTATTTCTTCATGCAGTTATTTTCTGCTGTACCCATGGATGCATTGTTGATCCAGCCTGCACCAGGGAAGAGGAGCTAGTCTATACAGAACATTCTGATGGGCCTGACACTTTCATGCAGTCTGTGAGTGCAATCAATAGATTTTGCTCAATTATTCATTAATTAGTGTATTACACTATGTATGCTGTCTCTTTCTTCCAATATATGGTCTGAGACACTGCTGAACTTCAACAAAGCTACCAGGCAATCAATGTTGCTCTATTTTTCTGGTGGTGGTCACATAGCGCACCAACCATACCATTATTTTTGTGTATTTGTATTGTTATTTATATTTGTATACTTATATCTAATTTACATTTGTTTATTATATGCATATTTATATCATATTTATATATATTTATTTATATCTTATTACTATATTGTCTTGGTGGTGGCAGTGTTAGGACATTAGTTATATCAGTATAATTAAGTGTGGGTGGTGTTAAAGGTTTTTTTTTTATCATTATTTCTAGTCTTGGGCAGATTTTACCACCATAACCCAGTCACATGCACCCTTGGAGTAGGGTGCATTCGTGACAGGCTCAATGAAGTGCTTTCATTTTATTCTTTCATTAACTTATTTCTATTTAAAATGTCTACACTTGATGCCTCATTGGAATTAAACAGAAATTAAAGGACAACTGTTGTTGGAAAAGTTGACGCCCACATAACCTTGGCTCTGTTGGCCTTGATGCTGCTTTTTGAAACTGATGTTTTACAGGTGGAGGTGTAACAGTGTATAACTTCTTTCTTGCTCATTTCGTTTAGTTTGTGGATTTGTGTGGTGTGTTGCCAACAATGAATGTAATTTATGCTTGTGATGTCTTGCCGGGGTATGAGATGATGCGGCCTTTTCAGGAAGTGAAAAATTTTACTTTAGTGAGTTTCTCGTTGCAGCAAGGATTGGTGGTATTGAGAAGTATGATTTTACGTCTGCCTTCCAGCATCTCAAGTAATCCACGAAAAGGGAAGTTTTAACACCTTATTAAAGGCGAGAGTTATGTGCTGCCAGGCCTTCTGCCTGTGAGAATAGGGAAGCGTCAAACGGCGATGCAGTTTTTGAGGCAGGCTCTAGTGATGGATTACAGGTGTCGCTCAGCACTGTTTTTCAGATAACTCTTGTACAGGGAGATGGGCAGAGAGGACCTGGAAAATGAGGCCCTGTGTCTGCTGCACAAGACTCTTTGTAACTTACTCCAGAGCCCAAACCGTCACAATTCATCCACCTGATCTCCCCACTATAATTTGTGGATGGGGAAAGCTGCAGCTTCTCGATGTGGTTACCATGTTCCACGGAAGTGGCTTATCTGATTTCCCTTCGCTGCCTCCAGGCAAAAAAGTTGAGTGGAGCGTGCATCTCTTACATGGAAGTTGTACAGATGCTAGCGGAGGAATTCTACAATCCACCTTCGCTACCCTCTCCTATCTCTCTTCTTCCCCAAGTGGATATTCTTCTCGAGGCAATAGCCACCCTCCTCCTGGATGGGGAATTGGACAATGCCTTGGGTTTGGAAGTAATCTATAAATCCAGCGAGAAGATCGCAAGAAGCAAGGTCCTAGATGAAGATGGTACACAGTACATTGACAATGTCACCACAGAACAACTAAACTGCATCCTGTGCTCTGCCACCTCCCACCTGTTCCTGGATAAAATCCTGGGCCTGCAGAAAAAGCACACAGAGGTGGTAACTATGTTCAGCAGGTGTCTTGAAATGTTGTTCATGGTCCAGTTTGAGAATGGAGGTCAAGGAGCTGTAGTCAGTTATGGAGGTGTGGCCAGTCCATCTCTTCTTGCTCTTCAAGCAAGAGAAAATGTAGTCTTTGAGACTCTCAAGCTCTGTGCTTTCATGTGGAGAAGTGAAGCCTTCACAGCACTCAGGAAGCTAAATGAGGACCTAATGAGTGCTAACCAAGCTCTCCATTACTATCCAGCCAGTCCTAAATCCACTATGTCTTATCTGTGTGCTCTGTGGAGACTAGAGTGGAAGCAAGAAGCTGCATACCAGTGGAAAGTCTTTCAGTCTAACAAGAGTAATATAGAGCAGCATTGGAAGAGCCTACAAGGGTCCTTGCCCCCATATATCCTAGAGGTCATAAAACACAAATTTTTGATTAATATAACTATGATGAGGGAAATACAGATGTAAGTGGCGAGCAATCCTCCACAAGACCCTTCTCAGACCTCAACATAGGGCGATTTATCTTGCAATCAATCTTTGTACATTGAGAATTTTCAATTTTTTTTATTTAACTGAGGATGAGCAGTGCTTTTAAAAAAATACCCCACTGGATCTTAATTGGCTAAAGGATCCTAAACTGTAGATACTGAGATCAGAAACTGCTGCACCTCTCATGCAATTGATTATTACTAGTAATTCACTATATATATATATACACTATAAATATATATATATATATATATGGTAGGAAAACATACAAAAGCATTTAACATCTACATCTCGGACTGAAAATATATTTCTTGACAGAGAAAATAAATAAAACATTACATGAAATGTTTTTTTAAATTATACTTTGTTTGGAAAGTGATACTTTGTTTCCATGTATTTTAGAGCTGTAAAATCCATTGCTGTTTCAGTCTTAGCCTCGGTTAATTCATTTCTCGGTAGCATAAGAGAAGGACCAATGAGCATGACTCACTTCATGTTTATACAGCTTCATTGCCTCTCTATCTAGCATACTACCTAACTCTCCTTCTAATTTGTTCCAAAAATTAAGGCTTTTAGTAGTTTTTTTTGCACCTAGTCTAAGGCTTTTGCTATCGGCTTAAAATGTAGGAAGAAATGTAGAAAAGAGAATAATAGCTAATACTTAATAAGAAAGATGAATACATTACTTGCGCAATAATATTTTGGAGTCTTTTTCTGAATCAGTGTATTCTATCAGAAGCTCTAGAAATGTAAATGTGCTAGCAGCAGTTTGAATTAAAAAAAGTAATCTACTCTCTTTACTCACCCTATGAGCAGTTGATGAGTAAGTCTGGAATACCTTCCCACTCTAGTGCGCACACTCTCCTACTACATAAATGGCCTACATAATATCCACCTTTATAAGTATACTTCCCCTTCATCTGTCCTCCATTGCTAAAACAAAACAAAAAAACATGCTACCTATCCTCTCTACTCTTAGGCAGCAGAGGATTAATGGGCCTTTAGATCTGCACGACATAATGGAATAATGGGATTACAATTAAGAGAGGAAAGCATTTAATCATGAAACGTTAATGAGGTTAAAGAAGAGATTATGAGACATTAATACTAAAAACAGCAAATACTCCCTATTTTCACCAGGAGAATATGTTTTGAGCCTTAAATAAGATATACCACTGCACAGTTCACTGGGATGAGGGTAATAATAACATGTACATTGATTCCTATAAAAACAATTAGATTTTTATTTTGCTTTGGTAGAAAACAATTATTGGTGTCAACTATTTTAATAAAAGCCATAGTTGCAATCTCTTCCCCTAATTTTATTATCTCAAACAAAATAGTGTATACCACACTTTAAAGAATTTAGAATTGATGCGCAGGTCTTTTATTACTAATATTTGTCTCTTTTTGTTGGGTTAACAATTTTCAAATGTTTTCAGCAGTTGTTTTTTTTTAACTAAAATTGAATTAGAGATTTTTCACTTGCTTCCATTTTCTGTTATTTTACTTGGACACCTGGGCATTCTGCATCATTAGGTTACTTTTCATAGTTACCATATTTTTCTATCTGTGTTAACCAGCTCGACTCACATAATTTGATATGCGTCTGGCAGCACAGGCTGTTGGTCTTTAAGTCTGAGGCTCCCATGACTAAAATACCTGGGTATGAGCTTAATTATTCACTAATTTCAGCAAATGTTTTGTGACCTGGTTATTCAAATTAGCTTTAAGAAAATGACTGATTAGGTCACAACAACCATGGAGGAGTATTCTCTAAATGCTGAATATTCAGTCAGACAAACTTGTTTGGCTTAAATTTGTTTGATTCTGTTCAGGAAATGTGTCTGTGTTTGTACGGCTTGAATGCAAGCTATTCATCAGCTTAAGTGAAATATGCCAATTAACACTAATTAAAATAATTTGAAAGACGCTATCGCCTAAACAGTATGTACATGTGACTTACTGTCGGCTGAATCTGCAAATTAACAGTAATGAAAGTAATTAGAAAGACTCTATTGCCTAAATAGTAGGGTTGGGAAAAAAAATGTAAACATTTTTTTAAAATTTAAATCAGATTTGTTTTCAACTAATTTGAATTGCACATCCACAAAACATTAGTTGTGTTGGTTAGATTACTCACAACTAAGACAAAAATACTTTGTACTGAACTCTATTCTTAGTACACGCATAGCAAACAACAACACACTGAACTATGGTTGATGCTCATTAGAGAAAACAGAGTGGCCATTTACTCATAGTTACCATTAACACTCATTTGGCAGATTCCTCTATATGGAATGTACAATGCAGACAGTGGACAATACACATTATACTTTAGCTGATCTTGCTATAGCATTTAACAGCTGTAGAACTATTTGCCTTTTAGTGCACTTTCCATTCTATGTCAGACATACTTTTTACAACACGTTTATCGAACATTCACCCTTGAAAGGGACTTCCCTAATCACGGTATGTAACATGTGGAAGACATGGCTGTGGGTATTTTTGCACTGTAAAATCCATTGCTGTTTCAGTCCTAGCCTTGCTTAATTCATTCTTCACACAGCATTTTGTTATATAAGCTTCAATGCAATCGCATAGTATGTTCCATCTAACATTTGTTGGCAACATTAATACAGACCCACCTGCAGCAGTATACCATGCTTTAGGTATGTCAGTATTCCTGAAATACTTAACAACAGCAACAATGTGTTCCTTAACATTAGGAATTCTTTGAAAAAAGTTCAGCAAGTGAGCAGAACACCCATATGTTATAACATCAACATCACTAGCTTTTTCGAGTTCCTGGCGCATTTTTCACGTTTGCTGAATTGTCAGTAATAAAGCTGTGGATTTTGCACTTTTCTTGTGTGTTTGTTATGATGGCTAGCTTTAGTCTTAAAAGGACTAAACCCCAACACTAACAATAGGTTCATTATTAAGATTTGACCAACCATCAGTCAATACATTTGTCAGTTTCTTTCTGATAAATGGTTTGCAATAGTTTTCCACCAATTTCATGTCTATTTGGTGGCAAAATAGCCGGGACAAAGTTGTTGAAAATACTTCAGAAACTCAGTTTGTTTCTGCTTTTTTTTGACAGAAAAAGAACCAATTGTCATCAATGGTCGTATCAACCCCGGAAGTAGTACATTAGGTGGTTTTGAGGTTGAAGGTCAAAAATAATTAAATTTACATTCCTTCAGACCTTTTTTTGTGAACAATAGTATTGAGTATCATGCAATGTCACAACCAAGCCAAAAATAGAATTATAAACAGGAGTTTAAAAAAACAGTGTCCAATGATTTTATGTACATGCTAAACAATGTAACATTTCTACATTTTCCATATGAGCAAAGAAGCATCCATTAAATAAGCAACAGTTGTTTTTTCATTTTTACCTCCCCACACATCACAAAGTACAACTTTTCAGGTACTTATCAGTTGGGCTTGTTTCCTAACCATAGGTTGAGAATTTGATTTGACATTTAAGTCACCTCCCCTCTGAAATGGAATGCTTCAACATATCTTTTTTGCTTGAATTTTACTTACAGAAAATCAGTTATCCGTTAATTCCTCATTACAAAAATATTCTTGTACTAAATGGAAATACATAAATCCCCATGCCTTCTCCTTTTGGTGTTATGCAACTTATGGACTCCCCCAAAGGTCTCTGAATGATTTCTCTTCTCATTTTATTTTGGGTGTTTAGGAATATGGCATTAATTCAGAATTCAGAGAGACAGAGAGAAAAGAGAGAGAGACAGATGTGAGGATATGAGGAGAGTGAGAAAAGGCTCACGAACAGCTTGTAAGTATATGTTGTATCAAGCGATCCGCCTTCTCTTGCGGGTGCCTCTGCTGGTGTGGCTAACACCCAATACTGTATGCAAATTAACAAAAAGAGCAGAACAAAGCGGCACTCACGGAAGCAGGGAAGTATCAAAGTGGCTTTTAATCCAGTGACATATCCACAGCAAAGGGTGAGAGAAGAAACTCAAACAGTGAGGCGGGCATGACGCGTTTCACGCTAAAAGCGCTTTATCATATGGAGCATTTGATTAAGCGCTTTTAGCGACAGACATGAAGGATATGAGGAGAAATAGACAGACATGAGGGTATGAGGATAGAGAGAGACAGACATGAGGGTATGCGAAGAGAAAGAGACAGAATTGAGGTTTGGTAATAAAGAGACAGACATGAGGGTATATAGAGAGAGAAATATAGACATGAGGGATTTGGAAGAGAAATAGAGCTAGGCATGAGATTATGAGGAGAGAGACAGACATGAGGGTAAGAAGAGAGAGAGAGACAGACATGAGGGTATGAGGAGAGAGTGAGAGAGTGACAGATTTAAGGGTTAGAGTATAAAGAGACAGATATGAGGATATAGAGAGAGGGTTTTGGAAGAGAAAGACACGTGAGTGACTGACATGGTGAACATGGGGGAATGTTATATATTGCTCCTTGTGTACTTATTTTCCAATAATGCTCAGCCAGGCTAATGGGAGACTTTTGGGTGGTTGGGCTTCATGTGAACGGTAATTAAAACTCACTCTGCTAGTCAGCCAAAAGTCTCCTATGTTGCAGCTGTGCATCATAGAAATAGTAGTATACTGCAGAAATAAATAAAAGGACTCCACAGTATTATGGCCAAATATATATCTTTATTTAAAACAAAAGTTTGTTTTGGTCCTTTACATCAAAATAAAGTTTGTTCTGCCCATGGCTAAGTCTGGGGGGCAGATAGTTGTGTGGGGGGATGGCTTGGCTAAGTCTGGGGGGCAGATAGTTGTGTGGGGGGATGCATTGGCTAATTTCGGGGGCAGATTGTGAAATATAGACAAGAAATGCCTTTTTTTTCAATTATCATTTTTATTAAATATGAAAAAACTGTTTGCATATGAATTCATATTTACAAATAAAACATTTTTCCTGTAGAGTAGTCTTATATTCAGGCTTTTAATTTTTTTCCTAAATGAATATCCAAAGTTTGGGGGGGGGTCGTCGTATAATTAGGATCATCTTATATTCGAGCAAATACGTTATATGTCATACTGTAGTGTGCTTTGCCTCTTGCTGCTTCTTTCACTTGAACTGGTTTTGTTGCATTTGGGATTCATGGTGCACTTCACTGCCACTAGTATTGAGTTCCTGTGTTCTACCTTCTCATGTTTGTCAGCAGAAATCACATTAATATACAACACACGAGCAGCATGCTGTTTTAATTCCTTGCTTCACACCCACTGAATGACAGACATTTGAAAGGCAGTCACAGATCCTTCTGTAAACACATATATTGCTTGTTAAGCACTGTTATACTGTGGTAGATGGATGCCTTTTATATTATTTTATTATTTCCAGTGCCTCAACTGTAACTATGCACTTAGCAGCTATTTGCAGAAATGTCTTAATTTGCTTTATCCAGCATCACAAATGAATATTTGACATCAATCTCTTTCATTTTCTGCCTGTTTCTCTCACTTCCTTTTATTGTCAGTCTGGCTGTCTCTCTTAATCTGTTTCTTTTTCAATCTCTTAATCTATTTCTTGCTGCCTCCCTCCCGTCAGCGATAGCTTGCTGCATTCTATCTGTCATTGCCTTGACTATCCTGCTGGTGCCTGACCTCTTCGTTCCTGGTATCAGCACAAGCTTTAATGCTACAATTCAGATAATATGGGTACAGGCACAGCTGCTGATTTGTCAACAGCTGCATACAGAGACCAAGTGGGGGGGAAGTGAGATGATAGAGCCAAAAATGTAACCACTGCAATAAAAAAAAAAACAGCTGCTAAAGGTAATTATTCCCATCCCCAATACAATGCAAGTACTGATATCATTAAAGAGATTCTAAAGACAGACAATACAAGTTTTTAATCAAACAGTGTCACAAGCAATTTTTCATACAGCATATTGAATGTTTTCATGTCATTTCTAGCGAACATCTTCAGGGACCAAAATGTCAATTTGTTACAAAATTCTTGAGATGTACAGCACGGGAATATTTTTAATTCATTTTTAAAGTCATCCCAATTTGTTATTTTTCACAGTGCATCATTGCCAAACAGTTTTCTGGGAAGCAGATCAGTCAATAAACCATGCATTAAAAAAAAAAGAGTATATCATTCAATAATGATGAAACAAAATGCTGATATAACATGATGAAACACATATATATATATATATACAAATATGTACATTTTATCCGCAAGCAGAATTGGTATTACTAACAAAATATTAAAACAAATTCTCTCCCATTTTCATGTATGTGTAGGAAGTGTTCCTTCTGTAGTGTTTTATTCCTCATCTTAAGATGATAGCTATTGGAAAGGAAGGTGTCCTCCTCCTTGCCTTAAGGGTCTATTCAATAAAGAGGCAATTGCAGGGAATTTAGATGGGAATTTCAAACTTTAGGCCAATGTAGCTAAGCTGGAAAAATTGAATGATGAAATCATCCTTGGATCATTGTAAAATTAACTATCTATCTGTTGTAATACAAGTAAATATAGATATACATAGTCAGGGGCGGGCTGGGCCGGGGGGCAGGGTGGCAATTGCCCCCCAGGCTGCCCTAAGCTTTGGAAAACACGGCCGCTGGGCCAGTGTTTAAAAAAAAAAAAACAAAAAAAAACGCGCTTGCAGGCAGAGACTGAGGTGAGAAGGGATCGGAAGATCCCCTCTCACCTCCGCTCTGCCTGCAAAGCTGCACGGGGAGCCGAACAGGCAGCACAGAGAAACCTCCGTGCTGCCTGTTCGGCTCCCCGTGCAGTGTGCCGACACGGAAGTGCCGACAGTCACGTGATCGGCGCTCTGACGTCAGACGCGCGCCGATCACGTGACCTGTCGGCACAACCGCCGGGAGGCCGAACAGGCAGCATGGAGGGACCATGCTGCCTGCCACTAGCCACCAGGTAAGTCCTTCTGCCACTAGCCACCAGGGAAGTCCTGCCACTAGCCACCAGGGAAAAGGTAAGGGGGGGGGCATATTATTGGGCAAATTGGCTGGGGCATATTACATGGCAAATAAGACTGGCATATTATTGGGCAAATTGGCTGGGGAATATTACATGGCTAATAAGACTGGCATATTATTGGGCAAATTGGCTGGGGAATATTACATGGCAAATAACACTGGCATATTATTGGGCAAATTGGCTGGGGCATATTACATGGCAAATAAGACTGGCATATTATTGGGCAAATTGGCTGGGGCATATTACATGGCAAATAAGACTGGCATATTATTGGGCAAATTGGCTGGGGCATATTACATGGCAAATAAGACTGGCATATTATTGGGCAAATTGGCAGGGGCATATTACATGGCAAATAAGACTGGCATATTATTGGGCAAATTGGCTGGGGCATATTACATGGCAAATAAGACTAGAATATTATTGGGCAAATTGGCTGGGGCATATTACATGGCAAATAAGACTGGCATATTATTGGGCAAATTGGCTGGGGAATATTACATGGCAGAATAACACTGGCATATTATTGGACAAATCGTCTGGGGAATATTAAATGGCAGAATAAGACTGGCATATTATTGGGCAAAATAGCTGGGGAATATTAAATGGCAATTAACACTGGCATATTGGGCAAATTAGCAGGGGCATATTAAATTGCAGATAACCTTGGAATATTATTGGGCAAATTTAATGAGTCATATTAAATTGCAGAATAACACTGGCATATTATGGGACAAATTGGCTGGGGAATATTAATGGCAAATAATATTGGAAATGTGTATGTAATGGGGTGATGGAGGCATGTAAATGTGGTGATGGGGCATGTCCTGGTGTGCAACGTGGGTTATGGGTCATGTCGTAGGTGTGCAACGTGGGTAGGGGGGGGTGCCCAAATTTTGGGATATTGGGTGTCTAAATCCTGGCATATTGAGGGGCATAATCCTGGCATTTTGAGGGGAAAATCCTAGCATATTGAGGGGGCATCATCTTGGCATATTGAGGGGAAAATCATGGCATATTGGGTGTCTAAATCCTGGCATATTGAGGGGCATAATCCTGGCATATTTAGGGGAAAATCCTGGCATATTGAGGGGGCATCATCTTGGCATATTGAGGAGAAAATCCTGGCATATTGAGGGGCATAATCCTGGCATATTGAGGGGCATAATCCTGGCATACTGAGGGGCATAATCCTGGCATTTTGTAAGGGAAAATTCTAGCATATTAAATGTCAAATCCTGGCATATTGTGGGGGAAAATCCTGGCAATATTCGTTATAAAACAAGGAAAAGATGGCCGTTGATGGGGAGGCGATTCGATGGTGCAATGGGCCACTTGACTGGATTTGCCCCCCAGGCCTAAGGCTGCCAGCCCTCCCCTGTACATAGTAGTTAACATGCAAGATATAAAAGAAGAACCATACTTACATTATGCAGAAATCAGCATGTGAGCAGCCATAATTCTGGGAGGATACATCCAGGGCTGAGTTAGGATGTTGGTTTTTCACTCCTATGTGCTGGCAAGCAATGCTACCAGGTTGAGGAACCACTGATTTGCTAAAAAGTACCCTGCAGAGACCTCAGTGTGCTTCAAGCATAATTTGTACTACTGTGAACTTAATGAGCCACTGTCTGCCAGAACATCACTGCCTGTTGCATTGTTTCCACCTTTTCCGTGCAAGGTTTGGCGGGGCACTTCTTTTTTTTTTATATTAGACTACTGCACTATAGATTCTGTGTGCGCCTGCATTTTGTAGATTCTGCCATTCAAAGCCTGACCAGCTCATCAACAACTGCACCAGATCTTTTCTGCATTGCTGAATTTAACAGCTTGGTGGTGCATAAACTTTAATTTATCCAGTTATTTAATATATTGTATTTAAGTGTTCTCATTAGCGCTTTAAGTGTTCTCATTAGCGCTACAGTGTTTTTGTTTGTATTTTGCAGTCTACTTCAAGGTGGCAACACAAGGTACAAATGCCACTTTGTACACAACCAGCACATTCAGAGTCCTATTAAAGATAACAATTACAAATTCTAATAATGTGATAATGCATAAAACGTTGTGGGTGGGCAATTATGCAAAACAAAATTTGGTAAATAAGTCTTTTAATTGTTTTGCAAAAAATAACATAGAAACATAGAATGTGTCGGCAGATAAGAACCATTCGGTCCATCTAGTCTGCCCAATTTCTCTAAATACTTTTATTAGTCCCCAGTTCCAGTCTTATAGCTAGGATAGCCTTGTGTCTATCCCACGCATGCTTACTAATAATAATATATAACATTTCAAGGGGGAGAGAAAGGGAAGGGAGAAGGATACAGAAATTGAAAAAGGGTGGGGGAGGGAAGGGTAGGTGATTCACCATTGTTGGGGAGGTGTAAGGTACGATGTTCCCATCGCAGTGGGATACTACAAAAATGATCCAACATTGCCACCAGTACGCAACTTGAAATCTAGCAAATATGCAAATTTATGACTTGGTCATTAATATTTTTGCCTGAAAATAACTTACTTAATGTATTTGTATCAGTTTTAAAAGCACAGTTACATTCAATTCAGTGTTTTCTTCATTGCCTGCCCATCTGTGGTCCGTTTAGTGACAGAGTCCCTTTCAATATACTCTAATGATGTAATGTAATGAGGGACAGTTCTTTTTTTTGTGGGATCATGTGTAAAAGTGCATATGTGTAGTGCTAGGCCAGTTAAGTGCATCCATAGTAGCCGCACAGAGTAAGCTCTGCATGTAATGCTATTCTAAAATACCTCAGCCACACTACATTTCACAAAATGCAAAAAGGAATGTCAATGCATGAATCATACTAAGTAGTACAGTACATTGCTGAGGTTATGGAATCTGGTTGCTCAACACAGGCAGAGAGGTGTGTTTCTCCTTTCTAATGACATTTTGACATCTGTGGGAATTTTTGCCACCCAGTTATGCACGACAATTTAACTAACATCATGTTGATTCACTGAAACTGGCATTATAAATTCAGTTAATATGGGTTAAAATGTATACTAATGGTTAATTGTTTATAATATTGTTTATTATAAAAATATCTTGCTCCCTAACCAGTACTGACTGGAAAATCACATGAAAAAAAAAAACAGTCGTTTATAGCAGGTTAAAACCTGTCTAATCCCACACTCACATAAAGAATGAATAATGCTAGCTTTCTCCCTACTATAAGTTTATGCACTAAATAAATGCAAATGGTTGAGGTAAAATGAAAATCCGCCATTTCCCATTGTTTTTGGAAGTTTTAAGGACTAACCAGCGATTTAAATCAGTCCCTGCTCTGACCTGTCTGAAATGGGATTAATTACATTACAATTTTAACAATTTAATTTTACAATAACCAATTATATTTGTTTATTTTTAATTGTTATTAATTTATATTGGAGTAATTTGTAAATACATGTTTCTCATTGTTGCTATACTTACCCTTTGCAGTTCTGTTCCCCATGAAACTGCATTATTGTTGCTAACATTGGGCAGACTCCTGTTTAGAGCCAATCAGAGAGCTTCAACAGAGGTGAATGAGGCTCTCAGTGTGGATGAGTGTGAATTCATCGACCTATGCATGTGAATTGGAAGTTTGTATGGAGAAAAAACACACACTTCATATGCAAGTTGCATATACACCAGGCATGTGTGGCATGTACATTACAAAGCTTAACCCAACATAGGTCTAGTGTTTCCCACCTTATTTTGATAAAGATATTTCATCAGCATGTAGTTTTGTGAAGTAACTGATATATGCTCAGAATTTACACAACATTTTTTTTAATGTTTAAACATGCAGTGTGAAAACTGGTTATAGCAGCAACTTTATGCACCATGTGTATAAACAAAATGTTGAAGTGGAGTAGCCCTTTAAGAATCTTATTTGGCTCAGCTTGCCTGTAGTCTAGAAAAAGCAAACCAAAAACACACTGCTAAAAGAAGTGGGGAACCATTGTTACAGTGAACAATATGTATAATACATGGTCTCTGTCTTTGGACAGCATTGAACATTTCATACAATATGCAGCTAGTGTAATGTCCTGGAAATAGCTATTTGCATTCATGTTCTAAAACAAGCCGTAAGAAAAGAACAGAGTGTGTCCTTTCAAAGACGCGGAGTAGAGTTTTTGTATCAAGGATGGACAATGCATGTGTTGATTTGGCTGGCTTATCTGAAACAGAATGTGTCATATTTTAGATTTTTAAGTGGAAGGGTTTTCCCCATCACCTTTACCCCCACCATAACTGCTGCACGCCTCAAGCAGAAAGCCAGTAACCAACCTCATGCTGACGAGTTTCCATTAAAGATAAATCAGCTGTCCATAAGTGGTTATCTTGTTCTGCACCTCTGCTTGTTGTGGTCTAGTACAGCAGGCATTTCCTCCAATGGGTCATGTGTATCATGGCTATAGAGGAGAAAAAGTGATATTTGTTGACCTTATTTGTATATGTCTACCCAGAATCCCTTGCAGTTGTGGGAGCACTGCAATTTTAAGATATCTGTGTGAAAAGCAAGTCGTCTTACTTGTCTATTGTGTGTAGATTTGTGTTTAATAATCCCTCTCCAACCCCCGTTTATTTTTAATTGGAGGATTTTTCAGCATCTTTAGCACTACCATAATTTTTTTGTGTGTGCATATTTTAGAGTCTAATACAACTTTTTCAAGTGTAACATTTGTGTTACAACACTAGAGAAGCAGAGGCCAGAAAAAGAAATGCCTGCAATCTCCCAGAACAGGAACCAGTCACCATCACCGTAAAGACATCCAACAGTGGGTCAAGAACAGGAAGATATGGACAACACCTGGCACGGACATGATTCTCATCTAACTAACAGCTATACATGAACACCTAGCAGTACAGACGAACCACCACCTAGTAGCAGGCTCCCACCCAGACTGGCTAACACAAAACACAAGGGTCCAGCACCATCCAACTACCAATTGATAACCCGCTTTCCAACAACATGGACAGTCCAATCAGGCAACATAGCCACCAAACTATAGGACCATATGGGCCAGTACATGAGCATAGCTCAGAAGGGCATTAGGAACAACACCATAGGCTTGAAACACAAGTTGCTCATAGATAGAGCAGTCGCCCAAGACTCTAGGTCTAGACAGACCAACCTGAGCACAACCTGGATTGACAACATTAAAACAGATGACTCTCAGTGGTTCTATTCTATTTTTAAATAGAAACCGTACCTTCAGTGAGTTGATCAGCTATTGTTAATGACCAGCTCCTTGCAGCTACTTTTACTATGGTAACTCACCTGGTTGCTATTAACCAGCCCCTTTGCTGCTTAGTACAGGTACTTAAGCAGCTAGCCTCAGTTGCTCCTTTGCCCTTGCGTTGTTTCTGGCTTCCAAGTGCAGTTCCTGTGTTTCCTGTTATGCTTGTGTTTGACCTGGCTCAGCTCACTTCCTTTCTGGGTCCTACTTCATGGCTTTGTTCCTGACTACTCTGATCTCCATTCTCCTGATACAAACTCGTCTGATGACCCACTTTGGTTCCTGACCGAGGTTTGCCTCCTGAATTTTCGACTATTCTTACCATTTTTGTATTTATTGTTAATAAAGGTGGCTTGCATCTCACGTTCCTGGTCCCTAACTATGACTCAATGCCACACACATGGATCTGTGAATGCCTGGCACTGTCACAACCTGGGATAGCGGATCAAGGAGAAGCCTCATTGCAGGGCATGATCTGGGGTCTGTCTGCACTCCATGATTCATAACTCAGGACAATATTAAACCTCAGACAGGGCAGGCAGCTGAGACAGGACGGGTAACTGAGACAGGATGGGCAGCTGAGAGAGGACTGGTAGCAGAGATTGGACTTGAGATAATGTCATGAAGGGAACTTTAGTATGGAACTGCAAAGCAATAAGTTGGTAGCTGCTGCAACAGGATTGGAAACAGAACAGTGCTTTACACCTGAATGGTATAATGCCCTATGGTTTAGCCTCAGGCAAATTACCACCTATGACTTTGAAACACTGACGCACACTGAAGCAGTAACATACAGGTAAAGATACAAAAATAGAATAGTTAGGAAGCTGGTTCGTACACGGATCAGGACAATGTACAAGAGAAATATCACTAGACAAAGTCACAAGGCAGGCAAAAATCAGTGAAACACAGTGAGAAAATTTAGAAATAAGTAGAGAAGCGGTTTTCCATTCCTGTAAGGTGAATAGTCTGTCTCAAGTCTCTCTCCCATTTCTCCATATAGGGAAATGAAACTGTTAGAGAAGAATTAAATAGGATATTATAAGAAAAGGATATAGCTTTTAGAAACATCAAGGTTTTTGAGCAAAGTTGCTCCAATTCCCACATCAGGGGGTTAGGTTTCTGCATTGAATTAGTATGATCATGTTGTAGGTAATGAACTATTTGAAAATATAAGTAAAGGTCGGTATTATTAAGAGTGAATTCAGCCTTCATAGCTTCAAGGGGTGTTTGTGTTTAGCTGTAATTTACTTCTCTCTCACATAATGTACCCACACAAATGATATGTTTTTTTTTATCATCATAAGAAGAAACGATCATTTGACAGCAGGACATGTCAGGCACATTCATTTTCGGGAACAGAGTTCCCGGCTGGACGTGCTTGACACATCCATTGTCGCGAAGGGGTTAAACAAAGAATTTAATTGGGCAGTTTGTTTATAGAATTGTTCATAACATATATACTCTCCGTATTTTTATTGTGACATTTTGATATCAGCTTTGTATAGTTTCTATGAAACGCATGCTCATCTACACAAGAGCCTATATGGTATATAACTCTTGTACCCAGACATTATATGTGTCGTGAACGAATTGTGTTCCTCTACTTTTCTACACTAATACTTGGAGTGATGTGCTGTCAAATAATGAAATATTCACTAAAATCCACTTCTGGTTGAGGGGAAGCTGTATTGTAATATTCATGTGACATTTTGAAGCATAGATGATTTCTGTAGGCATTAATAATGCACACCTTCCTTTGCAACTTTTTGTCTTGAAGCACTTTTACAGCCTCCCATAAACATGTTTCCCACCACCAGGTAGTAAAAGTCACGTTGGAGGAAGAGGAGGTATGGGCCGTGGGAAATCATAGCTCTGTATTGCAGCCCTATAGAGTCCTGGGATACAAGCATCTTGCTCAGCAGATGATGCCAGAGGATGAGAGATATGCAGAATGAGTGGCTGATACTCACTAATTCATCTTTTCTCTGGCTACAATATTGTAACTCCAGTTCTCAAGGAGAGAAACATTAACAGGTAGCAATTACACCTCTAAACCCAGCCTGCCCCTCTCTAAAGGGTATACAAATGTTGGGATGTTTAAACAAACAGGGGATGGAGCAATGCCCAGTGTCTTATGTATAAAGTCAAGTGACCAATTTTTTTTTACATCCTAACAGTTTTATGTGTCAGAAATTACCTTTTTTTTATATGGGTTGTAGCAGCAGAGAGATAACAAAAAAGTAGTTTCCAAATAAATAGAGATGAGTTATGTTAAATTATGATTACCATTACATTGATTTACTAAGTATAGTAAGCTAAAAATAAAATGTAGGATTTCAAAAGTGACAGTTTCACTTTAAGACATTCCGAAACAGTCATTAGTCTTCAGCCATCATTGGGGTAGATGCTATGCCGGCTGTTAAGGCCGGCAAAAGTTAAAGTATGGACACCGCACGTTATTCCTGAAGGAATAGTGTGCGGTTCCACTGGAATGGGGACCGCAGAAGTACCATTAATGCACTGGTAAGCGTTTTTGCATAAAACTCTGCTTATCATTATTCCCTGTTAAAATAAAGCTAGTGGACTGGGGGTGTAACAGCCAACCCCAGTCCCCTAGCATCCGCTCCAAAAAGTATGCCCTCCTGGGATCTCCTGTTGGCCCCTGGGGAGACATGCTTTTTCATAATCTTGCCGACAAGGTATGCAATGCCCGTGGCCTAGGGGGGGGGGGGCAATTATTGTTATAAGGGGGACTGCAGGCATATGTTTTTAGTTGAAGTGACTGCGGCATGACGGGCACTTGAGGTGTTTTTTTTGGGGGGGTAGGAGGAGATTGGATGATTTTTATTTGGTGAAGGAGTTGGGAGCATTGGTGAACCCCTGTGGCTCCTCCAACATATATAAAATACTGTTTGTGTTTCCTACAGAACTGCAAGGGTAAAAATGTGTAGTTAGCAGCTGCGACAAGCAGCCCTGAACGTGTAACGTCTCCTTTTTTGCCTACAACTGGAGGACAAAAACTGTCATTTTGTTTGGCCGTTTGCTTTTACCGGCAGGCATTACCACACCAGTGTTTCAATACAGTTGTTTTACTGACTCTGCTAAAGCTCCACGAAAACACTGAGGTATTTAGTTATTGCGGTAATTTTTTTAACAGGTGTAGTAATAATGTTACCACACATGTTACTGGCATTAATGGGGGGCATAGAGTCACAACTCCCCAATAAATTTCCACAAACGCCAGTTCCTTAATTACCGGGGGACATTGAATCCAGGCCATTAGCACATACTGAGAACTTACATTCTTCTCCTTACCAAAACTGATGTCATGAGGTATCTTGATACATTTTTGGTCAAAATTTTAAACGACACCAAAGCACAGGTCTTAAAAGCGTAAAATAGGCCAGTTCCTTAAAAGGTTAATAATTGGTCAGGCATAGTTTGAAAATAGTAGTACTTAGTAAAGATGCTATTGCAATTCACAAAAAGGATTAACAAAAAGCAGTACAGATTCCAACCGAATGATTTTAATATTTAGGTTATTCAGATATGCCAATGTAAGAGAATGTCTCGCAAATTCATGAAACAGACTGTTTGCCATCTTCTAGTTTACTTCCTGTTGAGGCCAGGCATGTCTGCTGCAGGGCATTATGCAAATTGAAGTGTCACAGTTAGAATGTTTTACAGTTTCATTTCACGAATTTGGCCAGGAACTTAACATTTCAAAAATATGGCACACTGTGCAGCAAAAATTAATGAATCATGTCCATCATAACAGAAAGAATAAAAGCTCTCTCCAAACCAGCCAACAAGCTATTTTTGCTGTAAGATGCGGGAGAGCGTAGGTTTTTAAATATGTTACAATGGAGTCTATCACTACAGCCTATCCCTACAGCCTGGCAACTTCACTGTCAAATATCACCCTGGAAACAGTAATAGTAATGACAATGGTATAGTCAATGTCCGGGCTAATGTTCCTTTAAACCCCCAATAACGACAGACACCAAATTTTTGCTAAAATATATGGCCCCAGCTTTTATTAAATATATGTATGAACAGTAATTGTCATAACAACACAAACCTGGCAATGACACCCCAAAAGATAATAACTTCTGCATATAAAAGTTCAAAATTAACACATTACATTAGAACATTAAATAATAATAAATACCTTTAAATAACATTGAAACACAATAAACTTACATTAGTACCAAGCAGGGCATACCGAGACACCCCTCCCACCACGGTTCGAGCTACCACTTGCTCCAAACCACAAACCACATCAACAACAACATACTAAACAGACCAGAACACTTCCTATACTAACTCCTCTTGCCATCTACGCCACAGGCCATCCATCGACACCTCCCAATGGATGAGCCCCGCCACCCCTCAGAGAGACAGCTCGCTCGAGCCCCACCTGAAAACCCAAATTTAACAAATCTAGCCCCACCACGTTGAGATGAACCCCATCCCATCTATAAAACCCCGGAAGGCCTTTTTCCAACTCCCAGTGACGTACCACTACCCCTTGCGTAGATCTAATGAAACTTGCTATGAGCTTGTTGACCTGTTCCCTACTCC
Organism: Pelodytes ibericus; assembly: GCA_036172795.1. Taxonomy (NCBI): domain Eukaryota; kingdom Metazoa; phylum Chordata; class Amphibia; order Anura; family Pelodytidae; genus Pelodytes; species Pelodytes ibericus. The sequence goes on from CM069859.1 coordinate 122,719,310, forward strand.
TACCCAATGCCACCCAGTCTCTTGCATGCCTCCAATTCTGCCTAGGCACTATTTCTGACCACACTATCTGGATCTCTAGGGCCGCCAACTGCAAGCGCAAAATATCCCTCTGCATTTGCCTAATTAGTTCCCTTTGCGGCATTAAACCTAAATCATTGCCCCCTGCATGAATTAAAACAATATCAAGGATTTTACCCTGGGTAATATGAGTATAAATCTCGAACCATACATCGCTCTACCCATACCCTCGAAAGCCAAGCCACTTCAGCAGCAGGACGTGCTCAGGAAAGCCCAGTTGTTGACCGGTAACCCGAACTGCGGCTCTCTGTTTCGCCCAAAAGATGTAGGAGTGGCCGACAATCCAAGCCACAAGACCTAAAACACAATGCATAACGTTATCTCATACTCATTACAGTAGCATCCCCCCCCCCGGCCTCAAATAAGTCTGGAATCACCATATGGATTCCCATCTCCCAATCCTTTTGATGAGATCATCCTTAAACCCCAACCTGGCCGCCTCAGTAGCCGTCCCAATCCTAAACGAATGTGTGCCAAAAAGAGAAGGATCATACCCCCCCTCCCGTAAACATTTCTTAAAAACCTGCTGAAATTGAACGGGAGAGCGAGCTGCCATCCTCATGAACCAAAAGAGACCCCCCAGCCCCTGACCTCAGAGACAGAAACAGCATGACCCAATGAACCGGGCAACAATTGTGCCCTTGTAGAGCAAAAAGAGTGATGTCGCTACCCTTACCATAAATATCAGTTTTAGATTTCCTCAAACGAAGCACCACCCTGTCAGGGCTAACCCCGGAATGCATCTGCCTCAATGTCACCTTCCTAGCCCCTCGCACCGTAGACACAACCTCTTTTAGCGCAACCAGCTTGTCCTTGGGGAGCCTACACTCACCTGCCACGGAATCTATCTCCAGACCCAAAAAACTGCAAAAACTGCTTGGGCCCTCAGACTTTTCATCCACGAGGGGAACCACAAAACAGCCCGCCACCCATTCAAGGGTCCTCATTAAATAACAGCCGGACCAACACAGAAAAAATCATTTAAGTAGTGTGCAATCCTGCTACTACCAGCCTCCTGTTGGACAACCCACTCCAAGAAAGTGCTACATTTCTCAAAGTAGGAACAGGAAATGGAGCAACCCATGGGTAGGCAAAGGTCCACATAAAATTGACCCTCAAAAAAGCAACCCAGTAGGTGATGGCACTGCGGATGAATGGGGAGCAACCTGAAGGCCTCTTCCACATCAGCCTTAGCCATGAGCGTTCCAGTTCCAGCCTTCCTAACTATGTCCACCGTTTGATCAAAAGAAGTATAGGAGACAGAGAAAAGATCTCTATCAATATCGTCATTTACTGATGTGCCATAGGGGTATGACAAGTGATGTATCAGCCGATACTTCCCGGCCTCTTTCTTGGGTACCACACCCAGCGGGGAGACCCGAAGGTCTGCGCAGGAAGGGGTGATGAACGGACCCTCCTTGCGCCCTAGCGCCACCTCTTTATGTAACTTGTCTCTTACTATGTCTTGGAAAGCAATAACCGATACCAAATTCCTGGCGAAACCCCCCCTCCCTTTCCGTGTGCGGAATGAAAACCCCTATTCAAAACCCACCTGTAATAAAACTGCATCTGGACTATTAGTGTAACGGCTTAGCCAAGGCAACATCGCGCTTAGCCGACGTGGAGTTCCCGCCCTGGCCGAGGCAGATCCCGCCTGCCCTCACTTCCCTGTCTTAAAACATCTTGCATTACTATGGGTACCCCCACACATGGTGCACATGTTTAAATTTACAACCGGATGCCCATTTGCAGCTACCCTCATTAAACTGCCAGCAGTAACCTGGCTTACGTGTGGCCGATGACGCAGGCACTGCTCCCCTGCTGACCCCCCCTTGCCGTTTTGCCTAAACTGTTCATCATATCTAAACCACGCCAAATCCCTGTATTTACTATAGGCCTCCCAAATACCTTCTAAATATCAAAACATGGAGGAACATAACTCAGGCGATTTTTCTCCAATGATGCTTGCTAGAATACAAAAGGAACGCAGCCAATTCCCGAATGTCTTAGGCAACTTTTTATATCTGCGCTTCTTCTCCTCCTCCTCTTTCTACGAGTCCTTTTTGTCCTCATCCCTTGAATCAGTTGGCTCCTCCAAAGGAATCAGAGAAAAAAGCTCCACATATTCACCCTTAACTATCTTTTCCCTGACCTCTGGCTTCAAATGCACTCCCAATGGGCCAGCAAAGGGCATGTAACCCCCTAGTCTGGCAAGCTCCCAAATCGCGGTAACCTTAATCCCGCTCCGCGGACCTGCTCTCCACCGCGGTAGGCAAATCCCCACTGGACTCAATCCCACCTGGCATGCTGGTAAGCAGGCCCTCACTACCCAAATCCTGACCCCTTAACGCCACACGCTCCACCGCCAGAGGCGCCCATGCCTGTCCTACACCTGATGTGCCTCCCTGGTCCGCTAAGGAATTAATTAAAGCTTGTAAGCCTGCTACTATCTTCTGTGTCTGTGATGTTTCTTTACTGGACTTACCCTGAGACCCCCTAGCTGTCAACGGCCTCTGGGTCGTAGAACCGGATGCTCCTCCATCGGTAATCGAAACAGGGGCTGTACCAGAGCTCGCCATTGTAGTCGTCCCTTGTCCTGCACTGCCATCGGTCATGGCCGCCCTGTCTACTCTGCATACCACTGTATCCTGCCCGAGGACTGCCCCTATAGCCCCTACGCTCGGTCCCCGAGTCCCCTTCTCCACCTCTGGGAGCCATTCCTGAACCACCACTATGCCGGTGCTCCAAATAAGCCCCCCCTGCACCCCACGCATCCCGGGAAGGACTCCTGGAATATTGCCTGACGCTGCCACCTAAACTACGCGGAGAGCCATACCTACTATCGCCCCTACACCAGCTGCGAACAGACGAACACCTATTGGGGGATCTAACAACTCTGCACGGGGAAGAGGACTGGCGCAATGGAATAGTACTAGCCTCACCTGAAAGTGGCCTGACAGGAGAAAAACCACCCTGAACCCCGGGGGAAACAGAAACATCATGGGTGAAGAGGAGTGGGGAAACTTCCCTGGAAACCCTGGACCTCCCCCGGGAGCCTGGCAATAACCCCCCAGAAGGAGACCTGCTACTGGGAAAGTGACCCCCTGCTCCCCCCCCCCCCTCACTAATCCCGCTAACTATTAAATCTGGGGACCTGGCACCCGAACCCACCGGATAAGAAGGCCCAGACCGGGCCGTAATCATCGTTACCCGGCTTCCCTTTGCAGCATCCGATCCTCCTGCAGTGCCGCTGCGGGTCCCATGGTCTGCTATCACATCAGACCTTTTTTCAGGCGGGTCACGTGACCGTCGATCACGCGGCCCATCACTTCCGCCGGTCCTGGCGGGCTCCTTCAGCGCTGCCTGTGTCCCTCCGCGCTTCCAAGCGCGCTTTCCTCCGGTGCAGGTCGCAGGGCTGGGTGTCCTCCGTCCTTTCCCCGATGCTTCCATGCTGGGAATCAAACGCTCCGGCAGTCGCGTCCTCCATTGTAGCCTCCTGGCCCCATCCCTCTCCGATTCAGGCATGGATAATTCATGCCCCAGCTGAGTCCTAAGCCAGTCGGCCCCTTTCGTCCTGGCAGCCGCACGGATTCCTTCCAAGAGTCCCTCAAGATCAGCATCCATCATCTCAGTTGCCAGGTGAAGCTCCAGCAGCAGAAAAAAACAGCACCTGAAAGAGAAAAAACAGCCAAGATCAAGGGTAGGTGATTTTTATGAGGGCTGAGCCCTATATACTACTAACCCCGCCCCCACTACCACTGTAGCCCAATCTTAAAGCTCCCTGATGCATCAGGCTCCCAACATTAAGCCTATTCCTAAACATGTCAAGGCCTTCTCTGGCCAAGCTCTGCTGCCCCCTGGAGGCTCCATGACAATGATTTATCTTGACAACAGGACTTATAACATGAATATCGATGACAGCACTAGGGCTGATCCATTCGGGTCTTGACTCAGTATCATGAACTAGCTTTAGAAAGGGGGAATTTTGTAATAAAAGAAAAGTCTATGATCTGTTACCTTATGTTCATATGGTTTCAGATACTTTTTAAATGTCTGCAGGTTTTTTGATCCACCCAGTGGTGTGTGTTGGTTTTGTACTGCCCTAGGCAGGCAAAATTCGGGCACTCGCCCCCCACCCACCCATGTTGCACACCCACAACATGCTCCATCACCCCATTACATGCCCCATCACCCACATTGCACACACATTAAATGCCCAATCACCCCATTTCATGCCACCATCACCCTCATTACAAGCCCCCATCACCCCTGATTAATTGGAAGGAGCTAAAGCTTGCTGAATGGTGGGGGAGGGAGGGAAAATGTTTAACACCCTCTGGCAAAGTGCCGCCCTAGGAGAGTGCCTTGTTTGCCTTGTGGAAGATCGACTACTAGATCTACCCTCATTTGTCTTTAGGGATAGTCTGTGCTGTGGAGACAATGCACACACATTAAGGTGAAGTAAACTAGATCTACCAGAATCTTTAATAATTATATTAGTCACTCCTGTAGCTATTCCACTTCTCCCATTTGATTGTTGAATGTATTCATGTTTGGTTGAGATGCTGGAGAGAATCTGCTACATTAGTGACCAGTACTGGCCCCAAGAAGACACTGTTTCTGCTCTGGCTCACTTAGGCTCTTTGGCTGTCTGAGGAGAGGAACAGACTGGCACTGATGGTGAGGGCCTTGTTAGGAATAACCCATGAGAATCCCTTAGCAGTGCAACTCAGTGCCAACTGCTGAGTAGGGTTCCTTAGTGAGGTTTTGTTGGACCTGGGCACACAGTTCATGTCAGACCTCTTGCAACAAGTTTGTAGGCTCTGTGGTGTCTGTTTATTTAAAACAGACCCATATAACCGTCAGACCAATGGGCTTTGTGAATGATTTAATGTGACTGAAAAATATGTTATGTCCTTTTATGTCATCACTTGGAAACTGGGAATGCTTCCTGACAACCTTTTATTTGCACACTGATACAGGCCTAGGGCAGCACAAAACCAAGATACACCACTGCCCATCAGCCCATTTGGTAGTAGAATTGATCCCAAGACATAAATAGGCAGATTTTCATCAAATAGTAGTTAATTGTACTACAGGTTTGTAATGCGCCTTAACTTTTTTTTTATATAATTAAGTTTACAAGAAACAGAGAGCAAATATGTATTGCAATACAGTATCACAGTTCCATAAGTCAAACATCGTACGGTACATGGTAGATACATCATTTGTATGCTATAGAAAAACGTAAGATGCAATGGATATTGAAGACAGGAAAAGTGTGGAGCAAAGAGAGGCAAGGGAGCAAGGAAAATGGGGGGTATGTAAATTTATTACAGTGGCCATGCAGTGATATAAATGATAAACTCAATTTACAATTACTAAAGTAATTAGTAATGTATGAAATGTGAGGGTTTCAAGGGAACTAGCTGGAGTGCCATAGGTTAGCCATCAATAGGCAGTTGGGTTTAAGCAGAGATATTTAAAATAATAAGAAAGTTAAATTTACTATGTTGGAACTGATTATGTAAATGGAATAGAGAGTAGCGTTGAGCGAACCTGAACCGCACTGTTCGGGTTCGTACCAAACATTACGGTTTTTGGACCCCGGACCCGAACACGGACATTCCACTGTATGCTCGTGTTGGAGTTCGGGGTTCGGCAGGGCCGGCGCCACCTGTAAGGCGACCTAGGCAGCCCCCTAGGGCGCAACTTAGCAGGGGGCGCCGGAACCATGAAAAAAAAATCCTCCCCCCTCCCCCCTTACCTACCTCCTCACTGCTGCTCTGTCTCCCGGTGCAGGTCCGTGGCTGTGAAGGAAGCGTTGTGCGCTCCCCTCCAGCCAATGCGGATTCAATAAAGTTTGTTTAAACTTTTTTTTAAAAGAAACTTTATTGAAATCGCATTGGCTGGACGGGAACGCACAACGCTTCCCTCACAGCCACGGACCTGCAGCACCAGGAGACAGAGCAGCAGCGAGGAGGTAAGTAAGGGGGAAGGGGGGGAGGAAAAGGGTGGGTAAATCCTGGCACATTGAGAGGCATAATCCTGGCATATTGAGGGGCATAATCCTGGCATATTGAGTGGCATAATAATCCTGGCATATTGGGTGGGAAAATCCTGGCATATTGAGTGGCATAATAATCCTGGCATATTGGGTGGCTAAATCCTGGCATATTGAGGGGCATAATCCTGGCATATTGAGGGGCAAAATCCTGGGATATTGAGGGGCATTATCCTGGCATATTAAGTGGCATAATAATCCTGGCATATTGGGTGGCTATGTCCTGGCATATTGAGAGGCATAATCCTGGCATAATGAGGAGCATAATCCTAGCATATTGTGTGGGAAAATCCTGGCATATTGAGTGGCATAATAATCCTGGCATATTGGGTGTCTAAGTCCTGGCATATTGAGAGTCATAATAATCCTGGCATATTGAGGGGTATAATCCTGGCATATTGTGTGGGAAAATACTGGCATATTGAGTGGCATAATAATCCTGGCATATTGTGTGGGAAAATCCTGGCATATTGAGTGGCATAATAATCCTGGCATATTGGGTGGCTAAGTCCTGGCATATTGAGAGTCATAATAATCCTGGCATATTGAGGGGCATAATCCTGGCATATTGTGTGGGAAAATCCTGGCATATTGAGTGGCATAATAATCCTGGCATATTGGGTGGGAAAATCCTGGCATATTGAGTGGCATAATAATCCTGACATATTGGGTGGCTAAGTCCTGGCATATTGAGGGGCATAATCCTGGCATATTGAGTGGCATAATAATCCTGGCATATTGGGTGGCTAAATCCTCGCATATTGAGAGGCATAATCCTGGCATATTGAGTGGCATAATAATCCTGGCATATTGAGTGGCATAATAATCCTGGCATATTGGGTGGCTAAATCCTCGCATATTGAGAGGCATAATCCTGGCATATTGAGTGGCATAATCCTGGCATATTGAGTGGCATAATAATCCTGGCATATTGGGTGGCTAAGTCCTGGCATATTGAGGGGCATAATCCTGGCATATTGAGGGGCATAATACTACAGCGATTATTCAAATTACAGTGATTATTTTAGTGGGTGCTTTACTACATAATTGTACCCTGCCCTGAGCCCAGTGCCACAGAGAGTGCAGTGCACTTGCAACTGCATGTGTACCAGGCACATGACTTTAATCCTGTTCTGTTAGCTCAATGGGCAACATCTAGGAATTTTTATCTGAGAGTCAAATAGAACCGTCAAATACTGTGCTTACAGCGCACTTTGAAAAATTCTAATAGTTTTGGGTGGTAAATAGTACATTTGCGTCTTGCGGTGCACTTCATATCTGAGAGTCAAATAGAACAGTTTAATACTGTGCTTACAGCGCACTTTGAAAAATTCTAATTGTTTTGGGTGCTAAATAGTACAGTTGGGTCTTGCGGTGTTCTTTATATCTGAGAGTCAAATAGAACAGTCCAATACTGTGCTTACAGCGCACTTTGAAAAATTCTGGCTACCTCCTCCTCCTCCTCCGCCTCCTCCTCCTCCAGCGCCGCTTCCACCTACACCGCCACGGTCACCGCCTCCTCAACCTATGGGTCACTTAGTATAAACTGAAAGAGAATACCCTGCACTCCAACCCTCTCTCAAATGGATAATGCTGTTGATCCTCCTGGCAGCCATGCTTTACATTTAGAGTTATGTTCTTCCAAAGCTAAAATCAAAGATTCCATCTAGTGCTATTTTATGGCTCAGCTGTATTTGTAACTTGTATGTATTTTATGTTATTTTAAGTTATTTCCCTATCCACATTTGCTTGCAGGGCATTTGTCCTACTCTTACCGACATTTTACTTCATTTTGCAGCCCTCTAGCCCTTTCCAGGACTTTTTAGAGTCATTTTAGTGGCCAAAAGTTTGTGTCCCCATTGACTTCAATGGGGTCAAGTTCGGGGTCAAGTTTGAGCACGGACCCGGACATTTTGTGGAAGTTTGGTCGAACCTGCCGAGCCCGAAAATCCAGGGGTCCGCTCAACTCTAATAGAGAGCATTGATATTAAAATATCAAGAGCTATTCACTAAAAGTGAGGTGGACATTTTATCTCACTGGATAAACACAGGAGCAACACTGTTCTTCCTGTAAGAGAAAACTATGCACAATGCATAGCTATCATAGCTAGTCAGTGAGATGAAATGTTTATTTGACCTCAACTCACCTGTACCTTGCTTTTAGTGAATACAAAAAGTAAAAAAATATACTCAGCTGCAGCAAGACGCTCTCGTGTCTCAAGCTATGGTGTATTAAAAAAAAACTACAAAATGGTAGAACAGGTGCAATTGAAATCCAACACCTCACAGAGTATGATAAATAAAGAACTTAACTAATATGCATATACAATAATATCAGGAGAGTTCTCTGGACATGTATGGGAGAAACATGGGGCAATAATAGTACACGATATAGAGGAATTAATAAATTTCAATAACTCTTGATATTATTTTATACAAGTTAAGTCTCTTATTTAATAAAATAAAAAACAATCTACTCATAACTCTTCAGTTCTACATGTTTACAGAAAATGTAAAAAGAAATATGACTTCACAGACATCAAAGAACTTATACCTCTTTATTATTCCTTTGTGACACCTATAGCCTATAATGTTTTAATTTAATATTACCATCTGTCCTATCTTGTCTTGTTTTATTTATAACACATTTTATATGTTTTCACTAATTCATTTTTGTGTGACATGTTTTTTTCCCTACACACCTGATTTAGCGCTGTCCATGTTTTTACTATGTTTATATTGTTTATGGGGGCCTTGTGCCAGTTTGAAGCACCAGGCGGGGCATTACTTTATTTTTAAAGTGGTTGTGGGCATAGTACCTGGGAGCCCCTAACCCTGGTAATACAAGGAATGCAAAGGGGAATAAACCAGTTTTGTTTTTTAAAACAATTTAAAATAATCTTTACTGTTAAATTTTCCAAACTAAAATTGGAGAATTAATTTGGCCGAAGCTCGGAAATACTGCCAAATTCTGGAAATTATTTGGATGTAATCGTCGCTTTTTCAGTAATATATTTTTCATGGTGAAGTTTCCCTGATCTGAATGCTTCTCAGGACAAGGGTGGCTAATACAGCCAATTTGGGACTGAAATCTACCATATTGAGTAATATTGATTTTAATTTTTGCCGATCTGGCTCCATTTCGGATTTGATTACGCTAGTAAGTTAACATTTTCCAATATCTTTGATTCTAGTAATACATGAAAATGTTTACAGATATTTATCTAGGTAAATAATAAAAATATTATATTCAGTCGTAATTATCGTCAAGGCTGCTTTAAAATCTGTCATTTTCTTGAAATGGATGGATGAAATGTATTGTATTTTCTTTGCTTTATCAAGTAGATGTGCAAGTCACAAGGTGATATTAACCTTAGCACCTTTCAAATTAGAATTTAATTTATGAAAGGGAAACCAGGGACTTCATTAATCTTGATGGTAATGCATACTGACAAGAGAAATGTCTGCACATATAAATTCATTAGTATGACCTATTGTATGTATTCAATGCATTTTTTCTTTCATTTGTTGATTACATGTAGCATGTATGCATCTTAAATTGACAGATGTACAGAACCCCACATACATTATCAGATGATATAGAAATATGTCACATATTTTCCATATTATCTACTAATGTATGCAACCTCTCTGGTGTTATAGATGGATATATGGACTCTTACCCACCATGCAGCTTGACTGATGTAGAATCTATGACATATTTACATGTACTAATAATCATGATTATTTTCTTTCTAGCGTTACATGCTTTGGGATCTACTACTTCCAGGCTAATGACACTTCCCACACCGTCAACTCCGGCTGATCCACAAACACCTCCCTCTAGCCTGCCACTATGCTACCAAGCTGAGCATCCCCTACCATCACCAGCATTTTGATTCTGGCGGCAACCCCTGTTGACACACCTATAGATGACTGACCTTCAGAGTTGTCTGATATTCCACAAAAAAGGGCCCCACAGAAGTAGCCTTAATAAAATTGATTTCACCGTTAAAAAATGTTAATTGTTATTTTGATCTATTTTCATGTTCCCTACATCTACAGTTGCAGGTGGACATGTCCTCTCCCCCATTTATAATGCATCGTGTACAATGGGGGTGATGGTGCCCAGGCTTGTTTAAAAATAAAAAATAAAAAAAAAAGTGTACAAAAAAAATAAAGTGTGGGCAAAAGGGGCAGTTGCCCAGGGCCCATTCACTCCTGGGAGCCCAAACCAGCTGCCCCATGGGCCCCTTGCCCGCGTCACTGTCTCACATGGAGACAGTCACGATCGGTCAGCAGCCGGCAGCGGATGCGGACCCAGCTTTCTGATTTTCTCCATGCAGCGTGCTTGCATGAAACACTGCAGAAGAGACGAGCAGCATCCAGGTAAGTACTGGGGAAGGGGGGAGGAGTGGTTATTGGCTGTGGCATATTAATGGTCAAATTACCAGTGGCTTATTAATGGTCAAATTGTCAGTGGCATATTAATGGTCAAATTGGCAGTGGAATATTAATAGACAAATTATCAGTGGCATATTAATGGATAAACTAAAACTGGCTGTGGCATATAAAGTCTTGGATCTGCAGTGTGGGTAATGGGGCAGCACCAAATCCTGTGCAATACAGGTGATGGGGTGTATTTAAATCATTGGCATGATATAGAAAGACATAAGAGGGGGTGGGTGCTTAAACTCCCGAGAACAAACAGTACTGCAATAGTCTGTCCTGTAGGATAATACCTACTCGGGAGAGCAACTCCATTTTTTGCCTGCTTACACCATTGCAAATGAACCACTCCATTAGCATATCAGACTGATCCCACCCATAAGGGCAGTCCAGAAACCCGAAATGCATGGCTAGTACCCTCTACAAGAGGAACACAGCAAACCACAGACGTACGTTTCGGCCTTGTCAGTGTGGTATGGCTGATGATCCTCTAGGTGCAAGCAGGCCAGGGACCCACGGCCATAGGCATACCCTGTTACTTATGGCGACATAAGAGGGGGTGGGTGCTTAAACTCCCGAGAACAAACAGTACTGCAATAGTCTGTCCTGTAGGATAATACCTACTCGGGAGATCTGGACTGCCCTTATGGGTGGGATCAGTCTGATATGCTAATGGAGTGGTTTCTTTGCAATGGTGTAAGCAGGCAAAAAATGGAGTTGCTCTCCCGAGTAGGTATTATCCTACAGGACAGACTATTGCAGTACTGTTTGTTCTCGGGAGTTTAAGCACCCACCCCCTCTTATGTTGCCATGATATAGAAAGTCCTGGATAAAATTACTTTGGGAGGGTGGGAGTTCGAGAGGGAGAAATGGGGAGGTAGTTAGATATTTATTATGCATGGGGCAGCCCCTGGCACATAGAGGGCTTGGGATTCAATCAGAATGCCATTATTCCATTACCAGTGCTTTAACGCACTACACTTTTGCGGCCCCTGTTTTAGATGAATGGCACGCTATTCCAAAAGGTTAAATGTCCCACATCTGCAAGGGGCATATAATCCAGGCCAATATCTTCAATATCTGCAATAACTCACCAAGAGCTGAAAATCTGCTTAATACATTTAATCGCATGCAAAACACAGGCAAACAAATGGAATATACAACATGGTCAAATAAGATTAAAATCTCCAGCTATGTGAGAAGGCCAGAATTTTTACAGAAAACATCTCAGTAAGCATCAAAAAGCTCCACAGGAGATTAAAGGCAAGTAGGTGCAACACTGAACACTTCAACCTCAAACATGAATAGCAAGCTATTTTGTACTCACTGCCATGGATGAACACAAGAAGCAGGCAATGAGGCTCTTCAGGGTAAGCTACTGACTTACCAGTTCTCAAGCAGAGTATTATTGTAATTCATTATGTTTAGTGCACTCAAGGTTTCCAATAAACCATTATTTACATAATGAGAATATCCAAAACATGATCTTGCCCTATTTATCCTAAACTACCTATGTATCGTATTAGAAGGTTTTTAGAAAGTAGTTGCCTATCATTTATCCTGGGGTGCACTTAGGAGAAATATGGGAAAAGGGTTTTTTTCTTCATTAGCTTGATTCATACATGTGACAAATATATTTTAGGTTGGGAATAATTTCACATACAAAGGGAACTCATAAATGTGGCTCTCCGGTGAGTTTTTTTTGTTATTTTGGAAATGCTCTTTGTGCTGCAGCCTAGTAACATTTATTTATATAATCCTAACAATGTATGTAGCGCTTTGGGGTAGGAAGCCTTTGGCACTCCAGATGTTGTAGACTATATCTTCCATATTGCCCTTAAAGCTGTAATTCTGGCAAAGCATCAAGGGAAATGGAGTCCGCAACATCTGGAGTGCCATAGGTTGCCTACCTCTTAGGTTAGAGCATAAAAGTGAGTTACAGACAAAATTAGATAAGCATATTCAGGCTAAAACATGAGGCAGAGGGCTCTGCTCGCAAACTCTAGAGGGAATGGGGAACATATAAGGTGAGTGAAGAGGCAGGAGGGGAGGAGGTAGGAAAATATAAAAATAAACTGTGACAATTGAAGGCATTGGGGGACTGAGACAGCTGATTACTAAATAGGTGGTCTAGGTAGGTTGATTAACCTCTTGGCGACAATGTACGTAACAGGTACGTCACGAAAAACATGTCATTGGTACCCATTATGTCCTTCTGTGAAACCCGCATAGACAGTGATCAATGATCACTGCCCATGTTTTGATGGTGTTGCTATGAGGCCTCGATGTTGAAAAAATATGGCTGCCATGTGCACCGCAATCACTCTATGTTTCTCCATTATGCAGCTACACCTATCCATTGCCCTATAGCCCTGGAGGCAGTTAGCAACATTGCATTGAAAAAAAATCCAAATCTAAATGAACCCTAGATCTCTGGTTATGGTTGCAGTGTTAGGGTTACAGATGGGTTAGGGTTAGAATTAGTGTTAATTCTAGGGTTAGTGCTAAGTTATGGTGAAAATTATGGTTGGGGTCAAAATGTCACAAAAACATATAAACATTGGTATTTCTAAACTCAATTTAGACAAATACAAAAAGGACAAATATTAGAAACTATTCAGATGTGGTCTTTTTTACCATTTGCAATTGTGTAAAAGATTTTTCAGGTCATAGGTATAAAAAAAGCTTTGTATTTTACATTTTTTCATCATATGAATTTTTGTAGCAAATTATATGATATGATGAAAATAATGGCATCTAAAGAAAACCCTTTTATGGCGATAAAAACATTTAATGTGTAGGTACATTAAATGGAAAAGTACAGATAAACACAAACACCACAGAAATAATACAGCCGTTGTCATAAAGGGTATAAAAATGTCAAAACAGTCTTGATATTAAGGGGTTACTGGGGGACACTGAAGTGTGACAAAAAATAGTTAAAGTAATTAATTAAGAGAGAAAGCAAGAGATAAATTATTTAAAAATCTATTTTAACATGGTGTTTACCAGAGGGTACAGGATACAAGTTATTTTAGAAGACAATTACTTGGGGGTGATGGGTGTAGATGTTATTGTTGTGTGTTGAGATCATGGAATGGCTCAGGAATCTGTATTGAACAGTCTGAGTCCAATTACAGGTGGCTCCAGGCTAATTTCCACTCACAGAAAAGTTAAAGACTTGTGTTCAGAGAATTTTGTGAGTGCGGGCTCATCACATGTTAAAATAGTGCCGGTTCACCACATATACCAATTACATAGTTGCCAACATTGACCATGTTTCCAGGGACACTTATCTGTTCCACATGCAGCACAAAACCATGAAAAGTGCAGCCCGGCAGTATGTAGGATGTATATACATAGAGACACAATCCAATTAATTAATCAGGGTGGATATCTCATAGGGATGTAAAAAGCAACACCAGAAAATAAGATTATTTCGCCTGAGCAAGCCAACATCAGAGCCAGTGAAACGCATTGAGACCAAGCCCTTTTGAAGTTCCAGTACCTGATTACCCCATCCAGATGGCAGAAGAAGGGAGTTGGACTATCAGGACTTTATACACAAGTTGCACTTTATGTGCTTTTGTTTGTTAGAAGTGTATTCTGTTTTTATTATTGCCACTTTTTATGTATTACTGCACAATGGATTTTCTATATATCTTTTAGACCGTGGATATAAATCAGAAGATTTTATACTTTGATAAGCCTGATATCCTCCACCGTTTGTGAGTGCAACAACTTTATATTACCAGCTGACACATTGTTCCTGTACTGTATCACAGTATGCATGTTTCTTTTTTTCTCCTATACATGTGCCTCTGCTTTGTTGTGTTTTGGAGATCCCACATAGGACCTACCATGATTAACTCATTGGATTGTGTCTGTGCGTATATGCATCATACATACTGCCGGGCTGCACTTTGCATGCTATTTCTGCAAATATGTGTCCCTGGAAACATGGCCGATGTTGGCAACTATGCAATTAGTTATTGCCAGATAGTAATAGCGGCAGACCTTAACTTGCTGGAGCAGTATCATATATCATCCTTTATTTCTGGGAGCCATTTACATTTGTACACAACAGTTTTTTGTGTGGCTACGTTTGTTGCAAGGAGGCCTAAATGTTGCTACTTTATTTCTAATAAAAAAAATTCTTGTATTTACCACCTTGATTTACAATACAACTTTCAGTCACCTCTCTGAAAAGCTCCAGCATGCTGTGAGTAAGATGTGAAAGTGCAATTTGAGCCACACACTGGATCAGGATGGGGTTCCCTCTGTCAAGCTTGCAGACTATTTATTGTACTTTCTGAGTATATTAAAGGATTCTTTATTTGAAGATGCTGCTTCGAGCCTGTTTTGTGCGGTCATCCAGATTGGATTTTTTTTTTTAATCTAATCTGGCTCGGTAGTTTAACAATAAGTGCACACTTTATTGAGCACTATTGGGTGCTTTGGGGATTTGGGTTGCATCCCTGTGCACGGTTAACCATTTACTGGAAAAATGTACAATGTTTTCATGTTTGTGCAGAAACATTTGCTCATTTATTCTTATTTGTATATTATGTGACTGCACCGATTATGTTATACGCATGGTCAATAGTACAGTGACCACTCGCAAACAGACTGACAGAGGAAGGAGATCCTAGTATACATTGACTGTGTAGTGACTGATGTGAAACCTTCTCCTCCGCATTAGCCCAGACCACCACTCTATTGTCTATGTCATTGTAAGTGCTGTCATATACAAAAGAACTGGAATCTGGAGGAGAGCCTAACTGGATTAGCATCCAGGGCAACATTTCCACCGCCACATCCAAATGGATTAGCCCCTCTACAACTAGCAGGTATCACTCATCTGTCGGCAGGCGTAAGGGAAGCTTCTTCATTGTCGAGGGGAGATGTGTTAGGAATAGCCAGAAAAGGAAATGCCATGCACCTATTGGTACTCCTGATTGGTTGCCACCCCCGCTAGTATGCCTGGTAATTGGGATAACAAAGGAGAGACGGTACCTGAAAGGTGAGAGCAGGAAATATGCTAGTATCCTTACCTGGCTACAGTCTCCTCTGCTTGTCTCTATCATAAAAAAGGTACCTAGGATATTTCAAATCTGAGCGCTGCTCCGACCCCTAGTGATTTAACTGTTAAGTAACTCTTCCACACAGAAGGTGGTCTATTAGTTGTCTATACCACATTCTATGCCCAGAGCTGCACAATCACTCACAAGAGCAGTTAATGGGGGGTTAAACCCTAAAAAGGATTATATGCCTTTTAAAAGACTTTCCCTAATGCTTACCTTTTATCTTGGTCTAATGCTGGACTAAACATCTTACCTAAATCCTCAGCATGTTCTGTGATCCTTCTTATACTGCAGTGCCAACATCTTGTGCCCCTCTCACTATCTGCCTACTTTCTTTTACTGCAATTATAGAATCCATTAAGGATACTTAATCAACACCTTCTAGGATAATAGAACTGGAGATTATTTTTTGCCCACCACTACTCGAAAGTACTATAATAATGGTGTATTCTAACAATAAATCCTTTTTTTAAGTTTAGTAGACATGTGCAAAACTAAAATTTTTATTTTTTCGTTTTTGTCCATTCGGACGAAAATGTTATTTATTTCGTCTAAAACGAATTTCGTTCATTACTGCATTCGTTTCAGATGAAATTTGTTCATTATTTTCGTTTCGTTCGGTTTATAGAATAGCAATAGCATTACATGTATTCTATAAACCGAAAGTCTATAAACCGAATGTCGTTCGGTTTATAGACTTTCGGCTTATGGAATACATGTAATACTATTGGCTTTCTATAAACCGAACTAGAGTCCCCATTCATAAGAATTTCTTATGAATGGGGACTCTAGTTCGGTTTATAGAAAGCCAATAGTATTACATGTATTCCATAAGCCGAAAGTCTATAAACCGAACGACGTTCGGTTTATAGACTTTTGGTTTATAGAATAGCAATAGCATTACATGTATTCTATAAACCGAAAGTCTATAAACCGAAAGTCGTTACCATACTATAGCTTTGAAAAGATTGTATATATTGAGTGTGCTGATCCCTGTGGAATGAATATAACTATTTGGTCATTTCAGCAGCAGCCCCTTATAATAAATGCTAGTTCAGGTGAGTGCTTCCCTTGTTTTATTCCCTTCTACTACAGTGTCACACTGCCTAGTTTTTTATATTAGCATTCACATTCACATTTGCAATCACATATAACTTCCTAACTGTTCACCATATCAATAGAATTCACTTCTACTTTATTAGCATTTAGCATTGCCATTCCCAAATACTATCCTCTCGCCCATCCTACATGATTGTCTCACAGACACACCACTTGGAACGATCGATTTGCCGAAATCCTTGTTGTTTTTTTTGGCTATGGGATCTTTGCAGAAGTTGATAAAACAGGGAAAATTGGCCTTCAATATATAATAAAACAATATTTGGGTTTTAATCCCATTTTACTATCCATAAGTGTCACATAATGGAAACAAGTAGTCATACATTATAAAATAAACTTACATGATAAAATCAAAGTACACATCTGAAATCTATAGCACAAATTACCCCATTTTCATATATATTATATTGTCATACATATATTAATTCCTTCTTACTAATGTTAAAACAATTGTAAGAAAGATTAATTTATGTATGACTATAAAGGTGAGCTACTGTATAAAATATGACTGTTAGCTCTAATGTATCTTATTGGATGAGCCAAGTCAGGGTGTATTTTATGTTATTACTGGTTAGGAAACCATTTACTGATAAAACCATTCAATTTCTTTACACTAAAATGCAATCTCACTGATATTAAACAATGTCTGTAAATGTCAGTTTGACATGAGTTCCATCATATATTATCGAGGCCTATAAATCTTTTTTTTTTTTTTTTTTTAGGTATGCCCAGTTATGCTATACACACATGAAGAGTATGATTTATTTATTATTTTGCATTTTCTTTTTAAGGATTAGGAGTGATTTGCCACATTAATATTGTAAATGTGAACATCTCCAGTATTACCATATTTGCTTGAATATAAGACGACCCTGATTATAAGACAACCCCCCAAACTTTGGATATTCCTTTAGGAGAAAAACTAAAAGCCTGAATATAAGACTACCCTATAGGAAAAAAGTTTAACTTGTATATATTCACATGTAAATTGCTTTTTCATATTTAATAAAAACTTATGATATAAAAAAATGAATTTCTTGTTTTTATTTACCTTTTATGTGCCAATGCTGCCCATATCCCCCAGACTTACCCAATGCTCCCCCCAAAGGTGTCTGTCTCTCTCCCCCATCCTCCCTCCAATGTTGTCTGACTCTCTCCCCCACCCTCCCCCCAGCGTTGTCTGTCTCTCTCCCCCACCCTCCCCCAAGTTGTCTGTCTCTCTCCCCCACCATCCCCCCAATGTTGTCTGTCTCTCTCCCCCACCATCCCCCCAGTGTTGTCTGTCTCTCTCCCCCACCTTCCGCCCAATGTTGTCTGTCTCCCCCCCCCTCCCTCCCCCCAACATAGCCTCCCTGGTGGCTAGTGGGGGCAGCCAAGGGATGTCTGCACGATACGCGCAGACATCCTCCGCTGCTGCCCGGCACTTCCGCCGGGACTTTTATGATGAAGCCGGAAGGACCCGGCTTCATCATAGAAGACCCGGCGGTCGTGCCGGTGGCAGCGGAGGATGTCTGCGCGTATCGTGCAGACATCCACCGGCTGTTAGCAAGGGGGATCCAGGTCCCCTGCAGCTCTGCGGGGGACCTGGATCCCAGTCTTATAATCTGACCTCGATTTGAGGTCAGATTATAAAACGACCTCGAATATAAGCATTTTCTCTGAAAAAAACCTTGTCTCATATTCAAGTAAATACGGTAGTTTGGGATTTCTGTTGTAAGAACACACTGGGGGATATGTATGACTCATCCCCCATATGAAAGTGTTAAATAAAAATGCACAATCTCTCTCTTAAATATATATATAATACCACCTGCAATTTCTTTTATGTCCTGACATTTCTATATGTGGATCATAGCACCAAAAAATTATGTTGCAAATGATGTCTGCCTCTTTATTTATTCATGGATAGCATGGCGCTAAATGCACCAAAGCCACCTGAAAGTGCAGTATACATAGAAACATAGAATGTGTCGGCTTATAAGAACCATCCGGTCCATCTAATCTGCCCAATTTTCTAAATATTTTTATTAGTCCCTGGTTCCCTATCTTATAGCTAGGATATCCTTGTGTCTATCCCACGCATGCTTAAACTCCTTCACTGTGTTTACATCTACCACTTCCGCTGGAAGGCTATTCCATACATCCACTACCCTATCAGTAAGTAATACTTCCTGATATTACTTATAAATATTTGCCCCTCTAATTTAAGACTATGTCCTCTTGTTGTGGTAGCTTTTCTTCTTTTAAATATGCTCTCCTCCATTAGTGTGTTGATTCCCTTAATGTATTTAAATGTGTCTTTCCTCCAAGCTATACATGTTACCTTTTCTGGTAAGTTTTATCCTTCCTCCCATGAACCAGTGCCCTTTTATGAACTTTCTCCAAAGTATCAATATCCTTCAGGAGATACGGTCTCCAGTACTACGTACAATGAGGTCTCACCAGTGCCCTGTACAATGGCACTTCCCTCTTTCTTCTGCTAATATCTGCAACCAAGCATTCTAGCATTTCTTGCTGCTCTATTACATTCTCTACCTACCTTTAACAGTGAGTTTGGGGACATTCTAGTCCCCAAACTCACTTTGGTGCAAGATGAAGATTATTGCTTGTACAGAGGCTTTTTTTTCTAGTGTGATTTGATGCAGGCATTCTGATAAATCACATTTTTTAATAATTGGCTCAAGCCATACCCAGTGATTACGCTGCATGTTTACTGCAGGTGCAGCAGCAATGATTATATAGACACTGAGAATATAAAATTGTTTTTCATTTAGTCACTTCCTGTGCTCTTGGAATTGAATACATTGTGTGGACTGTGATAAACTTGTTCTTGTACACAGTAGGATCTCTTAACAGTGCAACACATTGTCTGATTACATCACTAGAGAAACAGAATTTTTGAATGAAATTATTCTCTTTGGTTCCTGCAGCAAAAAAAAAGGAAATTACTTTTACTCAGCTAGTGTGGGCAGTCTCTGATTCTGGTAAAGTATTTTATACTTTAACCCCTTCAGGACAATGGTTTCCTTTGTTTTTATGTCCTTTCTTGGCAATAGCTTTTTTTCTACTTTAGCTATGTGTTCATTTAAATTAAAGTGTAAGCATGCTATTTTAATGAACCCCACATACAATATATTTTTTTAAGGAAAGATAGGGTTTTATTTTGAAACCGTTTTTAAGATTTGACCCTTTGTGTAATGTATACAATTTAATAAAGAGTGTAAGAAAAACGTGTTATTTTGTGGGGGAGGTTTATTACATTTTTTTCTGGGACACAGTACATTTCTCTCCTCTCTCTCTCTCTGACACAAGATACAAATGTATCAGGGAGAGAAAGGAAAGATTTTGACAATCAGTGTTCTTACAGAACTGATTGTTATTTAATGTATTTTTTGCATTTATTACATTTGGCTGATTTCCACAGTGATCACATAAATAAATGCAAAAAATAATGGTTGACCCTGGTCCGCCTAACTGTTAAGGCAACCAGGATCAACTTTCCCCATCTCTCCCCCCAAATTTGGGGGAGGATGGCAATGGATTGTGGTTAGCGTTTTCTCAATCCTCACTGCAATGGCTGAGACAGCCTGTCTCATCTATTGCAGGTAAGACAGCCCATTTTTTGGGGGGTGTTTCAGACTTGCCTCTATCAAATTTACTCTGATAGAGTGATGCCTTCACTCGTGAAGCATCCAGCAAAGCTGAAAATAGTGTGAATGGTGCCAAAAACGCTGCATTTGTACTATTTTAAATGCAGCCCGTACATTGTCACCAATGCATTGCATTGTTAAGGCCCCTACATGTACGGCATTGTCGTGAACGGGTTAAGCAATGCAAAATGTAACACATGCTTTTTAACATTTGCATTAAGATTTGGAAGATGCATTTTGGGAACTAGACAGTCCCTTTAAGTCCTCTGAAGTTGTTACTCCTAAATCACTTTCCTCAGATGTTGAGGTATACACTTTTCAGCTTTTGACTAAGCGCTTACATCGCGGAACACATCAAGCTTGCTGTGTGTACATCCTCAATCCTTCTCACTGTGTTGATGCAATTCAATAAATTTCTACGACAAGCAATAATGGGAGTGCTTTCTTTCATCTTTTTTGTTGGTTAGTCTTTAATGCTAGTCGAGTACTCTTTAAAGTTAGCACAGGTATTGCAGGGACACCAGGCAAATAACACAAATGCTCACATGGTATTTGTGCTTGGCTAAACATTTTTAAAATGTATCTGACCAATTTTTGTTATTGTTACTTCTATTTTTTATTTTTCTACTTTATGTTAAGTACAGTGTAAATGATTATGAAATTTTCTTTGGAGTAAGATTAGTTTAGATGTAGTCAGTTTAATTGTTGCTTAAATCTTGTATAATTACTCAGTGATGTGCTTATCACCAAGATATTTTTAATGATACATTAATTAAGCAATGTAGTCAACCCACTTGCTCTGACTGATTGACATCTATTTGAGAAACTCTGCAGGATGAAAGTCATAAAATAACTTTTTGGCAAGAGTGAAAGAGATAAAGTGAGTAAAACAAAACTCTCATAAAAAAAGTTTTTAGCCAAAGTGGATGAGATAAAGAGAGTTTTAATTACATAAAGAACTTGATGTTTTCTTTCCATTTCAACCTATATTGTTGGGGGGAGGGGGGGGGGGGGAAATCGATTTTAGCATATTTAACATTAAAAGTTTAAATAAGAGAATAAACATACTTTCATGGTAATGTCCTTTAAATGTGGATTAGAACAATATATATATACATGTACTCACTTATTTGCAGCAACTTTATTTGGCATGTTTGATTTCTTACTGAAAACACTGCATTGAATCAGTTTGTTCTAATTAAAATAAGTTGTAACAATAATTTTTAGGACCATATCACAGATTGTCTTTTATAGGCATGCTGCCTTTATGGGGGATGGATAGCACAAAGAGTTAGGTTACTGTAAAGAAGTAGAAGTCCGGATTCCCAGCTTGAATTATTTTTTCCAAGCTAGAAAACAGGCACAAGAAAAATAAATAGTTTTGTGATATGACAGCATATTCCAAAGTATTTTATATCTAAATAACAATAGATAAAGTGTTGATAAAAAAAAAAAACTGCACATCTTTACATGAAATATAGGGCATGCACATGTGTTCAAGTAGTTATGTCCTTAGCCGTGAAACACTGTTCCCTTTAAGTCTGTAGTAAGTAACCTTTAGCACTTCAGCTGTTTTGGACTGCAGCTACCATGATGCTTTCATCACCGGCACTTTAATAGTTAAACCAATAGCAATAAATCTCAATGAGAACATGATAAATGCATAAATCACTACAAAAAATCTAATGTTGCGACAAAACTTCTGAATGAATTGTGGAATTACAACTCATTAACTATTTCAGTGCTGTTGTGCACAAAATGGGGACAACTAGCTATATATTGACATTATTATCATGTCAGTTACCAACCACTGGCGTTGAATTAAATTATATCACCAATGTAGCCATTTTTTTTTTCTTTTTTACAAAAACACATTCAGTCTCAAATCAGTTAGTTCACAGTTACTTGTAGGACAATAACTGACTTCCCCCAACAGACCTCATGTGAAGATGGAGAGACATGGCTCTACTTTTTTTCTTTTTGTTATGTAGGGGAGAGGTAGAAGAATAACCAAGGGGGCTGCCGTCACGTGGTGTACATATCTCCCCCGCCTGCTTATTCCCCTCCTCCTAGTCATTTTCTCTCTCCTCCTCCTCCTCCCCTGCTCCACTCACTCCCTTTGTTGTTGCCAGCAGCCACACGTATTGCACCCATCTCGTGGCTGGTGACAGGCTGTTCCCCGCAACAATACCCCAGAAGGGCAATAAAGGGGCAATCTGTGCAGCCCAGGACGAAGGGAGGGACAATAAGACAGGAGACTGGCAATGTGAAGAACATAGACCCTTTTTTCTCTCAGGGCATTGAGGATGGGTGACAGCTCCCTTGTTAATTGGCAGTAAGTGTGGTTCTGGTGCCAGAATATACATGCAGCTGCAAGCTTACAAGGCTATCAACCCCTATGTATTGTATGAGTATTGATAGTAATAGTTTGAAGTCATTCCAGTAATATCAGAGCCACACACAGGCAGGAGTAGAAGAAGAGGAGTGACAGGCTGCAGGGGATGCACAATAATTGCTCTGTGTTGGAGAAGCAAGAAAAGAATCTGGCTTGTGCTATTTGCTGTTATTGATGCTCCTGGCCTGTTGGAGCCAGCTATCACCCTTACCCCAACCGCTTCCTTCATCAGCAACATCCTCACGATGGTGGAAGGACTGCACCCTGCCTCTGCTTCCAGGCTGATGGGACCCCTGGCTTTCTTGTCCACTTCTTCCATGCTGTTTCTCTTAGCTTTCTCAGGCGCTCAGGCGTCCAACCAGCTTCCCAGCGAGTGTCAGAATGGCAAAGGCAAGGGCATTAACTGCTCAGGTAAGAGAAGCATCCATTCATTCACATCTTTACAACTGTGAGCATCCATCTGGGTGAATTGGATACGACTCTCTATGTATATAGGTCAGTAATGGCTAACATTTGGCACTCCAACTGATATGGACTACATTACCCATGATACTCAGCCAACTGGCTGATCATCAAACGAAGGGAAGTCCACGTCACCTGGAGTGCTCAAGGTTAGCCATCACTGATATAGATGCATACCGTTATCCAAATCTAGAAAAATATATATTAATAGGTAGAATTATGAATGTAAATATAGTGCAGGTATCCATTATTATAATATTCAAAATGGGCAATGTCTATCTATCTGTAAATATGTGTGTATAATTCTAAACTCCAATTTCATTTATTATTATTGTACTTTTACAATACATACGTGTTCTGGTATGTCATGTATACATGTATGTACGCGTGATGCTGTGAATTTCATTACATGCATAATAAAATACAGTGTGTGTATGAATATCTTTATATACTTTGGTTTTGTGTGGATAACATTTAATACCTTGTTACACGTATATATGTAAATAGATATATGTAAGTGACTAGCCCTCCCACCTTTTAAACAAAGACCACTGGGCTACCCTATAACACAGCACAATTGTTTTAAGATATTCTTGACTCAGTGATGCTGTGAACAAAAGGATGCTCACTCAGTCCTTCTGTGCTGGTTACAGTGTGAAGGGAAATGATCCATCAATGCCTGCTCACTGGCAGGTGGATGGCTGTGGTGTTAATAAATAAACCGCACCCCTTGAAGAATTTTCCTGGGGTCTTTCTGTGTTTTTGTGTCACTTTCTGCATAACTCATGCTTCTGCAACTAGCCAAAAAAGCCGAGACTGTGACACGTGATCTGACCCTTAGGACTGGAATTGACAGAAAGATGATTGTTCTGGGCAGATCAAATAAATAAATAAAGGGAGACCAGCTGCTCCTCTCATGCAAAAAGTCCAATTTCTTTCTGCCTCTGATCACATCTGTGGGTCTTGTGCCCATCATGACAAGACTGTCCTGATATCATTAGCGAAAGTATAAGATTACATCTGAGGTATTTTCATGTTGTTTTTTTTCTTCTCTTGAGAAGTTCTCTATAATTTCTTTGACATTCGACTCCAGATTGATGTATCCAAGGAGTAAAATTAAGTTTTGGCCATCCTCATTTATTCATGCAGGGTTCATTTTTTACATCCCTGGAGAGATACTTCACAATGGCACAATCACTGCTACATATGCTAATAAGTGTAAATCTTGAACAAAGTCTCAGTTCAACCCACAGTTTATATTCTGCCTATAAAAGAGTATAGATGCGTGTATATCACATTTAAAAAAAAGAGTGCAATCTATAAATGTGTCCTTTATTATGTAATATTTTATTATTATTTTATTATTCTTGGCATAGAAAAAAGCTTTGAGTGCTGTGTGGTGTCTTTGTATTTCAGATTTAACAATAGAAAATGAATATAATTGCTGTAATTTAAAAGACCCTTAATGTGTTTTTGGATTTTGAGTGGTGATTATATTACATTGAGGATTGTATTTTGGGTTTAGATAGATTAAAGATAGAGGAGGACAACATACTGTGTTTTAAACTTTGATTTATTCATTAACTAATCCTATTGTTCACCGTGCATCCTTGTTTTTTTCATAGGTTAATGAATTTCCCTCCTTCTCATTATACATACTACCTCAGTAGGCGTGCTGAATAACAATCGATTATATTCATGCATCTGTACTTACAATAGTGTTTTCTTATTGGCTTGATGGAATCCTATTGTTAAAAATCTGATATGTCCTATTTCCACTTGTGATGTAATTAGTTTTGTGAAAAAAAGGTTAACAGGTTAGTGTGTTCCTGTTATGAACAGCGTGTTTTGACAAGGTATATAGGTCATGTGACCATACTGAAGACAATTACATTGCTGGAGAGATCATAACAGAATAGTAAAATAAAAACAAAAATGTGGTTTTTTTTTTTTAATTCGGGTGTTATTTGACACGGGGTAGAATTATGACATGTTATCAAGTGGCCTGGAGCTGTGTGTATTTAAAAAAACAATATTACTAAAAACTAAACAAAATCTTAACAAACAGGATGGACATTATGTAGCCTATTACTCATTAAAGGCAAACAAAAGTATAACATTTGTTATACCGTAAATGCCAGAACAGCGAGAGTGTAATTTAAAGAGTGTTTTTAAATTGCCTTTATTTTGGTGTGGAGCAGTAAAATTCAGTGTAATAAATATTCTGTATCTAAATTTTAAAGATAACTGCAGATTTAATTAACATGATAATTACAATCTGCCTGTAGAATAGGGATGGGCTTGACAAATCTCAGGAGCCAGGGTTGCTCCTAAAATCTTTACTTCTGTCTATGGAAGACACAGTACCTGGCTCCTAAAAATAGGTTGGTCTGCTTGGCTCCCGAAGTCTACAAATATTTGTTAAGCCCTGGAAAAAACCTTCGCTTGGCTCTCAGGTAACTTGCTTTAAATTTTTAAGATGACCTGCAAACAAGGCTGCATTGGCAAATCTTGTGAACTAGGTTCCCACAATTTCTAAGTAACAGTTCGTACCAGTATAACCTCAGCCTAGCATTTGCAACCTCAACCTGCAATCTCAACTGAATCTTACAAATGGTCCTGCTTGAGAACAGGTGTATCAGAAATAGATATGCCGCTGACCTTCTTACATTGTACCAGTCTCTGTCAGCATAAATTAATAAGACTTGATTACACTAATCATACATAATTACATTAAATGCAGTCCATGTAAAAAAGTACCCTGCATCATGTTTTGTCTGTCTACAGTTTAAAAGATTTAACCTCCATGCCTGTAATAGCTAATATAATATTTGTCAAATATGTTTGTTTTCCTTTATATATATATGTTGTTATCATTTCACAATTTGTAGTAACTCTCAAACAATAATTCATTTTTTTTGAAAATGAAGCTTACAAACATATTCATTTCTGAGACTGTGTAATTCGATGATTGTACCAAAGTTATGATTATTTGCAATTATTTTCTTTCTTATATCTTTGCATTGCATGTTTAAGTACTCAGTTATCTAGGCAATGTTTATACTACAAATAGAGAGAATAAAAAAAAATATTAAAATAGATCTATACATTGTGTTAACAGAATTGCAAGCAAATGCACAAATTGGGATAAAAATGTTACATTACCTTTATGACATTACCTTGTACCTTGATATGCAAATGGACTACATCCAAGGTGATGCCATATAATCCACTAACACTTTAAAAACACATTTCTCTCTTGAGTCATGCATTTGCTTGCAATGCTGCTAAAACAATGTATAGATTATTTTGATCAATTTTTGTTCTCTACAGTCACAGTGTAATCAGATGACAGAAGTTCTTAAATAAGCACATGATGAGTAAAGAAAAATAATATTTTGAACATTTAGTCAGATAAAGAATATCTTCTTCAGTTATATTTGCTGCACATTCTGGACCTACTGTGGATCAGTCTCTGTAGTTACTGAACCACGACAGATGTGGGGTATAATATAGTATTTGCCAGTGTAAGATGTATTTTTATTATAAATTCGTTGCAAATGAAATATAGTTTTATTTTTTAAACCACCAAAAGTTTCTAATAACATACATCAATAGCCATATTCACATTAAATGAGAATATATTATTTTTCTAGTTTTAACAACATCTCTACACCTTTCAGCTGTATCCCCAGAATACAAAAGCATGTAGCACTATAGGCTGTGATTGGATTAATACTGTGTTCTGCTAAAACAAAATGAGAAAATTATATTCTTTTTTCAA
Source organism: Pelodytes ibericus (assembly GCA_036172795.1). Taxonomy (NCBI): domain Eukaryota; kingdom Metazoa; phylum Chordata; class Amphibia; order Anura; family Pelodytidae; genus Pelodytes; species Pelodytes ibericus. The sequence continues at coordinate 122,746,395 of CM069859.1, forward strand.
TGGAAAAAAAAAACATAAATCTTACATATTTTGAAAATATTTAATCCATGGTAAATATAGAATACTCCAGGGGAGGCACTTAATGAGCACACCAGCTATATAGAAATGACCAAAAACTGAGATTTGTTCAGGCAGCTGCACATCTAATCGTTATCAGTGTGACAAAATGCTAGGTTCACAATTTTAATGTTCCCTTAATGCAAATGAAATAATGGAAATTGGTAGAGCCTTTGGCATTGAGACAGCTGTGTTGGAGAATTTTTCCAACTTGCCTACTTTGGCCTAACGTTTGAAATTCCCATCTCAGTTCCCTGCAATTATCTCTTTATTGCGTAGACCCTATAGTCTAATTCTGTTTCCTTATCCCCCTATGGTAATATACTCACAAGAGTAGAAATGGAAAAAGGCACTTCAAAAGATCTTGCCAGGGCTCTTATCCAGCCTCCAACTTAGGACCACTAATCTCAGAGGAAGTGAGAGACAACTTTGCCCCTCCCAGGCGAATCGGGACACTGGGGGTGGAGTCTGGAGAGCGGGGTGACACCAGGGGGCAGAGTCTGGGGAGCGGGTGTCAGTGCTACCGCTCATGTGCGGTAATACTGTCAGCCACTTTAGATCCTGGCATCTGAAGCCAGGATCGCTACTGCGCATGTGCAGTAAGCATTCTCTGGTATCTGGGACACCGAAGAATGCGAATAGGACCGCGGGATTGTGGTCCTCAGTCCTGCTGTCCCACTGAGCTCTACTTCTGTCCTAAAAAGTGGGACAGAGGTAGAGCATGGCGGGACAGCTGGACATAGCTCCCAAATCGGGACTGTCCCGTGCAAAGCAGGACTGCTGGGAGGTATGATATATTGTAAAATAATTTATTAGAGAATAAATATCCTTACATGTAAAGAGAATGCTTGACAAGGAAATAATGAAATATACAAATATTGCCAGTTGTTTCTTTGCTTATCAGTAATATATTCTGCATTTCTGGAATGCAAATTAGTATTTAGCTTTCCTGCCTCACACACATTTCTTTTTGATGGATAAGTGTAGCTTTAGAAGAAAATGTCACCTGAAAATGTCTGTACATAAATCAGTTAAAAAAATAATTCACACAGATGTTTATTATTTTAATCTAACCATGCAGTAATAGATGTATCTGTAATTACTGTGTGGTGATGAAACTCTTTTTTCATTCTTGAGATGTCCACCTTAAAATTGCAAAAAACACTGGTGACAACCTGGAGATTGTTGAGTTATGATAAATAGCTCCCAGCATTCCATTGTGTTGGGGAGAGGAAAATAAGGACTACTTAAATGTACAGAGCACCAGGTGAACAAAGGAAACATACATGAAGTATGGTGGTAGAGGGAAATGTACCTCAATACCCAACCCCCATAAACCCCAAAAAATACACCAGACATGGAATGGAGTTAAAATAGGCCACATCATTTATTTAAATAATAGTTAAAACTGTACTAGCCAAAATCTCCAACTTTATTACACTTTAAATAACTTTGTCATTGACGTTAAATAACATAAACACTATATATACAGTTTTAACTTGTTTTCCTCGTCCTTGCCAATCTTATAATATACTCTTTACAAATTGCAACATCACTTATTACCCAAAACATTCCTGGGGTGGTCCTCTCACCCCTCATCCATACCTTTATCTCAACCTTAATTCTTCCTAGGGACCAGCCTCATCCATCTTTCTTAGATCCAGTAACCCCTCCCTTAATTAACTCGACTGGCAAGGACACCCCCGTCTGCTGTGATAAGAGAGATAAACATTAGGACTAATAAGAATATACAAAAAATACAAATTAGGGAGGGAGGATGGGAAAATTACTTCTGGGACGGTAAACTAAAATGGCTTAGGAGGGGAGGGGGAGTCATTTATACCCCATACATACCTAGCCCCTCCCCTTTCCACAGTTAACACATTCATACCTCTCACCCATACGTGACCCCTGTACATTCAGCTTTCCCTTTCCAAGGGATCTAGTTAGTTAGCGAAATATTAGCTAGGTTTCAGAAAACATTACTCAACAGGATTAAAAAAATGAAACCTAATATAAGGGAGCAAATAATAGAACGAGGGGCAACTATGATTTATGAATAAGTACAAAAATAACCCTGTAAACTAATGCAGAAAAGGACACAAACAAGACATATAAAGGGGATGTTGAAAATTTTGCAGGATGGAACCATCATTGGGGATAAGGGAAATGGTCCATGTGTTGAATACTCTCCGTTATAAAAAATAAAAAGGAGTAGTACCGTGTTAGTCAGGAGATACAAATTTATCCTATGTTAAATTATACAAAGAAAATGGAAACCCCAATCCTATCTTAAGCAGATACTTGGATAAGACAAGAAGATATCATTGGGAGCTTAGGCAAAATTAAGATAAATAGAGACCAATAGATAAACCTGGATCAAGTGGCACTCATCCAAGAACTCTTCAAGAACTGAGTGCTGGAGATGCCAGGCCTATCATCTTTTTTTTTATCTCCAAGGTCTCCATTTGCACTGGCTCAGTGCCTCATGGTTGGAGAAAAGCCAATGTTCTGTCATTATTTTAAAAGAACTCACAAACATAAACTGGGAATTATAGGCTTGTAAATTTGACATCAATAGTGAGGGGAATTATCAAAATAACAGGGTGGTTTGTCACAATTGAATTTTCTTTGTTAAAAAAAAAATCTAGTTGTACAAATTAACATAGTATTTTAGAACACTGTTCTCCTTGAACTACATAGATCTTGCCTGGATCTTGTCAAACTAGTGATTTGGGATGCAGATTAAAGCAGTACGCTTCATGTAGAATGTTTATTTCTGTATAATCATTACTTAGGGTACCATAGTATATTGTTCTAGAAGTTGATGTGTCTTGTTCCACAAAACTGGAAATGGTGATAACAATAGGTAATTTTTTAAATGTTATTGTTTTAATAGTAATATTTATTATGCTTATATTAAAGGATAATACAAAAATAAAATAAGTAATATTTTCAATTAAATAATGAACATTCTGAACATATTCTCTAAAAACATTTAGTCTACATTAAATAAATTCCCATGTAGAGCTAAATTAACACAGCACACCATTTTGATCCATAAGGGTCTACTTAATAAAAAGAGAATTACAGGAAATTGAGATGGGAATTTCAAACTTTAGGCCAATCTAATCGAGTTAGAAACATTCTTCAATGCAGCTGAATGGAATTTTTTTTCAATTCAGCTACTCTGGCCTTCATTTTGTAATTTCCTTCTCAATATCCTAGAATTCTCTCCGTATTGAGTAGACCCTCTAGTGAATAATCCTTCCTTTTTTAAAGATTCAATACCTTTCAAATGACACCAATACCTAGTTTTAACTCCTCTTCCAGGATGACACTGAGATTTTTTGGATTCCTAGATTTAGCCTCCAAAATACGTCTACCATAACATATATCCATATTTACATATAGATTGAAAGATAAATATATCTTAATAAATCTTATGTGTTCCCTTTTAACTCCTAGCAAACACATCTTATTTCTGTCCTACTGGTATAAGAATCGGGTATAGTGGAACTGGTCGCACTTATAAACTGGACATCTCCATGGAGACATGGGTGAACATATGGGAAAGCATGTTCACCCGTGTCTCCATGGAGATGTCCAGTTTATAAGTGCGACCATTTCCACTATACCCGATTCTTATACCAGTGTGGCTTTTTGGGATCTGAGGATATCCTTGCGGGTATTGTAAAAGGAGAGTATTTTTGTACTACTTCTTGTGTCTTACATATTTTTTGTATACATACATCTTATTTCTGTCACTGGCATCTCTGCACATTGTCACCAGCTGGTATATCTGTTGTTTCTTGCAATTGTAAATTAAGCAACGTAATGTATTAAATAAAACTTCTCACCTCATTCCCTGGTGTCTTTGTAACATTTGTGTAATACATAATGCATTCCAATAGAGTTTCTTCTTTTTTTAACTTCTGCTTTAAAAGTAGCAAGAGTTAGAGAAAAGAAATGGTGCCACTTCTTTTATGTAAACCTAACATGTATATTTACAGTTTTCAATTAGACCTGCCTCTCAGTTAAAGCACAGATGATGTGAGTCCTGGTGTACATTCAGCCAATCGGATTGTCACTTTGGGTACTATCAGTGCTGTTGTCTGCCCAGTGCAGAGAGAGAGCCTAGTTTCTGCATCTAATCAGCAGTTGGAACTTGTGGTCCCCTCTATTGACTGTATGTAAAACAGAGGGTCTATAACTACCCTAGTAGAGACACTATTAGTGGCTGGATCAGCCTCAATGCTTCAGATGGAAGAATGGAGGCTGCCAGATGGATGATAAAATGGCATGTACTTTAAAAAATGCCAAAGATTATATCGTCATAGTAGATTCACTGAACATTTCATGTGTGCTCCTATGGTATAAGTATAAGTAGAAATAAACATTTAGTGGCTCTTTAACATAAACATTTCTTTTATTTCCAGTCAGTGTTTGGGACGCATAAAATGAATGGTAAATACAATATTTGAAACATTACAACTGGAAGATAAAATTGAGCTGTTCAGTGTAGTACAGTGGTCTTGGATTCTGAAAAAGCTATCAGGATTCTAGGTCAGTAAAACCATGTTTTACATAGGTACTGTTCCACACAGTCAGTTATGTAAATAATGACTACCATTTTATTGACTGTTCTGTCACTAGATGAAAAAGTTCTGGTGGGAATACTTTTGCAGTAACAGGTACTTTTGTACTGAGAGGAAGAGGGTGATGAAAGCTTGTTTAAGGATTCTATAAAGCAGGCTATGATGCTCGTAATACAAAAGACTGACCTTTATCAGTTTCAGGAACAAAGGTACATTTGTTTACAATCTCTGGGTGCCATTACTGTTATGGCTGTTGAATGGTTCCTGACCCACTTCCTGTACAATATTACTGGATTGTGACACTCAGTACAGCAGAGAATAAGTCTATTAATCATGTGATACCTGAATCACTATTACCAACACAGCTGCGTATACAGCATGTGTGAGCTGAAAGATGTCTCAATTATCACTTTGTTTTGTGAGTTTTCAGTGCAACGTGAATCAGCTAACAAAGTATCAAAGAGGCCAGATAGCTGGGGCATTAATTGCAGGTGCTAATTATTTAATGTTCAAATTACTTTTTTTTTTTGCAAATAAAAAAAGTAGGTTGTAGACTGACTAAGAAGTTGTTATTTATTCATTTGTAAGGGGTTATCATATATACTGTATTTTCTAATAGATGTATTTAATTAAATGCAGACTTTGTCTATACAGAATCTCAAGCTTTTGAGATACAGGCACATTGCTCCTTAGTAGCATGTTTTGCTCAGTATTGACCTGTGGCTAACGATGGTTGGAAGTGATTGATTGTTCTAAGCAGATAAGCTTTGTATATTTCAGTGTAGGCATAAGAAGGAGGTAAGAGTGAGACAGATTCAAGGCATAATCAGGATGCTGAATGGATGGAATAGATAAACAGACAGACAGATAGATAGATTGATTGTCCTTTGTATCCACTTAGTTGCACACACACCTCCTGGACATCTCAACTTGTTTTACAATCTCCCCATTTACCTTTCTATCAAATTCTCTTACACTTGCATCTTCCTGTCTTTAAACTGTGTTCTGCATTTTTCAACCCATCTTCACTGCCATTGTCACCTACTGTGTTAACAACTAGAATCTGCTTTCGATAAAAATTAACAGTGCATTAACCTACTTCCACATGTTGAATAATTCAACCAAAATGACCCTCCAACAAAACACTTTGGCAATATAAATTGTGTCAGCAATCTATTGAACTCCCCATTTCTTGGTATTCAATTGTGGACTTTTTTTTAGTGAGTTCAGTTATTTTCTACTAGTCCAGGGAATGTTTATTACAATAATCTGAATGTTTATTTACAGGTGAATAAATCTCACTAAGCAATCGAAAGTGCCACCATAAATCATTTATTTAAAAAACCTAAATGTAAAGTGTGTCAAGGGGCAAAGCAGAGGCAGTGTGAAAAAAGGACTCACAACACCTTAAGCATTTTGAGCTCACAGGAGCTCTTAATCGTAGGTCTTTTTTTGTACACATTGGCATAAGCGGCTGGGATGTTGCTGCTGGTGAGGGCTCACTGAAAGCGCCAAGTCAGTTTTCATTTTCATTTTATGATCTCAATTAGCTACGCTCTGGGCTACACAAGTTGTGTTGTTTACATGTGTGGAATCTCCTCCACAAAATAATAAATGCTAGAGCTTAGGCAAAACGTGAACAGAGTGGATCCCAAAAGATATTAGGGGCAAGCATTGGGAGAATTTGGCCTAAATCAAATGTAGTCAAAATGTAGGTGGAGCTTCAGCTAAGCGCCACCACATTTACTATCCATGGTTCCCTTAAAACAGGTGATGCTCTAGGTCCCTGTTGTCCAATGTTTTAGTCTGGTTGGCTACATACCGTGAGCTTGACATTATTAATTCTTGAGGGAATACAATGGAACGTATGGGCTTTTTATCCAGAATTGGGGAAGCACAAAACTCTTGAGGGCCACATCTGGCATGCTGGCCGCCAAATGGACGTCAGTGCTCTAGGTAATTAAACTGCATAGTCTAATAAGTGCTTGTTTATATAATGATGTTTATGTAAAGGGCCCTGAATATGGGTGTATTTAAGATACATCACCAGCTGTTGTTAAAATAGAAGTTTAAAGGCGAAATCTAATGAAATGGTGAAATGAAAATACACTATTGCTTAATCTGTGGTGGGCAGAGGATCACTGGAGTTTGAACAACAGTTTTGAGATCAATGTCTACCTTTTGACATCACTATATTTACATTATGGATTGATTATTTATACAGATGATTCATGGATAGATGATGGGAAAGCTATAATTATATTTTAGAAAAGTCAATTGTAATTGTTTTAAGAAAAAGAGAGCATCAGTGCAAGCTGAGATCAGTTATTATTACCTGCAAAAGGAAGAGACCATCTATACGACAGTCACTGGTAATATACGTTATCATAATACATCACCAAACAAACTTATAATATTCCCTTTGCATATCCAGCTTAAATTTGGTAAACAAAGAATGATATAGTCGTAAAGGAATTATGTATAATATTTCACTGCTATTATATCATTTTTAATTTCTTAAAGGTAAATCCTATTTGTTTTGATTGACAAGCTACACAAATGATTTTTACTCATATCGATGTGCAAAGCTTGACTGATTAAATGTCATTTTAATCACTTCTTCACTCATAGGGTTGCATTTCCCATGTTTTCCCTGCTAAAATGGTTTGGAAGGACAACTGGCTTGAAGCTGTGTGTAATTATTGATTACTTGCTCCAGTGAAGCTTTGTTGTGTCAGGTTTTTTTTTTTCAGGAGCTATTTTACCAGATCCTGGGTCTTTGTAAGACTAGGGCCTGAGTTTACATTGATGTTCTTTTTAGTAAGATATCTTATTAGCATATCTATATTAATGTGAGAAGACTAGATAGTATTTATAAAGAGCAACGTTGTTGCTTTCCATGGTGATTGTTCTGCATTAAAAAAAAATGCTACAATGTATACATATATCCCATTCTGTGAATCACTTTGGTAAATATTGTCACTTGGCCACTCTATAATAAATATTTGGATATGGTTATTCAGAAATTTCAAAGCACTGGTTTTAAACAATAATATAATTACTATATTTTTTTTTATATAATTTGATAATTTGGTCATTTTAATATTAGTTTAAAGTAAAAGTATATTTGAACTTTATACTGTATGGATATGATGTTAGCAGATGGCAGATTTAAAAATGTTTTAAATGGATTTTTATTGTTATTATTTACCACGGATAAGTTAGGAGGGGAAAATATTTTTGGAGATTCAAGTGTAATCCTTGAACCTAATCACTTTCTTGTCTTTAATGTAATTAGTGTTCTGATTATTTTATAATATGCATTGTTTCATCAATAATTGTATTTGTACCATCACAGTACATGGGTGAGTCATGATGATACAGTTTGTATTGCTGTAAGTGATCTCCACAACTTTCAATGTAAAAAGCAGTTTTAATACATTTTTCTATAATTCCTTAGTTGATCATCTACAGTTTTCTCAAATATGTGTGTCATATGTCAGCCACGAGCTAATACAGCATCATGCATGTAGACTGATAAATCCCTTCATCCAGTCAGAAGTGATTATCCAAGACAAATAAACCCAAGTGGATAGAATGAGAATTTAAACCTGTTATGCAGTGAGTGGTTTAATAAATATAAGAAGCATTGAACGGCTACATTAAATGCTGTAGTCATTTGGTTCACATCAGAAAGAGCTTATCTCAAATCTCAGAAATCTTGTGTCCATGAGCTAAGAAGCAGGTCCCAAATGGTATCCTTTTTGATTTTGATAACAAGAACTTCTATAAGAATGACCAGTAATTTGAAGAGACACAGGTCACCCATTTTGATTGGTTTTTCTTTTTTTGTGTGAGAAAGATATTAGCTTTAACTATTGTCACCAGATGTAATACATGTTCAGATTAATAATTAAGTGACCCATAGGATTTTATGTGCTTTTGGTTCTTCTTTTTGGTACATTTTTGACAATTTCCCTTCTCGTATTTAATCTTTTGTTTTTGTAATAGGGCATTTGGGGTATTCTAGCAGGCAGTGTTTTTCATTGTCATGGCCTGCTTTGTGTGGCTCCACAGACAGACAGGACAAAGCAATTTCTGCATTTCATGGACTGCTTTGAATTATTTACCGGAACTATTGTCTCTCACAAAGAGTCCTAGGCTAATGCCAGTGTTTCCTGTTTCTACAATTCCGTAATGGTTTGTTATTGTTTTGCATATCAATGAATATACTTTTATGGATTAACATGTGGTGTGTGTCTTAATTATCACAAATACATAGAATGCCAAATTGTAAGGAGGACCTGGAGAACAGAGGAACACGTGTAAATGATATGCCAAATAATTCATTATTTTGTAGATTTTTATTCCTAAATTGATTCCCATTCAGTCCTGGTCACTTTCTATTTATTTAACTATGAATGGAGGGAGTTTTCATATTTACATTAATTGTTTACATTTAACAGTGATGTTTACATATAAGGAAAAACTACATTTTATTGATGTGTTGCCTTAAACTACTATAAAAATAATCAAAAAAGATAATCTTTCATTTGTCATTCAAGTTTTTTTTTCCATTTTATTCTTGCTTACTTTATTATTTTGTTTATTAATGTTTGTTTAATTATTTTGTTGTTCAATCCTCCAAAGTCTTATGGAAGCTGACACGATATGCTCAAGGCACACAAGAAAACCAATAACCTATATAAAATAGGAGTATAACGAGGTCTATTCAATAAAAAAAAAAATTAAAAAAAAAAAGTCAACCGAAAATTTAGGCCTTTAATGCAGGAGTTGTAACGACCAGGAAGTTGGGGACTTTTTCTGCTCAGCTATTATTGCTTGATTTTTGCCGGTCAAATCACAAAGACAACTTGTCAGTTTACATTTAGCAAATAGCCTCCTTTGTCAGCTAGACTACTCATATTAATAGAGGATTACATGTTGGGTTAATGCTAATGGAAGCAGTTATTCTTATTCGATGCCTTAGAATGTCGAAGCATTTAAGGTCGGAATTGAGGTAGTAAAGCTTTTTGAGAGGACACTGGTGGCAAGGATGTTTTGTCATCTGCTATGACAAAACATGCCTAGTTGTGAGGTGTGGTAGAAAATAAAAGAAAGTTCCCTACTTTTGACATTTATTGGTATCTTAATAAATATCAACCAGAAAGTTGGTTGAATATACAGCAAAATGAAAGATTCATATTATTAAAGTCACGTTCCTCAGTTTTGTTTTAGTATAGGTTGTATTTAATTATCCTACTGACCAAGTAGCAGCTATATTGTATTTTCATCATTGGATTCACAGCCTTTGTCTGCCAGTACTAAAAGCCTTGCTGTGGTACTTATAATAAAGTTATATTTCACAGGCATTAAAATTACATTTAGCTTTAGATTTCTTCATCGGGAGAAATTAAACAAGCTGTATTTTCAAAGATTGGACCACTCTTTTTATTGTCCATGCCTTTTGATCGGTGTACAAATGGAGATTGTTTTGTGTATATTCCATCTCTGGGGACATGCATAAAGCTATACCCTGCATGCTAATGATTTAGGCCAGTGGATGCTCCATTTAAGAGTGAACAACCATTTTAGCAACTACTGTTTCTTGTAAGATATTAATCATTACCTTTCCTGTTGTCTTCTTATCTCACAGAACACACTAACATCTATAAAATAAAAAAATGGCTTAATAAATCTGTTTTAGCCTTCTTGGCCCCAGATGTTTTTTGAAACATTTCATAACATGAACATGAACAGAATTATTTATCTTATTAAGGTGAATAAAAGTAAATTTACTGATACTGAAAACAATCTTCATTGTCTGTTAATACGTGTACATTTGGTTTGGTGTAAAGGTACAGATACATCTGAATATGTTAGGTTTGAATATACACTATATTGAAAAAAGTCTTGGGACACCTGATCACTACACCAACATGGACTTAATGTGTAGTTGATCCCCCCTTTGCAGCTATAACAGATTACATTTTTCTGGGAAGGCTTTCCACAAGATTTTTGGAGTTTCTGTGGGAATTTTTGCCATTCTTCTAGTAGAGCATTGCTGAGGTCAGGCCTGGCTTGCAACCTCCAATTCATCCGAAAGGTGTTCTATGGTGTTGAGGTCTGTGCAGAACAGTCAAGTGCTTCCACACCAAACTCATTCAGCCATGTCTTTATGGACCCTGCCCTGTGCACCACAGCACAGTCATGCTGGAATAGAAAAGGTCCTTCTCCAAACTGTTCCCACAAAGCAAGGGGACCAGACCAAACCTTCAAAATCAACCCCATACCATTATCCCTCCTCCACCAAACTTTACAGTTACAACCATGACGATGTGAGGCTTGCATGCAGCTTTTTGGCCATGGAAATCCATTCCATAAACAAAAATTCCTTTTTTAGAGTTGGTTTGTAATATTGGTGTACAAACATAGATAGGCAGAAAAAGAGAGAAGGAGACAGAGATAAAGATAGACAGACAGACAGAGAAAATATTAAAGACAGTTGTCTATAATTAATTGTATGCCTTAGGAATCTAGCATTTCATGGTAAATGTTGTAGAATTCATGCCGCATTCAAAATTCTTGAGCTGAATTAATGCACAGTTGCATGAAAATCAGTTTTACATATAATCAATAGAGAGGACGTAACAAGTTCCCCTCTACTAATGATAAACAAAAGGATCTTATTTAGAACTTGCAGACAGATTCGAACAGTGGTCAGCTTCTCTGATTGTAGACACAGACATCAGCACATAAAGCAGCTGTGCCTGAATTGCAAGTGCACACTCACTTATAGCTGTACAAATACATGTTAGGTTTACTTCAAAGAAGGGGCAAAGTGTTTTAAACTTGTGATAAAACATATCATACAGATGGAGCACTTTTTCTAAGTTAAGCCATCTTTGTCTGGTAAGGGACATCTTTAGACTTGCTTGGAAATCATTGTTTACTTTGCACAGAAAATGACTGAAGAAGAGGAACCCTAAGCATGGCTAGAGCTGTATATGGAAAATCAGCTAAGAAAAGAATGGAATACAAAAATCGGAAACATCCAGCTACTCTTTATATGGTAGTGAAAATAGCAATTATTAAGTAGCAAAACAAACAGGCAGGAGGTAGCAACACAAGCCACAATTTGATTTGTGGGTGTCTACAGAGCTAGAGATTATAGAGGTCTGAAGTCTCTAAATATAAGATCTAACTTAACTTTTAATAATTAAACTTGACGAGAAAGTGTATAAACTATGTTAAAAACAATTGTACACAAACCCCATACTAATATGAAGGTGAATTACCAATTAAGTATATATATATATATATATATATATATATATATATATATATATATATATATATTTGTGTGAAGGGCTCATGATAGTACAGAAGATACAAACACTGGTAGGAGAGGGATGGTATTAAAAGAGCAAGTCGGTTGTGGTGTGCCGGAACCGACGATGAGGTAGGCCTGTAAATAAAGAGGGCCCACCAAGAGAAATGTAAGAGAAAAGGAGTTAATAATGAGGAGTGGGTGGGAGGGTGATGCAGCGCTGACCTCGAACGGTATGGAGCCAGGTAAGGGGTGTCCCTTAAATAGGGAGAAGGTGAGTCATACGCCCCTCCCACAATTACAGGCCAAAAGGCCTTAATACTTGTGTGAAGGGCTCATGATAGTACAGAAGATACAAACACTGGTAGGAGAGGGATGGTATTAAAAGAGCAAGTCGGTTGTGGTGTGCCGGAACCGACGATGAGGTAGGCCTGTAAATAAAGAGGGCAAAAGTAGAAAATCAAATTTATTACGAAACGAGCAGAATACATATTTTAACCAGACATGTCTTGAAAGGCATTTCTAACTTCTTGTACCGGGTTAGGTATGTATCTAGCGTATGCAGAAGACTTCCAGCGTCCTAGTGACTTGATAACATGAACTGGAATGTTTGCACTGGACGCTGTGGAGGCCGCTCCTATGCGGAAGGAGTGGCCCGAATAGTTAGCTGATTTTAGGCCTAGTTGAGTGAGTAGAGACCTGACGTGGGTCATAAATGTGGTGGTAGTGAGTACCGAACCTTGTAGACAGAAAAGTGGCTGAGAAGGTGATGCTTTGACAAGCTGGGTATATGTGTCCAGTAATGTGACGGGGCACCACTCGTTGTGGGTAGGATAGTATCTAACCTCTACCGGAGGTGCATGTTGATTGGTTTTGGAGTGATGCAGAGCCAAGATATAGTAATCCATGTGTTTCGTCAAGTGTGAGTGAAGCAGAATGTGAGTGGATTGGGTTGTGTTGATGGCGGTAAATTCTCTTGGTCTCAAAAACCCATAAAAGCCACGTATATGGCGGTTTTTATAACAAGGTTTGTGTTGTTGGCAAAGGGATTTAAATCTAGTGGGCTGGATAAATCTTTGAAAATATTGAAGTCTATGGGAAGCCTTTGCGCAGTACGTGGGGGTTCAGATCTCTGAATACCCCTGAGGATGTTCTTGATCTGGTAGGAGGACATGAAACTTGTGTTGTTTGGTTGTAAAGTAAGCACGTGATGTTGAACGCCTGTCAGATATAGCTTGATTGTGTTGTATGATAATTTGAGTTTGAGGTGGCAAAAAGAAGCAAAACCCAACAAGGATGTCATGATGAAAGGTTGTGAGATGTCGTGTGCTGACAGGAATCTTTTAAATAGAAGGAAAGCCCTGTCATAGGTTCTCGGGTATTGGCGGACAGTGCTAATTGTGACAATGTCCTGCTATATTGCATGATAACGTCTAGTCCATTACTAGCTGGTGGAAAGGTGGAGTGGCTGTGGCTGTGCGCGCGGCTGACGGAAGTATTTGCCGAAAAGCCTGTAAATTAAAACGAGATAAATTGTCAGCAGCCGTGTTACATACACCTGGGACATGAACACAAAACAAGAAGAAATTATGACACGCAGCCAGCCAGGTGAGTTTCCTCAAGAACCTCATAATGATTAGTGACTTGGATCGGCCTTTGTTGATAATGTGGCAGGTTGCTTGGTTGTCTGAGTAGCAACGTACTGACGAACCTGCCCATAGATGTCCCCATGTCACGGCAGCTGCCACAATGGGGTAGATCTCAAATAGAGCTGAGGTGGTGGAAAAACCCTCCAGGTCCTGGACCTCTGGAGGCCAGCTACCCCAAAGCCATTCATTCCCGTAAATTGCTGCAAAACCTGTGGTAGACGCCGCGTCTGACCAGATGGTAGGTGAGGAGTCAGATAATGTAGGGAGGAACATGCTTTTCCCATTCCAGGTGGTTAAAAAGTTTCTCCACATAAGTAGGTCTGCCGTGGCCTGGGTATCCAGGGGCAACCTGTGTGCATCATGTCTAAACAGTGGGAACATGTATAGGAGCCGTGAGATGAAAGCCCGGCCTTGAGGTATAATGCGCATGGCAAAATTCAGTGACCCAAGTAGGGACTGCAATTCTTTGCGGTTGCAAGTACCGAGATGAATGTAGAGGTTAATGTTGGTAAGTATGTTCTCTATCTTGGTGCGTGGCAGGCTGGCTTGCATAGTGGCTGAGTCTAGCATGATTCCCAGAAAGGTGATGATTGTATCTGGTCCTTCAGTTTTGGTGGGGGAAACTGGAACGCCTACTTGTTTAAAAAGACTGATGGTGTCTATGAGGCTACTGGGAGGGGAGTTATCCTTTTCGATCAGTAAGAAATCATCCAGGTAGTGTATGACTGTAGGGCATCTGGCTACATTTAATAGTAACCAGCATAGTGTTTCTGCGAATAAATCAAAAATGGCCGGACTACTTTTTGAACCAAACGTTAAGCGTGAGAAAAAGTAGTAGTGCCCGGCCCATTTAATGCCATGCAGGTGCCATAGTGTAGGGTGGATAGGCAATAATTTGAAGGCATTGGTTATGTCGGTCTTGCTGAGCCATGCACCGACCCCTGCCTGCATGATAGCCGTAATGGCGTGATCTATGGTGGAGTATTGGAGTGAAAATTCCTCAGAGGGGATAAGGGAGTTCAGACTAGGTGTGGCAGAGGTGTGAGGTGCCGACAGATCGATGATGAGTCTTTGTTTGAGGGAAGATTTCCCCGTGACAATACCGATGGGATTTGTCCGCCATGTGGAAAAAGGAGGGGACTGAAAGGGACCCAATAGGAAGCCCTCTGCCACTTCTTTGGCTATAAGTGTACTAATCGCTGTAGGGTTTGTTGCGCAGATTGTAAATTGGGGCATTCAAGGATCCCTGAAGGCATGTGTATGAGACCAGTATGGAATCCTTGTGATAGACCAGTGATGATGAAGTCTACCAAATGTCTATATGGATGTTGTGATAGTAATGCTGTGAGTACAGAAATATTTATCTCCGTTAAGTATTGTTTAGGGTACATTTTATTCGGACACATAGTTTTCGCATGTGCCCTAAAGCATTTTGAACATATATGCAATAACCGACATCCACTGTAATTACATGCACCGACATTGAAATTATTACATATTTGGGATTTCCCCAAAAACTTGATAGGTCGACCCAATTTGTCTTTGGGTGTTCTCTCTGTTGAAACAGTGGAACTAGCGCCCTGCGAGGTACTAGGTTCGTTCGCAGTGGTAGGACAAAAATTTGCAGTATGAGCCATGGAGGAGCAGTATGCACAGGCCGGTGCTCTTAGACCTGCAAAGTGCCTGCAGAAAATGAAGGTATCTATCTTGCTCCAGTTGGACCTTGTCCCGTACTGTGAGAAGGCGCCAGACACTTTGGCAGAAAAAGATCTATGGTAGTCATAGAAAGCTGACCCACCGTATTTGTTGCCCAGGTCCACCAGCCTGTGCATATACAAATCAAACTCCTCACGTCTGTGGGGATATACCGTACAGATCACATCACGATAAATGCCAAAAGCTAATACAAATACTGGAATAGTTAGCTTCCTATTCAATCGTGCATCCCTAGATTTGACCACCACAGAAATATGCCGTATCTTCCACCTGTGATGGGGTGGTTGCTCTAGCCGGAGTACTTGGGAGGGAAAAATCCTCTACCCCGTCTTGAGACATACTAGATGACAAAATATATGGTTAGCGTGAAAAAACCCCAGGGGATGTACTGGCAGGCTGATTATGCCGGATGAGGCGAAGAATTAATCTTGTTCTTTGGTGACAGGTGAGGCCCTACTAGTTGCCAAGTGGCTATGAGAGGCTCTATCTATGCGTTGGCGCGAGGGGTTATTGAGGCCACCCGACGTAGTGGCAGGAGTTCGTTGGCCTCTCGGTGACAATAAAAGAAAACAGGGGAAGGGAGTGACAGGTGAGGCCCTCTCTATAATTTGCGAGGCGACTAACTCACGTGTGGCCCGGGGGGCATCACCTCCGAAATGTTGAGGCGGGGTGTTGGCCTCGCGGACCACTAAACGATAGGCAGAATGCCTGGAGGGGAAATACCTATTTGGGTCTATAAGCCCTAGAATTGCCAGTACTCTATGTCCTAGGTGGAGATGGAACCGTAGGTTACGTATGGCGTGAGCAGGCTTAAACGTACCAGGTAGTATGTATGCGATAGATAAGCGGGAAAATAGAAAAACCTGGAAACCTAAAGGGATAGAAAACCAGAAATGATAGTATGAGAATTGGATCCTATGATACCAATATAGACTAGCTAGCTGTGATGAGTATCTAGCGGTACATTTGGGGGGGAAAAGTTTAATGAATGGTAGTGACGCGACTGGCCATGTTTAAGTGGTATGGCCCTGGTAACCAGGTTTTTAGGGGTGTATATAATAAGTCTCTACGTGACGTATGAGTGGTTGAATCAAGACGTGTGATTCAACCCGAAAGTTGCGCGATTTGAGACCGTGTTCTCGTGTACTTGGTATGTCGTTTGAGTACACAAAGAAAAAGTCAGAATTTATAACGTGCCATGTAAGAACGTGTGTACATGGAGTGATAGAAACGTAATTCTAAATGAATTAAAACATAGGTTATAACGCAGGCACTAACGTGAGATATCTATAATAATGTAACGTTTGTTCAAGCATAACTCCATCTATATATACAGTCATATGCAAGGATTCTGCAATCGCATGAAATAAATACCAATAGTGACATGAACAGCAACTATAGATACTGATATTGCAGAAAATCGAAAATAAGTCTGCTTACTAAAAGAATCAGTACATAGAGTATAACGCGATCAATGCCGGAAGCAAAAGGGTTAATATGCCTGTGACTGGGCCGTGAAGCGTGCGGCCGTAAAGTAAGGCTGTTTAAAAATCGCGACGCCGTGGGAAATGATCCAGGCGACGGACTTACGATTTTGAAGTCCTGTGGACTTAATCTGCGGCGAAAAAACCGGTAATGTGCGTGGCTGGACGGGCGGAAAACCTGTGAGGGCTCCTGGACACAGCTACACCAAACGAAATCGCGGGGTTTTTTGAAAAGCAAGATGGCGCCGAAAGTGAACCGGAAGTGGATTCTCATGCAGCGCTGACCTCGAACGGTATGGAGCCAGGTAAGGGGTGTCCCTTAAATAGGGAGAAGGTGAGTCATACGCCCCTCCCACAATTACAGGCCAAAAGGCCTTAATACATATATACACACACACACATACACAGAGTTTTTACATACCAAAATCATCTACTTTTAATGCTAAGTCAATGGTTTTATAAGTTCTAGAATGCTAGACTGGGGAGGTTTAACTTGTAATATTAGATCTGAGCAATTACGGTATATTTCTATTTGTTATCGCATTACCCAGAATTCTAATTATTAAAATTACAATGCATTGATGATGCACAATTTAGGAACACATATTTTCTGTAATGTTACTAGTTCAATGACTTTCCATGCAGTAAGGAACTGTGCTCTTGTCCTCAAACAAATGTATTTATTGTCACAAGTGGAAGAATTCAAGGCTTACTCCTTCAAAACAAGTTACATGTTCGTCTGGATAAGCAACTCAGTTCTACTTGAATGCTTTGCTGTCACATTTTAGTTGCCAAGATTTGAAGATGGCTTATTCTTGAGAAGAAAATGAAAACATCAAACAGAGAGGATATTATGTTTGTTTGAAAAGGGAGGGAATTAATTCCAGTCTCTATAATGAAAAATAATTCCTATAGAACAAAGCACGGACATGTAATATTGATTTCTATTTAATTCTATCTTTCTATGAGCAATGCAGCATTTTTCGTGCTCACATCACACACAAAGCAGTGTCATTAATGTCCCCATTACATTCATAATAACTTATATTTGCATGCTGTAATAATGATAAGAAATATTGTAGAGTAATCAATGACTTAACCAAATGGTTTTAAATTCAGAAAAATAAAGTCAGGATTTATGAATGTTCGTGTAAGTGTGTTGTCCAACTTTTTTGTGGAGTTTCACATACTATTGGGAATGTTAGGATCAGGGAGGGGAGTGACACATCTGGCTCATAGGCCACCAGTTGGATGTCGATAATGTAAGATAAGATTTTGCCGTCAGTCAAGAGCTTTAGTATGTGAAAATGCTAGTGTTGGTAACTAGTATGTGAGTAATAATGCATACAATATATACATTACATCAAAGTTTCTTTAAACATTTGTGAAGTTACTACTTTCTGTTCTAGGCAACTATGTTATATAGCAGGGCTCAACAAATCTTGGGTGCCATGACGACCAGGAAATGAGACCTGGTGCCCAAGTATTGCCTCACTGAATGTGAGTGTCTTTCTGTCTATGAGAGAGTGCCTGTCTGTATGAGAGTGTCTGTCTGTGTGTGATTGTCTGTCTGTGTGACTGACTGTCTGTGTGACTGTGTTATTGTATGTGTATGTTTGATTGATTGAGTGCATTTGCTGTTGTCTGGATTTCTGGCTCCTAAAACTAAATTAAATTTGTCAAGCACTGTTATATAGTCCTAGCACAATGAAATGGGCAGCTACTGGTACTACACCCCAATACATAGGTTATAAATCAAATAATTCTTAAATAAATGGAAGTATTCTTTTTTGTTAAACATTAAGTTATCTTTTTCATAACAAATGTGATTATTGTACTATACACAGGAAACATTTTATCATGTTCTATTGTTGTTTTATAGTGCTTGGTTTGTGGTTGGTCATATTTAATGTATTTTATTGACAGAATACGTTTATGTACTGCCTCAATTATCTAGTTCTGACACTGAATTATGGTTCAACTCCTTCACCTTATGGTATTTGTACAGAGGTTCTGAGTATTCTACGCTCCAATTTGGTTTTCCAGTCGATTAGCAGTGTTTTAATTTAAATATTAAGTTGACTACTTCCGAAATTTAAGAGATTAAGGCATACTTGAATGAAAAATGGAATACACTGATTTATGTAAACGTATTTAGTCTACCTACCAACTCCTAAGAAAAATGGTAGGACTTTGGACATTGCAGACTCTATTGCTAAATAAACAGTCACAATATATAAAATGTCTAAAGAGGTACACTTGTATTACTGATAAAATAGTTAAATAGATCATGTGAAGCATTATGTTAAACTATTTTTAGATTCCATAAAACAGTACCGAATTGTGCTAATACCCATGAATTATATGTCATTGCAAATGTATCAGTCTTTTTAATTGATTATGGCATTTGTTTAATAGGTTTCAACTTTCTTACCATGAAAAAAGTTAGTGTTACCATGTTTAATATTTTCTACAGTTAAATCTCATGTTATGTTAAGAAGATAATGACACATGTGCCTAAATATCTGATACAAAATAGAATTTTTAAGTTAAATCCTTAATGCTTCATCTAATGGTATACCCAGGATTTACACCACCTTCACTTTGCTACATATCTGTTTAAATGAATTCAAATATTTTTTTACCTTCAGGGAATTACGGTATATTTTGTACAAGAGTGCTTCAATATGAAGTTGCAGATTTGTCTGGAGAATAACATTTCAGATACCAATTACTGTTCATGGTTCATTGGGTTTTTAGGGAAACATTGTATGAATGGACCAAAACTTTTAAAGCCTGCTTATTGATCGGCAGTCATTAAATAGTTGGTCTCCAGGAGCAATTTCTCTTTCTCCTGAGCAGTTTCCACATTTCAGATCTTCACATTACTCTACATATGTCTTGGGTACTCTAATATGATACTTTATAGTCAAAATAAGATGATATAACATGCTCTAGAACAGTATTCCTCTGATGATTTTTTTCTGTGATCTCTGTTCCCTAGACAAGTGAATGCTGTTTCCTGCAAGTGAACTTTTCAAGAACTGGTCATGTTGGTCACATGTTGGTCGGAGTCCTAGCTAGTGCTAGGTGCTACAAGTTATGCAAATGGTGGTTGCATGTGGCCACATGACCACAGTTGAGAACAGCTGCTCTAGAACTACAAAAAATAATACTTTTCATTTCCCAGTACAGCTGCATGAGAATGGAGCCACTATTTTCCCCAGCCCATCAGAGTTGAGGTGACCAAAGGGAGAAGAAGCCTCCATGACACACATGCATGCGCCATTAGTGCATAAAAATATTTTCTGCTAGCTCACAGCTTTGAAAAATGATCCAATATGTTCACGGTACAAGCTATTACAAAGCGTGCATTTGTCACATGCAAGCTGCTTTGCAATGAAGTATCACAGCATACAATTGTTTTTCAATACAATATAGTAATCATGGATATTTAAGCTAATGGGTAAGCTGCCCTGTGTCTCTGATAGCGTCTCTTCTTGTGCTTGGCACAAGTAGACCTGCAATTAATGTATATTGAATTAGAGGCCAGCCAGGGTCTAAGGTGTCCACAGTAAACATAGGATACAGCTGGTCAGCCAAACATAAAAAATCTTGGGTGAGGCCCTAATTATATTAAAACAACAATTACTTTTATTAGAGAAAGCTTGTGAATAATTTAATGGTTGCGATGCAAGATGGGGCAGGGAACGGATTTAATGTAAAAACTAGCCATTCTTTGTGTCACTGGTGCCCTCTGAGGCTGTAGTCCACAATGAACGTCTACAGCTTGTGTATGCTGCATGAATTATATAAAAAAACTAGTCACTAGCAGTCTTATGAACAAAAATAAAGACGTTATCATAATTCATTGTTTTTTATCAGAACCACAATTGGAATATTTTATATTTTTTTGGGCACTTGACATTTTGCATCCCTGTTGAACAGTCTAAACGAACCAATTATAGTATTTATCTGATAAACTTGAACTGCTATATCTGTCTTATGCATCTCTTTTTAAATGTCATACACAACCAAAGCCTTTTAGTGTTCCAGAACATTTTGGTTTCAAAGAACAGTGGATAGTCAATTAAAGGTAAAGCTGATTAGCCAATTTTTGTGAAATCGGTCTTCGTATGTGTGTAATTTAGTCGTAATATTGAATTTATTAACACTCATTTATTATTCATCCGGCTATGAATAATTAAACAAACTTCAAATATATTCTGAGCAGACTGCATTAGCACACGTTAGTTAAGGCATGCTATTGCATATGACATCATTTTTATTTCCTTCTGACCTACCCAATTGGACTGTTTTTGCTATATTATTGGATGTTTAGTGTTGAATATTTGTATTTCATTATATCAAATAGTAATACATCAAATGTCTGCAGACTGATTCATTTCATATGTTCATTTCAGATATCTTCTCCTGAGTCACTTACAAATTCCTACCCTCTTTGGATGCGGTACCACTGGGGATACAATAGCAGACACTACTTCTTTTACCAAATGATGCAGGAAAGTGTTATCAGTGCACTTTTTCTGCATCTTTTAGGGGATCAGGAGGTCACCAGTGCTCCTGATAGTCTAGCACCCGAGGCAGTCTGTGACATTGTGAAAAAAGGCCATGCTATTGCCTCCATAAACTTAACATTGTCAGCAAGCCAATTTTTTTCTGGCCTGCTGGTGAAATACTGTCTGGGTGGCACCCTAGACACATGTCAGCTCTTGCCATATGAGTATAGTATGAGTTTATAGTATAATCTGTGATGTGCTTGCATTTGTAATGCTCGTTTCTTTTAGAATTGCTGTTTTCACAGCACATGCTTTAAGAACTGGTATTTACACAGAAATGACATCTCTTTTAGGACTTGTGTTTACACAGCACCTACGTTTATGTGCTGTTAGGTGCACCATAGTTGTTTGCAGACCATTACGGGGTCTATTTTCAAGTTTTATCTCACTGACTTAACTGTGCATTGTGCAGAGACAAACCTGGTGTGTTTCTCCTCCTACAAGAAATGTCCTAGCCCTGCATAATGCAGTGTTAAAACAGGAGTTGTTAAACAAATATTTGTCTATGCATCATCCATGAGCAACTAAATTGCCTATAGTGATAATAAAAACCCGAACCTAACCCTAGCCATAAGGCTAACTTTTTCTAAAATTTACTTGGATGACACCCCCAGAGAGGCAGAAGTGATCACTGATTGCTTTGAAAGCTCTTGCCCACAGCAGGATAGCCCCATGTATGAAAGGCTTGCTGCCTTTCAATATGGCACCTCCCTAGTAGATACTATCCTACAGGACAGACTATTTTAGTGCTGTCTAGTCTTGGGAATTGGTGCACACACACCTTTTTTATCATCATGAGTAACAGGGTATGCCCATGGCTGTAGGTCCCTTGTACCACACTGACGAGGCCATTGTATGCTGAAACGTACGTCTGTGGTTTTCTGTGTTCCTCGTGCAGAGGGTACTAGCCATGCATTTAGAGTCTGGACTGCCGTTATGGGTGGTCTGATTAGTCTGATATGCTAATGGAGTGTTTCCTCTGCAATGGTGTAAGCAAGCAAAAAACTGAGTTGCCCTCCCGAGTAGGGCTGTCTGTTCTCGGGAATTGGTGCACCCACCCCCTTTTTTGTTTCAACATGGCAAATGTGATCACTCCGGAGAGCAATCACTCATCACTCTGGCATCATATGTTGGTGTTGCTGAATGCCTTGACATCAACTGCTTTCGAAGCTCATTTAACCACCGATGATGTGTTCGTAATATAACTTTTTGAAGGTTCGGACACTTGCTAATAAGAAGATACAAAATTAGCTCAAACCATTTTTATCACCTTCCTCATAAGGCATTGAATTGTCTTGTAATTTTAGAGGATTTGAAATCAAGATGTAAAACGATCTTTCAAGTCTGTATTGATTGCTGCTTCTGAACAAGTAGCAGAACTCCAGAAACCTTTGTAGTAAAATTCACTCGTCGAATCTGGATCTCTTATCATTTCATTGTAACGTATTTCATGTGCTGCATTTTAAAATACAATTTTATGACAATGTAACCTTTTAACAGTCTTTGGTGCCTTGTACAAGGCGTTTTCAAGCTTTTATTTCTTTTGTTTTCATACACTAGTGGTGGTGACAGTAGTGTTCCCAATGAGTTTATTTTCTTGTTTTACTGTAATCCTGTCAACTGCGTGTTTAGTATATAGGATTACATTAAGACCAATGTTTGGAGTTAAAGAAACGGTATCATAGACTTTGGTTGTTGATCTTGTACATTTAAATATAATGCCTGCCCACCCATTAATGCTTTGTAACTAAAGTTGTTTTTCTTTATTGTGAGTGCCTCATACTTAAAATTGTTTATTGTTTACACCCCTGAGCTTTAAAATGTATATTTTTATAATGTATTCTTTTATAACTTCATCGGTTCAAAAACGATTCATATACAACTCGCACAGTGTAATTGGAAATAGGCCTCAATGGCAGACTGTCACTGAATAAGTAATCTAGTCCGGCAGATATATTGATTTGTGTGTGTTCTCTGTCGCTCCCCTCGTTTTACATTTATGAGTAATATATAGCTTACCCAAATAATATTATTTAATATAATTTAATAAAGAAACTATTTACAATAAGTGTAGGGGAGATGCTATTCTTTGTTTTATGACTAATTTACTACAAGTGAAAATTACAGTAGTAAAACTGTATTTAATATATGTATGCATGCTGCAGAGTAATGATATATATTTTCCATAAAAAATACTTTAAAGACCTATACAATTTGTCTGCATAAAACCCTGCATCCTCACATCCCATCTATAATTTCTTCGCCCCTCCGTGTAATTTACACTAAAAGCATTTTGTACTATAATATTTCCTGCCAATCTTGCAGTTTTTTAGGGGTTCATAAAATCAAAGTGATGGTCCACCCATAATTCGTCCTATATCAATTTTAAAATGTGCCGGCACCAACACCACTGTGACAATAAGTAACACCTTACCTTTTGTCATGTGTCCAAGTAGATTAGTATTGATAGTTTTTATATTAATTAGGCTTATCCTACTACTTAACCATACATAGATTATATGTCCTGCTTATAGATGGACACTTATACCACCATTATAAGCTGGTTATCAGCATGCAGGACACATGTTGTAAGGATTTTTAACTCAATGGCGCTACAGGAAGTGCCTTTTCGTTACTGCAAGGTTTTCTGGGTAAAGATTAGGATTTCCACCCAGCTGGTAAAATATTAACTTAACACCAATGGAGGCAATAGCATGGCCAACATTTGTTTTAAAGAAAAGGTGGCAACCTAGTAAAGAGATGCAAATAAGGCTAGCAATATTTGCCTCGTATAGCCAATATATAACACAGGTTTGCAATAGAACAACTATAAGCCAACATCTTCAAGACAGAATACCAGATTATCTAATGTGGATAAGTGCAAGATTATACACCTTGGGCGTAAAAACCCAAAAGCAGAATATAGACTATTTGGTACAGTCCTAACCTCAACATCTGAGGAAAGGGATTTAGGAGTAATAAGGACTTGAAGGTAGGTAGGCAATGCAATAGAGCAGCAGGAAATGCTAGCAGAATGCTTGGTTGCATAGGGAGAGGTATTAGCAGTAGGAAGAGGGAAGTGCTCATGCCATTGTACAGAGCACTGGTGAGACCTCACTTGGAGTATTGTACGCAGTACTGGAGACCGTATCTCCAGAAGGATATTGATACTTTGGAGAAAGTTCAGAGAAGGGCTACTAAACTGGTTCATGGGTTGAAGGATAAAACTTACCAGGAAAGGTTAAAGCATCTTAACATGTATAGCTTGGAGGAAAGACGTAACAGGGGGGATATGATAGAAACATTTAAATACATAAAGGGAATCAACACAGTAAAGGAAGATAGTATATTTAAAAGAAGAAACACTACCACAACTAGAGGACATAGTCTTAAATTAGAGGGGCAACGATTTAAAAGTAATATCAGGAAGTATTACTTTACTGAGAGGGTAGTGGATGTATGGAATAGCCTTCCAGCAGAAGTGGTAGAGGTAAACACAGTCAAGGATTTTAAGCATGCGTGGGATAGACACAAGGCTATCCTAGCTATAAGACCCGGAACAGGGGGACTAATAAAAGTACTCAAAAAAAATTGGGCAGACTAGATGGACCGAATGGTTCTTATCTGCCGACACATTCTATGTTTCTATCTATACATTTATTTTCAATTTTACAACTATAATAGATGAAATTGTATTCTCTTCAAAGTGACAATATCATTTTAGAATGACAGGAGCACTTTACAGGAAGTATTTTTATCTAAAGTGTGATAATGGAATATCATTAAGAAGTTGTTTGTAACATGAAATATAAAGTCTTTTCTTCCATGTTTGTGTCAGCAGGATGTGCATATTATTGATATGTTATTATTAATATTTGTTCCTTAGCTCAATAGAATGTGATAACATAAAAAATACAATAAAATATAAAATAACTCACTGGAATTAATTTTGGTGATTGAATTTTTTAAATGTTTTTTCCCATGTTACTATTTAGGGTTCTCAGTAAAAAAGCTAGTCTACATGTATACAATACATGAAAATGTAAAAAATGGCTGGCACCTCAGATTATTGCAGTTGTGTGGGATCTCGGTGTATTAATTAAAGTAATAAAAAGTATTATACCTGGACACATTAACCAATTCCCTCATTTTCAAGCATGTTGTAGGAATGTTACTATTGTCCAACATCTTGGATATGTTACCCTTACCCAACTTAATGTTAATGTTATCCAACTTATTTTATTGACTATATGAGGACAAAAGACCAAGTTGACGCTGGTAGGAGTCAAACTTAGATATTGTATGGTTTCTGCAGCTTATGCATTATTCCACTGAGCTTCAGAGACAGCTTTTGGATGATATGTAAAGTTCTGTGGATGGTAATAGACAAAATGTTTGAAAATATATTTTATTTTGTGTCTTTATGGCAGAGAATGAGTAATTACCAGCGGTAATCCTATATAAGCAACACGTGTAGCATCACCCTACTTTAACAACATTTCTTGCTAAAAGATATAGATTTGGCAGTTTAATAACAGATATTAAACCATCAGCAAGTGGCCCTACTGCTGTTGAACACCCATGACCATATACTGACCAAACACCAAAAAAAACAATTAATGAACATGTTATCTATGGCGATGAGCCAAGCATTTGCTAAACAATAGAAATTCAACCCACCTGCAAAAAAAAAAAAAAGTTTGCCAATAGAGGCACTGGCTGTTGAGAACAGAAGATCTTCCCCCAGAAGCCTTCTACATGGACGAACTGATGTCTCTGGGTGAGGGGTCGGACCTCACCGGGTGTGACATGAAGGTCCGCCCCCATACTGAGAAGCAGTGCACAGCATGAGCACCGTGTTTTAAACACTCCCTGCGCATAGTGATAATGCAGGGCATCGGAAATACAATGCCCTGCATCATCACTTTGTGCAGGGAGCGCTAGCAGCATGGACAGAGCTCTAACACACGGAGCTCATGCTGCGCACTGCTCCCAGACATGTAAGAAGGGGGAGGGAGAGATAGAATAGATGGGGTGGGGAAAACTTCGGAAAAAAGTCCGGGTTCGGGCTCGAACTTGACCCCGAACCCCATTGAAGTCAATGGGGACCCGAACTTTTGGGGTCCTGGAAAGGGCTAGAGGGCTGCAAAAGGAAGTAAAATGTGGGTAAGAGTAGGACAAGCGCCCTGCAAGCAAATGTGGATAGGGAAATAACTTAAAATAACATAAAATACATATAAATTACAAATACAGCTGAGCCATAAAATAGCACTAGATGAAATCTTTGATTTTAGCTTTGGAAGAACATAAATCTAAATCTAAAGCATGGCTGCCAGGAGGATCAACAGAATTATCCATTTGAGAGAGGGTTGGAGTGCAGGGTATTCTCTTTCAGTTTATACTAAGTGACCCATAGGTTGAGGAGGCGGTGACCGTGGCGGTATAGGTGGAAGCGGCGCTGGAGGAGGAGGTAGCCAGAATTTTTCAAAGTGCGCTGTAAACACAGTATTGGACTGTTCTATTTGACTCTCAGATATGAAGTGCACCGCAAGACGAAAATGTACTATTTAGCACCCAAAACAATCAGAATTTGTCAAAGTGCGCTGTAAGCACAGTATATGACGGTTCTATTTGACACTCAGATGTAATACATGTAATGCTATTGCTATTCTATAAACCCAAATAGAGTCCCCATTCATACGAATAGGTCAATTGACCTATTCGTATGAATGGGGACTCTATTTGGGTTTATAGAAAGCCAATAGCATTACATACAATGTATATGTATGTAATGCTATGGGCTTTCTGATTGGCTGCCCTGCATACAGTGAAAATGTCCCTGTTCGGGTCCGGGGTCCAAAAACCGTAATGGTCAGTATGAACCCGAACAGTGCTCAACACTACTTCTTAATCCTCTTAGATACCCATGGATGGTAGGATGTAGAAGTTCCTTTTATTAAGTCACACACATACCTCTAAAAATGTAAAAGTACAGACATTTAAAAATCAGGCGTGGTTATTACACGCAGGTCTTTTTGGCCAATCAGTGTTGTCTGCACGTTCTTTGATATGTATTTGGGGTTTTATTTCAATGGTAAAAGTGATATGTTTTATTTTAAACTACAGAGTGAAATTTGCTTCCCTCTTATTTCTTATATTTAAAATTTAAAATGCTCTCATGCTGACAAATGTCACTGTTGTGTGACAAAGCACTGTAATAAATATTAATTAAGGATTTGATCAAAAGTAAAGCAAGAAATTCTGGTGCATACGTTCTTGATATAATTGTGGTAGCTGTTACTCTTGTGCTTTATATTCTTTTCTCCTCAATACATTTCTGTAAACATGGTTTGTACAGATGGTACGCTTGGACCACCCATGGTGCTGGATGACTAATCCAAGATGCTTTTTTTCTTTTACCATGGGACTTAATCAAGTATACTCTTAGATGACAGAGATTATTTTTTTTTTTTAAATAGGAGCTCTTTGTTGAGGCCACAAGGGAATACTCTGTTTTAGCCTGCATCAAAGATTCAATTTTGTGTTGATCTCCTCACATGACCAATGCCTTCTACTTGATCACTGTTTCACATACTAAGTTTGTCAGCATAGCTTAGTCAGTCAAGTTGATCAGTCTCAGGGACCCCAAAATTGCATGACTGGTAAGAGATGAGTAACTTTTAGCATATATATAAATGTTTAATCTTTATAAATCAGCGATGGGCAGGCATTAGACTGAAAGCTAGGTTTTTATAATGACATCAAACAGTGCCACAACAAACCAATCAGAGTGCAATAAATCATTCAATGCCACTGAAATATCTGCTAGTAATGCAACTTTGCCTTTCATTTCCACACTTTATGAACAGGTGACACAATTTATTGGGTAATGTCAAAATGGTCCAAGACAAGAGCCAGTTCCACAGAAGGTGTCAGCTGACTGGGTGACGAAGTAATCATTGCTACCACTGACGAAGAAAGACACATTTATAGACTAATGTCACAAATGTTACATGGTGTCAAAATAATTGATTACATAATCAATTATAATAATTGATTTGGTAATCAATTATCCAGTTCAACAATAAATAAGCATGTCCCCAAAAATTATGACCAGATGCTGTATTTAATAGTCAGTGCCATCTCAACACATTGTAGCTAGAATAATTTAATTATGTCTATCTATGCCCACTCTTGTAGCCAACAGGGCCCATTTGAGATGCACTTTTCTCATGATACCTACAGTAATATCAAAGATGCTGAGTGCATATGGTTTTAAGAGACATTTAAGGATTTTTTTTACTAAGGACCATGGGCACACACTGTATTTAAACTCTAAGAACAGTTACTTGGGATTCTGGCAAGATAAATGGTAAATGCATGTTAAGTCTACTCCAGTACTGTAATTGAGGTATTGTGATAGGCCCAGGAAATCAGCTGCATGTTCAAGTTTCTTTGAAATAACTCAACTTGATGAATAATGAATTTTCAGAATGTTCACTTCTGAGTTGAACTATCTCAACCTTAGCAGTAACATGTAGAAGACTAAGAAAATATATCATAGTGAGGATTTACTTCAACTTATGGACTATATAGAAAATCTATACAAAATTTCTGTCAGTTGGAAAATGGCTGTTTAAACATGGCCTTACCTACACACA
The DNA here is from genome assembly GCA_036172795.1 of Pelodytes ibericus. Lineage (NCBI taxonomy): Eukaryota > Metazoa > Chordata > Amphibia > Anura > Pelodytidae > Pelodytes > Pelodytes ibericus. Next base: position 122,775,470 of record CM069859.1, read on the forward strand.
GAAAATCTACTACACATCCAAAGATCTCATTATGCAAGCACATATTTATTTGAAATTTGCAAAAAAAAACATAAACAAGAGAATGATAAAAGCAGTTTATGTACTTTTCCAAAAATAGGTCCAAGTGCTGTAATGCCTTTGCCATGTTCATTTCACCTCACTAAGTCTGACAGAACTAGGGACAGATTGTTAGTTCAGTTTGAGTTTGCACATTTTGCCTCCTGTCACAAGTGCTTTGACTATTTGACTATACAGTAAGCTCACCAGGTTGGGCCTTGAACAATGTATAATTGAGTCGGTGAGATGAAATGTTAATTTCATCTCAACTCAGCTGAAACTCACCATTTAGTGAAAAGTATGGAGACTTGCGCATTTTTTTCCCAATTTGTGACTTTTTCATTACTTTAACATTACGTAATTAAGCACGGGAAGCAAAATGGCTTGGAGAAATGACGATCTGTCTACATTTACAAGCCATAAATGATATGATTTGCTCAATTATTTTGGCTGAAAACTGCTCAAAGCCAAGATTTGTTTCATATCTTAATGTTATCAGTCTTGAAATACAATTTTTGAAATGGAATATTTCTAGACCCTTGGAAAATAAGAACAAATCTTCTTTATTTATTATTTTAGCAAAGCCAGAAGACAAAATAACTAAATGTAAATTAATTAAATAAAGCACTTGGTATGCACATAAGTCATTATGATTAACTCTCATTAGAGTGTTGAACCAATCTAATTAATAACAAGCTGGAAGTTGGGATATTTTTAAATAAAATCTCAATATGCATTCTCGTTTTTACAAGTTTATTTCTTTATAATCATTAATAAACAATCACAGTTGCATGTTTCAATGAATAATTACACTATATTGTTTCAAGATTGCTTTGAAAAAAAATATTAATACTTTTCATGTCTTCTTTTCTTAACCTCCAACTTCACACATTCTAGCTGTTTATGTTCTATATCAGGGGTCGGAAACCTTTGACACTGCAGATGTCATATTCTACATTTCCCTTGATGCTTTGCAGCATTGCTCTTTATTATATCTCCCAGTCCACTTACTTTTAACTCTTTTACAATAGTAGATATAAGCAGCAGATATTCCGTGGTCTGTGGCATTACACTTTATTATATCCATTGTTAATGTCTATGGAAGTTGTGGGAGGAATATTTAAAACGTAGGGTTCTGGAAATCCATTTCTTACATGTCAATGACCATGAGATCCATGTTTGAAAGAGTCTGGATGCTTTACAGACATTGTGTCAGCATGAAGGGGCATGTTTTGAGGGTATGTTTGACAAGACTCTGGTATCACACCTTGGTATCATGTTACCACATGTATCTGCCTTTGTCAGTCTCAATACCAAGATGACCAGCAAGTATGAGGATAACTATATTGGGATACTCTGATCATCCCCAGTGTATTCCATCCTTAAAATATGTTCTACCTCCATCTTTGTTTGGATCAGCGCTGATCCAACTGAAAATTATTAGAACATGTCTGCTTCCAGGTAAAATGGAGATTTATTTGCCAATAAGATATATTTTGATTTACCCATTTCAATCTAAACAAATAATAAAATAATCTATAGTTTAAGACAGAACTCTTTTTCCCAGTTTAGTTATTATATTCCAATATTGAGACTCTGATTAGCGCCAAGTAACCATGGAGCTCTATAGTCATGTGATTGTTTGAATCCAACAAATGCACTTGTATAGTACTCCAAACTATCTCCATATAAAATATAATAATAGACATTTAAAATACCCACATTTCTACTATACAAATGGTACTATAGCCTGCCTATAATTTTTACAAAAGTAATTTCCCTGTTTGTATTGTAGTTTTAGTGGATATGTCATCAAGAGTGTGCCTGACTCCCATCCGTGTAACTTTGCACAGGACAGTCACGATTTTGGCAGGCTGTCCCACTGAGTTTTACGTCTGTCCCGAGTTTTGGCGTAGAGTTTGGTGGGATAGTGGAATGACAAGGTCCCCTTCTAAATGCACCACTCCAAAATGGCGGCATACACATTACATCTCAGATTGTATGCTGAGCTGTAATGCATGTCATAAATGTTGAGCTATAATGTGTTACAAATCACAGCCATAGTTGTAGTTGTTTTATCTGTAAACATCAGCATGCAACAGCTTTCAGATAGAGGCTGAAAACGCAAAGTAAAATTACCGTTAATATAAGATATGCTAGTAATCTGGCAAACACAATGTATAGTTGAAAATATACTATCTTTAAAGTGACCACAATGTCATTTTAGCATAAAAGATGCACTTCAAACTACTACTCAAATGTAAAAGATTTCATGACCTTTCTAACCTTAGCTATACATATACAAGATCATTTTTACATGTATTACTCATGATCACTGTCCCAAGAGTTTCTCTGAAGCCATTAGGCCTATACTTCAGCCTTTTAAGTGACGTAACTTTGATCTAATTCTTGCCTGTGTCAGCTAAAGTAGGTGTATTTGCTACTTCAAAAAGTCTCTCCGCCATCCTTCAAGTAATTAACGTCGTAATAATAATGTGCAGGGATCCTTGATCTGAATTATTACATTAACATTTAACACAACATAAAAAAGCAGTACACAGTATTAGGGAAATGCTTTTTTTTATTAGGCATGTAATCGTTTAGGAAGTCGTTTTCAGACTGAAGAGAAACGTATAGTACAACTGTGGTATGTTGGTACTCAGTCACATCTTCAATGAACCATAATAGAAATATTACCTCTTAAAAGCATCTTAGTTTAGATTAGTCATATAAGAGCTACTTTTGAAAATGTAATGAATGTTAGATTTGATTTTCTGCAAACTGTTTGAAGCAGACATGTTGCTTAACACTGGAGCTACTGTGAACATTCTGGGTCCTTCCATCTTATAGTTAGGGTTGCCACCTTTTCTTCAAAAAAATACCGACCTTGGTACTGTCTCCATAGACTTAACATTGGCCTCATGGCAATTTTTGACCGGCCTGCCGGTAAACTACCGGCCAGGTGGCAACCCTACTTATAGTCCATAAAATGTAGTAGCCCAATTGTGATATCACTTCCATGACTTGCATTTTATGGACGGATATTACATGTTAAAAATTTAAAAGGCACGTGATTAAAAAAAATTGCCATCTGAGCGACATATTAGATACTCCCAGATAGTGAAGCTTCATATAATAAACAAAACTATAACGCTAGTGTATATTATAGAATATGTAAATGATTTTTTTGCAGTAATATGAACAACCATGCTGCTTTTTTGGTGGTGCTTTTTATTACTCGGAAAAATGATTAATACGAATTACACTTTTCAATATAAATATTTAGAACAGTTAATTTTCAACCATTTTATCCAAAATATAGGCGCTTTTAAAGAAAAAAACCATGGGTAAAAATAGTGTTGCAATACAGCAAAGACCTCAAAACCCCATACTCTCTTGAAATGATGACAAGATTTGTGTAAGAGACATTTTCTAAAGAATTATGGATTGCACAGATTTTTCTACATGAAAACTTAATTATGGGAACCTGTTGATCATCTTAAAAAAACCCCATTATTATAACATAATATTATCTGGATAGATATCTCTCACCTTTTAGTAAATCTGTCCCATAATGCTTTGCTTTCTGGAAAAGGCATTCAATTTTCCTCTGTCTATAAGACAGGTCAGGACCATAGTATGACCTTATTGTTTTTGGTTATATTTACCAGTTGCAGAATATGGCTCAAATTAGACACAAGGGAATTAGTGACCGCAGGAAAAGAGTCTCAAAAGGCTGCAGTGTTTGGACAGATTGAGAACTAGTTTAGGTCACCTCTGTTTATGTACTGTATCCTGGATTTACAGATAAAATGTACAGTATAATCTTTTAATTTGCTTGTCTGCTGTAATTTTTCAATAATATTTACACTTTGATGAGTAGTGTGTGGTTTATGTGTAATTTAATGTTTTCAATACACAGTGGCAGTTGACCCCATTTTTCAAAGAATCAGACATGGTGATAAAGCAAAATGTATTCTCCAACTCTCTATATATTCTATAGTTCCATAGCCTTTTAAAGGGGCATCACACAAAAATATATCTATTAACATTCCTTATGTGTTTTGTGTGTGTGCATATACTTTTAGGGGGTAGCAGAGGCATTATTAAACACAAATCTACACACATTATACAAACATTTCCCACAGAAATCCTAAACTGGGAAGGCATATACTTCTATGTAAAGGTGATCATGGTTAACCCTTTTTTACATATGCCTACCCAGAATCCCTTGCATTGGTAATAACCATGTAAATTTAGAATTTCTGTGGGAAAACAAGTCTTTTAGCTTGTCTGGTTTATGAAGATTTGAGAATGCCTTTTGCTACACCCAGATTTTTTAATGGACAAGTTTTCCCATCACCTTTACCCCACCTTGACTTTGGTGTGTGCACCTTTAATATCCGTTATTCACTGCAGTTGACCTTTAATCCATTCGCTTTCCACACTGCAGTAAAATAAAAAATAAAAAAACAGCAACCGCACATAAAAGTAAATCATATTAACCCATAATGATCCCTTTCATTTCCTGTAAATTGACTTTGCCATGATGTAAAAAGAAACAGACTGCATATTTCAGTCATAATCAATACCACAAGAGGTAAATTGACCCCATTCGATCAGTGAGAACTTGATTTACATTATATTAAATTTATCACAGAACTATAAACAGCTTTGTTAAATGAATGTCAGTTAGATACCTCCCAACATGCCTCAGCGGTGACGGAGGACGCCGGGTTGTATCTTACAAGATGGTGTGTCAGTTGTTACTCACCATGGCAATATAATTGCACAGGCTCATAACTATGAGCATACTCAGTATTTGTCCTGCAGTATCCCGATGGACTAGAGGTCCCAAATTGTTTATTGTCCATTGTAAAGACAATCTTTGGCAGGGCATTTGGGTGTTATGCAATTACTACAACAATGCAAGTATCACATTGATGTATTTTTTCCTGTGCTCTTTTTCAATATAGTCAAAATATTATTTGTTTTCAACTGGCATTCTTTTTGTGTCATATATATATATTATTATACATCTGATCCTGTGTAAAATATTTCTATCTGAGAAGTCAGATACTGTGCTGTTATATGCTGTTGATCTGCATTTTTCGTTACATTTTGTGCTGAGAAAAAAAAAAATCATCTTTGATAGTTGTATCCACACACTTAATTACATGTCTTTAAGACAAACTTGAATCTTGACAAAGCTTTTAATGTATATCAAGCTTTAATACAAACACCCCACATATTCCTTACTGTATTCATTGCTAGAACTCTGTAGATCAATTTCTTGAGGATCTCAGAGAACAATAACAGACTCAGCAGAATATCCTAATAAGAGCGCAAGGGGATTTTAAATTTCCACTCATTACCAATCAGTGGTTTCACCTATTGATCTTCTGAAATATCAGTCTGTTGCCTTTTAAATGCCAGCTACTGCTAATTGTTGTGTCAGACTATAATGTAGAACAGAAAGAGCTTGCATTCTATTTTGTAGCACATTACTTGTAAGCAAACATATTAGAAACAACTTATAATAGAAAGAAAAATAACATTAATTACAAGATTTTGTTTACTTCCGATGAGGCAGAATGTAATCCATCATACTGAGTTGACATGAAATTTCATATCAAACTGACTATTGCAAAACATAATGTGATACTCCCAGAGAGGGATTCCTGGAGTTGAAAATAAGGACATTACCATCTTAGTTATCAGATCATTGTGTGTGAGCATTTAAGAGAGACACAGTTCATTATAGTGTGGGTTGGGATGACACATTTCTCCATTTTTAGTTTGTAGCTACAGAATCCAGGCCAGCAGAAATGTTTCCTGAAAACATTAGACGTCTTGCTCATTTTTATTCCTTAGTTGCTCGTGTTCAGCATTTTTCAGGTCTATTTCTGAGGGGATTGGAATACTTATAGATGACAAGTATTTTGCTATCAATTTTGTATATAATAAAGAAATAATGGCTGGAAGTACTGATAAGTGGACCCCAAGGGTGGTATGTGCACTCTTATACTCCCACCCAGTGGACACGCATGTCTATGCAACATAAAAGGCAATGATTTTAAACTGGGGCACAAACTTCAAACGGAGTGATAGAATAAGCCCCTCTTTCAACCTCCTGACCTTTGTTAAGAAACGCAATTTCTGCCCAAAGCTCGAACATGAAATGGCCGCCTTTTAGTCTCTGATATTCCAAAAGACAAAGGGTGAATAGCTTATCAATTGTGCACAATAAAAGCCCTGTTCTAAAGGTAGTTTTAATCAGACATAAGTGACTTTCTGCCTGATTAAAACTGTATATAGTCTAGTCCATCTTTTAATAACACCATTGAAGTTCAGAGCAGTTTTGTGTTTTATGGTAATCTAAGAATAAAGTAGTCTCGAACAAAAACCTAATTTTGTGAGTACACAAAACCTTCTTTTGTTAGCTTACCCTGTATAGAAATAGGATCCTGTGAAAATGTCAGGTATTTGTAGGGGAATAGATAGACTTCCATGTACATGATTTGAATACATATACAGGTTATCATTTGTGAGACAGTTGAGCATCAATTTAATCTTACACTGCTCCTGAGAACTCAGTGGCCTTCCTGCTGTAGCAATGCCTGCCTAAAGTGCTTGCTGCTTATGGATGGGATTCCACAACCCCCCCCCCCCCCATCAGTTAACTATGCTTGATTAAACCTTGAGATTGTCACCTTGGAATGTGCTGCAAATTCCATTGTCTTTTTCTTATAAATGCTCTAGTCTTTCAACAGCAATGTGTTTTTGGAAGACAGCAGCATTAGATGTCTTGCTTATTACTATGTATAACTCATTGGCAGTTGCTTACATCTAATATATTAGTCCCTTTGTGAGCTCAAGAGGAGGGTGTAGAATTAGGACATGAATCAAAAATTTTAATGTAACAAGACAGGCTGAAACGAGAAAAGAGAGCGGAGATGAAAAGGACAGAAACATTAGTTCTTGTGAACTTATTGCCTGATGGTGCAAACTAAAAGCCTAAGCATGATTAATAACAAAGCAAACAGAGAAGCCGGTAACATATTTTAGCCATGTGGGGGATTGGGCAAAAGCCTGCTGTTTGCCACGTTAGAAACACTGTAGTTTACCAGGAAACTGAGTTTTCTGAGCACATTCATATTTACCTCAGTCGTGTGAATCAAAAGCCAGTATCTGAAGAAACTTTTGTAGAATGCACATATACATCCTTAGGAGGACAATGGATGTAAGGGCAGAAGATAGGCATGTGCTCCAAGGCATCAACAACCTCTGTACTTGGTCCTGTGAATGCAGAACAGTTCTACATAAACTATACAGCATATCATTTTCAGTCACTGACCCCATATTTCAAGTAAGAGAAGTGCACTTACATATAGTCATACCTGCTTACAGAGATTTATATCTGCTAACATTTATAGATATGGAACTGGGACGTTCCTGTGGCACAAGTCGAGTTGCAGACACGGTATTCTTCCAGCAGGCCGGTAAATAACTGGCTTCATGTTCAGTCTATGGCGGCAATAGCATGGTGGGTATTTTTTGAAGAAAAGGTGGCAACTCTAGGCATGACAATGTGATAGTATGATGTCACATCTCTGACTCAGGCAGGTGGAACATGAACCGGGCTTGAACATAAATTATGCTTGTTTTTAATGTACTGTGCTGTGATGCTGTGATATGGCCAATACTGACAGAACACGGCCAAGAGAAATAGATCTGTCTATTCGAGTCTTCTACTGTTGACAGGTAGGGAACATGTTATAAGACTCAACTCCAGATGCCTGGCACAAGGTAGAATCTATCCGATGTCACTTTTGTAAATCAAATGACAGGGCTGCTGTTGCTTTTGGCCCATTGGACCAAAAGCAACAAATGTCACCAAATAATTGAGTGATATTAAAAGAAACTATTTAAAAGTTTTTTAATGACCTGCATTTAATATACATATTCATTGGCAATATACAAGTGTGTGTGTGTGTGTGTGTGAGGGGGGGCGAAGTTTTGGGCGATTTGTATATTATTCTAGTTGTAATATGATTAGAATTATTGGTTACCATGTGATATTCAGTGACAGTCAGTATACATATTCAACGTTTAACTTATTTCATGGTTTTATATTTTTTTGAATATTCTGAGGATCTTCTTGGGTGGTTATTTATAAAGGATGCTTCAATTCAATGCAATGTACAAAGCTTATCACCTTATTAGCTCTAATAAAAAAAATAATCTTTGTAGTTCTGGCTACAGCTTAACCCTTTGTTCTGCACATTTCTTAAGCAATGAAAGGATCTAAGGCTATAGGATGGTTGCTTAAGCAGGATATGTGCCAATTATAGATCTTGAAGGGTTATATGCATGGTCTCAGTTACACTAGTTAGTTAGAATATTGACCTTACACATCCTCGCACATTCTCCGACCATGGAGTATTTCATAACGGCTAATTACTAGTGTATTAATAACTTCACATTAAAAATAAGGTGATGCATATAATCACAATGTAAAAGGACCAGTGAACAGCTTAATTGTTTGTTGGCCATTTGCGAAAAATACTCAAAGTCAGCAATCTTTATTATTCTTCAGTGGTATTGTCAGGACATTGTTTAACCTGTGAATAGAGATATTTACAACAAGGGGACCACATTAAAAGGAATTTTCTGATTGGGGGGGGGGGGGGGGGGTTACACCATAGGGAGTTAGTGTTTAAACATGAAACATGTTTTCATTCTAGTTTTTGAAAATGAAAGCATTTTACTTTGTACTTGAGGTTTTTGTTATATATATTTTTATAAAACTGACATTTTTTGTAGCTACTTGCCATCTAGTTAGTCGTTTACTGTCACAATGTTAAAAATTAGATACATATTCTTTATCAGGGGGATCTGTTACTTTTGAGCAAATGTAGTACATTTGTAATATAAATATCAGTTATGTTTGAAACAGACGTGTGAACGTTTTTTGTCCTTTTATTTTATTACATTTTTTTTTTTTATTGTTTGGTTTTGTGTGTTATAGAAACATATGCTTATTGTAAGTTAATTTTAAAGTAGACCTTTTCCAGGCAGGGTGATCTTAGCAACACTGGGTGTTATGTTATGAGGAATCTGTAAGTAAATACTAAGGTTTCAAGTTCCTAAACATATAGCAGATTCTCTGCAATGTGGTAGCTGAGATTGGTTGATGTAAAACCTTTGGAGACTTTCTAAACAAGAATGTCTGGGATGTGCATAAGGCTTATTTATAAAGTGTTTTATTTTAAAGGATACATTGAGAGTTCTCTCATTTTCAAGTATGGATTGGGGATTATATATAATATAATATAACATTGTTTTGATTTAACATTTACATTTATTTAAAAAAAATAAGACAATGTACATTCATACAAGTATATCCTGGATACAGAATACAGTATAATGTAATGCATACATACAAGGCTTTTTCAAATTAATTGGTATTGCAGGTACATTTTTATTTTAGATGCACTGGATGACTAGATATTCTGTTATGAAGAACATGCTAGATATGAGAGGAAGGAGGAAGACTGAGGAAAATTTGGAGAAAATATTATCTCACAGATACCTGGAATATCCTTCCAATGGAAGTAATACCGTATTTGCTCGAATATAAGACGACCCTGATTATAAGACGACCCCCCAAACTTTGGATATTCCTTTAGGAAAAAAACTAAAAGCCTGAAAATAAGACTACCCTATAGGAAAAAAGTTTAACTTGTATATATTCACATGTAAATTACTTTTTAATATTCAATAAAAATTATATTAAACAAATGAATTTCTTGTATTTATTGTGCCAATGGTGCCTCTCTCTCCACCCCCCCCCCACGTTGTCTCCCTCCCCCTCCCTCCCCCCAAACTTTTCTCTCTCTCTCCCCCCTTGTCTTTCTCTGCCCCCTCCACTTGTCTTTCTCTGCCCCCCTCCCTCCCTACCCTTGTCTTTCTCTGCCCCCCCTACCCTAGTCTTTCTCTCCTCCCTCCCTCCCCTGGTCTTTCTCTCCCCCCTCCCTCCCCTTGTATTTCTCTCCCCCCTCCCTCCCCTTGTCTTGTCTTTCTCTCCCCCTTCCATCCCTCCCCTTGTCTTTCTCTCAAACCCTCCCTCCCTCCCCTTGTCTATCCCCCCCCCCCCCTTCCTCCTCCTCACCTTGATTCTTTCCCTGGTGGCTAGTGGGGGCAGCTGGGGGATGTCTGCACGATACGTGCAGACATCCTCCAGCTGCCCATATTTCCCTGGTGGCTAGGGGAGGCAGCGGAGAATGTCTGCACGATATGCGCAGACATCCTCCGCTGCTGCCCGGCACTTCCGCCGGGACTTTTATGTTGAAGCCGGAAGGACACGGCTTCATCATAGAAGTGCCGGCGGTCGTGCCGGGCGGCAGAAGGGGAGGATGTCTGCGTCGCGCAGGCATCCACCTACTGTTAGAGAGGGGGATCCAGATCCCCTGCAGCTCTGCGGTCGATTTGAGGTCAGATTATAAGACAACCTTGAATAAAAGACTTTGCTCTGAAAAAAACCTCATCTTATATTCGAGCAAATACGCTAATGTTTAGTACTGCAAAGTAATTCAGGAAGATAAAGTTAGTATTGTAGTTGGGTTCAGAAATGGGACTGTCCAGCACAAAACCAGACAGTTGGTGGACAGGTTTTTTTTTTAATGTGCAAGGTAAGGTTTTGCAGGTGGGACTGACATTAAAGGAGGTGTGGATATTGGAGGTAGTGCAGTATAGTATTCACCTCTGTTCTGATGTTCTGAGCTGTGTTTTAAGGCTGTCTTGTACGCATGCATATGCTCCAAGGAGTCCATGTAAAATGGATTAAGAAGCAAAAATATGATCATTGTTGACTAAATTTGCATATACTTACCCAGAATCCCTTGCAGTGGTGGTATCACTGTAAATCAGGGGTGGGGAACCTGCGGCCCAACAGATGTGCAAGACTGCATTTCCTATACTCCTCTGCCAGCCTTAGCTGAAAGAGCATTATGGGAGATTTAGTTTGTCAACAGCTTGAGGGCTATAGGTTCCCCACCCCTGCTGTAAATGCATGATTCTGTGGGAAAGACAAGCTTGATTGGTGTTTGTAGGTTTGCATTTGATAATACCTCTGCTACCCACTGAATTTCAGGTGGAGGGGTTTTATCTTAAATGGTTTGTTCTGTGTATTTCCTGTGAAATGGTAGAAGAGGGCTGCTTCTTTACGTGTATAGTTTATAAAGCCTTCAACAAAAACATCAGTATTTCATATATATCTCATGGGAGTATCAAAGTATTTTTATATTACATAGCTAGAGAATAGCAAATGCTCCAAAGCCAAGAATCTTAATGTTCTATGTTTCTTAATTTATAGAGGGAAAAAGGACTATTGATCAATTTCAACAGAATTGTTCTACCAGCATGTGATAGACCATAGGCTGACAAATTGCAGACTTTCATGGAATGCTTATAAACACATACATTCTCTGCAGCAGCTCTCAAAGGGTGGCTAAGAGAACAAAAGAACAACACAAGTACAAACTGTATAAAAGCCAAATGGTTTTTCTAGTAGGTCCACCAGACACTTAAAAAGCACTTTAAGGAAACATACCCACAATTCCCTTACAAATGTGCCTGAAAATGCTTCAAAAAGTGGCACTCAAAATTCTGTTCAAATATTATTTAGTATTTTATACAAATATATATATATATATATATATATATATATATATATATGTGTGTGTGTGTGTATATATATGTATATATATATATATATATATATATATATATATATATGTGTGTGTGTGTGTGTGTGTGTATGTGTGTGTGTGTGTGTATGTGTGTGTGTGTTAATTCTTGAAAACACAGAATAGTCTTCTCTGGGTAATGTTTAGTCATTCAACTAATGACATCAGTTTATCCTGCAACAATGTGCATTTTAATAAATGCTGACTTACAGGAAGGAAATAAGAAACCTGGAACTTTAATTCAAAAATGCCTTATGAAACAGTGATGGAATTACAAATCAACAAATTAGAACTTCCAGGCACAATATTATGGACCGCATTCATTTTACTGCTGTACTGTGCCTTTAATGTTTTTTGTTTTTTTTTTGCTTTGTTTAGCCAGCACCATTAGTTCAGCATAATTAAAAATAATCTATGTAGAGTATTATTGTCCTTACTGCATATGCTAACATAGATGTAATGCTTACTAAATAATCCACATAAAATTCTAAAATGACCGATGTTATCTTTTAAAGTCAAATCTTTGCTGAATTGGTCAGCTCTTGTCTACAGGATTAGCTCCTTTTTAAGTCAGATTGAGAAGATACTGATAATACCACTTTTTAAAGGTAATACAGGAGGTAAAAGGTTGGACTTTGGGCTAATTTAATGCTACAAGAGGCATAGTTAATGAGTTTTAATGGACTATATTTTGTCTAATGTTACATTATAGTTTTTTTCTGTACACAAAATTTATTTCCTGGCCAAAAAAAATCTTACTTTTAAAAAAGAAAAGGTTTGATTTATTCGAAACCTCCTATTCATTTAATATTCATAAACAGAGACAATGTAAATGCATACAGTTATCCAGTGGATCACAATTGTCATTTGCCTTTACCATCAACTAATTATTTGGCCTTGACTTCATTTCATGCTTCCCAACACCTATTTTAACGACATATATTGCACTGGGCTGTAAATTCTTATTATTTTGCTGAGCTAATGTTTCAACTGTCCTTAATCTGCCTTTCTCTAAATTTCCAAAATTATAATTTCCTCTTTTAATGAAGTTCACTCATTAATGAAGGTCATTCACAAACAATTTGTAAAAAAAATTCCAATACTTAAAGAATGCTTTTCTGGTACTATAGAAACATAGAATGTGTTGGCAGATAAGAACCATACGACCTATCTAGTCTTCCCAATTTTCTAAATACTTTTGTTAGTCCCCGGCCCTATCCTATATCTAGGATAGCCTTGTGCCTATCCCACGCATGCTTACTCGCTAAAGAGGTTGGAGGGATTTCCCAGCAACTTAATTTTGTTCAAGGTAGAAATAACACTAACTGTTCATTTTTTTGTTTTTGAAACTTCTGTAAATGATTATCTTTATAAAGATTTGTCTCAGTTTCTTCTTTTCCATGTGTTATAAGTTTGTGTAGTACCCAATTCAGAGTACTGATTTCCTCCTGATTTGTGCCATCTCACGCCTCTTATACTCTATCGCCACTGTTGCATCCCCTCTCTAAAATATGTTTTCTCCCTTACTGTTCTCTGAGCCTAGCTTTGTTTGTTACCTTATTCTGATTCATCATATTTTTTTTTATCAGTGAAGGCTAACCTTGTCACTTGTCACCAGTGTTTGGGAACTACATATGCTATGTCTTTCAAAAGGCTGGTTGACTCTATGTATTTTCTAAGTGTTTCTCCACTTCCCTCTACTCTTGTTCTATATTTCTTTTCTCCTGTCTCCTAGCTTTTTAGAATCACATCCAGATATTATTCTCAACAAATGTGTCTTTTGCTATATTCTTGTCATTTGTCTCTTTTGTTCCAGCTAATATAATCTGCATAGTTTCATAATGTCTTTTGTTCTGCCATCCAAACATATTTTATGTGGCCCATAAACCCACAGTGATTTTATTGTTCTTACATAAATCCATAAATTGGAATTATACCCAAGAGTGTATTGACAAGTATTGTATAACATATTATGGCACACAAATGCTCAGTATTCTTAAAGGACAACTAAAAAGCCTTTTTTCACTCTGTTGTTCCCCTTTAAAAAAATTGATCTCTTTCTGAAGTGCTCACACTGGGATTGGCTGTGTCAAATTGTCCTTTAAGCTAGAATCTCTTTACCCTTTATGTATAAAACAGCAACACAGAGTACACATAACAAAAAGATGTATGCAAACAGGTAAGAGCGTTGCTTGTGTGAATGCACATTAAATGAGTATTTGTTTGTAATTTGTGAAACATCAAGGAATTCTAATATGAATTTCAAGTCGGACATAATCGGATCACTTAGGTAAAAAAAAGTAATTTTTTTCTTTACTATAGTTTAGTCTTATATTCAGGCTTTTTATTTCTTTCTAAATTAATATTCAAAGTTTGGGGGGGGTTGTCTTATAATTGAGGGTAGTCTAATATTCAAGCAAATACGGTAATCATTATTGCACATACATAGTCACACATATTCTCATGTAAACGAACACATTCGCACTGTGACATATAGAATATGTAAATCAATACATTCAAAACCACTCTGTGCTGGCTTCATCCCTGTCTTTGTGTCATCTTCTATAACATCTCCAATGTCCTTTAACTGTCTAACTTTTTCAGTGATTCTTATTGATTGGTCGTCATCAGACCTCCTCATTTTATCATCTAGGTCACACAGACTTTAGAAGATTCGCAATAGTTAAAGTCAATTAGAGTGATTGTTATTTGTTTGTCTTACCCAAATGTCAAGTCATGAGTTTTCTAGTAGAGACAGACTGTCATGCTTTGCTTTAAATAGTAAAGATTCCTTGTTTACCACGATCTTGAATAATCTTTGAGGAATATGAATCTGAAATATATCTGTACAGCCTGTGCCAAGGAGCAGCTAAACTCTCAACTATGCAAAAACAAATGAAAATAGGAATAATTAAGTGTTTTACATATGAGTTAAAAAGATACACACAACTGAAGAACAATCAAAGCCCCCTACCTAATATATTTGTATATCGTTACCAGAAATATTTTGACTTTCCATCAATTAAATGTTCTCCGTGCTCCAAGTAGCAATTAGAAAGGTTTGAGTAGCAATCCAGTGCCAACTCACCGGCAACACTCTAGGAAACGTTGGGCGAGTCACAAAGTAAGACCAGAGACGTTTATCTTAAGCGAACGGCCACCCTCTGCAAGACGTCCAAAGCATTTGCCAATGTGGGGGTGGATTCGGAGTGGCACGCAGTCATTCCCAAAAATTTCATCACAAAGTTCTTAGTGTGTCACATAGAAGCAAGTCATAAAAACATAAGCCATGAAAAAGAATATATTATAGCAATTTGGCCAGCACAATGAATTGATGTAATTGTATCCTGTACAAAGTGTTTTCCATTAGTGCTGCTTCTATTCCATAACAAGTATTGAGCAAACTTATGGTAAATATTAATATGGCAGAAATACTAATATAAAAAAAGTTGAACTTAGTGGATGCTATAATTCCATAAAATGTTAGTGGTTTTAAATTCTGATATGTATAGGTGTTTTTTACGCTTTGATTTTCTTTCCTTGAACTCAGTCCAGCCTGTCCCATTTAAGTGCACAGACTAGTTTTGTAATGAGAGATATTTACAGATGTAGAAGTAAAAAGTTACTGATTTAGTACATGCAAGAACCTAGAGTTTTAACTTATGAAGGAAATGACACCACACAATCAATATATTGTTAAAGCTACATACTGATATATGAGCACAAAAGTGCTAACAACAAACAAGCTCTGACAGCATTGAATGAAGATCAATAATACAGTAACTAGTGGATGAACGGTGTCAGCACATCTTAACTATTCCTTACAAGAAAAACAATATCGTAAATTATGCATCATGCAGGTGACACTGTAGAAAGCCAATGTTTCCATAGATAAAGCGAAACAGCAAATGGACAACAGCGATCAGCCATAACATTATGACCACTAACAAGTGACAAGCAGGCGGAGGTAGTGTGATGCATGGGGCAATGTTCTGCTGGGAAATCTTGGGTCCTGCCATTCATGTGGATGTTACTTTGACACGTACCAAAACCTAAGCATTTTATTGCACACCATGTACACCCTTGCATGGAAATGGTATACCCCGAAGGCATTAGCCTCTTTAAGCAGCATAATGCACCCACAAAGCAAAAATGGCTCAGGAATGCTGTGAGGAACACAACAACGAGTTCAAGGCGTTGACTTGGTTTTTAAATTCCACAGATCTGAATCCCCAAAAAATATATGTGGGATGTGCTGGACAAACAAGATCAATCCCCACCTCACAACTTACAGAACATAATGTCTTGGTGCCAGATACCACAGCACACCTTCAGAGGTCTAGTAGACTTGACAGATTAGGGCTGTTTTGGGATCAAAATGGGACCTACACAATATCATGTAGGTGGTCATAATGTTATAACTGATCAGTGTATATACATCCCTTATATAACAAAAAGCATTTGCACACATGAATATCTCACCAATATAGCTAAATTGATTGGACGAAATGTTCATCTCGAGTCAACTCACCTCAACGCATCTGCAACTCAGTTTTCAGTAAATAGACACCATTGACATAACTCTGCTAGAAGAGTTTGCCATAATAGTATCCTTCATTAGGTTAACCTTGGCCAAGAAGCCAACCGTACTCATGTGAGAAGCTCCTGAAAAGCTGCACTGTTGCTGATTTCCATAAATACTGACTACTAAGTGTTTTCGGTTCCTATCACTAATTTCAAGCATAACCATGTATCTGTGGTTCCTACAAGAACAGCTAGTCCCAGATACATTTTGAATAATCCTTGGAATCACTGTTACTGTGTCTGTAAATTTCTTATTGGCAATTCTCTATATATCCTTGTATGACTTATATTCTAAGTCTCGATTAGAGACTGTATCATTTTGCTTCCTGGAACTGTTTTACATTGATTCTTGAACAATTCCCCTCTTTCATTTGTTTCTTATTTTAATCACATACTGTTTCCTCATGACACAACAACAAGGAGCGGGGAGGAAAAAGCATGAAAGCCTCCGGCATCCTTCATTTAGTTCCCGAATTGTGTCATACTGCATGCTAGTTCTGTACACTTCCCACATCTCTTCTCAATGATTTCATCTGTTCAGGGTCAAAACACACATGCTGTTTAAGAGCAAAATTATAAAATTAACTGGGGTCCTGACATTTTTTTGTTGCCTCAAAGGACATTTTCAGGTTTAATGATGAAAAGCTTGCGTTTAGAAATGTCAAGGGAAACTAGCAGTGGGTATCATAATATAGTTTACAGGACATGAAAACATTGAGAAGATTGAGCAGACCTGCTGTATTGTGGAAGAACCGTTGGTATGTCAGAGGAGCCCAGAATGGACCTATTGGCACTTAAAGCAGAAGGATTATATTATAGACAAGTTCGTGGTCAGCTGATAACACTTTTTTTTATTTAAAAAAATGAAATTCTTTTGCATATTCTTTAAAAAGACACAGACATGCGAAGCAACTCCAAAGAAAGACAATTTTGCAACTGACCACCACTCATGGAATCAGCAACCTACAGAGATACAGGAATCCAACATGGATTTCCAAACAGAAAGTTTAATGCACAATCAAATGGACTACTTACAGGATGCACAAATAAGACAGTCACCTTAGGATGAGGAAGGTACATTCCATACTCTGTTAAAGGGACACAACATTTTTTTTTCACTTTTGCTTCTAATATAGAAGCTCAAGTGAAATGTCCATTGTCCCTATTAAAAGGATGAACTGGTGTGTACTTTTGACAGGAAGCAGGCAGCCGTCTTGTCCCCCCCCCCCCCTGCTGATCCCATGCAAAAATGAGTGGCTCTCTCTGCGCTAGCAGCGAGAGACCCTCACATTCGGCTGTCAGAGCGGGCTAAACAAATCAAAGGTTCTACTGAAAGGGCACTATGTGTTTTTTATAAGGGATATTCAACCTGTAATTTTAACAGGATCTATACAGTGATACACTTTATATGGCTGATTTCTTTTTGCTAACTGCCACTTAATTAATACAATGATAATTACACATGTTTAGAAGTATAAAACTCCCATTGCTGAAATGTCTAGTATCAGTTCTTCATATTTATTTGCTTAGCTTGTGTTTAGTTTTTGCAGAGGCCAAAGGGCACATGTTGTTTACAAATTTGATAATAATATAATTTTATGACAAAAGTCAATATGGCAGCTTCATAAAGTTATGACTAAATACCCTGACTTCAGTGGGTGAAGCAAATGCATTCCCTACATGATGGAAGATTGCTAAATATCTGTAGTTCTCCATATAGAGATATAAATATATAATAAATAATGAGTTATTTTTCATGGTTAGAAAGTACTTGTATAAACGTTTCAAACCATTGTTTTGATATTTGATATTGAAAAATCCCTTTCCAAATTGTCCGCTGATTTGTGTATAAATCTATATGATTATTTCAGGGATCAGACTAAGTTGTTCTATGCCCTCAAAGCACCATCAGACTATCTTGCTCCAAACCATCAAAGCACAATCAGATTAACTTGCTCCTAGACACTAAAACACCATCAGACTAACTTGCTCCAAGCCATCAAAGCACCATCAGACTAACTTGGTCCAAGCAATCAAAGCACCATCAGACTAACTTGGTCCAAGCAATCAAAGCACCATCAGACTAACTTGCTCCAGGCCAGAGCACCATCAGACTAACTTTCTCCAAGCCATCAAAGAAAGCACCATCAGACTAACTTGGTCCAAGCAATCAAAGCACCATCAGACTAACTTGGTCCAAGCAATCAAAGCACCATCAGACTAACTTGCTCCAGGCCAGAGCACCATCAGACTAACTTTCTCCAAGCCATCAAAGAAAGCACCATCAGACTAACTTGGTCCAAGCAATCAAAGCACCATCAGACTAACTTGCTCCAGGCCAGAGCACCATCAGACCAACTTTCTCCAAGGATCAAAGAAAGCACCATCAGACTAACTTGCTCCAAGATATCAAAGCACCATCAGACTAACTTGCTCCAAGATATCAAAGCACCATCAGACTAAATTGCTCCAAACCATCCACTGTTTATTTCATCTAGGATATACCTCTTCTATGTGAACATAGAAAGCATATTACGCAGCAGCTGGAGTGCTATAAATTAGTCATCTCTAATATAGTTTCAAGGAAAAATAATATTGTTTTGAAATAGAAAACTTTGTAACACTGAAAGACTTTATATAAATTTAAAACGGTTTGAAAATATTTGTGGTAACTCCAATTTAAGTGTATTGTAGTTACATGCAGTTAATGGTACAGCAAATGTAAGTGGCTTGTATTATTATTCTTTGTAAAGATTTTATTGACCTGGCATCCCTTCATGTAGCAATTCATTGTGCATATAAAAGCCTTGCTTATTTGATGTATTGTTTTATGACACATACAAATCAATGGAGTAAGGTATTCTGAAGTCTTTCATCTATTGCTATTTTGTCATCAGCCCTCTATTATATGCAACGCAATGTGAAGTGAATGTCATACCCTTTGTTGAAGGGGGTTGGGATGAATATGACACCACAATGCTAAATGCTTTGGTAATTATGATAGTAAAGTTATGATAGGTTAGCACAAAACATAACTCTCACAGCTATACACTAAGCAAATAAACATCTGTGTAAATTGTTATCATAGTTTAAAAACATGAAACCATGTAATTAACAATATTAACGTTTGGTGGAACCATACATATTGTAGATATTGCACTACAAATCCTCAATTTATGTTTGTTGACTCCACATTGACATCATGCTATCATTATATATAAAATGTTATCTTGAGTTACATTGTGGCAGACTCTCCCCTCCAGCATTGTCTCTCTCTCTCCCTAAACTCACTCTCTCTATCTCTCTCTCTCTCTCTCTCTCTCTCTCTCTCTCTCTCTCTCTCTCTCTTCCCCCGTCTCTCTCTGCTGGCCAAATCTCGTGGTGGGTATTGGAGGCAGCCGGAAGGACCCGGCTTCATCATAGAAGTCCCGGCGGTCGTGCTGGGCGGCAGGAGAGTATGTCTGCGCGTATTGCGACATCCACCGACTGTTAGTGAGGGGGATCCAGGTCCCCTGCAGCTCTGCAGGGGACCTGGATCCATGTCTTATAGTCTGACCTCGATTTGGCTATATATTATAAGAATATAATATAAGCATTTGCTCTGAAAAAAAACCTTGTCTTATATTCGAACAAATACGGTATATTAAGCGTGTTAGTATGGCAATAAACTGCAGAAGCATATTTGACAACATCTTACTTTACAATATTTTCACAGACAGTTCTAAAAATAATAAATTCAAAAATAAAAGCTCCAACATATGCAAGACAACTACTGTATTTTTCGCTCCATAAGACACGCCTGACCATAAGACGCACCTAGTTTTTAGAGAAGGAAAACGAGAAAACCACATATAGAACAGATATTTACTACATTCTTATCTCTCCAAAAGTAGTGGTAATGAGCAAAGCTAGAGACAAAACTAATATAGCTAATTTTAGGCACACCATTCTGCACCATGAGAAATGCGGTGTGCACTAGCCAAACATTAGCAATCCCTGTGATAGTCATAAGACTGCAGTGACTAACCTTTAGCATGCCAGCTGCTTTGCACTATAATATTTTTCATTATGCACAATATGCCAGTATTTAGCCACTCAATATGCCAGTATTTTGCCACTCAATATGCCAGGATTTTGCCACTCAATATGCCAGGATTTTGCCATGTAATATTCCAGGAATTTGTCACATAGTATGCCAGGATTTAGCCACTTAATAAGCCAGCATTTAGCCATTTAATATGCCAGGATTTTGTCACTCAATCTGCCACAATTTAGCCACTCAATATGCCAGGATTTAGCCATTTAATATGCCAGGATTTAGCCACTCAATATGCCAGGATTTTGCCACTCAGTATGCCAGGATTTATCCATTTAATATGCCAGGATCTATCCATTTAATATGCCATGTTTTGTCACTCAGTATGCCAGGATTTTGCCACTCAATATGCCAGGATTTTGCCATTTAATATTCCATGATTTAGCCATTTAATATGCCAGGATTTTGTCACTCAGTATGCCAGGATTTAGCCATTTAATAAGCCAGGATTTAGCCATTTAATATGCCAGGATTTATCCATTTAATATGCCATGTTTTGTCACTCAGTATGCCAGGATTTTGCCACTCAGTATGCCAGGATTTATCCATTTAATATGCCAGGATCTATCCATTTAATATGCCATGTTTTGTCACTCAGTATGCCAGGATTTTGCCACTCAATATGCCAGGATTTTGCCATTTAATATTCCATGATTTAGCCATTTAATATGCCAGGATTTTGTCACTCAGTATGCCAGGATTTAGCCATTTAATAAGCCAGGATTTAGCCATTTAATATGCCAGGATTTATCCATTTAATATGCCATGTTTTGTCACTCAGTATGCCAGGATTTTGCCACTCAGTATGCCAGGATTTTGCCATTCAATATTCCAGGATTTAGCCATTTAATATGCCAGGATTTTGTCACTCAGTATGCCAGGATTTAGCCATTTAATAAGCCAGGATTTAGCCATTTAATATGCCCGGATTTTGTCACTCAGTATGCCCGGATTTAGCCACTCAATATGCCAGAATTTAGCAATTTAATATGCCAGGATTTATCCACTCAGTATGCCATGATTTTGCCATTTAATATGCCAGGATTTAGCCATTTAATATGCCATGTTTTGTCACTCAACATGCCAGGATTTATCCATTTTATGCCAAGTTTTGTCACTCAATATGCCAGGATTTAGCCACTCAATATGCCAGTATTTGCTCATTTAATGCCACCCTCCTGCCCCCTACCCCAGTACTTACCTCCCTGTTGCTCTGTCACCTCCGTGCAGGCTTCCCTCCTGAACGGAGGAAGGAAACTCCGGTCGCATTTTTTTTTATTGAAGCCACACTGAGGTAAGTACTGAACTACATTCGCTCCATAAGACGCACAGACATTTCCCCTCACTTTTGAGGAGGAAAAAAAGGTCATCTTATTGAGCGAAAAATATGGTAACTTAACAGTGCCCAGTATCACACTAACACCCCGCTATTTGCACTGCCAACAACACAGCTACAAATGCCACAAGCCACTCCCACTAAAATGAACATGTTGATTTTCCAGCAGATTCTGCTGTAAACCTTGCTATTCCCACATTTCTTTAACTCCTGACTAAAATCTGGCATTACAATTAGGATTTCAATTCTTAAATATATTAACTGACCATGAACATTAAACTTGTGTTTTAATCCAGTGTCCACTTTGTTTATATACCCAGTAAATAATTATAATAAAGCTTGGAAATGTTTTGTTTGTCTTTTTACATGAAATGTGATTCAAAATGGAGCGAACATATTTCTGCGAGCTGCATGTTTTATGTCTACGTGGCTAGCAAGCTGTAGTTGATATCATGATGTTCCTCCAAATCAGTAGTGAGAGGATCGCTACAGGCAGGTAAAAGGGAGATAGCCGTGAACCAGAGTTCTTCTATATTTCCTTCTGCATCACAACATGCAGGGAATCAGAGATCCTTCTCTGTTTTGTATCCTACATTCTGGCTACTTAAAGTGAGGGCCAGCATGAGGGGCTCCATCACCCCATAGGACTAGGGGAGATCAACAAGTCCTTAAGGGTTAGCGGGCGCGTCTGTTTTTGTACATAACATTTCCCTTCATGTTAAGATGTAAGCATCTTGGAAAATGTTATCCACACCAGCATTGCCGCAATGGAAGGGGACTTTGATACTGGGGCGGACTTTTATGCCTTTTCAATTAAATGGTATCAATTGTTTACGTTGTAGCGTATAATCGAGACACTAGGGTAATTACATAATTTCTAAGCGCATTTGTTTTGTCTGGGAATTTAAATTGAGGCATATGTGAATATTAGAGGTCACAAGATTAAGTGCAGCATTTCTATCAGACTGTGTAGTACCAAGCTAATGCACAGTGACCAGGGGCGTTGCTAGGTCTTCGGATGATCTGGGGCTAGAGCCCAGATGAGCTCGGTCACACACTGCGTCTCTCTCTCACACACGCCGTCTCTCTCTCTCTCTTTCTCTCTCACATACACCGTCTCTCTCTCACACACACCGTCTCTCTTTCTCTCTCTCTCTCACACATACCGTCTCTCTCTCACACACACCGTCTCTCTCCCTCACGCACCGTCTCTCTCCCTCACGCACTGTCTCTCTCTCACGCACTGTCTCTCTCTCTAACGCACCATCTCTCTATCTCACACACACACTGTCTCTCTCTCACACACTCACACTCTCTCTCTCCCACACACCGTCTCTCTCTCGCACACACCGTCTCTCTCTCGCACACACCGTCTCTCTCTCTCTCCCTCATCTCGAGGAGGAGAGGCTAGGGAGAGAGCTCGCTATAGCAGCCTCTCCTTCCGATTAGCCCTCACCCCGGCGTGAGGTAAATCCTCCGATTCTGGGACCATGTCCCAGACGGAGGAAAGCTCACCGGGGGATTTTATTTTTTTTTCTAAATAATTATAGCCCTGGAGTCTCAGGGCTAAAGAATACTTTAGCCCCAGAGTCTCCATTCAGGGCTATGAAGGGGGTACTCGGGGCTATAGCCCCAGTAGCCCACCCCTAGCGACGCCTCTGACAGTGACAACATCATTTTATTACTCATCAGCCATAACATTATGACCACTTGCCTAATATTGTGTAGGTCCCTTTTGATGCCAAAGCAGCCCTGACCCATCAAGGCATTTACTCCACTAGACCTTTAAAGGTGTGCTGTGGTATCTGGCACCAAGACGTTTGCAGCACATCGTTTTAGTCCTGTTAGTTGTGTAGTGGGGCTTCCGTGGATTGTAATTGTTTGTCCAGCACATACTACAAATGCTCAATTGGATTGAGATCTGCAAAATTTGGAGAATTCGTTGTTGTGTCAAACCGTTCCTGAACCATTTTTGCTTTGTGGCAGGGTGCATTATCCTGCTCAATGAGGCCAAAGCCATCAGGGAATACTGTTTCCATGAAAGGGTGTACATGGTCTGCAACAATGAATAGGTAGGTGGTATGTGTCAAACTTCCACATGGATGGCAGGACCCAAGGTTTCCCAGCATCACATTGCCTCCGTCGGCTTGCCACCTGTCTGTGGACATCACCTTATGGCTGATTGGTTTATATCATAAGGTTTCTGTGCTTCTCCATCACTGAAAACATAGAGGTGAAAGGAATAAGTGGTGAGAAATAAATGCATAGTACATCATTATGTAAATAATGAAGGTTTAATTTGCTATTGTGTCTCAGGAGAGTCTAATGTTGATTGCAGCACAACATGCAGTGTGGATCGAATAAAAATAAAAATGGCCACATTGCATCATGATCCCTTCAGAGTATTAAAAACCTATAGCTGTTATCTGTATCAAGCCAGAGGGATTTGCTAACAATACATTATGAAGTCATTTGTGCCCGTAATCTCACAGTGCTATTTTAGGCAATGTATAATTTTAGTAAACATACTAGTTAAACCGTATTTTTTTCTGAATTATTTGGAATGCATGCAGTGTTTGGAAAAAAGAAAACATTATGAGTTTAATTAGCGTTATTATTTAGTAAACTTTGTGTGATATTCAAACTGTGCAATAGCACATAACCGGTTTATGTATACTGAGCAATTGCAGATTAGCAGTCTAAAAATGGAACATTCTCTATGGAATTGAATAGAATGTTCCTGCTGATATTTTATTCGCTTTTAGAGAATTGCCACAGAATTGCCCATTAAGCAAAAACCACATAATACCTAATGACTAGGGTAAGGTTTTCTATTTGTTTTGATATTAAAAACAATAAAAAATCTTTTTAGCTGGTGAACAACAGGAATATACAAAATCATCACTAAAAATGGGGGAAAAACTAGTTAGATATTTTAATTCAATATAGTTGCAAGTTGCATCTTTACTTTCACATTTTGGCAAGTCAGGCCTTACAGAAATTTAATTGTGAGCACTATGTTTAAGAGACTCAGACACTTTGCTGGCAAATATAACGCTTGTAAAGGGAGTACGGAAAATGCATTGTGCACATTTGTGTTGCATAGACTGTTGATTGGAAGACATTTTGAACATCAGAATGTAGAGCTGGTATCTAACTGACCAGTAGACCATAGGAGAAGAGAAAGAACATGAGAGGCTCATCAATGGATATATAGTATGGGGTCACCCTTAACTCATTTGTATTCACAATCTCTAAATGTTATAAAACCATCATGAGCAAAACATGTCCTAAACACAATATGAACCTATACAGCTTATAGCCTGGTTCAGAGGTCATGATCTCCACGGTTTGTGGTCTAGCAACTCTATTGTTACAACCTGATTGTCCATGTCTGTCAGTGAACAATTTAGGATCTCAACAAAGAATATTCTAAAGAAAATATGTATTATATGAATCAGTAGACAATAGCGTTTTAATGTAACATGTTGAGTCAGGCTAGGAAAATGAGTTCACTTGTTTTCATAACTAAGCTTTATAATTACCCCAGGGAACTATCTCCATCTTATTTTAGATTTAATTAATATATTGATTTAAATTTATTTTAAATAAAGAAATTTTTAAATAACAAAATACTTTAAATCGAAATCCCTATTGTCTAGTTTATTGATATCCAACTGGTGGCACAAGTGCCGAATTTGGCCCTAAAGAGTTTTTATGTGGCCTTTATCATCTTTAAAAAGTCTATAGGTTATATTGTTTTAATTTTTTATCTCATGAACCAAAGTTGCTGCTTGGCATGCTGACCTTCACGTTAAAAAAGTAGGACAACACTGGTCCTTATTTCATCCAAATATAAATGTTTCAATGTCTTGATTGAGTCATATTATTAATATGTTTCTATTTGTATTGATCATGTTTTATCTTATCCCAATCTCCCACTTCTTCTTTAAGAAACCTGACCTGTTACTTAGGGTGAAAGGTTTTTAAATTCCCGAGCTACATTTTATTACCTGCAAGGAAGGACTTATTTGATTACAGTAGAAGTAGGATTCCCGTGTCACAGGTCATACAAATATGCAAAGTTCAGGAACATGCTGTGAATAATTAAGGATGTCATGTTTTTTTAAGGATTACACAATAATGCCAGTCAGGGTTTAGCATTCCTTTACATGAGCACACGTTAGCAGAAGTCATAAGCGGGCAACACAGGCATACTGGGAATGGTGTAACTGAAGACATATTTTAATTTCATGGAAAATGTCCATAATCATAGCTAATGAATATTCAGTGGGCCAAGTATATGATATAGTTTCTCACATTATTTCAGTAAATTGTAGCTAGTGATTGGATTATGATTAACATTTAGGCATTAACTCCAAGCATAATACGATTATTATAGAATAAAAATATATTCCTACTTGATGCAGTGGACATTTGATTTGGTGGTTCACTTGATGCACTAGACATTTGATTTGGTGGTTCACTTGATGAAGTGGACATTTGATGCGGTGGTTCACTTGATGCAGTGGATATTTAATGCAGTGGTTCACTTGGTGCAGTAGACATTTGATGCAGTGGTTCACTTGATGCAGTGGATATTTAATGCAGTGGTTCACTTGGTGCAGTAGACATTTGATGTGGTGGTTCACTTGGTGCAGTAGACATTTGATGCAGTGGTTCACTTGGTGCAGTAGACATTTGATGCAGTGGTTCACTTGGTGCAGTAGACATTTGATGCAGTGGTTCACTTGGTGCAGTGGACATTTGATGCGGTGGTTCACTTAGTGCAGTAGACATTTGATGCGGTGGTTCACTTGGTGCAGTAGACATTTGATGCGGTGGTTCACTTGGTGCAGTAGACATTTGATGCAGTGGACATTTTGCTGAAAATATATGTAAATCAGTGTAGTCATTGTATTGCTAGTCAAACAATTTTTTTTTTTTTGTTTCATCTGCATGATGTCTGATGTGCTGTGACCTCTGTCATGGGGCCTTTGAGTTAATGGTATGACACCACTTGATGCAGTGGACATTTGATGCAGTGGTTCACTTGATGCAGTGGACATTTGATGCGGTGGTTCACTTGACGCAGTGGATATTTAATGCAGTGGTTCACTTGGTGCAGTAGACATTTGAAGTGGTGGTTCACTTGGTGCAGTAGACATTTGATGCGGTGGTTCACTTGGTGCAGTGGACATTTGATGCGGTGGTTCACTTGGTGCAGTAGACATTTGATGCGGTGGTTCACTTGGTGCAGTTGACATTTGATGTGGTGGTTCACTTTGTGCAGTAGACATTTAATGCAGTGGTTCACTTGGTGAAGTAGACATTTGATGCGGTGGTTCACTTGATGCAGTGGACATTTGATGCGGTGGTTCACTTGATGCAGTGGATATTTAATGCAGTGGTTCACTTGGTGCAGTAGACATTTGAAGTGTTGGTTCACTTGGTGCAGTAGACATTTGATGCAGTGGTTCACTTGGTGCAGTGGACATTTGATGCAGTGGTTCACTTGGTGCAGTGGACATTTGATGCGGTGGTTCACTTGGGGCAGTAGACATTTGATGCGGTGGTTCACTTGGTGCAGTAGACATTTGATGCGGTGGTTCACTTAGTGCAGTTGACATTTGATGTGGTGGTTCACTTGGTGCAGTAGACATTTAATGCAGTGGTTCACTTGATGCAGTGGACATTTGATGCGGTGGTTCACTTGATGCAGTGGATATTTAATGCAGTGGTTCACTTGGTGCAGTAGACATTTGATGCAGTGGTTCACTTGATGCAGGGGATATTTAATGCAGTGGTTCACTTGGTGCATTAGACATTTGATGCAGTGGTTCACTTGGTGCAGTAGACATTTGATGCAGTGGTTCACTTGGTGCAGTAGACATTTGATGCAGTGGTTCACTTGGTGCAGTAGACATTTGATGCAGTGGTTCACTTAGTGCAGTAGACATTTGATGCGGTGGTTCACTTAGTGCAGTTGACATTTGATGCGGTGGTTCACTTGGTGCAGTAGACATTTGATGCGGTGGTTCACTTGGTGCAGTAGACATTTGATGCGGTGGTTCACTTGGTGCAGTAGACATTTGATGCAGTGGACATTTTGCTGAAAATATATGTAAATCAGTGTAGTCATTGTATTGCTAGTCAAACTAATTTTTTTTTTTGTTTCATCTGCATGATGTCTGATGTGCCTTGACCTCTTTCATGGGGCCTTTGAGTTAATGGTATGACACCACTTGATGCAGTGGACATTTGATGCAGTGGTTCACTTGATGCAGTGGACATTTGATGCGTTGGTTCACTTGATGCAGTGGACATTTGATGCGGTGGTTCACTTGATGCAGTGGATATTTAATGCAGTGGTTCACTTGGTGCAGTAGACATTTGATGCGGTGGTTCACTTAGTGCAGTTGACATTTGATGTGGTGGTTCACTTGGTGCAGTAGACATTTAATGCAGTGGTTCACTTGGTGCAGTAGACATTTAATGCAGTGGTTCACTTGGTGCAGTAGACATTTAATGCAGTGGTTCACTTGGTGCAGTAGACATTTGATGCGGTGGTTCATTTGATGCAGTGGACATTTTTATGAAAATATATGTAAATCAGTGTAGTGATTGTATTGCTAGTCAAACTATTTTTTTTTTGTTTCATCTGCATGGTGTCTGATGTGCTGTGACCTCTTTCACATACAAAACAGCTGTCATGGGGCGTTTGAGTTAATGGTATGACACCCTGCTAGGTGAAAATGATCCCTGATCTTTGCATCTGTCGAAATGTAACCATATGTTGACAGAAGCTAACTTCATTTAAATGTAAGTTCCAGAGGATTGTGCAACATGTTGGATGTCGTGCTTAGCTCAGCCTTGTGACACAGTTCAAAGTAATTCCCAATGAGCAATGCAAAAAGTGACACCATCAAATTGCCACTGTTGTGTCTAGTCTAATAAAGCTCAATTGCCCTACTAGAATGATATCACGTTTTAGATTTAATTCACAGACCAAGTAAATACATGGAATAGCCCAGACTGGCATTTGGTCACAGTATTGGCCAATTGGTTCTCATAAGACATCATATACTATGACCAGATGGGGCTACTATCTATCTAACATGTTTTGCATGTGCATGTGTAAACTATGAGTGTCAGTATAAAGAACAAACACGTATGCGTGGAGCTTGGTTGGTGAGTAAAAGCTGTAACTCTGGTTTTCTAGTATATGTTTTTTTTTTTACTTTTTGACACAATACATTCTAATAGTTTTATCTACTTTTGCTAAATGGATGTCATACCTTTTACTCTCTTGCTGGATTGTTATCAAAATGCTTCCATTTTTCATTAAGATAGGTAATTAAAACATACACATTAAATAATACACCCCAGAGACTAGGATAATTTGATGTTCGGCCAACTTGACTATTACAATTTCTATTTTTATACTTGAATTGCCAATAACAAAAGGGAATGAAACTCGGTTCCCACTGGCTCTTAGTAAATTTGCTCTTAGATAAATGATCTATTTTGCTCTTGTGATTTTTCCTGCTCAACAGACCATGTGGCACTTGATAGTAAAAGTTAGATTGTTGCCAATAACAGTTTGATGATGAAGAAAGCAGAGATGGTGAATGTAGGATGATGGTGAAAGAGTCTTTAATATTTAGGCTTCTTAATAACATTTTTTTTTTAAACTGTATTTATCTGTATTTCTGGGTTTTACACAACAACATTACTTATATTAGAAGGTTTAACACTAATGTATGAAACATCACTGTGTTCTCTCTTCTATTGCAGAGCTCAATATGAGAGAGTCTGATGTACGACGGGTGTGTGATGAGTCAACATGTAAATATGGCGGCGTGTGTAAAGAAGATGGAGATGTTCTGAAATGTGCCTGCCAGTTCCAGGTAGCTGATTACACTATGGCATTTGTGTTGTCTGCTGAATAATGTACATTATTCAGTTTGTACTATGTGTTGTCCAGTTTTGAAAAATGAAAAATATTAGAGCACATAGATATGTTTCTGGTTAATTATTGACTAGTATCATTTAGAAGGAAGGCACACTTTAAATCATTTCAATACACCTTTTAAAATATCTCAGTTGATTACTTATGTTATATGAAGTTGGCCTCAGTGGATTCAAGTTGAGATCATGACAACGAAAGGATCACCAATTCATAATGTTAGAGTTCACAAAGAGGATCGTGTAGACAAAGAGTCAAAAATCCAAGGAAACTGATAGAGCTAACAGTCTCTGTGAAGGACCTTTGGCAAGAAAAACCAAAACAAAGACCAAAGGCAAAAAAATAGGAACAAGAATTTAAAAGAGTGGAAGAAAAAGTGAAACACAATAAGATTAATGGTTCTTTAAGTCACATAGTCATTACGGATAATGAACTGCCACATCATCAGCTATTCCATGTACAAGAAGTGCTCATGGCCATTTGCAATATCAGAGCTGGAGATATGCCACCATTCCCCCATTCCCGACATTCTCTTTATGTTGAAGATGATTACGTATTAATCCAGAGAGATTTCATGCAAAAGCCTAGTACCTTATTATGCTCACTGCCTATTCATTATTTTTTGGTACTAAGATCCTTTTTCTTACATTGCATAATCATCTCTTATTCATAGTCATCCCCAGTCTTTTTTTTAATTTCTCTATTTTTTTTTGTTTGTTTATTCATCCAGATGTCTTTTTGAGAATTCTGCAGGTGCATAATTATAGTTATTTATTGCTTCACTGCCAGGAAAATCACTCAAATTTCAAACATGAAACAAAAATCCTTAGCATCCCACTATAGTTGTACATTGCTTATTATAGTTTAAAGATTACATTTGCTCTTAATGGACCATATTGTCATCCGTCTTGAAACATTAATGGCAGTACTGTGAAAAAAATTCTTGAATACAAAATCTGAGTAAAAGATACAATGATTAGAAATAAATAATTGTTAGTGTTAATTGATGTAATTTAGTCAATGAATATGCGCAATTAAATGTGTGTGGGCAACTTTAACACAGATAAAAATTAAATTAAACAAAACATAATAGAAGATCCTTTTTTGATCTTTAAGGATGTTGCATTTTATTAGAAATTGTCCATTCCTAGGAAGTATCATTTCTAATTTGCTTTACATTATTAATATCCAACCTGCAGGATCATCATGGTGACAGTTGTGGACAGGGGAATGGTGGCCATTTAATGGACATTGTGAGGGGAAATGTAAGGATGTTCTACAGACCCTTACTCAGTGTGACAGTGACATCACTGCTGTCAGCAAAAAAAAAAAAAAACGGTTCTTTTCTGGGGTGGCAGATAAAGTCTGGAAAGTGGTCAATGAAAAGGATTCTTCTGTGGTTAAAAAAATAAAGTATTGTATTAATATTGTTGCTTATGCAATCACGAAATCAGAAGGATAGGATGTTGTCGGTCTTCCTGCCCACCTTCCTTGTTCATTGTACTAATGCCATAATCCTTAATGATATGGGCTGTGTAAACAAAGAGAATGCACTGCCAGTCCCATCAAGTTGGTTTGTGTGGCTCTAAATATCTTCTTATTTGTTGCCCACTTCAAAATGTGGACCACAATGGCACGAGGAGACAGACATGCCTCCAGCGCCTAGTTGGATTGATACCTATAGGGTCCTGGAGGCAAAGTGGAGTCTTAAATGGTACTAGATATGCAAACCTAATAAAAATGGTTATTGAGTGTATATCCCTTTAAGATTAACATATAAACACATTGCCAAATTGGATTTTCTTTACAATAAAGTAACAATGAAAAGAAAATGGACCACCCACCACTCTCAATGTTCTACATCTCTGACCAAGACGATTGCACAACACACTTATTTGACATTTAGTGATTTGTACGTTTACTTTTCAGTGCCACACCAATTATGTCCCAGTTTGCGGATCGAATGGAGACACTTACCAAAATGAATGCTTTCTAAGGAGATCGGCCTGTAAACAGCAGAAAGATTTAACAGTAGTAGCAAGAGGACCATGTTTTTCTGGTAAGTATTATATGGCACAGAGTTATTTTATGACACAGCATAAATAACTTGTAAAGGAACTGTCAGTCCTAATCAGGCTGGCCCAGCTTCAAATCTGCAAGCATTGTGTTCATGGATAGGATTGCGCCAGCACTTTTACATTCGGAAAATGGCAGCAGGGACATTTGCAAAAGGGCTGAGATGATATTTAACCTCCTTGTGACTGGACTTGTTTGGAAATTTTGTATCCTTCATGACAATGGCTGTTTTAACACTTCTGCTGTTTAGCTGTAATTTTCCTCTTTCTCATTTATTGTACCCACACAAATTACATATTGTGTTTTTTCAAGAAAGGAGGATTTTCTTTAGATATCATTATTTTGATCACATCATTTCATTTGCTATAAGAATGAATAAACTGATTTTTAAGAAAACCTTTTTGTAACTTTTTCTATAAAATCTTTTACAATTCTACAAATGCTAGTAAACAAAAACCTGCTAAATAGATTGTCATAGTTGTGCTGAGAAATATGCAGTATATTTCTGCTGTTTTTTTTTTGCAAGTTATAGGTCAGTAACTACAAGTAGCGCATAGCTTTTTGCTAACCATTTCCCCCCAGAATTACCTGTAGTGACTTTGTAACCTCAACTCTAAACCCAACCTTAAAGCTAACTGTAACCCTATCCTAACCTAATCCTAACCCTAAAGCTAAAGCTATCTATAATTTTTTAAAAAATCAGTTATTTGTTTTTTATTCGTTTGGATTTTGCTGACTGCCTCTATAGAAAGGTAGTCAATCAACATCCTCTAAAATACGGAAATCGTTTGCCCACAGCACTGTTTGCTTCTGAAGATCTTGCCCACAGCAAGGCAGCGCCATGTTTGAAAAGCATGATGGCTTTCATTATCACGAATGTGATCACTCTTAAGCGCAATCTTCTGCGACCCTACTTTCTATTTCTGTATGGCTAAATGCCTCATTAGCATTGGAATATCAGATTGAGTCTGTTGGCTCTTTTGTGAGAAGTAGTGGTGACTGTTTTATGTGAAGCCGAGAAACAGAATAGGCCTTTTTCTTCTGTTACCTTACCTTGCTTCCAGTGGCGTAGCGTGGGGGGTGCAGGGGGGGCCGGCCGCACCGGGCGCAATATCTGGGGGGGCGCACTAGCGCGGGGCAAACGGGGCAGCTGCCCTGGGCCCATTTACTCCTGGGGGGCCCCAAGGCAGCTGTCCCGTGGGCCCCCAGCCCCTGCTGCCGCGTTCACAGCGCATTGCGCTTGTGAACGCTTTTTTCCGGCAAGCCGCATCCGATGGATGCGACGGCCGAAAAAAAAAAAAAAAAAAACTGACGCCGGATGTGACGTCGCGTCACATCCGGTGTCTGCTTCCCTCCTCCGTGCAAGAGGGAAGACTGCACGGAGGAGACATCCGGCGGGGGACACGGAGCAGGTTCATGTAAGTACGGGGGGGGGGGGGCTGGCTGGCACAATATTCCTGGTATCTGACTGGCACTATATTACTGGGCATCTGATTGGCACAATATTGCAGGCATCTGGCTGGCACAATATTACTGGGTATCTGATTGGCACAATATTACTGGGTATCTGATTGGCACTATATTACTGGGTATCTGATTGGCACAATATTACTGGGTATCTGATTGGCACTATATTACTGGGTATCTGAATGGCACTATATTACTGGGTATCTGATTGGCACAATATTACTGGGCATCTGATTGGCACAATATTACTGGGTATCTGACTGGCACTATATTACTGGGTATCTGATTGGCACAATATTACTGGGCATCTGATTGGCACAATATTACTGGGTATCTGACTGGCACTATATTACTGGGTATCTGATTGGCACAATATTACTGGGTATCTGAATGGCACTATATTACTGGGCATCTGATTGGCACAATATTACTGGGTATCTGATTGGCACTATATTACTGGGTATCTGATTGGCACAATATTACTGGGCATCTGATTGGCACAATATTACTGGGTATCTGACTGGCACTATATTACTGGGTATCTGATTGGCACAATATTACTGGGTATCTGACTGGCACTATATTACTGGGTATCTGATTGGCACAATATTACTGGGTATCTGAATGGCACTATATTACTGGGCATCTGATTGGCACAATATTACTGGGTATCTGATTGGCACTATATCACTGGGTATCTGATTGGCACAATATTACTGGGTATCTGATTGGCACTATATTACTGGGTATCTGAATGGCACTATATTACTGGGTATCTGATTGGCACAATATTACTGGGCATCTGATTGGCACTATATTACTTGGCATCTGATTGGCACTATATTACTGGGCATCTGATTGGCACTATATTACTGGGTATCTGATTGGCACTATATTACTTGGCATCTGATTGGCACTATATTACTGGGCATCTGACTGGCACTATATTACTGGGCATCTGGCTGGCACAATAATACTGGGCATCTGACTGGCACAATAATACTGGGCATCTGACTGGCACTATATTACTGGGCATCTGGCTGGCACAATAATACTGGGCATCTGACTGGCACAATAATACTGGGCATCTGACTGGCACTATATTACTGGGCATCTGGCTGGCACAATAATACTGGGCATCTGGCTGGCATAATATTACAGGCATCTGGCTGGCACTATATTACTGGGCTCTGACTGGCACAATATTACAGGCATCTGACTGGCATAATATTACAGGCATCTGACTGGCACAATATTCCTGGCCTCTGACTGGCACAATATTCCTGGCCTCTGACTGGCACACTATTACAAGCATCTGACTGGCATAATATTACAGGCATCTGACTGGCATAATATTACAGGCATCTGACTGGCACAATATTCCTGGCCTCTGACTGCACACTATTACAGGCATCTGACTGGCACAATATTACAGGCATCTGACTGGCACAATATTCCTGGCCTCTGACTGCACACTATTACAGGCATCTGACTGGCATAATATTACAGGCATCTGACAGGCACCATATTCCTGGGCTCTGACAGGCACAATATTCCTGGGCTCTGACTGGCACAATATTGCAGGCATCTGACTGGCACAATATTGCAGGCATCTGACTGGCACAATATTACTAGGCTCTGACTGGCACAATATTACTGGGCTCTGACTGGCACAATATTACTGGCATCCGAAAGTTACAATATTACTGGCATCTGAATGGCACAACAATTATGGCATATGTGTGTGTGTGTGTGGGGGGGGTAACATTAGAGGTACAGGATTGAGGAAGTTGGCTCCATCTAGCCCAGTCTTGGATCATCTCCAGGGTATGGTTCCATTTTGATGTTTAGTTTTTGTTCTTGATATTGTTTGTCGTTTACGATGGTTGTGAGACGACATATAATAGCATGGCCCATGCTAGGTTACTACATGTGTATATTTGTATTCATAGACCTGCTGAAAATGTGAAGAATGTGTGTAATGCATGTTCGCACTCAATAAAGTGTTGGAAAATAAACTTGTATTTAGATGCATTTTACTTTAATTACATAAGTATTTTCATAACAAACAATACATGTGCTTGGGGGGTAAGGGTTTCTTTAACTAATCTAGTAGAAGAGACTCGAGTGCTAAAATCCACGGGTTAGGGGGCGCAAATTACTTGCCTTGCCCCGGGTGCTGACAACCCACGCTACGCCACTGCTTGCTTCATATGGCACTAAATAAATATTGCATCTTCCCTATATTACTGAGTACAAAACATTACACAGACACTATTTTAGATTAAAAGTAACATTTGGACAAGCTGTGATTGAGTTTTGATAATAAAGTGGTATTGTGAGTACATTAGCCTAATTGTGAATAATGAATCATAAATTTGCACCTTCTAACATGGACAATTATTCAAATCTATTATGCAGATTTTTTCATTAGCTTTTGTAGAAGAGTAAAAGATTTTTATAGTAATATTTGACAAAATGTTTTTAAATTATATGATATAATAAAAATAATGGAACCTACGGAAATCCTTTCTTATGCTTAAAAATCAGTAAAATAGTTGTGTTGATATGGTAGATGAGAAAGAGAAAATTACAGCTAAACACAAATACTGCAGAAACTACCATTGTCCAGCATGGTAAAACATTACCAAAAAGTCCGGTAATGAAGAGGTTAATATATAGAATACTACTAATGTGTGTATAATGCATGCCATTGTATAGTCATTGAGTAATGAATGTGCAAAAACCTTTTATATAATGCGTACTAAATGAGATAGTGAATACTAAGCCTTAAATAAATAACATTACACTTTACATGAGGAGTACCAGATAGAAAATGAATGCTAACGACATAGGTAAGAACCATATAATGGATAATTACTGTTAAACTTTGGATAGGATGTAGTGAATTTATAATGAGTGCTCATGATTAGATAAGTAGTACTGAATGGATAATTAATGCAAATATTTTGTTTAGGATTTCCAAGTGGATAATGAATGGTCTGTTTATATAAGATGCTGCTTTATGGACAAATAATGTAAAACCGTATGTAATGGTTTCAAATGGTGGTTTAATGGTATTGAATGCAAATCCCTAGGTAGGAAAACTGACTGGACAATGTTTAGATGAGAATTCTGTAATGGTGCTTAATGCTAAACCTTAGACAATGGATAGCAGAGACTAATCCTTTAATGCATATAAATTGTCTTCAAACGATTTTTTACAGACCTCTTTTATTCTCTTTTATACTTATTTCCATTCAGTTTGTGTGGGGCTGGTTTCTGTACATTGCTGTATGCTGGCAATTTTCTATTTGTTAAATGTAAAGTATTGCAAGCAACCATACAGAATCAGCATGGTAAAGGAGGAGAGTATGTTTAAAAGAAGGAAGATAGCCACATATAATTAAAGTAGAGGGGCTAAGGTTTAAAATTAATGTCAGGAAGTACAACTTTACTGAAAGGGTAGTCGATGCATGGAATAGCCTCTCAGTAGAAGTGGTGGAGGTTAATACAGTGAAGAATGCATGGGAGAGGCAAACAGCTATCCTAGATATAAGATAATGCCAGGGACTAATAAATTGGGCTATCAAACAACAACAAAAAGGCAGACCAGATGGGTCGAATGGTTCTTATTTGCCGACACTTTCTAGATTTCTATAGCAAGTGCAGTTTTGAACATTTCTTCTAAGAAGAGCTGGGCTCTAATCACACTGCTAATTATCAATGCCAGGCAGTTTGCATGTAAGCTCCTAATCAATAGATCAGTAACATAGTGAGTTAGACTGTCACAGGCATCACAGGGGATGATAATGAAATGGTTAAATTAGACAATGTATAAAAAGCATAAATACGGTCTTGTATAAGTGTGCTCTTTTGGCTTGGGCATTTCAGCTGAGGAGAAACATAAAGAAAAGCACAAAGAAAATTAATGGTCTATGTAACCAATTACCTTAATGAAGAAATTATCTTGCCAATGTAGGAAAAACAGATAAGAGACCATATTTACTAGGTTCCTAAACTAGATTACAAATCCAATTTAAATGAACTTGAGATGTTAGACTGATATCAGACCACATTACATTAAGAAGGATACCATTCCTTCCTATCTAATTCTCTATCATGGGTTGTTATTAACAAAGTGGGAATGAAAGTATTCCCGATGTAGAGGACACAATAATCATCTTGAGCAAAGGCGGTATGAAATAAAAATATTTCTTTATTATGTAAAGTTTACATAACTATACTTCCAATACTGCCTGTTTTATATATGTGAATTGTTTGGATCTCCTTCCTGACCTTTCCCTCGTTCCACTCTCTATTTTGACCACCTCACCTCCTGGGTTCACCTAATCTCTAAGGGTACAGGGAGTTCTTTTTAGTTTCAGCCTCATTCACAATGTATATTAAGTTGAAAGATCTATGCAAGAGTTATCTCCACAAGAGCATCCTTATTGGAATATCTTCAGCAGCATAGCTGACATTGCAACTTAACGCAGAAATCAACTCCTGAGATCCCTGCTCTCCAGAGCGTTCACTCTCCTAGGGAACAGTGGCTAGAATAGTGTTTCTCAAACCTGTCCTCAAGACCCCCCAACAGTCCACGATTTAGGGAGTTCCCAGTTGAATTTAAATAAGAATATGTAGAACACCTGGTATGGTTGCTTAATGGTTAGGGAACGACACCAGGTGTACATATTCTTAATTAAATACAACTGGGTAATCCCTAAATCCTGGACCATTGGGGGGTCCTGAGGACAGGTTTGAGAAACACTGGGATAGAAGATAAGTTAAGCCAATCTAGCAACCCCGGCAGAGAACACTACTGCACCTTATTCTCTCTCAGTCCTCCAACATACCTTTGCAGGCAGAATGAATTAGCTAGAGTCACATCATAGGACAGTTGGGTTTATTCACAATAAAAAGAGTTGCAGGTGAGTTGAAGTGAGATGAACATTTCATCTCAACAATTTAGATACTTATTTTGCAGGGACAAACCTGGTGAGTTTCCCTGCTAAGCAAACTCACCGAGTTTGTCCCTGCACAATGCATAGCTCGGTATCTCACCTCAACTCACCTTTATGTGTTATCAATGGCTCTTTTAGCTGGAAAGCTCTCCAAGTTTGATCCCACATACACTCTCATAATATTGTGCATGATAGCCTGAGTTGAAACTGAAAGATGCTACAAAGCTCTATAAGAGAGGTGCATGCTGGGAAATATGTTTGCATTTTTTTTAACATAAGAAATAGAACTGTAATATGTTATTGATTAGTGTAAGTAAATAATGTTTTGAAATCTAGTACAATTTACTCTCTGTTGCAGAGTATTTTTTTTAATTATTTTTGAATTATACAGAAAAGGCTTACCCTTTTTTTTTTTTTGCTGCTGCAGACTTTTAGGGAATAGATTTGATAAAACAAAATTAATCTTATGATATGCCTGAGATGCAGTAACATTCAAATTGCATCAAATCCCTACGAAGTGTGTAAGAGGTTTTACGGATGTGACTCACCACAGAAAAGCAGACGATAAGGGAGCGGAGAAAAGAACATTATTTGAGTTCAGAGGAGCGACACAGAAAAGTCTTACTGTAATCTACTTTCCAATCCAGTACACTACCGACTCTGCAGTTTGCCCTTTGATTTACGTACATTGGTATTCCTATCATGGTTCCCTTACTTAAAGATTCATTTGGAGGAAGGTAGACAAAAGCAAACAATTTTCCCAAGGACAAAAAAAAAAGTCCAAAGGCACAAAAAACAGCTTACAAGGGCCTGAGATTAACTTCAGTTGGTTATAACCACCACTGGAGTATTCAGTTTGTGTACTGGAGAAGTTCAGGAGGCCCAGTTAGGGCTATATTAGCTTTATGCGGGCGTGTACTGTACGTTGTTATTTACTTTTAGATTTGTTAAAGAAAACCATCTTTGACAAGCACTAAACAATCTATTATGTGTTTTTTTTCCCCTTCTACATATCCCCAATTATAAGGGATGATGCTATCACTAATTTTCAAAACATCCCAGGAGTCTTCATGGTAACACCACCACTGATTAGCATGGTTATTTTAATAGTGTCCAGGTTACCCCCCACATTAAATCCTAGAAAGCACTGCAATAGATGATACATTGGAGAAGTATTTTCAATATTGCTAAAATATAAATCAGATATTGATTAATTTATTAACAAAAGGAGCTTATCACAAAATCTGAACTGATAAGTGACCTGCAAAACACAGAAATTAGTAGAATCATGATAGAGATATCTCATTTTGGAAAGCTTTACATCACTGCAGTAATTAAAAACCAGGACACAGAGGGGCCTATTCACTAAAAGTGAACTGAGAAGTAAATTTCAAAAATCAGGTATTTATAGCTGAGTTTGAAACATTCTCCAGTAAACAACATTTATAACTGCCTTTTAACCCCTTCGCGACAAAGGACGTGCCTGGTCAACGATCGCGAAAATCGTTTTAACGGTCCTGGTCTATTGCCTCGATGTCGAGGCAATAGCCAGCACCGAAATTTCTGCTCTGGGCCAACCACGATCGCCCCGCGGAGCGATCGTGGGAGCCATATTGACGGAGCATGCAGCTCCGTCAATATGGCTATGCCCTCTGCCGGTCTGAGCTTCGGAAGTGAAAGTAACTTCACTTCCGTCGCTCTGAATATGACTGCCCCTAGTGGTAGTTAAGTAGCTTAGCAATGGAAAAAATGGAAAATAAATATTTAATTAATTAAAAACTGGTTATATAGTTAAATTAGCCTATAGGGTTAAAATTAAATAATTTTTAGCATAAGGGATAGGGTTAAAATTAAATTAAAACATATTAAGGGATATAATAAGGATTAGAGTTGGGGTTAAATTTAGTGTTAGGGTTACATTTTGGGTTTGGGTTGGGGTCAAAAGGTCAAATAGGAAAAAAACAAAAAACACTATTTTTGGTTTTTGCCCCATAACTCGCAAAAAAATACCGGAAAATATGGAAACATGCATATTTCTGAACTCGGGACAACATTTAGAAACTATTTAGATGGGGTCTTTTTTAATGATTTTATTTGTGTAAATTATATTTTAGGTCAAAGTTAGAAAAAGTGTTTTTTTTTTAAATTGTTCATCATATTTTATGATTTTTTTTGTAGTAAATTATAAGATATGATGAACATAATGGTATCTAATGAAAGCCCTTCTTATGACGATAAAAACAACATATAATTTGTGTGGGTACAGTATGTGAGAAAGAAAAAAATTACAGCTAAACACAAACACCCTAGAAATGTCAAAACAGCCATTGTCACCAAGGGAAAGTCAAGGTGAAAATGTCTTGTCACTAAGGGGTTAATCAGACCTGAGACCCAGATCATAGCACCTCTGCAACCGACAAATGTATCGAGCATCCTTGCGGGGATCACAGTCGCACCAAAATAGTAGTTTCATCGATTATTTAGTGGATAACTAACTGTAATGCAGTACCATGCTCAGAGTGCCATAGAGGACAGGAAAGGTTTTGCAACATTTGTGGTGCAGCTACGGTCTGGTTGAAGGCAAGTTATAAGGAAAATATAAGGCAAGTTATCTGTCAAGTATTGTAAATTGAGGGGTTTATTTTATAGTTGGGAATGCCTAATATTAAACATATATGGTATATATCATATATAAAGATATACTTGTCATATAACGATATATATGTCAACAATTTGTAAAATTATATTAATAATAGAAAATTATTTTGTTTACTACAAGTATAGTTATAATTTATCTGCAGTTATTGCTGTACATTCATGGTATCTGTAAGTGGTCTTATAGTCCATGTTTGGTCGGGCTAATGCATTCTGTGTTTGCTATAGTGTAATGTTGAATATCTAGCCATTTTATTTCTTAGACACACCAAAGTATTAATATTCTTCTGGAGATACGGTCTCCAGTACTGTGTACAATACTCCAAGTGAGGTCTCACCAGTGCTCTGTACATTGGCATGAGCACTTCCCTCTTTCTACTGCTAATACCTTTCCATTCTTACACATTCAATTGCTATAATTGCAACCTGAGCCAAATGCGATGTTCATACATTTTAAAAGCTATTGTTGTTACATGTATTATTGGAAAATGGCAAGTCCCAGACAGGCAGGCACTTCAGTCATGTGCTGCACTAGGTAGTGGTGTAGAATGAGACTTGCAAATGAGAAGTGGAAACAAAGGATTTTAGGAATGATTAATAGACAGTGTCATTATTGTCTAAGTATGTCTGTTTGTTCAGTTACTCTGCAAACCCCACTGGTACAGTCCAAGCTCGACATGAGAGGGATGGCCTGCCTATGCAGAAGGCTGCACATAAGTTCATGTATCAAGGCCCTTGACAGCTGACTAGATGACCCTTGTGGGTGGGCCAGTACTGATAAAAAGCAATACATGTTACATGTTGTATGGCTAATTTTAGAGATATATGTGTTTACTTGTATGTGCTGAATGCACGGGTGAAACATTTAATCCATAATTTGTAAATTAAGGTTTTTAGTTTTTAAATGCCAGATACATTGGGCCCAATGCATTGACACAAAACATCACTTATTACTGTTTTTTAACTCGTTTTTGTCTATTTTAGTCTATGGAATTCAGTGACATGAGGTAACGTAACTCAAAGTAACTCAGGCCATTGAATAGACCCCATTGTCTTAGTTTGTAGAAACAGAATGCATAACAAATGGAGTAACATTGAAACAAAACGTACATTTACATACCAAGCTAGAAATAACAAAAAGCACAAAAGACAGTGTTAAATTATTCATGTTTTTCTATTTTGTTTTCTAGATATTGCATCTGGATCTGGGGAAGGAGGTAAGTTGTATTACATATTTCTGAGATATTGATTAA
Organism: Pelodytes ibericus; assembly: GCA_036172795.1. Classification (NCBI taxonomy): domain Eukaryota; kingdom Metazoa; phylum Chordata; class Amphibia; order Anura; family Pelodytidae; genus Pelodytes; species Pelodytes ibericus. The sequence continues at coordinate 122,817,680 of CM069859.1, forward strand.
AAAAAAAAAACCTGTGGGGTATAAATAAATATATGTGAATTATTCAGGAACATGACAGTTTACTTTTTTTAATAAAAATGTGTAGCATCTTCTGCAACTTTGGTTTGTGTTTATGTTGCAATGTTCTTGTAACTTAGACTAACTGAAATGCAGCAGCCATTTTATTTCTACAAACAACTACAGGTTTTAAAGGTATTAAAATGTTTGTGGTAAAAGAATTTGAATGTCTTTTGTAAACTTGGATATAAGCCATTTTCTATTTTATCCTTTTGCAATCACATCACACTATCTCAGCATGGTATCACAATTACTCCTTATTTTGGTGGCATTGTTTAGATCTGTGTAATGGTAGCTCACATTTCATTTAAAGCATAGTAGAAAACATGTTGAAATTGATCAGTTGATTCAATGTAATGCTCAAATGCAGAGAATGCAACAAATATACGGCCTATAAAAATCCACTCTGAAGCATAGTTCTAAAACTGAAGCTGTTACCATGGAGACCAATGGAAAATCCCTTTCATTTAGACCACTTTTCGAACTTTGCCATGGAACTGAGTTTTATAAATGACCTGCAATGACTGACAATGGAGAGATCAGTAATATAGACTGTACAAACACTTTGGCCACAGTATATGCATTTGTAAAAAAAAAAAAAACACATTTCTTTGCTTTTGTTTATAAATAAGAATAAATAGAGAATTTCAGAGAATTGAGACAGAATTTCAAACGTAAGGCCAAGGTAGATGATTTGGGAAAATTCTCCCATCCAGCTGCATTGGAGAATTTTTACAACTCGGTTTCATTGGCTTATCATTTGAAATTGCCATCTCAGTTCTCTCTTTATAGACCCTTAAGTTTTGCCTGCAGTATTCCAATAATTGTCTAACAGCTATGCACAAGTGGCACCAGAGGTCACACTGACAAGTTAAAAGAAACCTCTATTTATATTTTTCTTCTTTCATGTTCCTTAATAAGATTTTTATCAGTTTCATAAACAACACAATTTTTACGAGTACAAGTTGTACTTGTAATTTAATTCAACCTATTCAGTCCTGCAACTGTGAATTGTTTAGTTAGATAAGCAGCTTTAGTTCTTAAGTGTTGAACACAGTATGCTACTGCTGGAATCAAGTAATTGAGAGCCTCCAATATTTTATATCTCAACTTGACGTGAATATTTTACCATAAATTTCTATTTCTCAAAAACTTTGTTTTTTAGATAGTGAAACTATTTTGCTTCCTAAAACAAACTAGGCAGATTTATAAATGTTTTTGTTGTTACAAGCTACAGTATTTACTATTCCAAGTTAGCTAATAGAGAAACATCATTATGGTTACATGTTGAGCATCCCTTATTCCAAATGCTTGGGACAAGCGGCATCTTGGATAATGGATACTTTTAGTTAACTGATCATTTCAGCAACTTGGATAAAGGTAACATAACATAGTAACTTAGTAACACCATAATATAGGTTGAAAAAAAGACATATGTCCATTAATATCTTATTGGCCCTTGCAGCTGCTGACTGGCATTGAGCACTGTTGCTAAGTCTGTTATCTACAATTATTTCTAAATCCCTTTTATTAGTAGTTTTTCCCAGGGAAAAAACTACTAATCCCTTATCCAAACTGACTCTTATCCTAAACATTTTTCGTGATTTTTATGGTCATTTCGGATAATGGATCTTTGGAGAAGGGATACTCAATGTGTAGACTTGGGAACTGTGGCTTAGTGGTCTGAAGGCTGAAAGGGCCAGTTGATTTTTATTTCTATTTTTTACTTTACAGTATGCCTTAGTAATATGGCTTTTTAAATGGTGCTGGGTTTAGTAATCCACAGGGTCCCATATAATAATGATTTATCACACAGCACTCCATTAAGTAGGGTGTTTACTATCACCAAAGTAGCATGGCAACATTTTAACCCAGTCGGGTCTTTGTCAAGCCAATAATAATATATGTCATAATGTCATTAAAAAAAAGTAGGCTAATTATTAGGTTTATATGGAACTGTGTATTTAGCTAGCCTACTAACAACTAAGCTATTGGAAATACATACTTGTCTGTGGGGGTTCGATTACTAAGCAGCTGTTTTCTTATATTGTTAATGTAAGTAATTTGTCAGTATGACATGAATGTTTCTACCACACAGTACTCTCTGCAAACTCCCAGCATGACTATATACAGTATAGGAGTCTTTACGTTTCTTCATTTTACAAGTATTTATATACAGATCTAAAAATAATTATTAAAATAATTAATATACAACAAGATTAAGAGTATATTAAAAGTAATATATAAGTGGTTTTAAAACCAAACATAAATATATTCCTCTTACACCCTGTCTTACTGTGCAGTGTGCGCAGGTTATGCTACATCTAATCTCTCTTAGTTTAAAAAGTGCCTAGAAAGCTACACCACACTACTTGTAAGTGCAATGGTCGCAAGGCAGGGGAGGCTGACAAGGGGGACAGAGGGGAAATTTGTGCCGAACTTGCCTATTCTCCTTGAAATTGACAATTTGGACTTCATAAATCTTTTTAAGACTCCATGGTGTCCTGGATTTCTCTTTCCCTCCATCATTCTCTGTTCCATATTTCATATCAAGTGCAACTGTTTAGGGATTCTTTAAAAAAAAAACCTGATGTTTGATCTCATCGTGGTGTCAAAAATATGCACCTCACAATCTCAGAAGGGTCCTTACACACACTGCCTGAGAGATTGAAATGCATTCCTTTAAAGGGATTACGTAACAGGAACATTGTGTATATGAATATACTGAATCAAAAAATATAAAATTTAAAAGACGCCCCACACTGAAAACAAAATTTTCTCTAAATTTTCTACAATTCTGTCGACGCAACGTATAGATCATTTTTCATCATGAGATGCAATGAGGTAGCACAATATTTTGGCAGCCTGCTACATTGTCTGAAAAGGTCCAGGAACACAAAATGTACTTTTTTGGTGCTTTTGTCTTTCAGGCCTTCATGACAAAAACACCATTAAGTGCCAAGGGATTAAGGTGCTTTTTCGTTTTGTTTTTTTAATAAACATTCAAAGCAAAACAAAAATGTTTGGTGATACATTTACGTTAAATTATTATAGATTTTTAGTCATTTTCACTGCTGACTCCTCCTAAGTAATGGAAAGCAAAACTGTGTACATTATAAATGAAAAACACACTGACACTATAGAATTTATAGATGAGGCATTAATATTACTGTTGCTAAAACACAATAAAACTCCCATTATCATGTTTTATAATATTGGAACAGTGATAATTGCCTACCTGCGACTATTTTGTTTAATGACTAATGTTAATTCATTATTTAATACACATCATTACTGTGCAGAGAATACTTTTATTACTGTATGTGTTCTGATTACAATTGTCAGTTGTTAAGCGTTATGCTTTTAACCTTTGATTTTTAGCTGTAATTTTACTTGCAGGATAGCTTGAGAGCTGTCTAGTATTACTACTCATAATGTATGAAGCAATGAAGCACCATCATACATCATCCATTTGCGCAGCTGTTCAATGGCCAAGCATTAGGATTGGTCTTATTACCTCAGCTTGGAAAAATGAGTTTACAATTTATATATGAAAAATAATAGCACCAGAACTTATTTAATGGATACAAATTGGAACATTTGTTTCAGTTCCTAACTCTTTGAGATTCTAATGGCACAGCAACACATTGCAAGTCAATATGTTAATAACCTCCCAGTACTCATTATAATACAATTTACTATATCACATAGTGATATTATCTAAAAAATAACATGCTGATCATCTGGTCTGATAATATCTGGTCTATCAAGTTTACTATAAACTAGTTCTCATTCACCATTCATGGATGTTCTCTTTTGCTTTCCCTTTACTCTTGGGGAGCATTAGGGGTGGGATAATGAAGGTACAATAACAAGGGGTTATCTGAATGTACAGCGCTAATTATTAGTTAACAATTAAACAGTATTAAATTGAACCTTATAAGTAGAAAAGGGTCAGAACAAAATGACTGTATAAAAATATATACATTTTAATGTGCAAATATAGACATAAATAGTACATATACAGGACCATACACATATACAAAAAAATAGCTCCAGGCAGAAAGTTTATTAAGTGCCTTTAGGAGTAGTGGGAAGTGAATCTCTCAGAAGAGTGGATATGCAGGAAAGACAGACAATCCACAAACAAAAATAACACAGTTAATCAGGACAATAAAAAGTGAGCTGCCACTACGAGAAATCCCCTCGGGGGAACAAGTAAATATAAACTGTATAAAAACAAGTAAAAACAATCATTCACCTTGTTTTCAGCTGCAAAGACTGTGCTGAGCCAATAGCATAGAACCTGGCCAGGTATGCACAAACAGGACGCCAAAAAAGAGACGCGTTTCGCTACATCTACAGCCTGAGAAAAACAAGTGGGTTGTGTTATTTTCTTAAAATTATTAAACTGGGCAGCACGAGGCTTACTTGGGACTTCACCTCCCAGGAAAAGAGAGGTTTCACCAAGAGGCCATTAACCATCACACCTGAAGCCACTTGGTTATACTGAGTGAATTCTCAGATATATCAAGAAGAGTCATCAAAGAACTGTCAAAATATGTGGCTAATTCCAGGCAAACTAATCTACAGGTCTTTTAAAAAAAAATATTACTTCTATCTCCAGTTATATAAAAGATCATTCTTTCCCATTGAGTATGGAGTGCTGTAAAATCAAATTATAAATGATAGTATTATTTAATTCTTTATGAAGTGAAATCAGTCATAATCTTTTATTTATAACCCTCCATAATACAATAGGTAAAATCAAATTACAGAAATCTCACCATGCAAATTACTATTGTAATAAGCACACATAATCCAGACATTGTTGGACTACTCAATGCATGATAGTTCCGTTTTTTTTTTAAACCAATATATCGCAAATTAAAAATTACATTAAGATAATTTAGTACTATAATTTGTGAAGTGAATACAAGACAAAAATATTATTTTTAAACTGTTCATACTGAACCCATTTCTGAAATTAAGGTGATATAGCGTTTCATGTACGCAGTGTGGATGGCAACATTGGTTGTCAATGCACCATTGTCTACTGTGGATAAAAAAGGGTACCTTTATATATGTGAGTGTGTTAGGCAATGGTGTTATTGGAAACCACCATGCAAAGGTGGTGAGAATGCCACGTGAGCTTCTGACCACGCACATCACCAAATATCACCATGGCAATACATCCACACTGTCCACGTACCAGGTTTGTCTACACGTAACTTGTAAGTGGCCACTACGACCACTGCACGTAGTTGCTACATGGACAGTAAGAAGTTGCAGTGTTGGCATCATGGGGTGAAGTGCCAGTGCCAGACGTGATCATCTTACCACCATGACACAGGGATTTCTATTTATTTATTTTATTTTATTTATAAAGTGTTTTACCAGGAAGAATACATTGAGATTTCTCTCATTTTCAAGTATGTCCTGGGGACCCAGTCCAGAATGGAATTGCACAGTTACACATTTAACAGTAGATTAAAAATACATACATACATGAACATATATTAAAACAAGTTGAAAGGAGAACATACATGGTAAATCATTCTTGATACAAAAAAGGAACAACATGTACAGTCTACGAAGGAGTTTGTAAACTAATAACAGGTATGCCAATGCCTCACACACCCGCATATGCAAAGATACACTTACATATCCACACTGGGCAATAGTTCATTGCCCATCAATATTGCCATTCGTACTGTCGACCTGAAACATATAACCTGTCAGCCGTGAACAATAACCTGTAGATGGTATGCCATTGCCCTAGGCACTTGCTTTGTTTGCCTCACACTAAATACAGCGCTGCTGTATTCAAAATATCACAAGGAGGTTTTAGTCCCTTTTTAAAGTAAAAAAAAATTTGATTGTATTAGAAATGTGAACTAAATATGTAAAATAAGTTAGATGGAACTGTCCGTTTAAATATAAATATATAAATTTTGCTGTTTATTGTAAATATTTGCATTACAGACGGCTGAAGACTAATTTCAATTCATAGATATTTTGAAACTATGTTAGATGGTTGCTTTTTGAACATACAATTTATAACAGTAGAGACCAATTATTTTAAGTGTCATCCCAGAAGATAGGAAAGTTTGTTTTTTCATTCCAGATTCATCCTTACAAATAGTCTAGGTACTTTTGATTAATGTTTCGGAAATAAAACCTCAAAACTCATTTGTGAAAGAGAAACATGTTTTTACTGAAATAATACCAATATTAATTCATATGGGTACAGCATCCCCATTGAGTTAATCTATAATTCCTCATAGAGCTGCATGGGCATGCCCAATGTGCATGTACAATGACATCACTTAAAGGAAAATTAAATGTTGTTTAACCCTTGCTTCCTTGAAGGAAGCAAGGGTTATCTGTTATCTGGGTCCTTTGTTATCTGAAATTAATCACCTCAGGGAAGAATTTGCTGCTGGATCTGTTGGATAATAAATTATTATTGACACATTTATCCAGATCTTTACACCCAGGAACATTTTCTTCAAGCAAATGGGGGATCCATGGTGAAAAGGGAGACAGGCTAAAAGTTAAGCTTGCTCAAAAATGTCCAAGGCAAGCTTCAGAGTGTGATAGACTGGCTTAAAAGGAGATGGATTATCTCTATACGGGGCACAGTAACAGTTGTTTTGGTCTCCGACTGGGCAGAGAACCATTGATTTCTACACCCCCTACAGAGCTTGCTGGCATTTAACTTCTTGAAAGCATACTTCATGTATGCAACTTTGTATGTGGTATTCTCAGCTAAACTTTGCCAACTGTGGTGAAAGCTTGTAGGTATTCTGACAAACTCTTAAATCAAAACTCTACGACTTCTTTTATATGGAGGAGTAATGGAGAAGTAACCAATAGACAACTTTACATACTTATAGTTTTCCATAAAGCTACAATTCCTGCTTATAAAAGAGAATGTCTTGTAAGAATTGTTCCTTGTTAATTATCGACACATAGAAAATATTGACTGCTGGTTGCCCTTGGCATAGTTACTGACCTTGAGGAACACTAAATGATGTATTTTCAAATAGCTGTCGGGAGGCTAATATAAGACCAGTCTCTGTTGTTTGTTGTTGCTAGTCAACATAAACAGAACACCTGAAAACTATCAAAACATTGCAGTGCTTCAGTATATCAGTTATATTAAACATACAGAATCATGAATTTTTTTTATTATCTCATTCAAGTTTAAGCGCAGTCTAAATTGTGGTCAAATAGTTTAAACATTACAGGGACAATTTATCTTAAATATTATGTATACTGTGATTGTATAGAATAAACAATATCATGAACATTATCTATATATTGTGCAAGTAGAATTGCAAACAATGTCTGGTATAAAAAGTACTTATACTCTAATGCATGTATGTGTGTGTGTGTGTGTGTGTGTGTGTATGTATGTCTGTATATATATATATATATATATATATATATACTACTGTTCAAAAGTTTGGGGTCACTTAGAAATTTCCATGAAAACATATATCAAATGAGTTCCAAAATGAATAGGATATAGAGTCAAGACATTGAGTTTAAAAATAATATACTTGGATTAGCTAACACAATGTGCCACTGGAACACGGTGATGATTGCTGATACAGGTTGAGTATCCCTTATCCAAAATGCCTGGGACCAGAAGTATTTTGGATAATGGGTAATTTTGGATAACGGATCATTTTCACAAATAAGATATATTAATGTCTCTCAGCACTCATGAAATGCAATAGTATAGATACAAATACTGTATAGAGCAAATCAATCACCTTTACTGTGATGTAGTTAGGACATGAGGCATCGTTGGGAACCTGCCATTGGTGCATCAGGACTGCATACGTGCTAATGTATTACTCTTTATTGACATGGGGAAATATGGGCATGCATGGAAAGGCTATATCACAGCTTAAGGGGGCTGGACGCTGAATAAACTTTTGTGTGTTTGCATTCTGACAGGTGTGTGGGAAATTTGAAACTTGGGGCAAAGTCCTAAAAAATGTTGGCTAACGGATCATTTTGGATAACGGATTTCTGAATAAGGGATACTCAATCTGTAATGGTTCTCTGTACTCCAATGTAGATATTACATAAAAATTCACCATTTACAGTGACAATAGTCATTGACAACTTTAACACGGTCTACACTGTATTTCTGATCCATTTGATGTTATTTTAATGGACACAATTTGCATAATTTAAATACAAGGACATTTCTAAATGATTTCTAGTGTGTGTATAGATGTTTATATTTACATGCATCCCAGTCCCCTTTAAAGGTGCTGCTCCACATTGCAATACTGCATATAAGTGATGCATCATGTAAAGTAACTTGATGAAATCTCCCAAGGTCTTGCATGGGACGTTAATCATCTATTTGTCCAGTGGATCCACACTGTATAAGCTACCCAGCTGTTAATCTTATCAGACAACTCTCAAGGACAACCCTTATTATGCTTAATAATACAGTATGTATAGAGTACAGCTCTACAGTATTTAGTGTTCAGTATGTGTTATTAACTTTTATGTAATGTTCAGCATGTACAGTATGTAGTGTTCTATAATGTTCACTACTATCCATGGTTTTAGGGATCCACGGGGGAGCTTGGAACCTATCCCTAGCAGATACAGGGGTTTTCTTGTGCCAGGACAGTTAAATGTTTGAAATGACTATCTGGACAAATCCAGGTCTGTGGGCATGTATAGGAAGAGGGTCAAATATATATATAAAAAAAGGATTGGATGGACTAAAAGCTTCTTTTGTGTGTGCTATTCCTAGTGTGATTAAAGCTTAGTCATAGCTGTTTCTGGGTGCCTCAATACCCTGGCAGTCACAGAAATATAAGATACCTAAACTGCCCTGCATGTGATCACTGTCACAGCTAATCACAGCAATCACTTGCGTTTAGCTGTCAAAGCCAGTGTCTGAAGGGGACAGCGGGAAACTAATCACACTGTGGGCAGGCTGTCCACACACACACCTAGTGCCTCCAGCCTCCCAAAATGTTCTTTAAATATAAAAAAAAGAACTCTTAATTATTGAATTCAGGTGTGTTAATCAGACCCATTGCCACAGGTGTATAGAATCAAGCACCTAGCCATGCAGATTTACAATAATTTGTGAAAGAAATGGGTCATACTAAAGAGCTCAGTGAACGCAAGCGTGGTATTGTGGTAGGATGCCACCTTTGTAATAAATCAGTTTGTGAAATGTTATAGCTGCTAGGTATTCCACAGTCAACTGTAAGTGGTGTTATTGGAAAGTGGAAGGGTTTAGGAACTGCAGCAACTCAAGCAGGAAGCAGAAAAGCACATAAAGTAATAGAGCAGGATCACCAAGTGTTGAGGTGTATGGTGAGTAAGTCGCCAATGCTCTGCTGAATCCATAGCACAAAAATTCAAAATGTCCACTTCCATTGTACCAGCAAAAAACCTGTGTGTTGGAATAGGTTTCCATGGCCTAGCAGCTGCATGCAAGCCTCACACGACCAAGTACAATGCCAAGCGTGAGATCGAGTAGTATAAAGCAAGCAACTGACATCTGGAAACAGTGGAAACGTATTCTGTGGAGTGATGAATCACGCTTCGCTGTTTGGCAGTCTAATGGGCGAGTCTTGGTTTGGTGGATGCCAAGAGAACGTTATCTGTCTGACTACATTGGCCAACTGTAAAGTTTGGTGGAGGAAGGATAATGGGATGGGGCTAAAATCTGGAGAAATTAAATGGGTGAATATCGTGTATGTTACCCGAATTTGGAGCATGTTTGGGGGCGATCGGCGCATATTGGTATTCATTGCGAAAAAGTCTCGATTTGTGGGCTTCTAATGTTTCTGATTCCAAAGAGCCGATTTCAGGAATATTAAATATCCACATTTTAGAGACTTGTGAAATTTGGCAAATTGCTTGACCAGAATCCAGGACATATTGGTGTATACTGAGTCTATTTAATCATGTGAATTGGACTGAAAATTATTCATAAGGAAGTTCATTTGCCAATGAAGCCACAGTGATGTCATACACAGAAGTCGTCACACTTTTAAATACATTTTTTATTCTTATTCATTGCAGACATTTCTGCTAACACAATGTGTAGTTCATAAAGTATTACATCTATATTACTTAAATAATTTTTCTTAGTAACGTAGTTGTTTTTATTTTAAAAACATAGTTCTTCATTTAGAGTGGATAGTGAGGTTTGGTCATTTTGCTTATTTTCCTTTTATGTATTGAATTAAACTTTTGAACACAAACAAATCCCTGTCACATTTAATGGTTCTTTTATTTAAATTGTTTTCAAAGTAAGCAAAACAGAAAAGATTATTCATGACTGTACAGTGGATGTTGCTAATCTCAGTACAAGTATCTAGTCTCCATGGCACTTTGGATATGGAAAATATAATCAATGTAAGTAAATTAAGTGGCTCCTACAGTATGCTCAGACATTAATGTATGCAATTATCGTAATTTGCAAAATCACTGTTGCACTAAGTCCTAATATAAACACTCTACAAGTTGCACACATACATAAACACATCATTACATCAACACAGCTTGAATCAACTACCACTCAAAATATTAATTATCAGGTATTTCTCCTTCAGTCTAATCCGAGCTCCCAAGTCTTAAAAATTTGACATTCACCCCATCCTAATAATACCATAAGAAAGAGAGCACAGTGCAAAGCTTTATTTATTTATTTATTTTTTTTAAAAAGCAGATGAATTGAAGTTTAAAAAATGCTCCCTATGGTGTCACAGGACACGCACATTTAGCACAGAGTCAAACGTAATATATGCTTTAGGTGTTTGATTATTAGGCTTTAAAGTTCCCAATAAATCAAACAACATAAATCAAGTATATCCAAGTGCCTGCATAAGATGGTCATTAAGTAGAATCCCAGAGAAAATAATTAGAAGTGAAAGCAAAGGCAAATACAAACAGCACACAGTAAATAAGATCCAATAAAAGAACATTTTTCTTTTAGGTAATATATAAAATAGACTTAGCAAACATCTTCGCTTTATTTGTGTTCACATGCCCTAGATTCAGGTTGGGCCTTGATTTATCATTTGAATATTTTTTAGGTTAAAGGGAAAGACTTTATCAAAACTATTTTGTTAAATTCTACATGTAAATTAATTAGATGATACCTCAAAAAAGGCCAGTTTTTCTTAGTGTAAGCACAATAAGGCACATTTCTAATATAGCTATGTCATACCTCCTAACTAGTGATATGGTACAGCAGAGTAGCAACATAGTGACTGCAATACTATGCTGCTACTGACATTGCTTTCTTTAGTGCTGCCTTTTCAAGATCACCTTCCATCTCCAAATAGAACGTTAATTTCTAAACATTTTGAAAGACTTCCTTCTCTGAACCAAAATATTTTGTTACTTTCATCTCTGAGAAAGTCCTAATTTAAAAGACAAAAACCAATTGGTTATTTTCCCAACTTAAAAACATATTACATAGAACACAAAACACTTATATATGTTAAATAAATATTATGTACTTTGTTGTTCTTGTTTGTTTTATAGTTGTGAAGTAGGGTCAAGAGGCATCTGCTAGTGTGGTGCTGCTTTGGATGTCCAAGACATCCAAGAAGTGGGCCTCATAATCAGAAATGCATGTGCGTTTTGGGCAATATTCATTTGTTTGGGATAAAGTAATGGCGAGGTATATAGCTTGTCGTCCATAGAAAAATGTTTTTATTTAGCAGTAGCACAAAAGCAGTTCAAAACAAATTTAAATTAGCTTTATTAAAACTGCATTCCTTTATTATGGTAATTAAAATATGGGCAGTTAAGTCAGGTGGACTGTCTAACGGGCCGCATGTTTGATGCCCCTGCTCTAGACACTGTACACTGCTTACTATTTCTACATACACACAGGATGGTTTATTGACCTCAAACCGTTTCTCGTGACCCTCACGTACATACTTATACTTTGAACCTTGTTCTTGTTACTTCTTGACTTGTTTGAGGCCTTACTTCTGGTTTTCAGTCCTGTTTCCTGGCTTGTTTTTTCTCCCTTGTTGGTCTGACCCTCTACTCAAACATAAGGACTAAACATAAGGGCACTATCTCTGCTATATGTGAATTCCTGTTTAGTTCTCAGGTTAACAAACTTCTCAAGTGCATCCAGTATGTGACAGAAAACATTACACTCATTATGATGTGTTTTTGTTTTACTTATTTGGATATTAGCTACTTAGTGTCATCCTGAAAGTTGGTCCCAAGCCAACTTCATCTGTACTCAAATATAAGTAGATTGTATTGTTTGCATGCTATTAAAATCTGGTTGACGTTAGGATATGCATTTACTTTTATTTTCCAGTTGAGTTCCTATTACTGTAGCCAAGCACACAAAGCACTGGCTCAGATGATTGTTTCGGAAGAATTTGATTTTCTTCACACGTTGCTTAAGAGGATTTTGTCAGAACTCAATTTGCTGCTTCGTCGTCTACTCGGTCGGTTTGAAATGTAGTGGCACACAGTAAACATTATGTGTAAACATGTGGGATTAGCTAAATGATGGCTGGCAAAGACTATTATAAATCATATTAAAAAATCACAAGCTATTGATCACTGGCTCGAATCCACAACAAACTAGTATTCACCAGTAATGTCCAGTTGTTCACGCCTTTGAGCCTATGACAGACTATAAGAAAGCACGGCCAATAAGAACTATGGAACTATGTATGTGAAAGGTTATATGATATAATTTATAGTCCCAAGTGTATCATATCATATCTGTACCCCTCTTTAATTATAATATGTGATGTACACATTATATAGGGGCAGCACATTACATGTAAGGTCAAATCATATTGTCTGTCTAACACGTCTGTATTTCATGTAGGCATGCAACTCGTATTTTACCACCAGGCTGGTAAAAAACAAAATGGCTTGGGACAATAAAGCTGGAAACCCTAATTTCATGTCACAAGACAGAAAGACAGACTGCTTTATTTTATATCTATATCTGGATTTTATCAGTGAGCAATAATGCACTTTAAGGGAGCCACCTAAATGTACATAAAGAGTCTAAATAAAATTATTCTAGCAGAATTGTAATAAAATATATAAGTAAGAAAAAAGTTGTACAGTAGAGGTGTGTGCTGACTCCTACTTATGACATCACCTTGTGGACAAAATGCAAACCTGAGGAAGGGCAGTGTAGCTCATAACACGCAGGGTGAGATCACAAGAAAGGAGTTGTTTGAAGACTCCGCACGCCTTCTTGAAAGGTGAACCTTTGTTTCATCTCTGCGTACCCATTCCGACAGGAATTCAGTGACAGACTTTGGGAGTTGAAAGCGGGAGCTGTATTACAATGATTTTTCCTGATTAGCTGCCGAGAATACTTGTGATGTGCTTCCTATACCATCTAATGCTATGAGTTATGCCATTAAATAGCAGATTTGCACATATTTGATTAACAATCTACACTGTGGTGCTCCATCTACATTCTCTGCAGGCTGTATACCAAGCCATTTCCAGCAGATCAAATAAATGGACTTTAAGAGACTCGACAATCAGAAAAGAATGTGAAATCTGAAAATTAGTTAAAAACAAACTAACTTTAATCGAAATATATGTTAAAAAAGACAACATTCTTACTCTTTTTTAGGAGACTATTATAGTTTGTCTCAGTGTTATATATATATGCAATACAAGTAATAGTACTTTTTTATGCAATATATGTTTTTTGAGGGCTCATTTGTTATTTGATGCTTCCTTCTGAGTACCAATTCAGATGCTCTACTGATTGCAGTTTCACTTGATTAACATAATTAAGCCTACAGCTTTTGCAGCTGAGTGATGTGATTTTTGTATTCTGCTTCTGTTTTGTGTTACACCTACTTTCGTTTTGCTGTCTGCTTTACCATTTTTCCTACTCGGTGTCTCAATAGTTGTAGCTATTTCTTAGGAGGACACTTAAATATTATTACTTTTAAGAAACCATCAGCTTACATTGATAGGCAGTATACTAATCCAGAAAGAACAATTATAATCTCTAATGTCCGGAAACTATTAACAATAAGAAATCTTTTTGATTGATGCATCTCAAATGCAGAATTTTGCTTTGTCAGGTTACATTGAAACTTACATTTTTCCATTAGATCTCCATAAAGCTGGAGGACTATTTTCATAACAAGTACGAACAATTATTAGTTTCAAAGTTTTAGTATTCATGGATTTGATTTTTTAAAAATTCTAGAAAAAAAAAAATATTGGAAATCCCATATTGCTTACAGAGCAGTTACTAATAAGTAGAAGTATCTCTTTGGAGATAAGTGCTATCAGGTGTCACTGTGGGAAGTGCAGTGCTGACTGTTAGACATACCGGCCTGACAGTAATTGGATGGTTTTAGACATAATAACTTAAGGAGATGTGGTGGTCACAACATAAGATGAACTATGAGAAGGAAAGGCCTCTCAACTGACATTCTTTGTTCTATGATTACACGCTGTAGCATCTTTGATGATACTGGCATGCAAGATAGTTAGACTTTCAGAAAAAAAATGTGTGGTTTCCTTTTATTCCTATAACCACTTAAAAAAAAAATAGATATCACCAATATAATTGTCTTTCCTACATTTTTTTTAAGTACAAATGAAAATTTCTATACCAGGACAGAACTTAAAGTATTTGATTCATGCAGCAGGAGGGCACAATTGCACAATGGTGATGGATCAAAGGCTTAGTACAAACCGCTGGCACAGAATTTTAATCATGGGTTTCCCAGGGCACAAATACTGCATGGTTTTTTAAATCTGTTTTTATTAAAGAAATTACAACAACACTCCATTGCTACCATTTAGAGTACAAAAAAAACAATACTGATAAAACATAAAGAGAGGAATTGAAAGGGAAAGAGAGTACAATAGAAAGAAGAGAGAGAAACAGGGATAGAGGAGGGAAGAAAAGGTGGGAGAGGTGTCCCTAATCAGCATTGGATAGGTTACTAAACAGTAGTCTGATACATTGTCAGCAAATAATATTAATTAGACAACACCACAAATGTGGTTCAAACAAAATGAATTGAATGCAAACCTCCCAGCGGTGAAGGGGGGTTAGTGTTGTTAGCAACTGAAAGAGTCAAAAAGATGAATGAGAGAGGTTAACCATACATATCTTATGAGAGGATCTAAACACTTTTTTTCATCAGAGTCCAAGAAAGAGAATCAGTGGACCATCTTGATTCTTGTTGGACTCCATGCTCCTTAGAAGTGAGAAGCAGACCTTCCATAGTTTTAATATAATCAACAGTACATAACCAATAATCAAAAATGGGATGTTTCACCCGTTTTCCAAAAGACAGGTATGTCTTCACACACATTTAAAAGATGTATCGTTAAGGATTTATTTATATTTAGAAATCAACATAGGCAGTGGAAAAGTAAAATAGTTGCAGGCAAATTCTCCAAGAACAAATCTCCCACAAAATTACTGACAGAACCTTGTCCCAATAAAGGGTGATCAACAGGAAACTCTAACAAAGATGAAGGAGGTCTCCATAGCCACTTGACACCTCCACCATAGATCAGAATCCAACAAAAGGAATCTGTGTTAGTCTGCCAGTAAATTCTATATCACTTAGTTAACACATTTAATAAAGAATTAGTTTGTTTATGCAGAATAGTAATGTGAGACACAGTTGTTTCAGGTTTGAGACACTCACTATCAACAAGGCTATTCTGGAGCTAGAATCTCTTTAAAAGTTTGATAATACACTGTTATCAAACTGTCAATTAGAATCCCCTTCCAGTTGTCTGTATTCTGTTGGTTGTTCGTTATCATGTTTTCTGAAGACTCAGAACTACCGGAAAACATCTTCGAAGTTGTTCCTAACCATTTACCGCCATTCCATGAGTTACAGGGACTCTGTTGGTGTGACATAATTTTGCTATACCAAGGATTAGAACTGCAATCCAAGTAGGTTAGCCACGGACCAAGTGCGTCATGCGACTGTTTCAGTTGTCAGTCAAGCCACGCCTCCTATATCAAACCGCAAAGTGTATGTAGGTGGGGTTTTGACATAATGTGTAGCAGGTAAGGGTCAAAGGCATTAGGCTAGATGGAAACAGACTAAAACTAAATGGGACCAGAATAACATTTAATTTACCCCAATCTATAATTCCTTAAAGGAAAACTGTAATCCTATTTTTTTATATATATATTTTTCTCATATTTCAATGGTGTATTGTATTTTCAACCACAATTTTTGCAGTCTGCTGCAAAATAAACCAAAGTGCTTGCGAAGTGTCATGCACAGTACAATATCAATTATAACCCGTGCAGAGCTTTTAAAGGAAATATTATATTCAGTATAATGTTCAGTAATATAATCCAAATTACCATACCTGTATGTTGTGTGCCATATACAATTTATCTGCTAATCTTATTCATGTCTGTACTTTGAAATACTGCCTTTAAAACAAAAATATTTAGTAATTACTAAAGCTTTCCATTATAACTTTTCCTTAATGAACAAAGAAATCAGATAAATGTAATTCCTCTGCTCCATCAGTGACCCTCTATACTCTTGTCAAACAAGTCAGAGTTTAGGGTCAGAGTTCACAGTAAATTCCATAGCCAAAGTACTGGTATTTTCATTTATAGCTGCCAGAATTGTTTTAGTTCCATTTTAACAAAATAAATATGTAATAAACAAAACACATGTGAGGCCTATTTTTCAAATCCTAAATGCTAATTCATTTTACAAATAAATTATGTGGATCATCTTAAAATAGATGTCCATGTCTGATTATATATAAGAAAGCTGTAAGGAAAGTATATTATTTATTATATTTCACCTTAGATACAGCCATATGGGATTTTCCTTTTTATCATGGTGCCAGTTTACACACAACTCTGTCTGCTATATCCTTGGGTTCATGTTCTCAATGTCATGGTATTTGTTATTATTATAGTTTTGCTTATGCAATGAAAAAAATGTCCCTTCTGCCTTGCTTTGCAAATCAGTAGTGAGCTGTGAAATCCATAAATAATCTAATGGGTTTGAAAGGTGGTTACTTGTAGGGGAAAGGGCAAATTATCTCCATGTGTCATAAAACAGCCTATTTCTGGAGAGGCAGAAATGCCATAAAGCAGGATTTTCGGGTAGCTGTCAAAAGGCCTTTCCTTCTCAAACAGCAAAATGGATGGCAGAAACTTGTCTGTATGAAAAAAAAATATGGATTAAAGGTCACCCTTATGTATAGGAGACATACAACTGGTATAAGCTGCAGTATAGTTATTCTATACAATATCCAATGCTAAGTTGATATTCATCTGCACTGGAGAATCTTTCCAACTTGGCCTAAAGTTTGAAATTCCTGCCTCCATTCCCTGTAATTTTCTCTTCTTTGAGCAGATCATGTGGGATTATTATTAAATTATTCACATGTTACTATTCACAAGATACTACATCCAATCTAAAATAAAAAGTCTTGCCTCAATTTTGGATAATGGGTCATTTTCTGATAACTGATCATTTTCATCAATAAGATATACTTAAACCTCTCTGCACTCATGAAATACAGTAATATCAATGCAAATACCATATAGTGCAAATAACTCACTTTTACTGTGATGTAATACCAATGTTAGGCCAGGGCCGGCCTTAGGGGTGTGCGACCTGTGCGAGCGCACAGGTCGCAACACCCCAAGGGGCAACCACCCACCAGAAAAAAAATTAAAATATTTTTTAAAAAGTTTGCCGGTAGAGGCACTGGATGGGGAGATCAAAAGATCCCAGCTGAGAGGTGTAGCTCCGCCCCCACCCTGTGAAGCAAAGCAGTGTCTGCCTCACGAGGAGCCGCAGGCAGCATGAGTAAGTGCTGCTCGCACTCCCCTTGCACAGGGTGGAGGCAGAGCTACACCTCTCAGCCGGTGAGCACTGCCCCCCCTCAGCATAAGTTAGAATGGGAGGGAGAACAGAGGAGGGGGGAGGAGAGAACAGAGGAAGGGGGGCGGGTGAGAGAACAGAGGAAGGGGTAGAGAGAGAGAACAGAGGAAGGGGTAGAGAGAGAGAACAGAGGAAGGGGTGGAAAGAGGAAGAACAGAGAATGGGGGAGAGAGAGACAGAGGAAGGAGTAGAGAGAGAGAGAACAGAGGAACGGGGGAGAGAGAGAACAGAGGAAGGGGGGGAGAGAGAACAGAGGAATGTGGGAGAGGGAGAAGAGAATGGGAGGGGGAGAGAAGAGAACAGAGGAGAGGGGAGTTAAGAAAACAGAGGGGGAGAGAGAGAACAGATATGGGGAGGAAGGGGGAGAGAGAATCGATATGGGGAGGAGGGAGAGAGAGCAGATATGGGGGAGGAGGAGGGAGAGAGAGAACAGATATGGGAAGGAGGGGGAGTTGGAGAGAGACAGACATGGCAAGGAAGAACAAAGTGACAAACATGGGAAGGAAGAGGAAAATGACAAATATGGGAAGGGAGAGACAGACATGGCAAGGAAGAGGAAGGTGAAAAACATGGGAAGGGAGAGACACATGCATGGAGGGAGAGGAAAGAGACAGGAATGGGGGAGGGGGTGGCGGTGCCACGCACAGGGCGCCGGCACACTTAAGGCCGGCCCTGGGTGAGGCACTGTTGCTAACCTGCCATTGGTACTTCAGGCCTTCACACTTACTGTTGTATTACACTTTGTATGTGTGGGGGAATCTGAACATGCAATGAAAATCAGCTCAATGGGGCTGGACACTAAATAAACAGTTGTGCTCTTGCATTCTGACAGGTTTGTGTGGAATTTGCAATATTGGATAATGGATCAATTTAGATAAGGGTTACACAACCTGTACATATACTAGCACTTAAAATAATAAAAAAAAATCTATAGCACAATCACCCAAAGGTGAATAAAAGTATATATTTTAACTGAGCAGTATATTTCTACTCTGAAAAGTGTATGTGGGCTGTGTGAGCTCTTTCTCCACATCTATATATTGTGGTTTGATCTGCTACACTATATTTTGCCTCTGTTTTCTTCTCGGCCTCTACGCTGGAGTGAATCTAGAAGTTACACCTTTCAGATTCATCTGGATTTGTTCCCATTGTTTTCCTTGATCCCATATTGGTTATATGTAACATATATATATATATATATATATATATATATATAAATATACTAATTCACTTTGGGGTGATTGTGGTACAGTTTATCAATTTATTTATTCATTTTGAAAGCGGTCCATTTATATATATACTTTTTTTCCGTTTTTTAGGTGTGCTTAAGGGTTATTGGCTCATTTTATGTATATAGCAACCACTTTATTTATTGATTGATTATTGAACATTTGTGCATGTTTGTTTTTAGTTATTGTACCATGTGAATTTTAGCATCTCTGCCGTGTGGAATCTGTCTCAGATACTAATTCTAAGATTGTCTCCATTTTAAATGTTATTATTTTTTTATGTGAGCAACTTACTAATGTACATAAATATAGATTCTGTGATTCCGTTTATGTTAAAAATGATATATATTAATGAGTATTAATGAGGGTGTTGTATTTTCCAAATCTTAAATTACAAATTTCCAAAGGTCTATGGTATGGCTTTATGGAAAAAACAATTACAGGCAATTCATCCACTTGAAATAAGATTGTTACGTGCCGTCATTAAAAATATTGTTTGTATATGTAATAACTTGTTTAAATCTACATAGTGACTATATGTCACTTTGGTCCTAAAGCATTGCTTGTGATTATTAGTTTACCTGCTGATGTAGCAATTGATTGTTCTTTAGTGTAATTTAGTGTCAGAGTTGAAAAATATCACTTACCTTTAGGATAAGTGTACAAGGGAATGATAGCAGAAACTTGATATTCAAGTAAGAATTCCTGAGAATGAAAGAGAAGCCAAGAGAGTCTATCATTGTCTGTTATACACAAACAGGGTGTTACATGTGAAGGGAAGTTCTGGAGCAGCAACATTTTAAAAAATGGAGCAGTCACCATGGAAACCAATGCTATGTTTCTGGTGGTTGCACGCTTTCAGAATATTGTCTGAGAAATTAGGTTTTTACTTATTCCCTATTCTTCCTAAGGCGTTTAAACTAAATCCTCACTGAACCCGAAATTTACAGATTTCTATTCACTAAAAGCGAATTTTCCTTATTAAGGGGGCAGACATCCATTTCAGCAGGACCCATATTTAAATGGAGGGCCCCTGTCACCTGACACCCCCTCCCCCAGCCCCCCGTGAGATCAGTTTTGTGCTCTGCTATGTGGCTTATTAATTTTGTAGGAATAAATTCTGTTTGGCCAACATCTTTGCATGCTTTCTGATTGGAAGTTGCAAGTAGTATCACTTTTAGGAAAATTTGTGAATTTAAAACTGATATGAAATCTAACAAGTCTAGCAAAATAGTTTCTATATTTTCTATATTTTCCATTTTACACTAATACCTTGAATGGCAATAAATTAATTGAGTACTTATTATCCAATTATTTTCAATGGTTGAATTACATTTCATACAGTCATAATCATAAGTAATAAGGCCCGCTGATTGAAGTGTCTCTAAAGTACTAGCACTCTTCCTAATTGATATTACATGTGTGCACACTTTTATTCTACAGATATTACAAAATAATTCCCAAGTGGTGTGTAATTAAAAAAAAAAAACTAGTTTTGAGCCACAATGCTTATTTCTTTTTTGTGTGTGTTTTTTTGTTAACACAAGTCATGTCTTTATGTCATGTAGAATATGAAGGATCGGGAACCGAAGTTCACAGAAAACATCCCAAATGTGGTGCCTGCAAATATGGTGCTGAGTGTGATGAGGATGCTGAAGACATTGAGTATGTAGCAAATTTCCTATGTTACATTCAATTTTATACCAGTAGAGACTGTATTTTCTTGTGTTTAGTGGAGGTGTGAATACAAATAGGTAATTCGACGTAAATATAAGCAGGATTGGAAGTATTATATGTAACTGTGCCATGCTTAGAATAGATAAGAGCTTCTATATTTGCACCAACTGGTTTTTATTTCCAGGTGTACATTTTGTTGTCTCATCAGATGCTGAATAATTCTCAGGATGACTTTAGGTGATGAGGTTTGAAGTCTAATAATAGCTGGAGATTAACCAGTTGTCTCTCTCTGCAAATTGCCAAAGAATGGACACAACCCAAAGGCCATGCAGGGCTATTAATAATAGAATAAGCATTAATAATAGAGCATCTTGGTCCAAGGAGAAATCTGATTATCTTTTGGAGTCAGGAAGGAGTTTTCCCCCCTAAGGGGGTCATGTACTAAACAAGTGCAATGGGGAAAAAAAGTAGGTAAAATATGGAGTATGGAGCAATTTGCGACTATTTGTAACATTCTGCGCTTTTTTTTTCCTGATTTGCGCCTCTTCAGTTTATTTTTATTTAGCACGCATTTTTCTGGTTTCGCTAATAAATTGTGATTATATTTGTGCATGCTAAAGAGTTTTGTGAATATTTTGTGAAAAATAATTCTTATTTGCGTTTGAAAATTACACCAGCTTTTAGCAAGTGCAATCAAATGAGGTAGAAACAATATACGCAAAATTGCCTGTTTTTATTCTCAATTTTGCCCGTTTTTATTAGCAATTTGCTCATATGTACTATGAGTGTTAAATGTTTAGTACTTAGTGTCAAAAATCAAAATAGTTGACTTAGGAGTTTTTGCCTTCTTTTGGATCAAAGGCAGGATTGATAGGTAGAAGGGTTGTACTTGACAGACCTTAGTCTGACCTAAGCCTACCTAAATTACTATGTCACACTATGTTACTATGTAAATTGGAAGAAATACTGGGGTTTCATATTATTTTAAAAGAGACATGAAGGATGGGTGTGGCTATCTATATCATGAAACAGACTGGTCATCTAAGGTGACAGAAGGAGACATTTGTAACGTAGGGGCTATGAATCATGTTCAGTCTTTTTAGAGAACTCTATGGAATTTAAGAGAAAAGCTATGTCGGTTCTGGCTCTGCCAATCTCCATGATTTTAACATGCCAACCTGCTTATAGACTCACATTTATTTTTCTTTTGTGCTTCTGATATAGAAGCACAAGCGAAGACATCAGACACACCAGACCCCAGCCTGACATGTGGACCACTGCCAAATAGGGATGCCACCTTTTCTACAATAAGAAAATACCGGCCTTGCTGGCGAGTCCATAGACTTAACAATGGCATCAAGCCAATTGATTACCGGCCTGCTGGTATAATACCGGCTGGGTGGCAACCCTACTGCCAAATCAGCTCTTCCTCAGCAGCAGCACAGCCGAGAGTTAGCCAGTGTGTATCTTTAATGATGCAGACAGGTGTCATCAGGTGTTCAACTTTGGCTTCTATTAGTGAAGCAAAAATAAAACATATCCTTTAGTGCCACTTCCTAAATGAGTAATATATGTGTAATAATACTGAAATTAGATCTTTGGGTTGCATAATGGATGTGCAAGAATAATATTTGAGAGTACAGTAGTGTGAATTTGTAAATGGTTTAATTCAAAACACAAGCATGCTTCCTTTTCTGAACTCCCCAAAGTATTTGCGGCTATCTAATAGCACACAAAACACTTTCACAAATCTATATTAATGATCAAAGTCCACCAACCTGCATTACATCGATACATCCCTTTCTTGTCATGTTGGTAATAAAAGCAATGGCTCATTGGTATTAGGTGAGCCACTAATAGGTTCTCACTTAAAGCTTTCATTCCTTAGAAAGACTTCTGATTAAATGCTGAGCAGAGTCCTGGATGCTGGAGATCAAATGTCTGTCCATACTTCAAGTAATCTTTTATGACGATATGAACAATATGACTAATAATGGAGATAAAATGTTACATCTATAGTGAAATCCCTATAATACATACAAAAACAGCTATTTAGTATATTAAATTAATGCATTTACCTACAACTTATAATTTTTACAGATTTTCTAAATTGGTCAAAAAAGACCAATTTTCCAGTGATACTGTAGAGTCATACTGAATTTCTGTCTTTAACACATTTAATAAATTTAATAACAGGCATGTGTCTGGGATGCCTACTGGTGTGTCCTTGGTGCCTCTAGTGGCCCACGATTTTCAGCTCTTGAACTACTATACTAGATTTTTCTGACAATAAGAGAAACATTAACAAAAGCCATATCTATATCCTGCATTTCCTAGTATATAACTAGAGCTTCAAACTGTGCTGCGATAGACAACAATAATGTTGGTAGTTATGAGCAGTTCCCATCAAACTGGCGACTTCAGACTGACAATGTGACACATGAGACTGTCAGATAATAAATCCACTGCAGTGAAAGTAATTGAAGCGTGTCTATTGTATGTAAAAATAGATGATAAATTCAGTTAATCATTTCATTTCTAAAGCACTAATAATGTCATGTTTCGACATAGCACGGTGTTCAGATTATGTACAAACAAATAAACTATTCCCCTTACAACTGGTAAATTAGAACAGAGTTTGACAAATATCAGTAGGATTTAGAAGCTAGAAAGACATATATAATTATATTTAGGAGCCTGTCTGGGCTTTTCTTTCTTTCTTTAATTTATTTTTTTTTTTTTTTTGAAAAGCACAGTTTTTTTTAAAGATTTTTCAATATAGCAACAGGTAAAAAAAAAGAATAACAGTTCAAAGAAGGTGAGAAGGGACAATAGTCTGTCTTCATCACTGGTGTGTAGAGGGAGATGAGATAAGCATCTACTCCCTGCTGGAGGTGTGTTCGGCATCACAGACACTGCTCACCAATTGGCACTCTCAAGGAGACTTCCACAAGAAAAAATGGGCATCTCTTCTAAATTGTGCTCCTGAGGAGCACCGTTCCTGCGGAGAGATGGGGTTATCACTGCCAGAGAGGAGAGGATTGGTAAAGATAGTTGGATGAGCGTACATTAAATTGTGACAATACAGACATGACAGTTACCTAGCTTAAAACATAGAAACATAGAATGTGTCGGCAGATAAGAACCATTCGGTCCATCTAGTCTGCCCAATTTTTTTTGAGTACTTTTATTAGTCCCCCTTTCCCGGTCTTATAGCTAGGATAGCCTTGTGTCTATCCCACGCATGCTTAAAATCCTTGACTGTGTTTACCTCTACCACTTCTGCTGGAAGGCTATTCCATACATCCACTACCCTCTCAGTAAAGTAATACTTCCTGATATTACTTTTAAATTGTTGCCCCTCTAATTTAAGACTATGTCCTCTAGTTGTTGTAGTTTTTCTTCTTTTAAATATACTCTCTTCCTTTACTGTGTTGATTCCCTTTATGTATTTAAATGTTTCTATCATATCCCCCCTGTTACGTCTTTCCTCCAAGCTATACATGTTAAGATGCTTTAACCTTTCCTGGTAAGTTTTATCCTTCAACCCATGAACCAGTTTAGTAGCCCTTCTCTGAACTCTCTCCAAAGTATCAATATCCTTCTGGAGATACGGTCTCCAGTACTGCGTACAATACTCCAAGTGAGGTCTCACCAGTGCTCTGTACAATTGCATGAGCACTTCCCTCTTCCTACTGCTAATACCTCTCCCTATGCAACCAAGCAGAGGGAAGAGACAGACAACGGGCAGCACATAGCTGGAGAGCTGTGTGTCACTCATACCTAATCAGGGCATCATGGGAAAGGAGGTCCTGAGAAACCTAGTTATTACTGCAATCTCAAAGTGCAGCAGATAACTGACTGCTGACCAGAATTTGGTGCATATATACTACAGTAATCCCATGTCCTAATAAAAATAGCTCTACTCTCATTGTAAGTCCATTGGTTTTTCTAAACAAATGGGATATGTTCGTTCACATATCACTAGAAATCCAGTTTCCACAGAACAACACCCTAGCCATGTGAGAACATGTTACATACTCCACTATTAATATTTCATTTTACCCATATTCTTACAACTGGTACCAGTTAGGGATCAATGAAACACATTAAAACGTTCTGCCCAAGGCTTCCGAGTTTGGTGGAGCATTTCTCATAGAAATGTGTTCATTGCACAGATATCCTGATTTCATTATGATGAAACAAGGTTCTCTGAACCTATTCATGGAGGAAAACATGTGTCCTTTGGATTACACATTAATATGGCACCAAGTCAATCAAAATACGATTAACATAATAACAACTTACTTATTATATGCAGATTTTATTTCTAGTCACTATTTTATTTTAAATAAATACATAAAAAATTAAAATATTTAAAAATAAAATACTAAATCAATAAAGGCACAAAATGTTTACAGAAAAGAAGTATATGCATATTTTTAAGTTGCGTTGAATCTTATCATTCCTTAAGCAAGTGGAAAATAGTATTTTTTGCTTAGCACATTTAATTGAAAGACACAAAAGGCTAAGATTGTCACCAAACAAGTATTTGACTGGCAGGCCAGTAAAAAAAATGGCTTCATGTCAATGTTAAATCTATGGAGACAATAACAAGGCCGGTAATTTTTTGAAGAGAGGCTGGAATACAATGTGGCTTGCACAAGGATGTCACACCGTAGAACTGCAATTTCTTGAGATTTGGTTCTCAAGTGGTTTTGAATGACCTGTGAACCCATTTTTTTGTTTTGTTAGTTTTTCCCCACCAATATTCAAAAATCCCAATCATGACAAACCCTAAAAGCTTTACATTTGGAATGGACACTGCCGTGTATTAAAGAATGGGGCAGATTTTGTATGATACAGAGGATTTAAAAAGTGATCATATGAATTTAAATATTGCATATTTTCAACAATACAGAACAAACTTGCTCTTATAACTGTGCAGACTAACGTCTTCTGAATTGGTAAAATGTGTAGCAAGTGCCACACAAGTGCTATGATTAATTTATGCATCGATTAAAGTAAATGTACATTTGAGCTAAATGTTTTTGCAGAAAGAAAAGTGAAGAATTCGAATCTCAGATAAATGATCTGCTTTTAATGCTGTCCCATGTGTAAAACACATTACTAGCTTACATAATCGTGCTGCAGACATTTGTGTCCATACTGCTGTTTGGACATGCATGGAAAAAAACATTTTTATGAATAGGTTATAGGGATGCTAAAAGAAAATGGCTGAATCATTCAGTGTTTCTTGTTTAAATGGGTTTTTCCTTTTTATACCAAAATATCGGCATCATGCATTTACTCACAGAACCATAAAAATAAAATGAACAAAACAGGTTTTGTTTTTTTTCATATTGCCAACTACTATTGCAAAAACAAACATACCCGTTCTCTCTGATACGATGTTCTACACTGTCCTAAAATACTGGGCTGCCTGTGATGAGCTGTGCTGCTAATTCTGTTGCTTATCTCCTGTATCGGATGAGGCAACTTTGAGTGGTCTAAATGTAACCGATGCTCAAGGTGAGTGCCAATTTCTTTAACAAAATCACATTATACGGCGCCAAGGGGTTAAGGAGATAGCAGTTGAATATGCACTCTGGGTGTCATGTACTGTCCTTCGTTTGAACGTCTTTGTAAAACAACACAAATCCTATGTCAGTAACTGCTAAGGTTTTTGAGGACAAGTGCTCAGTCTTGTGGATAAGACAAGTCAGAGACTGCAAAGACCACTGTCCCGTTTTCTGTCCTCCTGCGTCACTTATCAATAATCATTTCAATAACACCTCTTTTCGATTATTTTCCCCTTTTTCCCACATTAAAATCAGCTCACTCTCTCCACATTAGTACCCTTCTGGTACCCATTAATTTCAAACACCTTATTGTGCAGTGTTTACTGCATCCTCCAGAATTGATGGCCATAACCTAGGTAGTGCCAAGTTCCACCTAGGAGACTTGTGTGTAGCACATATGCCGGATCTTCGTCATCTTTGCAGTATATCCTTCAGATAAGGATGTCTTTTTTTTTTTTTACTAGTGATTCATAACCATCATCTTGTTTCTTTTAGTGCAGAACAAAATCATTATATGTCTAGAGTTTACACGCATGTTAAGGGCTATACCCTTCTTTTGGAACAAATATTCATTTCCAGTCTCCACTGTGAAGTTGTAATATATCCCTTCTGAAATCATTCTTCTTGGTTTTTAATGTCCACTGCATAACACTAGGGGAAAGAAGGAAGCTTGAACAGATGGTTGTCATAAAGATGATACCAGCAGGGAAAATTAATGTACCAGCGTATGCTAACTGGTATGCAGAATTAAATGTTTGGATCAGAAAATTACATCTCTTGGCATACAAAAAACACTAAAATACACTTATTTCTAAAATGAAGCATTTCAGTTGTGTTTGCTTTAAACAGATTTAGTTGCGTTAAATGCCTTTTTCTTCTTAGCAGAAACTTGCTAAATAACAGAATATTAATCTTGATATTATATTTATTTTATATGCACGGCAATAAAAGCTGTTATCTTTGCCATGTGTTACATCTGGCAATATTAAAAGAAACCAAACAAATTGAAACTATAATACTAATGACTTCACATATAAAATACCCAAATAAAGTATAGCTGTGATTAAGCAATAAACTAAACTAATTGCATTCATAACTGTGTTATGAAGAGTAATACATCCATTAATATACAAAGATGAGCTGGCAGAGAAAAGAGGGAAACAAATCAGATGATCATTTAAGAGATGCCTCTTTTGTACATCAGTAACCAAGTCCAGATATTTTGAATGATTTGTTTTCCATTTTTTAATACAGACTGAGTAACCCTTATCCAGAATGCTTGAGACAAAAGTATTTTGGGGAACAAATGATTTTAGATAATGGATAATTTTCATGGGTAAGATATATAAAAACCTTTTACCGCTCAGTATCAGTGTAAATCCTGTATAGAGCAAATAAATCACTTTTACTGTGATGTAGCTGTGATGTGAGGAATTGTTAGGTACCTGTCGATGGAGCAGGGCCGATCCTGGGCGGGTGCACGGGGTGCACCGCGCCCAGGCGCACGAGAGGGGAGGCGCAGAAAGCAGGGAGCGCTCTCCCTGCCGTCCTCCTCCTTGTTAAAGCAAGCACAGCGCGACGGGTGCAAGCTCCGCCCCTGTCGCGTTCTGTGATTGGCTGCTGCCGGGAGGAGGACGTTCTCTAGAGTATCTGCCAAGACACCATAGAGAACATCCTCCTCCCTGCAGCCAATCACAGAACGCGACGGGGGCGGAGCTTTCCCCCGTTGCTCTGTGCTTGGATTAACAAGAAGGAGGAGGTAACAGTTAGGGTTTGGGGGGTGTTAAAATATAAAATAAAAAAAAGAAAGAAAGTGTGGAAGTGTCTGTGAATGTGTATAAGTGTGTATGTGTGTGTCAAGGTGTATAACTATGTGTGTGTTACTGTCTGTGTAAGTGTGTGTGAATGTGTATAAGTGTGTATGTGTGTGTCCAGGTGTATAACTGTGTGTGTGTTACTGTCTGTGTAAGTGTGTGTGAATGTGTATAAGTGTGTATGTGTGTGTCCAGGTGTATAACTGTGTGTGTTACTGTCTGTGTAAGTGTTTGTGTATAAGTCTGTATGTGTGTGTCAATGTGTATAACTATGTGTGTGTTACTGTCTGTGTAAGTGTGTGTGTGTGTGTGTGTATGTGTATAAGTCTGTATGTGTGTGTCAATTTGTATAACTATGTGTGTGTTACTGTCTGTGTAAGTGTTTGTGTATAAGTCTGTATGTGTGTGTCAATGTGTATAACTATGTGTGTGTTACTGTGTGTGTATGTGTGTGTCAATGTGTATAACTAAGCGTGTATTACTGTCTGTGTAAGTGTGTGTGTATGTGTATAAGTGTGTATGTGTGTGTCAATGTGTATAACTATGTGTGTGTTACTGTCTGTGTATGTGTGTGTCAATATGTATAACTATGTGTGTGTTACTGTCTGTGTATGTGTGTGTCAATGTGCATAACTATGTGTGTGTTACTGTTTGTGTAAGTGTGTGTGTACGTGTATAAGTCTGTATGTGTGTGTCAATGTGTATATCTGTGTGTGTTACTGTCTGTGTAAGTGTGTGTGAATGTGTATAAGTGTGTATGTGTGTGTCAATGTGTATAACTATGTGTGTATTACTGTCTGTGTAAGTGTGTGTACATGAGTGTCTGTGCAAGTTTATCCTGTGCCTAAGTGTGTAAAGGTGGCTGTGTGTGTATTTATGTATGTGTGACAGTGTGTATAAGGGTGTCTGTGTAAATGTATGTCTGTGAGGGTGACTAAGTGTATAACTGTGTTTGTGTGACTGTGTGTATTTATGTGTGACTGTGTGTATTTATATGTGACTGTGTATTTATGTGTGACAGTCTGTATTTATGTGTGGAGAGTGAGAGACAGGCATGGGGAATGAGTGCAGAGTGAGAGACAGACATGTGGAATGAGTGCAGAGTGAGATACAGACATGTGGAATGAGTGCAGAGTGAGAGACAGACATGGGGAATGAGTGCAGAGTGGGAGACAGACAGACATGGAGTATGAGTGGAGAGAGAGAGACAGATATGGAGCATGAATGGAGAGAGAGAGAGAGACATGGAGCATGAGTGGAGAGAGAGACAGACATGAGGGAATGGGGAGAGAGAGAGACAGACATGAGGGTACGGGGAGAGAGAGACAGACATGAGGGTACAGGGAGAGAGAGACAGACATGAGGGTACGGGGAGAGACAGACAGACATGAGGGTACGGGGAGAGACAGACAGACATGAGGGTACGGGGAGAGACAGACAGACATGAGGGTATGGGGGGAGAGAGAGAGACACGTGAGTGACTTGGTGGAATATTATTTATCACTCTTTGTGTACTTCTTTTCAAATGATGCTCAGCCAGACTAATGAGAGACTTTGGCTGGTTGGCATCATGGGAACAGTAGTTAAAACTCATTCTGCTAGCCAGCAAAAAGTCTCCCATGTTGTTGGCTGAGCATCATAGAAATAAATAAAACCACTACACAGTATTATGGCAAAATATATATCTTTATTTAAAATAAACGTTGGTCCTTTACATTAAAATAAAGTTTTCTCCCTCCCCCTCTCCCCAATATTGAAATGGGCATGCCTGGAACAGAAATGTCTAAAGGGGAGGAGTTTATAATATAGCCACGCCCATCCTTGGGCGCCAAAGGAAAACCTGCACCCAGGCGCCCGTGACCCTAGGATCGGCCCTGCGATGGAGTGCCATTGTTATTATTGTGGGCGTGGGGGTATCTGAGCATTAATAGAAAGGCTGTATGACAGTTTAAGGGGGCTGGACACTGAATAAATTATTGTGTGCTTGCATTCTGACAGGTGTGTGTAGAATTTGCTACTTGTGGCAAAATCCCCCCCAAATTTTGTATAACGGATCATTTTGTATAACGGCTTTTTGGATAATTGATCTAGGATAAGGGATACTCAACCTGCATAAAAAAAACAGAAACTCGATAGAGAACCAGTACAGCCATTGGACAGTATCTTGACGGATTTCACACAATTTTGTGCGTAACTACAAGCTTCCTAACCTACAATACCTCTGAATTGTGTAGAACTCATAAACCTACTGTCCTATGGCTCTGCTGGTACCTTATGATGTTTGAACCAGGACTGGCTAAAATGCATCTTCCAAATGTTAATGCATATTATTTTACTTTCAAAGTACTTTAAAATACAAGTTTTACATTTTGCATTGCTTAAAATATAAAATGCTTACAGCTAGATGAAACTGTTAAATAAAAGCAGTTTGCAAGAAACCAGGACCAACACTAACTGAGTAAAATACATTTTCCTTTTTTGCTGCTGGAACGAATGAGAATAATTTCATTCAAATCAATGGAATCACCTGTCTCTCTAGTGATGGCATCAGACAATGTGTTAAGAGATCCTACTTTGGACAAGAGTAAGGTCACTTAGAGTCCACATAATGTAATCAATTCTAGGAGATGAAACAAAACTTTATATTCTCAGTGTCTATATAATCAGTGCTGCTGTACCTGTAGTAAACATACAGAGTAATCAAATATTAAAAATGTAATTTATGTAGAATGCCTGCATCAAATCACACTGGAAAAAATCATGTGCACTATACAAGCAGTAATCTTCAGCCTCTACCAAAGTGAGTTTGGGGACTAGACTCTCCCTTTAATGCTTAGATGGGCCCTGGGCAAAAAGTAAAGTAGTGAGCCCCCTCAATTTATACCCATCCGAAACAAGTATTTCATTTAGAATTCCATAGCATAAAGTTTTCATCTCAGCTACAGTTAGTACATGGGATTAAAATACTATTGCTTAAAGGATTTCACAAGGAGTCCTCAACATATTGATCTAAAGGAATATCATGCCAGCCTAACACTTGCAGTGTATTATGGCAGAGCTGATATAGTTACTGGTTTGACAATTAGAACGGCCGATCTATGATCATATCTATCTGAATAGATAAAACAGGAGTTGGTGCAGGAACATTAAAATATAATTAAGAAAATCACACAATTGCTTCTCCCCACTGTCTGTGAGGGACGTTTTTCACTTCACCCAAACCCATGTGGGGTTTAGATTTATTACACTATTGTGTGATTTTCTGAATTATATTCCAATGTTCCCATTTTTCCTTGTATTGGCACTTGGTATAGTGCCCAGTTGGGCGATTGTGTTACACTAAATTTATTTTGTTAGACTGATTCACAATATGTGTGCACACTGTATATTGTTTGTATTTAGTGTCTGAATAGCTCAGAAACACAATTTTTGCATATAATCAGTAGATTATTCTATATATGCAGAACGTTTTATCAGCAATAGCATGGCTGGGTTTTTTAGTTTTAAACAAAAGTTGGCAACCCTAGCAGGCAGTCAGAAAAGAAACAGAAAGGAAGTCATGAGGTAAGGGTACAAAGAAGTCTGTGGAGGCACTAGGACTGCCACCTTTTCTTCAAACAAATACTGTTGTTGCCATAGATTTAACATTGGCCACAAGCCAATTTTTTACTGGCCTGCCGGTAAAATGCTGGTTGGGTGGCAAACCTAGGAGGGACTCCACTAGATTCTGGCTTACACCAAAATTATCCCAGAAACAAGGTGTGTAAAATAGATGTGCATGAGAGGGCAAAAAACGGGAGTATCAAGGTTCTAAACCAATACATGATTTCAGAAATGTATTTAATGAGCAACTTTTTAAATATCACATACTAACTGGTACTAAATTACAAAATTACCTAGAAAAAGAATCAAAAAATCAGCAATTGGAGAATAGAGGTTAATAAAGGACAGATTTCTAGTTTGCTAAGTGCACCATACTTTCTGGAGGCCTTATTGGAGGTGTAGGCCACAGCAGCCGCAATGTAAGAGGTTGTATACTCTTATGTAGCACTGGATTCATAGGGCTAGAAAACACATAGTAGAAATTATGCAGATAAATTCATTTTTTTTTTTTAGCTTTTTCGACCAAGCATTTCACAAGATTCCATAATGAAAAAAAAACGTGGTTCTTAATTTAATTTTTAATCTGTTCATTCACAAGCAATATCGTTAATATTTATTTTGATACTAACCTCAGCTTGAAATTACACCTGTATGCTATATCGCAACATGAGCCATATTCATCTTTTCTAACTTTTGCTAAATCAGCATATATGTCTGGTATTCTTAATTTGTAATTAAAAATCCTGAACAGGTTCTTAAATAACACAATTGAAGAAATTAGAACATATGAATGTGTTTGGCCTTCTGGAGCTAGGCAGTACATATGAAACTAATATATAGCTTTAATTAAATATGTCAATATTTAGATAGGATTCAGAAGTGTTTTTTATCACATAAATGTCTGCAGTTTACAATCCACAGTATAAGGTTGAAGTGTACAGCCAGAACATCTTCTCAGAGACAGCTGTTCTTTTAAGGCCTAGTAGATGTAAGGTCAAACCAGCTGCTTGTGAGTTGTGCTTACAGGCCTAACCAAATACTGTACTGCTAACCCATGCTGAACTTTATATGATGCTGTATATTGCGGATAAGTGCATAGATCTGGATGCTTATTTAATAAAATGGAGAATAGCATGATTTCTAAACAATGCTTTAGCCTAGGTACTTCCAAATACTTGATTTTCTGTTTGCCTTGTATCATATTGTTTATATTGAACTCCTCTGTGTTGCAAAACATGTGCAAATTTATGTTTTTGTTTTTCGTTGTGGCATTTATTAACTAGTAGTAAAAATACATTATAAATAGAGAAAGAGGTGTGTGCATGTGTGCCTGCCAATCACTATTAATTACTTACAGACCCAAGGCCTGTTCCATAATATCCTTAAAGGCACTCTGTCAACCTAAATTTTGTTTATACTGTAAATGTATAAAATAACAATGCTTAAACATTATCTATACATTGTGCTAGCAAAATTGTAAGCAAGTGCATAAATTAAGACAATTGTATGCTTTAAATGTGTCAATGGTGTTTCCTGTTTATGACATCACATTTTCCCTTACATGTAAGTTACACATTCCCATTGAAAAATGAGTTCATGTGCATATCAGGCCACAGATTATGTCATAAATAGGAGACACCATAGACACATTAAAAATATTTATCCTTTAACCCCTTGATGACAAGGGAGAAACTCCCTTAACGACAAAGGACGTGCCTGGCACGTCCTGCAGTGAATGAAGTGAAAGTGAAGTGCAGTGAATCGCGAAAACCGCTTTAACATTGCTGGTCTATTGCCTCGACATCGAGGCAATAGCCAGCACCGAAATTTCTATTTTGGGACCCCCACGATCGCCCCACGGAGCGATCGTGGGGAGCCATATTGACGGATCAATATAGGAAAAAACCAAAAAACACTATTTTTGGTTTTTGCCCCATAACTCGCAAAAAAATACCGAAAAATATGGAAACGTGCATATTTTTGAACTCGGTAGAACATTTAGAAACTATTTAGACGGGGTCTTTTTTAATGATTTTATTTGTGTAAATTATATTTTAGGTCAAAGTTAGAAAAAGTGTTTTTTTTTTAATTTTTCATCATATTTTATGTTTTTTTTGTAGTAAATTATAAGATATGATGAACATAATGGTATCTAATGAAAGCCCTTTTTATGACGATAAAAACAACATATAATTTGTGTGGGAACTGTATGTGAGAAAGAAAAAAATTACAGCTAAACACAAACACCCTAGAAATGTCAAAACAGCCATTGTCACCAAGGGATAGTCAAGGTGAAAATGTCTTGTCACTAAGGGGTTAATCTATACATTTGCTTGTAAACAGCATGTTTAGATAACTTTTCATCAATTTGTATGTTAAAATGTTAATGTAATGTGACAAAACAATGGGAAACCCCACTTTTTATTTTGCTTCCATGGTACTCTGTCTATAGATTGCATTTATAAAAAAAAAATGTATTCTCCTTGTTTACATGGCATTACCCAGAATACCTTAAAATATTGTATGCCATGAGATTTGTGTTGTATTTGCAAATAAAACAAATCCAGTTCAAAAGCTTCAATAAATATTTTGTGCAAATATTTTTTTCGTATATTACTGCCACATTTAATATGTTATCATCTTTAGCATTTCTTACTATAAATAAATCTATTTATTTTATAAAAATTCTAATATTATTTTCAAACACCTCAACCTTGTTCAAACCAATTGATCTGCATGCCTCCTCTCTATGTTGTTGAATATTTAATATACTCAGCCTTTGTAGAGCCCACTTAATTGCTGGCTTTATGTTGCAGTGACAGGATTATACTGGCTTTTTTGTTATGTTGACAGCACAAGGTTTTTATGCTAAGAGTACCTCTGGAGAAGGCTTCACTTGGTTATTATGGACTGGTCTATTTGAGAACTGCATATAATGGTGCCAGACCATTACACACTAATGCGAGGAAGGACAATTACAGGCAATGCTATCCAGTAGCTTGGCCATTTATAAAAGAAAATGGCTAATACAGAACAACATGAGCATTCATTTTCATTGACCTTTTGTTCTTTTCAGAAACTTAAATATGCTAAGCACAAACAGGCATATTTACTATGGTTTTAAAAGTGTTTCGAAATGTATTTATTTTTAAATATTTATTTGTTCTTTCTGGTTAGCAATACCGATTAGTTAATATGCCATGGATGTTTGACAAAGATCAAATTATGTTGATTAAAAATACATTCATAAATGGAATTATGTGCACGCGCAGTCTCTAGACAGATTACTCCCACATAAGTATCATTTTGGAAAGGTGATTTATCTGAATTAAAGAAAACATGAAATATTCAGTTTATTCTAAAATGACAATTATCAGCCTGTGCCTTGACCTTTAATAAACAGCATCCGATAGCCCTTTAACGTATTGTGTTCATAAGACAAATTATACAGAAGGAATTAAGTATATTCAATGCTTTTGGGAGGGAAGGAGAAAGTAGTCATCAGTGCGAAGTATCAGCACTGCTTTTAAAATCAGAGAATCAAGCCCAAAGCAAAGATATATTTTGCTTACTCAGCCTCTTTTTACCAGTCCTAAATGTATTACATACACTGCCTCTGGCACATGAAAATTCCTAACCGCAGCATTTTTTATACAACCAAATTTAAATTAATGAATTAATTACTGAGGGTATCCTATAGAAAGTGCTTTATTTAATGAATTGATTTCCCTCCTGCAGTGTATGAATGCCACGTAGTACATTTCACATGATGCTCTTCTAAACAATGTGCCCTACTTCTGGAGTTAAGGGGACTCTTTTATCTGAACAATATTAATACCACAAATGTAGCAGGGAAAAAAAAACATAATGAAAGATGAGCTATGCATTTTGTTAGCAGATTGTATAGTTTAACAAAAACATATGTTTTACAATTGTGGTGTTTCCTGTTTAAGAAATCATCTAATGGCAAAGTAACCACTTGAATTGCAAATGTGTCATTTGCATATTATAGAAACAAGGAAATGGGCAGAATATACTACCCAGAATACAGTGTGCTACTGAGGTGACAAAAATTAATACACAAAACATAGAGAAGTGCCCAATACTTCAGATGTATCTTAAATATATTAAAGTTATATTAAAAACACTTATCTAGAATGAAAATATTGGAGATTTAGCCACACCATATAGCCATGTCATGATTAGCCCACCATTGCGCCAAAGTACCCTAAAATTGGTGAGTCCTATCTATAACTTACTTACATGGAACTGACTGTCTCAGATAATTTATCTTGAACTACAATTTATACAGGTTTCACCATATATAGAGCAATATATATGGTGTCCAGTGAAATTTGTATGAATTGTAAATCAAGATAAATTATCTGAGACAATCAGTCCCATGTAAGTAAGCATGAAATGGCCATATTGTGTGACTTAATCTCCAATATTTTCATCTAAGCTTTTAAAATAACTAAGATAAATTAGTATGGTTGTGCACTGACTTCTCTATGTCATTTGCAAGGTATGACACAAGATGAAATCATCAATAGTAGATGCCACAAACATTTAAAACATACTTTTTTCTTAATTTATGTATTTTCATGCAAATCTGCAGAGGGTTTTTTTGCATTCTCTTTATTAATGTTATAAACATTGTTTAGGTCCAGAGTCCCTTTAATAGTTTGAAACAATAATATTTAAAAAAAAAAAAAACATACTGTATTCCTAGCTGAAGTACTTATTTTAGATTCCAGTGTCTATCTCCTTCCCTCTTGCAACTCCAGTTGTATTCCCATTTTCTTCCATGCCTTCTCACCTTATTCATGTAGTCATCTTTTACACATAGCCAATTCCATGATATCTTTTTTTCTTTCCTAACTTGTTCTACCCATCAACAGTTTTTTTTTTTTAAATCATTTTATTTTTTTATAGCAATAGAGAAGCACACGTGAAACGTCTTGTAGCCCTATTATGAGAATAAACTGTCATGCACTTTTTAAAAGTATATGCCATTTTATCCTCTGACTGGCAGTCACCATGCATCTCTGTGAAGCACAGAGGCTTATCCAGTCATTGACTGTCACTCACTGATAGCACAGTTACAGATCCAGTTTTGCATGGCTGGAACTCTTACGCACACCCTCTCTAATTTGGCCTAAACAGTACTTTTGTAAACGCCAGTTACTTCAGAGGTTTTTTTTATGCCCTTGTTACTTTGGAGTGTAAATAAGCCCCACAAATCACTGCAGTGAGTTAGTATTGTGCTTAGCGATTACATATTTGCAAAAATTGAAGTCTGATGTGCAGGATAATTCAGTGTCAGCTTTTTTAAGAAAAGTTCTCTCTTAAGTATAGCCTAGGCCCTCAACTTCCAGCTTTGTTCAAAGCACCTATTCTTATTAATATTCACTGTTGTTTAAGCCTGACAGGCAGCTGTAGACAACACACTATGCAAACATTACTAATGACAATAGCCATACTACGCCTTTATTTGCGGTTTGTAAATAATCAAACGAATCCTTTGCTGGAGTCATCAGACCTGACAGAATATTTTTTGTTGTCTCTTGAAATACTAAAATCAAAATACAAGCAAACCATTTCTAATTTTATTGTTCAGATAAAAATACTCAAACTTCAAATCAAATCATCTGAAATGCACTATACACGGAATAAAGGAAAATATGCAGTTTTCTACTTGAAATTGTTTTTTTTATATTATCAGTCAACATGGTAAAATATTTTTTGTTATTTCAGACATTTCTATAAACAATTAAAATACATGTTCAACATGAACAAAGTAGTGTAATCTTAAGATTTTATGACAACAAACAATATAAATGGAATTCATAGGTGAGCTGTAATACATTTGTTATGTGAAAATAACTGATTACAGAACACTATGAATATACTATTGTAGAAATTGAAATGGCAGTAATATTGGTGTCAAAGTACCATGGGGTTGCTGGAATAGGGATGAATAGGGATGAACATGGTTAACAAAGATGGAGACTAGAGTAGACTTTTGCCATGTGGCAGAAGCATAAAAGTTTTATTGACTTATACTCGTGTGCCTCATGCATGAGCAGTTTTGAGCCGGATATATAAGGGAGCTCTGCATAAGATCATTCATCGCCATTGCAGACCTGGAATGAACTCCCTGCTTGTCCTGTATGCATTTCAATTTATGTATTTTCTAATTGTTGTGGGACTGTTATTAGAGCGTAATGGTTTTGTTTCTTTTAAGGTGTGGTGGACACATTTAAGGTAACTGACAAAAAATGTTGGTCTGCCCAAAAGAGGTTTTCATTGGATTAGGTGGGCCAGTAATCCAGTAGTACAGGTGATAGCACTATATTAAAAACACACTTTAAAAATTAACATTGTGTTAATAAAGCAAGAATAAACCTTATAAAGGTGAATCTAGCTGGTTACCTAGGCCACCTGCCTGATATTGTGTAGGTCCCTTTTGCTACCAAAACTTCCCTGACCAGTCAAGTCATGTACACCACTAGACCTCTGAAGGTGTGCTGTGATATCTGGAACCAAGATGTTAGCAGCAGATCCTTTAAGTCCTGTAAGTTGTGATGTGAAGCCTCCATGGATTATACTTGTTTGACCAGCACATTCCATAGATGCTCGATTTTAATATCTGGGGAATTTGGAGGTCAAGTCAACACCTTAACTTGTTGTTGTGTACCTCAAACCATTCCTGAACCATTTTTGCATTGGGGGCACATGATCCTGAAAAAGGCCAATGCCACCTGGGATAACTGTTTCCATGAATGGTTATACAATGCTTAGGTAGGTGGTACATGTCAAAGTAACATCCAAATGAATGGCAGGACCCAAGGTTTCCCAACAAAACATTGCCCAAAGCATCACACACATAAAAGTTGTTGTTGCTTCACTATAGAGAAAAACAATATAGTTACACAGTTGTTTTGCTTGCAAATAGTTTGCATCCATCAAGTTTCCTATTCCTTGTTTACTGCTGTTGATCCAAAAGAAGGAAAACAAACCATTATTTCAGCCATTTCAAATTATGTTTTCAGTAGAGAAAAAACTCCACGATGACTCCAAATGGCAATCAGATTTCTCCTGGGATCAGCAAGCACTACATAAATATTAATGTCTATTCTAGCATGCATAGCCTTCAATGTTCTGGTTCATCCAAAAAGTATCCAGGCTGCCTTGTAAGGCATCTGTTTTCTAGAACCACCTCTTTATAATAATAATAATACATTTATGATTATATATGGAGGTTAAGTTATTATAAACCCATGCAACTCATCCATGTCCAACTGTCCATTACAAGCAGGAGGAAATTACACCTTCATCTGATTGTTTTTTTTCCTGCTTTGTGTCTTCGTTGCTACATAATGCTAATAATTATTTCATTGGTGCTTAAGGCTGGAAGGCCTAGCCAAAATTGTATTGGCAAGTGATGAGTGACAGAAAGGTCAGCATTAATGTTGCATAGGATCAAAGCTTAATAAATGTCATCAGTGTAGTGTTAGAAATTTCCCTCCACTTTTTCAGAAGCCGAGATTCTGCCAGTGTTTATCAGTATATATCAAATATATCCATGGATCTGCAAAATGAAATGCTATAAAATGAATGTGCAATATCTAAAGAAAGTAAACACTCCTACAAAGTGTAGAATTGACTGTAGCCAAATATCTTCTAGGTGGGCTTTGCAAGCAGTTAGTACAATGTAGAATAGGTACCGTGCTTTCTTTAGTTTTTCGTGTCTCTCGTGGGAGTTTTCAGTTGTTTCCATTTAGAGTTTCTTCCTTCTCTATTTATCTGTGTCAGACAGTGGACTGAAAAAGGAATAGCTATGTGCCCTTATAGGCACTTATGTTTGGAACCCCATTGTGTGCTAAATAGACATCCATGCTTTTAGAATAGTTACTTACAAGACACCTCAGTTTAGAAACCAATTAGATATATTCCTAAATTACACCAGTATGTTCTTGACAGCAACTAATGAGTTTCTGAAAGTGTCAGGCTTTTCAACACCATTATAACATTAATTCCTTTTTCTGTCTTAAAAGGTGTGTGTGTAATATAGATTGTAGTGGACACAACTATAATTTTGTCTGCGGCTCTGATGGAAAATCCTATAACAATCCATGTTTTGTGCGGGAGGAATCATGTATCAAACAGGAACAGATTGATGTGAAACATTTGGGAAGCTGTACAGGTATGCCATTACATTCGTTTGCACTGTAAAAATATAGGCTATATCTATAATCAAACAGTTGACAGATAATGGGATCATCAGCGACGAGGTGCAAAATGTGACCTTTTGATATCACTAATAAATAAATCAAAGACTAAGAACTGGACACATTTTGGGTAGGGTGAAAGTGAAGGACCTTGTACGGCCCCCAACAAAATCAAGTGTTACAATATAGCATTATTGCTATACTAGAGATATGTGTTCTTTTCACCCATGTTACATAAATTCAGAAGATAATGGTATACACCAGAAAAAAATAATGCAACATTGCTTTGGAACACTGCACACAAGTAGTACTGTTTTATTAGTACCCGTCTCTGTATACCTGTTACTCATATCTCTAACTGTGGTGCTAGCTTATATAATTTACTTGTAAATGACTGACTTTCTACTCAAAGCACTTATTATCCACCCACTGTAAGCAAGTCCAATGTACAGCTAGGAAACCTTAAGATCTAGTAAATATTATAAATTTAACTTAGGAATGGTATGTATTTTATGCCTTACTGTATCTATTTGGTAACTGCTTGTAGACAATGTACATGTCAATTCTGTAGCATCCTTGGTAAATCCATTGTTTTACCTAATCCTCTTTGTAATATAGCAACAGATGACATAAATCCAGTTGGGAAGAAAGATGACGGATTACAGTATCGGCCAGAAGTGAAAGGTAAAATTATATTATTTTGGAACTAATTATCGTGTTGCCTTATAACTTTGCTATGTATACTTAGGGTATACCAAGGCTGGTAGTTTTCTGAAAAAAAGGTGGCAACCCTATGTATACTGAATAATATATTGAAGCGGAAAATAATTTTCTTATAATTATGGATTACATAGATGCAACTAATTATACTTTTGTGGTTGGTAACTTTGATCTCTATCTAAATTTTTTAATAATAGTGATATTTAGACATATAAAAGTATAAAGCTATTCAAATTATGAAACATTTAGTTAAAAAAAAGTTCTATGGAAATCTCAAAAGTTATGTCTTAATATCAAGACAAAACATGGACCCAGAAGAGATATGTACCAACATGTTTTGATTATTTTTCTTGCTTTTCTATTCATTTCTCTTCATTTCTATCCTTTTTGAGTTCTTAGACTTGAATAGTTGCAAATTGTCAGCCATTTTGGGCAAGGAGGGTTAGTTGAGACAGTAACCTATGTCTAGCAACTTACAAAAAGCTTACTGAATTCTTCATAACTAGTTGATAAAGCTATACATTTTATATTACTTATATTTTTAAGATTCCAGCGATCAGAGAGAAGATGAGTACATGGGAAATTTCATGCCGTGCTCAGAAAATTACAATGGTTATTGTGTACATGGGAAATGTGAGCTGAGCTATTCCACTCAGAAGGCATCATGTCGGTGAGTATAACAGTCATATTAATAGTAAAAGATATAGTACATGTACAGTAAATAGCATTGTTAATATCCATTAAATATAGGCTTATAAAGCAGGGAAAACATGGAGTAAAGATTTGCCTCTATAGACTTGAATAGATGTTGGTGCCGCTGATTCTTCTGCTGTACACTTGATACGTTTTTAATGATCAGTAATATATAATGTCCACATTATGCGTACAGCAATACATAGAGTTAGTCACAGAATGTTCTTAAATTGTACATGTCAGCCTAATCTCCACATTAATGACATGACTAGAAATTACTGCTTTGAGTCTGAATCCTGAAGTCATATAGTGACTTTTACTTATAATCACATGACCTCTTATTTTTCGTCTGTGGAAACTAAGCCATATGATCTAATATTGTATCTAATTAATTTAAATTGCTGGAGTGCTTCTGGGAATTGAGTGCACTAAAGAAGTACTTTGTCATGGTAAAAAAAAAAAGCCGCTCTGTATAAATACAATGTTTAACCATGTCTTATGTCGCTTTTTATTACTTACCCAGCGTTCATTTTCAGCAAACTTACACAATTGTTATCATACAAATGTTAGATATGACTGGCTTTTAAAGTCATAGCTGCTAACGCATCAGGATGCAAGTGTTTCATTTATTTCCTTCAAACATAGAATTAGGTTTCCCAAACCTAGGTTTTTTTTGTATTTTTTAGGGCTGTGGAAGCAACATTGCAAACCCTTGATACTCCCAGTGCCAAAATACCACTGATAATAATTAGGAATTATGGGTACAGTAATTACTTTGAAGTTAAAATTAAGTCCCTATTAAAAAACAAAACACATTCGGTTTCCTATTTCACCTTCCCACAATGGCTATATTGTTGGTTGACTCTTATTTAGAGAAAAGTCTAGAGCACCAAACTAGTGTTGCCACCTTTTCTTAAAATAAATACCGGCCTTGGTACTGTCTCCATAGACTTAACATTGGCCTGATGGCCATTTTTTACCGGCCTGCCGGTAAAATACCGGCCAGGTGGCAACCCTACACCAAACCACACATTTACAGCAAAATGGTAGTCATTTCCTGTTGAAGGTAACCAAACAAGTTGAATTGAGTTATTCTCTGGTCAGCAGCCAAGCAATGTGTGACTGTATTTATGCTATAAATCTGGGTAGTGGCAAAATAACACAATGCCTAATTAAAGGACAGTTATTTTTTTTTTTAGTCCTTGTTTTTTCAGAGAAAGCACAGGTTAAAGAATGTATCCCCTTCCCTCAAGTAAACCCAGTATGTATCCTTATAGACTATGTAAGGTTGCCTCTGTTGATCTCCTTTGACAATTATACTCTATTTCTGCATTAGTAGAGAGAGACAGTCACAGACCTGACCAGGCTGCCTCCTTCCCATGGAAGCTGACAGTCAGAGGATAAACTAGCATGCACTATTAAAAGTACACGCCAGATTATCTTCATACTAGAGACAATAGATTTGTCAGTTGTGCTTAGGGTTGCCACCTTTTCTTCAAAAAAATACCGGCCATGCACCTAACTCCATAGACTTAACATTGGGGTCAAGCCACCGGCCAGGTGGCAACCCTAGTTGTGCTTCTATATTAGAAACAGAAGTGAAAAAAAACTGCATAAAGGTGAAAAATATTAAACAATACATGCAATTTTGTTTTTTTTTGGATGGAATAAACTTATATATACTATCCTTTTGTTTGTTTTTGTGTTGATAATGGAAAATACACCTCCCTCGCTACAACGTTCATTTCTGTACCAAAAATCTATATTAAAAAAGCAGTTATTTTATAGCCATACCTGAAGTAAGTTACTATTTAAGTTACTATTTTTTTTAAAATGTATACAAAATATGTTACTTTTAGAGCAATTTTGTGGGTAATTGTGCATTACAAATTACAAGAAAACCTAGTGGGAATCATTGCAATTAGTTAAGGAACGTAAATGCACATTTAGTGAGTCAATTTTAATATGATAAAACAGACTAAAATGCATTTTGAGTTGTATAACTTTCTGGAGCCTAGTGTGTTTTAGTGCGACTGCTGCACAATACAGTTGTAATAGTTTGACTACAACAGAGTGGCCTTACCATTCCGCTGACATGTGGAAGATTAGTGTCCATACCACAGAAAGAATGTAACGGATTGGATGAAACAGCTACGTACACAAAGTTGAGGGAAAAAAAGTAGCAAACTGCAGACTTTCCTTTCATGCTTCTTATTTGAATAGCTACAGCATTGAGTGTAGCGGAGACAGAGAACCACAACACACCTTTCTTAGTTTTTCCCGGTAACACAGCTCTTACTATGACTAATGCGTTTCAAGAGCTGTGTTAGAGCTGTAAACGTGTAAAGAGTCTCAAACTTCCGTTGATACTATTTCCTCTCTCAGAATTAGACTTGAAAACCCAGAAAGCCTGTCTGCTCTTGCACCAGCAACCACAGCTGACTGTGGCTATATGTTGCTTCCTCAGTGCCTTATATAGTGACCATACTAGCCTAGTCCCTGTTGTCTACATTATGCAATGATATCCTATCTACAGCATTGAGATCAATTCCATCCCAGTAGATGTGTTTCAGTGGTTAATATAACTGCACAAAGTGCTGAGTTTTAAGCAAGCAGGCTAAGACTTATGAATGTTGTGTTATAGCACAATATATTAATACGCTTTTAAATGAGAATGCAAAAAAAAAAAAAATGCAAAAAAAATAAATACTGTAGTCCAACATAGAGACAAAATAAAAATACACAAATCAGTGGCTTGAAAAGTACATTTAGAATATACTTAATGAATATATCTATGGAT
The DNA here is from genome assembly GCA_036172795.1 of Pelodytes ibericus. Lineage (NCBI taxonomy): Eukaryota > Metazoa > Chordata > Amphibia > Anura > Pelodytidae > Pelodytes > Pelodytes ibericus. Next base: position 122,862,019 of record CM069859.1, read on the forward strand.
ATTCAAATATGTATGGACACCAGGGGCGGATCCAGAGTCTGATCTCGGGAGGGGCACATGTCCGTCTGTCTTTTCCTCTCTCCCATGTCCGTCTGTCTTATCCTCTCTCCCATGTCCATCTGTCTTATCCTCTCTCCCATGTCCGTCTGTCTTATCCTCTCTCCCATGTCCGTCTGTCTTTTCCTCTCTCTGATGTCCTTCTGTCACGCTCCTCTCCCTTCCCATGTCTGTCGCACTCCTCTCACTCCCCGTGTCCCTCTGTCTCTCTTCCTTCCATGCCCGTTTCTCTCCTCTTCCTTCCCATGTCCGTCTATGTATCCTCTTCTTTCCCATGTCCGTCTGTCTCTTCTCTCATTTCCCATCTCTCTGTCTCTCCTCTCCCATCCCATGTCTGTCTGTCTCTCCTCTACCATCCCATTTATGTCTCTCTCTTCTCCCTTCCTATTTATGTCTCTCTCCTCTACCTTCCCATGTCTGTTTGTCTCCTCTCCCCTTCCCATATCTGTCTGTCTCTCCACTGCCATCCCATATCTGTCTGTCTCTCCTCTGCGAACCCATGTCTGTCTGTCTCTCCTCTACCATCCCATTTATGTCTCTCTCTTCTCCCTTCCCAATTTGCCCAATAATATGCCAGTGTTAGTTGCCATTTAATATGCCCCAGCCAATTTGCCCAATAATATTCCAGTGTTATTTGCCATTTATTATGCCCCAGCCAATTTGCCCAATAATATTCCAGTGTTATTTGCCATTTAATATGCCCATGCCAATTTGCTCAATAATATGCCTGTGTCAGTTGCCATTTAATATGCCCCTGCCAGTTTGCCCAGTAATATGTCAGTGTTACCTATCATTAATAAGCCCCTGCCACTTTCCCCAGTACATTGCCCCCAGCTCCCCACTCCCCAGCACTTACCTTTCCCTGGTGGCTAGTGGCAGGCAGCATGGTCATTTCCATGCTGCCTGTTCGTCTCCCAGGTGGTTGTGCCGACAGGTCACGTGACCCGGCGCGCGTATGACGTCAGCGCGCCGGTCACGTGACCTGTCGGCACTTCCTTGTCAGCACACTGCCCGGGAAGCCGAACAGGCAGCACGGAGGTTTCTCTGTGCTGCCTGTTCGGCTCCCCGTGCAGCCTGGCAGGCAGGCAGAGAAGGTGAGGGGGTCTCTGCCTGCAAGCGTGTTGTTTCTTTTTGGGTTTTTTTTTAAAGTGTCGTTTTTTGTTTTTTTTTATAGTTTTTTTTCCCCTCTCTTCTCGGGGGGGGGGGGGGGGGGGGGCAATTGCCCCGTTGCCCCCCCCCCCCCCCCTTGGATCCGCCACTGATGGACGCATATGTATTTATATATATGTAATACATATGTAAAACCTGCATTATTTGAAGTTGTATCCAGTGATATAAGCTGTGATGTGAGAAGAAAGTATATGCTTCACATTACACCTAACACATTTGCTAATGTGTCTGTGCTCTTTACAACACTGCACAATAATAGTAAAGCTATTAAAATTATAAAAACCTTAAGTAGATATACATAAAAAGCAAGGTCGTGATTAAGCGCAATCAAAGATGTATTGTACATCCCCCTGTCAGTGCCAGTTTTTAATATATCTTGAATAAAGATGTATTTGTTTTATCTTTTGGTGTGAAGCTTTTTTACCCTATCAATGTATAGCGCTGCAAGATTTTTATTTGATCATAAATTTCTAGTTGCATGTCAGATAAAAGGTTAGTTATATCACAGATATCCAGATACTCGCCAGTAGTATTCTTCATACAATTTTTAGTACTGTCTTTTTAATCCGATTAGTCACACAGAGCGAAATGAGCACAATATCTAGAATTGGCTTGGCTCAGATTTTTCTCCCCACTATTAACCTGCTTATTGGTTACTTCCTAGGACTCCAAATAGCTGTGTCTAGCTCTGGCTAGAGGCATTATGCTTTTTAAAATGATGTCCTTCACTTACAAACAGCACAGGTGTAACATGGGCACTCTGAGAGTTGCTTTTTCTCATGGTCTGCTGCTTTCCCACCATGCTCTGTGCTTGGACGTCTAGTTCAGTTTTCACGGTTGTCTGATTTTGATCTCTGTTGCTGCAGGTATGGCTTTTTAAAGGTGCAATCCATGATGACAATTTCTCTTGAAGTAATCTCTGCTCACATCTCACTGCTGCACTGAATAATCCATTATTCCATGTAAAAGACATATATATATATCACCATTAATACTGGCTCTTCTTGTGTTTTGTTTACCCAGAAAATAATAGTCAGTGCATCGCCTCGAGGCCTGCATCTAAATGACTATTAATGGTAAAGATCTCATTGGTTCAACACAACACTGTAAGAGAAGAATATAACTTCCAAAGCGAGTTGCAAATACTAAAGTAACATAACATGATTTCCTGAATTTTTATCCAGGATATTAAGACCATTTTATTGATATTATAGTCCTACCAAATTGACTAGCACCACATTGCTAAAAGTGTGCTGTAGTTAACTGACAAGCGAACTTCAAATATAAGGCATTAATATTGGATACATTCTACAACATGCCTGTATTTGCAGCTCAGCTAGAAATACAAATCATTAATGAAGCGCTGGAAATCACTTACTCATAGGGTTGCCACCTGGCCGGTATTTTACCAGTAGGCCGGTAAAAAAATTGGCATCTGGCCAATGTTAAGTCTATGGAGACAGACAGTATTTTTCTGAAGAAAAGGTGGCAACCCTAATTACTCAATAGTAACACAACAGAGCGCCTAAACGCCTGCACATTTCCCCCGTCATCTTGGGCTTACTCATAGACGCAACCAACTAGTATAACTTCCTGTTTTAAGGACAATGGGGTGTGCATACAAAATATGAAATTTAAAACAACACATCAGTGTCCGGAGTTTCTCCACAGTCCGTTTTTCAACCTTTGGATTTGGATTGTGCAGCTTAATCTCTTAACCTAAAAACTAAAGCTGTCTGATCTTTTCATTTCAAGATAAGCTCCCACAATAATTTATTTGAGTGCCCTCGGCTGTAGGAAAGCCTGAGGGGAAAACATTGCCGACTCACCAGGCCTTAAGTTTCATTTCTTAAAATGGCTATTTAGATGAAGATCTACAGTACAATAAATTTAATAAACAGCTGAAATATCTAAATATACATGGAGATGCTGCAAGTGCTGATAAATAATTCAGTGGTGAATTTCCAATAAAAACTGTGCTTGCTAAAACAATGAGATTTGTTTAAGTCTGTCTTTTTCAAATTATTTTTTTTCGTTTTGCTCACCCATTTTAAGGTGTATCGCTGCTAAGCATTCATGACCACTGAAGAATATTTGGGAGAATAATTAGTTTTAGCTAGCCTTATTTTATAACTCTATTTTAAAGATGTCTGTCATATTCCTTCTGGCAATAGCTTAGCGGCAGTCTTTAAGAAAAAAAAAATGTAATTTTCATTTTTATGGCTTAAGAAACATGACATTTGTGTGAATCTGTTTTATTATCTGTACAATAATTGCATCCCCCGGTGGCATCAGGAGCATTGCATTCATAAAGGCTAAAGTAATGCTGGAATTTTTATGTACAAAAGACAAGCCATCTAAATCAGCCAGTAACATAGCAACCCAAAAGCATGTATGAAAAATGGACACTCCAAAACGAGAGCATGCACTAACCAAAATGGACTGCATGGAATGGATTTAGACATATTTAAATAGCTGTCTAAAGATATTTCTTAATTTAGTTCTAGACACACCCTTTGGCCATAAATAGTATAATAAAGCAAAAACAAACTATATACGGTTGGTCCATATAGTTCACTTCAGTCAAGTTAGCCATCACAATCACTATCTAACATATTTTGGCTGCGTATGCCTATCCACAGATAGACCTTGAGAAGAATTATCAAATTTACAATGTGAAGACTTTTGCCTAAGCCAAAACACTCTCAATGATTCCTAGGCAAAATAGCTTGTGAAAATATATATGTTACACCAAACAGTACCCTATTCTTCCCTAAATAACCCTACCCAAATCTTAAATCTATTGTATCTACTTGTACAAATATCTAATCTATGTTGTCTGAATCTCTAACTATAGCGCCATATTATTTATTAGATTTTTTAAGCTGTAACACTATACCAATCTCATTAAGTTTTCCATTTTTCTCTAATGTAAATTTGCCAGCAAACATGTAGATCAAGTGGTATTCTTACATGGCTGCTCCTTATTCACAAATTTATATGGAACCAAATGGGCTTGCATCTACCCGCCCCCATACGCTGACATTCATAACCAACTGTGCCTAGTGCCAGAGAATTAGGGCAGGTGAGAGCACACGTCTACATGTTCACCCCCATATCTGTAGTTTTTAGCTTATATGCCTTTGGTATTGAGGATCTATGTTGAGGCATAGCAGTAAGATATTTAAAACGATGTAATAATGTCTTGATAAGAAGATTTCTATACATGTACTAGACGATTAGTTAACATAATAAATAGAATGTATGAAATTAGAGTACTTTATGTCATCTGGGAGCTGTCCATCAGCGTTAGTAGCTGCTTCTGTTTTGTATTCTTCCATCTCTTTCTCTTTTTTCCCTTTTTAGCACAGTCTTAAACTGAATTTAATATAATGCATTGGCTTTTTTATCCTCTATAAAGCAATACCTTGCCATTGTTATAGGACTTTAACTTCAACCACTCTCCAGGAAGACTATTCTATGGATATGCCACACTCTGAATAAACAAATGCTTTCTGATGTTAACAAAGATTTGGGAGAGATCATTGTGTGAAGCTTTGAATTCACTGTGGTAGTCAAGCAACCAATGGTCACTGATACTGGCATGCTGGCTTGTCAGTCGTTTGTTTACATAATGTACATGCCATATAAGGGAGGACACTGGGCATGGGACTGAGTACAACATTAGTTACCATTGATCAGTCACATATGAACATCTCCTGGATATGGGCAAAGGTTGGCAAGAAGAGGGTGGGTTTATAAGGAGTAATATCACATGTTAGGCTTGGAGTGCAACACAGGAGACAGAACAAATATGGGATCACTAGGAAAGTAATACTATGACCAGGACCAAAGGTAAGTATTAGGTCCAGCCTTTCATTTTGTACATTTTCATTTTCAATGTTTATGACAATGGGATCTATTCACTAAAGGGTGTACAAACCTGGTGAGTTCCCCTTGCAAACTCACCAGGATTGTCACTGCACAATAGACAGCTAAACTGGTGAAATGAACTCATCTGCAACTCACCTTTTAGTGAATTGCCCCCTATGTCCTCTTGTCCTGGTAGTTTTCCTTCTTTTAAATATATTTTCTTTAATTTCTGTGTTGATTTTTTTTTTTAAATACAAAAACTAATAATAAACATCCAAGTGGTTATTGTGCTGACTTAACAATGCCTTCTGAACAGTGGGAGAAGTATTAAATGGGGAGAAGCTTACAAAAAAGTATGAAATCATGTGAAAACAAGAAATAATTATGAGGCAGCAGGTAAACCATTCATGGTTTAAAATTATTATAGGACTTTTTGGTTATTTTGAAAGGATTACATCTCCAGACGATTATATTAAAATTGAATTGCACATTATGTTGTGTGTGTGTTCTTTGTTTATTTTCAAGTTTACTAGGTGTAGTCGCTAACACAATCAACCTATATGTGCCTTTTTGTTGATCTATTATTATTTTTGTTGATCTATTATTATGTTTCTATTCTCAGGTGTGACTCTGGATACACTGGCCAATACTGCGACAAGACAGACTTTAATATACTTTATGTGGTTCCGAGCAGACAAAAACTCACCCATGTACTCATAGCAGCCATCATTGGAGCAGTACAGATTGCTATCATAGTTGCAATTGTTATGTGTATAACAAGGTTTGTTACTTCTAAATTTATATCAGTTGCACAAATTACTACACTAGCTGTTTACTCATCCCAATGTGAACATATATGTATATAGCACATAGAGTGTACTTACTGCTTAAAGAACAACTGTCGGCAAAATTAAATTTTATTTTATTGACAAACCACATTCAGTGTAGAAATGCTTTAATGAAAGAATACAAATAAAGTACTTTATTAAGCCTTTTTGCTTCCTATAGGAGGCAGACATCTTATCAGGAGGCAGACATGTTGTTTAGAATCTAATGCCAGATGCTCTTACTTTATCTGATTATAAACAACATGATAACCCACTGTTAGTTTTATACAAGGAAAGAGACCTCAGTTAGGTTCTTTATTTATATTATTTAAAGCATTTCAAAAGGCCTACACAATTTTAATTAAATATAACTTTTTGCTGACAGTTGGCCTTTAATTCAGTACTTAGAAAGTTTAACAGACAGACTTATATCTACAGTTAAGAATAATGTAATATGAGACAAACAATAGAAGGCATTAGCACACTGAACATGTTAGGACAGCACAGACGTTTCCAAAAACAAACTGCCCCCTTAATATTTCATTGAGACACCAGTGTACGTAGAATGGAGCTATTTGCTAATTGAAATATGCATTGCAGTAACATCTAAGGAGACTCTGCTACATATCCTGACCCATCCAATGAAGATTGGTCACGCTATAGCTGTATATAGAAAATTACACTAGGGAGTTTGTAGATCTTAACATATGCCTTGTATGCAGTAAATATGAAAAATGTGTCTATCTGTAAGGCTACACTTATATTTTGATATGATAATTAGTCTATAAAGCATTCACTCTAATAACTGTATCATCTTAAAACGATACTACCAAGAAAATGTTTGGTTACCCCATTAGACGTTTTGCATAGTTTAAATTATTGTAAAATAATTTTGACAGTAATATATTATTTGGGTATTGTTGTATGTACTTGTCTAATCAGCAACATCACTTTAATAATAAATTGGGAAAATAAAAATGTTGGTGCGCTAAGCTGGTCACAGTCTCAAATATTACAAATGTAAAAACTGAACATTTATACATGTGTATATTTGAGCCCGTGTCTAGCTTAGCACACCGACATTTGTATTTTCCCTGCTTGCGCATAGGTGAGGTTGTTGGCTCCTCATTGGCTGGTTGCAGCTTGCTGTCTAGGAGTTAATTGGGAGGAGGTTTACTTGCACCTCTTTCAACACCTTAAAGCTTTTGGTAGCAGTATAAACTGCTTTGTGTGCCTACTAGATAGGAGGTGAGAGTAGGTTCTCACCCTATTAAGAGTGTGCCTTTAAGTGGCGGGTGAGCTTAATTATGCTTTGACCAATTCATATAACCAAAACCTCTCATTTATATTATGTTTATATATTTGTTGCCAACTTTATTAGGGTGAGAAGAGCAGACAGTTTTTGTTTTATAATAACTTGTGTATATGAGTTGGATTACCCACTTTTCTAATTCACTGACGTGTTTAAAACATCTGCAGAAGTAAAATAATGAAATATGCTCTTGCTTTTGTTTTTTAAAAACATGAAATAGACAAAAACATTTAGACACAGTTTGTCATTGAATAATTGTTTCTTAAGAATTTCATGAAATCACAGATTAATATTGTTGTGCCAGTCGCCATGGAGTTCTAGGAAATCAGACCTGGCACCGGGTATCGTTAGCCCCGCATGGTGCTCTTGCTGCTGGGATCTATTTAAAAAAAAAATTATAAAAAAACTTTAATCCTCAGAGGCGCGAGGGAGCAGAGTGTTGCACCAGCTGCACAGACTTCCTGCTCCGGCCCCTTGCACTCCGCGTTGTAGTGCTCGAATGCAGGGCTGGAAGCAATGATTATCTCGGCCTCTATAAGAGGCACAGACCAACGTGGAATGACAATGTCCCACATTCATACAATTGATTATAGCATCAGGGAGGGGGGACATATCGGCAGATAAAAAACCAAAAACGCTCACTTGTATGTCTGACTGTATGTATGAGTGACTGACAGACTGTATGTGTGTGTAGTGACCATGTGTGTGTGACTGACTGTATGTGTGTGTGACTGACTGTATGTGTGTGTGACTGACTGTATGTGTGGGTGACTGACTGTATGTGTGTGTGTGACTGACTGACTGTATGTGATTGACTGTGTATGTGTGACTGTATATTTGTATGTATGTGTGACTGACTGTATATGAGTTTGTGTGTATGTGACTGACAGTATGTATGAGTATTCTGACAGTATGTATGAGTAGTGTGTATGTGCCGTTGTCTGGCTCCCAGATTTTTTTGCTGGCTCCTAAAAGTCAGTTAAGTTTTTTCAAGCCCCGCCTCTAGGGTTGCCACCTTTTCTTCAGAAAAATACCGGCCTTGGTACTGTCTCCATAGACTTAACATTGGCCTGATGCCAATTTTTTACCGGCCTGCCGGTAAAATACCGGCCAGGTGGCAACCCTACCCGCCTCACATCACAGCTACATCACACACAAACTAACAAAAGATTGTCATCTACTACAAATGGAAAAGGCTGACAGTCTCATGTATTTTTTTTTTTTTGCAGGAAGTGCCCCAAAAACAACAGAGGACGGCGGCAGAAACAAAATCTTGGCCATTTTACTTCAGATGCTTCATCCCGGATGGTGTAGCCTCAATGTTTTGGGTTTTTTCCCTTCTTTTTTTTTTTTTTATACTTACATTGACCATGTGATGTACATTTTTATTATATCTTTTTTTAAAGAATGAAAATATTTATTTCAGAGGCCTTATTTTTGGACATTTTATAGTTTAACCTTGTTGGGTGTCTGTTGTAAACGCAATGCCTCAGCTCTCACAACAATGGACTGGTACAATTATTTTTCTTGTTTTTTTTAAAATGTTCCTTCTTTTTTATTTTATTTAGCTTCATTTCTTGGAAACACCGTCCTTCATTTTTTTTTCTGTATCTGCTTTCGCATGGTTGTATATTAGGCACATATTTCAAGTTAGACATCCCAATACTGAGAAACTGGTTGGGGTGCAGTCATTAAATTGGGGTGATTTGATAATTGAGGGCAATTCGGCGTTTATAACTTTTTGATGTTCACTAAGCACGGAAGAAATGTTTTATGAGGTGCCAAGCTGATCTCAGCAAGGAACATAGTGACTATGAATCAAAATTAACATAAACCCTTCAAAATCTAAAATGGTGGATGAAGTACTCACTACATCTGCACAATTGGTTGCTCCTATGGAACACACTAAGCCCCTCCTGAGGCTATTATTATAGAACAAACATCAAAAAAGGATAAACCCCTTGCAAACAAGGCATGAGCTAAAGGTAACAATGTTTACAGATATCTTTTTTTCTAACCAGACTTCGTGGAAGACACACTGTGTTTAAATAGGTATTTCAATGTTTTATAGAACTTAGTTACTGATTTTTGTTTTTGTTTTTTAAAGACACTGGCTATCGCATGATATGTGACTTGTATACTGTGAGTAGTGATAAAATGTTAAATATGTTCTATGGTTTAACCCTGACAATTCTGAACCATTTGGCCTACACATCTAGGGCTAAACGATGCAAAAGATTAGAGCTTTCCAAACATGTCTTCAAGTACTCCTCATAAACTAAGTTTTAAAGTTTTAAGTCAAATACCAGTAAGGAATTTTTTTGTAATATAATTGATGTGAGGTACTTTTAAACAGTTTTGGAGCCTCTAAACTAGGCACATTTTTTGTGGTGTATCTGTTAACTATCTTAAATTTATATATTTTTAGTTGATTGTGTCAGTGATTATTTTGTACACAAATCCTCCAGAAATATGAATTTGGCTAATAAAAAAAACCTGCAAGTATTTATTTTTTCTTTTAAAATATGACACCACACAAATATGTGCTATCTGTTGCTCTTGCTCTAGTGATATTTCTAGTCTGTGACCAATATTTCCCACTTTTTTCTTAATCCTTTGATTGTCAGAGGGATGATAACTCTTTTTGGCTCATAAAGGACATTACTATATTCTAGAAATCTGGAGAAATCAAATGTTTCCTTAGCTCTGATAGCTTAAGGTTCGTACAACACTTTTGTTACATTTAAATAAATGTTTAAAAATAAAATCATGTACAATAACATTTGGACGTCTCAATCAGCATATTGTTTATTTGACCACCATTACCAAAATAAAAGGCTGCTTTAATAAAAAAATGGTGGATTTGTTATTTATTTTTAAGAAACCTGTGTGTTATCACATTGTAACAAGCACCATAATCCTAGTTGTTTTTTAATATTCAAAGAAAATGATCACAAGTTTTTGTTAGTCAACAACTATAAAACAATGTAATTGAGCCATTGCCAATATTAAAAAAACATTAATACTGGATGCAATTTAAATACATACAACTATTCAAATATATTTACAAATAGTATAATCATTTAGTCGTATTGTTTTCCCCCCACAATATTGATTGTATCTATATGTAATCAATATGGTGGGGAAAAAACTAGAATATAGTATTTTTGCACTATATCGATGTTAGTATGTGGTTCATTCACTGAGATTCAACAGCTGTCTTGAATATTTCCAAAGAGGACCGAAGTATTTTCTTTCATAGATTTATTACTAAGAGCATGAATCCTAAATTTAGCAAATTGGTATTTCATAAGGCATGTTGACCACAGTGCTTGAATGAGGAGTAGTTATAAATGGACTACTGGGGTGGAGTCTCCCATTTTATTTTGAAGGTCTTCAGCGGCAGCTGTCCCTCTTTGCTCTGATGCCAGATTTTGTGCCTTGAAGCAGTAACCAAAGTACTCAAGCTTCTTACATCTTAGACTACATCTAGGCAGGAGAATGGATCACTGTGAAACCACCTCAGAGAAAGACAAAATGAACCGTCTTTCTATGGTCTCTGAAGATGAGGAAGACCACGACTCTGCATTGACCATCATCACGGTTCTTGACAAAGTGGCCACTATTGTGGACACTGTCCAGGCCAGTCAGAAGCGAATTGAAGAACGTCACCGAGAAATGGAGAATGCCATCAAGACCATTCAAATTGATCTACTGAAGCTTGCCCAGGCTCATGACAATACCAGTTACACAGTTAACAAGCTGCTTGAGAAGACACGTAAAGTTAGTTCAAATGTGAAAGATGTAAGGGCTCGAGTAGATAAACAGAGCGATCAAGTCCATAAGGTTGAATCAAAGCAAGAAGAGATGCTGAGAAAAAACAAGTTCCGGGTTGTTATTTTCCAGGTAAGATATACCAAGTTTAAATTCTCTGGCATGAATAGTTATATATAAATGACATATATTCTGCTTTGCAGTAACAGTATAAAATGACTAAACATTTAACACATTTAGAGATGTTGAATTAATTACCAATGTAAATATATTCACTGGTATAACACCCTGCTATTCTCTGATCCCAATTAACAATTTGACTTTCTCTAAATAGTGCAAAGAGAAAGTTTATTCAAATTGTACATCATAAAATGCCACTTTCCTTAAACCACTTAATGCCACTTTTACTTAAAAATTAACTCACCATTTGTCATAAATAATAAAGTTATTATAAAAAAAATATGCATTTCCTAATATTGCAATATCTGTATTCTAAATTATTCATACATATCAGATTTGTACCACTCAGCTCGCAGTATTTAGCTGGAGTCTGGGAGAAAAAAAGCAACATTTTAAAGTGTTTCAAATATGTAAAAAAGCATAGTTATCATTTCAGAGACTTTACTTGTAATGTGTGCATTCAGGGCCGCTTTAAGTAGCAATGTAAAAAACAAAATGTAAATGTAAGCTTTTGAATATTATATGCAACTATTTTCATAGTAAATTCAACTACTTGTATATGTAATAAACATTTTATTGAAAAATTAAATTTCTTGTTTTTATTACCCTTTTCTGCACCCACATTACACCTAAAGGACTTAACAAAACACCATACAGTATCCGCAGCACTTATGAAATGCACCTATATTGCACCCACAGCAATTGACTTGCACTATTATTGCACCCATATGATTTGGCATGCCAGTATCAATTTGTCACACAGAACATGCCACAGTGTCAATTTGCCCCATAGTACATGTTATTTTGCCTCACAGAAGATGCCACAGAATAACTTCACCAATTAAAATGAGCCACAGTCATTTACCAATTAACAGACCACAATCAGTGTACCATTAGCACATGCAACAGCCCGTTTGCCCATTAAAATATTGCACAGTTGTCCATTAATATGCTATTGCTAGTTTTCCCATTAATATGCCACTGCCAATTTGCCCATTAATATGCCACTGTTCTTTTGCCCATGAATATGCGACTGTTCATTTGCCCACTAATATGCCACAGCCCATTTGCCCACTAGTATAACATAGCCAGTATGCCCACTTATATGCCACACCAGTATGCCCATTAAAATGCCACTGTTCATTTGCCCACTAATATGCCACAGCCCTTTTGCCCACTAGTATAACATAGCCAGTATGCCCACTTATATGCCACAGCCAGTATGACCATTAGTATGCCACAGCCGTATGCCCAGTAATATGCCACTGCCAGTATACCCACTAATATGCCAATGCCCACTAATATGCCACTGCCTGTATGCCCAGTATAATGCCACAGCCAGTATTCCCAGTATAATGCCACAGCCAGTATGCCCAGAAATATGCCAATGCCAGTATGTCCACCAAAATTCCACTGCCAATATGCCCAGTAATATGTCACTGCCAGTATGCCCAGGAATATGCCACTGACAATATTCCCAGGAATATGCCACAGCCAAGATGCCCAATAATATGCCACCACCAGTATGCCCAGTAAAATGCCATAGTCAGTATGCCCAGTATTATGCCGCAGCCAGTATGCCCACTAATATGCCACTGCCAGTATGCCCAGTGATATGCCACTGCCAGTATGTCCAGAAATATGCCACTGACAGCTTGCCCAGAAATACGCCACTGCCAGTATGCCCAGTAATATGGAACAGCCACTATGCCCAGTAATATACCACTGTCAGTATGCTCACTGATATTCCACTGCCAGTATGCCCAGTATAATGCCACATCCAGTATGCCCAGTATAATGCCACAGCCAGTATGCCTAGTAATATGCCACTGCCAGTATGACCAGGAATATGCCACTGCCAGTATGCCCAATGATATGCAACAGCCAGTATGCCCACTAATATTCCACTGTCAGTATGCCCAGTAATATGTCACTGCCAGTATGCCCAGTAATAGGCCACAGACAGTTTGCCCATTAAAATACTGCACAGTTTGTCCATTAATATACTATTGCTAGTTTTCCCATTAATATACCACAGCTAATTTGACCACTAATATGTCATTGTTAATTTGGCCACTAATATGTAATTGTTCATTTGCCCACTAATATGCCACAGCCCATTTGCACACTAATATGCCACAGCCAATTTGCCTACTAATGTGCCACAACCAGTATGCCCACTAATATACCAATGCCAGTATGCCCAGTAATATGTCACAGCCAGTATTCCCAGTAATATGCCAATGCCAATATGCCCAGTAATATGTCACTTCCAGTATGCCCATTAGTATGCCACAGCCGTATGCCCAGTAATATGCCACTGCCAGTATGCCCACTAATATGCCAATGCCCAATGCCCACTAATATGCCACTGCCTGTATGCCCAGTATAATGTCACAGCCAGTATGCCCAGAAATATGCCAATGCCAGTATGTCCACCAAAATTCCACTGCCAATATGCCGAGTAATATGTCACTGCCAGTATGCCCAGTAATATAGCACTGCCAGGATGCCCAGGAATATGCCACTGACAAAATTCCCAGGAATATGCCACAGCCAAGATGCCCAATAAAATGCCACCACCACTATGCCCAGTAATATGCCATAGTCAGTATGCCCAGAATAATGCTGCAGCCAGTATGCCCACTAATATGCCACTGCCAGTATGCCCAGTAATATGCTACTGCCAGTATGTCCAGAAATATGCTACTGACAGTTTGCCCAGAAATACGCCACTGCCAGTATGCCCAGTAATATGGAACAGCCACTATGCCCAGTAATATACCACTGTCAGTATGCTCACTAATATTCCACTGCCAGTATGCCCAGTATAATGCCACATCCAGTATGCCCAGTATAATGCCACATCCAGTATGCCCAGTAATATGCCACTGTCAGTATGACCAGGAATATGCCACTGCCAGTATGCCCTATGATATGCAACAGCCAGTATGCCCACTAATATGCCACTGTCAGTATGCCCAGTAATATGCCACTGCCAGTATGCCCAGTAATAGGCCACAGCCAGTATGCCCTATATAATGCCACAGCCAGTATGCCCAGTAATATGCCACTGCCAGGATGCCCAGGAATATGCCACTGCCAGTAAGCCCAGGAATATGCCACTGACAGTATGCCCAGGAATATGCCACAGTCAGTATGCCCAGTAATATGCCAATGCCAATATGCCCAGTAATATGTCACTTCCAGTATGCCCATTAGTATGCCACAGCCGTATGCCCAGTAATATGCCACTGCCAGTATGCCCACTAATATGCCAATGCCCAATGCCCACTAATATGCCACTGCCTGTATGCCCAGAAATATGCTACTGACAGTTTGCCCAGAAATACGCCACTGCCAGTATGCCCAGTAATATGGAACAGCCACTATGCCCAGTAATATACCACTGTCAGTATGCTCACTAATATTCCACTGCCAGTATGCCCAGTATAATGCCACATCCAGTATGCCCAGTATAATGCCACATCCAGTATGCCCAGTAATATGCCACTGTCAGTATGACCAGGAATATGCCACTGCCAGTATGCCCTATGATATGCAACAGCCAGTATGCCCACTAATATGCCACTGTCAGTATGCCCAGTAATATGCCACTGCCAGTATGCCCAGTAATAGGCCACAGCCAGTATGCCCTATATAATGCCACAGCCAGTATGCCCAGTAATATGCCACTGCCAGGATGCCCAGGAATATGCCACTGCCAGTAAGCCCAGGAATATGCCACTGACAGTATGCCCAGGAATATGTCACAGCCAGTATTCCCAGTAATATGCCAATGCCAATATGCCCAGTAATATGTCACTTCCAGTATGCCCATTAGTATGCCACAGCCGTATGCCCAGTAATATGCCACTGCCAGTATGCCCACTAATATGCCAATGCCCAATGCCCACTAATATGCCACTGCCTGTATGCCCAGTATAATGTCACAGCCAGTATGCCCAGAAATATGCCAATGCCAGTATGTCCACCAAAATTCCACTGCCAATATGCCGAGTAATATGTCACTGCCAGTATGCCCAGTAATATAGCACTGCCAGGATGCCCAGGAATATGCCACTGACAAAATTCCCAGGAATATGCCACAGCCAAGATGCCCAATAAAATGCCACCACCACTATGCCCAGTAATATGCCATAGTCAGTATGCCCAGAATAATGCTGCAGCCAGTATGCCCACTAATATGCCACTGCCAGTATGCCCAGTAATATGCTACTGCCAGTATGTCCAGAAATATGCTACTGACAGTTTGCCCAGAAATACGCCACTGCCAGTATGCCCAGTAATATGGAACAGCCACTATGCCCAGTAATATACCACTGTCAGTATGCTCACTAATATTCCACTGCCAGTATGCCCAGTATAATGCCACATCCAGTATGCCCAGAATAATGCCACATCCAGTATGCCCAGTAATATGCCACTGTCAGTATGACCAGGAATATGCCACTGCCAGTATGCCCTATGATATGCAACAGCCAGTATGCCCACTAATATGCCACTGTCAGTATGCCCAGTAATATGCCACTGCCAGTATGCCCAGTAATAGGCCACAGCCAGTATGCCCTATATAATGCCACAGCCAGTATGCCCAGTAATATGCCACTGCCAGGATGCCCAGGAATATGCCACTGCCAGTAAGCCCAGGAATATGCCACTGACAGTATGCCCAGGAATATGCCACAGTCAGTATGCCCAGTAATATGCCACAGCCAGTATGCCCACTAATATGCCACCACCAGTATGCCCATTAAAATACTGCACAGTTTGTTCATTAGTATACTATTGCTATTTTTCCCATTAATATACCACAGCTAATTTGACCACTAATATGTCATTGTTCATTTGCCCACTAATATACCACAGCCCATTTGCACACTAATATGCCACAGCCAATTTGCCCACTAATGTGCCACAGCCAGTATTCCCACTAATATGCCAATGCCAATATGCCCAGTAATATGTCACAGCCAGTATTCCCAGTAATATGCCAATGCCAATATGCCCAGTAATATGTCACTGCCAGTATGCCCAGTAATATGCCACAGCCAGTATGCCCAGTGTAATGCCACAGTCAGTATGCCCACTAATATACCACTGCCAGTATGCCCAGTAATATTCCACAGCTAGTATGCCCATTAATATGCCACTGCCAGTATGCCCTATATAATGCCACAGCCAGTATGCCCAGTAATATGCCACTGCCAGGATGCCCAGGAATATGCCACTGCCAGTAATCCCAGGAATATGCCACTGCCAGTATGCCCAGGAATATGCCACAGCCAGTATGCCCACTAATATGCCACCACCAGTATGCCCAGTAATATGCCACTGCCAGTATGCCCAATAATATGCCACTGCCAGTATGCCCTATATAATGCCACAGCCAGTATTCCCAGTAATATGACACTGCCAGGATGCCCAGGAATATGCCACTGAGAGTAAGCCCAGGAATATGCCACTGCCAGTATGCCCAGTAATATGCCACAGCTAGTAAGCGCAGTAATATGCAACAGCCACTATGCCCAGGAATATGCCAATGCCAGTTTGCCCAATAAAATGACCCCAGTACTTACCTTGCTGTTGCTATCTTTGCCGCCTCCTCCGAAGTCATCTCTCCACGCATGCTGCGTGCGTGGAGGAGGGACAAACAGCCACCGGATATGACTTGCTGTAAAGTTGGGCAAGCGGGGCACCCTTTAATCAGTGGGCCCTTTGCCCACTGGTTAAAGCGGACCTGTGTACATTAATATATCACACAGGATTGTTACAATGCACATATTTGCGGGTTAGTTCTCCTTCAGTTGTACAGCGACGCAGTGTTTTGCTGAACACATGTAACTTTTACCTGCCCCTCTATAGGATATAGTATATTCAAAGGGAACCAATTAGTTAATCAGTTAGAGGATCCCACAGGAACTACCTTGATTAATTATCTGATTTCCCTCTGAACACATATGAACTATACATTATGCAGGGCAGCATGTAAAAGTTATGTCTCCCTCAAAGTAGGAGGAGTTAAATTGGGAACTATTTAGTTTAATGGCAATAAAATAGTAGAAATGCAGAAAGTGGGATTAAGAGGGATGGCTGCTTAGGATACACGTAACAAAATGGTGGAAAAAAATCGTTTGCTTGGAGCAAACCTTTAAACATCAGCACTCACTGCAAAAAAAGCTATCCTGACAGCGCACTCTTTTTTAATATCATTCATTTGTATAGATGCTGCAGATTTATTGATTTGCTATCACTTCCACCGACTGTCCACAATACACACAATAAAGACTGTAAACCTCTGCCTGTTGTGAAGTAAGCAGGCTACTGATTTTGTTATTGACAAAACTGCTATAATTGAATGAAAACTAAAAAAGAAAGATGCAGCACTGTTTAAAATTGTTTATAATAAGGAAACCTATAATTAAAAAAATAATGGGTTACCTTCCACATGTGTGAAGCACGTAGGTCTAGATCTTATGAGGTAAAAGGTCATTGGAAATAATCACATTCCTGTGCACACAAACACTTTTTATTGTTGGAATTTAGATGCTACCATTGCATTATCCACAATGCATTTTCCAGTCAGCAGTTAAGTGCATGTGTTTAATTGAATCCTTGGCAGAATGCTGGCAGAAGTTGGTATATTTGCTTGAATTATTGTTTGTGTGCTTTTTCTCTCCTATATTTTGCATATCTCTACCTTGGCTGTTTTATATTAGGCCCTCATCCATTTTCCTTTTTGTTACATTGATTTCAGTCCACATGTGACTGTTCTGGCAGTCATTATATTGGAAAATGCTACAGACCATGCAGTCTATAATTAGCAGGGCAGATTTTTGTAACCAGGGATAGTAAGGTGAACTGCTGACAAGTCAGTTCTATTTGTTGCCTGTGTGTACGGCAGTGTGGAGAATTGGTCGCTGTCAATGTGTCAGTAACTGACACACACTCCCTTAATATTCCAGTAAAATTCAGTTTGGTGTGAGCTATACTATACCGATCTTCTTTATGATATAAGTGACAGTGAGTTGAGATTTGTCTAGAATGGAGAACACACCTATTATAAGGTATTGCTCAGGGTTTATTAGTCACACAAGAGGTTAAAGCATGCTGTAATTGTATAATAGTCAATTTTCATGAATGAAACTTAAGTCTATTTACATAAGATAAAATCGGTGACACTGAACACTAAACATGGCTAATGTTAAAAAAATAACAAACAAAGTGCATAAAATTAAACATATGATGAAAATATAACAATATTTAAGGCCAGTTTTCAATCTCAATGCTGATAGATCATTTTAAAGAGTACGATTTTTATATCCTCCCTTTTCTTCTCAGGCTACACTGAGGTGGGGTGATTTTTTTTTTTCATAAAATGTAAAGGGAAAATGCATGAAACGATATACTTAGCTCCCACCATAACATGTATGTACATTGTATGTTTGTATGTGTGTATATATATATATATATATATATATATATATATAATCCTGAGTAGAATATAAAATCAGCAATCTGCAGTTACTAGCTGACAGGATAGATTATTTAGTCAAAAAAGTATTTTGTCCAATGACATTTTTGATCCATACACTGGATCTAGCAAATGCATTAGTTCCTTAGAAACTAACTATTCTTTGTTATTGCCTGAGTTATCATAATTGACGTTCATTTCAGGTTGGAACATTAAATACAAAAGCACTTATTATTAGTGATAATGCTTCTAGTGCATTACAGTTATTTTGGATATATAAGGTGAGAATCTGTGGGTACAGATGTATAAGGAAATCACCCTCCAAGTAGTGGTTAGGTATGTAAAATGCATACAAATTAAAGGGACTCAATTACTTAAATATTACTCATATTAAAATGTTTTTACTGAAAATGTTTTTTAAATGTGTTTGTGATGTCACATGTTAATGTAACTAATGCTTTCAGTGAAAATGCTTTCAATAGAAAAACTACCACAACAAGTGGGCATAAACTTAAAATAGAGGGGCAAAAGATTAAAAGTAATATCAGAAAGTATTACTTTACTGAGAGTGTAGTGAATGCATGGGCTAGCCTTCCAGAGGAAGAGGTAGAGGACGTGAAGGAGTTTAAGCATGCATGGGAATGGATAAAGCTATCTTATATAAAAGATAATGTCATGAACTAATGAAAGTGTTTAGAACATTGGGACTATTGCTTTGTCGGCTGTTCTCAGACACTAATTAGGCACTTTTCAGATTTTTAATACATTGACTGTGCCGGCACTAGAGTTGCCACCTTTCCCTCCAAAAAATACAGGCCTTACTATTGTCCCCATTGACTTAACATTGGCAGCAAGCAATTAGTTTAAGAAAAGTGATATCGTAAACAGGAGTTGCTATAGGCACATTTTCTTTTTCTTAATTAAGGAATTTGCTTGCAATTCTGCTGAAATAATATATAGATTAATGTTTACCATCTTATAAACGTCGCTGCAAAACCTAAATATTTTATTGCAGGTTATGTCTACTTAATAATATAAGATGATCATTATATGTAAATTGCATTTTTTTTTTTAAATGTTCTATTAAGTATAATTTTTTGACTGGTACTGTATATATGCTTTCTTTATTCAGATTTATACTCCAGCTAATTTTCTTTGAAATCTGAAATTTGATTTTCCTGACAGTGAATTACTGTACAAAGGCAATGTTTATGTAAAATAGCTTCTCAACGTAAATTCTTGAAATTAGTCTCACCTTTGAATTAACTAATGATAAAACAGTGGCTGTGCTGTACATGTCAATAACATACCCCTCAACTGCATAGTTGGCAACATTTGAAAAAAATTTCCAGGGACACTTTGCAGCTTTTCTTCCAATTGACCACACCTCCTTTAAAAAAGCTCCACCCACTAAATATGATTAGTATAATGTAACTCCACCTACTTACAACAGTGTAGATTATATCACAAAGATCCCACCAACGTTACCATGCATCCTTGGTATGCAACAGATACATTCACAGCACAACATCTACATCAGGCAGGTGCATTACATGAAATATAGTAAGAACTTGTGCAGATGTGCTGCAGTCAGAGAGCTGTGTCTACACCATAAAACATACATTAGAATAAACCTACCACTTCTGCTGGAAGGCCATTCCATGTATCCACTCCCCTATCAGTAAAGTAATACTGCCTGGCCTTAGCTATATCCTATATCTAAGATAGCCTTGTGACAATCCCATGCATGCTTAAACTCCTTCACTGTATTAACTTCTACCACTTCTACTGGAAGACTATTCCATGCATCCACACCCTCGCTGTAAAGAAATACTTTCATTAGTCCCTTGCCTTATCTTATATCTAGGATAGCCATATTCATATACCATGCATGCTTAAACTCCTTCATGTATCAACCTTTACCACTTCTATTGGAAGACTGTTCCATACATCAACTACCCTGTCAGTAAAGTAATACTTTCATTAGTCCCTGGCCTTATCTTATATATAGGATAACCTTATACCTATCCCATTAATGCTTAAACTCCTCCTCTACCACTTATGCTGGAAGACTATTCCATGCACCCAACACCCTCTCAGCAAAGTAATATTACGTTTCTGACCACAATTTTTTTTTAAATATTTCCAGCCTTTTGAAAAGCTTGAGGTGGACTCCAAATATATGTATATAACTAGTTGCATTTAGACTTACACAAATTAATTTGTAATATTATATTCAACTATTTTTATATGTAATAACATTTTTATTGAAAAATTGTTAATTTCTTATTTTTATCCCTTCCTCTGCACCCACATTGTACCTAAAGAACATAAACCAGCACCATACAGCATCCACATGTTTTGGTATACCACAGTGTCAATTTGCCCCCCAGAACATAGCACAGTGTATCTTTGCCCCATTGAACTGCCCCTGCAGAACACGCCACAGTGTCACTTTTCCTCATGGTACATGTTATTTGCCCCACAGAACATGCCACAGCATCACTTTGGCCACAGTCAATTTTCCCATTAATATGTCACTATTAGCCTGACCATTAATATGCCATTATTAGCCTGGCCATTAATATGCCACAGCCTGATTGCCTAGTAATATGCCAAAGCCAGATTACCCAGTAACATGCCACAGTCTAATTTCCCAGTAATATGCCACAGTTTAATTGCCCAGTAATATGCCAGTCTAATTGCCCAGTAATATGCCACAGTTTAATTGCCCAGTAATATGCCAGTCTAATTTCCCAGTAATATGCCACAGTCTAATTGCCCAGTAATATGCCAGTCTAATTGCCCAGTAATATACCAGTCTAATTGCCCAGTAATATTCCACAGTGTAATTGCCCATTAATATGCCAGTCTAATTGCCCAGTAATATGCCACAGTTTAATTGCCCAGTAATATGCCAGTCTAATTGCCCGGTAATATGCCACAGTTTAATTGCCCAGTAATATGCCAGTGTAATTGCCCATCAATATGCCACAGTGTAATTGCCCAGTAATATGCCAGTCTAATTGCCCAGTAATATGCCACAGTGTAATTGCCCAGTAATATGCCAGTGTAATTGCCCATCAATATGCCACAGTGTAATTGCCCATTAATATGCCAGTCTAATTGCCCAGTAATGTGCAACAGTTTAATTGCCCAGTAATATGCCAGTCTAATTGTCCAGTAATATGCCACAGTTTAATTTCCCAGTAATATGCCAGTCTAATTGCCCAGTAATATGCCAGTCTAATTGCCCAGTAATATGCCACAGTGTAATTGCCAAGTAATATGCCAGTCTAATTGCCCAGTAAAATGCCACAGTGTAATTGACCAGTAATATGCCACAGTTTAATTGGCCAGTAATATGCCACAGTGTAATTGCCCAGTAATATGCCACACTTTAATTGTCCAGTAATATGCCACACTTTAATTGTCCAGTAATATGCCACCACCCTCCTACCTCCCTTCCCCAGTACTCACCTGCTCCATGTCACCTCCGTGTACCGGCAGAAGGTTTGTTTGGTTTAATTAAAGTTTAAAATAACTTGCAGGGATTGCAAAAGCAGGCTGATGTGAACTCAGCTCACATGGCAACTATGCAACTGTTTTAAGTGGAACAGTGCCAGCTACCCTGTAGCTCCGGTTTTCAGGATAGTATCAATACTATAACAGTGAAACTTCGCCTCCTAAGTCATGTGACTCAGCATTCCACATTGCAAATAGGGCATGTTGAGATGTAATAGATTCTAAGACAGAGGGTTGTGCTAAGGACACATATCATTAGTTAGCTCAAGCTGACTTTATTAAAGATACTGTCTAAAACTACTGTTCTTTACATCCCAATATGGGCAGTGCCTCACATAGAATTATTATTATAATATATATATATAATATATAGAGTTATTGACAAACTCTGTGACATTAACGTGCATTGAATTTGTCAGTCTATGTTTTATGGAATATCCTATGAAATTCAATATATAATCAGGTATAGACACTAGCATTGTTTATGTTGAACATATGCAGGGACAATTTAATGTTGTTCTATGGCCCTTCATAGACTTTGCCACGGACATTTTGACTATTCTGGTTTATAATAATGCTTAAAATGTCTGGACCTCTAAGCCTCTAGTGAAACCTCTGCGTTGAGGATATTTATATCTTAGCTTAAGCCAAAATGAGTTAGTCACTGGATTAATCATTCTGATTTATCCAACTGGTAGTAAGAGAATATTGTGCTATGTATCATTGGCAAATCATATTCAGATTTCAAGTGTACATAGTTACAGTGTATATTTTGCTGTGGATATAACCCTCCAGTATAGGTCATTTTGGCCATCATCAGGATTGTTGGCCATATTTAAAATACCACAAAACACCAACCTCCTTACTTTTTTCTTCAGTTACACACACATTCCCTACTTCCCATTTTAGATCAATGTGATATTATTATTCAACTCAATATTAGAAGTGACCTTAGTACAGATACCTGACCCATTACACCAATTATCTACTGAATGCACTTAATCTACATCAAGCCAAGATGCAATACATAATAAATATAACTCATTTAAATTACTACATGATCATATACAAAACTTCCAATGTATCTCCACACAGCTTCCAAGAACAGAGCTATACTATAGGCAATATCCTATTTTTTCTTGTAATCTATTCTTTCTACTGAAAGCACAACTGCATTATTCATCAATATAGATGTGGTCAGATTGCCATTCCTGAAGTAATTTGTTAAAACTCTGGTACATGTTACAACTGAGTTGTGGTTAGAATGTATTTGATGCCCAATCTATCTAAAATGCTTGTTTGCTTTGCCTGGTGGGAATTGTATCACTGATTCCATGAATCTAAATGTACTAAACATGCTACATTAAGAGCTTCTTCCTGATCTATCACTTTAATTACCACGTACAAAGAACCAGATATCAGACATAATCTATAATTCATGCTACTTATACTTTAGATAGTGAGGTTGCTCTATCCCCTTTATCTACAAAAAATAATGACATCTAATTCACTCAGACGTATTAGGGCTTAATGATTATATTTTAAAGGCTACTCTATTTCTGCAGAACTAAGGACAATATCCTGTTTGGCAATAAATACCCTTCAGTATGATTGCTCAGTGGGCTAATCATCCAATGTATATAGTATGCTCAACTCTCATGGTTGCAGGTTTCTTTTCCCAGCAGAATTAACTTCATCCTACTGAGGTTGACAAAATGAGATTAATTTAAGTTGGGTAATAATAACATCCCCACAATGTACTTGAAAATTACATGATATATCAGTGTACATTTCCTGGTCAAATAATTTGAAGTAGTAAGGGTTAACAGAATGAAGGGGTTGAAGCATGCCTGTGGTAAGAAAATGGCTATCCTGAACTTAAGACCAAGGATAAAAAAGGGTATGAGGAGTTGTTCACCTCTCTCCACTAGGGTTGCCATCTATCCAGGATTTTACCGGCAGGCTGGTAAAAAATCAGCTTGACCCCAATAAAAAAAGTCTATGGAGGTTGTAGCATGGCCGCTATTTTTCTGAAGAAAAGGTGGCAATCCTACTCTAGACCTGTGCCATCTTCACACGAATGCTGGCAAGGCACATCAATGTTCAGCAAAGGGGTAGAATACGTGATGGAATAATCATGCAAATTAATCCAAAATAGATTCCTCTGTAGGCAGGTGAGGCTTTTGGATGGTGGCATTGAAATAATTATATATCAAACTCAATACTTGTAGTATTTTCCTTTTTCCATAACATGTATTGGAAATATGTTTACAAGTCACCTCTTTATGAAAATACTCACACATTTTCAAAGTATCTTGGGTACGGTCCATAAGATGGATGTATAAAGAATCCTTCACATGAAAGTGTCAGAAAGAAAAAATGAATGCAAATTTGCTGTTTCTGACATAAAATGTTGACTGTGGTTTTTTTCTTCATACCGACACTTCAGTGTGTTGGATATTACACTGAAAAATGCCTGAATCTTTATACAGTCCCATACTTCCAACAGCCTGGAAGTATGGGACTGGCACACATAGTGCAAGCTCCTGATAAAAGTCTTTTACAAACATTGATTGTGTATTTTGTTTGGATTTTATTGTTCCAAAGCAGGTAAGTAAAATAATGGTCTGGACTTTAAATTTGTAAATTGGTTGTGAATAATTGGAGCTAACCATCCATGAACAATAACCATGTGATTAGTCATATATTGGTTGATCAGTGCTTAATGTGAGTGGGCCTTAAACCTTTTTTCTCATCAAAGCTGCATAGTTCATTAAGAGTATAATTATTTTTATTTGTATTGCAGGAGGATATTGAGTGCCCAACAAACCTTACTGTTACTAAAGAATCAGCTTTGGACGGGCACTTAAGAGATAAATTATATCCTGATGACCTTTCTTCTGATGAGGAATATGACGTTCAGGAAACCAAGACTTCGCGGCTAAAGAAGTCAGGCATGCGGCGCATTGACAACATCAAGAAGGCTTTTTCTAAGGAAAGCATGCAGAAGACTAAACAAAACTTTGGAAAGAAAGTAAATAGGATCCGCACAAGGATAGTTACCCCTGAAAGACGAGAGAGAATCAGGCAGTCAGGGGAGAGATTGAAGCAGTCTGGAGAAAGATTCAAACAATCCATTGCTAAGGCAGCTCCTAAGAAGGAAACATTCAAGATTAACATAAAAAAGAAAGATAAACAGAGGACCACAGCTGAAGGCCAAGAAGGCAGTAAAGATGATGATGTAGACTCGGTCTCTGAAAATGCCACTGTTGAACCCATCTCGGAAGTCACCTACACTGAGGTGGTGACTGTGAAGAAGAAGAAGAAAAAGGATGGAGAGAAAACTGAACTTCTACTGCCTCAAGAGGAAGAGACATCCAAAACCATCCCAGAAAAACCTCTACTGAAGTTAGAGTCAAAGCCAGATACAGATGAAACTCCACTGGTGGACATCAAGCTGTCTTCATAAGGGAAATGTGTTACTGACATTGCTTATATGTCAGGCATTGGCATGCCATGGCCTGTATGACATGGGTAATATTGATAATTACCCACAAATGACAACATCTTCAGACACATCATTATTGTACTTGAAATAAATCCTAAATTAGAAACCCCTGGTGGAAATCGAAACACATCTTTTTCAACTTGATGACTAGTCATGTGATAACTGAACTAAAACCAAATACTTCATCTGTAGTAATGGAATGCAGTATATGAAAGAATCAATAACTGTAGATGAAAATGAAATGTGCCTTGTTGGATGTATTTTTTGTTAGATGTGTTACATTGCACTAAATCAGAAGGCCCGGTAGGTGATAAATGTGGTACATCAGAAATTGAAGTGGTGTTTTCAGTTTTTGAGGATATGAAGGAGATAGTGGGTGACATGTATCTAGGGAAAGTTACCAGTTAACACTTTTTTTTGTGAATGATACAGACCGTGAAACAGTTAGTAATTGTTGTACCAAACACCCCAATATATTTGCTGAATGTACCTATGCCAAAGGTATGGTTGTTTTAAAGATTTGTTCAATAAATATTTCCGGTCTAGAAGGCTCCCAATAAACTGCTTATTGGAACACTAACAAGAGCAATATCTGATGTATGCCTTTCAGGAACTGTAGCAGATTAAGATCACAGTACATTAAAATGCAATATTGTTGTGACGGACTGATTTTTGGAAAACAAAATGTTATTTTTATGCTTCCTTTGAAACATGGATGGAAATGTGTGATGTATCAAAATTAATGTATTTAGAAGTGGACTCTAATAGAGTGTAGTGTAGAGAATGTTTTTTTACCATGTGATTTTGGAGAAAAACACTTTTAATGTCTATAAAAAAAAAAACATTGTGGTAGGACTATAGTTAGCCTTAATATTTACATGTATGGTGATAATACAGACTATCTTATTTTCTCTATGTGTAAGCTATGGCAATCAATGACATGGAGCAGGCTGAATTACTGCACAGGTACTTATGGTGAATTAACAATCAAACTAGAAAATGTAGGCCAAAAGAGCCACAAGAAATAATTCCCCGCGTCATCTTTTATTAAGTTTCGAAACTCCAATCCACCAGTTCAAGTGGTTATTAATGTTTTCTGCTATGCCTATGCTATTCAAGACTGAACTATACATTAACATTACACATTATATTACCTATATTATTCAAGACTGAATTTTACCTTGCCATATAGCTATAGGTGTAGCTTAATCACCCAGTGAGATAACATTATATTCAAATAAATATTTCTTTAGCTTCCTACCATTGTTGTTTTGTGGAGATTTGTCTTGCGTGTTTGAAACATGTGGTTCTAGATACAATTTTAAGGAGTATTTATGACATTTTAAGGGACTTCATTCATGAATGCTGCATTTGCAGGGAATTTACAAAGACTGAATTGGAGAATTTTACCATTTGGCTACTTTGGCCTTAAGTGTATTCTCTTGTCAATTCCCTGCTCCCTCTATCATGAATAAAAACCTTAGGTTTTATATTGGTATTTTCTTTTCACCTGTCTTACTTATTTTTACTGGGTTTCTGTGCTTTGATTTTTACTTATTAAAGGTGTTTCATCTAAAGTGCATGTTCCGGTTTCAGCACTATGTACAATATATAAACGCAATTCCTTTTATCTTTAAATGGCTTCAAACAGCGGTATTAGTTTTCAGGTTTGGCTATAGTTATGTGGCAGAAGTTAAGGGCACAGGAGAGACTCTTTCAGCATTTCTGTGTTGTTTTTATGTATTCAAAACTACCAATGTCTGACCGCAGAATGTTCTCTCATCAGGACCAACATAGGTCTTGCTATTTTATGGATAAAATAAATATATTCAAAATTGTGCTAAATATTTACTAATAAATATGTGTGTCATCTGCAAAACAGAACCAAGCCTTTTGAACAATTTGCATTGTTACATGTTATACCTCTTTGTACATGTCAGTTCTATAAATAAAATTATTTGTTTTGCATTTGTAACTTTATCATATAGTTTCTTACTTAGGGCTGGATTCCAATACCTGAGGAAGTACATTTTACCAAAGATTTATTCTTAATTTAACATTTCCTAGAGATAGATATAGGGAAAGTTATTGTCAGGTAGCACACATTCATATATCTCAGGTCATTAAATACAGCCATTAGAGCAATGTTTCATTGACTTTGACTATAATAAACCTCAACTTCTAGCCATAGGTACACCATACATTTTGTTTTTATGCTGATACATTTTAAAAAGCCAGCTTATTTACATGTATTCATCATTACACGTATTCACCATTAGACAGCATATTACAGAGAGCGTTAGGCCATAACGTTGCACTATTGGGGATTCTGTACCATCTGTCTCTATAATATCATAGAGGTAAAACAATTGCTGAGGTAAATATTACACATAAACACATATTAACAGGTATTAATAAAGAAAACATTAAGCAGTTCTGTCTATCAAATATCTTTTTTGCCCCTGTACACAATATTTTATTAATATCCTGTCAAAAGGAAGGAACTTGTAGATCGAGTTTTGTTAAACTTACATGGAAAATAGTCTCTGAAATGTACCTCTCTGGTAGCAATCAAGTACAATCATGTTTCACTAGAGAGAGGACGAGTACAAGGAATAAACTCATTCACATTACAAAAATCCTAAGATTACTATTTTTCAACATTATTTATGAAACACAATTCAGTTCTAAAGGTGTACATTGCACCCATGTGCGGTTCACTTTGTGGTAAGAATTTTACAGACATTTTGTTAAAACAGCTGTAACTAAGAAGAGTATTTTATAAAAATGTGTATGCCCTAAACCCACCTACTAACCAAATGTCACATAATTGGCTCAGCTTGAAACTTCTTTGTTTAAATAAAAACATAGCAAATTATTTTTTTACCATCACCATCCATGTCCACACTAGACCACAACACCAATCCCTTACTTAAAACCTTGTTCAAATATGTACTGCTGTTAAAAAGTTTAGGGTCACTTAGAAAGGACCCTAAAGACGTTGACAACTAGAAATTACCCTAAAGATGTTGACAACTAATAAGGATTTAGATTGTAGTGGTTGTCTAATTTCACATATTTTTTTAATATATTTTTTAAATAATAATGATAAATAAGCACTCATCATACTAGGGGGACTGAATGGATGCACAAACTGCTACATGTAAATATAAATAATATATATAAGTGATTACAAAAATAAACATGAATGTGAGATATAACATTGTGTATAAAACAATGTAAATAATAACAAACAATGTAAATAATAACAAATCTATAATAAACAGATGCACCCCAAAATTGTACCCTGTTGAATTAGACTTAGTCATGGATAACTAGAAATCTTAAACCTGTTTTGTAGGTATGTTTACTTTTTATTATCACAAATGAATGTATTGTGATGCAATTTGAAATGCTCTGAAAGGAGCTATGTCTTGATTTGCACCTCACTGTCAAGGTAAATGAGTTTCTTAATCCTAGTCAGAAAATAATTTGAACACTGTACAGTTGCTCACTAACCTAAGCAAAGCAATATCTGCCAATGTGAGTGAAATCCATTCAACACAACCTTTATGACAAGTTAAACCTCCGGTAAACAATCGTTCTGTTTGTAGATCCAAGGCTCCTGCAATCCATTGAGTACCACAATGTAGCAAAAGAAGGCCTGGTTCTGCTCTGTCAGTACATGGTACAGTACAGGTAAATATTAGTAATACAGGGAGTGCAGAATTATTAGGCAAGTTGTATTTTTGAGGATTAATTTTATTATTGAACAACAACCATGTTCTCAATGAACCCAAAAAACTCATTAATATCAAAGCTGAATATTTTTGGAAGTAGTTTTTAGTTTTAGCTATTTTAGGGGGATATCTGTGTGTGCAGGTGACTATTACTGTGCATAATTATTACGCAACTTAACAAAAAACAAATATATACCCATTTCAATTATTTATTTTTACCAGTGAAACCAATATAACATCTCAACATTCACAAATATACATTTCTGACATTCAAAAACAAAACAAAAACAAATCAGTGACCAATATAGCCACCTTTCTTTGCAAGGACACTCAAAAGCCTGCCATCCATGGATTCTGTCAGTGTTTTGATCTGTTCACCATCAACATTGCGTGCAGCAGCAACCACAGCCTCCCAGACACTGTTCAGAGAGGTGTACTGTTTTCCCTCCTTGTAAATCTCACATTTGATGATGGACCACAGGTTCTCAATGGGGTTCAGATCAGGTGAACAAGGAGGCCATGTCATTAGATTTTCTTCTTTTATACCCTTTCTTGCCAGCCACGCTGTGGAGTACTTGGACGCGTGTGATGGAGCATTGTCCTGCATGAAAATCATGTTTTTCTTGAAGGATGCAGACTTCTTCCTGTAACACTGCTTGAAGAAGGTGTCTTCCAGGAACTGGCAGTAGGACTGGGAGTTGAGCTTGACTCCATCCTCAACCCGAAAAGGCCCCACAAGCTCATCTTTGATGATACCAGCCCAAACCAGTACTCCACCTCCACCTTGCTGGCGTCTGAGTCGGACTGGAGCTCTCTGCCCTTTACCAATCCAGCCACGGGCCCATCCATCTGGCCCATCAAGACTCACTCTCATTTCATCAGTCCATAAAACCTTAGAAAAATCAGTCTTGAGATATTTCTTGGCCCAGTCTTGACGTTTCAGCTTGTGTGTCTTGTTCAGTGGTGGTCGTCTTTCAGCCTTTCTTACCTTGGCCATGTCTCTGAGTATTGCACACCTTGTGCTTTTGGGCACTCCAGTGATGTTGCAGCTCTGAAATATGGCCAAACTGGTGGCAAGTGGCATCGTGGCAGCTGCACGCTTGACTTTTCTCAGTTCATGGGCAGTTATTTTGCGCCTTGGTTTTTCCACACGCTTCTTGCGACCCTGTTGACTATTTTGAATGAAACGCTTGATTGTTCGATGATCACGCTTCAGAAGCTTTGCAATTTTAAGAGTGCTGCATCCCTCTGCAAGATATCTCACTATTTTTGACTTTTCTGAGCCTGTCAAGTCCTTCTTTTGACCCATTTTGCCAAAGGAAAGGAAGTTGCCTAATAATTATGCACATCTGATATAGGGTGTCGATGTCATTAGACCACACCCCTTCTCATTACAGAGATGCACATCACCTAATATGCTTAATTGGTAGTAGGCTTTCGAGCCTATACAGCTTGGAGTAAGACAACATGCATAAAGAGGATGATGTGGTCAAAATACTCATTTGCCTAATAATTCTGCACTCCCTTTATAGTATTAGTAGTAAACAGTAGTAAACAGTATAAAATGGCAGTGAAAATATGCAACACAGACTATAAAATCATTACTGGGGTTATGTACATACATTTTACCTAACCCCCAGTGATATTCCAACCTTTCACCATCAAGTACCCTTTCTAGAGTTGTTACCCCTGCTGGTTGTATTATGTCTTTTCTCTGTCTAACTAAATGCCCTAGGTTATGGAGAGAGAACAGGTAAGTAGCTGAGAGAGAAAAGGTATATAGATCCAGAAAAATGAAAGATTTAGCTCTTTCACAGACACACACACACAAAAAGCTGTTACATTGTTTAATTGGACCTATTTAGTATAATTAATTGTGTTTAGTCTTGTATTGTGTGATTACTACAGAGGTGTTCTTCAGGTGAAAAATGAGGAAAACTCCTTGCCAACTTCAAGGCCTCTTATATCCCAGAAGCAGGAGTGGAATTACTACAAATGTCTAGACAGCCCTACAATGCCCAGTTTCTACAACAAAACAGACATAAGAAAGTATCCTATTTTAAAAACAATAAGTTACTATGGGCTATACCTGAACCTTAATGTGTAAAAATGTTTTTTTTTTTTTTTTAGTTCCATTATTTGACCATAAAATGCAAGCTCCTCAGCTACTTTACAAAAAATCCTATTCAAACACTGACAATTATGGTGTATTTAAAATAGTAGAAACATACCTCAGCTTGTATTCAGCCAAAATACATATTGATCTATATTTAAATGGCAAATTACATAAATACGTTACATTTCCTTTTTCAATTCTTTTAAGCAACCTTGTTTTTTTTAAAAAAAAACACCACATTTTTTTTATTCTCTCCTGTCTACTGCCTTACAGTTTTGCCTTTTTTTCAGGTATTGAGAACAGCGAAATTGTATATAGCAGCTTCTTTTTTTTATCTTTTTCTTTAACCGTTTGTGAAAGGACTGTTTTGGTAATGTTGTACTCTTACTGAGGAAGGCTGTTTTGACACTTCTGCAGTGTTTCTGTTTAGCTGTAATTTTCCGCTTTCTCATTTATTGTACACACACAAATTATATACTGCTTTTTTTCGGGATAAGAAGGGCTTTTTGTAGACACCATTATTCTGATTGCACCATATAAATAACTGTAAAAAAAAAAAAAAAAAAAAAATACGAAGGAAAATGTAAAAAACAAAACACTAACTGTTACATGAATTAATATTCATGTAAATGATTAAATAGATTCTGATATTTTCATGATTTTAGGAATATTTTTTTTATACTTTTTTTGTGTGCAAGTTTTAAGGCAATAAGTAAATATAGACATTGCTTTTTACTAACCATTTTTTCAGCATTACAAAAGTGAAATTTTTGCCAAAACCCTAAGGCTAACTTGAGGGACATGAGCAATCATGATTAACAGCTGAATACATCCGGTCACTGTGGTTGACTGTCACAGCAATCGTATCCAACAGAGATATTGTTCTATTCTGGCCTTATTTATACAAGTTGCTTTTCAAGTTCATCCCAGTCCACCATTTACTGACTGTATCCTGTCCCTTATCAGGCAATTGTATTAATGAAATATTCCATCAAAATATTAATATACATTTTACCACTAGCATGCCACCATTAATTCTCAAAATTTCATTTTTACCAATTAAAGATTCTAATTCATTGGGGGATGTCTAGGACAACTGCTTGCGTCAGTTTCACTGCAGCAGTTAAAGGTTTAAATTCTTGCGGGGATCAGAACAAGTTACTTTTTTTTTTTTTTTTGGTTCAATCAATTTTTATTTGTTGTTGTTTGTATAATACAATAAACATTGTGAAAAACATATAAGACATGTAATAAACATTGTAAAACATATGAGACATGTAATAAACATATATTGAACATGTATTGGTGGGCCTTTTAATACGTGAGAAACTAAGAAATCATCTCAAATTCGTGAGGGGAGGAGAGGACAGGTGAGAAAGAGGGAAGAGAGAGAGAGAAAAAAAAAGGGGGGGGGGGAAGAAAGAACAACAAAGGAAATTATTTACAATTAACCCCTCTCTCTCTCTTTTGGAATATCACCTTCCTTCCTTTCTTTGAAGTTACGTTACGCTAGATATGATTCAATACAGCTAAGGTTAGAAATTAATTTGGGGCCCATAATCCAATTTTTCAAATTTTTGAACTCAATTTCCCGTTTTTAATCCAATTCAGACACACACACTACTTTCATACTGCAGTCTCTACAGTCGGTGGAGTCGGGAGGCGGGAGAGTGGGGGGGGGCTGGACTCCACTCCGGTGTCCGGAGACCCACACTCCGTGTCCCTCTATACTCAAAGGTAGATCTGTTTAATGCATCGGATCGCCGCCAAGAAATGTCTGCCATGGTGCCCATATGTCTCTATGACACTTATACGTATTTTGATCGTTGCAAAAACCTAGTTCCATTGTTTTTTGATATTGTATCTGGTTAGTTACATCCAACCAGTTTGGGGTTTGAGTTTGTCTCCATGCTCTGGCTAGACATTTCTTGGTAGCCATAAGAATATGCACCAAAAGTTTTTCCTGAGACTCATCGTACTCTTCTAGTTCTATGTGGAATAAGAAAGTTTGGGGAGAGATATCAGATGTAGATTTGAATATTGATTTTAGTGCATAATTTAATTTAACCTTAATTTGAGTAAGTTCAATGCATGCCCACCAGATGTGGAGGGGATCTCCTCTTTGTTTAAGACATCTCCAGCATTGATCCGAATATATGCGGGAGATATCTTGTTCAGTCTGGAGGGGACCAGGTACCCTTGGTAAATGAGTTTAAGATGGGTTTCAAGTAAGGACACGGAGTGTATATTCTTCCTCACCAGGGAGAGACCCGAATCCAATCTTCTCTAGAATATGAATGAGAGATAGATATTTCCCATTTAGTAAAGGCGGAAGGTTTAATATCTTGTTCAACTTGTTTAAACAGTTTCAGGGTTCTGGATATTTGTTTCTTTTTGTGGAGGTTTAGAAAGAGTAAAACAACCGGGTGATTAGAGGGAAGCATCCTACTTTTCTGAAAATAGGACTTAACCCTTAAGTATGGAAAAAGTAAATTTGATGGAAATGTAAACTTAGCCTGAAGGTCATTAAATGAGAGAATTTTATTTCCTGATAATATGTCTGACAGCGATTGTTGCGGTCGTGGCCTGCTGTATGCTAAATTATGCTAATTATTAATGAAATAATTAATAAATATTTATTTAGACAAACAAGACTAACAGTACAACAATAAATTTCTTTGATTCGAGAATACAGATAAATTATGTAAAGATGAATACCAAAAGACGTTGTGATATATATAATATACTTTATTTATACCTCTGGCGGTAAAAACAATATATCTAAAGGGATATCACAAACAAAGTTACAAACATACAACTGTTATATTCTATATAGCATTGTATTAATTAGATATCATGTGTACTTAACTTCAGAGAGGTTCAGCAAGGCACATGGCTGTGTCCAAAATGGCTCTTGATTCCAGGTTGATAAAGGAATGATTTTGAAGGAGTTTCTGCAGCAGTTACTTTCTACTTTTAGTTACAATACTAGGCATTAAACTAACCCTAGCTTCTTGGCACTTAAACTTAGCCCAAGATGAAAGCTTTACTATTAACTAGAAATAGTTTCAGAGCTCTTCCTTCTGACCATGTTGTTTCTTTCTGGCCATTCCACATGTGTTTCCTCTCCTCCTCCTCCACAGCTATTGTCCAGTATCACCTCCCCCCCTCCAGGATTTACCTGGTGGAACAAAGAGTCATCACTCACTCCCTAGTGACACCTGTTGGTAGGAGTAATGCACTTCTTACAATGCTACATAGATCAGATATCAAAATGGATGCTATAGTCAGAGGAGGGGTCTATCTAAAGGGAGGTACTTCATATCATTAATATACTTATGGAGTTGCTTCTGTGACGTGAATCACTAATAAATGACTTTGCAAGCCATATCCAATACAATCCACCTCCTGATTCACATCATATAGCAACAATATCTATAAATGTATCTCTCCAGAAGATAATCCCCCAACTATGGCACTCATTTCACAGTGATACCTTAGACACACAAACATAACATATAAACAAATAAAAAGACAATATAACCCCCAACAATAATCCCCACAGAATGTCCAACTGAATCCTCCCCACACGAGGCACTCCTCCATCTTGATCCTGTCAAGACATTTCAATAAAGTCACTGGAAGTGTAACTCCATATCCCCTGCTGCTTGAAGTTTCTTTAACAATCCACAATAGAAAATCAGGATCTCTTAAAATGGCTGCCAATCTATTGGAGAGAAACATGAAACAAGGTGAAGCATCACACTTATCATTGCACAATAAATCATGCACAATAGTACATTTCCTGTCTGCATAGTAACCACCATTAAAAAACATCCTACTAATATGGTGTTACCCCAGCTCTATACTCATTTGGATGATGATCCCCTTTCACAAAGCAAACAGTGTTACATTTATTACATCAACCACACATTTCATATCAGTCACAAACACACACTCACAATCCCTGAAATCCGTTTCATATACCAACATCCTATGTAACCCAATATCCCACACTAGAATCTTTGGCAATGCTGTAAAAGGGAATAATAGCTGCAAACCCATCCCCACCCACAATCTATCACTACTGGGGACAGTACTCGAATGTGCTCTCCTGAAAACTCTTTGCACCACTCTATCAACCTAGAGGCTTTAGGGTGATAGGCTAGGGACCACAATATGCTTAGTGGTAGCCCAATAACACAAGCGCTACTGTCCATAGATAACAAGTTATTGTCTTTGGTTCTTCCATGAATTCTTTTAACAGTGTCTTCTTGCTGGACTAAAAACAACAACTCTTCTGGATAGTTTTCTCAAAATTGCAGTAATTCAGTCCATCTCTAGGTCTTCGGCCTTCACAGTTCAACTGCCAAGTCTGCCCATCTTTTTCTTTAGGGCTACTTGGTGTGGCCAGCTCTTAACGACAGGTGGAATCAGCTTCTCATCATTTTTCACTCCTCTTCTGCCACTCATTTTGCAGGTTTGCATCTGCAGGAGAATTACAATGTACTCTGTCACTAGCAATCTTGCTTGATGTTTCTTCTTTGTCTGTATCTTCATAGTCCACCACGGTTATTGTTCTTGCACTATGCTCAGGTAGGCAGTTCATTTCTGGACACTGATGTCTGTCCAGGCCTGTCACATGGGTCAATCAGTGCAGGGTCTTGGGTCTTTAGACATACTGGAGTCTTTGGGATACAATGACTCACATCCCTGTCGACTGTCTTGATGCACTACCTGAATATATACAATTTCTTCTCCCAGGCAAAGCTAGCTTGTCAATTCATCTCTGGTGCAAGGAGAATTAAAGAGAGGCCATTCCTAATTCAATCCCAGCTTGCCAAAGGTCTGCCTGTTTACCCTTCATCTGCATTGACTGTACTTAGAACCGCAGTGCTCACTGATGGCACTACCAAATCCACCTCCCGGTAGTCAACAGCCAACCCAGAGTCATCTGACACTTAAAACAGGCAAGACAAACGTGTTAATAGAGCTGACAGTGGGTTGAATATCTATCTCTGTTCTGTCCTCCAGGCTGTCGGTTCTGCACATGGCAAACCGGCATGGCTGAGGAAGAAACATCACCAGGTTTTACATGTTCCCTTAAGTGCTGTTTACTAGGGAAGCACGAAAACAAATACTCCTCACTAACATTTTCCGTACTGTCCTGTTTTAAATTATTAACCCCTGACATCTGGCTTGTGGGCACTATAGCATCAATGGATGGAGCCGATATAATGGGAATGATTTTTCCTTCAGTTCCTGTCCCATTTCTCCATACCCCATTCTGTTTCCTTTCATTATCCCTCCCCACCTCAGCCTGTTGGCAGCGGTCTCCAGTGGATAATAATTGGGAGTGCATATTCCTGTTAGTCTGTTTACCAGGGTGTGGGGACCTAATTTGCACTCCATCTCCACCATTTGCTGGGAGTGGCTTTTCAATGGGTACACTTCTTTGTTGGTTTAAATGTGGCTTTGTCAGGGATCCATTATTACTACAAGGGTTGTAAGCAACTGTATGTACCTGCCTAGGCCTGTTCACTACTGCCTTCCATCTGTTAAACATCTCTGCAGTAGGAATGCCATTTATCTCATCTCTAGGTATACCCGCCTGCAACAAGTCATTCCACATTTGCCTTCTAGTCAGCCTTGTCTGATTCCCCTCTGACTTTTGCTCTGCAAACTCCACTCTAGCCTTTCCTGCTGTACAAATATTCTTAGTCTGTTTGGTTTCAGTATTTAATGCTTCAATCTCTGCTAAAAAGGAGGTCACATGGTGTATTTTACCATTGTCTTTAATCCCATAGAGCAGAGATAACAGGGGAAATCTCAGATCTAGCGGTGCTGTCTTTAGAAACCTTGACCGCATGCTATCTGTAAAATCCTCCATATCAGGCCCTTCCCAATTATCCTTGGTCAATCCTGCAACACAACCCATAATTCTTACATGATTTATGGCATCTTTCATTGTTACCCAGGGGGCTGTTGGCTCAATATCGGAGTGTGATGGGTAAACTAATAACACAGCATGGCGAACCATGTCAAACAATGAAAAGGTCCCCCTAATCTCTCTCACCCTCTGTAATACCTGCATGAGCTTCACATGCATTGTCAGCTTCCCCATACTTATGGCTTCCCTTGCATTCAACAGCACATGGTCAGCTCCTGCATCATACATTCGTAGCAACCACTCTCCCACATTTTCACCCACTTGTTGCATATGTATCTTAGCTAGCTCCATCAGCTCAGTTTGTGAGTAACTCTTTACCACTTCCTTCATTGCATCACATGCACCAGCTCTCAAGTCATGCTCTCTATGTTGGTCACAGGGTAGTCTCCTTTTCTGCTGTTGTATAATGACAGGACGGGCTTGTTGCCTGTCCAGTTCATTATCATCTTCAGAAAAGGAGACATACTCATCATCAGATTGCTTAAGAATCTCTGCAGGATCCCATTTGGGGTCTGCAACCATAGCTCGCACATTGCTTACAGGCACTGGCTTTCTACATCTCTGTGACCTCTTGCGGTTTATCTTGCTTACCACTAGCTTAGTACATTTCTCTTCTAGGGCAGTCACATGGGATGCATTGCTACGCATACATTCCTTGGTCAGAACTAGGGAATCTTTCACTTCCTGCAACTCTTTCTTAAGTGCTTCATTTTTCTGCACCTCACGGCTGAGGGCCTGCACAATTATCCACCCTGTGGTGGCAGCTGCTTTACGCTCTCTCTTTGAGTAAACCCCTAGGTCTAACCGTAATGCTTGCGCACCAAGCTCAGTACCAGCATCAGGATATATGGGAGCTGCATATTTTATTAATTCCTCAGAAATGGGTTTCCAACTACCAAATTCTGCCCATACAGGAATTGCCCCATATTTTGATCTTTCCTGCCCTGCTACAGCTGGTGATTTCTGTTTAATTGTTTTAAACATCTCTACACAGTATTACTAGCAAGGTCTATGCACTAAACACTGTACTGTAATATAGAAATAAACAAACAAACACAAGCAAGGTCTATTCACTAGAGCTTAAATACACAAGCACATGGGTTTAGAGCTCTAGAGTTTAAATACACAGATCTGTAACTTTATGCAAAGTGCACAGTAAAAACGGTATTCACTTTAATAATTGTTACTGTATCCTGCCGACTACGCCAATTGTTGCGGTCGTGGCCTGCTGTATGCTAAATTATGCTAATTATTAATGAAATAATTAATAAATATTTATTTAGACAAACAAGACTAACAGTACAACAATAAATTTCTTTGATTCGAGAATACAGATAAATTATGTAAAGATGAATACCAAAAGACGTTGTGATATATATAATATACTTTATTTATACCTCTGGCGGTAAAAACAATATATCTAAAGGGATATCACAAACAAAGTTACAAACATACAACTGTTATATTCTATATAGCATTGTATTAATTAGATATCATGTGTACTTAACTTCAGAGAGGTTCAGCAAGGCACATGGCTGTGTCCAAAATGGCTCTTGATTCCAGGTTGATAAAGGAATGATTTTGAAGGAGTTTCTGCAGCAGTTACTTTCTACTTTTAGTTACAATACTAGGCATTAAACTAACCCTAGCTTCTTGGCACTTAAACTTAGCCCAAGATGAAAGCTTTACTATTAACTAGAAATAGTTTCAGAGCTCTTCCTTCTGACCATGTTGTTTCTTTCTGGCCATTCCACATGTGTTTCCTCTCCTCCTCCTCC
Source organism: Pelodytes ibericus (assembly GCA_036172795.1). Taxonomy (NCBI): domain Eukaryota; kingdom Metazoa; phylum Chordata; class Amphibia; order Anura; family Pelodytidae; genus Pelodytes; species Pelodytes ibericus. Next base: position 122,901,324 of record CM069859.1, read on the forward strand.
ACAGCTATTGTCCAGTATCACCTCCCCCCCTCCAGGATTTACCTGGTGGAACAAAGAGTCATCACTCACTCCCTAGTGACACCTGTTGGTAGGAGTAATGCACTTCTTACAATGCTACATAGATCAGATATCAAAATGGATGCTATAGTCAGAGGAGGGGTCTATCTAAAGGGAGGTACTTCATATCATTAATATACTTATGGAGTTGCTTCTGTGACGTGAATCACTAATAAATGACTTTGCAAGCCATATCCAATACAGCGATACAATGCCGGCCAGGGTCCACTGAGACATATAGAGATCTTCGATCTCAGATGCTAAGAGTTCAAATGGGACAATTGGTGCTAGGGCATCTATGATGGTCATTTTCCTTTTAAATTTCTTAATAGTGAACACACAGTCCTGGATTATTGGGTTTTGTGAATGATATTTTTTTGGGATTCTATTTGTGTTCCAAAAAATAGTGGTTGGATAAAGAGGAGAGAGTTCTGCCAACTCTAACGTATACCAGTCTAAAACATGAGTTTTTTGATTATTCCATTCAAGAGCGTGATTCACCATGCTTGCTTCATGCAATTTAAATATGTCTGTAAATGATGTGCCACCTTCTTGTGGGCTTTGCTTCAGTAATCTCTGTGCTATTCTTGGTTTAGAACCTTGCCAGATGAAGTCCACAAATAATCTTTGAAATTGAATAAGAACATCAGAGTTGACCCTGAGCGGCATTGTCCTAAAAAGAAATAGAAGCTTTGGGATGGTATAGGCGTTAATAACATCGATTATGCCAAGCCAGGAAACTTCTAGGCCCCTCCAGGCCAGTAGCTTTGCCCTTAGCTTTTTCAACATATCCGTATACATTAGCCTTTTTGATTTCTGAATGTCAAACCCCAGCTTCAAACCTATACACTCCAGTACTTCAGATTTCCAATCAAAGGGATATAAATCTCGAAGTTTAATTTTATTTTCTGGGGATATATTAATTACAATTATTTGAGTTTTTTTTAAGTTTATTTTATAGTTTGATATGCTCGAATATACCTCTATTGTTTTCAAAAGTTCCGGGATTGATCGATCTGGCTTTGATAGGGACAGCATCACATCGTCTGCATATAATGTTAATTTGTATTCTTTGTTATTCAATGTGATTCCATGGATTTCTGAGTTGTTTCTAATCATAATGGCCAATGGCTCAAGTGAAAGAAGGTAAAGTAACACTGCCAACGGGCATCCCTGTCTGGTTCCATTGGCAATGGGGAACTGATCGGATTGAAAAAGTGGACCTCTTACTGTAGCACTTGGAACTGTGTAGAGAGACATTACATTTGCCAGAAAGGGGCCCGTGATACCGAAGCTTACTAATACCTCTTCGAGAAAGTGCCAATCAACCCTATCAAATGCTTTTTCAGCATCGATGGATAATAGGGCGGCTGGAATTTGCTTGATCTTTACTTTGTGTATCAGATTTAAAAGCTTCCGGACATTATCAGAGGGGCATCTGTCCCGTACAAAGCCAGATTGATCTCGATGGATAAGTTGTGGTATAATAATGTTTAGTCTCTCTGACAATATTTTTGAAAAAATCTTAATATCCAAATTAATCAGAGATATTGGCCTATAACTGGATGTGTATGCTGGGTCTTTACCCGGTTTGGGAATTGGAGTAATTGTGGCTAGGAGCATCTCTTTTGGGATGGAATCTCCCCTTGCAAACCCACAAAAACATTTTAGAAGAATTGGTGAAATAATCGTGTGCAGGTTTGTAAAAAAGGGGGCTGAGAATCCATCGGGGCCCGGGGCTTTCCCAGGTTTTAAATTGGAGATAGCTAGCTCTACTTCACCTAAGGTAATAGGGCGATTTAGTGTGTCCAAGTTGTCATTGGAGAGCCTTGGAATTTTAATGTCCTTTAGGAATCCTTTGAGTTCTTGTAAGGATTTTTTATTCTTTGGGAGGTTATATAATGAAGTATAATAATCTTTGAAGGCCTGTGCTATAGAGTTTGGTGATAAAAGAGTTTGATTTCCCACTATAAATTTATTAATTATTTTCTTACTTTGGTTATGTTTTAATTTGTTGGTTAGTAATTTCCCTGTTCTGTTTGCCCCGTAGTACCACTTTTGTTTTAGGCGTGTAATTGCTCTGTTTACCTTATCAATAGTTTTGATCTTAATTTGTTCCTTAATCGAGGCCAATTCTAGAGTTATATTATGGTCCGGCTTCTTCTTATTTATTATCTCTAGTTTAGCCATAGCTATGTGTAGATCTAAGAGCGGTTTGCCAAGACTTTTCTTATAAACTGAGCCCATTTTTATTATAACCCCCCTCATATATGATTTAAAAGCACACTAGAGTGTGCTGTTCGAGACTTCCTCATTATCGTTTATTTCAAGAAATTTCCTCGCTTCATCTTCCAAAGCTTCTTTACGTTCAGGATTGTTAATCAGATTTTCATTAAGTCTCCAGTTAGTTCTTGACTTGTACTTTAAATTATTTTTAATTTCTAGAAATACTGGGGCATGGTCAGACCATGTGATTGGACCTATTCGAATCTTTTTCACAGAGTTCATACTTACACAGTTTGTTAAAAAATAGTCTATTCTCGTGTATGATTGGTGTACCTGTGAGAAATAAGTATAATCTCTTTCCCTTGGATATAGAGTACGCCATATATCAAAGATTGTACTTTTTTTGAAAGAATCTGAATAGTTGTGATGTTCTATTTGGTGAAGTATTATTTAGAGGAAATCTTCCGCTCCTATCCAGGTTTGGGTCTGAGATACAGTTTAGATCACCCCCAATTATTAAAAGACCTGTCGTAAAGGTTTCAATTTTATCAAAAACCTCCTTTAAGAATTTTATGGGGGACTGATTCGGGGCATAGATGTTTACCAATGTGTATGGTGTGTCGTTGATTTTAGCCAGTATGATCATATACCGTCCGTTTGTATCTAAAATCTGGTGTGTCAGTTCAAATTTAATGTTCGAGCTTATCATAATAGCTGTTCCCCCTCTTTTTTTCCCATCCAAGGAATTGGTTGAGAAGACTGTGGGGTATTTAGAATACCTCCAGAGTTTCTCTGGGGGTTCTGTCCAGTGTGTTTCTTGAACTAAGATTATGTCGACTTTATTATTTACCAGTAAGTCATACAAACAGCCCCTCTTTTGAGGAGAATTAAGGCCCCGGACATTCAAGGTGGCAATCACCAGCGACATCTTTATGATGTTACGCTGTTCCCCCATCCCGCTCCCCGACCGTCGTCTCCACCTTCAGGCATTCTCCATTCATACTTCACATGCATACAACCCAGAGACCCATTCGACAAGGAAATTACCTTATCAATAAGTCTAGTCCTGCTGCCGCCGCAGGATTAGAGCCTCAAGAGGTATGGACCTCGCGACTGCCTGGAGTACCAGAACTAATATGTTATATGTTGTCATCATCAGGGGAGGAGAGAGGAAAGAGGCAGAGAGAGGGACGGAGAATCCGAAATGAGGACAAACGTGTATCATACACTTCTATCGTGCACATATTTATCATCTGTATCCATTAGGTCTTCTGTGCTTAAAGTATCCTTCATGAAGTCATCTCTGTTAACAGTATTGAAAATAATAGAATATCGACTGCCTCAGGGGAAGGGGTCCTTCTAGGTTTGGCCAATATTTATGTTTCCCTAAAGACTGCTGCCTATATTTGGTCAGGCACTACCAGGATGTCATAATGGGGAAGATAACAGTACTAATGTCTATATATTTCTGAGAAAATATAAAAGGTGCCTTTGTGCTAAAGTGCTATTCATGTACCCACTAAGTGAGTGAATTTAAAAAAAAAAGAGAGAAAGAAAAAAAATAAAGTAAAATAGGAAAGTGACATTGTGCTTACTGTAGTGCTAATTCAAAATTACCAATATACAAGGTGAAGATCACTGCTTTGCCTAAGGTGAATAATCGGATATTTAAAGATTCATCTTTTCCAATTTGTACTATATTAATTACGTCATAGTGGGACTTCATATATAAAGTTATGATGTGCCAAAGTGCTAGTCAGTATGGTCGATTAATCTAAGTGTGTTACCCTATTTACTTAAGGTGAATCCAGTGAATATTTAAACCTCTTTTCCCCGGATTAAAGGTGTTAGGTGTTGTGATATTGAAAAACATAATCTTACTTTAGTTTATACCCTTCTACTTCCCAATAACTAAGTTGTCTAAAAACTTTGTATATCTATATATTTCCTTCATCTTACCCCCTCTCTATCAATTATCATGACCCCCCTCTTACCACCCTCCCTCTGTCTCTCCCCTCCCCCCCCCCCCCCCCATAAGCGCAAGCTATCTCAAAATCCATCAACTTAAAAGCGTATATCACAAAACAGTGGTTAGAATTCAATTAGGAATTAGGTCCCAGATCTTTAGACTTTCTATAAGGGTTCCAGGGTCTTTAAAATAATGTGAAGTGTCCTTATAGTTTACAATAAGGGCTGTTGGAAAAGCCCATTTATAAGTTATTTCGTTAGTTCTGAGGATCCGGGTTCCATCGGAGAACTGGAGTCTTGCTTGCCTCGTTGCTCTAGAAATGTCTGGGAATATTTTTATATCTTTAAATTTCTCTTCTTGTATCGTATGCTTTCCTAATGATCTCATAAATAGGTTCTTGTTGTAAAATGACGAGAATTTAACCATTGTATCTCTAGGTAATGAGGGGTCGATTCCTTTTGCTTTTTGAAGTCTGTGGAAGCGATCAAACGGATGTGGGCCATATTCAACGTTGGGGGCCATATTCTGGATTAAATTTATCAGATATTTTTCCAGTTGATCTTGTTTAACTGATTCTGGTATACCCCGTATTTTAACGTTATCTCTCCTGGATCTGTCTTCAAGGTCAGTTGTTTTATACTCCAGAGCTTTAATCCTATTTTCAAGAGCGGTGTTTTTGATTTGCAATGAGAGATGTTCAACCTGTAGTTTATTTAGAGAGGACGTCTGTTCATTGAGTGCCTCTGATAGGTGTGATACTTCGAGTTTAAGCGCATTTGTGTTTGATTCGAGGTCGGCTTTTATTTTCTTATACAGATTATCCAGCATTAGTTCCATTCCTTTATTTGATATTGAGTCGGGTATTAACTCTTCTTCTGAGGTATTTGCTCTGTTCTCCCCTGTTGATTCGCGTCTCTCTTTTGTTAATGATTTCCTAGATTTAAGTTGCTCACTTAATTTAGGTGAATAAGAGGTGTAACTGTTTTGTCTTTTCAAGGGGCTTTTCTTTATCTTTCTTTGGTGGCATTGTATTTTCTTGTGAGTTATCAATTTAGTGGACCAGTCTTTGGTGGCTGTAATCTGAGCCAAGTAAATTCGTGAACTCGGGAGGTCCCACTTGCCTCTGCTCCTTTCCCTCTATCTGCTCCGCCTCTCCTCCTTGCTTTCTATTTTATTAAATATTTATTTTTATTTATTCTTCTTCGCTTTTCTTTTTTCTTCCCTCGCTGTTCTCCTATGCCCTTTTATATTTTCCGATAGTTTAACTCCAAAGAGTTTAGCGCATATCCAGTTCGGGTGTTTTTCTACCAAGTAGCAGCAGCTGATGGCGGTAATCCAGGGAATTTGATGGACAGTTTAACTGCTTTAGTAGATCTACCTAGTTCTTCCTCTTCACTGCGGGAGGTGAACTGCAACAATCTCAAGGACTACTTCGTGTGTCTTATGGCTAATTCTAATTGCAGGAAGTACCGCCTTCCTAACAGTGAGCAGGTGGAGGCAGCATTGATCCGATGCTGCTTTTCTGGGTATGTTCTTAAAAATAGTCACTTTTACCTGTATCCACCTATAGTTTAGTAAGGCATGGTAACAGTGTATATAATAGAGTAGACCTCCAATCTGTAAACATATCAGAAATAATCTCCTTTACAGGTGCCCACGTATAATTTAGTAAGGTATGGTAGCAGTATTTGTAATAGAGTAGACCACCAATCAGAGAGCAGATGGAAGTAACATTAATCCAGTGCTTCTTTTTTTTTTTTTTTTAATGAACAAGGTATCATCAGAGTTTCTTTCTATCCACTAATAATTTAAGATTTATTAGGATCCTCTGTTGTGATGGGGGACCTGAGTGGCACGTGTATCAAGTACATATCAGTGTAACAAACAGTATTGGATAAGTGAATACCAATAATGATTCCCCTTGTTCCTGCCTTTAATATGGTTTGTATAAGGGTAACTTAAAGGAAACAGCATACCACCACTATGCTCCATAGCATGTGGTCGCCCTCTACTGCTGGACTGCAAGCAAGCTGCTGTTCCGCCTCCTCTCTATATGCCCCTCAGAGAGAGAGAGTGCCAGGTGTCACATGAAATCTGGATGAAAAGAAAAAAAGCACTAAGGGACAGCAGCGGCTCAATGTGGACAACATCTGCCAATGTCACGGGCACAGACCACTCTGGACCTGGAGAACCCCTCTCTTAAGTTGCCCGAAGAGGAAAAAAAATTGGGTGGGGGGCACTTATTGAAAAATATATTTTATTTGTTAAAGTCTTCTGATAACTGTGTGTATGTGTGTGTGTATGTGTGTGTGTGTGTGAAACAGTGTATGTGTTTGATGCAGTGTAACATGTGTAAGGCAGTGTGTGTTTGTGACAGTGTTTGTATACATATAAAAGACAGGTAAAACATTATTATTATTATGTCAATTTTTTGGGGAGCAGCATTTAATCCTTTGCCCCGGGCAGCACAATGTCTTTGGGTAGGCCCTGAGTCCAGCTCAGCCACTATGCTCAGTGCGTCGGTACAACCCATGTACAAAGAATTAGGCACTGTTTGGCGGTACGTCTTCTCCAGCACGGGATGTATTTAAGTTATAAGTTATAAGTATATAATGGATGTATAAGGCGCTTGACACTTTACAGTGTGGAAAGCTTTATACATAACCTTAAATGTGTTTTGCTTGATTATAAAAAGCAACTTTTTAAAATTTTAAATATATACTTTGTTTCTTGGATATATATATATATATATATATATATATATATATATATATATATATATATATATATATAAACAGATCTAGTATTGATAATATTTCCATATAAAGTTATTCCTGAAACAGTTTACCCATGGAAGATTTTACTAAGTAACAATATTTTGCAAAAATGTATACAGTGTCATCTATTTCTGTCATGTACTGTTTGTAATCGAATTTCACTGTGCATTTTGGAATTTCAATAAAGCTTTTTGAATATATATATATATACACAGGTCTAAAGCTGTGACCTTTAGCTGAAAAGACAAATCTGAAATGAAATGTGGAAAGGCTTTTCATGCCACGTGTTTGAGTTGGAAATCAGTAGTCACACAGCTATTTGATACAGCTCAGCACGCCAGTCATTGGACTGAATCAAAGTTATGAAGTTATAATGGAGTATTGAGAACAATATGATGAGTTTCTTTAAATCTGAAGGTTGTAGAATGAAAGTATATTCACAATGGACTAAACTAATTTTCCATGTATGTCAAGAGTCAGATGACAAAATAAAATGTGAAAATCAGAATAAATATTTTTTAAGAACTAAGTTGCATTTGTTCCAGGTACTGTTTTAGAGACTTAAATACAGCTCTTTATCCAAAATGGGCGATAAAATCAGTTAACTTGAAAGTAACTACAAAAAAAAAAAAACAATAAATACAATGGAAAAAACACAATAATTGTTTGAATTATAAAAATGAATCCAAAATGTGAAAACAGTGAATGGCGTTTACCAGAGTGCACTCTTGACAGTAGGTAGTAAAACATATATATATATGGATGCAATAATGGAAACAAGCGGTCTATATACCTAGTGAAGCAAGTAAAATGATATAGTGCAAAAAAACATAGACAGAGTGATATATGAACACTTATCAGGAAGTGAAGTGATCTCCACTTAGACTAATTCTTTGTTTGGTTTAGGGTTTTGAACTGCTTTTGATGTATACAACCATACACAGAGATAAGGAATAAGATTTGCTGAGTGTTTCTGGTTCCAAGTTCCTAGCTGTTGCTTATCCATAGCAGACAAGCTTGTATAATTGGACTAACAGGGCCAATACAATGTGCAATAAAAAAACAAATGGCCCATCAATACTTTTGTGAGGCAGCTCTGAGTTCAATATAACCATATTCTACTCTCTTCTTGATCATACATACCAGGCAAAAAAAGAACTGAAACTGAAATTGTTGACCAAAGAAAAATCTTTCACTCAAGGCAGATCACAATTTTAATCTCAGTAATTTTTGCAAATTCCATAGGGTTTCACAAAATGAACATCTTCAAATTTAGTTTTATATATTTATTTATATTTAGTTTTTATATCTCTGATGTGCCAAATATGTGAAATATCACATCTACTTCGATTTCCATTTTATTTCCACAGTGACAGATATGACTGTAAGCTGATATTCACCCAGATCATTTTATAAGAACTTAGTTATAGAGTTCAAACAAGTATTCTTACAGATGTTAAATCCACTGCCTGGAACTTAGTGATTTAGTTTTATTGTAATGACTAATTAGTAAATTACTAATTTTCAGAAATGTGATCAAATTGCATTTGTACATGAAATTCTTGGAAAGGAAATTGTATTGTACAAAACAATCTTGACATCTTGTTTTTCAAAACATCATAGTTTTATTTTTTATTTTTTTAATACGTTCACATGATGCCACAGGGGCCTATTCATTTCAAACCGAACTGAGGTAAAATGATAAAGATCAGGCATTAATTAGCTGAGAAGTAACGACAGGGAAGTCTGAATTTTCCAGTTCATTTGTCAGTTCATCTTTTTGTGAATAGACCAACATGTGTATAATTTTGCAGATGTAATTGCATCCAATGATGTAACATAGTTTGGTAAATAATTGAAATCATCTCTCTCCAGTGACCTGATCTCCTTAAATTTTATGTTATTCTAAAGGACAACTGTAGCAAAAACGAATGTTTAATTGAAAGATTGCACCGATTGTAGTAATTTTAGTTTGCATAGAAATGTTTTAATGAAAGAATATAAATAATGTACCTTATTGACCCCTCTTTGCTCTGTATTGCTCTAATAGGGAGGGAGTGGACCAATCTGGCCAAGATTCTAAACAACATGTCTGTCCCCTGTTAGAGCTGAACAGAGCAAAAAGGGCGAATTACATTAACCCCTTCCTCCTTTTAGGACGTTCCATGCCGTCCTACTTTTTAGTGCCAAGATTCTAGTAGGACGACATGGAACGTCTTACATTAAACAGCTCATCGGGGGCCCCCGCGAAGAGCTGTGTGCGGACCAACGCTGCAGGGAGTTGCAGCGGGGTCCCCACTGTCAGATGGCCTCACTCTGACACAGAAAATAGAACTTCTGGGTTAGGGCACAAAGTATCGTGGGATGCCGGCAAGGACCGACAGGGTCTATAGCGACTCTGATCGGTTCCCTGCTTTCGTGTTCCTGGTCCCGATCACTTCATGATCGGCAGCCAGGAACACACAGACGTCTGATGGTGCTCTGGTCGTTAAGGACCAAAGCACCATCCGACGTGAAAGGGTTCAAGTGTTTCTATGCAAACTATCTATTAAAAATCCAAGAAGCCATATTTTCAGTTGTAAAGTTAATTCCATGTCATATTGCCAGTCACATAAACTAAAAAATGTGAATGCATAAAATGAATACAATAAATCACATATCTGATCATATAGCTGTGTAAGATGGGCTTTGAATCTAATGTCACACACAGCACCAACACAGAAATAACATAGAAATAAGTGCACTTAAAGAGTGATACACATTTAAAAACATAGGTCCTTATGCTGTAACTAAAACATCTACATTTGGCCTGATTATCACACACATCTTCTCATCACTCCTTTGTAAATCTCATTCAGAAGGCTGGCTTTGGGAATGCTCACTAGTGGTCTTTTATTTGGAGTCACATAGAAGAGCCACTCCTCTCAATGTCCAATGATCCGGGATTTGTGTGGTTTTTAAATACAATGAGAAAATATAAGTAAGGTCTGTCCTGCGAGGTTTCTTATATACCGGGCAGGAATAAAGGCTGCCCAACTGCTTTTTGGAGTCCGCAGGGGTCATTGTACTCACAGCATAGACATGGACGACTGGCAGGCTCGTGAACAGCACCTGGGGAAAACATATTATATCATTATTATATATGTTACATTAAGCATATAATAGATTTATGTTAATATATTATCTTGAATGGTTTGTTTGAGTGGGTCAAACAAATAGTTACAAGATCATTTAATTGTCTTTTCTCATTGAAGAGGAGGTTGAGTTTGCTTCAGTGGCACACCAGGAGTATAAGGGGCTATTTAGTCTATTTATATACCGTATTTTATCTAATATCCACTGAACAAAATTATAAACGCAACACTTTTGTCCCCCCCCCCCCTTTTTCATGCGCTGAACTCAAAGATCTATGTAGACATTTTATCTATGTACACAAAAGTCCTATTTCTCTCAAATATTGTTCACAAATCTGTCTAAATCTGTGTTAGTGAGCACTTCTCCTTTGCCAAGATAATCCATCCACCTCAATGGTGTGGCATATCAAGATGCTGATTAGACAGCATGATTATTGAAAATGTGTGCCTTAAGCTGGCCACAATAAAAGGCCACTCTAAAATGTGCAGTTTTATCACACAGCACAATGCCACAGATGTCGCAAGTTTTGAGGGAGCGTGCAACTGGCATGCAGACTGCAGGAATGTCCACCAGAGCTGTTGCCCGTGAATTGAATGTTCATTTCTCTGCCATAAGCCGTCTCCAAAGGCGTTTCAGAGAATTTGGCAGTACATCCAATCGGCCTTAAAAGCATTTTTTTTTTAATGCTTTTTTTTCTAAATCATTAAATATGAAAAACATGTAAATTAATATTACAAGTAAAACTTTTTTCCTATAGGATTTTTTATATTCAGGCTTTTTCCTTTTTCCCCTAAATGAACATCCAAGGTTTAAGGGGGGTCATCTTATAATAAGGGTCATCTTATATTTGAGCAAATACGCTATATTGGGCTCTACTCACTTTATCATTTATCAGTGGATTTTTACTCAAAGTCATTGAGTAGAAGCCATTACAATTGCAAACCCTATACTCCAGAGCCCATTATAACTACAAACCCTATACTCCAGAGCCTATTATAACTACAAACCATATACTCCAGAGCCCATTATAACTACAAACCCTATACTCCAGAGCCCATTATAACTGCAAACCCTATACTTCAGAGCCCATTATAACTACAAACCCTATACTCCAGAGCCCATTATAACTACAAACCCTATACTCCAGAGCCCATTATAACTACAAACCATATACTCCAGAGCCCATTATAACTACAAACCCTATACTCCAGAGCCCATTATAACTACAAACCCTATACTCCAGAGCCCATTATAACTACAAACCCTATACTCCAGAGCCCATTATAACTACAAACCCTATACTCCAGAGCCCATTATAACGGCAACCCCTATACTTCAGAGCCCATTATAACTGCAAACCCTATACTTCAGAGCCCATTATAAAGGCAAACCCTATACTTCAGAGCCCATTATAACTGCAAACCCTATACTTCAGAGCCCATTATAACTGCAAACCCTATACTCCAGAGCCCATTATAACTGCAAACCCTATACTTCAGAGCCCATTATAACTGCTAACCCTATACTTCAGAGCCCATTATAACTGCAAACCCTATACTTCAGAGCCCATTATAAAGGCAAACCATATAATTCAGAGCCCATTATAACTGCAAACCCTATAATTCAGAGCCCATTATAACTGCAAACCCTATACTTCAGAGCCCATTATAAAGGCAAACCCTATACTTCAGAGCCCATTATAACTGCAAACCCTATACTCCAGAGCCCATTATAACTGCAAACCCTATACTTCAGAGCCCATTATAACTGCTAACCCTATACTTCAGAGCCCATTATAACTGCAAACCCTATACTTCAGAGCCCATTATAACTACAAACCCTATACTCCAGAGCCCATTATAACTGCAAACCATATAATTCCGAGCCCATTATAACTGCAAACCCTATACTCCAGAGCCCATTATAAAGGCAAACCATATAATTCAGAGCCCATTATAACTGCAAACCATATAATTCAGAGCCCATTATAACTGCAAACCCTATACTTCAGAGACCATTATAACTGCAAACCCTATACTTCAGAGCCCATTATAACTGCAAACCCTATAATTCAGAGCCCATTATAACTGCAAACCCTATACTTCAGAGCCCATTATAAAGGCAAACCCTATACTTCAGAGCCCATTATAACTGCAAACCCTATACTACAGAGCCCATTATAACTACAAACCCTATACTCCAGAGCCCATTATAACTGCAAACCCTATACTTCAGAGCCCATTATAAAGGCAAACCCTATACTTCAGAGCCCATTATAACTGCAAACCCTATACTCCAGAGCCCATTATAACTGCAAACCCTATACTTCAGAGCCCATTATAACTGCAAACCATATAATTCAGAGCCCATTATAACTGCAAACCCTATACTTCAGAGCCCATTATAAAGGCAAACCCTATAATTCAGAGCCCATTATAACTGCAAACCCTTTACTTCAGAGCCCATTATAACTACAAACCCTATACTTCAGAGCCCATTATAACTACAAACCCTTTACTTCAGAGCCCATTATAACTGCAAACCCTATACTTCAGAGCCCATTATAACTACAAACCCTATACTTCAGAGCCCATTATAACTACAAACCCTATACTTGAGAGCCCATTATAACGGCAACCCCTATAATCCAGCATGACATTTGGTGGGAATACTGTGTAATGACCACAATGCCTTGTTCACTATAATCCAGCAAGCTTGTCTTTGCGACTTTATTACTTTGAGGTATCAACGGTTTGGTACAAATTCAAGTAGATCTCTACCCCCACATATAGGAGAACTTTACAAGAACTGTGTGTACATGATTTAATTGTGATATTAGCCTTTTATGAAAAGTAAAATGCATCACATCATACCGTTAAATTACATAACCGATCATAAATGTTCAGAAATCAGTAGTTTTAAAGTAATAAGCCAAGAATGCAGTCACTCTAGCCACTCCAGCACTAGTATAATCTGAGGAAATGTCTCAATTAATACAATTAACCCTATCTTTAATTGGTATCGAATATCACTGCTCAAGCTATAGTTATCGTTTCATTTTCCAGAGCTGGCCAATGGCCAATGCCCTCTAAAGAACTCTGGTACTTGCCTTGATTGAAAGCACAATAATTAGCAATGTGAAAGGGAGAAAAAGAAATCAATGATTCATCAACTCCATCAACTCTGAATGAATGTGCTTTCACACAGTGTATTTAGTTAGCTTTGTGAGCACACAAACTTTTGGGAAGAGGTTAGAGTCTAACAGCTTTTTATTCAACAATTCATTCAATACGTGAAATAATAAAAGATTATATATTTATATATTATATATCCAGAGGGAAAAAATAATCTTCTGTATAACCGAAAATACAATGAGCACTATGTGCAGAATTCAGTGTCTCATTTTGATCTGAACAGAATGTACAGGACAGTTTTAAAGAAGCAACTAGAGATCAGATAGACACATTATTACTACAGTGTTTAGGTGTCAAAGACCCAGGATTTTAAGAAATAGCAGCACACAACTACTGCTTGAACATGTCATATTAAATTGATTGTGACAGCTACAAAATAAATAATAATAAAAAAAAGTATATAGTTTAATCGTCAGGTCTGTATTCAATAATTCTTTCTTTAAAAAAATCCTGTCTTTGCCATATTTTTGTAATACGAGTTACAGTCTGTAAGTTGTGCTGAATACATTGAGCATATGCCACAGCATGTTATTTTATTGACAGAACCGACAACTGATGTCAGATTCATCACATGAATCTCATCTTCTCGTTTAGGCTGAAGAGATATGGTCCACAGGGGTACTTGCACTGCAAGAGCATTGTTCATATGAAACAGTATTTATTTTAAATAACAAGGCCCAGACAACAGACTGGAAGCTTAAAGTGACAACAAAAGTGAATGTTACACACTTTTACAGTTAAATTGATGCACCAAACCATACCACAGAAAAGTTATAGTGAACAATAGTGAGGGCGCACTAAACATAATCTAATAATGTATCTATTATTCCTTGGTGTGTTTTCTTAAAATGCTTCTCTTTGAAGAGAGAAGAGGGCATGGAGGTCACAATATAGTATTGTACATTAAGTACCAATTTAAATTCATTTTTAATGGGGTTTTTTCCCCCTGTTAAGAGTAAAACTCACAAAGTAGCAAGCCATTCAGAGTCAGGCTCATAGATACGTGTCAGGAACAAGAAAAGCACTTCGTAGTGTGGCAAAGGCCTCTGTATATGCGGTTTAGGATGATTTTATAGGAGCCTGCCAGTCCATGAGTACACTTCCATATACAACCTGCACCTACGCGTTTTGCTGTTAGGCTTCCTCAATGGTCGTCTGATGTCATATTCATCACATATAACCACATATAGTAACAATTGCAAATGGGGAGGTGTATGCTTTATGCAGCAGATAATATTGACTTCCATGAAGATAATATTCAGCAATATTCAGCAAGTGAATAAGAACTTCAGGCCTTAAAGAAGATTTGCACTAGTGACTCAGAATTTTATAGCAAGACAGGAGGCTTCATATTTTGCTTTACTTTCTTTACTCAAACCTCCCAGCAGCAAAGAAGAGGTTAATAAAGTGAATAAAAAAATCAACCAATCATAACAGAGATAACACTATTAAATCAGTATGAAACCCCTCCCACTTCCTCTTTCTTTGCTGCTTGCCTCCCAGGTGAGTCTATACCAGTTATATCTCTCTTACAATTGTGTTAATATATATTTATTGTATTAATTATAATTTGTATACTTTAATTATTCTTGCATATGTTTTTATATTTATCTGTTTAACAGCCTGATATTCCATGACTTTCGTTTTTTTCAAAACTAATGTGACTTGCTATGGGACGATATTTTTTTCTTCCTTTTGGCTTTTCTTCACTATTCATTGCAATATGTGAGTCTTTTATGCTTTTAAAAACCTCCGTTTTGGATGGTTTTTATCTTCTAGTCATCTCACCTTAATTTTTTCTACATGAAGGAAACGCACGTTTAGCTCGCCCATTTTAAGCTCTGCACCTTTTGTCACCTTAGATTTAGTTTAATTATTAATAAACAAGATTCAATCTGCTTGCATCTATTGTGGGTGACCCCCAAAGTGCTTTTTTCTTTATTTTATTTGTTTCTAAGATTATAATAACTTGCATCTATTGTGGGTGACCCCCATTGTGATTTTGGTGACCCCAAAGTGTTTTTGGTTTTATATAATAATTTTAAAGTGGCCATAATATTACTAAGTGGCTAACCCCACTTTTTATGTGATCAAGTGGCTAATACCCACTTTGTTTCTTAACATTGTACCTCTGGATAGTTTTTTCCACGTACCCCTTCAGTTTGGGTGAACCCCAACTGATTACGGGCGACACCCGTTATTTTTTTTTTGCTCTATTGGGTTTGTGTTTATTTAATCTAAATATACAATTGTACAAACTAGCCTTATTCAATTATGTCTGACTTACCTGATACGGCCTTATCTACTGAACTTAAAGCATGGCTTTTGGCTACATTAACTGAGACGCTCCCTACAGCCCTAGCTGCTCTACAAGAGCAACCCAAACCAGTCCTTAAGCCTTTTTTTAAAAACACAACCTCTTTCTGAATCAGACGATTTTCCTAATCCTTCTGATCATGAAGGGGTTTCCCGCAAACGTTTTTGGAAGGGTAACAGCGTTTCAGCCGGTAAAGGTAAAGCGCCGGCTAAAGCCCAAAATTAGTTCATACATCTCGTCCACTAGATCCCCTAGAGGGTTCTACCTCTCACGATCTACAGATTGTGGATGAATATTATGCTGGTCTTTCTGACGAAGACCATCATTATAATGACAAGGCTGATGCCCCATCCCAATACGTAACTGAGACTGTTATTAATCAGTCATAACTTTTGACTGCTAACTCACAGCAGGATGCGTCGACTGAGACATTATTATTAGATTCCCCGGTACAACCCTTTTTTGACCCTAGGGTGATTAGGCATCCCCGATCTGCCGAATGGGCTCCACCTGAGCAGATCGCTTAGTTTTGCAAAATGTGGCTTCGCAAGTCACTTGATAAAGAGGTCAGAAACAAACTCAGAGCCGAATGTCCTCGCCCTATTATCCCAGATAAGGTGGTTGTCACACCTGAATTTGACCCTATTCTGGTCACTTTCCTTACTAAATCTGGTAAAGATCCCCGTAAGGGCATCGAACATGGTCTAAAAACTGTCCAGGATAAATTACTTGATATTACCGGGCCACTCATTCAGATTTTTACCCTCACAGAGAAGGCTCTACCTAATAGTGCCATTGATTCGCACCAAATGCGTGAATGGACGCAACGAGCACTCTGTCTTTTGGGAAATGCCAATGTGGCTTTATCTACCGAACGATGCAAAGCCGCACTATATAAAATAGATGCCAAGCTAGCCGGTTAGGATCCAGAGAATTAGGCCCCCGAGGCTAACAGTCTCCTCTTTGGTGACAAATTCATTAAAGACCTTAACAAACATGTCTCTATATTTACGTCTTTAAATAAGGCTCAGTCATCACTCTGCAGAGTGTTCCGCTCCCAGCATTTTTCTGGGAGAGCCGGTCGCCATAGAGGCCGAGCTACCGGCAGACAAACCTTCACCGGTTACAGGCCTCGCTTCAATGAATCCTGGACTTCAGGTCAAACCAGACCATATTATCGTCCATTCTTCCCTGGCAGGGGCTCATTCAGAGGACGAGGTTCTGCTTCCCTTCGCGGACGCACTGCTTCAGGTAATCAACCTTCCTTATTTACATGTTCCTATAGCAGGCCGTCTAACCCATTTTTTCCCTCAGTGGTCCCTATTAACTCAGGATCCCTTTTGTAACAAATCCTGTTCAAGTGTCACCTCCTCTGCCATTCAAGATGTCGCTAACAGAGGATGCTACCTTACAAGCCGAACTCGGCAAACTCAGAGTTGGGGCGCCTTTCAGGTTGGGGCGCCACATGCTCGGATCTCGCCACAGGAGGGCTCTGGACTCCCTCAGAGAAATCTCTCCACATTAACTGCCTCGAATTCATCGCGGGCTCCTTCGCTGTGCGAAGTTTCGCAAAAGATTTTTGCGATTGCTCTCTAACCCTGCGGATGGACAATATCTCCGCTGTCCGTTATGTCAATTGTTTGGGTGGCTCCCACTCCACACTCCTTTCAGACTTGACGAAAGACCTGTATCGTTTTTGTCTGGCCACGAACATCTCTCTTCAAGCAGAATACCGTCCGGGTTCAGAAAATCTGATGGCGGATTGGTTCTCGCGTCACTGGAGGGATGCCAGCAATTGGCAGTTGGATCCACATATATTTCAGCTCCTTTGCCTCACACGTGATCCTCTGTGGCTGGATCTCTTCGCTTCCCGCTCGAATTGTCAGACCAAAACCTTTTTCAGTTGGCTCCCAGACCCCGCCTGTCAGGCAGTCGATGCCTTCCTCCAACAATGGCCGATGACAGGGGCATATGCCTTTCCTCTGTTTTCGATGATATCTCGAACTCTCCAGAAAACCAAGGTTCTGGGTTCCAGGATCCTTTTGATCACACCCCTGTGGAGAGCTCAGCCTTGGTACCCCTACTTACTAGAGTTGTCGGCAGACTTCCCTCTTCTTCTTCCCCGGTTTCGCAATGTTCTTCGAGGCCCCTCAGGAGAACTTCACCCTCTTCTCCTTCAGGATCGTCTCCAGCTCGTGGCCTGGACCACTTCAGGGGATCCTGGAATGTCCCTGGAATTTTGAATTCAGCTAAAAAATTACTTTGGGACTCCTGGGCTCCCGGTACCCGACGCTCCTATCTATCCTCCTGGCGCTTGTGGACTAGCTAGTGTGTGGGAAGGGATATTTATCCCTTTTCAGCATCTATCCCTAATATCTTAAATTTTTTATCCTCACTTTTCAAACAAGGCAGGTCCTATCATACCATAAACCTTTTTCTCTCAGCTCTATCTGCGGCTCATACTCCGATTGATACTCTCCCAGTGGGCAGACATCCTGCTGTTTGTAGACTTCTACGAGGTATTCGATTGGCCAGGCCTCCCGCTCCTCGTTACTCGCAGTTCTGGGATGTGTCTCGTGTTTTTTCCTTTTTGGAAAGCTGGCCTTCAAATTTGACTCTGACTCTTCGACAACTTTCAGCTAAGTTAGCTCTCTTACTCTGCTTAATTTCCTTTCGGAGAGTCTCTGATGTCAGGGCTTTTGATTTCCATGCCCTGACCTTCACACCTGAGGGTGTTCTTTTTTCCATTTCCCGTCGTACGAAAACATTATCATCTTCAGTTTTCTATCCATACTTTCCAGACAGGCCTTCGCTTTGTGTGGCGTGCTGCTTACGACAATACGTGGATGTTACTACTACCCTTCGCCCTCCTACGGGACCTCTTTTGATCTCCTACGTTCGTCCTCACCGACCGGTATCATGCCCAACGATCGCTCGTTGGATAAAGTGGCTTCTCGGTCTCGCCGGTATTGACACCTCTTTTGGAGCCCATTCGGTCCGTGGAGCTGCAGCTTCTTCTGCTTTTCTGGCAGGAGGTGCTCTTTCAGACATTTTGTCCTCTGCTGACTAGTCTAGAGAGTCTACTTTCCGTACCTTCTATTTCCGACCGACTTCTCATGCTTTTTTCCCTCTTCTTTCGGGGCGTTAAAATAGCAAAATATGAGGCCTCCTGTCTTGCTATAAAATAAGGGATTATTCTAGTATTAATGACCGAATAATCTAAATTTTATTAAAGACAGGAGGCAAATATTTTTCCCTCCCTCTCTTCTCTAATCCCTTCCCTTGCTTATTATTTTGTGCCATCTATGTTCCACCATGATGTTTCTTTGTTGGTATTATACCTATATGATAGTTAATGAATTTAAATGTAAAGTTATTTACTTATTTTTTTTATTTTCTCCTATGTTCTAATTCTGTGTTTGCTTGCTTGCTTACAACAAGTCATAGACACCATACTTTTCACGATATTTTCTTTTTTTCTAGTGTGATGATTTACCACATAATTTCCTGATTGATTGGTTCTGGCATCCTGAGTTCCGAGGCACGGAAGCTGTTTATTGTGTTTTATTGACTCCTGTCAGATGATTCTGGCCAAATTTGATGGTTCTGCTTACAGTTATTTTTTTCACGAACTGTTTTTTGGTCAGCTGCATCCAAGAAAGAGAAAGTGGGAGGGATTTCATACTGATTTAATAGTGTTATCTCTGTTATGATTGGTTGATTTTGTATTCACTTTATTAACCTCTTCTTTGCTGCTGGGAGGTTTGAGTAAAGAAAGTAAAGCAAAATATTCGCCTCCTGTCTTTAATAAAATTTAGATTATTCGGTCATTAATACTAGAATAATCCCTAATTAGCTTGAAACATTAATTTGCCAGGTTTATCAGGCACAAACCACAAGAACATCACTTGCAGAATCACCATGGTGGATTTTTAGGGTCAAGCAAGTCCTTGGAGATAAGTTGCCTCCCACTAGGGGTTCCCTATATAGAAAGATAGAATGTGTCGGCAGATAAGAACCAATCAGTCCATCTAGTCTGCCCAATTTTTTTTTTGAGTACTTTTATTAGTCCCCCGTTCCCGGTCTTATAGCTAGGATAGCCTTGTGTCTATCCCACGCATGCTTAAAATCCTTGACTGTGTTACTTATGAGATATCTTGCAAGCGTTTGTAGAAAATCCAATCATTCCACATCATGTTGGACAAAGATAGATTATGGACAAGGGTGTATTCACCACTGCAACAGCCTCAGCCATTATACTTTCCAGGGCTCTCTCTCTGCCCTAGCGGTGAGAGACAGTCTGCAACAGCCTCAGCCATGATACTTTCCAGGGCTCTCTCTCTGCCCTAGCGGTGAGAGACAGTCTGCAACAGCCTCAGCCATGATACTTTCCAGGGCTCTGTCTCTGTACTAGCGATGAGAGACAGTCTGCAACAGCCTCAGCCATGATGCTTTCCAGGGCTCTCTCTCTGCACTAGCGATGAGAGACAGTCTGCAACAGCCTTAGCCATGATGCTTTCCAGGGCCTTGTCTCTGCACTAGCGATGAGATACAGTCTGCAACAGCCTCAGCCATGATGCTTTGCAAGGAAGCATCATGGCTGCCTGTCCGAGGATAAGCTTGTATGCAATAAACATGCCAAATTGTCCTCATACTAGGCCCATATATTAGAAAGACAAATGAAACAATGCTTATTAATTAATGCTTAATTAATAGTTTGTTTTCTTTTATGTCAATTATTATTATCACATGGTGACATATTTTAATGTCACAGCAGTCATTCATTGTCACACATCTCGTAGCTTTCTCTTTTTACTCATTTGATCCTTAATTACCTTTGGTGGAGACTCTGTAAGCTTTGTATTTCTCCGATCCCAACCAGCACCATCCAGGAAAAGACCATAAATATATACTCCACCAATATCAGCCGCAGGTGGTCCATTAACATCTTCTTTCATCATTCTCGTTACATCGTTATGCAAAATGACACTGTCAAGGGCCCAACCTTTGGACAGATTCATCCGAGTTGTTTCCTGTCTCATAGCAGTCAAAAAACCCTGTTGCAAAACATGGATATAATAGTAAGTGATTGCCTTTGTATGGTTTAAAAAATTGTGATCTTCAGGCACAGTAAATTAGAAAATATATTGTCTACATATTTTTACTGTCATCATATGTTTAACATGCAGACCACAGATATAAGTGAACAACTTGACAAATTACAAAGCCAGGATTTTCACTAACCTCCTATAAGCCCTTTAATATTCATAATCATTTACCTGCAAAGTTTTAGCTATATTTATCTACGAGGTTTAAATTGAAATACTGAAACTGATAGTCAGAAAATCTCACTAGAATCTACTTTGCCACTCAATATATACTTAGCCACAAGGTTGATTTGAAATGATAAAGCAGATATGCAGGGAATCTCAGAACAATCTTTGGTATTCGGGCATATTGTTATTAGGGAGCAGGGTGGTGATTCTGCAATCTTAATAAACATTTGAGCTGATGAAGTATATATACCAGATCAATAGCTACTATATTGGTAGCACTCATAATACATCAGCTGGTCTATATTCAGAAAGGTAAACCACTATGAAATAGTTTTCCCAGCAAATAGTTGAACACCTATAAAACTGAGGGCCTTGCTTTATATGATCAAGTAATTCATTTTTTACTTTGAGCTCTCTTTTTACTTCACTTTTTTTTTTGATTGTGGATATATTATACATGGTTGTGAATGAACTGATTAAAGGTACATTTTTATTGGTTTGGGAGGTTACCATAATATGTCTTAATTTATTCATTTATAGGTTACCCCTGCTCCAACATTTCCCTTCATTTGTGTCTGGCATTATTATGCCATTCTCTTTCAGTCGGTAATATAAAAGTGACAATCAATTTTCTTAGTTCTCACAATTCATTTTCATGTAACCTTACTATGGTTATGAGGGGGGAAAAAAAAACATTAAAAAAAATGTATTTATAGTGTAATAAAACAAATCCACAGGATAGTCATGTGATGAATATTATGTTTTGTGTTCTACTCAGTCTGAAGAAAATGACATATTCAATCAATCACACTCAATGTGGGTGTAAGTAATAAAGAGGCACACAGTTAATAATTAACACACTGAGGTGTCTTGTTTTTATTCAAAATACCTTGTTCTGGTACTGCAATATTGGGCAAGGAAAGTTTCCATGAGAATAAATGCCACAACTCTTGAATGTAGTTCAACCAAATCGTATAAAGTGTGTTTATTACTTCATAAACCCACCAACCGTTTTTGACACACAGAGCGTCATTCTCAAGGTAAGTAACAAGACACCTCTGTGTGTTAATTATTAACTGTGTTCCTCTCGATTACTTACACCCAGACGGAGTGTAATTGATGGTATGTGTATTTAGAATGTACCATGCATCATTTATAGTACAAAAATGCGTACAATTTTAAAATGGAAACTATGCAGAGTGGGGGATGTGTAAAAATGGTACACAAGGTGATAGCACCTAATAGTGGAGCCATGGCTGAGTGTGCCAAAGTATAAAGCTAATCCCTGATAGGTGTTGGGAGTTTGCATGATGTACACCAGTCCTGCACCCCATGTATAACGATTGGACAACCTACACCAAACAACATTATTAAAAACAGTATTTGGCGCATTATCCGCCACACAAAATGTAAAGAATGTCGGGATGTAAAGAAAAAGGTACAATCACCATTACACATAAGAAACGTTATATATGGATGTTTTTTCTTAAGTTCTGACACTTTAATGCATGGTTTTTTATATACTTGACCCCCAATATCTTTAATAGAGGTGTGAGCTTTCATGTTTTCTCTGTCTGCAAACCTATACACAGCAAGAAAGCAGAAATGGCTCTCACAAAACGGGTTGGCAGTGAAGGAGTGTTTAATGTAAAATACAAATCGTACAAATCATCAGCAGTTGTCAGATATAAGAGAAAGGTTGACGCGTTTCGCGCACCTGGCGCTAAATCATAAAGTATCTGTTCACCCACTTGAGAAGCCTGGATTACTTGTTTTTGTGTCTGCAAACCTAGCCTGCAGTAAGTGTGTCAGAAGCTCCAAAAACCATGCATTCACAGAATGAACAGCCTCACAAATATGTTGGTTCATTGAAATGTACGTAGACCATCTTACTTGTGGATTAAAGAACCCCGTCATCCAGAACTGATTGGGTCTGCCTTCAAATAACCAGCTTCGGAACTGTTGATTTCTTTCCAGGAGTTCAGTAAACCAAAACCCCAAGGTGGCTGAGTCCCAGGATATCTTATTCCAGAGTTTCGGAATTCTAGCATCGTACATGTTATCCAGAGCATCTCGCAAATCTTCTGACATAATAATGGTTCCTATAGAAACAAAGTTTTATTTTATTAACATACAAGCCGATGGATCTTTTAATTTTTTAATAAGAAAACAAATTAAAAACACACAAACTAATCCTAACTTCTGCAGGATTTAGGGAACCTATTATGGTAACTGGAGATTGTGATTTAATCATCTGAAACCAGTTCTTTTTAAAATGAAAGAATAAGAAACTGCACCCCAACCAATTTAGTTTCCCACAGTTCGTCACATTGTACCACAAACCAGCGGACTTCCCCCGTCTGTACTACCCATAGGCTGTACACTGTACCACAGCTGCCATCATTACCGTAAAGCCATGTTCACCACCCCAGCCCCCGCCAGCCACAGCCACCAAGATTGTCTTCATGCTGCCGATAGTATGTTTTTAATTTTAATAAGAAAATTTAAAAAATAATGTGTTTTTGCTAACCTTACAGGGCTTATTAAGGTGTCATGGCTGTGCCATGGTAACTCTGTAGAACAGATCACCTTTGTACTGCTCCTTTGCACTAAACACTACTCCATAATGCAGTACACAAGCGCCTTTAATATATGGTGTTTATTGTGAGTAAGTGGTATACAGGTGATATGTGCTATTAGACTACCAATGTATAGACTTGTGTGCCCAAAACTACTGCCTCTTTGATCTAGCCACAGTACTGCTCTGCTCTTATACACAAACCAAAGTTTTTGTACTTGTATAGAAATTACCATCAAATTTATAAAAGCTTGTATTATTATTTAATTTTGCTAACATATAGGTCAGATCATACACCTTGCTTTCTAGAACTGATAGACTGCTGGGAACTAATTTGTATTAGAATGCCTGGGGATCAGATATCATCCGTGGGTGTTGCTATGTGTGGTGTGTACAGAAATGCTGTGATAAAAATACAGAGGAGATTTACAGTCACTCTGGCCAAAAAACCCCAGTGTGAGTAGTAAACAAAGATCCGGACAGTGCAGTGTGTTATATGTACTCAAGCTAAGATAGTTTAAAATAACAAGCTTCCAGCAAATAGGACCAGGAAACATGATTCATTCCAGTGGGCAGCACTCCCTTTGTGGCCATAACACATACTTAATTCATGAGTCTGTTGTATAATTGTGGGTGCAGGGTAAAAGTATACCAGCTGTTCTTTGTATGGAAGGTTATGGGGGTTCAGTAACTATATCTCATCTTGAGGAATGAGTCACCAAATACTTTCAGAAGTACATCCATTATCATCATCTGACATACCATGGTTACCCAATGAAGAACATATTTAGTAAATCATATAAGTATTAATCCACACATTACAATAACATATCACACAGTGCTAGGCATCTGTTATATTTACTAAAGCTCACCCATGGGTGAAGGAGAGAAAGGAAATTGATCCAAATGTATTTGCTACTTGGTCATTAACCAAGGAAGGCAGGGAGAAGACATGTACAAATACATTTAATGTATGTACAAGTCTAGCTGTACTTTGTGTAGCTATTCAGCTCCACGGGTAGATCTTTATCTGCCAAGTAAACAAAATCTAATTAAAGTCAGTGGAAGTTCCATATGAACCGCCATTGAAGATATATCTTAACCTGGAATGATGGCTTAGTGCCACTGCAGCAAGATATACATTTTCTGCTCTATCTAATGCACTGGATGCTATTTGTTGTTGACCTCTCTCTCTACTCAAAATGTGGCTCCTTTGCAGTTAAGGTTAAACAATGAATATGTATAAAGAGCAATTCTAGGACAAATAAAGGGGATCAATCAGATAATTCAATTATGTAATAATAAATGTATACTTTGATGGTGTAAAGCCATCAGATCTCCAGTTTAAAAGACTGATGTCGTGCATTGTTTTCTTTTTTTAAATTATTATTCCCAATAGTCAATTCCCAACATTATATTCTCATTCTAACATTTAATTTACACTAATAGCTCTTTAGTTACTTTTATATTAGCTAGTAAACCAACAGACATACTTATCAAATATATATACTGTGTGTAAAAATGTAATATTGACTGTTAGTGTCATATCCGTGGAGTATCTTTGACTATTACTTTAATAGAACGGCCAAAAAATAAAAGAGAATTCCTATGTCAACCCCATTTCTCATTATATACTATACAGGCCAAAGGCTAAGGGCATGTATGACTGAAACATACAAGAGTATGTGTGTTTTAAATTCCTGTTAATGCCTGACCTTCACAGGCATCCATGAAGCTATAGCTTTCTGCATAAAGGTGCATGTGCCAGTTGCTGAGGCACATTCTGTCATTACAGCTATCTGTCAATGCTTGCAGCTTGAGTCACAGCTATGGAATGATGTAGCTCAATGCAGGTTAATACTCCTGAAGGTTTCATATCCCTCTCGCTTCAAATATTGTACAGTCTGTACCATACAGAGCTCAAAATAAACCACTTAACAAACACGTATAAAAAAAAACAAACAGAAATATTTTTTTCTTTGTTTAACATAAACTTAATAGCATTTCAACTTTAAACTAACTGTTGGTTGTCTGCATTTTTTATGCTATTTCTTTTTATTAAACCAAAAACCACACACACCATACAGTCGTTTAATCATACAGAAGCGCCTAGAGAGCATCGTTCAGAAGTTGGCTTCCAGGCGCCATGCTCTCTGATTTTCTGTGACCTGGCAGCACTGATTGCTGTGCCACATCTATGATGGTGAAAACATCTCCAGATGGGGAGGAAATGATTTTCTCCTCCATAGTCATTGGTTAGGCTGTGTACGATTAACACGCACACACACCAAGCACAAAGAAAAATCCTTGTCGGATTACAGCTGAGTGGTCTTCTGCCTTATTAGAGAACATGTTGAGGGTTTCTCAATCTTTAAGTCATTACTGTCCAATTGAAAGCACACATACCTGATTGTTGCCCTAATGAGTGTTTCTGCATCCCCTATTCAAGCTGACAAGCTCATGGGTTCTATTGTATTACTAATGAAAGGTATTTCACATATAAAATCCTACACCTTACCATAACTTTGTATGAGATGACTTTAGAAATGTTTGGACAAACCATTTTTTTACTTTTTGACAACCACATATGTTCCATGATGTCATGGCATTTTGGGCCTTGAGGACCACATGACAGCATGGAATGTCAAGTAGTAACGTTGCGTGCTCTTCAGAGTGCAAGCAGTGGCTTTTAAAAGCTATTTTTGCCTGCCCCAGAAATAGCACAGAACAGAAAACATGATTGCTGTAATAGCCAATCACATTGATCACTTGCGTTTAGCTGTAAAATACATTGCCTAGCTTTGACATCTCTAGTCTCTATAAGCCCCACAGCAATCGGAGGGCATAATACTAAGTACAGTATAGGCAGCTTGCCCATGTCACCAAAGCACCCACAACCCACTATATGATATCAAAAACAAATATATATAGGGCTTGGGGTAAAATACAAAAAACTACCTGATATGCCTCAGCATGGTAACAGGCAACAAAGCACTGTAAAATGCTGGTTTGGCTTATCTCTATCCACAAGCTTCTAGTCGTATAACAATACAAATTGGATGTAAGACTTCAGCGCTGGCAGGATAAAAACAGGTCAAGAAAATATGAGGTCCACAGAGCAAATACTGGAAAATAATCCATGTATTTGATATACATCGTGGAGCAGGGTGCCAGCAGGGGAAACGAACCACTAACAACGACTTACCCATTTAGAGCTTACCAAAAAGCTCTTAATGTCAGTAAGGTAATCCTGAAAAAAAAGGTCCACAAAATGTGATGTCCACAGAGAAAATACTGGAGAATGATCCATTTATTTGATATTTATCAAATAAAAGGCAGGGAACAATTAATGCTTTACGTGTTTCGAGTTTATCATAAAGCTCTTAATCATAGGGTTTGGAGTAGGATTACAATGCTGCTAATGGTAATCCTGAAAAAAAGAATGGTTAGGGAAAAGTAATGACAGTTAAACACAAACACCACAGCAATGATAAAATAAAGCCTTACTGTACAGTCCCCAAGGGGTTAAGGTAATACAAGCACAGATTTAACAGTCTATTCATGGGTGCCTCGGCATAGGTGTCATTTATTACTTATTGTATGCTTTCTGGTACACACTTTCTAAATAACTATTTGCACAGTTGTTTTGTTTACACAGTATCAATGATCTCCTTAGGACATTCACTGTGTCTGCCAAGTAAACTTGAGGTGAGTATAACTTGACAGATATGATTCCAAAGTATAAGGACAGGTTAGATTATTGCAAACCAGTGGCAAACATATCCTTATGTAAACTATTATTACTATACTTCATGCTTACTTTAGCATTTAGAATAAACACATAATTGTAGGAATCAATTAACTGAAAACATAAGCATTTTTAATATATTCCTTTACAATACATACAAATTCAAACTGACAAATAAAAAGTAGTAGGTATGAAGTTTTTGGTGGCAATCATGATAGCATACATTGTTAGGGGGAAGTAAGATGAATAATTCAGAGGTCCAGGGCTTATTTAGCTGTCGGGGCAAAATGTATGGTTGTGTGGACAATGCCCTGTCCATGGTGTGGCACTGCCCTATCCATGAAAATGTTAGATGTGAAGAAATTTACAGTACATTCTCTTGGTGATTGAGTTCAGTAGGAAACCCATTTAGCGGCCATTTCAGCCAGATGGACTGGAAGTCTATCAATAACAACAGCCGGGAAAGAAACAGAGCCAGAGTTGATAATGTTTGTCACAGAAATGTTATGTAGTATCTTGAAAATAGTAATGTAAGAGAACAATTTCTTTTCCATTTTGACCTAGTGTTGTTACCAGGAAGTTGTCCATTTTGTTATATAGGTATTGTTTCAAGTTGTGTCTAATTAACATAGTCATAAAAGGCTGTTGAGGAACTATGGAACTTGAAGTTTATCGGCATCAGCAGTGCTGTAGTTGGATGTCTAAGAATTAGATGAAGAAAATAACCTGCATCAGTTTGAGCTATTCCTGATTGTATACCAATCTAAAGTATTTGTAAAAAGAAATCACTGCTCATTTACCAGCACTTATAATGAAATAACTAGGGGCACAAAATGGAATTTGGGGGTCCCATTTGGTGCATGCTCATGCAGTAGTTTTCATTCCTGAACCCCTCCCAAAAGAGACATGATAATCACTATTATGTTGACTTCTCCAAGCATATATGCAGGATAGCTGTATGGTACATGTCCAATGGAGGAAGGGTCCATAAAAAGGAGGTGGGGAACGTTAGGCACCATAGAGACATCTTTAATTGTGTTATGATTCTTTATAGACATTGCCATTTTAAAACAGCTATTTAATCCTGTCAGGTGAAGTGAGTGGCACTTGAAACCTGCCCCTTTTATACATTTTGGCCATCTTACGTGTTATGTATCACATGTTTGGTATCACTGTGAACCAATTCAAATAAGCAAACCACTAATGCTAACAAATTATCACTGAACGTGAATACTTAAAACAATATAATGTATCATTACATTTATTGCCTGCTGGCTCTCCACAGATATTTATTTTGATTTTCAATTTTTTTTATGTGAAATTTAGGATGACCATATGCTGCTTCTCCTACAGGTTGAAAGGCAAAGTTGTGTCTACACGTATAAAGACTATAAAATAAATGTCTATTATGTTTTTATTTTAAGCATTAATATTCCTGTTATATTAAATAAATGTTCAAATTAGCGAATAAAAGCCCAAGAAGAATTTGGAGAGGTCTGCTCTAAAGTATGCCTGTGCTAAAAGGAAACGCCATCTGCTCACTAGCAGCCTGGTTGCCTGGTACATTGGCAGCCTTTACATTCATTTAGACTACTAAAAAAAAAAATCTGCAGATTACCATATGCTCCAGCTGTCCTAAACAGTCACCATTTCCCCACCCTGTTACAACTAATCCGCCTAAGCTTTCTGTGTAGGAGGCAGAGAAATGAAGATCCTCTCTAAAAGAGCTCTTTTCTCTTTTGCATCTGTCAGTGTCATGCCCAGCACCAAGAGAGAAGACCAAAACCTCTTTTAGCAATCCAGGCAATCCAAACATCAGACAGGCCTTCTTAAATGCTGCAGCACTAATACTTCTCTGTATCAGTGAGAGATTAGCTAGTAAACATGTGCTCACATCTTTCAAAAACAAAATTAATTTTTTTTTCTTTCCAAATCAGGCACATCTCATCATACCTGGTACTTGGTAACAAAGATAACCTGGGTCCTGGCTGATACTTTACCCAGAATTCCTGCACTCTTTTCATTACTGTCTAGTTCTTCGTATTTCATAGTCATATTAATTAGGGTTTGCGGAATTAATGGGGTCTGTTCCGCAGTAAGGTAACTGTGGTGGACTAACAACTGTACTGCAAAAAAATTGCCATCAATATCCGAGTTAAAAATTTCACCAACTTGCCTATATTTCCAACTCAGCTACTAGTGCCTGATATTTTCAGTTCAGTTAGTCCACCACTAGATCCCAAGGTGTTTCTCTGGCACAAGATAAAAAAAATACATGTTTTAGATAATCCAGAACGAGAACAATCTTCGCAAATGCAGTTAGAGTATTTAGAAGGGTATTCACAGGTAATGCACTGTAATGGTAGGTTTTAAAGGGTGGTTGAACAAAGAAAATCCACTTCCTTCTAACGCTCAAAAGAGTCTCATGATACTAAGGAAGTCAGGTCATTCCAACGCATTTTGTATTGTTGCCAGACAGCATGCTGTTTATTGAAACATTACAGGGAAACGGATACAGTGACATTGGAGGACACTGTAAACTTCTACAAGTAGTTGCGTACACCTTATACGCATTTTAGCACCCTTAACCATAGGCCAAAAAGAATGGGCCAATTTGTTGAATGCCCTTAATGGGACAGTCAGTGAAAATCTACAGCTTTTGGCAAAAAACACAAAAGCATAACCTGTGGTAATATTCACAGAACAAGGGTATAAGATAAACCATAATAGTGAATTAATATAAGAGGTTATTCTTAAAACTTCATTCAGGAGCAAAGTTCTAAGAGTGGTCTAAACAGCAGGAACATACCATTGGTTTCCATGGTGATTCCCGCCAGGTTTAGAACTTTGCCCCAGCATAGACTTTTACATACAACCCCCAATGCATTTTTACGGCTACAATTTAGTACTACAATATACTTTATCTTATTTCTTTTTTTCCCACTGAGGATTTTGCTTATTTTTTTAAAACATGTCCACATCTATCTTAAATTGCATACGCCAAAATGAACACTAAGAGTGTTTAAGTTTAGTTTTGCAAATATGATTGATAGTTAAATCTACACCCACATTGTTTATTATCATATCCATGCACACACAAAGCAGCTGGGAATTTTCTTTGATTGATGTGACTCAATGATAGTTTTTTCAGACCCCAATACCATAGACACAACAAATAATGACAACAACTCTTCCAGTGCTATGGTCTTATATTTCAATATATATATATATATATATATATATATATATATGTTTTTTCATCTAGGGCAGTGCTCCTCAACCTTTTCTTACCTATAGCATAGCAAAGTTTTTCCAAGAATTACGTGGCACACCACAAGCAAAAATATATAATAAAAGCGAGCATTCTGTTTGATTTGGCCAACAAAATCTAAATCATTTTATTAAACCTTTTTTAAAATAACATACTGATCTTCAGCCTCTTGTATACAGAAGCCTCTGCCCCAGAAATTATCCCAGCACCCAGAACATGCCCCTGCACCCAGATTGCACACCTAGAACTTGCCTTGGCACACAGGGCTTACCCAGATTGTACCCAAGAGTTGCCCCAGCACCCAGGATTTATCCCAGGACCATGATTGGGTTTCTTCTTTTTAAGAATGTAGGAATTCTCCAGGCCAACATCCCTGAACTGAATATGACCATAAATCGGGCTACACTCACTGGAAATCACCAACATTTTGATGCAACTGTTAAAACACTTGTATCACTAAACAAAGCTTAAAAACAAACATATATCTAAAATCCATAACATCTGGTGGTAGCAGACTACAATTAAAAATAGGTTAAACAACCAGTAATATATCCAATATAGCTAATAATGTTGTTCGTGCATTATTTTTTATTTATATGAACTTGGTTTATGTGCTCTGAGAATAGGAATACATTCTGGATGTGTAAAGCTTTATACTATCCAATGAGACGAGTCTATTTTTTAACTCAGAAATGTAAATTTGAACAGATAAAATATTCCGTCCTGCTTTAAAAACCAAGGTTAGAATTGTACAACCATTAAAATCCTCCCCTCTGTACGGAAAGCATCCTATTATTAAGCCTGCTTCAATGATTTCATCCAGCCAAGGCTCATCAGTATGTAAATCCCTTGATAGGAAAGAGAATTGGCAGCTGCACCACTCCTTACAGCGAAGTCAATGCACCCAAATGTTCCAACAGACAAGTTTGGACATTGACACTTATTCCATTCCAAGGAAGTTCTGATAATGGCTGCTCTATGTGGTACAGTAGCACGCCCATATACGGGGATACCATTAATCCCTGCACGTGGGGATTATCTAAAAAACTTTTCTTAAAGGTTCTAAAGAGGGAAAGTAAATTTGTGTGTTTTCCAATATCATAGATTCGGTACATCACACACTGTTGTCAAATAATATGCAGGGAAAGGCACTCCGCTTCTATTTCTGAAGATGTTAATCTGTCTATCTATATACCTTTTCTCTGCTTGTCTATCTACCGTATTTATCGGCGTATAACCATAGGCGTGCGCACGGGGTGTGCCGGGTGTGCCTGGGCACACCCTAATCCGTGCAGGGCCGTCTTTAACGCGGGGCAAACGGGGCAGCTGCCCTGGGCCCATTTACTCCTGGGGGGCCCCAAGGCAGCTGTCCCGTGGGCCCCCAGCCCCTGCTACCGCGTTCACAGCGCATTGCGCTTGTGAACGCTTTTTTCCGGCAAGCCGCATCCGATGGATGCGACGGCCGGAAAAAAAAAAACTAACGCCGGATGTGACGTCGCGTCACATCCGGTTTCGGTTTCTGTTTCCCTCCTCCGTGCAAGAGGGAAGACTGCACGGAGGAGACATCCGGCGGGGGACACGGAGCAGTGAAGTGTAAGTACGGGGGGGGGGGGGGGGGTGTCTGGCTGGCACAATATTCCTGGTATCTGACTGGCACAATATTACTGGGAATCTGATTGGCACAATATTACTGGGAATCTGATTGGCACAATATTACTGGGAATCTGACTGGCACAATATTACTGGGAATCTGATTGGCACAATATTACTGGGAATCTGATTGGCACAATATTACTGGGTATCTGACTGGCAC
This sequence comes from Pelodytes ibericus, assembly GCA_036172795.1. Classification (NCBI taxonomy): domain Eukaryota; kingdom Metazoa; phylum Chordata; class Amphibia; order Anura; family Pelodytidae; genus Pelodytes; species Pelodytes ibericus. The sequence goes on from CM069859.1 coordinate 122,933,685, forward strand.
AATATTACTGGGAATCTGATTGGCACAATATTACTGGGTATCTGACTGGCACAATATTACTGGGTATCTGATTGGCACTATATTACTGGGTATCTGACTGGCACAATATTACTGGGTATCTGATTGGCACTATATTACTGGGTATCTGACTGGCATAATTTTACTGGGAATCTGATTGGCACTATATTACTGGGTATCTGACTGGCACAATATTACTGGGTATCTGATTGGCACTATATTACTGGGTATCTGATTGGCACAATATTACTGGGAATCTGATTGGCACTATATTACTGGGAATCTGATTGGCACTATATTACTGGGTATCTGATTGGCACAATATTACTGGGTATCTGATTGGCACTATATTACTGGGTATCTGATTGGCACAATATTACTGGGTATCTGATTGGCACAATATTACTGGGAATCTGATTGGCACTATATTACTGGGAATCTGATTGGCACTATATTACTGGGTATCTGATTGGCACAATATTACTGGGTATCTGATTGGCACTATATTACTGGGTATCTGACTGGCACAATATTACTGGGTATCTGATTGGCACAATATTACTGGGAATCTGATTGGCACTATATTACTGGGTATCTGACTGGCACAATATTACTGGGTATCTGATTGGCACAATATTACTGGGTATCTGATTGGCACTATATTACTGGGTATCTGATTGGCACTATATTACTGGGCATCTGATTGGCACTATATTACTGGGCATCTGATTGGCACTATATTACTGGGAATCTGATTGGCACTATATTACTGGGTATCTGATTGGCACAATATTACTGGGAATCTGATTGGCACTATATTACTGGGTATCTGACTGGCACAATATTACTGGGTATCTGATTGGCACAATATTACTGGGTATCTGATTGGCACTATATTACTGGGCATCTGATTGGCACTATATTACTGGGCATCTGATTGGCACTATATTCCTGGTATATGATTGGCACAATATTACTGGGCATCTGATTGGCACAATATTACTGGGCATCTGATTGGCACAATATTACTGGGCATCTGATTGGCACTATATTACTGGGTATCTGATTGGCACACTATTACTGGGCATCTGATTGGCACTATATTACTGGGCATCTGATTGGCACTATATTACTGGGTATCTGGCACTATATTACTGGGTATCTGATTGGCACTATATTACTTGGCATCTGACTGGCACTATATTACTGGGTATCTGATTGGCACTATATTACTTGGCATCTGATTGGCACTATATTACTGGGTATCTGGCACTATATTACTGGGTATCTGGCACTATATTACTGGGTATCTGATTGGCACTATATTACTTGGCATCTGACTGTCACTATATTACTGGGTATCTGATTGGCACTATATTACTGGGTATCTGATTGGCACTATATTACTTGGCATCTGATTGGCACTATATTACTGGGTATCTGATTGGCACTATATTACTTGGCATCTGATTGGCACTATATTACTGGGTATCTGACTGGCACTATATTACTTGGCATCTGATTGGCACTATATTACTGGGCATCTGATTGGCACTATATTACCTGGCATCTGATTGGCACTATATTACTGGGCATATGATTGGCACTATATTACTGGGTATCTGATTGGCACTATATTACTGTGTATCTGACTGGCACTATATTACTTGGCATCTGATTGGCACAATATTACTGGGCATCTGATTGGCACTATATTACTGGGCATCTGATTGGCACTATATTACTGGGTATCTGGCACTATATTACTGGGTATCTGATTGGCACTATATTACTTGGCATCTGACTGGCACTATATTACTGGGTATCTGATTGGCACTATATTACTTGGCATCTGATTGGCACTATATTACTGGGTATCTGGCACTATATTACTGGGTATCTGGCACTATATTACTGGGTATCTGATTGGCACTATATTACTTGGCATCTGACTGTCACTATATTACTGGGTATCTGATTGGCACTATATTACTGGGTATCTGATTGGCACTATATTACTTGGCATCTGATTGGCACTATATTACTGGGTATCTGACTGGCACTATATTACTTGGCATCTGATTGGCACTATATTACTGGGCATCTGATTGGCACTATATTACTTGGCATCTGATTGGCACTATATTACTGGGCATATGATTGGCACTATATTACTGGGTATCTGATTGGCACTATATTACTGTGTATCTGACTGGCACTATATTACTTGGCATCTGATTGGCACTATATTACTGGGCATCTGATTGGCACTATATTCCTGGGCTCTGACTGGCACACTATTACAAGCATCTGACTGGCATAATATTACAGGCATCTGACTGGCATAATATTACAGGCATCTGACTGGCACAATATTACAGGCATCTGACTGGCACAATATTCCTGGCCTCTGACTGCACACTATTACAGGCATCTGACTGGCATAATATTACAGGCATCTGACAGGCACCATATTCCTGGGCTCTGACAGGCACAATATTCCTGGTATCTGACTGGCACAATATTATTGGTATCTGACTGGCACAATATTATTGGTATCTGACTGGCACAATATTACTGGCATCTGACTGGCACATTATTACTGGGCTCTGACTGGCACACTATTGCAGGCATCTGACTGGCACAATATTGCAGGCATCTGACTGGCACAATATTACTAGGCTCTGACTGGCACAATATTACTGGGCTCTGACTGGCACAATATTACTGGCATCCGAAAGTTACAATATTACTGGCATCTGAATGGCACAACAATTATGGCATATGTGTGTGTGTGTGTGTGGGGGGGGGGTAACATCGCGATGGATGGCGGGATTGCATGCAGGGGAGGGGGCAGGATCCAGGGGGCCCAAGCAAATGCTTGCCCAGGGTCCAATCACTATTAAAGACGGCCCTGCCTCCGTGCTGCACTGCCGTCTGCCGCCCGAGTTTGTCTCCTAATCCGATCCTTCACTATGCGAGCGGAAGCGCCGCATAGTGAAGGACGGACTTTCTCCTCCCTCAGACCTCCCCTGTAATGTACGCGTTCGCGTACACGCGTTCCGTGACGTCACGCAGAGGCGGAGTCACGGCAACGCAAGGGTGAGGCCCAGCCGCAGTGCCAGAGGAGAGGGTGCAGAGCGGAGCACAGGCACATCGTTTTTTCCCAGGAGGGGTTCTGGGGCGGTCGGCTGGCTGGTAAACTTTAAGTAAGTGTTTTTTTAAGTTAAAAAATGTGAAATGTTTGTTTACATTGCTAAATGCTTAATTAATAAAAAAAAAGTTTTAATACAGTTTTTAAATGTTTGTTTATATTGATAATTATATGAATGCGGGTCTGTATGTAAGTATGCAGAGTGCATTTGTGTATGTGTGTGTGTATAGATATATAGATAGATATATATCTATCTATATATCTATACACACACACGTGTGCGGCGTGTGTGTTTGTGCTTTAGGGTGCACACCCTAATGCAATAGGCTGCGCACGCCTATGCGTATAACACGCACTTTTCTCCCTGAAAATAGGGAGCAAATGATGTGTGCGTGTTATACGCCGATCGGTGGCTGGGGAAAATAAAAAAATCTAAAACTTCCTGCTCTGTCCCCCGGTGCTCTGAAGCTGCGTGGCTGTGAGGGAAGTGTTGTGAGCTCCCCTCCAGCCGCGCGGTCAATAAAGTGTGTTTTTTTTAAATAAACTTTATTGTTCCGCGCGGCTGGAGGGAAGCTCACAACGCTTCCCTCACAGCCACGCACCTTCAAAGCAATGGTAGACGGAGCAGGAAGAAGGTAAGTACTGGGGTCTTGGGAAGGGGGGGAGGAGGGTGGCATACTAAGGGGCAATATCCTGGCATATTACATGGCATATTGGGGGCAATATCCTGGCATATTGGGGGAAATATCCTGGCATATTAAAATGGCATATTGGGGGCAATATCCTGGCATATTGGGGCAATATCATGGCATATTAAATGGCATATTGAGGGCAATATCCTGGCATATTATGGGCAATATCATGGCATATTAAATGGCATATTGGGGGCAATATCCTGGCATATTAAAATGGCATATTGGGGGCAATATCCTGGCATATTAAAATGGCATATTGGGGGCAATATCATGGCATATTAAATGGCATATTGGGGGCAATATCCTGGCATATTAAAATGGCATATTGGGGGCAATATCCTGGCATATTAAAATGGCATATTGGGGGCAATATCCTGGCATATTAAATGGCATATTGGGGGAAATATCCTGGCATATTAAAATGGCATATTGGGGGCAATATCATGGCATATTAAATGGCATATTGGGGGCAATATCCTGGCATATTAAAATGGCATATTGGGGGCAATATCCTGGCATATTAAAATGGCATATTGGGGGCAATATCCTGGCATATTAAAATGGCATATTGGGGGCAATATCCTGGCATATTAAAATGGCATATTGGGGGCAATATCCTGGCATATGGGGGGCAATATCCTGGCATATTAAATGGCATATTGGGATTCAAAGTTCTTTATTTGAAAATTAAGTATTTTTCCTGAAATTTCCTTCTTAAAATGAGGTGCGTGTTATATGCCGGCGCGTGTTATACGCCGATAAATACGGTATATACCTTTATCTGCCTGCCTGTCTATCTATATACCTTTTCTCTGCCTGTCTATCTATATACCTTTATCTACCTGCCTGCCTGCCTGCCTATCTGTCTCTATAATTATCTCTGCTTGTCTATCTATGTGCATTTCTCTGCCTGTCTATCGACCTGAATGCCTGTTTATCTATCTATCTACCTCATTTACAAGCAATTCATTTCTCACCCCCTACTGAACTTATGGATTAAATTTCATTCTAATAAATTAGTTCTATACAAAAATCAAAACAAGGAAGCTATCGATACGCCAAACTTTAAATTAAATATTATTTTGAAGACACTTTCTGGTATAAGAATGCTGTTGTTGGGCATTTTTAGTTTTTAATTACAACATTGCTTATAGTATGATGCTCACATGCATGCCATTTCTGATTCACGTTCATTTGCCTCTGCTTAAATGAAGCTTTAAAAAACAAGGTACAGAGTAGGTACAAAGAGCAGTTATCAAGGCCTGCAAGGGTACTGCAGTGAGACCACCAGAAGCATTACCATAAGCTGTAGTCAAGCAGACAGACGCCCACAGTACTGGGAATGAAGCAGGGTGTTTGGACTTCTTTTAATACAAACTACAGTCAACGATCTGAGTTAGCAAACATGATAATATTCAGCATAACGATTAGTTTTCTCCGCTGGGGACAAAAGAAGTATTGATGACACAGACCTTGACAGTTTCATCTGCAAAATAGCAATCATCCGAGCACATGCATTTGTCAAACTGTTATCATTTCAATCTCCATTATGATTACCACAATTAGATTTCTTATTACAAAGAACATTGATCACATACTTTTTTTCTTTACAATTCATTAGTGAGCAGATAGATTTCAGTTTTATTTAAGGGGCAAATTCATATTAAAATGAAAAATGCATTGCATAGCAGACTAGTATATCAAAACCTCATCTCATTGACATAAATGAACTTGCAGTTACAATGATTATACAGTCACATGAGGGGGCACACTGCTCCCTTGCACTGTACAGAACAGACACTGGCGCACTGCATTATGGGGTGGCATTTAGAGGAAAGTGCAGATCATAGATGAACTGTGCTACCAGGGCTCACATTCCCTCCACTATAGTCAGGCCCGCCATCAGGGGGTGACGGGCGATACTGAAGTCCCGGGTCCGGCGGGAGTTACTTTGGTCGCATTTTTTTTTAAACAAACTTTATTGAAGCCGCCCGGCTGGAGGGGAGCGCAGAACGCTTCCCTCACAGCCGCGAGTGCACAACGCTTCCCTCACAGCCGTTGACCTGCAGAGCAGAGCACCGGGAGACAAAGCAGGAAGGAGGTAAGTACCTTGGAAGGGGGGAGGAGGGTTTGATAACGAGCATACTGAGGGGCAAAATCCTGGCATATTGAGGGGCATAATCCTGGCATATTGGCATTATCCTGGCATATTAATTGGCATTATCCTGGCATATTAACTGCCATTATCCTGGCAAATTAAATGGCTAAATCCTGGCATATTAAATGGCATAATCCTGGCAAATTAAATGGCTAAATCCTGGCATATTAAATGGCATAATCCTGGCATATTGAGGGGCAAAATCCTGGTATATTAATTGGCGAAATCCTGGCATATTAACTGGCAAAATCCTGGCATATTGAGGGGCAAAATCCTTGCATATTGAGGGGCAAAATACTGGCATATTAAATGGTATATTGAGGGGCAAAATACTGGCATAATAAATGGCATATTGAGGGGGAAATCCTGGCATATTAAATGGGAAAAGAATGGCATATTGAGGGGCAAAATACTGGCATATTAAATGGCAAAATAGTGGCATATTGAGGGGCAAAATACTGGCATATTGAATGGCAAAATAGTGGCATATTAAATGGCAAAAGAATGGCATATTGAGGGAAAAATATTACTGCTCCCAACCACCCTCCATATTACATTAGACCGGGATAACATGCTTTTGAGGGTAGGTGGGACAAGTGGGAGATATTTTCAGGGTGGGGGGGGGGAGAAGATTTGATCAGTAAGGGGCACTGAAATTCCTTGTGGCGGCCCTGACTATAGTAAAAGGGACAGGACGCCATTATGGTACACAAGAAGCTAAGAGCAAGAGTAAGGTAAGAGCAAATAAGAACTGAATTAATAAGTATATATTTATTTTTATTAAATAAAAACATTCTGTGGGGGAAAGAGGACAACCATAAGGGGCTCATCTACTTTCTTTTAAAGTTTGTATTCATCTGAAATCCAAGCATGATGGGAATTATTTTGTAGTTACATATAAACATGCTAACCTCCCCTTGTAAAAATACCATAGCTTCTTAATGGGTTATTTGATGTTAATAGGCCTTCATTTGACACCTATACTTATCTGCGCTAGCAATTATTTACTGTAACCAAAAAGTTTAGTTGCATTTAATGATGTACTTTTTTGTGTGACAAAATGCATTTCCTCTCACATTTCTATTTGCATACTGGTAGCCATGGATAACATGACATTGTCAAACAGAGCCTAGAGATTTGTGTCAGGATTAGTAACAAGTGCAACAGCTGCAGCATTTGTACTGTATTACATGACTAATAAACACCCCACTGCATCCACTAACACTGTAACTCTGTGAAAAAAAACCATAAAAGGTTGCTAGGTTCTCAAGATAATCATAATAATTATCTTTGAAAACTAGCAAATTACTAAACATTAGGCACTTTCTATGGCTGACGAGCCTTTCACTGACTAGTTACTATGCAGAAAGAAGAATAAATATGTACCCATACAAAATTTAAGTAAAACATATGAAGCCTACTTATTATTAATGTAGCAATAAATAATATATATATATAGATAATACGTATAAGAGTATTCTCTCCTCAACGCTAAGGAACTCAACCGAAATTTAGATTAGCTTAGATAGCTACAACCTCAGGTAAAAAATACACCAGCTAACACAATGGTTGCATTGGGTCAGGTATATTTTAAAATAATAATTACTGTTTAGTGAAACAAACAATAATGTGGTAACAATGTAATATTCATTAAAGATTTTCATTTATTCATCAATTCTGGAAATGTATTCTACAAAATGTGTATATTTATTGTGAGTTAGAAGGTACTCATATGTATACTTGGAATACTTGGATAATATAGCCTTTTTGTGAGGTATAGAAATGTACTAATACTAGATAACGTGTTACTTATGGAAACATATTAAAAAAAAGATTATGAAAAATACTGCTTTCTGCTGAAATAACAGTACAACAAAATTTAAAACAAAGCAATTCCCAAACCCGGAGTATTCCAGCAGGTGCTGCTCTATAGGCTTAGTGGATTTTTTACTATATTCTTCCTACCTACTGGGAGCTAAATGTGAAACCAATCTACTATTCATCTTTACTATTTCACAGTCTGCAGACAAATGTGAAAATAGGGAGCGCAATGAAACAGCTTAAGTAATAAAGAATGTGGAAAACAATATGTTTAGCTCAGCTTAGTGGGAACTCTTCAAACTGCAACTCATTTTAGCTTTGAGAAACTAAAATAAAGCTTTCTGTGAAGTACTAAGTCCCTCTTTCTGGAATATAAAAGTTCAGATTTGTAGCCTCTGGTAGAATGGATGCTTCATACACTGTTGACCAAACTCTCTGAAATTATCTGTGCAAGTTGCATAAAAAGAGACACTGTATTTACTTTACAATTGTCGGTACAGGCTACAAAGGGTCTGCTTAGCTGGAACTACAGCTGTTATGATGAAATTCAATGTTCACCTCAAAAGTAAATATGCCACTGAGGACAATTTGTTAGTTCAATTAACCATTATTTTTGGTTATTAGCATGTGTATAAGACACAACTGTATACATGATAGATAACAAGACAGACTGAAAGGCAAATAGATAAATGTAGAGTAGACAGGCAGACAGAAAGATGAACAGAAGGCTAGACAGGCAGACAATAAAAAACTATGGGATAGATCATAGCCAGACAGGCACATAGAGAGATGAATGAAGGGCAGACAGACACAGAAAGATGGGTGGAAGAACACACAGGCACACAAAAAGATGGATGGCAGGACAGAGAGGCACACAGAAAGATGGATAGAAGTAACACATTTCAAAATCCTCATGTATTCCGCCAAGCTGCCGCAAAAGTAAATAAAAAAAAAAATGCATAAACATGAAAAAAAAAAAAAAAAATTCAAATTATAACAATATATATATATACATACACACACACATATAATAGATTCCACTTGTGAGTTGTGATATCTTACCGTCAATGGCTAGCTTTAGGTCAGTAAGGGTACTCCTAACCCGTGCTATCACTCGCTGCATCCGATCAATTTCTTGGCGGAGAAAGATATTCATCGGTTGAATTGAGCCCATCTTTTGAAGACGTGCTTTAACCTACCACAAAAAGATGAATAAATACTTACTAATATCTAAACAGGATGCAATATTACTTGATATATACATATTTTATATTGATAATAAAACTGGACTATACTCTTTAGAAGTAGTTCATATTTTGATTTTTAGAGAATTTCCTAAAATGAACTGCAGGCAACATCTTAATGTAGGGTCTAGTTTATATATTTTTAAGAAGAATCATTACTTAGTAATAGCAGTCTTCTTTCACTAGACAAAGGCAATACAGAGTTTAAACATACCTGTCATGCAAAAACATTATATGGTATCACTTTATAGATATTAAAGTTCTACTAATGTCCCACATATTATCCAAAAAATTACAATGGAACTTCTAAATTGGGAAAAGCTGAATTTATCTTTTACAGGTAGGGAAGCTTTAATAAAATAATTTCGCATTCCCTGACTCCTATCCTCCTCACCTCTAAGGATAGACAACTTTTAAAATGTTTCTCTTCATTTGGAAGGAAGGGATCTCCCAAATCAGCCTAACTAGACTACAGCGAACAAAAATGCTGGGCGGCTTAAACATTTAAATCCCATTGGATTACAACTTGGCTGCATTGTCTAGGTACGCAATGGATTCGATTAGGGAAACCACCAAATATACTGATGTTTCCTTGGACCAATCCACAATCAGGATAACCTCACATGACCTGGGATCTATTACCAGAAAAAATGGAATTCAATCCTGCTTTTACCTGTTTAAAACATGCATGCAGTGTTACCATATACCTGAATTCATGTTTGCTTTAGATACGTCTGCACTCAGTTCACTATTTGTACACTTGGTAATAGGTGAACACTATTATTTCAAGGAGTTAAAGCAACAGCACAAACATGTTACACTTCCTGCCTAATACACCAGCAGATAAGCTGTCAGATCAACTGATAGTAATCACATAAGCCTTACAGTTTACACACTAAGGTGAGCTGTGATTGGCTTCCACAGACAGCATCGATATTGCACTCTGTTTTAGAAACAACCTTGCAGCAATTTGCTCTCCCGAGTGACCAGAACCAATCACTGCTCTTAGAACATTGACAGAGAGAAATGTACTCTAGTCAGCAAACTGACCCCATTTGTCAGTTGTTCACTTGTCCCAAGAGATAGACTAAACTGATAACTGTTTCACTTTTGTTTATTGGCTGCACTGATTAACTATTTCACTTGTACTTGTTACTTGGGAAAAACACTACCAGTTTCACCTTGGATATACTTTATTGAGCTGGGCAATGGAAAGTTGTTCAAGAAGATAACTGACTCATACAAACAGAAAAAAATATTGCATATTAAAATAGATTATCAAGGTTATATTAAATAAAAGTCTATAATTGCAGGAAAAGAGGAATTAGCATTAACATTTAGCAAGCATCAAGTTTATGTCCGTCTGCTGTGGATCTAGTTAATTTTTATAATGAAATTTAATAGCATACCTTGCTGGAAAGTGGCAGATAATTTGTTTCCTCCTAAAGTACTTTGCCAACGCATGTGATAGAAAGGGAGTCTAAACTATGCAGACACTGGCACAATGTGTTAGAAAATGACTGGGCGAGAAGTATTGAGAAGGTTATTTACCTTTTAATAACCGTGGTTAAATGTAGGATTTTTTTTTTAACTCAAAGAGAAATGCCTGCAGGCTTGCAAAGTTAGGAATTGGGGGGGTTTCTGAATCTTACATTTTATATTCACTTTAAAGAATCACTAGGTGGGCTAATCACTATAAGGTGAAATTTAATTTCACCAATCAAGCTATACATTGTGCAGGAACAAACCTGGTGAGTTCACTTAAATGTTCCAAATGTTTAGACCACAATTGTAACTTTGCTTTATAATTGAATTTTTATTAATTAACCCACTGTGCCCAGGATCTCAGAGGCAACATGAAAATATTTCCAGATCCTGTGTCAATAATGGTTTCTCAGTACTCCCTGAGTTTTAAAACCAACTCTTTTAAGTAACATGCAACAATCTCTATGTAACCAATAGCATTGTAGATCACTGGGTAAAGGGTAATATCTTGTGTGCCATCAAAGTGACCAGTACTTAAGTGTATCATGCACTAGCTTATGTGGTTTTATTGTATTAATTGGGAGGAGATTAAATTGCACCTCCTCTAACACATTAAGAAAAGGTTTTGGTAGCAGTATAAGCTGCTCTGTGTGCCCACTAGATAGGAGGTGAGAGTAGGTTCTCACCCTATTTAGAGTGTGCCTAGAAGTGGCGGGGGAGATTAATTATGCTTTGGACAATTCATATAACCAAAACCTCTCATTTTTATTATGTTTACATATTTGTTGCTAACTTTATTAGGGTGAGAAGTGCAGACACTTTTTTTTCTTATTATATAAATATATAATTGACAAAAATGTACAAAGTGCAGGAGGTCATCCTCTGAGACTGGAAGAGTAAAGATGTCATAGGCAATGAAGGATTCCTTATGGCAAAGGCAATACTAGTATGGTTCACTGCCAAAAGAGGTAGTGCTATCAAAACACAACTGTTGCCCTCAAAATGGGATTGGATATTTATTTATTGTTAGAAAAGCAGAACACACAGGCAATTATTTAATAAACATTAATATTTATAGCTTGTTGATCTAAGCAAAAATCTTATTGCCTTTTTGGAGTAAAGAAGAGCAAAATTCTAAGAGTTCCCTTCTTTCGGATCAACAGCATGAAGAAGGATAGGTAAAAGGGTTGAACTTGGTGGACTTAGGTCTTTGTTCAGCTTACATTACTATATATTCTACAACTGCAACCCTACATTTGTTGACTCCCTGCTACAAAGCAGTATGGATACACATTTCCCAATAAATTACACCCCATTATAACACTACGGTTGTTATATTGGAGTCTATTAACTAAACTACGTTTTTGAAAAAGGTGGTCAAGTTGGGAGGTTAAGCTGGACTTAGTCTCTACAGTGAACGCACCTTCCCAGCTTCACCACCTTATACTATTCACTAAACTACCTCCATCTCCATCTCAACCTCAACTTGTCAAAGTTCAACTCGACCTCACATAGAATGCATGGAAAATTGATATTCACTAAAAGAGAGGAGCTTCAGTTTTGAGTTGGACTTAATCTCAAATATCGCATCATTCAACTCACCAAATCTGAGTGTGGTGAGTTGCATTTTTTTCAATGGGGGAAGAAATGGCACTTGAGATTTTTGATATTAAGTTTAACTCTATCTCCAAACTAGACCTCAACCTCTGAACTTGACCTCTGATCAGGGGCGTACCTAGAGCATTTGGCACCCGGGGCGGACCCTGAGTGTGGCCCCCCCACCCCCACCCCCATAATAAAAATGCAAGAAAACACTCACAATTTTTTCAATGTACAATTATAGATACCAGGAATAGTGTGCCAGTCAGATACCAGTAATATTGTGCCAGTCAGATACCAGTAATATTGTGCCAGTCAGAGCCCAGTAATAGTGTGCCACTCAGAGCCCAGTAAGTGTGCCACTCAGAGCCCAGTAAGTGTGCCACTCAGAGCCCAGTAAGTGTGCCAGTCAGAGCCCAGTAATAGTGTGCCACTCAAAACCCAGTAATATTGTGCCAGTCAGATACCAGGAATATTGTGCCAGTCAGAGCCAGTATTATTGTGCTAGTCAGAGCCCAGTAATATAGTGCAAGTCAGAGCCCAGTAATAGTGTGCCAGTCAGTGCCCAGTAATAGTGTGCCAGTCAGTGCCCAGGAATATTGTGCCACTCAGAGCCCAGTAATAGTGTGCCAATCAGAGCCCAGTAATAGTGTGCCACTCAGAGCCCAGGAATATTGTGCCAGTCAGATGCCCAGTAATATTGTGCCAGTCAGTGCCCAGGAATATTATGCCAGTCAGATGCCAAGTAATTTTGTGCCAGTCAGTGCCCAGGAATATTATGCCAGTCAGATGCCCAGGAATATTATGCCAGTCAGTGCCCAGGAATATTATGCCAGTCATATGCCCAGTAATATAGTGCCAGTCAGATGCCCAGTAATATAGTGCCAGTCAGAGCCCAGTAATATAGTGCCAGCCAGATGCCCAGTAATATTGTGCCAGTCAGAAGCCCAGTAATATAGTGCCAGTCAGAACCCAGTATTATAGTGCCAGCCAGATGCCCAGTAATATAGTGCCAGTCAGACCCCAGTAATATAGTGCCAGTCAGAGCCCAGTAATATAGTGCCAGCCAGAGCCCAGTAATATAGTGCCACTCAGAGCCCAGTAATATTGTGCCAGCCAGAGCCCAGTAATATAGTGCCACTCAGAGCCCAGTAATATAGTGCCAGTCAGAGCCCAGTAATATTGTGCCAGCCAGAGCCCAGTAATATAGTGCCAGCCAGAGCCCAGTAATATTGTGCCAGCCAGAACCCAGTTATATAGTGCCAGTCAGAGCCCAGTAATATTGTGCCAGCCAGAGCCCAGTAATATAGTGCCACTCAGAGCCCAGTAATATTGTGCCAGCCAGAGCCCCGTAATATAGTGCCACTCAGAGCCCAGTAATATAGTGCCAGTCAGAGCCCAGTAATATTGTGCCAGCCAGAGCCCAGTAATATAGTGCCAGCCAGAGCCCAGTAATATTGTGCCACTGCTCCCCCCCCCCCCCCCCCCCATCACTTACCAAATCTTCTCCCGGACGGACGACTCCTCCGTGCAGTCTTCCCTCCTGCACGGAGGAGGGAAACACAGTCGCCACGTATCGTCCCATCCGGTCGCTGTGATATTTTTTTTTTTCCCCCCACCCGGCGGCCACATCCAGAGGATTCGGCCGCCTGAAAAAGAAAAAAAAAAAAAGGTAAGCAGCGCGGGGGGTGCTGGCAGCACCGGTGGCACCCTCCTAGTCAGTGGCACCCGGGGGGTGCCGGAAGCACCGGTGGCACCCCCTTAGTCAGTGGCAACTGGGGCGGGCGCCCCCCCCGCCCCCTCCTCGGGACGCCACTGCCTCTGATCTCCACATCGACCTATGAACTCAACTGTGACCTCCAAATTGACCTCTTCAGCATACTTCACTCGGGTGAAGAGGGTCAAGTGTGGTCAAGGTTTGGTGGTTGAGATGAGCTCTCATCTTGACCACCCAACTCAAACTTTAGTGAATCGGCCCCTTAACGCATGTGGACGTATATATACGTCCTGAAGAGCATGCTCCTTAGCGCAACGCTACATGTCTGTAGCTATTCCCAGAGGCTGCTTCGGATCCAAAGCAGCCTCTGAGAGTGCCTTCAACCCCCCTTCACCCCCCCCCCCCCGCGTGCATACGATCACCGTGAATGTGATCATATGCACGTTACACACATAGGCAGTGAAAGCTGATCACTGCCTATGTGTGTTAAACTGTTGCAATGATGCCTCAATCATCAACAGGCATCATGCAACACCTTGTGTGCCCCCCTGGGCACCGTGATCAACCGGTGATCGCGGGTGGGTGCTGTAGGAGAGCGACGGAAGAGAGAAAAAAAAATTCTCTTCCGTCGCACTGAAACCGCTACTTGACTGCCCCTAGAGGCAGTTAAGTATATTACAGTTAGAAATAGAAAATTAATTAAATAAATAAATAAAATAAATAAATAAATGGGAAAAGCTAACCCTTGATCTACTAATCCAAGATCTAGGGTTAGGGTCATAATTAGGGTCATAATCAGGTTTACAGGGGGGTTCGGATGATAACAAGGGTTAGATTAAGGGGTGGGGGTAGATTTAGGGTTAGGGTAAATTTAGAGTTGGGGTAAATTTAGGGTTGGGGTTAAAAAGTCACTGAAGAAAATGGTTAGAAAAAAAAACACTAATATTGTTTATTGCCCTATTACTTGAAATAAAACATAGACAAACAAGGAAACATTGGTATTACTAAACTCAGGACAAATATTAGAAATATATACACGGGGTCTTTTTTACAATTTGTAATGGTGTAACATAAAATCAAGGTCAAAGTTAGAAAAAGTGTTTTTTATGGCATATTTTCATCATATTTTATATTTTTTTTAATAGTAAATGATATCATATGATGAAAATAATAGTAACAAATTAAAGCCCTATCCGTCCTTTAAAAAATGATATATAATTTGTGTGGGTGGACTGAACACAAAGAAAGAAATTCACAGTTCAGTAAAAGTATGACAAAAATAATGGAATTCTGGTCTTCAAGGCACATCAAATCAGCATAGCACTCGGTCACTAAGGGGTTAAAAAAATTCCCTGTAAGCAGCCATTTTGCATCATTTTAACTCCACCCACTTAGAACATAATATGCAGTGCAGATTATGTTCATAGATAACTTGTTGGGAGGTGTTTAAAGCAAGCGTCTATATCAGGCATTAAACAATACCCAAAGCATAAGGAGAAATTTTGAAGTGTGGGTTAGGGCTAAGGTCACATGTGGACTTCCGCTTGCCTCCTTGGAAGCTGGTTATACTGATTACACATTGCTAGGATCGTGCTAACATAAAAATGGATTATGTAGGCTATATGGGTCTGAGGCTCTTATTCTTGATTACTTGTCCTGCACCCAGCACAGCTTCCACAATGCTTTGTACACCTATATTTAAATACAATTAATATTTTGTAACAGCATGTGTATTGGGTTTCTTATTTAGCTAATGTACAATATAATCCCTCAGTGCTATAGGGTGGGGAACCATTCTCTTATTTCCATAGTGCTCAGTTAGTGTTGCTAGACTGGAAAACATGTAAACAACAAAAGACATGTAAATAGCAGAGTCATTATCAATACACACACCAAAAAAAGCCAGGGGGCCAGCTTTTCCCCCAGAAATCACACATTCACACTGCTACCACTACTCCAAGGGCTTCTGGGTAGACATATGTCAACAATAATCACCTTTTCAGTGCACCATAACCTATAACCCCCCCCCCCCCCAAAAAAAAACCAAACAAACACAAAACCAGTCCTCTTAACCCCTTTGCGACAAAGGACAAGTCAGGGATGTCCAGCCAACAACTCTGTTGCCGACAAAGGACATGCCTGGCACGTCCTGCGGTTGAACAAGCGTTTTTTGCGATCAACAATCAGGCAGTCAACAACATTGCAATAAAAAAAGACATGTTTAGCTAAAATCTAGGGTTAGGGTTAGAATAATGGTTAGGGTTACAAATAAATTAGGGTTAGCATAAGGGAAAGGGTTAAAATTAAATTAGGGTTAGCATAAGGGAAAGGGTTACAATTAAGTTAAAATTAGAATAAATTAAGGGTTACAATTAAATTAAAATTAGAATAAATTAAGGGTTAGACTTAGGGTCACATTTAGGGTTAGGTTGGGGTCAAAAGATGACTGTAGGGAGAAAAAAAACACTATTTTTGGTTTTTGCCCTATAACTCACAAACAACTGCAGAAAAACATGGAAACAAGCATATTTCTAAACTCGGAATAAAATTTAGAAACTATTTAGATGGGGTCTTTTTTAATGATTGTATTTGTGTAAATTATTTTTTAGGTGAAAGTTAGAAAAAGTGTATTTTGCAAAAAAATTTCATCACATTTTATGATTTCTTTTTGTAGTAAATTATATGATAGGATGAACATAATGGTATCTAATGAAAGCCCTTCTTATGAAGATAATAACAATATATAATTTGTGTGGGTGCAGTATGTGAAAAAGAAGAAAATTACAGCTAAACACAAACACCCCAGAAATGTCAAAACAGCCCTTGTCACCAAGGGAAAGACAAGTTCAAAACACCCCTAAGTGGTTAATGTTGACAATGGGTGTGGTGGCAGTAAGTATAGAGCTACATGTTACTTTTTAAAAGTATATTAAATATAGATTGTTGCCCTTAAATTATTATATTTATTTCTAGTAAAAGTCCACCTGGAAATTGCATCATAATGGGATATCACATTCATTACTATTTTTCATAGTTTAGAAAAGGAAATAGAAATATAGAAGAATGTTCTTTAATTTGACTTCTAAAAACTACTGCATCAAATACTGCATCAGTAGTTCTTTAAGATTTAAATAGTGGAATACTGATGTCACCCCTTCCTTGAACCTCCCTATTTTTGCAACATTGTTCTTGGTGAACATTTACTGGACAATTTAATGATGTTCGATGGACCATCACAGAACTTGCCATGGACTTTGGATTCAAAATGCGGGCTCTTTCATTCCCGCCGAGCAAGGGTTTTGTAAGTGCTGTGCATGCACAAAGATTAGTTAAAATGTGTGCTGACTCAATGTATGAGTGTGAGTGGTCACACCTGTTTGCCAGTAGTTGGGTGAGGGTAAGCCTAGTGGAAAAGAACAAAACAGCCCACTGATTGCAATGGCAGCTTTACAATCTTTAATCGATAAGTAGAGACAGAGTTCCTTTAAAAACCATGCATAATAAAAATCTATTTGTTTTCTGTATATTTGGGAAAAGTTCAAAAATGCCAATCTGCATTTAAATTCTTGCTCTTCTTGTATAAAAGGCAGACTATTCCTGCCACTGATGAACAGTTACTTTCCATCTTAATAATAGGACTTGATTTTAATGTATTCCTTTCAACCCACCTTCACAGTTTGCTCATCTTCATTTTCTGTACCTAATTGCATTTTGCATTTCACATTTCAACATGACAGGCTCCATTTTTTTTTTTGCAGTAATACATTTTTGATCATCAAATTTGTCAAATCCCTCAAAAATATCAAAGGTTGAAAATTAGGGCCCCAGCAAATAGGCCTGATTCTGCTGTGCAAGTCTAGCAAATTAATGTTTACCAAAATATATTAATGTGCTATTGCATCACAGTGTTAAAAAACAATTATAATCATGTTTAACTTTAAATATAAGTTTCCTTGGAAAATGTATTCATTTGTTTATATTCTATTTATTAAAATACAAAAAATATAA
Organism: Pelodytes ibericus; assembly: GCA_036172795.1. NCBI lineage: Eukaryota > Metazoa > Chordata > Amphibia > Anura > Pelodytidae > Pelodytes > Pelodytes ibericus. Next base: position 122,951,584 of record CM069859.1, read on the forward strand.
AGAATATGAACTATATTTCTGTTTCTGTTTTTATGTAACAATGTGTTGAACACTGGCCTCAAGCCACTTTCTTACACTTTGTACCAGCAGCAATGCCAGCTTGGTGGCAACCCAAGCAGAACTATACGGATTAGATTGCCTTGAACGCAATGTTTAATTACTCTCTGTATTCACTAAAGCAGTTGTGGCTACTGTGTGGTATACAATTTTCATTAAATTCAGCAACTTTTGACAGATTTAAGTCACACGTTTTTTTTTTTTAACAGGCCTAATAAGCATTATTCCCATCAGGCCTTTAGGATGTCCTTGATTAATATGTAATTAAGTAATTAGGTATGAGTATCACAAAGCAATGTATAATCATGGATATCATTTTTATTTCAGGCTTTTAAAACTGGATTTGGACTATGCTACAAGCACACTGGTGATCTGTGTCACTTCATTAACTAAACAGTTTTTGTGCTGTGAATGTAGAAAATTAAAAATGAGCTAGTGTATTTATTGTGCTAGGCAAACTGCAAGGGCATAGATTAAGAGTAATGGACTTAATAATGGGAAATGTGTCATTTACATATCAAGTCACAAGGTGATGTCATAAAGAGGAGACACCACCTAATATATGCTTTGGTAGCAGTTCTTCTAAAACAATGTACCATTTGATATGCTCTGCAATTAGAGCATAAACAATGTTTATGGCGCCCCTTCAAGTTAGTAACACTGACTATTTCATATAACTCTGCGCTGCATGGCATATATGTAAAATAATATGAAAGTGGGAAAATAATCTGAGGTATTGTAACCTAATTAAAAGCTTCAGAAATAAGCAGGTTTTTTTTTACTCATTTGACAGTTGAATGCCCCTTGGCTTGTTTCTCAGCAGTAATTGCACCTAATATTTGAATACAGCTGTGAAGTACTTTCTTTTTTTTATGCTGTTTAAGTTGTTTCATGAGGTACTAAAATGTATCTGAAATATTTATGCAAATCCAGGTAATCAAATGTAATTTCAGTCAGCACAACAATAAACCTTCCCTGTTGATATTCATAATAATATATCATATAGTGTGTTATTTAAAAGAATGAACGTCTAAATAAAGAAAAAGAGTGAGGTGATTTTTACAGCTACTCCACAGTACGGTATTTCACATCCACTGCTAAGTCTGTTGTTAAGAACTAAAGGGACATCATGGGTATCAATGCAATTCATCTACTGTCAATCATTTGGTATAGCTTTATATATTTATTATCTTGTTTTGAACTTATCAAGAGTTAAAACAGAATTAACAAGTGAACAGCAAGTGAACTGCAAAAATCAAACATTAATAGCCTATTTGGAAAGAAAATCTTCAAAGCGACTAACTTGTCAAATTATTATTATATATATATATACACTGTGATGTAATGTAAGTCAGCTATTAATGCTTAATTTTGTCAGTTCAGTTGTCAGTTCCCATTTAGTGAATAGGCCCCACAGCCACAGTTATATATTTTTTGTTTTACATGTGGCAAGTACACATTAACAGGATCAAATGCAAGCCTATGAGAATTGACAATCGTAAATCAGTTAAGAATACATAATAATACAGTATCCTATTTTAGTCACAGGCACAAGTTCATCAATGCTTTTTTTTCTCATTCTAATTTCTGAAGTCGCCATGTTTATAAATACAGACCATGTATATTTAAACTTGCAGACTAGAACATGTATTTGCAAATGCTACTCATTTTCTTTATTGTAGAAGAAAGTTATATTTGAGATTGTATGCTTGTGAGCAGACCTCACGTCTGTCTATATTGGCCAAAACTTCTTTGTTTTTCTTGATACCAAGTACTGCACAAACTGTTGCCTCTATATAAATAAAAGTTAATGTTAAAACATGTTTCCTTTATAGCTGCCACAGGCTTATGAGTTTAGTCCCATGCATTACCTTACAAAGCCCTAGACTTCAAGAACAAAAAAAATATGTAAGTGTTACCAAAATACAATGTCAATAAATAAACTATTTGACAGTGGCAGATGCATGTCAACATTTAGTGGCAGTAGTTATATCATTCTCCGGGACTTTGAACAAATGGATAGATGTGAACAGCTGATAGTTTATGGTGTTGCTTCTAATTTGTGTGAATAGTTAAAATAAAGCCTGGGAATAGCAGTGACACATGTGCAGTAAACATATAACGCTCCTGAGTGGTTGTGCTGACCTTTCAAACATATGCACAGTACAGTAACTTGCCTCATGAGGAATGTAGTCCTCTGGTAATTTCTCCAGCATTTCATTGGCCAGACGCTGGACAATAGTTTCTCTCGTCTCTCCTGCACCGCCTCCACTGTCCTTCGGTTGGATATTAACTATTGTGCTCAGTGTTTCATTTGCCATGTTTGTTTGGTAGGTGATGTCTGCATTTGAATGCAATCCAAATACCTATATGAAAACAGTATAGTTGTATTTTATTAGAAAACCGATACAATGTAATGAAGCTGTTCATTATGGGATTGTCTTATATAGGTATAACAATAGCTTGGATAGTCAAATATGAAATACTTTTGAATGAACTATAAAGATGACATGGCTTGGCAGACAGTAAAAATAACAGTTTTCCACTATACCCATCCTTTAGAAATTCAATTATAGTCCTGAACAAAGTGGTGTTAAGCAAGACCTCAGTGTATATGGAAGACAGGGCTGTGGAAGACAGACGTCCCATGGCAGCCAAACTCACCACATAAAGGAAATACAAAACATCATCCCTAAATTAAATGGAAAAGTGTTTTCAATATTTGCAAATGAAGGTTGCATTAGAATAGTTTTTACCTCAGGTGTGTCCACTAATGGCAGTTGCTCTATCTGCTGGAGGAAGTCATCTACTGTTTTGCCTTTTGGAATTCCATAACCTTGATAAAAGCAGAATTTATCGGAAAACATGTGATCTCCAAACCACACTCTAGAAAATGTGTTGAGCAAAGTCTTGTCAAGGTCATCGGTGACACGACCACCATATTGAACTTCTCCCAACATGTAGCGCAAGCAGCTCCAATTCACAGGACGTTTGGTACCAATGTCATCCAAATGGTTCTGGACAAACTGCACACTGGCAGCAAAATCTGCTTGGTTAAACTCGTATGGAATGTTCCAACCTAATGGACCAAACTTTCTTCTCTCCTACAAGAAGAAGACAAAGCAGAAAATCAAACTTGAGACAAACTAATGCCTTTCTGGGAAATACATCTTCATATGTATGTCTAATAATCAATAAAAACTATTTTGGCTGGACATTTATTTTACTGCTCAACACTTTATATACTTTAAAAATAATAATAATTTAGTGCTGTACAATTACATATTGAACCTTTAATCTTAAATCTGACGTGTTTTTGATTCAGTAGTTCAGTATATGTCCAAATATTTATTGAGCAAATATTTTAATGATAAAAATCACGTCCATGTAAAAAAGTACTTTCAAATCTCTTGTAGTGTACTTTAGAGGTATTTAAATGTGAATTTGCCAACTGGGTAGATGACAATCTATGGTTTTCATGGTCAAAATATCCCGAACAGCCTGAACTTCTGATTAGGACCCGATTGGGACCTGTATTTAGGAATATTGAGTAGACACATTTCAGAGATCTGTGAAATTTGTCTAAAGTGCCAACCTGAATCCATTAATCCAATAAGTTATGTTTATCAAAAAAAGACTATAAAAAAAACAACACATTTGTTCAGTCCAAACTTTTTACCTGCACTGTTGTGTGGAGAAATGCTACTCCATATAGCAGGGGCTTCCATTGAGGTACGTTGGTTACATCCATTAGTTCTTGTGAAACACCAGAATAGGTTCGCTTTAACCCAGCTTTAACTCCTGCAGATAGAAAAGGGAGAGTGAAAGAAAGAAAGAAACGGAGAATGACAGAAAGAAAGGAAAGTAGGTCAACTGATATATAGGTTTTGAGCAACCCGAATTCTATTAGTAAGCCCCTTCACATCCCAGCTGTGGGGTGGGGAAAGACTGAAGAATGTATACCGTTATCACCTCGCTGAGACCAACATTATTGTTTTTTACAGTAACTCTTTGTCGGAAGATAGGTCAGGGGATTTTTCTTCTTTTTATGTGCTGTGTTATTTGTTACACTAGTCCAAGTGTAACATACGGTAGTTAACTAACTAGATGGCATGCATTTTTTTGGACTCTATTCCGTAAAATGATATCACTTATCACAGTTTTTTTCTATTGCAGTCTATGCTATTCAATAAACTGATATCCATTAACACCAGAGCCCATAATTCATTAACCCATAGCACACATTTTGGGTGAAAATCCCACTGACTTCCCTATAAAATAAGATGACAATACTAAGTGAAAGATTAACATGTGTAAATGTCGCGCCTGTGGATTTAACCCCTCATTGAGCAGAATGCAAGTTTTATTCCTCTGCCAACTAGCAGAAATGAGAATGTGTTGCTCACTTTTTGTGATTACCGTCACGCATTCTTCAGACACAGAACCAAGGAAGCCACACATAATAATGAACGGGATAAGTGAAAACTATTATTCCTGTAAAATTGTCCTTTCCGAGTTCTTGTTCAATAATAATTGCTCTGTAAAGGTCTATTGTTGTAAGACAGAGGATTCTGATGTAGTGGTAATGTTGGAAATGGCTCCTGTGGTTCAATCCCCTGCTACCTGCTGAAGCTTTTCTGAAAAGCCTGTACATTTCCAAAGCAAACCTTTGGCCTTCTGAATTAGAAATGGAATAGGCTCCAGCAGAGAATAAAACCGAACAAAAGCCTGATTTCTGTATTCTTTCACTTAAACTGTCTATTTCTGAGACAATAAGCACACCTCATTGGCCTAAACAGTGTATGTTCAAGGGGAACACGTATAATGCTAATTAAAGTAGTTAAAGATAATTAACTCATGTAGCAAATATTGGGGTCTATTTAATAACCCGAGTTAATTTATCTCATTTCATTGAAATCCATAGACTGCAATACACACGTTTGAGTTACAAACCAGTAAATAGTGATGTTTTGAGTATAAAGTTCAAATGGACCTCTTACGAAAATATCCACTCCTGTCAATATTCTAGTGGGAATTCAACATTTTCTGTCATGGGCAACTTCAGCTACTAAATATACTAAAATTGGAAATATACAGAGCAAGTTAGCATGTCCCCTGCGCATGGATGACACACACAATGGTGAAGCATTCCATATTTTTAGTCATACAAAATCATCAGTTTCCTAGAATTCATAATTTAGGCACACAGCAAATAATCCAAACTGAAAACACTACAAGACAGTCCAATCAAGAGTGTAAGGCAAGCAGGATATTTGAAAGTACCATTCCTGCCCTCCACCCACAAAAGAGTACATCCAACTTTTTAATGTAGTGGACTGCATATCATGCATATCGGGAGGGGGGGGGGGCACACAAACACTTGAGGACCACATCAGAGCTGTAAACATAATGCCGATAGACCCATTGATTTTTGAATACATATTTACAGTCCTCACAAAATTCCTACCCAATGACAGGAAACAGGAAAAAAAAGTTTTAATAGTAAACATATACAATTAATAAACTACAAGACCTATGTAATGATGCATACCAACTATATGGTGCAGATCTGGGACTAGGACTAGGATGCCCTAATTAATCTAATGACCTATGTTCAGCCCGCAGTCTGCCTGCAAAATCCACAATTGTACTGCATTACATTTTGGGGTTAACAAGCCTTTTAGCTTCTCAAATAATATTCGCCACACCATTGTTCAATGTATTGTGTACTTCTGTTCCTGGTTAAATGCGGTTAATTTAAGCCCGCAATATTAGTCAATCTGAAATCAACATTATTCTTTAAATAACAGATTAAATAAAAGATAATTTTTCAGAAGATATTCCTCAGTATAACCTGCATGGTGTTGAGTTAACACATTTCTACCTCAGGAGTAGGGAATTTACAAAATGGACAGGATATAAAACACAAAGCATAGAACAGCCTGAGGTGTAAAAGTAACCCAGAAATGGTGCACTAGACAGACCCCATATTAATTAGCTGCTGTCAAAATGTATATTAAAGTGTCACAAACTCACAGAGTATTTTACTTGGGAATTACAATGCTACCGTTTATAAATAGAAAAATGACTATGGCTTCCATACTCTACCTTGAGGTGGTTCATTTGTAAATTTTATAGATGACTGGAGTAAATTAATTGGAAACTTGGGGTGTACTTCTGTGGTGATCCAAGTTCTGAACCCATCATGTACGGTTTCAGTCACAGTGATTGTATCCAGTAACTCATCTAGGAAGTCCAGACCCAAATGGCAGTTTTGAAGAAGTAGCCATCCGCCATCTTGCATGGACTGGTTTAGTAATCGTCTAGCATGGACCTCTTGACCCTGGCCCATAGATATAGCTCGGCAAGGTGCATTCTGTCAAAAAGGACAAGACATTACTAGAAGAATAACACAATCGTACAATTCGTACAAAGTTACATTGTTTTTATGACAGACTTGGTGACAGAAAGGTGTCTGTTTTTACAGAACTTTTAGCTTAAGGTCTCTTAATTTAAAAAATATACAATTTGGTAAATATCCTCTTCTTGCTTTCAAGTTTAGACTAAAATCACTGGAAAACAAGAAGTGTTTCAAGACATTTTGTTATCCTTCTCAATTAAAAACTTGTTGGATACAATACATTTTTGAGGGAGCAGAAGCTAGAGTTTGTCTGTATACATGGTATGTCAAGGGGAACAATTTTTCTATAAACAAGTGTATTCAAGCATTCAAAAGAAACACATTATGACATAAGTAAAACACCATGACTATGCATCCATAATGAACACAAAACTACACAAATATCTTCTAGAAAATAAACACACCATAAAAACATTACTTGCAAAGTTTTACATTGCAAAAAAGGTAAAGAAACTTAGAATACACTGAGATCACAAAGAATATATAACCAACAAAACAGTATATCTTCCTAAAGTAGGTGACACATATTTAGCGATTCTACATCATTCTGTCCTTTCACTGAATAATAGTATATACTGTGTGGGATAGATAATTAGCTAATTTACATAGAAATTATGCAGAAAAGACACCTCTGTTATCTGAATACTGAATTAGGTTATTATGTTCAATCTGCATATTCTCCAGTATGACTGCTGATCTTTATTTAGTTGCAGCTCATCTCACTTCTAAGACGATAAAAGGGATTTGCTGTACAAGCGAGACATCTCTTTGGTGAAGAATAACCCACTAACAACGAAAATAACACACTGATTATCACCAATACAATCTGTTTGCAATTATATTAGACTCTGACCAGAATCAGAAACCAACTAGTCAGGGGCAAAATAGCTCTCTGGGATGTTCTGAATTGTTCTGAAATGTTCATTTTAGGCTATCAGCAGTCTTTTATCTTTATTATTATCATATGATTTTTGTACTCCTCTGTAAGCTGGTCAGAACAAACATGAACTGTACAAACCAGAACCGTTTAATTTATCGTGTGGCTAAAATCTATGTGGCAAATATATTTTTAAGGCTATGGATATAGAAAACAATGGTTCATGCCCCCAAACGTCTCCAATTTAGGTGGGGCAGTCCAATGCTCACAGAATTCACTCTCTGGTGTCTTTTGTGTAGAACTAATAACCAGTGCACAGTTTATGTGTAGTAGTTAACCAGTATCTAGGATGCTGATTGGCCAGACATCGGTGCATGTCGAATTGATTTCCCATAAGTCTGCTGGCTTGATCGTGTATGCATATATGCACTGGTATGCTGTATGACAGCGATTATGTTCATGAGCACTAGTGTGTCATGTCACCACCAAGACCATATCTTCTAATTTACCAAATCTCCCCTTTTCCCAAGGCCAGCTTTAGAGATGAAGAAGTCACAACTGATTAAGTCTGTTTTTCCATGTATTTCAACCTCTTTGGCAATTGTTTTTAATGTAATATTGCTGGATGAGATAAAAACAACTCCTGACTATAGACTTATATGAAACAATATCAGGCTTCTGTGGTGACCTGTTTAAAATGTCAGATTTGAGCTTTGCTGTTACAATAGGACAGTGGTTTAACAAAACATGAGGAAACTGACTGAAATGAGCTTAATGACTGAAATGAGCTTATGTCACCAGTTTAACTGGTGACATAGTAGCATGTTTATGCCTATTTAGAAATGTATTGGCTTTGATGGTAGATATATTAATGATAATTAAAGTACAGACATAATTAGCTAAGTGCAATGTGAACAGAATTAATTGAGGAACCTACTAATCAGACCCACGGCACAAAACTGTCTCCGATATAATAAAAAGAAAAATGAAAATGACACTATGGCCTTATGTATTAATTACAGTTGAAGCTTACTGGCATTTTTTAATGTTGTGATTGCTGTGTGCTAGTGCCAGAGATCAGCGTTACTATATGGCAGAGCAAAGTTTATATATCAAAAGTGACATGGTAGGGTATAACCCACTGACTATTACAAGCAGGTGCCCCTTGCATGTCACCCATGTTAACAATCAACATTTATTGCCCTGTATATCATTACTCTGTCCATGGTTATATAAAAAAAATCTCACATCCCAACACACATATTACATACTATATATCCACATGCATGAAGGTCACCACTACTGGTCCCATGAGCAGCACCAACACCACTATTTTAAAAAGCAATAGATGAAGTGTGTTTTAAATTAGAATTTCTATTATATTCATTATTAAGTGTCAGGGAGCTTAGCAGTCTATCAAGGGCATTGGCTGACTGGGCACAAATCAGTAAATGATAAGCAAAGAACTCCTACAGGCTATTTTGTGTGTGTATTTTTTCAGTAACCTCTGAAATGAAATACTCTTACTGAGATAATAACCGGTGGTCTCTACAGCCCCTGACACTAATGGCGAATGCTAATTACATATCTCCCAACTTTGCCCCCCGGCGAATGGGGATGCCAGGGGCGTAGTCTGGGGAGAGGGCGTGACACGGGGGACGGAGTCTGGGGAGGGGATATCAGTGTTACCGCTCACGTGTGGTAACAATGTCATCCATTTTTGATCTTGGCTTCTGAAGCCAGGATCGCTACTGCACATGCGCACAATGCTGAGCATGTCCAGTAAGCATTCTCTGGTGCCTGGGACACCGGAGAATGCTAACAGGACTGCTCTGAGTACCGCTGTCCCACTGAGCTCTACCTCTGTCCTGAAAAGCGGGACAGAGGTAGAGCGCGGCAGGACAGGGGGGCATACCTCCCAAAATCAGGACTTTGTGAAGTATGTAATTATAATGCAGTGTTAGGTCACACTGAGGTAAGGCAGGCATGTAAAATGTCCTTGAACTACAACTTTATAGGCCTGAAGCTAAATATTTTAGCTTTAGCCCAGTATCTGAGTGTGTATTTTAGAAATTAGACTCCAGTGTGTGTGCATGGAACTGCTAAATGTCTTAAAAATACCATGCTACACCATGACATCAGTGGGACAACCCTGCAGAAGAAAAGCAGGTTTTGAGGTAAAGTGAAAATGAAACAAAACTGACTCAACTACTTCCTCTATTTTCTAGAATTTTTGTCCACTACTTTTTGGTGATTCTCTAATTAATTATCCATGTCAAAAATAGGCCTACCTTTCTTGATGCTTAATACTTCATGTCACAAACTGTAAAAATGAACCATAAAGGTTTTATGGAAAATGTCTGAAGAACAAATTATAATGAATGTTTTGATTCTCTATTTGTAATTCAGAATCTATTTGTTCTATTTAAAATAAAAATTCTCCAGTTGCATTAAAGAGAGGTACATATACTGGAACTGATTAAAAATTGCCCTGAAGCGATCTATTATTTTGCATGTGAATAGTGAACAGATAAATGAATAGCTCATAAAATGCTATAGTACATCTGAAAATGATTAGCAACACTCTGTCTGCATTACAATTAGGAGGGAAAAACATTTTCCCAGGATGCGGTAGCTGTGCTAGTTACCGCCACTATATATACTTCAATCAATCAATTGCAAGGTGTACTGCTCTGATGATGTGTGAATTGATGCCTGATCTTTCAATAAACCTTTGTTACCTTTTTAACTGGGCTAGACATCATGTCGCAGGTTGCTGTGCAGACAAAAATTATTTATATTTGAGTTATGTTTACAGAGAGGTGCCAAAAGTCATGCTTATCCTGTTAAGGTGAAATGTTACCTGTGTGTATAGTTGGAGGTGACTGAGAACTATTATGAGAATCTTTAATAATTACAAATAAGCAATATGGGAATGAAATATATTGTATGTATTTTACTCAACTGGAGCTGTGGTGACAAGCTAATGGTTCAGATCCAAATAGTGTAATGATTTATAATAAGGAAGTCTATAGACTATTAGACCTGTAGTCATATGTTATGCAAATGTTCTATGGAGGCACATGTGACTTCTAGGCCTTCAGGTGATAGGCAGTGACATACATGAAAAAAAAACTGGAGCAATAACTGTACCTTGGATTTGGCTAGACGTTCAATATTCTCAGTAGGGTCAGATCCCATTGATAAAAAGCAAACCAACGGAGTCCTACAATTACTTTCAAGCCACATCGACTCCATGTCCAAGATGAAACCTTCAGCAAATTTTACACCTAGAGATTCAGCTATGTAATGGCGAGCCTAGAAATAAAATAAATAACACATTTGTAATAAAAATACATGACTTGTTTGTAGATCTTAATCTTGATTCTATAGCTTTTTGGGTGTTATTCAAGATAGTGCAAACAAGGAGTTGACTGCTATACATACGACTGCTATACATACGACTGCTATATATACGACATTCACCTTCATTGATTTGCATTCTGGTTCCGTTCTGTTCAGATTTATACTAATCTAAGTAGAGGGACTCTGAAGAGAGCCGAGGTGAATGCAAAAGCATGATATCGTTACAATAAAATAATAAATTCAGCTGTAGGACATGGATCTCAGGAATAAGAAATGATCCAAAGGACCTTAAAACAAGGCGGTAATGTGGAGTTAGGGGTTTCACTCAGCAACTCTACATTAGTCACCTATCGTCACTGGAACAGCCATTCCCATCATGTTCAGCCAAGAGAATGGCAGGCTGAGGACAATGGGAACACTATGTCCCCCAACATGTACATATGTTCAGCCAGACAAATTCTTTGTTGTTCATCTTCTTGCCCTGAACCGGCACAGGTTGCAGGATGCAAGAAGAGTGTAGCTTAGTTTCCTCACTGATCATGATAAACATCATGAGCTCTATTAAATGATTTAATACAGAAAAAAGCAAGTTAGCATAAATACTTGACTAACTGTTTTCATGTGAATTAGGAGTTTAATATCAGTCACTAATGAATTCTGCATGGAAAGGGAAAAAAGGCTGAACAGCGGGAAGCAACATTCATGAGTGGATTAATTAAACCAATAAACGACTGCCTTAATTCCAAAAAAACATCTTGCTGGGTGGAACGTTCCCTACACACTTTCATAGCAGATGGCATTCATACGGCATATTTAATGGCAGCACTATCTTCATAGACTAAATATAGATACTAGCAGAATTACTCTATAATTGTGTTGAAAAATGCTGTGTATAATGTCAAACATGTTACAGAGTGTTTTTGAAGAACATCAGTAACAATTATTATTTTTCAATTACTAACCTACAAGCTTGAACAACAATGATATCCTTCCATAAAGTGTTTGGAAAAATGTATCGAAACTGACAGAAAAAGTTGGAAATAAGAGATTTCCAAGAAAATATGAATGTATTTCATGTATGGCAGGATGAGGAGTGACAGACAAGAAAAAATATATTTTTATTGGTAATGCATGAAAATCCAAGCAAAATGTATTTTTTAAATAATCCTAAATTAAGTATCTGTTACCTGTGCAATAGTCCGATCGGGACACCAGCTTCGAATGAGCAGAAGTTTTCTGAAAGTATCCAGCAAATTATCATATCCCTCTGGTAGAGGAGTCTCTTCAGGGGCATCCATATCAAACCAACTCTTCCAGGCTTTCTCATTTCTTGCCACTTGCCCCAGGAGATTATTAAATAGAGGCAGATTGGATAACTGTACAAGGTTGAGCCAAGTCATGTCAAGTATCCATTTCTTTGGCTTTGGTTCAACTGAATTAAGATCTAGAGTTGCACCTCCTATTAGGGGGAAAAATACAATTTATGGTTTTTCATTCATAATATAACTTTTTTTTATCATCAAAAATTCATTTTAAATGTGTATTCTGGCTGCATAATAAAAACCACTGATTTCATTGAAAGTACCACAGGAAGTAAACAGACAATGTGACATTTACCTTCTGCCCTGCTAATTATGAACCACAGATTTTTTATTTAATTTATAAGAATTCTTTAGAAGAAATACACATGGCAAACATTACCTTTGATGAGTGTTTGGAATTCATTATGTGAAATCTTTTTCGCTTGCAAGTCTATCTTTAATGCAACAAGCAATGTAAAGAGGAACTTGTGATCCTCGTATAAGCCACGTGCTGTGTACTTGAACACCTCGTAGGTCAGATACTCAATGATGTTGGCAATTCTTTTGGATGTGAGTTGAGATTTCGCAGATCTTTCCATTGACATGTCAAAAATGCCTAGAAACTGGCGAAGTGATGTCTGATACATTACATTAACCAAGCTCATCTCCACAATAAGGAAGTAAAGGATGCTGCCACGTGTGGCTACGGGACGGTATTCCTCACGAGCTGTATTAATTTTCAACTCCGTTTCTGCTGCAACCGTCAGTTTTTCACTGACCTTGAAAATAAAACATACCACGCATATATTATTTTTATAAAAATGAATTACAACAAAGCAAGGTTCTGTTTTTAGAACTTTTAAGAACCCTAGGCTATTGGTCCCTCACTGTAGTAACTAGGCAACTCAATTAACCCTTTCTTTGTTGAGGAATGCAACCTGTTGCTGCACTGATTTGGATGTCGGATCCCCTCTGGAGCTACTTATATTTTCTAAACACATGACGGACTCTAGTTAAATTGACCAAAATTGAAGTCTCCAATACACAATATACAAAATTTGCTGGTAATAACATCCAAAATACTTATTTTGAATTACAGTTTAGTGCAGGAAATAGCTCACAGTTAAAATTGTTTGACCAGTTAAGTCCTCCCCCCCCCCTTTTTTTTCACATAAGATATCAGGGTATGCCCAAACAGCCATGGGTCCCTGGCTTGCTGCACCTAGCGGGACATCAGTATAAATCATAAGGCCCCACGACAGTACAACACTGAGATAATAACCTGTGGAGTCTCCTGCTTATAACATCACCTGTGGCATAATATTCAAATTACACATCACCCACTGAAAAGCAGTTCACTTGGATGTCAAGTCACAGGTGATGTCATAAGCAGGATACTCCACAAACAAATTAAACAGAATTTGTTCTCCTAATTTAGGCATGTGCTTGACATTCTGCTAACACAATTTATAGATCATTTTCAGTCATTTTATATTCTCTACAATCACAGTATAAGCAAAGTTTTGAAATGCGGTTACCTTCTAAGGCTATTTATCTGAACAAGGTAGTCTACGAGAATGTTTTAATTAGTCAATTAATGACACACCTTTGTTCAAGAAAATATTCAATAAAGCTTATAGAACAAAACTTAATGATTTTACAAGTTTGTGTGTTGAACAGTTATTTCTAATACTTAATATACCAACGCTAATGCACATATTTTTAAAACAACGCTAACCAATTTTGTTTCATGGTTTTGCCTGTGCTATAGGCGTAACCAATACAATATATGTGGAACATGAACTCATTCACTAGCACTGTGTATAATTCAAAGGATCGGGCATTGCATTCAATGATTTATGATTTAGCCTGGACTCATTCATAACTGCTATTATAATTAGCGTCTCACAGGGGCGAGAGCCCTCTGGCACTGAGAAAGTTAAATGTATTCATATAATAGTACTTCATTATAACTTTCATACATGGTTATTTTGTATGATGACATTTTATGAAATCATCACAGAAATCGCAGTACCTCCTCTGATGTTGATTTTGTTATCCTGAGAACTTCGATCAGGGATTCATCCTCTACTAATGAACCCTGGGTACTGGTCAGGCGGTACAGGAGATTGTCCTCAAGTTCTTTTGTCTTCCTCTTGTTCGAAGTCACCTCTTCCATTAATTTAACTCTTTCAGCCTCCAGTTCCTAGAAAACATTTTTTAATGAAAATAATTTCAAATATTTAGTTAAAGCGAATACAAGGAAAACATGTACCGTCTCTTTATCTCAGTTCACGAGGGACTAAATCCTACATAGCTTTAATCAGACAGAAGGTATTTTGTCCTATTATGCATAAATAAAGATTAAGGAGGTTCTATATGATGGGGCATGGAGCACAGAAAACAGGATAACTGACCATCCTGCTGCATCTTTGGGGTAGTGCACACAGCCAATAGCCAGCTGGACGTAGGTAGATGCTCTCCTTCGAGCTGGATGAAGGTAGAGCATGTGACACACCGACAAACAATCATTGCTGCCATTTCACAAAGCTGCATGAACTTAAACCACCTTGCACTCTAAACCATATAATATTTTTTGGTAAATTATTTGTAGAATAAAAATAATAATAAATGTTAAATGGTACTTAGTAAAAATGAATGTTTAAATACTATGTTATATGAGAATGGTAAATTAATTGGCCTGCAAAATTGGGAGAGGTCAGAGGACCTCCCACTTGCAATGCTCTGTCTTGATGCTGATCTGTTGAACACACCTATTTCTCTCTCACTCATAACATTTTTCTTTTCCTACATGTTTTCCTACAGTACTGCTGGGTATGGCACACCACAAACAAGTGTTCATTATAGCTTCATGGTGAATCTGCCCTAAGTTTCACACCCATAGACCATGAACACAATTACAATGGATCAATGAAGCATGAACTTCAGCATGAAACAAATTGTTAATAAACCACATTTCTACCCCAAAAACATGGTTACACTACTATCAGGAGGAGCATTTGAGAGATTCATGTAACAATCTTCTAAAAACAAGAACTGCATGTTTAAAATATATAACGTATCAGAACATATTTCTTTCCACTGCAAGAGAGACATGCATCATTTTTATCTGAAGGAGCAAACTAAACGTATCATTATGTAAACCTACTTAAGAAAGTACTATGTTTTATGAATCAAGAATTTAGGACAATGTTATTGGTTTTACAGTTTTTATCAAAATAATGTAACTAACCATAAGTCAGCTTGGCACAACTGACAATGTTATTTACATGCAAAATAAACGTGCTTTGTCCTATTAATTTATGTGGAGAGATATTTCTATAAAGTATTCTTGTCTTATCTATCTGTAATTGGTGGTACATGTAATGTTCTTGTGGAGTCATACAGCGTGGACTAAGTAGTCCATGTAGCGAGAGAGGCAAGTGCAAAAATATCCATGAGGTTGTTATATCCCCTCTTCCTCCTATCTCTTGGATATATGCACAAGGGGTTAATTCTTATTTATAAGGATAAATATAGCATAAAATGATGTTTCCTTAAACACATAAATAGTTTGTGCGAGGAGACTAAATGAGAATAGGAGAAAAATTACAGATAAAAATACAACAAAAAAAAGTTATTGTCCTTAAGGAGTTAATCGCTTTAGCCAGTTTTGCTGATGTCTCAACCAACTAGCAAAGGACTGCATGACATGAGGAACTACAACTAAATTGATAAGTGCACTGCAAAAATCGGGCTTTAATAGTTAATAGGCCGCATAGCAAGGATGTCCACCCCCTGTATCCCAGCACACACTGTACTTGATTATTTTCCTGTATAGAGCAGTGTTTCTCAGCTGGTGGGTCCTGACCTGGTGTGGAGTGGTTCACAGATATGTGCTTAGGCTTCATCAAAAAGTCTAACTTTTGATTTGGGGGAGGAACGATGATTCAGTGATGTTCCAAGGAATGGATGGAGTTCTTTCAATGCTTTACATCCTATGACAATGATGGCGAATCTTTGGCACAGGTGTCACCTGTAGCACTGGAGAGCCTCTGAGGTACCACTTAGCATCTAAGTGCACCATCATCATACATAAAAGTACATGGAGCACAAGGGGGACACTGAGATGGGGCAACAAAAGGAAAGGGAACAATAACAGAGAGAGGGGGAAACTAAATAAAATCATCAGTCATCAATGGATATGGGAGAGGGGAGCATACTTTCAGGGAAAATGGCACTTTGACATCTTTAAATTGGTATTGTACAGAACAATGGGCTCTCGGACTTAAAAACATTTGCCATCACTGGCCTAGGCTGCGGTTAAGAATGACCATGGTCGTTTTTATGTCAATAAATGAAAATGGGCGAATAAGATTAATAGGGCTAAACGTTTTTATACGATTTCATCCCATGCAAATACACTGTAACTATAAATCCTATAAATACCCAAAGGTCAGTTTATAATAGGCCTGAAACTGCACAGTTTCATAGCTCCAGTAAAAAGAATATGGATTGTATTGCCAGAAGCACTGAACATTACTAAGAAATAAGTGGGCAGATGGAGCACCATGGTACACTTTGATCCTTTCCAATTGTTCTGTTACAGAGACAAATCTTTACTGCATTGCAATGCAATGGTGAAATGAGAATGGAAATAAATACTCAAACACATCTTCCCGCAAGCTTTCTGAATGTGTAAAAAATAAGCTTTTATTTGGAAAACATTATTTATAGATCAACAATTATTTTGCCTTCCAGAACAGCAAATGCTGGCACAGATTGTTACTATTATTTTAGTCATCTTTTTAACTGGCCAAGTTACTCTCGGAATATGTTGTACATACAATGAAGTGAAAAACATGGGGCAAATTTTGTAATATGGCTAAACTGATTAATCAAGTGTTAAACCTCAGGAAATTATGGGTGATTCTATTCCTGAGATGTATATTTTGTCTACTCCCTCAGCATCAGTTTCTGTTCTGTCATCAAACTTTTGTATTGTATTTATTTTCTGTATATAAGCGAGTCAGTTAGTTCTTTCTGGCTAGTCTTCTTCTTGTGGTTACCAAGATGTAGGGACAAGGTGCAGCAACCTTCTCCTTTTCTACATCAAGATGAGGAAATAGCCAACCACCCTGAAGATGGAAGATGGAACCAGGACCACTTCCCTGCTTTGGTAACAATACAATGAAGTAAATGTGTCTGTCTAAATAAACACGAGTTTGTGTTATTAGGACAGGTTAGACCTCTTGTAAAACATTTGTATATTGCCTAGGCATCCTACTGTGGTCCTCCAGCAGTTTTTAGACTAGCTCAGCAGCAGTTGGAGGGCCACAGTTGGACACCTGGGGTCTAGTGTCATGTCCTAAAAAAGATACAATGCAAACCTAGGACATACTATAATCGGCTATGGTGAAGACCTTCATTTTATCATTACAAAATCAATCTTATATCCATAGTAAATTCTGTAAGAGACCACTTATTTTTCTCATTTATTATTCCTGGTAGATGTTAATATCTTATCCAAAAGTAAACTAAAACTTGACCCAAGACTCTAAATAAAAATATTCCCAAGGGACATGTTCTCACCTGCTTCTCAGTAAGAATGACACGTCCAAGTAGCTGATCTTCCAAACCTTTCATGGTTACTGTGAAATCAATCACCGCTGTCTTCGCGCTGATCTCAGGTGTGTACGCTGGGTTTGCCAGTTTTGTGGTAATGTAAAGAGTGAAACCTTTCATTACATCTACCTCTTTATCTCCAACTTTTACCTGTAATAAAAGCAAGGAATCAGTAGTGCACAATACTGCTCTTTCATACTGTAATGCAAATGTGTGACATATTTCATGGAGATAGGGGCTTTCCAATAACCCATTTTAAAAGTTCCACCTACAATGTCTGGAAATTTAAAGTAAATAATAAAGAAAAGAAGATTTCTTATACATTTTTTCCTCACCTCTTCTTCTAAAATCTGCATATAACGTGTAATAGTTACATTACTATAGCAAAAGTCCTGCCTATCATCCAAAGCCCTCCTTCTTGTGTTATATTTTGGCATGCCAAGCTGGCTGGAACTACACCCAATGCATTCTATGCAACTGAACTCAACAGAGAGATCAATTCCACAGTAATAGCTAATGATAACACTTTTTTAGAGGGGAGAATGAAAACTGCTGCAGAGGAAGCTAGCCTGCCTCCCGTGTACTTCCTCTCACTGAATGATTAAAATTAAGTTTTAATCATTTTCAGTATTAAGATATACAGGCACCAATAGATGCTGACACATTTTGAAAAAGAGAAACAAACATGAATATTTAATGGTCACAAGTTTTCAAACTGTTAATTATAATGAAAATATCCAAATCGGCTTACTTTAAAGGTTGATCCAGATTTGATAAAATTCTTCTCCAGAACATTGTCGAGTGCAGGATCCAGTTCCTCTCCCACATCTTCTATCATGAGAGGTCTTCCTAAAGAAAGGCTGTCTTCCAGATGACTTCTAAAATACTTGTGATTTAGCGATGTTACCTACAAATATAATTTACAGCAATTAAAAATGTGTTAGTTAACAAAAAAGAAGACATTTAGTAAAGCCCAAACTCTTAAGAGTGGTACCAAGGCATAAAATCCCCCACCTCTAAACATAAATATCTTTAAGGAGGGGCTAAAAGCTGACAGGTATGGTTCAAAGAGAAATGTAAATGAGGTAGATTATGCACAAAGTGAGTAGACACTAAGTCCCACATGACCTTTTCGTATACAATGCCGGCTTAATCTGCCTGATGGTCAATCTTGCTCTGTCGAGAGTCTATCCCATATACAAACTTGTACGCTGTTGCATTTTAATATAAACACACATAATGTGTCAACAGATAGGAATCCTTCAGCTGATCTAGTCTTCCCATATTTCTACCTGTGGTAAAATTCTAATACCTTAATGGTTATACCATTTTAAAGGGGACTGCACTTTCTGAACATATTGGTGAGGTCACTGCACACACTCCCACAACTTCCAATGCGCCATTCCAGAATGGCTTGTGAATGGTATTTGTGAGCCCACCTCTATGCTAGAAAACTCCCCTTTCCCTCAGAAATCCTAAACTTGCAGTGCTACCACCACTGCAAGGGTTTCTGGGTAGCCATATGCAAATACAATGATCACATTTTTGCCTCTATATCCACTTTATCCATGGACCCCTTGGAGCAAATGCCCACTGTACAAGACAGCTTTCAACAATAGCCCAGAACAAAAGTCCAAAGCCAGATAACCACTCATGGATAGCTGTTTCATTAATGAAACTTGTCAGAATTAGTTTGGTTACTGGCTTTGTTCTTGAGGGTTGCAGCAGTATGAGAAGCACAACACAATGTGTGGATTGTATTTTTGATCAATATCTCCATTCACAATATGAATAATGTTTAGGAGCACATTTCTATTAAATGCATCCCAAAAATGTTTGAATTGTATTGAACATTATTTAAATATGATTTAAATAACAAAAGACCAAGGTCTGTAACATCCCAGAGCGCAGCACTACTGTTTTTAAAACAAATCAGTTTCCAATTTCAAAAAACTGTACAAAACAATTACCATATGTCACTAAAACATCAAGTAAAAAATGTTTTGATGCTGAGTTTTATTTAGAAAGCCAGTGACAACAGGAGCAAGTTTTTCCTTAAAAGGTAGCAAGTAGGGTATGACTAACTGTGGCATCTTAATGGGCAAATTGGCTGTGGCATCTTAATGGCACAATAATACTGGCATCCTAATGGGCAAGTTGGCTGTGGCATCTTAATGGCACAATAATACTGGCATCTGAATGGCACAATAACACTGGCATATTAATGGCAAAATACTACTGGCATATTAATGGGCAAATTGGCGGTGGCATATTTAATGGACAAACAGTGGCATATTTTAATTGCCAATTAACATATGCAACAGCCAGTTTGGCTAAGTGATGCTATGGTATGTTCTGTGGTGGTGGTGGGGGGGGGGATAACATGCACTATGGGGGGGGGGGGGAAATAACATGTACTATAGGGGAAAGTGACAATGTTGCTTTTTCTCGAGGGGCAGTTCTGTGGGACAAAGTGACACTGTGGTATGTTCTGTGGGGCAAAACAGTTGAATATAATATGAAGTTCATATAAGTATAAATGCAACTAGTGAGAGAGAGATGTGTATTGATATTTATAAATATATATGAACATGCTTTGTAATATCTGTGTATACTCTTGTTATTTAAGCAATGAGTAGTTTTATTGCAGTGTTCCATAGTAAGAAGGTATACATATTGCAGCCATATATACACATTTTGATCCATATATACAGTTTATACACTGCAATAAAAGTACTCACTGCATTAAAAGTCCAATTATGTGTGTGCTTATTTCTTTTTTTTTTGTGTTTGTGTGTGTGTGTGTGTGTGGGGGGGGGGGGGATATTGCCATAGAGGGCATGATTGCATGCCAGGGAGGGGGGCAGGTTCCAAGAGGCCCAAGCAAATGCTTGCCCTGGGTCCAATCAATATTAATATACGGCCCTGAGGCAGCTGATAAGTACTCGTGTGTCATTAGAACTGGGAATATACACTGCTTCTCACAACAAAAATTTAAAAGTAACCATTTAATAGTCAGAGTAACATTCGTGAAATATTAGATGTCATCATTTATTACTTATTAATGATTATGAAGGAAGGGGCTGGAGCCACCTTGTGTGTCTGACAGTCACTTGTGTGCCCACTTCAGATAAAACTTGACCGCCCTGATTTAATAAAAACGTTCTGAACCTTACTATTATAGGACAAGAAAGTTAAAACTTCATGAGAACACAGAATTTCGAGATGTGTGTCTAGACAATAGAAATCTTAATATAGCTGGCTGCAAGGCTTGGCTAAGCATCCAAACCGTGCTTAAGTTTTAACTGTATATGACTTCATTATATGTGTTGTAACAAAGAAAAAGATAAATAAAATTATAATTGGAATTTCATGTTTATTACCTCCCACTGGATTTATTAGCAACATATGGGCCATCACCATTTAACTTTAATTACCACGCTGTGGGCATGCAATTTGTAAATGTAGAATAAGTATGTTCATAAAGAAATGCGAGAAAAGAAAGATAAATACAAAAGAGGGTAGCTATTGTTGCATGGAAATCCGGACAACAAAAGCGTATTACCTGTTAAGTATTGTGCACAGTGATTGCTGATAAAAGTGGGGGTGGCAACAAAAAATATAAAATATAAAAATAAAGTTTTATTAAGGCAAGAAGCATTCACTGTTTACAGATATTAATGTTTAACCTGAGTGTAAGACTTGGCTCTGTGACATTTTCTCCGCTAACTGGTCTATCAGTGCATCAGTCATGTATAGCACACAAATACATGATTGACACTCAGACTAGCCAATGGGGAAGAACCCCGTTCGTTCATGGGAGATTAAACTTCAATAACTTCTGAAGAGCACACAGGAGTTTAAAAGGTGTTTTGACCAGGCAAACATACTCTTTGGCTGATTAAAACTTTATTTTTTTTACTCCTTTAAAGTTTGTCATGGAGACAGTGATAAACATTAATTAGGCTGAACCATGTTTCCATATTATACGTAGAAGCGCACATTGCGGTATGTTCTCCTGAGTACTTGTTGTGAGATGCTTGACAGAGGATCTTTATTAAATTAATCTTCTTAACATTAAGAAAAAAAATGATGAATATTTATTTCCTATGTTTGATTTATGAAGACCAAAATCTGCTAAAATAAGAAAAATGTTACCTGTAGCTCATTGTTTTTCTCTTTATTTTTTATCCAGATTTTTCCTTGGCCTTGAGGGTCAATCAACAGAGGAAATCGAGATGCTTTTGTTACGATGATTCCATTCTGGATGGAAAGGTCATCACTTGGTAGTCCTTGGAGGTTCCACTCACCAATAGTTGCATTGTCTACAAGCATTGCGATAAGGTTGAGATCCTAGAATTTAATGTAAAACAATTTTAGAAAAAAATATCTTATTTGTATACGTTCTGTGAACTTTGGTTAGTAGACAACTAAGTTCACCAAATATGTCACTCAGGGACCATAAATACATTCTAGTTAAGATGAGGCCACCTTAAAATCACTGGATATCAGTGATCGAAATTCATCACTGATTTCTCAAGGCCTAAAAATATTGCTGCCCCATAATTACAAAGAGAAAAAGGCATAAAAGGTAATGTGGTATGAGAGTTGGTTTTGAGATCACCTGGAGGATGATGTGTAATAAAGTAAATATTAATTTCTCTCATTTATATATAGTATATATTGAACATTTGAGGGTGGGAGGGCAAGACTGAGCATGAAATAATGGACGCTATGGATAACAATTAGATAAACTAATTTTCCTTTATTCGCACCCCTGTTATGGTTGAGGTGTTTTTTCCAGAAAAGAGTTAAATCCACAACCAAAGCAAAGCACATGTCTAAGCATCTGACCCTTGTCCTTACTTCCAGGGAGAAATTGAACTCATCTTCTGAAAATTTGGTAGAACTAGACAAGGGGGAAAGTCCTATATTCAAGAACCTTGGAACAGATACCATCCCATCAACAAAAGGGGACATAAACAGACTCATCCGTGAACTCCACAAGCATTGAATTACTGAGGCGGCACTGCTCAAGTCAGAATTAATCTCCATGCACTCTAAGGTCATTGGCTTTGAAACCGTATTGACAACAATCCAGCAGTCAAAGACTAAGACAACTTAACACGTCAACCTGCTACACACCAGGTCCATACACTCTCTCCCTTTTTTCCATTTCACTTTCTACAAGAACACTGTAATTTTGCAAAGTTTGGCCCTATAGTTATAGGCAGTATAGTTATAAACAAAGGCAGGGTCTACACAGACCACTGTTTTTTTTTGGGGGGGGGGGGTGGAGTTACCCACACGCTACTCCCACGTTATGTTTTTCTTCCCGCATGGTGCCACCCCTTACCTAGCTTCAGGTTACAGGCTCTGGAGACATTTTTACTCCCCCTGGGTTACCCTTTTATTTTTTACTCCTTATCCTGTACTTTAAATTTCCCACTTTTATTTCTCTTAATATTGCCCCACCTTTTTTTCTTTATTCCAAAGTACCTGTGATTACAGATTTGTTTTATTTCCATTCTTTTTCATTATTATTTACCTTATAATGTGTCCTAGTACTGAATACAGCTGAGAAGGACGTTATCTTTATTTTCATTATACGTCTTTTAATTATTATTATATTACTTACAGTGTATTTATACTGATGGTTATATATGACCTAATTGCGAAATAAAATGTTCTGCTAAATAAAACCCTTAATTAATAATTGTATAGGGTATAGTATCCAAAGTCTGCAAGATATTTGACCCACATCATTTTGACCGTATATATAGGTTCAAACTGTCAGATACTTATCAGCTACAATCACTGGAAAGTATAAGTTGAGAAAAAAATGCTAATGCTGTTTACTTTTTAAAGTGCTACTGAAATGTTGACAGCTTTAACTTAGTTCGAGAATCTGTAAAATAACACACGTCAATAGAAACTCAATCATACAAGTCAGAACTTTTACATTTCAATGTCAATTTTTTTGGTCCATAAACCTCAAATGTCATTTATTTGAGTCTTTGAACCATGACAACCACTGTATGCTTATGGAACCAGGAAATACAAAGCTGACAGTTAAAATGAATGAAAATGTCCTGCTCTTAGACAAAGCTGGAAGTGATGCTGAAGTCTGGACACTTTCAATCACTTTTCTCCAATAAAAAAGAAAAATGAAATAAGGCAGGTAAACCTTTGTTCTACTTTTCAAATAAAAAATACACCAGGTTACCCACAAAAGAGAGTATGATTTATGTACTATGTGTCTCTCTCTGCACAATGGATGGAGGGAAAGTCAAGATAATCTTGCCAATTGCCTGAAATATAAATTCTTCTACAAATTCTTCTGGGATGGTTGCAAAATGGTGGTGAATGAAAAAATCCAGGCAAACATTACAGTATGTGACCAAAAATGCACCATGTTCACTGGTTCAGGATGAAACTAATGTGAGCTAAACTATGTGATGCAGTGACAAACTATTAATACTAGTAAACACCAATTTACGTCTATCCTTTTACGTTTGTACGTGTGCGAACAAAAGATAATACAAATTCAATTGGGCCAACTCTATGATGCTGTCCAACTAAACTGTAAACTAGCAAAAACAGTAGCAGGAAGCAAAAGCACATGCTAAGAAGATAAAGATAATTTTCACTGTAGTACAGTATGGCAATGTGCCACTTCCTTTTTCTCCTGCTGAAACATCCTGTTCCCGCCTGCAGGATGTTCGATGCCATCCAAATTTTTAGTGCCTAGAGGATTGTAGGATGGCATAGAACGTCCTGCATTTAACAACTCATCGAGGCTCCATGCAATGAGCTGTGTGGGGATCCCACTGCAGGAAACACAAAGACATTAAGGACCAAAGCACCATATGGCGTGAAGGGGTTAAAGAGTGCCTACCATAGGAGCATAATCCCCTCTACTCTCAATAGAACAAAATACTGACTCACAGTTAACTCCATTAAAATAATTGAATGAACCTATTAGCTTCGCAAATATTTAAAAACATAAAAAAAAAAAACCTCCATCTTGGATCTGTAAAACAGACAACCCAATAATTATATTCAAATAGTTTACATTGTCAAAAAACATTACCATACAGGAGATGATGGTAACATCAAGCTCAGATTGCTTCTGTTTTGAACAAACCCATGTTAAAATGTTGTTTGGTAAGCTATGTCTCAATAATAAGGCCTTCCATTACCTCTACTATTGCACACAGATCAATATATTTCCATTTGAAGGAAAACATTTAAGATTTGTTTTTGGCTAAAAAGAAGATGTTTATCATGTTAGATTATCATTATTATTTTTAACATTTATATTCAGGATATTCCTGACAGTTTTTTTTGGTGCCAGCTCACTCAGTTTGAAGACTTCAATTAACAGGCTCAAGCCCTTGGATTCAAGCAAGGTGGAAAATGCCCCCCCAGGCCCAACATAAAGGGAAAAATCCTCTGCAACTTGGTTCTGCGAGTTATAGCTAAATCGAGATCTTGAGTTAAGTCCAGATAAAGCCTGATGGAGACTCAATTTTGGAACTTTGTGCATTCATCTAATGCTCCCACTTGTGGGGAATGGTTTCACTGAGTTCTAGTTGAGGTTAGCTTTAAAGTAATAAGCCAGCTTGACAGGTCACATACAATACTGTTTGACAAGCTAGTAAAGTAAAAGAAATATTTTAATATCTTAGCACTGTCTTCACCGCATGATGTGCTGAAGCAAGATAAGACATGAAATCTACTCAGGATGCGAGGATGAATTTCATCTGAATAGAAATTGCACATTCATAAAAGCTGTGAAAATTAAACCATTAAAAAAGAAAGAAGAACTTCTAGTCAACTCTATCCATAACCAAACTCTTCTCTGAACTTGAACATAAAATACAGACTAACTGTAAAATGTCTTTATTCCAAAAAGCTGCACTGTTTTGATTTTACTAAATGTATTTCATCAAGTTTCTAGAACCTCTAGCAAATATTATTTTTTATTGTTTATTTATTTTAACTAAACAAGTTTTAGAGCTATAGGGACATGGAGAGGAAACCAGATTGCTAAATGTAGGGAAATGCTTACATCTGACAAAAGTAATTGTGTTATTGTTAATGGGTTATAGTAGCTAGCTATTGTGCAGACTGTGAAGTATATAAATGATGGGCAAGGAAATCCATTGTTTATCTAATAAGTGATTTCATATCCTAAAAATAAGTTATGATTAATTCCAGAGTTGTCAACAGTATTGGATTTGATGGGACAGTCCTGTTTTTCCGGTCCTATTGCATCAAAATTGGGTATGACTTGATATTACTTGCATTGTGCAGAAGTGGCTTTGGGTTTAAATGCTATGTCTTTGAGACATATGTTGTCTAAATGATAAGGATGTGCGTTCCAGACGGTTATCTCCTGGTACCTGTACTGGGTAGGCTAAAGATCAGTATCATGGTTCTGGTTCTGACCTAGGAGTGGTCCAAAGGTGTTGGCAAAAACATTGGAGTTATTGGTGAACTTGTTTTTAGATACAGTGTCAATAGTGGAACTTAAAATTGGTAAAGATGCTGTTAGATTAGTGTCTTCCTAAGCTTATGTGCCTGTGCTAGGGGCACGTGGATATGCCCCTATACCACAGTTATCTTAATCACTGGAACAGTGCAAAGGAAACAATCTGTGTTATAAAAGGAAATTGGACAAAGGATCAACTGCACCCTCCGTGGACTGATTATTAAACAGAACTAAGACTAGTTCTGGTAAGGGAGTTTGATTATCTAGCAAATCTTGTAAGTGGTTGCTTACAGCAAGATCATCATTAACATTATAAACATGTTTGTAATTAACCAATCGTGTTTGCTAGCATATTTTTCAGTAATATCAATTGTGTCAACCATGCCTACTTCACGTAATCTTGTTTGGATGTTATTTTTGTTTTTTTAATAATTTTGATCCAAGACATATTTATAAGCAGATGTGTTTGTTTGTCTACAGTGTACAAATTAACTATACCCTGCTAAAACAAATATGTTTTTAAAACCTCAGATTAGGAGAACCTATACCTTATTTTGCAGTAAGGCAGCAAGGCAAAGTTCCCATAATGCGAAACTCATCCGACGTGTGTGTGTTTTTGAGACCTTTGTATAACTGCATAGCCTAATTATACACTTTTGTTTTGTCTGCATTTCAGTTAAAAAATATTTTATGGATTAAGAATGAGTGATATTTTTGGGGGAAAGAGTTTGAAGCACCACCTCTTCCCAAAAGCAGAATAGGAGTGACAGGAATTTGTTGTGTAATAAAGTAATGTAAAACTTTTTTTATTTTATTAAATCTCTTTTTTTTTTTTAAACATAGCCAGCTACAAAATTCTCTAACAATAACAAGATTACTTTTTTCTAATTATAAATCACTGTATACACATGAACATATGATGTATCAATTTCACTTACAAAAACACCCCCCACCCCACTCAGTATACCCCCATGTAAAATTGCTTTTTAAACTTTGACATCTGTCCTGAATATGGTTTGAGAACTAATACATTGCACAGGCATTTAGTATTCTGCCTACAGTAACTGATGAAATATCCACATAACATTTTAAAGTATGTCAGATGAAATTGCCAGATTTCTTAGGTCCTGTATGATTGACAGTAAAATCAATAATTGATGCTCTGAATGTCTAGATTTTCATCTTTTCTATTCTTGATGGTATGCGTGTGGGAAAAAAAAAACTTTTATTAACAATATTATTTTGACTCTATTCAAGGGTAACAAGTTTTTATGTCCTCAGCAATTCTAAGTAGAAAGTTACACTGCAAACTAAGATACACTTGACTATACTTCTAGAACTGGTGAATACTATTCCAGCTCTTATAAGGCCATGAATTTATGTGAAGATTTTATATTGACTAACACATTTTAGACGAGGGAAGATCTTTAACAGTTATTTGTCTTCAAGGTGACAGGTACTTTGGAAAACTAACAGCATGTTGCTAAAGCCAATGAAGAGATTACTGCAGCGCCACACAATTATGGCCTACCTACATCAAGCTATCTGGGATAAAAGTACAAATGGATATTGGTATTACACACAGGACTATATTTATCAAGTTAAAAATTGAACAATTTCAGACCCAAGTTACTGTGCAATGTTTGTAAGTAGACAGAATGTTTTGTTTTATTGTTTGGATTGACCATGATAAAGTGACCTTGGCTGTCAACCTTGGTTGTAGGACACCTTATGAGGTTCTTATTAGCTCCTACAGCCAGTAAATCCTTCTCTGTTCAAACTCTCTCATTCATTCTAATAGTCCAATATGACTATTAGGTTAAAACGTTGAGGTGGGTAGTTTATTTTTGCAGCTTTTTTTAATTACACACAGGCATGATTTGCTATTGTCCCACAGGCAACTCTCTAGCTTGACTCATGGGGCAGTACTACAGCATTGTGGGAATTATGACATACAACAACAGACAAGATAAAGGCTAGGCATCACTGTATTAAAGACAAGTAACACTGGAGTGGAGAGAAAAAGATTTGGATAGTGATAACTTTTAGCAACAACAGCTGAGAGGTAAGTACACTGACAAAGAAACTGCAAAAACCATGCATTAATTGCTGAGCTAAAAAAATTCCCCAGCTTACCTAGCTTCCCAGCTCAGCTATGATTCCCTGAGTTTTACAGTTCACTTATGATATATAGCTCCCTACGCCAAGAGAAAAGTAGAGTTATGGGAAAACAGGATCCAGATGTGAAGAGATGCCCAGACCATCTTAAAGGCCATCTTTCATTTTGTTGTTTAGGGCTAGTAATTGTTTAAATTTAAATCATTTTTTTATATATTACATCTTGTATTTTGACTAAAGCATAAATATCGCTGATTTGACGAGGCTGGTGTTAATTTTAAGGATTGTGAATAAAATGAAGCTTTATATTGTTAAGTAACCATTGTGAATTACGTGAAACATAATATGGATTTCATAGGTGTACATTTTGGAGTTTATTTAATAGAAGATGAACAAAAATTGACGCTCCACAGAAGATGTACTTTAATAAAAAAAAAAGGCTCATAATCGAAAAAGTCTTTCCTTTCTAAATGTACATGTATTCCAAGATTTATGCTTGCTGTTCTTAAGGGGGAGAGAAAGAAAAATGATTGAACAAGGATTAATAAACTTAGCCTTTCCCTTTCCACTTCTCACTGAATACAGCCTCAAGCTCCGACAGTTGGTGATGAGACTATGTTCATTTAACATGAACAATGGATATAATATAAATGACTCAGTCAAGGAGGAAAGCATATCAAGTAAATGTTAAATAGAACAGAGAACTGATGAGATAATACATGGAAATGTGAACAAAAATATGTTAAGAGGGATTATGGAATCACCAGCTGTAATAGAGTTTTTAAAGTAAATGCTATTTTAGGCATTTTCTCTCATGTTCTATGTGATTTTTTGTCAGTTATGGGGAGACATTGAACATGGGGGGGTCTTAGCAAACAGACAGCTGCTTATTTAGGATTGTGCTGTGTCTTTCACACAGCCAAAGTGATAGCTTTGAGGAAGCACACCAATACTTTTAAACTACATGTAAATTGGGTTCAACTTGTTTCAACATTTATGTCATCTGTAAGACCCCTGAAAGTTTCTCAAAGCAGTTAGACCCAGTGCCAACATGGTCTGGCTTTAGATGCTAAACTGAGTTCCTATGGAATCAATTGGTTCTTAACTATGTTGGTATTGTATTAAAGTCAAGATAAGATTAAACTCAAGTTTACCTAAATTTTATTTAAATGTCTGTAAGTATTAGTTATCTGTGATGGTGTCTAAAATCCGGTATCCAATAAAGAATGAAGGCTCGTCCTCTCAG
This sequence comes from Pelodytes ibericus, assembly GCA_036172795.1. NCBI lineage: Eukaryota > Metazoa > Chordata > Amphibia > Anura > Pelodytidae > Pelodytes > Pelodytes ibericus. The sequence continues at coordinate 122,981,092 of CM069859.1, forward strand.
ATTTTCTTATTTTATAAGACACGTATTAGTCTATCCAGTGTGTGGGGTAACATTTTCCTTACAACAATGCTTAATTATAGGTTCCTATATTAATCTTCACTGGTTACACCAATAGATATATTCAACAAAGAGTGCTGAACCTTCTTTCAAAATCCCCACAGAAGATTATGTACTAAGATTTGTTAATGCTTTTACTTAATCGTCTATCCAGGCCCCGTGTAATTACTGGTGTCTTTTGTACTACAGCATGCAAAATATTAATAATTCTTTATAATACGCTAATGTGAATCATAACAGTTTTTCTTTAAGAATATGTTCAAACATATGTAAATGTTCATACCTTAAACACAAAAAGGGTTGTCTATAAACACTGTTGCACAAGAAAGTATCAGGAGGCTAAAAAAAATAGTGGAAATTTCCATTTCCATTTTACCATATAATGACGATTCTGCCTTTTATGTTACATCCTCACCCTTTCATGTACAGGAAATTATACCTCTTTACACTTACTTAAACTTTTCAGATGTTTTTAGCACATCATTATTATTTTTTTTATACAAGGGGTGCACTGGCACCCCAGAAATGCAGGACTGGTGTATTTACTGCAAACTCTGTAATTTTTAGTACAGCATTATACATTCACGTGGTGATAGCGTCAGTATTTGCAGCTATTTCTGCATGTGCAACTTTTATACATAGCCCACAATGTGAAGAAGGTAAAGCATGCAATGCAGTGGTCCAAATCATCATTACTTACATCACTGTATGGAATTTTGTTTAAATTCATCTCCCTTTTCCACAGCTGAAGAAGCAAGGCCCTGTATTCCTGGTTAAATGGGCCACTGTAAGAGAGGAAGCCAGTGGCCAAAAGAACATCCCCAACCAGTCGAGTGATTTGGTTCTGAAAGTTCTTGCTGCTTTCTGTCCACCTTATCTGAGGTAGAAGAAATACACTTATTCAGCGTAAAACAACAAAGACTTGTTTATAACAATACACAACACATGCAAATTATTTAGAATAAGAACATTCTGGGGCAAAGTTATAAAAATTAAACAGTCACCATGGATACCAATGCAATGTTCCTGCTGTTTATACTATGTGTAAAAATTTGCCCCAGAATTCACCTTTAGAAATAACCCACATAATGGGAAAACAAAAAAGACTATTATCATATAATAGAATAACAGTTAAATGAATAATTTGGGTTTCATGTCACAAGTTCTTACAAATGGCACCCAGATGTTTGCTCATGCAGAGTCAAAACATGTGAAGCTAATTGGATTCTAATTCGATCGGTAGATCATTACTTTTTGTGATACTGAGGGTACGCAAAGTTAAAAATGAACTTATCTAATTCTACTACTGAGTTGTCTTTCTTGTACACGATATTCATTTAGGAAAGAAAACAGCAGAGAACATAGTGCAGCCCCCTCACTATCACATTTTACTTCTGAACTCCTGTGGTGTTGTATCTGAGTGGGTACATCACTAGAGTGGTTGCTGCACTATATTATATATCATTTGAGCGCCACATTCACAATTTATTTTATTGTAGATCATTACTTTTTCTCCACCCAGCCCCTCAATCAATGCTGTAGCGTTGATCATCTTCCGTCTGCAAGCTTCAGCATCATCCAATAGAGTCTGCTTTTCCCTCATGGCTGCATCATACATAGCCTGCACATCATCCAGTTCCTTCTGCTTGGCATCAAGCTGACTCTGTGCATTGTTCAATTCCTCTTGGGCAACAGCTAGTTTGGCTCCTTGCATTGCCAAGTTAGCCTAGAAAATATATGCTATACTTAATTGCATGCTTCTGCACACCAACAGATTGCAATGTTTTCAATGATCATGACCTCTGTGTCTAAACAGGCATAATTACCTAATGCAACAAAGCACTCAATTATTGCTTCAGAAGAACACCATGTAGCTGTAATCCAAAGCCGGCATTTAAACATTGCTCTTTGTTCTTGCTTTCTCACTCTACCAGTGATAGTCATATGCCGGGAATTTACAAATGTGTTGCCTCAATCTCTATATATTCATAATATTTAAAAGACAACTGTCGGCAAAAACATAATATATGTTTAGCTGAAAGATTATGTCAGGTTTAACGTTTTAATTAGAAATTCTTTAATAAAAGAATACAAATAAAGTGCACTAATGAGCATTCGTGGCTCTGTATAGCTAAATTGAAGTAGATATCTTGTTTATAATCTTAGGTCAATTCTGTCACATTGTCCTTCATCTGACCAAAGATGAAGGAAGATCTCTCTCAAGATTCCAAGCAACATGTCAGCCCCCTAACAGAGGTATATGGACCAAAGAGGGTTCAATGTTCTTACATCATTAAACCACAATTATTATTAGAATGTATAATATATAATATTGCTATGTGTTTGCTTTTCAGCTTTATTCATCTTTTTTCATTAACACACTTGAATTTAATACATCAGCATCAGCACCTATAGTTGTACTCCAAGTGCTAGCTGATCCTAGCAAATAAAGTGTGCATTTTGTATTTTGCAAAAGTGTTTTTAAAGTAGAGGTTTACATGATATCAATTATCACAGTTCATAGCTATGTATCTCTTACAATGTTTGACTTTTGGGTGATGTGGCTTATATTTATCAGCAATATAAAACTTTTTTTTCACAAAACAGTCTTTTTCCTTTCTTCAGTTTGTAGTATTTTTTGGAGGGGGAGAGGGTTGGATGATAATGGTTTGCAAAAGTTGTTACATAGCAAAATCTCTATAATGCGCCCTTTCCAAACGAGGATAGGTATAACTTAAAATAGGGTTCATAATAATAAACCTGAAATATGTCCTTATCATGATCTATAAATTTGATCTTACAATAAGTTTTATTTGTTACTTAAATTTAGCATTCCTTTAACATCACTTAGTCATGTGAATATAGACTGTACATTGTGTTAGCAGCATTGAAAACAATAGTTGCAAACAGACCAGCATGTGCCATGTCCGTTCCCTTTCTATGGGGTCCTGTCCAGACCCACCAGATGTGATTTCCAGACATCTAGTAGTTGTATCTGGCAGACTTAAGGTCAATCACATGGGGTCGCACAAAGTAGTGTGATGCCATACTACCTCTCCCATTTTATCCTCCGCCCCGACATCTCGGGGCTCTGTCATATAATGTTGTAGGTATGACAAGCCAGTGCACTGATTAATAGAAACATGTGGTTTTTAATATGCACTCAGCAGGATTCGTTCCCTTCCAATTTGGTTTAAACATTTCCAATGTATTCTCACATTCATGGACTAAAGCCAGCACTGGGACCAGTTTGTTCATGTACTTTTACTGCTGCTCATATAACACATAATTTTATTTCATCTTCAGCAAAAGTCAATACAAATGTGTTGTAATGTATGATAGAATCAAGTGACATGTTGCATCCTCAACACTAATCAGGATGATTCACAATATCCAACAGACATCAATAATTGTCTAGGACTACATTACAAGAAGTCAAATTAACAGCAAGGAAGCAAGAGATGGAAAATATAAATTCTGCTCCCTTAAATTCGTGCAAGGAAGTGATTCGAGAAAATAAATCTATTACCTCTGTACTGTAAACAAACACCAGGTTACCTCTATCACAATGAAGTGTTAACCCCTTTGGGAGTAATGAAGGCCTATGGCGCATGTATGGAACGCCATGCTCTCTGTTGTGGCACGCTTGGTTAGGGGGGAGTTGTGGGGCTGAAGCCCCTAATTTCAGCTCCGATTTGTTTACTGAAATACTATCCTATATCCTGAGCAATACTAGAAGTATGAACTGTTTTTCAGTGGGACATGTATAATTTGCTTTACAAGCCACAGCTGATGTCATAAACAGGAGACTCCACAGATTCTCCTAACACAATGTATAGATTATTTTTGATCTTTTTTTGTTCTCTGTTTACAGTATAAATAATATTCGGGTGGCAGAGCCCCTTTAACAGTACATCCCATTTATAAAAGTTTGTAGAAAGTGTTTTTGTGCCTCATCTAAACTCCAACCAGAACCAATTATTCTAACTTCACAACAGTATAATTCCAGCTAATCAGGAGAATATGCTAAGAACATAGCAGGGGACTGAGATGCAAGCCTATGAATATATAATGGAATGAGATGTAACACAATGTTACAAATCAGCAATGCGCACACAGAAAAAAACTGAAAAAGAAAAAAGTCATAAAAAAAGCAGGACACTAATTAACTAGACAACAGGGTAGTTTATCTATTTAATTTCATCAGACATGTTTATATTAATGAGTACTTTTTGTACATTTATTGTTGAATGTTGTGTAGGTATTTCTTTTAGATGTTTTTATTTTAGCTGGGTACATAGACCTCCCGTTTCAGTTAAGGTTGCATCAGGGTTTCATCATTTATTTATGCTAAAAGGATGCGTAAAGAATTATAGAAAACCCAAATCAACAATAGAAAAAAAGATCTAATCTTCCACAATAAAAAATTAATAGTTGAGCTGGAAAATAAATAAAACTACATTTTGCATTTTAAAGAAACATACAAAGGAAATGTGTATTATTTTGCAGTGTAATAATATAAATATAGCTGTTAAGGACTGGAAATGAATTAGCAATACTAAAATGTGCATATAAATACTGCACTGAGGAAATAGTTTTGTATAAAGCGTTTATGAGGTTGATTTCAGTCACGTTTAAATAAATGAATGAATATAATAAAATGTAACCTTCAGGTAGCACATTAGAGAACCTGAAAAACAATTGCCTGGCAAAATGCACATTGGATAACTGTAGTGTTCATTACTGAATATTCATGCAAGCAAGGACAAATAAGAAAACATGTAAAAGGAAGTTGGCTTGCATTTTCCTGTGTGTGTAACTTTCTATCTGGGTTAAAGAATAGGCATATCCATACCTTTAGAGGAAGCACTTCTTTGTTGATCCCATAGAAATACGCCATAGCCTGTGTCCAGGAGCACAATCCGGCTACATTACCACACACTTTCTTAGCGGACTCAAGGTGATAGTCTTCCATGTCCAAGTAAGGCTGGAGCAGTTCAACTACCTCACCTGTAATTGAATCCTAGAATGGCACAATATTATTGAATACGTCAAAAGTAAGACACACATTTAAAAGTTACTTTAACAGTCACAGTTATATTTGGCTACCTTTTATAAACATTGAAAAATAAACATGAGAATATACACAGTCAGGCATATAATGAATGACATTATAAAGTTTAATAAGAACATTTCTGCGCAATGTCAGACATAGAATTCGATTATATCAATTCCTCTGTTGGGGGCCTTGAGGGGACTTAACCCTGATTTTGTCCACATTTATCTTTTACATATTTTGATAATTCAAGTGCAGCCACTAGTTACCCAGTAGGTAATAGTATAATTCTACTTGAGGGGGAAGTAAGTGTCTGAGGGCCCAAGTGTTCTCTGTACACAGAAAGCACCTTAAAGGGACAAGCTGTAGTTTCTCGACTTGCTAGTTCATTTTTTTAATATGTTTTCTGTCAGCAATAGCAAGATTTCCAGCTCTCCATGAATTAGGAACTGAATCAGCCAAGAATAGGTTTTAGTTCTTTGCTTACGGCACCATAAGAAAAACAAAGCATGTGTTAAATAATATGGTAATATATTTCATCAGAAAAAAAACAGACATTGCTCCTTTAACACATTCTGTTTGGAAGCACAGAAGCCCTGTCCTGCAGAACTATGTTGTGTGTCCTCTAAAGAATGTGACTTGCTCTAAAGAGCGGGAACATGGTCACAAATACTCATGACCACTTTAAAGGCACTGCTGTAATTATGTGCAGTATGTGCTCAACTATTTGTATTTTTATGAGACAAAGTGATTAGTAGAGCTGACCTTTGGTAACTGATGATTTATTTCCTTTCAGCTGGAATATAAACACATTTTATTCTTAATTAAATAAGTTTGTGAAATGTAATCTTTCCAAATATTAATCTAGCTAATCAATTTCAGTAAAGTAATAAGCAGTTAAAGGTTGTTTTGTCTGGGAAAACATGATAAACAAGAACATTGCTAGCACTACGACACTACCAATGTCCATTCCTTCAATGAGCAACACTTTCATAAAGGCGGCCTTGCTTTCTTAATATACTTTAATCATATATTTGGTCTGACTAAATGTAATAGTCCAGTCAGGTTCTCTGAGGTAAAATCCATCTCTAGCTCTCTGTGTCCTTCTTAGCCATAAGATGACATTGTTTAGTGTGTATGAGCCTTTCACAAAGGTCAGAGAAATCCACAGCTGTGATACCATTCTGCATATTTAAAGTGATGCTAATGTTTTTATGAGTTATTTTGGTCTTGTCTGATACAACTTACACAATTTTCTAAAGACCTACTAGCTATTATGAAGTTATGAAGTTTCTTAAAAATTCTAGGTCTCAGTCACACCCCTTTTACATAAGTGCTTATCTTGTGACATTTTTTCAAATATTATGTGTAGGGCTATGTTTATATCCAGGCTGTAGGTTCCCTTTAAAATGTAGTAGGCATTATGGGTCTTGCTTTCAAAATAAGACTATGTTTCATGCTTTACTGATGAATGTCTAATGTTTGCACTTTGGTTTGTTTTTTTATGCCATTACAGCATGTCCACTAAGAGATGAATGACACAATCAAGCCCAATATCTAATTTCCTGTGGCTAACATCTACAATATCTCATTTGTATTATAATGATAACAAATGATATGTTAAGTAGTCAGGTGTAAAAATCAATGCTACTATCTGGTGTTATTTATTGATTCCATATTCTTTGAAACACGTCAGAAAATAATTAGCAAAAAGTCAAATTAATCAAATAACAAATGACCTTTAAGCTAGCCTACCATGGCATAATTCTTTTTTTAAATTTTATTCAAACAAAAAATATTTTAAAAGGTTTCTCTTCATAATTAGAGACAAGAAAAATAAATATTCACCCCTTATATCCCTTATACCTCATATAAGTAATAATTTGGAAAAAAACAAATTACAGTTTAAAGTTCTTTTTACAAAAGCTACTTCACATGAGATCTAATGCAAAAGCAGATGTATTTGGGGAATTTAGAAAAGATCTGCAAGAAGATCAAAACTGCAAAAATAACAGAAGCAGATGAGATATCTTTTTTCAGATACATGTTCTTTTTAGGGCAGTGTTTCTCAACTGATAAGTCCTGATTCAAAAGTGGGTCATGAGCTGGTGTGGAGTGGGTCCCGAACCTGGGCTTCGGATTCATCAAAAAGCCTAACTTTTGATTGGTGGGGCGGAATGATGAAGTTGCGATGCAATCTGCATTCACCGTCTAAAGCTGAGAAGCTTCCCAAGTAATTGATGAAAGTGTTTTCGATAGTGCTGCTGATATCTCTTCGAGTAACCCCTTGGAAGTAGCCGAGGTGGCAATATTTACTTTAGGGAAACAATTTAAAAATTTGCCTGATATGGGTCAAGTAAAGTTTGGGTTTGATGCAGCACAGACGCGGCAGTGAGTGTTAAATGTACATATTGTTGTGAAAGTGGCTTCTCAGCGATGGTCCGGCTGAAGACAAAATATAGGAATAGCATGGACATAGAACACAACCTCAGAGTTACTTTGTCTACCATCACCGCAGACATTGAGACATTTCTCAGGAGCAAAAAGCACCCCTGGCTTTCCTATTTGTTTTAATTAGTCTTGTATGTTTCAATGGGTTGTTATTTTATTTGTTTTTTTTTGCTCAACAGCACTTTCATTTTCACTTGCGCTGCAATTACTGCACTATTCCTTTTATGTTTGTTTCCAAATTATTGTGTGGCATAAATTATAATGTTTTGAAAATGAAATTATTGTTGGGCAGTGACTACATTACCAAGGATGTCATAAACAGGAGACACCACAGAAATGTTAAAACATATTTTCACTTAATCCATGCACTTGGATGCAATTTTGTTAACATAGTGTATAGATAATGCTTAATCTTTTTTTATTATGTACATTCACCTGATAAACATTGTTTACTAAGCTAAATAACAAATAGAAACTGTACATAAGAAACAAAGGATGACAGTAGTGTAGTATCTGCAATGCTAAATTATGTTCTATCAAGACAAAGTGCAAAGGAGAGATTTATTGCTGCCCAGCATAATATCTTACAAAATCTTCGTGTCTACTGCTCATCCTCCAGGTACAAGGTAATCTATATGAAAAATTTGAGAGCATATGTGGAGAAGAATAGATGATTTATGTCTGGTAAAACACTTCATGGAAACGCTTGTTTATAGACTTGGACCATTCAGAGAACCCCACGGAAGATGTCAGTCAGTAATAGATCTTTAACATGATCAGTGGGTTTGGATTTTAGAGCAACAGTTCCAGAACTTATTTTAGTTTATTCTGGCTCACAATAATGTTCATTTATTATAATTATTTCCAAGGTCTAAGATTTTCTTTTTTCCTCTGTCTTTATTTTATCTGGTGTCTTCTTTTTTTTTTTTTCTTGATTCATATTGCAGACAAGTTACATCTTGTAAAAACTACATTTAAATTTCCAAGATTTGTTTATTAATTTGTTGGCATCAGACACCCAACCACAGCTCAGTATGTGATCAACTCACTGTTTTGTAATTAATATATATTTTTATACTAGCTCCTTCATGTGTTTCCTTTTCAGGCAAATACGCATAAAGTAAATTTACTATTGTTATATCTCCATACATCAAAGGCTTTTGAGAAAGAGCAGGTATCACTAAATCATGTTCTAATTACATTTTTCATTGGCTATCCACCTAGAAACTCAAGAAGATGGGAGCTTTAGCTTACAGGAGAATATACTGTTTAATTATTTTTGACAGAAATAAGTTTACAGAATGTAGAATACTGTGGGGCACTACTATATAAACAATGTAAGTGGCTGCTTAGGGAGCATATTGTTCCAGAGATCTTCTGTCTGGGGATAAACCTTGCCTCTGGCTGAACGGTATGCTTTCAATACCATTCATTCAATAGCACCTAGTACTGGATTCTCTGACCATATAACCTATTTTTAATGTTCTATCTATCTATTTATATATCTAATCAACTGTGTTGGTATGAATTGTCAGGTTTCTTGAAACAATTATATTATATCAATTAATATGCATTTTAATTTCATTGTTTAAATACTATTATTACATTACGTTATACATTTATTTATTATACCAATTGCTAAAGAACATAATAAAGTCTTCACATTCGTTTTCGCTTAGGGCCTTTCAAAAAGCTACAACTGTCTCTAGAGTACACACAGGCCTTGAGACAGGAATATTTTACCAAGGATCAATGCAGCAGGCTTTTTCTGTAATAGTTCTTACATATTTATGTAAATATAACTGTACTTGACTTCTACAGTCAATCAGTTTATTGTATTAAATCCCTAAGCAAACAGCGGTGTACATATTTAGAAATGCTATGTAATATATTTACCTTTGGAAATGTTAGCAGAGTGTTAAGAAACCCTGAGTTATTCATAAGTTTCAAGGCCTCGCCCCAAGATGGTTTTACACATGGTCGTTCTGGATCAGGTGTCACCGAATCAATTTTCCGTTGGAATAGGAGCAAAACACAATCCATGATTCTCATAATTAAATGAGGTGGTCTACCCAATTTGCGGACAGTTGCTATGTCACCAGGCTTTATAGTCTGAAAGAAATTGCAAGAAATGTTCATCAGTGTTTACATCGGCGGAAAAAATCCAATATACAGCCATAGGGCACATACACATGTATTTGTAAAAATATAGTTAATCAATTGACTAAAAGCACTGGTACATTTTGTCTTGTGGAAACAAATCCGATATTTGTAAGTATTATTATAGCCAGTGCTGCTTAGCCAAACACAATGTAGCATTATCTTAAACTGTCCTCCATTAATGGAAATATTGACAAGCCAGTCATGTAACAAACAGGTATCTCTTCATCTATCACTAAACTACCACTCCCAGGATGCTCAGCCACCTGTGTCCAAACAAATGCATGCCAGGTATTTGGGGAACTTCAGTTGCAAAAATAGCTGGGGTACCTGTCAGCTTGTGTATATTGAACAAAAGAAGATTAACAAAATTAAGGAAAAAATGGTGCCAACAGTTCAGGAAGAAAAGTAATGCAAAAAAACTGAAAAAAATAACCAACGAAGAGGTAAAGAATTTCCACATTTGGGATTAAAAAAAAACAAAACAAAAAAAACAGTGATTGCACCTTTTTGCAAGTTTCTCAACGCTTTCATGTGCAGGCGTATTTATACGCTATTGTGTTGACTTGCCACTTGCGCCTAACGGTCTCCATATTATAATGAAATGTAAAATTCAGCTTTTTACCTCAAGAGCAGCTTCAGCTTCTTTCAAAGCAGGCCTTGCGACTTCAAGCTTCTCTTCTGCTGATGCTTTGTCAATAGCTATTTCATCCACAATCGCTTGGGCCTTGTCTTTGACCTTTTGCACCTGCATCTTTACTTTTTCAGCAGCTTGAGCTTTCAAAGTTACTTCCTGTAAAACCTCATCTGCTTTCTTGGAGGCAACAGCCAAGTCTTTCTCTTTCACTGCTAACTCTTTTGACAATTGATTCACTGATAATTCTGCTTCCATCAGTTTTGCAAGTCCTATGAATAAAAAAATAAATAAATTAAAACATACAATTATACACCAAGTTACCCCATAGTGCCAAATATCCTGTTTTCAATGAATCCCAACATATTAAAGTCAAGCGCTCATACATATTAAATGTAGAATAACTTTTTGTTGGTGTGAATAATTTACAAAATAGTTGATTTGGGGTAATATTCATGTTTTTATTAAAATTATTCTACGACACTCACTACTACAACACTACAATAAGCTGGTTGAAAATGCATGACAGGGCATTCTACAAAGTGACAAATACATAAAGTTTCCAGTATTTTACCAGCAGGCAGGTAAACAAGATTGGCATGAGGCCAATGTTAAGTTTACAGAGGCAATAACATGACTGGTATTTATTTTAAAGAAATGGTGACAACCCTATATCTATATAAAGATATATACTTTGAATATGCCAAAATGAAAACAGAATACTCTCAACATAAAAAGCTGTAACATTTATATTGGTACTAAAAAGACCAACAATAAGTAAGAATTGTAATATTGTAAATGTGATGCTAATAAGGTTAAAGACAAATCATTACCTGTTTTCATACGGTCAGAAAGATTACCAACATTTTCAAATTTCTCTCCATAAATGGATTTGTAGCCGCCGATGAACGAAAGGTATGACTTTGGTGTTACATATGTCTGGCGTCTATATCGCTCAAAATACTCAACGCACTTTTCTGCAACAATGTCTTGAAAAGTTCCCATAGTGTTTACCACACTCTGCTTCACATCCACAGTGCATTCAATTTTGTACGAGGCTAAGAAGTGGTGGGCCACAGCCACCAAAGCGTCCTTTGGCCAACGTTGAAACCAGTCCATGGTGCAACCCGAGATCAAGCCAGGGAATTTTAACGCTCTTGTTCTAAATTTCTCTCCAACAGGGGAAAAGCACAGGACAACGTGTAAATTACTGCGCACGCGGGAAAGAAAGTAGTCATAGAGGTTTTCAGCGGTGGGTGCACGTCGAGGATATTCTTTCTTCATGACCGGAATTAGATCTTGTGTAATTTCATCAATTTCATCTCGTGCAAACAGGTTGGACACTTCCCCTGAAGCCAAAACATTATTCATATACTCCAGGAATGATTCATCCTTGATTTCATTGTCGGTAAATATGAAAGTGATTCCCTTCCCTTTTTGGCCAGCAGTACGGTAAAGGAGCTTCAGGTCATCCATTAGGTTACTTGTACCATACGTTCTGGGGCAAAATGAACACATAAAATAGAATTAAAACAGAACAGCGTCACAGCAGTTGTGATACAAAAAGCAAACAATGTCACCCTGATTGCATAATAATTACTAATATAATAGTTTTTTAAAAGGTCAGCAGTCAGGGACACCCATCACTGTAAGTGGTATTTATAACGTTTACACCAGGGGTGTCCAAGTTTGTTTTGCTCTGGGCCACTTCACCGTAAATCTATTTGTTTGTGGGCTACATTCATGTTTTATTGAAAGAAAATTAATGTATGTATATATATATATATATATGTACATATATATACGTGAGTATGTGGATATATATATCACAGTAATGCGCAATGTGTGAGTGTGTCACAGATTCCCCAGCAATTAAAAAAATAATAATACTCAAATGAAATGCAAACATATTCACATGTGCATACACAGACACACATCCAAAAATACACATTCTTACACACAAAGTTACACTTACATACACACACTCAAGTACACACATATAGTCACATTTACAAACACACACACACACACACACACACATTCACACACAGTCACACTTACACACACAAAAAGTCACACTACCCCACACAAAGTCACACACACACACTGAATCCCACTTACACACACACACTGAGTCACACTTACACACACACACACACACAGATTTACACTTACACACACATAGACTTTGCTTTTTTTAAGAGAAAAAGCCCCCAAGTTATTTTGTTTGCAATTAAAAAAATAATACTCACATTAAATGCACACATTCACACGTGCATACACAGACACACATACACAGTCAATCTTCCACACACACATTGACACACAAAGTCACACTTCCACACACACACTCACACTAGGGTTGCCACCAGGCCGGTAAACAAATGGCTTGCTGCCAATGTTAAGTCTATGGAAGCAAGACCGGTATTTTTGTGTGGAAAAGGTGGCAACCCTAACTCACACACTGTCACACTTCCACACACACACTGAGTCACACTTCCACACACACACACACACACACACACACACTCAGTCACACTTTCCCACACACACAAAGTTACACTTCCACAAACATAGACTTTGCTTCTTCTTCTTTTTTTATAAGAACGATTATTTTGTTTGTTCCCCCTCCCTGCTCGTTTACCTTTTATCTGCAGGGAGGGGGATTGTTGTCACTGACATCTGGTGCTACAACAGGGTCAAAGTGTGAGGGGGTGTAGCTTTCTCCCCTGCGCAAGGGGAGAAAGTACCACCCATTGAGCTCTGACCCTGTTGTAGCACCAGGTGTCAGTGACATCCTGGTGCACACTTTGTTGGAGTGGCTCAGAGGTGCAGCTACTGCTACCACTCTCAAACGGGCCGCACCTCTCTGGCCGGTGGGCCGCATGTTGGACACAGGGGCGGGCTGGGCCGGGGGGCAGGGAGGCAATTGCCCCCCAGGCCGCCCTAATGTATGTAAAAAACGGCCGCTGGACCAGTGTTAAAAAAAAAAAAAAAACGCGCTTGCAGGCAGAGACGGAGGTGAGAAGGGATCAGAAGATCCCCTCTCACCTCCGCTCTGCCTGCAAAACTGCACGGGGAGCCGAACAGGCAGCACAGAGAAACCTCCGTGCTGCCTGTTCGGCTCCCCGTGCAGTGTGACACGGAAGTGCCGACAGTCACGTGATCGGCACTCTGACGTCAGACGTGCGCTGATCACGTGACCTGTCGGCACAACCGCTGGGAGGCCGAACAGGCAGCATGGAGCACCATGCTGCCTGCCACTAGCCACCAGGGAAGTCCTGCCACTAGCCACCAGGGAAAAATTTAAGAGATGGGGAGGGGGGGGGGGGGGCAAAAAACACTGGCATATTATTGGGCAAATTGGCTGGGGAATATTACATGGCAAATAACACTGGCATATTATTGGGCAAATTGGCTGGGGAATATTACATGGCAAATAACACTGGCATATTATTGGGCAAATTGGCTGGGGAATATTACATGGCTAATAACACTGGAATATTATTGGTCAAATTTACTGGGGCATATTAAATGGCAGAATAACACTGGCATATTATTGGACAAATCGTCTGGGGAATATTAAATGGCAGAATAAGACTGGCATATTATTGGGCAAAATGGCTGGGGAATATTAAATGGCAATTAACACTGGCATATTTGGCAAATTAATCAGTCAAGTGGCCCATTGCACCATCGAATCGCCTCCCCATCCACGGGGAATATTAATGGTAAATAATATTGGAAATGTGTATGTAATGGGGTGATGAAGGCATGTAAATGTGGTGATGGGGCATGTACAGGTGTGCAACGTGGGTTATGGGTCATGTCGTAGGTGTGCAACGTGGGTAGGGGGGGGTGCCCAAATTTTGTCTGCCTAGGGCAGCACAAACCCAAGATACACCACTGGGTGACGGCCTCCCCACTTTCCCAGTACTTACCTCCTTGCTGCTGTCCACCGGTGCTGCAGGTCCGTGGCTGTGAGGGAAGCATTCTGCGCTCCCCTAGAGCCAATGCACATTCAATAAAGTTTGTTGAAAAAAAAAGTTTAAACAAACTTTATTGAAGACGCTTGGCTGGAAGGGAGCGCACAACGCTTCCCTTACAGCCACAGATGGGCAGATGAGAGCACCAGGAGACGGAGACAGAGGAGCAACAAGGAGGTAAGTAGTCAATATTCTGGCAAAATCCTCGCATATTGTGGGGGAAAATCCTGGCATATTGAGGGGCATAATCCTGGCATCGTGAGGGGGGAATTCCGGGCATATTGGGGGGCAAAATCCTGGCATATTGAGGGGGCATAATCCTGGCATATTGTGGGGGAAAATCCTGGCATTTTGAGGGGGAATCATCTTGGCATATTGAGGGGAAAATCCTGGCATATTGGGTGTCTAAATCCTGGCATATTGAGGAGCATAATCCTGGCATATTGAGGGGCATAATCCTGGCATATTTAGGGGAAAATCCTGGCATATTGAGGGGGCATCATCTTGGCATATTGAGGGGAAAATCCTGGCATATTGGGTGTCTAAATACTGGCATTTTGAGGGGCATAATCCTGGCATATTGAGGGGCATAATCCTGGCATATTGAGGGGCATAATCCTGGCATTTTGTAAGGGAAAATTCTAGCATATTAAATGGCAAATCCTGGCATATTGTGGGGGAAACTCCTGGCAATATTCGTTATAAAACAAGGAAAAGATGGCCGTGGATGGGGAGGCGATTCGATGGTGCAATGGGCCACTTGACTGGATTTGCCCCCCAGGCCTAAGGCTGCCAGCCCTCCCCTGGTTGGACACCCCGTGGGTCTATATATAAAGCATGAATTGAGATGGTCATTTCAAACCTAGGGCCAATGTAGTTGAGCTGAAAAAATTCTCAAATGCAGCTGAATAGGAGAATTTTTCAAACTCAGCTACTTTGGCATTAAGTTTAAAATCTCAATTACCTGCAATTCTCTCTTTACTGAAGGTCCCTCAAGAAATTCATTCCAGGAGGGGTCAGGCATGTGTGATATACATTTTCTTTTTTGCCTTACTAATATTATATATGCTTGAGCTATCAGTGGTTGCTCTCTTTTATACCATACTGACATTCTATGTGCTGAAGCTATTAGTCGATGCTAAGAACATCTGCTTGCTTGACAGACTGGACACTTGATGGACTGCTGTTTTATGCTTTATACAGATGACTTGCAAAGCATTTACTTATATCTTGAATATTCACTGCTCCATTAATCTATTTTTGGCCATTACCACATTGGGCATTAATCTAATAGCTAACTATAGGGTAATACACTAGATAAACTATTGTGGGGCTCTGCATGCACTGTTTTTATATGTTTTATACTAGGCTAGGAAATATGTTGTTTTACATTTTTCTTCAGTTATTTTCTTTTGTCAACAATATAAAGGGGGTGGGCTGACGACTAGACCAGCAGGTTCAATAAAGATTATTTTTCGATACATATTTAACCCACATGTCTTCAGAGTGCTACGTAGAGCTTCTTTTTGGTTGGTTCTATAGCCTTCCATATTTTTGATTAACTATTTTCAAGGATTAAAAACCCTCACTTGGTAATCTATGTGTTTCATAGGTTTCAAAAATGTGTTTCAAAGGTTTTTCAGGAGGTATTCCTCCCAGGTTGGTGTGTCTCCCAGCAGTGCTCCACAGCAATTACAGTCAATTGCCATTTCTTCAGCAGCTGCCAAATAATCCCACAATGCTTAGCCAACCATAACCATATGAGAGGTTGGTAGCTGTAGGTTGATTTCCCCTGAAAAAGGAACAAACATAGAAACACAGAATGTGTCGGCAGATAAGAACCATTCAGTCTATCTAGTCTGCCCAATTTTCTAAATACTTTAATTAGTCCCCAGTTCCCTATCTTATATCTAGGATAGCCTTTTGCCTTTCCCACGCATACTTAAAATCCTTAACTGAGTTTACCTTTACAACTTTCGCTGGAAGACTATTCGATACATCCACTACCCTCTCAGTAAAGTAATACTTCCTGATATTACTTTTAAATCGTTGCCCCTCTAATTTTAGACTATGTCCTCTAGTTGTGGTAGTTTTTCTTCTTTTAAATATACTCTCCTCCTTTACTGTGTTGATTCCCTTAATGTATTTAAATGTTTCTATCATATCCCCCCTGTTACATCTTTCCTCCAAGCTATACATGTTAAGATGTTTTAACCTTTCCTGGTAAGTTTTATCCTTCAACCCATGAAGCAGTTTATTAGCCCTTCTCTGAACTCTCTCCAAAGTATCAATAGAAACTCTCAAGAATCAGTGTTTTTTTTTTGTATTCCCACATCACAATCCCTTAATAGTTTTATCTGGATATTTTTTTGCTGTCACTAGTAGTAAAGGAGAAAAACTGCCCAATTCTGCTTCTCTCCCCGTAAAAAAATATGGACTCCATCAATCATCCATAAACCTACACCATCACATTAGGAGGTAATGACATCATTCCTACTTTGTGTCGTTGAAACTGATGCAGAGTTCCAAAAGGTGAATTATTAGTCTGCAGTGAGGTTTGTCTTCAGCAGATTGTGATTGTGCTTCATGCGCTCTTTCAAAAGTGCCTCAGCATGACTACAACGCTTAGAAAGATGAACTAGAGAATACTGCGGGGACAGAGCATAATCAATACTGCACTTTCTACAAGTTGGGAAGCAGAGATAGATAAAGCATGAATCTCATTATAAAACTGATCTCAAATGCTTAGACTTGTCTGAATTCATTTTAGGAATGCATCAATCAACGAGATTTAACCCGTAAAAATCTACGGTCGAGAGCCGCCATTAATTTCCCTTACTCTAATGGGTAAAATTGTATTTTCCCAACTTCTCAACTAATCAATATCTGCTAAAAATGCAACAGGTGGGATCTAAATGTATAGTGACAGAATTCTGTGAGAAGATAAAATCTAGCCCCAAAGGAATACTATACTGTATTTATACATCAACACAGTAACAAAGACACATTAAACACCACAGACTCATACCTGTCTGAACCTATATGGGATAAGGCATTTCCTACAACACACAACCACTTAAAATAACAGATATAACAGAATATTCATCTCATACACAAAATTGAAAATTTTCTCAAACAATGAATGATATGGTTCAGTGGGCTAATGCACCATTTGGAGAATCTATTCACCCCTCATGGTTGCAGGATCATTTTCTGCAGGGGTTGACTCAGTCCGTTATCCAAGTTATATAAAATGAGTATCATGGATGTTGAGCAAAAGTAACATCACCAGGTCATACTCTGTTAATCTAAAAACCAAAGAGTATACAAACATACTCTTTCTGGGTAGTTAACACTAGCCCCAAACTATAAGATGGCACAGAAATGCCAGCATAACCCATGTATGAAGACTTCAGAGCCTGAATAGTGTTGGAGATCTACTCAACTCATGCACACATAACAAACAACTACTTGCTGACACTTTCGTGTGCAGAAGTTTTTCGAAATAAACTCCTTTGTTGTTGTTATTATTTTGTTTGTTTGTTTAACTATGGAGTAAGAACTTATATGAAAAGGCAGTTGTTGCCAAGTCTTCATGTACTGGCATCTCCCACACACTGCCATCTTAACAACATGTAGATAAACTTTGGCTGACATGTTTAACAAACATATTAATGAGCCAAAAAATGCCCACAGAGGAGCGTCTATTTAGTATTCACATCGGTTCCGAAAAGTGCATTAACGACTGAAAATTGAGTCATTTTGAGCAAAATCATGACATGCTAGCTATAGTGTGACTGTAGAGCATAATAAATAGAGCATAATAAATTATTTCTTCATCTGTGCACAATTCTAATAATACAATGTATAAAACATTTATGTATTGGGCTACGTTTACTGTAAACTATTTATTACTGTTTTAAACTACATCCCTTTAAACTACAGGTTTAGTTGTGATACACTTTTACTGTACACACTAGCTACTGCAAGTAACTAGCAAAAATAAATTAATTCTAGTGCTGCATCGCCTTATTATATTCCTAAATTTCTCTCTATGTGCCTCTGGGAATTAATACAACATAAAAAAAGTTTTGGATGCCTTTGGCAGGCCCTTCACACTGGCTTAGAGTTGGTTTATGGCTTCGAAGACGTGTCTTTGTTGTGTCATTGAGAATATGTTATTAACTTGCCAGTTACACAGTAATCAGAAGCAGCCTCAGAAGGCATGAATAAACTTTAATTATCTGGACCTTTTATCAAGCTTGTGTGTTATGTGATTACTATATTGGCCAAGTCTACCTTTAGAACTTCTAAGTTAAAGAAAAATGGACTTTCTCAAACGCAAAGGTGTCAAGATGTGGACATTTTAACCAGGATATCTCATTAGCACAATATCTGTATTTTAAAAAAATCTATAAAATACTGCATATTAATCTTGAACATAAACTGACATGTAGGCAAATATGACTACAACTTAAAATTCTGTAAAATAATTTGTTGAATGCTTAGTTTTGACAACTACTATTTACCCCAACAAACATGTATACTTCAGTAGCATTTAAGTGGGAGTAAAGTTAATGTTTTAGGGTAAATAAAATGTTTTTTTTTTTTTAAATAGTATTATTCACTTTTATGTAAGCCCTAATCGTATTTCTAAAGACAGATACCACTTAAAAAAATATTTGCTGATCCTCAGTGACCTTTAAATGTTTCAGTATTCACACTGTCAGCTGAGAGGCCTATTTCCATTGTTATTATGGGGCTCATGTATAAAAACTCCCACACTGCAAAGTCTCAGGTTGTATAAATTAGAGGGGCAACGATTTAAAAGTAATATCAGGAAGTATTACTTTACTGAGAGGGTAGTGGATGTATAGAATAGCCTTCCAGCAGAAGTGGTAGAGGTTAACACAGTCAAGGATTTTAAGCATGCGTGGGATAGACACAAGGCTATCCTAGCTATAAGACCAGGAACGGGGGACTAATAAAATTATTCCGAAAAATTGGGCAGACTAGATGGACCGAATGGTTCTTATCTGCCGATTCTATGTTTCTATAAAAAGGTGTAATCGTTGCTTATTACATATAATTGCGATTGCACCTGGTTTATTATATATTGGCTGTACCAGCACAATGAGAGTCGGCACAGGCTCCTGAAATTTGGAGTCTGCCTTATACATAGGTACACACGCCGATTGCGCCAGTATGTGGCACTATATGCTGTCTCCCTATGTATCAAATATTAAAAATAGCACATCCTATCAGATTTAAATGTACTTCCAGCTGAAATTTAGAACACGGAGAGGTGAATGAGAGAGCAATATACAGTCGATCGACAGACTCTCTCCACAGCAGTAAAGCAATATAGAGCCTAATTGTAATTTAGAAAATCCACGTATATTTATATATTGCAGTGTATTTTTAAAGACCTATTTTGTATATAAAGAAAAATAATACCCAGAGATACAAGAATATTCCTGTGGAATCAAAGCTATTCAGTTCAGAAGCCATAAATGTCACATTTCGTAATTGGGTAAGAAAAAAACAGAGTAGAGACTATCATAAAAAATTTAAAGTTGAAATGAAAATAAACTGATGACACAGGGAATCATACCCTCGTGAAAACATCTGTTCCCATAAATTGAAACTACGAGAAATGTATCAAAAAATATTACCTCCTAAAACATTTAATGCACTACAGGGTTTATATATATATATATATATATATATATATATATATATATATATATATATCCATACAGTAGTTTACTTCCATAGTTAATATATAGGTTTGATGTAACGGAATTAAATATACATACCACTAAATGTAAAAAAATGTATTTAGTGCCTACATATAACCTATTATTGCTGAATAATAAAATATGGTTTGTATGGGATTTGCAAGAACACTGGAAATGTCTTATTGCTCGATGAAGTGAAGAGACTAATGACTGTAGTCCATCTTTTCCTTAATGTAAGTTTGCTTTCTACTGACAGAATGCCTTGAAATGCTATTGTTCCAGACCTAGCAGTCTGATGAGTTTTAAAGAGACAATACTGTAGAGCAATAAAGATCTGGGAGAGCATAGACCCAAGGGCTGTGATGGCTTTGCAGAGACAATTGGTGATACCGTTCTAGAAAAGAATAATATATCTACACATGCAGCTGGTATAAAGGAGACTTCTAAACATTGTCAGTGTTGCAGCTGTTCTTCCCTAGAATTGATAGCTTTGTTTGTATTTTCTGTAGGACTGGTAACATTTTGTTGTGCTTCACTAATAAATTGTAAGTGTGTTATGTACGACAAAATGTGAACAAAGTATTAAGCACCATTAAACTGAATCTATGATTTACGTTTTGTAAAGAATTGAAAACTTGAAATCATGCTGCGATAGTATATATAGATATCTGAAAATCAGTATTTAAAGGAGCCATTCTATATCTTGTCACCTAAAACCTGCAAATAAAGTTTAACATACGTATTGCTGTTGCTATAACAACAGTCCAGTCTATCTCTCTGAGCAGTGCTTATTGGAGGACAATGAATTTCGAGACCCCTGTGAAATTATTTTCTGTGCAAAACTACAGGAGAATTGTAATTTGTTTAAAGTAAAAATGTCACATATATTAAACAACATACAGAAAATAAGTCCAGATTTCTCTGAGCTTTGGTCTGGGACACATAGCCCACAACAACTACAATGGCTACCGAACTATACATTGCAGAGCGGGGGTTACCACATGTCCTGGATTGTCCTGAAAAGTCTTGTATGTAAAGCTCAACTCTTGCTTCTTGGCATTCTCATTCAATGGATAAATAGATGTTGAGACAGCAGGGATGTTGTAAGCTGTCAAGCTGATTTTGGATCCTCTTCTTAGCCCGGTGAGGGCAGTGGTGAGGAAACGCCCCTGGAGTTCACAGACACCCTCACGCTAGCTTAACTGCTACTCAAGGCTGCGGATGTGGCCCACTTTGCAGTTGTAAATTTTAACTGTAATCATTGTAGGGAGGCACTAAATATTTTCGTTAGCTATAATACTGCATTACCTCCCAACTTCTGCTCCCAGTGAATGGGGACACTGGGTGGCGGAGCTTGGGAGGCTGAGTGTCAGCGCTACTGTGTGCAGTAGTGCTTTCACTGAAGTTGACAGCACCACAGTGAATGTGCACCCGAAACCCGAAGTGGGACAGAAGTAGAACTTGGCAGGACAGCTTCCAAAAACTTGGAAAGTCCCATGCAAAGTGGGACAGTTAAAAGGGCAAAATTATAATACATTTAAAATACAAAGCTCAAAAGTATTTTTTAATGATAGATTCCTGGAGGTTTTTTTGCATTTGTGCACAAAATAAGAATATAAACAAGGAGTAAATGCACCAAAAATATGTTAATTAGCCAAGCTGACATTATAGACAATTGTGCAAATTTCAATTGACTCAAATCCAACTATGCGTAGTGTTTATCAGTGCAGTATCTCTATTTTAAGCACCTGTAAATAAATCACTGCGGTAAAAACTCCATTAAAAAATACAAAGAATAATGAATTAGAACTGGTGGTACATTAAAGCACCATCAATTCCATTTGAAAATATCCAAACTTTGGCTTACAATCTACCAAATGCATTAAATGTTAATATGCCTTCGAGAAAGGACAGCTGTTATATAATTAAATAAAGTTAATGCGCTTGTTAAAAAGGACAGGGATGCCAATTTCCTGAGATTATGTTAAAGTACTCTGTTTTAATATTCTTGTTTTAAAACACCTGTTTGTGCTCTCAACAGTTGCTTAATAAAGGGGAAAGCTGATAATGATAAGCAAATAAATATTTATATGCTAATTTACCTGTCTAATACCCAGGATGAGAAAAGATGTAGCACATACTGCCATACAGCATGACATAGCAATCAAATCAAAATAAGGAAGAAGCAGAATACATAAGAGGAAGAAATAGATAAGTCCAATTAAATATACTGTTGTACTATAAAGATGTGCTTGCAGAATAATTCACTAAACGTATGTGATATTAAGGCTTGGATTCCAAATAATGTAGTCACGGCAAAACATAAGAGAGCAATCCTGTGTAGTGCTGCAGACTATGGCAAATGCACTTGTTTTAACTTTAAAATAAATTTAAATGCAGTGACACCAGTAAGAGTAAGTACACAGGAGACAGGCTGGCCTGCAGCAGTTGGTATGCTCCCCACAGGGAAAGTGCTGTCAATAGCCATTACTAATCAACTCAAACTCTCTATATTGAACTCAGCGGTTTCAAGTGCTTGGAATAGAGAGTGGAGATAGGCAGGAATGTTGCTACAGTAACCGCAGTAATAACCTTTTATGCAGTTTTTAGAAGACAGAAAATTTTGAGGAAAAACTGATAAATTTGTTTTATTTTTCTTAACATGATATTTCTCATATAACAAATATTTTTTTCAGACACTGTAGGTGGACCTGCTCTTTTCCCATGTTAATTGGGGGTGTATGCCCACTTTAATCAACTTTATGATTCTTTCGTTCTTGAATCCATGAAGGTTAAAGTCACCTACATCAGCATTATTCAAAAACTCTTGCTTTTCAGCGATATTCCTCTGCAGTTTCCCTCCTTCCATCTCTTTCCTCTCAAGTCTACTACATATCAAGATATGAAAGCAGCTTTGAATTGCAAGTCTAATGCACAGTGTAGACTTCTTCCTAAAATGAATGGAGATTCATCTCCAGAGTATAGAACAAATGTTCACATTTAATATTTACTCGAAATGCAAATAGAGGATTTAATACATTCTGCTCAGCTGCAAACCCAAGGGTGAATGCTAGGCCATTAGAATCATCCAGAATCAAGGAAATAGAGCTGTGCTTTACAGATAAGTAGTAACGCATGACATGGCAGCAATGTACTGTCTTCATCTGGACCCACACATTTTTGACAGCTTTTCCTTCTAATAAGTTCCAAGTTTAATCAGAATATATCAACCAAATGTTTTAAAGAACAACTAAACTTTTTATTAACCCTTGCTTCCTTAGAGCTGAGGCAGAGCCGGTCGAGAGGCTGGCACACACTCTATGGAGTGGGGAGGTATGGCAGAGAAAGACCCTCATTTTCAAAGGGGATCAACAGAAGGGTCCCTGTCAAAGTCCCCTCAGCAGCTGCCGGTGAGAGGATAAACTGGCATGTACTGTCAAAAGCACATGCCATTTTATCCTCATACTAGGGACTGAAAGTTTCATTCTCCTCTAAGTTTCTTTCATACATGCTTGTATGTGTATTTTGTCACTAAAAATAAATATGCAATAAAATATGAGCAAGTGGCACATGAGGTGGTTCACTAAAGGGAACAATCAGTCATCGACCACTACAAAACCAACTGGTATTAAATATGGCAGTGCAAAAGCTAAAGTTTAGAAAAATAATATAACAGATATTTAGCCATTATGCCCATAGCACCACTGAAGGACATTTAATGAGGGGAAAAAAATGTTTTCATGAAGGAAGTGAGGACTGAAATGTATTTACGGATAGTGCCTGAAGGATTTCTGGTGAGTAGAATCTCAGTTTGGACAGTTAGTGTTACATAGATAGTAAACTTTCTACTACCAATCTGCACACATATGAGACACAAACTGCTGAGAGGGCCGGTGTGAAAGGAATCTGAACAAATGTCTCCAAGCTGTACATAAAATGAGAGAAAGTTTAATACTTTTTAGAATTAAGTAAACAGCATTAGCACAGCTTATTTTCACTGATGACGAGTTATAGGTCTCAATGAGATTTAGAAACCTAACCCAACAAAGATAAGTCAATACCCATTTGCTCGTGCATCTGGATCAAGGTAATACAAGTAAATGAAGTTTAAGGAACCTCTGGTATGATTCGTTTAGCCAGGATTACACTGGATGTTTCCATCAAGAGCCGCAATCAATCTCACACAGAGTGAGAAAATGCTGTGCAACGGTAACTAATCTCTACCTGCTGAGACGAATTAAAGGTTCCTGAAGGAAGATGGTGTGCCGTGGGGTTGCTGGGAAATAAACATGACCAACTGAATTTACAGCCGTCAAATGATCTGTATATCTGTTCATTATCTATGTTTTTGTAACCATGCCCTGTAGTTTAAAATAGATATTGTATTCTGGTTAGTATTTCTATGACTTGATAAACAAAATAGCAGGTTCTTTTTTTTTAAATGGAATACTGGCATAATAATCAGAAACTCTATATGGACAAAACTATTGACAAAAGTATGGACAAAAGTATTAAGATTACCTTTAAATCTAGTACCTAGCCATAGAGTCTGCATTTAGTAACATCTCTGGGAAAAGTGGGTTGTTCTGGAAAGCTCAGTGAATTTAAGACTGGTACAGTGATAGGATGCCACCTTTGCAATAAGTCAGTTTCTGAGATTTCATCCCTGCTAGATATTCCACAGTCAACTGTAAGTTTTATTATTTGGAAGAAAAAACATTTAGGAGCAACGGAGCCATGATGCGGAAGACCATGTGAAGTCACAGAGCAGGGGCATCCAGTGCTAAGGGTCATGGAGTGTAAAAGTTGCAAGTAGTCTGCAAGCCTCAAATCATCAACTACAATGCCAAGCATCATATTTAGTGTAAAGCAAACCACCACTGGACTCTGGAGCAGTGGAAAAATGTTCTGGGCAGTAACACATCACACTTCACTGTTTTGCAGATGCCAGGAGAATGTTACCTGTGCGACTGCATTGTGCCAAATGTCAATATTGGTAGAGGAGGGATAAGGATTTTTCAGGGGTTGGGCTAGGTCCCTTACTTTCAGTGAAGAAAAATCTTAATGCTTCAGCATACTTAGACATTTTGGACAATTCTATGCTCCAAACTTTGTGGGAACGGTATGGGGAAGGTTTTTTCTATTTCAGCATGACTGTGCTCCAGTGCACAAAGCACTGGCTTTAAGAGTTTGGTGTGAAAGAACTTCACTGATACTCACAGAGCCCTGACCTCAAACCCATCAAACACCTTTGTGTTGAACTGGAACAGAGATTGCGAGTCATGCCTTCTTGTCCAACATCAGAATTGCTCTACTGGAAGAATGGCAAAAATGACCACATAAATACTCCACAATCTTGAGGAAAGCCTTCCATGAAGAGTGGACGCTATTACAGCTTCATAGGGGAGACCAAATACATATTAATGTATAATATGTACAATGCAATGTCATAAAAGTCACTGTTGGTGTAATGGTCAGGTGCCCCAATACTTTTGTCCATATAGTGTTTGTCTTTTTATATAATATGGTTTGCATCTGTGAAATTATTATTTCTATAATTTAATTCTTCTCATACGTTTTACTTTACCCTTTGTCCTACAAATTATTAATATATATTAGGTACTTAAGGTAGCTATCAAACTGGATGAACTCAACTGTTAATAAATTATTTATTACAGTTAAGCTAAGGCTAGAACATTCCATTACAGTCTACACCAGCATATATTTTCCAAAGCAAACATATGAACCTCAAACATATTGATTTCTTAGAATTAATTTGCTCTAAGCTGATTTATGGTGCCTCTTTAGATCATTTGTTGGATGGGCCGAATGGTTCTTATCTGCAGACACATTCTTATGTTCTTATGGTGCAATTTGTAATCTAAATTCTCCAGTGTGGGCAGTAATGCTTACAATTCTTTATTGTGTAAAATTAAAAGGGCAAAATGTTAGTAAGTTTATGTTACTGTGTGGGTACAGTGAGTCTTTGCTAAATAAACGTTAAAATGAACTGTTGTGAGAATTGGGAAAGGATGACTGATAAGTTTGCAAGAATGGATGTAGATGGTAGTTGTAAATAAGGACAACATGCAGGAACAGAGGAAGTGGACATAAAGCACCGCTAATAGTCGCGGTCAAACCTGATGAAGAAATGTAGAGGGTGGTAAAGCTTCACCAACTAATACAGCTTGTTATAGGTCTTTACCTTATTTTGACACTACAAATGTACAAAAACTACAAAAACAAAAGACACTCTGGCAGCAAGCAGTAAAATAATTACTTGATGCCTTACAGGCAAAAAAAAACTACAATCAAGAAAGGGTTTAAACATAGGCACCGATGCCTACGATTAACTGCTCTAGTAGACCAAAAAGCGTGAGGTGTTTCATCAGTTATGCCAATCAATCAGCACTGTAGTAGAGCAAAAATGATGGCATTTTTTTCAGGGTTAGCTCTTTTACTCCTCCCATGGCCTTGTGTTAAGTTGGTGTGAACGTTGAACATTGAGGCCAACATCAGTTTATAGTGTCTCTCTGGCCCCTGCAAATTTATTGTACATAGTGCGCAAGCAGGACAGCTGTTGTGGAGAAGCATTAACCGAATTATCCAGGAGGTGAGCACACAGAAACAGTTCAGTGCAATCTATTAGTCCTGATTCTTTGTCCATACGTTGGATTTATATTTCATGTTTGGGCCAAATTTTGACAGCCTGGGCCAACTAATGTTACATCATATTTTTAATGTACCTCTAGGTGGATTTGATTTTTTTTTTGTTGGGTTTCACAGCTGGCCCTCCACATATAAATCCCGGTTGAGTTGTTATACAATTCACAGACTGACAGTAACATTTCCAACATTTCACAGTTACATTCTTACTGTCACAATTTGCAGCTGAACAATTTGGATACTGACTGCAAATCCATTATAACTTCCTGGCACAGAAAATGTGATTGCTGGTACTATAATGAAAAGAAAAATACTCATAGATGACTACACATTTGCTGTTTACGTTAGGGAGATCTCTTTACAAGTCCACAGACCGAACTTCGCTTTTAATACAATAACTGTGGCAACATGAAGAGAGAACAGAAAAGTGCCTGCAGTGGGAGGTCAACATAATACATCTGTTTCACTAGCCCTTGCTGTCTTCTCATCAATGCACAAAGCTCTAGAGTCCTTAGAACAAGATACAAATGCTATATTTTCAGTCTGCATTAATGAGAGTCTTGAAGGAGTTGGAATCATTAGTTGCTAAATCATTACATACCATAGTTTATAGCAATCGGTCAAGAATCTTTTTCTTTCCTTCTACATAAAAGTCTGTCATCGAATTAGGATGCTGAGATATACTATATAAAACTCCTGTTTATTTTCATTTACCATCTAACACGTACTTTACTGTTTTTGATTGTGTTGCGCCTTGTTAAATGTATTGACTTTTTTGAGTGTTAAGCTAGAAATGTTTTCGGCTATAAGGGTCACAATAATAACTAGAGAAATTGCAGTGAATGTTTTCCCACAAAAAATGAATTTCCACTTAAAACCGCTGTTTGAGGGTATAGATGACAAAGCCAACTGAATACTAGAGAAATATAAAAAGTCTATAGAATACACAGAACAACTATATTAGGGTTGAATTATATCTATTGCATACACAAAAGTAAAAAAAATGGTGTATACATACAGACACGTCCATCTTTGGTGGAGGTTCCCGAACACTTAACAGGCACTGAAAGGCACCTTATTCTTTATAGACCAGGACCAGGCACAAGATACAGACTATAAACCAATGTTGGGAGTCTGCATTATACAAATGGGATGATAGTGCCAGTATTAACTGCTATCCTCGTGTGTGAATTCTTCATACATAATCCCCATTGTTCCTTGTATCACTCACACAAATCAGATTTACTACAAAACTATTAATTGTTTCCACGGAATGTTAAAATATTCACTGCTGGTAATGCCTAATGATGAATTTTATGGTTTCATAATTACTATTATTATTATTAAATAATAAAAATAAATTAGCTAGTCTAAACCACAAAATCATTTTCAACCCTTTATCATGTAATTGTGTAAAATGCTCTTTATTTACTAGTCTAGTATGTAGACAATCTATGGCCAACTATATCTGAATTGTTATGATTCACATAATACCAAATTTTATATGCTGACCCAATTTAAGATATATGACATGCTACATGCTGGTTTTCATACTTTTTGAATCATACTGTTCAAGAAATTATGATTGTACAGGTAAATGTTTACCCCCAGCATGCTAAAAAACAGCACATGCCGTTTTAAATACTGTACTTGTCTACAGTATGTCTACATTTTAGTTTGCTTTTGGGCATGTACAATTTCCAAGTAGTTAACATTTTCCCTTAAGTTTTTAAATACATTTACCTCAACTAAGTAATTTTTTCACAGCATAACCAATTATTTTGCCGGTTACAACAGTGTGGTGTAGAACTCTTGTGGTGAGCCCCGATTACAGGTTTTAAAGGCCTTCCACAAGATAGGAAGAAAAATGAGCTTAAAGTGAATTTTATAAAGTTCTGTGAAATAGTTGTGATTTCAGGTAAAATAGCAAATTGGAGCTGTTCATATGTCAGGGAAACAAGGATAACCAATATTTATAGCTCACTCACAGCTTGTTGAATCAACCTATCAATGACATACTCTGTACCTTGTCAGAGTGATTTGAAAGCTCTGGTATCCTGCGATGAATGAAGCCAATCTGGTTAAACTCTGCTTGCCAGATCCTCCAACTCCAACAAGTAATGCATTTCCTTGTGGGGTTCTTATAATTCGGGAGATCTTCACCAAATGAATCATTGCATCCTGGAAAATTGAAAATAAAATAATTACTTACACACAGCTGACATAGCAACGAAGAACTGCTGTCATACTGCCAGTTGCAATAAAGTTACTTTACATTGTTTCGCTATTCCAAAATGTACTTACTATTTTAAATACAAATGTGTTTTTAAGTAACAGTCAAAGTATTTATAAATGTATTGTGTATATTATTGGAGCAAAAAATATATGAGTTGCTCTGCATGATAATAAAACAAGCTGGTAAAATTTGTGTAATGCTGTTTTTGGCAAGTATTACAAATTAAAATGAACCTGTGAGTGCTCATATTTATTATTATATATATATATATATATATATATATATATATATATATATATATATATCCAAAGGAAAGCATGCATTTACAGGACTTTTATGCAAAAAAGGTTGATATTTTACTTACTCATACAGGTATGGTATTCACATGAGAATAAAATTGACGTTTCAGTCCAGACCGTGGACCTTTATCAAGACTTGATAAAGGTCCACGGTGTGGACCGAAATGTCGTATATATATATATATATATATATACAGTGGATATAAAAAGTCTACACACCCCTGTTAAAATGTCAGGTTTCTGTGCTGTAAAAAAATGAGACAAAGATAAATCATTTCAGAACTTTTTCCACCTTTAATGTGACCTATAAACTGTAAAACTCAATTGAAAAACAAACTGAAATCTTTTAGATAGAGGGAAGAAAAAATATAAAAATAAAATAATGTGGTTGCATAAGTGTGCACACCCTCTTATAACTGGGGATGTAGCTTTGTTCAGAATTAAGCAATCACATTCCAAATCATATTAAATAGGAGTCAGCATACACCTGCCATCATTTAAAGTGCCTCTGATTAACCCCAAATAAAGTTCAGCTGCTCTAGTTGGTCTTTCCTGAAATTTTCTTAGTCGCATCCCACAGCAAAAGCCATGGTCCACAGAGAGCTTCCAAAGCATCAGAGGGATCTCAGTGTTAAAAGGTATCAGTCAGGAGAAGGGTACAAAAGAATTTCCAAGGCATTAGATATATCATGGAACACAGTGAAGACAGTCATCATTAAGTGGAGTAAATATGGCACAACAGTGACATTACCAAGAACTGGAGCTCCCTCCAAAATTGATGAAAAGACGAGAAGAAAACTGGTCTGGGAGGCTACCAAGAGGCCTACAGCAACATTAAAGGAGCTGCAGGAATATCTGGCAAGTACTGGCTGTGTGACAACAATCTCCCGTATTCTTCATTTGTCTGGGCTATGGGGTAGAGTGGCAAGACGAAAGCCTTTTCTTACGAAGAAAAACATCCAAGCCAGGCTACATTTTGCAAAAACACATCTGAAGGGGATGGGACACTTCATCTCAGCTGCATCCGCGCAGCCGCTTTACCGCCGTCACTTCACCACACGACAGCTTGTCGCGGGACATTTCATCGCTAAAGGTGAGTTTTAATGTGTTAGAGTTGGAAGATAGAGTGTTAGAATTAGAATGTTAATATTGGGGTTTAGGGTGATTAGAATTAGGGTTTAGGGGGTTAGTATGAGTTTTTAGGATTCGGGGTTACTTTAAGTATTAGGGTTTAGGGGGTTAATTTTAGTATTAGGGTCCGGGGGTTAGTATTAGGGTTTAGGTGGTTAGTATTAGGGTTCGGGGGTTAGTATTAGGGTTTAGGGGGTTAATTTTAGTATTAGGGTTCGGGGGTTAGTATTAGGGTTTAGGGGGTTAGTATTAGGGTTCGGGGGTTAGTATTAGGGTTTAGGGGGTTAATTTTAGTATTAGGGTTCGGGGGTTAGTATTAGGGTTTAAGGGGTTAGTATTAGAGTTCGGGGGTTAGTATTATGGTTTAAGGGGTTAGTATTAGAGTTCGGGGGTTAGTATTAGGGTTCGGGGGTTAGTATTAGTATTCGGGGTTTAATTTTAGTATTGGGGTTTTGGGGTTAATATTAGTATTAGGGTTTGGGGGGGCACTTTGGGGGGAGATTCATTTATTAGGGAGGGGGTATTTTATTTTAATTTGTACATTTGTAAGAGCTGACAATTCAGCGCATAACTCTCAGCTCTTTCATAGCCGAATCCGCGATGAAGCGGCCGCGTTATTCTTCATTGCTGACAGTTCAGCGTTCTAACTGCCGCGCTGAACTGTCAGCGATGAAGTCGCCACGCTGAAGTGTCCTAGACCCCATCTGAAGTCTCCCAAAAGCATGTGGGAAAAGGTGTTATGGTCTGATGAAACCAAGGTTGAACTTTTTGGCCATAATTCCAAAAGATATGTTTGGCGCAAAAAAAAACACTGCACATCACCAAAAGAACAATATACCCACAGTGAAGCATGGTGGTGGCAGCATCATGCTTTGGGGCTGTTTTTCTTTAGCTGGAACTGGGGCCTTAGTTAAGATAGAGGGAATTATGAACAGTTCCAAATACCAGTCAATATTGGCACAAAACCTTCAGGCTTCTGCTAGAAAGCTGAACATGAAGAGGAACTTCATCTTTTAGCTTGACAACGACCCAAAGCATACATCCAAATCAACAAAGGAATGGCTTCACCAGAAGAAGATTAAAGTTTTGGAATGGCCCAGCCAGAGCCCAGACCTGAATCTGATTGAAAATCTGTGGGGTGATCTGAAGAGGGCTGTGCACAGGAGATGCCCTCACAATCTGACAGATTTGGAGTGTTTTTGCAAAGAAGAGTGGGCAAATCTTGCCAAGTCAAAATGTGCCATGCTGATAGACTCATACCCAAAAGACTGAGTGCTGTAATAAAATCAAAAGGTGTTTCAACAAAGTATTAGTTTAAGGGTGTGCACACTTATGAAACCACATTATTTTATTTTTATATTTTTTCTTCCCTCTACCTAAAAGATTTCAGTTTGTTTTTCAATTGAGTTTTACAGTTTATAGGTCACATTAAAGGTGGAAAAAGTTCTGAAATGATTTATCTTTGTCTCATTTTTTTACAGCACAGAAACCTGACATTTTAACAGGGGTGTGTAGACTTTTTATATCCACTGTATATATCCTAACCCTCTGCCTGGTGCTAACCCTGCCTACATAAAACTAAAGCTTTACTAAAACAAGAAATACACACCAAGACATACCTGTTTCAGGACAGACTAGGGAATTAAACACACAACACAAGTGGATGGGGCACATTACAGCAGAGAAACAAGGCAAAGAAAAATCGGGAACGGACCAGAGCAAGAAACATAGCAAAACAAGCATAGGACAAAAGCAATCATAAACTATAACAAAAATTAAACTACAACAAGGAAGGTACATAGCAAGGGGAGAATCACACAAAGAAACTGGATACTGTCTAATAAGACTGGATGTACTGAAACTCAAATGTCTATTCTTGGGCTATTTCAAAATAACTGAACTGAAGACATCAAAAGAACTGTTGGATGCTGGCCTTCTAGGCAGAGTTGCAAGGAAAAATTAATATCTCAGACTGGCCAATAAAAATAAAAGATTTAGATGGGCAAACAACACAGACACTAGACAGAGAAAGATTGAAAAAAGTGTTATGCACATACAGGATCTAAGTTTGCAGTGTTCATATCACAAAAAGAACGTTCTTAAGATGCAGACCAAATGTAAAGCTGCTGTAGACATGCTTCATGTCATCTGTCCAGCATGGTAGAGACAATATGATGGTCTGGGGTGCTTTGGTGGTGGAAAAGTAGGAGATTAGTACAGGGTAGAAGGGAGTTTGAAGAAGGAAGACAACCACTCCATTTTGCAATGCCATACCCTGTAGACAATGCTTGACTGGAGCCAATTTCCTCCTATGACAGGACAATGTAACCATGCAATAACTATTTAGGGAGGAAGCAGTCAGCTGGTAGTCTGCCTATAATGGAGGGGCCATAGTCACAAGATCTCAACCGTCTTGTTGTGGGAGAAGGTTGACTGTATGGTATGTAAGAAGTGCCCTTCAAGCACAGGGTGAAAATCTCTTCAGATTACCTCAAATTGACAACCAGAATGTCAAAGGTCTGCAAAGGCTGCAATTGCTGCAAATGGAGGATATGAAGGATTATTATTACTTCAATTAGGAATCATTATTCTAACCTTGTTAAAATGTTGACTGTATTTCCTAATTATTTTGCAACTTATTTTGATGTATGTTTTCATGGAAAACAGGGACATTTCTAAGTGACCTCAGACTTTTGTATGGTAGTGTATATATGAATATATGTTTACAATGTATTTTCTTGTATTTTTATATGTAGTTGGAAGCTGTTCTGACAACTCTCAAGTAAAGCAAAGATTGTCTGTTCGTTTAAAGTGAGTGACTATACAGC
This sequence comes from Pelodytes ibericus, assembly GCA_036172795.1. NCBI lineage: Eukaryota > Metazoa > Chordata > Amphibia > Anura > Pelodytidae > Pelodytes > Pelodytes ibericus. The sequence continues at coordinate 123,014,337 of CM069859.1, forward strand.
AATTGATCAGTACTTGATCAGCGACTTAGCAAAGTAGACTACCTAATAGCTAATTATCAATTATCAGACAGGACGGCATGTTATACATTATGAAAAACGTTATTTCTCCTTACACCTTCATAATACGTTAGGATTATAGCTGCATTTCCAGATATGTGTGATTATATGACATCATGCGTTACATATTATTTATTTTATTTTCCAAGAAGGAAAAGGCAAGGACAGAGCGCTTTATGGCACAATGTGCATTTGACTTGTCTGTGCCTGTCGTGTTCTGTGTCATGCATTATTTAAAAGATGCTGCAAGCAGTGTTTTGTAAAGCACTATAAAGTCAATCTCTGCTATTTAAGGACACAGATTTTAAATCGTCTGAGCCATGAATGGGCTTTTCTCATTGATATATAGGGAAAAAAATTATTGTGTGTGTTATATTGACAGTGCAAAAAAGTAAAGCAAATTAGTTCATGTATATATATTTACGCATAGTCAACATTAATGTGCCTTATAATGAAGAATCATGGCTGAAAATATAATTAATATTGAATGAGCATTGACATAGTTTTAGAAGGGGATGTCAAGTCATGTAAAATGCTGTAAATACAATAACGACAATTTTGTCTGCCTAGCACAGTGAATATTACTAGGATTAAAAGTGTTAATTCGAATTTCTGTAATTCATCGCTTCATACATTGCAGAGACTGTAGTAATTAGTATGTATTTGGTGCTTCTTCCACATGTATAATGTTTATACATAACCCCCAAAGTGTTTTAAAACCTTTTCACAACACAATTACCTGACTTCCAGCGTCATCTCTTTATTTATAAAGTCCTCAATTAACCATACTCTGTAAGCTTATGTCACAAAGGTATCTCAGCATGTCACATGTAACTTGCAATGACACCAAGTTGGTTGTATCTGCCTATTGAGATTGCATAATTACTTATTTCTATACAAATTACTAATATTACTCTGACTGAATCTCTCCCAGCATCGATAATTACTGCTCGTTATTCCTTTGTTTGAGTTCAAAATAGACTAGTTGTAAACTGTTAAAAGCAACAAGTCAGTAAATTCTTTTCCTTCCTCATGTCCTATCACCTTCATCTAACGACTGCTGCCACTCATTACCTCACTCAAAAATAACCCCCACTAACCTTAACCAATAGCTTCTTGTTTGTCTTCTGACTTATTGTCTATACCCCAGATAGTTTAAACTGTAGTCTCCACAATAATCCACATTTCTACTCCAATATATTATGGGTTACAGATGGGTCACAAATTGACAAACACAGGTTGCACAATAATGTTACAGAAATAATTCTAAATAAATATTCAGTGCCTTTTTACAGTAACTAGCCCATCACAAGTGGTGAGATACAATATTCATCTCAAAAACTATTCCTTAATCTCTACTTTCATGAGTTGTATGTAAAATGGATTATTTAGACCATGAAAGCACACCTTAAAAAACACTAAATCCATCCTCGCCCCTCTGATTGCCTCATTGTACTGCTGCATGAACATGTCAAGTCTCTCTGAAAGCTGTTCAAATGATGGGATGGGTTCATAAATTTTAGGAGCCTCCAAATCAGCATCATCAGGTTCATCTCCAGTAGCTTCTGGAGCATCTTTGAGGAAGTCCACAAAATAGGATTCGTTCAAGCCACTTTGCATCAACTCTGGACCATGATCCTCTGTGGCAATCTGAGGTGAGAAATGAATTAATTTCAGTATGAAATACATTTTTGATTTTTTTTGCTTACAAACATGATAATCTTATGTTTGCCTTCAGAAAGAGAACATATCTTTTACATTAATGTGGTATAACAAATCGTACATTTCTTGGGTATGATCAGCATTTATCAGATACTTCATCATTAGGTTATTGTTGTCAAAAAGGAGAAATCCTACACGCCTATAGTTGTTCTATATTAAAGAATTGACGCATGTATTTCTTTTTTAAAGAAATATAATAGTATAAATATGTCACTAAAATGGCAAAAATTACTTTTCCTTTTTTTTATCGAGCATCTTTTTTTTGAGATGATTATTCATTTGCTTTTTATATTGATAAACTATCATTAAAACAATGTTATCACAATATATGAAACTTGTTTAAATAACCTAGTAAACATTTGTTTGTGAACCTAGTTCAACAATGAGAACATTGGTCAGCAACTATTAGAATGAACCAAAATATATATTCTACACTTTGCATTAACTATGGAGCTTTGTCATCTACTTTAATTAAAATACCCATGATTGTGTTTTGTTAACTATCAGTCAGTGTACTGGATAATAATTGAATTGAGAAATACCCAGAACCTTTCCTACAGAGTACATACCAATGCTCCAAAATTACCTGAGCAAAATGGTTACTTCAGTTCTCCAAAGAATTTTTCCAAAGTCTACTTCCAGCACCGTACTTACTAGTCAATATTAGTAAAAGAGAAACTGATTAATAGAAGCTGTCTTCTCCAAAATATGGAATAAGTATACTAGGGCAGAAAACGTTTGCTTATTTGTGCTTAAAATAATAAGGGACGTGGGTCCCTAGTTCGCTGTATCTAGAGGGAAACCAGCCATACCATACTGACGAGGCCACTGAAGGCCGAAAACGTACGTCTGTGGTTGCTGTATTCTTCGTGCAGAGGAGACCTGCCAGGCTATTTGGATCTGGACTGCCCTTATAGGTGGGACCAGTCTAATATGCAAATGGAGAGGTTTCCTCTGTAACGGTGCCAGTAAGCAAAAAACAGTGATTCCTCTCCCGAGTAGGTTACAACCTATAGGACTGGCTGTTTCAGCTTTTGCCCGTTCTCGCTGAAAGGGATCCCACATCTTTGTTTTTTAAAATAATTATACACCAATAATAGAGGTTAATATTTAAATTTCACATCATTCTGTTGGATAAATTTGGTTTAAATATGTACATTTTGTCTTTATTCTTGTAAAGAACGATAAATACAATGTAATCATGTGACAGGACAAGCTTAAATTACCTTACGCAGAGTTTGTTCAAACCAGTCTTTATCTTTTTGGTCAATAAACCTGTCTGCGATCACTCGTGTGCATTCGTGTTGGAATAGAGCTACCAAGATGTCAGTGGTATGACAGATGTCCGATGTTACTGTGAGAATCCCCTGCCAAATACGACTCAGATCCCTCAAGTTAAAGATGTAATGGAATTTAGCAGGGGTTGGTAGCATCTGTAAAACAAAATGATGAGATAAGAGTCTCTTTAAAAACCCATTAGCCATAATCAGCAATCAATCCTAGAAGAACATGAAAGGAAACATCAATCTTTTGTCTTGGTAGCATCTTGAATGCTCTATTTCTGGTTGCCAGTAGATAAAAACACCTGTCTTAACCAGCCTCACATCGAGAGATAGAATTAGTTCTAAAGTATTTTAACAAAGTCCACTTGTTTTACCCTCAGGAACTTTTTTTTATTTGTTCTTGTTTTTTTAATTATTTTTTTATTTGTCTGACTTTCAACCATCCCAGCATATGTAAATTGGAAATGTTATTTCCTCAAGTTCCCATTTAACTGGTTATACTGTATCTAGCTTCAGCCCCCCCATCAATCCAGCTTTTCCAGTTTACCCATTTTTTACATCTGTATATCCAAATCTAGCGTCTGCTTTTTCCATTTTCATTTGACAAATTATTTGCGCATGTATTATTTTACATTCTATTTATTTATTGTCCTTCCACTGCCTAGCCATAACTACTAAGGTTCCCAAGTTTATATGTACTATTAAATATGAAGTTTCTGTTGTCATCTTAGGCCAATCTAGTAGCAACAAGATCTTAGTCAGTGTAGATTCCAGGCTGATACCCATTATTTTTATTTTTATTTTACTGAGAACTTGTTTCCATGTACCTTTTATTTTTTCGCAATCCCACCACGTATGAGCCTATCTCTGCATTGCATCTCCAGCAGAGATCTGAGGTCTGTGCATACATTTTTGTTTACTCAGGACTTAATACCATCTATTTATAATTTTGTAGAAGGTCTCCAATACATTTAGACAGTTTATTGCTTTATGTGCCTTTTTTGTGAAACAATCAGGTGTTCTGGGTTTATTGCTTTCTGTAGGTCTCTATTCCATTTTAGTATGGCTGGGTTCTCTCTTTTCGGGTCTATATATTTTTAATGATTGTGAATAGTTCAACTATATGGAATTTATTTGCTATATTTGGATAGGGCTATCTATAGTTTATCAATTCTTTTGTTACTCTTAGTTATTAGTTGTTTCTTTGTAAAATCTTTTACCCTGATATAGCCCCCCAAAAAATCCTTATTGTCAAGCTTAAATTCTTCTTGTAGATGTTTGAAGATCTTGAAATTTGTCTCCTTAAGCAAATATGTTATTCTATTTATACCCTTCTTTACCCAGGAGTTTAAGTTTAGATCTGCCACTTCTTCATGTACTTTTTTTTGTCTACAGCTAATAAATATCAGGAATTTTATAGAAATATCAGAAAAGGGCAGTAAGCTTTAAAGTGTTGGAATAGATGACGGATATTAATCTAAAATTTACTTTGCAAACTATGGCCTTCCCACCATACAACACTGGATGAAATATATTTGCTACTGGGTCCTGGTGTGGGGGACATCTAGTACAAGGTAAGAATGTTGGAATTTGGCTGAAATGTAATAACCAACAAGCCCTATCCCTACATCTGCCATAGAGAAATATTTAAACAATTAAAAAACTTTGTGTGATGTGTATGTACTAAAAAGACAATATTTGGTCACCCTAAAAGTCAAAATAAATTAAAAGTCTTTGTGAAACACTAAATCTGGACATTTATTGTATTGAATTTATTTTTTTGATTCTGGTAAATATTCTCTGTATAAGTAATTGAGGTTTATTGGACGGACGGATGTAAGGAAGGATGTTGATGACTATTTAAATGTAGTTTATCATTAAATATATTTATAATACTAAACGAAATTGATAAATACAGCCAGATATCCAATTATAAAATGAACATCAGCAAAACACCCCTAATGGGGATAAATTTGGATAAGGAGGACATCGCAGAAATCAATCTTAAATATAACTTTACCTGGGCAAAAAAAGCATACAAGTATCTAGGGATTACAATTACAAAAGACTTAACAATGCTAATGGAAGTTAATTTTATGAAACTATTGAAAGATACAAATTCCCAACTAAAGCAGTGGAAACACTTAGAAAGCGCAAGTTGGGGTAGGATTCAGATGATCAACTCCTATATAATCCCCAAATGGAACTATTTATTTCAAATGATTCCCTTAAAGATACACGATTCCTGGCTGACAATGCTCCAAGCAAGTATATCTACTTTTGTTTGGAAAGGTAAAAAATCAAGAATAAACATACGAGTTGTCTCCCAAAAACCAGAAAAGGGTGGGCTGGGATTCCCAGTGATAAAGAGACAGTACTGGGCTAGTATAATTACACACATCTACAGAGCACAGCTGCTGTCAACTCAAGAGGAGGGATGGAACATCATAGAATCTGAGGCATTAGGAGTTGATTGTCTACGCGACAGTATCTGGGGACTGAGCATTGGTAAGGAAGGAGAAGGTAGGGCAGAGCAGAATTTTATTACATCACAACTTCTAAAAGAATGGAGGAGGATAAAAATAAACCTAGATATAAACAACAAAATAATGCCATTCATGCATATAAATGAATTAGAAGGATATACTAAAAACTTGAGATTAAATAAATGGAGAGAGAAGGGAATCATGCAAACCAAACAAATTATAGAACAAGGGAGAATCAAATCATTTGCAGACCTAGCTAAGCAGTTTAATCTATCAAGTACTGAAATTTTCACATACCTTAGGGTGAAAAATATTATTCAAACATATATTGTAACAGGTCAGAAGGAAATCCAAACTGGTCTGGGGAAAATATTTACATCGGGGAAGGTGGATAAGGTTCTTAAAAAATCCCTAGAAGTATTGCGCCTATCGGAAACAAACGCTTCCCCAAAACATACGTTTGCTTGGGAAAGGGAGTTGGGAGTCCGGGTGGAGCACGAAGATTGGTGTAAAAATTTTAAAAGATTAAACAGCCAAATCCACGGCATCTCCCTAGTGGAAACCCACTATAAAATCTATACTTGGTGGGAATGCGAAAAAATTAGAAATATGGTAAAAAAAAGTATTTGAGTACGTTCGCCTAATGACAAACATCGAGCTGAGCAATACACCAGAAACCTTCCTGCTCCATCTGAACTACCCAAAGATGTCCTGGAAGACAGAATGCTTTGTCTCGCACTGTCTTATGGCAGGGAAAATCACGATTGCACGCAACTGGAAACAAACAAAAGAATGTCAATGGGGGCATGTTAAAAACCAGATTGCAGCGCAAATTACAATGGAGAGAGACATATCTAGATTCTGGAAATATTCAACAAAAAACTTAAGTATGTGGAATGGATGGTTGGGACGGATAAGAGAGCAAGAGGAAGGGGAACAGTAGACCGGTGAGGAAGGGTAGAAGGGTGAAGTTGGGATTCCAGCGCTCGCTGATCGGAGGTGAGCCTCCCCCCCCCCTCGGGTACACGTGTTTTATGTGGTTTAATTGTCTTGTCGTCTGGGTACGTCTCTCTCCTCTTTTCTCTTTGCCGAAAAATTTATAAACGAAAAACAGATGTACATAAGAAATAGAGGGAGAGCGGGGGAAAATAAGTAATTGACACAAGGATGACTGAAACCACACGAAGTAGACTAATGGACAAATTAAACGAGTGGAGTCTGAGTGTTAAAAAAATATATATATTTATAATACATTTCACTCTATGTCATTGTGAGTCCATGTTCTTTGTATATACTTTTTCTTTTTGTAAGGAGTTGGAAAGTAAGTTTTGGCTTTTACCTTTACTTTCGTTGCCTGCCAGACCTTCCGAGTAGAAGACACCAAGTCCGATGCCAGTTTGCAAACATCAATAGGAAAGCCTCGCTGCTCGCAGAAATATCCTTCAGCCACAGTACGGAATACCTTATCAATGGAAGAATTTGATGGAAGCGTACAGTTAAACATGGTAAACTGGCGTTTCAAACGTTGAGGAATATCATTTCGACCGCCCCCTGGATGTATCATGGCTGCTACAAACTGTATATCAACAACACTGGTAAATTCACCAGGTTTTTCCAAGTTGAAGAAACCTTTTTGTTCCATGAGCTGCCGCACAATTTCATTGGTGATCTGTCAACCGGACAATAAAAGATTGGCATGTTAATTAAATAGTTTGTTTCATTGCATCGTTTACAAAGGATGTGCTTAGATCAAAAGGTTGTGTATATTGCTGGTTTCGATTAAGGTGGTGCAAGACATATGGTGTATATTTCGACATTGTGTTATCTTTGGTTCTTCATTTGAGAAATGAAATGTCCATAATTGGTTACACTTGATCCGTAAAATAATCAACATAATCATTCAGTACTAGGAATTTTTTGTAACACCAGACATACAGTAGAATTACTTTAATTACGGTATTTGAAAAATCAAAATAATGATTATATTTTTTTTTTTTTTACTTGGCAGGGCACTAACGTATTGGGTGAAAAATGCAATTGACACATTAAGAGAATAAAACATAATAATACTGGTAACACAGCTTTTAGTGAAGTTTGATTTCTTGGAATTAGTGATATAGCTGATTATAAGATATCCTGTATCAATCCAAGAGCTTTCTATGCCAGGTGGAAACGGATTTGTGCCGGGGCAATGTAGGGAGGCTATTGTAGATCTCTATTAAGTTGAAATGAGTATAGAGTGTTTATTGTAGTTAACTACAAATCTACAGAGTTTTCAATACAGCACCATACACAAGTGCCACAAAGCTTGAAATGTAGGTAGATGTGAGGTGAGAACTCTACAACCTCTCTTAAACTGTGTATTTCTAGATTTAGAATAATAAATAATTAACAGTCAAATAGTTTTTTTTTAACATTCTCAGTTTATATTTAGTGGGTACATGTTAATAAATGATAATAATAATAATACTTCAATGTGCAGTATCATCAATAAGTCTACAATAAATAATTTTAGAGTTGCTCATTAAATCATGTGTGTTCTCGTTGTATTCTTCCTGGTGGAACATATGTTAAATAAAATATCCAAATATATGTTATGTAAGTAGACTAAGTTGGCACATTTGTCCAATATTATGTGTGGTAGGCTGCGAAACGTGTAAAGTGTGCGCTTATCTCGCGTTATTGTATCCTACAGTCATTGTGGTTTCCTATACTGCCCTTTAGAATATATATTTGGATGGCTTGGTGTGTTTTTTCATTATCTTTACCTGATACTCCCACTCATTAATTACACAAGTGCCACAAACATTGAAATGTGTGTAGATGTTGTGGAAGGCTTTCCAACTTCTATTAACCTGTGTATTTCTAGATGCAAATTACTCTATAAGTAATAAGGACATTCAAATAGTTTTCAGCAAAGCATTCACAGATTATATCTACTCATGTTTTACAAATAAATGAAAATAATAATAATAATGTAATGTATAATCAATTATTTTTTGGAATTGCTCATTAGATAATGGGTGTGTTCTCGTTTTATTTTTCCTCGTAAAATATATTTTACATGAAACATACAAATTTTGTTTATTATTATATTACCTGATCCCCCCACTCATTAATTATGGGCATGTTGATATCATCAACAAAGACTGTCATTTTCTTCCCAGCGGGAGGACCATAAGTGGTGCCCATTCTTTTATCAATATAACTTTCAATACTTCTCTGGAACATATTTGGTAGAGTGGCAGAAGAGAAGTTTAAAGACTTGGTAACATGGTATTCTGGATCATACTTGCTTGTGTAGCCCTTAAAAAAAGAGAGAGAAGTACATTTTTAGAATTAGAACATGCGATCCGTGAAACTCCACAACAGACAAGGCCTCCAGCCCTGAATAATTTGGAACATTGACATACTGTATGGCTCGGATCCTAATACCAGCTGAAATTTGTAACACTGAGTCATTTAAATCCTGAAAGACCCACAGCTGAGACTTAATAATTTCAACCCTTTATTATGGTTTGGGATGGCCTCCAGCAAAGAGAAGTGGCAGCTGGTGTGTGCTGTAGAAACAGGTTTGGTTAACTAGAGTCTATTTCTCCTCAGATACTGATTCTGTACTTATATTTTAGGGTGCCAGATGGCTTCTAGATATATTTATGGATTATCAGAAAAACTCTGATGGCTTCCAAAGGTGTTTTATGTGCCTAAAAACAGTGATTGGGTTTAAAGCTAAACTCATGTTGTCTCTTGGATGAATATTTTTATATTCAACTTCTATAACACCAAACAAATGCTCGATTATTTAAATATCTGAGGAGCAAGACTGTGGTACAAGAATGCCTTGCAGATTTATTTTTTAACAATAGTGTTGCTGAAGCTGGGGTAAAATAGAATCAAGTTGATAGGCTACAGTTATAATAGCTGCTAGAAGGTTAGGAAAGTAAGACTGTATTACCGTATTTGCTCGAATAAAAGACAAGGTTTTTTTCAGAGCAAATGCTCTGAAAAAGACCCCCTCGTCTTTTATTCGAGGTCGTCTTATAATCTGACCTCAAATCGAGGTAAGACATGGATCCAGGTCCCACGCAGAGCTGCAGGGGACCTGGATCCCCCTCGCTAACAGCAGGTGGATGTCTGCACGACCGCCCAGACTTCTATGATGAAGCCAGCACCTTCCGTCTTCATCATAAAAGTCCCGGCAGCAGCAGCGGTGGATGTCTGCGCATATCGTGCAGACATCCTCCGGCTGCCCCCACTGGCCACCATGGATATCTGGGCAGATGGGGGATGTCTGCACGATAGCGCAGACATCCTTCATGCTGCCCGACACTTCCGTCTATTATGACGGACAGGCTGTTTTGATACACTGATGAGATGGATAACCTTGAATGACATGCACTCAAACTCCTTTAGTGACCCAAAGGGCTCACAGTCAATGTCAGCTCCCAGTATTGTGACACATTTGGAAGGTTGCATATTTATCAAACCTAATGGTTTGGAAGACTAACAGGGGTATAATATATTTTTTACAAAAAAATCCCCATTTATTGCAGAAACCTCTGTAGCATTAAAGGGACAGTCTAGTCCCCCAACTCACTGTTATGCAAGATGAAGATTATTGCTTGTATAGTGCACAGGCTTTTATCCCTGTGTGATTTGATGCAGGCATTCTGGATTTATCACATTTTTAATATTTGACTCAAGCCCTCCCCAGCAGGTGTGGCAGCACTTATTATATAGACACTGAGTATATAAAGTTTGGTTTCATTTTGTAACTTCGTGTCCTCCTCAAATTGAGTCTATTGAGTGACTTTGCTCTTGTACACAGTAGGATCTCTTAACAGTCCAACACATTTTCTTATGACATCACTAGAGAGACAGGATATTCCATTCATTTGAATGGCAATATTCTCATTAGTTCCTGCAGCAAAAAAACAAACAAAAGGAAATGACTTTTTCTCATCTAGTGTGGGCAGTCCTTGTTGCTTGCAAACTGCTGTAATTTCAAAATTTCATCTAGCTGTAAGTATTTTATATTTTAAGCAATGCAAAATGTAAGACATGCATTTTTAAGTACTTTGAAAGCACAATAATATGCATTAATATTTGAAAGATGCATTTTGGGCACTAGACAGTCCCTTTAAAGGATACAAAAAAAAGGGTAAGTGCACTCCACTCTCCGGATTCAATGCAAAAAAGGTGCTTTATTCAGTATGTAGCAAACAGGAAAAAATGGATGGACAAAAAAAAACTGGGGTAAGGGAGGACGAACTGACGTGTTTCGCGTGTTACCATGCTTAGTCATAGTAGAGCCGGTGCTGGCTTCTTTTTCAGTCCCTTTAAAGACCTCATATACCTTGCTTGGTTGCAACATACTTCCGATGAGTAATTCATTTCTGTGCCGCTGTTAATTTACACATCATATAACAAAATAAATGTAGGTGGGACAGTTATAAAGATCAACTATATTAAAATGCTACTGCACAGACATAGAATTTCGGGACTTTTTTCCTCAGAAAAAAAAAATATTGGGAAATTTAAGTATTTCTGCATTCTAAATGTCATAGCAAGATATATTATTCAACAAAGTACTAATCAGTTTCACCTTGCTTAAAGTAAAAAAATATCTGAAAGGTTACGTCATGTTAATAATAATCAGCATATTTAGGAAACCCCATCTCAAATAAGGTACTGGCTAAGTTCCTAATACCCATTATACCCATTATTCCACATTTGTAGAAGAAGTTATCTACGCGGCTATGATGCTTGTCAAAGGAATTTAAATTGAAAACACAGTGGCAGTTATTTACAGAACAAAGTTCTAAAAGTGGAACAATCACCATAGAAGCCAATGGGATGTTCTTGCTGATTGCTCCACTTTTAGAACAGTGACCACAACTAAACTTGATAAATAACCCCCAATGTGTCCACGGGCCATTGCAAATCTAATATGCAAACCTTCATCATGCGAGAAAATGTGACAAACACAAAAATATGCCATGTTAACTAATTATTACCAGTAATAAACCATTTGTTTTTTTTGTTTTGTTTTTTTATCAAAATGAATAAAATCAGAAAAATGCCAGCATTGGTGCATCTTCTTTCAACCACCGTGTTTATTACATATCAAATCACAACACAAAAGTTTGGATTACAGTTTGCTGCTGTTTCATATAAATATGTGACACAAATGTATTCCGATAATAATGTCTTCTCACACTTACATTATAATACACTTTATTCAATAGCCTCCTCATCTAAATGTCTATGTAAATATGACTTGCAACTGGGATTATTTTTAGGTATGTCCTAATCTCTAAGAATGGCAGGGAATCGAGAATGAAATTTGAAACTTAAGGCCCAAGCAATCGAGTTGGATAAACATGCTCAGTTGAATGGGAGAAGTGTTTCAACTTGGCTACACAGGCCTTAAGTTTGAAATTCCCTTCTCAATTCCCTGCAATTCTCCCTTTTATGACTAAAGCGTATAAGTTTATGCAAGCTTTCGCTATAGTGCTTTGGTACTCATTTATCATTATCGCTTCACGTTACAAAGGTTTAATACCATAGGTTTGTGCAACTAACTCATTACATTACATTATGACATTAACATTTATGTAAACAGTGCCAACAATTTACATAGTGCTAGGCACAAAGCACAGAGGGGGTCTACATACTAAGTTTTGATACATGAGATAGACAGTCCTGATTGCAAGCTTACAATGTAGAGGGAGTGTGGGACATTAGACACATAAGGGAGTAAAGAGATCAAAGGTAAGGTAGTAACAGCATTAGGGATGGTTGCAGCTAGGTGGATGTGGCCAGAGATGAATTATGTGTGTTATAGTTGGATTAGTTGACAGTTTTTGAGGGCTTTGGGGACAGTATTAAGGCATATTGTGGTACTGAGTACTTTCGATATACTGTATTTGCTCGATTATAAGACAAGGTTTTTTTCAGAAAAAAATTTCTGAAAATTACCCCTCGTCTTATAATCGAGGTCGTCTTATAATCTGACCTCAAATTGAGGTCAGACTATAAGACATGGATCCAGGTCCCCGCAGAGCTGCAGGGGACCTGGATCCCCCTCTCTAACAGCAGGGGAATGTCTGCGCGATGCCGCCCGGCACGCCCGCCGGGACTTCTATGATGACGCCGGGTACTTCCATCATAATAGACGGAGGTGTCGGGCAGCATGGAGGATCCCCCGGCTGCCCCCACTAGCCACCAGGGATCAAGAAACAGGTGAGGGGGGGGCAGAGAAACGAAGGGGAGGGGGGTTAGAAAGATAAGGGGGGGCAGAGAAATGAGGGGAGGGGGCAGAGCAACAAGGGGAGGGAGGGGGGAAGAGACAGACAGGGGGGCAGAGAGAAACAAGGGGAGGGAGGGGGGAAGAGACAGAGACAAGGGGAGCATGGGGGGAGACAAAGGGAGGGGGAGAGAGAGACAACACTAAGGGGGGGAGAGAGACAAAGCTGGGGGCAAGGGAAAGAGAGAGGCAGCATTGGCAATTTGGCACATAAAAGGAAATAAAAACAAGAAATGCATTTTTTGATATCATAATTTTTTATTAAAAAAGCAATTTACACGTGATAGTCTTTTATTCAGGCTTTTAGTTTTTTTCCTAAAGGAATATCCAAAGTTTGGGGGGTCGTCTTATAATCAGGGTCGTCTTATAATCGAGCAAATACGGTAGATCCAAAAGGGAACATTCTGGGACGGCTCCACTTGGAAGCAGTACACAAGTTCCTTAGCTTGCTTGTGCCATTAGAGAGGAGAACTTTCCATGCGCATATGAGACTATATACCTATTAAACATGTGCAAAACTAAAATTTTCATTTCGTTTTCGTCCATTCGGACGAAAATTTTATTTATTTCGTCTAAAACGAATTTCGTTCATTACAGCATTCGTTTCAGACGAAATTCGTTCATTATTTTCGTTTCGTTTTATTTGTTCGTACGAATCAATTGACCTACACATTCCATAAACCGATAATAATGCTGTTGGCTTTTTTGGTTTATACACTTTCGGTTTATAGAATACATGTAATTCTATGTATTCTATAAACCGAAAGTCTATAAACCAAACGACCTTTGGTTTATAGACTTTCGGCATTTAGATTACGTGTAATACTATTGCCTTTCTATAAACCGAACGAGAGCCCCATTCATATGAATAGGTCAATTGACCTATTCGTATGAATGGGGACTCTATTTCGGTTTATAGAATAGCATTGTAATGCTATTGGTATTTTATAAACCGACTCTATTTTGGTTTATAGAATGTCAATAGCACGAATGGACGAATGATTTTCGTTTATTAACCATTCGTTCATTCGTCTTTCGTTAGTTTAGCATTTTCGTTATTCGTTTTTCGGACAAATGGACGAAAATGCTATTTTCAGACGAAAATGCATTCGTCCGAAAACGAATGCACATGTCTAATATCTATACCCCCAAATGTGACAGGTAACTTGCTCACTGTGCCAGCCAATGAAGTAGCCTATGTAAGGAGAACCCTACATGCAGACAATTGCAGAAGGAGATTAACTGGCATTATCCGATAGGGCAGACTATAAAATTATCTGTGTTTGGGTGAGCTTGTTTAATGTCCTGTTTATTCTGTAATATCAAGCTGTTAAAATATTACATAATCAACAATTGTACCACCATGTAGCCAAGTAAACTGGTCACTTATTGTCATCAGAAGTCAATATACCAGGCAGTGACAAATGGTCCCAGTGGCCAATTTTTTTTCTTTTTAGTGAAACTTCCAGGAAAGCCAACTATGGCGCCGTTTTAAATGTAGCCCATGGGCATTGTCTATAATGCTTTGCATTGTTGTTAATCACATGGTTGAATGGTGTATAGTTTGTAAACTATACAATATAATGGACTGTAGTTTGTAAAGCACGTGGTAAGATGGCCTGATTGTGGTAACTCATGGTGGAATTTTAATAAACCGGTCATCTATATATTTTGGAATTAGAGAAAACATATTTTGTGTAATACTTTGTGTTATTAGTTTACCTTAATCATCACGGTTTTTGCTGTTCCTTGCTCGCCTATGAGCAAAACCGCTTTCCCCTGCTTCATAATAGTATGCATAAGGAAATCTGTTCGAACATTATCAACATTTGGGACGAGAATTGAGGCATATTCTGGTATTGAGTCCTTTGGATATACATATTCAGGGACCTGTTTGGAGAGAAACAGCACAATAACTTTCTAAAATAGCTATATAACGCACAACATATAATAGTAAGCATACAAAGGGTGTTCAGCATGTCATACATAATGTTTGGAACATTGTTTAATGTTTATTTTATGTCGACCCAATGATAATAAAATACACACCTTTTTGGACCAGTGCTCCCATTGGCCACTCTCACTGATTACAAATTCAAAAATAGTCTCATCCCCATTCACGGCCGGGAGTTTGAGAGAAGCAGAATGATTGCGAAGGAATAGTTCCATCTTCACGCGGTCGTCCAGCTCTAGCAATGCTCCCACTGACCACATGACTCCAAAGACAAAAAGTCTTGCCATGTGCTCCTGGGTAGGCTGCTTCTCATCCATGTCAGCCAACATACCCTAAAAAAAAAAAACACCTGCCATTACTATCCAGTTTTTAACATACTTGCAACAAGGTTGATTATCTTGGTGCACCTTGCTTACCTGGAGAAGGTCAATAGCCTGCTTAATATACATGCATTCCAATATCTGCATCTTTGGATTCACTGCCGTAAATACAAAATCAATCAAGTCCTGCAAGTTTAAAGCAAATATCCATGTTAGAAGGTTAACAAGTAAAGCACATGGATGCTAAAGGACAAACTATAGAGAATTGTATTTTGTTCTGTTGAGCATCTTTTTTTATATATTGTTTTTTCAATGTAAAATTATTTATAAAAAAAAAAAAATTGGAGAGTGGTATCTTACTGTGATAAAAGACAGGCCAAAAAAGCTGACCCTACATCACGTGAAATTTGAGCATTAAAATACTTTTTTTACAAGCATTATTGCTTGCTCTAATTAAAGGGGCTGTTTAGAAACAAACCAGCAGGAAAGGTGTCTAGCCTCATTACTGAAATGACTGTTAAAATAGCCATGAGGCACTTGGCCTCTTTCTTCTCTTGCCTATTTTCCCTGGTAAAAAAAGCTTTAATTTAGTATAATGTTGTGGCCCACTGAGTGGGTGTACCGCTAGTTTGTGGTAAGCCTCTGGGACAAAGCATTTCAATTTGAACACTTCCTGTTACTTGTCTTTCTCATTATTATACACTCTTTAGCACTTAACAATAATTAACAATTGACAGACAGTAAGGATAATGTAAGTTAAAAAGTCACAAAGTTCCTCTTTATTCTAGCTTCTAGTAGGGAATTAGGGCACAGGTGGCAGGAAAGACAATGGGAATTGTCACATTTGTGCTTGCTGTGCTTCCTGGGGCTATTTTTATTATTAAATGGAAAAATTCAGACAGAATTAATAACCGTGATAAGAAATATGTTACAGAAAACAGTATCATAATTAAGCTATTCGTTCATATATTTTGTACACTACAAATGGAGATTAGAGAAAAGGCAGCATCATGTATTTGTGTAAGAGAGAATGCATTACAGTCCTTGGGTTATTCTTTTATTTAATTTCCCTTGTGTAATCCTCATTCTGTTCAACTAAGGTATCTATAAATACATAATTATTGCTCAGCACTATTTCTGGATTTCCTAGACGCCTCTGCTGAATCTTGTTGTGTCAACATGAAGACGAAATAAACCAATCTAATAAAACACCCAAATTAAAAACATTTCAATAATAATTAGAGCTATATATGGTTATTACTGTATGGCATTGCTAGTGAGTGAAATTATTTCCGTAGAGTATGATTTTTGCTGGAGAATTTCACCTACAGACTAAGACATACGTAAACACAAACACACATACTATATACACTTGCAGTACACAAACATGTACATACACATCATAGAAATTCGGAATCTTTTAAGAATGCTTTCTATGTCTACTGCTAAAGAAATAATTTGGTGATCTATTTAGACTATTTGATGAAATACATATTCTTTTATTTCTAACTTGACATGGAGATCTGAGGTCAGAGTGTAAGGTCTGTAGATGTGTGATCAATCTGGACAGCACTGATATAACTATAATAGGATATTGTGGCATCAGTGTGGAAGGAAGGGAACGGTGGCATCAGTGGAGTTAGGGGATGAGGGATTTTTTGTGTAAGAATGGAGTTCTGGGATAGGCATGCTATGTGGATGCAGTACTAGGGAGTGAAGTGCATATCAATGGTTAGATTAGGGGAGAGTGGGTTCAGTAGCCAGGAGCAGGAGTTGTGCATCTGGGGTAATAGTGAGTGAAGTAGGGACCTAATTTATTATGTAGGATAATGCAGGATAAGTGTGGGGAAGAGAGGTGTGAGGTCAGTAATCAGTTAATGAGGAATGGGGTTTAAGGACAATATCTAATGTGTATCATCTGTAGGCTCCATTGGGCTGGGAGATAAAATGGTCTAAAAAACTGAATCACCATTTTATAGAGGCTTTTTTTTTTTTACTAGTATAATGAATTTACACTGAATGCTAAACAAGCAATTAACATAGTGACCAACAAGTGAGTCGGGAAACAATATTTTGGAGCACCAGAAATAATTATGGAATGTATTAATCACTACTAAGGTCCAATAATTTCAAAATACACTCAGAATTGCAACTAAACCATACAGTACATATACTGCAGTCTAAACTGTATTATATGTTTCCGTTTCAAAAACTGTAAGGGAAAACAAACAGGTTTGGTATATTTGAAAAAAGATATAATTACAATTCAGTAGGTAAATACGTTTCTGCATATACAAGTGATGAATAAAACATATGCTGATTCATACAGGATTTTTACAAGTTGCCCATACAAATAAAAAATCTCCAGGTAATGCTGAACAGCAGCACCGAAGGAAGAGAAAAAAAAGTATTGTATTTTAATGATTATACTCAGTAATTACATTACAGCAGATACAGTGCAATAACAGTCAGAAGTATGATCAGAGGCTATGTGCAAAGGAAAATGTCAAGGGGGCACAGAGGCTCAATAAATCACTGCAAAATCTTGGCAACTACAAATTATACATTTTTCAATATTATATTATTTTTATATAAAGAACACCGTTATGAACCTCTCATAAGGAATATACTCAAAAGATATATTTAAAAATCTATCCAATGCTGATTTTAAAAGTAGTTATCCTAAATAACCATGCAATTTGTGTATAGTAGTTTATCACAAACTAAATTAAACATTGCTGAACACTATATTTAAAGTGAATAAATCAGATTCATGATTTGGCTATTATAGATTTTTTTTTATACACTGCTCTATTGTGTAGATATGTTTTACTAACTTGTATACATTAGCTTGTGTGTTTTACAAACTTATCATCAGATATTCTCTATAGTTATTGTGGCAGTTGAGGTTGTTGTAGAAAAGTTACATCATGGAACCTATAACTGTTTTGCGTAAAGCATACTTATTTTATTCAGAACCATGGACAGAGACGTCAGCTGCATAATTTCATTGCATTGGTTAAAAAAAATATTATGAACATTGTGGGCTCATTTCTTCCATTTCTGGATACCTGCAACTTATTTCACTGTTGGTATGTCAAATTATTGTTAGTTTAATCTGGATTACAGTAAACTGAAGAACAGTAAACAGGACCCAGTGAGTAGCAATAGAGATCTCTTTTCAGCATTATTTGCTTGTTTGAATCTCATATCAGATACAGTGTATAGTGAATCTCATATCAGATACAGTGTACAGTGAATCTCATATCAGATACAGTGTATAGTGAATCTCAAATCAGACACAGTGTACAGTGAATCGCATATCAGATACAGTGTATAGTGAATCTTATATCAGATACAGTGTATAGTGAATCTCATATCAGATACAGTGTATAGTGAATCTTATATCAGATACAGTGTATAGTGAATCTCAAATCAGACACAGTGTATAGTGAATCTCATATCAGATACAGTGTATAGTGAATCTTATATCAGATACAGTGTATAGTGAATCTCATATCAGATACAGTGTATAGTGAATCTTATATCAGATACAGTGTATAGTGAATCTCATATCAGATACAGTGTACAGTGAATCTCATATCAGATACAGTGTATAGTGAATCTCATATCAGATACAGTGTATAGTGAATCTAATATCAGACACAGTGTACAGTGAATATCATATCAGATACAGTGTATAGTGAATCTCATATCAGATAAAATATACAGTGAATCTCATATCAGATACAGTGTTTAGTGAATCTCATATCAGACACAGTGTACAGTGAATCTCATATCAGACACAGTGTACAGTGAATCTCATATCAGACACAGTGTAGAGTGAATCGCATATCAGACACAGTGTATAGTGAACCTCATATCAGATACAGTGTATAGCTAATCTCATATCAGATACAGTGTATTGTGAATCTCATATCAGATACAATGTACAGTGAAGCTCATATCAGATACAGTGTACAGTTAAGCTCATATCAGATACAGTGTACCGTGAATTGCATGCCAGATACAAAGACCAGTGAAGATTATCTCAGATACAGAGACATCACATACAGTGTACTGTGAATCTCATTTCAGCTGTTGTAGAACACAATTGCATTTCATCAATGTGATAATATAGAACACATGACTATACATGACTCAATGTATATTGAAATGTTTTGCAGTATGTCCTACTGGTGTTAAAAATTACCCAAAATCCAGTAGCTGTTAGTACTATGTTAAAATGTGTAAACTAGATTGGTTCCTAGCATTCAGGATGATTACTTTTTATTCTAGTGCAAAAAATAACTGGAATTTACAGGTTCTCTTGGGCCAAAAATGATATCCTGAGATGAGATGAACATTTCATCACACTGACTTAACTATGCATTGTGCAGGGACAAACTTAGTGAGTT
This sequence comes from Pelodytes ibericus, assembly GCA_036172795.1. NCBI lineage: Eukaryota > Metazoa > Chordata > Amphibia > Anura > Pelodytidae > Pelodytes > Pelodytes ibericus. Next base: position 123,033,886 of record CM069859.1, read on the forward strand.
CCTCCTGCACAATGAAAGGTTAAAAAGTGATATATTCCAGAGGCAGAATCTCACCAATGTAGGGGATCTGTAATTTTATAAACAAAACAAAAATCAAAATGTATTATGACATACAAATGTCTGGGTCTCGGAGACTGCTGAAAGACTGACTGAAGGCTTGGTCACCATATGCATAACTATGACAGCAGTGGTGTATCTTGATTTTGTGCTGCCCTAGGCAGACAAAATCCGGGCACCCCCCTACCCAAGCTGCACACCCACGTTACACACCTAAGACATGCCCCATCATTCAGACTCACATCAAGCTCACACTCCCATCACACTCAGTCACACACTCCTACTCCCATCACACTCAGTCACACACTCCTACTCCCATCACGCACACTCTGACTCCCATCACACTCAGTCACACACACTGTCTCCCATCACACACACTCTGACTCCCATCACACTCAGTCACACACTGTCTCCGATCACACACACTCCTACTCCCATCACACTCAGTCACACACTCCTACTCCCATCACGCACACTCTGACTCCCATCACACTCAGTCACACACACTGTCTCCTATCACACACACTCTGACTCCCATCACACTCAGTCACACACACTGTCTCCCATCACACACACTCTGACTTCCATCACACTCAGTCACACACAGTCTCCCATCACACACACTCTGACTCCCATCACACTCAGTCACACACAGTCTCCCATCACACACTCTGACTCCCATCACACTCAGTCACACACTGTCTCCCATCACACACACTCTGACTCCCATCACACTCAGTCACACACTGTCTCCCATTACACACACTCTGATTCCCATCACACTCAGTCACACACACACACACACACACACACACTGTCTCCCATCACACACACTCTGACTCCCATCACACTCAGTCAGTCACTCACACACACACACACACACAGTCTCCCATCAGCACTTACCTTTCCCTGGCAGGCAGGCAGCATGGTCCCTCCATGCTGCCTGTTCGGCTTCCCGGCGATTGTGCCGACAGGTCACGTGACCGGGCGCGCGTATGACGTCAGCGCGCCCGTCACGTGACTGTCGGCACTTCCGTGTCGGCACACTGCACGGGGAGACTGAACAGGCAGCACGGAGAAACGTGCAGCCTGGCAGGCAGAGCGATGGTGAGGGGGGATCTTCCGATCCCCTCTCACCTCCGTCTCTGCCTGCAAGCGCGGTGGGGTTTTTTTTTTTTTTTTTAAAGGGCCGGATTTTTTTTTCATCTAGTTGGTAATCTGGAGCAATTTGTAACAACAGAAGTAAAACATGGATTACGTGGTTACCTGCACATCAACAACATAAGTTATGGTGGGCCTAAAGGTGATTGGAAAACCCCTCCACTTAAAAATCAGGGGGTAGCAGAGGTATTATTAAAGACAAATCTTAAACACGAGTCTTCTGGCTTGTCTGGTGTGTAGATTTGTGTTTAATAATTCCTGCACATCATTAACACAGTTTTATTTTTTTAAAGCTTTTAATAATAATGTCATGATATGACAATCAAAGACAGCAATCACATTACGTGTATTAATTGAGGCTGAACTCCAGATGTCTTATTTGTCTCTAAGTAAAGCATGCTTTTCTCTTTGTATTTACATTGAACAATTGATTTCCTTCCTTGAAGACAATACATGAACCTTTTGTCATTTCTGTACCTGATAGACACTGTTGAAGCAATTCCATAAAATCTCATTCTGGGCACCTGGTAAGGTTTGTAGCCAGGCTTTTAGTATGGGCCTCCAGTCCAGCACTGAGGAGCTCATGAAGACCATTCCATTTCGGGACACTGTTGCTGGAGAAGCATTATCGATATTGTGAGGTTCGAAGACGATCTTGCAATTTGGTGCCATTGGAATACGATCACCGTTGGCCAAAGTAAGCGTTTTGTTGTCATCTAACACAGAATTGAGATTCTCAATCCAAATAGCGTCAACAGGGCCATCTAAGACAATCCATATGTGTTCCCCCTGGAAGACAGAGAGGAACAGGTCACTACATTTGGTATGCAAACGAGACAAGGACTCTGCATGCAAAAATGATGCTAATTATAATAAGACCAAGTATATACACAATAGTATTCTACTCATCCTACTCATCATTCATCTTCAGCTCACCTTCTTTGCTTTTAGAGTTTTTCTCCACAGTGTTGAAAATATACCATCGGTCCAGTCATTCGTGGCCACATCGAGGGTTCCAAACATTTGGGAGGCTGTAATTGCTTTAGGATTCATTCTCATTTCCTTGTGTGGAGCACCACAGTCTGTCATGGCTTTCATGAGGATGTTAATACATTTGGTTTTTCCTGCACCACTGGGTCCCAGTGTCATCATTCCTAAAAAATAAAATGTATATAACATATATAATTGCATTGTCAGTGACCAATGGGACACAAAGTACTTTCTTACACCAAAGCTTAGCCAGTCTTAGTTAGTCAGCACCAGAATTGTTCAAATGACTACAATAGTGACCTACACACTATTTGACTGCAAAGTCCATCAGTGCAAAAAGCCATTATGTACTAAGAAAAATGTCATTACATTAAGAAGATTCTGATCCTATAACATGTGGAGCTATATATTGTACATAGATTTAACTAAGGGTACAGGATGGTCTTCATTTACAATAATGAGAGTGTAATGCCAAAGTTCTAAAACATCTTAAAACTGTCCCTTTTCTACTGGTTTAATCACTTTTTAAATAATGTTTCTACTTTCTATCACTGGTTTTATAGGGAAAAAGCCAAACAATAATAGATTTGCTCCCTGGAGTCACTCAAGCATTTGTTTGCTTCCTCTACTAGTATATCAGAGATAAACTAGTAGTAGTCGAGTTGGAAAAATTCTCCAATGCAGCTGAATAGGATAACTTTTCCTACTCAACTACTCTGGGGAGGGATTTTGTAGGGGGGGGGGGAGTAAAATGTAACCATATAAAATTGTTGGAGGCTAGTCACTAAAAGGTGAGTTGCAGGTGAGTTGTAATGCCATCACAGGTACTCAATATTAATAGCTTGGTAAATTAAATCACCAAACAGTGGACTTATTTACATAATTAGAAAGGTCTGATCAGATGACTAGGACATACATCTTGGAAGCAGATCATCACCCTATGTTACACACCGTCAGAGACTTGTATATGGGACAAATAACTGCACCAATTTTGTTTCATTTCAACACATTTACTGATTATTTTCAATAGCTGTAAAATACATTACTATCTTCTATATTTATCAACTGATAATATTAGAGTGCCTGTGATAATTTGGTTTTATGTGATTATTTCATAGTACTCATTTATCAAAGTGTCATATATAGAATTATATATATATAGAATTAACCAGTGGCTGATGATTCTGCACATTTTGAAATATATAGTATGTCAACTGAGATAACATCTCCCATTTTCATCGCTAAATCCCTGAAACTACTGCAACAAATAGAGTGCACAAATAAATAGAAATGCATTATACCTGAAAAAAATACACAAATTTAAACTCCATAATTGCAGGGGCCAATGCCCTTTAAAAAATTGTATTGTAACCTTGTATATATACATATATATATATATATATATATATATATATATATATTTGTTATTTCCCATATTAATATTGGCCTTTATTAGAGGGATACTATGAATGGAAAGAATAAACAAAGAGATAACAAATTAACTATACATTAATTCAGTAGAATAAATGTGTATGTGGTGTCTCCTTTTATGACATCACCAGTGGCTTGATATTCAAATCAACTGTGTTTCAATGATAAATGTCTAATTTGCGTATCAGGCAACAAGGTGATGTCATCAACAGGAGACACCACAGAGGCATTTAAAACACACTTTTCTCTTAGTTTCATGCATTTGCTTTATAATTTTTGGAGTCCCTTTAGCCAATAAACTTTTTTTTCCATTTGCGCTCCAGTTACAGAAGAAAAAGACTAAATAAAGATGCCCTTTTATGAGGATAAAATGACATGAACATTTTAGGATAGCCTTTTTATCTTCCAACTGGTGGTCTCCATGCTCCATGGTAAAGCATGCTGGCTAATCGACTCACTAGCTAGAAACATCATCTTAACGCCGCACATTTTAAGCAGCAACTCACAAAAGTGGATAAGATGCGCTAAAAACACACCACACTGTGTTTTTAAAAAACAAAAACAAAATACTTAAATGTACTTATGTTTAATTGAAAGATTGTATCAAGTGTAAATGATGTATAAATAAAATGTTTGATGAAAGAATACAAATAAAGTTCCTTATTGAGCCTTCTTTACTCCATATCCTTCTCTTAGGGTACAGATATCTTGTTTAGAATCTTAGGTAAGATCTTCACTCACCTTGGTTCAGATGAAGACCATCTGACCAAAGATTGGTAGAGCTATATGGGGTAAAGATTGCTCAATAAGGTACTTTATTTGTATTCTTTCATTAAAAGATTTATATTTAAAATGCCTACACTTGATGCCATCCTTTGATGAAACACAATTTCATTTTTTGCTACTATTGTCTTTTAATGGAATGCAATAGAGATGCGAAGGAACTCCAACCATGTGCGCAAAAATAAATATACATAAGTATGTAAGTAACACCACACAGATACAGACTTCAAGTAGTTGAACGCACTGGAAAAAGTAGAATATTCTCTTTTGTAATGTAAGTGTTTGTATTCCTATTCTTTAAGTTTAATACATTTTGTGATACTGATTCTTCTTGTTCTTGACCAAGAAGGACATCTAAGAGAAGCGAAGCAGTTTAGAGGTACCCTAGGGGTTTTTAAAGTACTGAATAATGTAACACTAGTCTGCTCTTTCAAGTGTGAGCTCAACTACATAACTTTCATACTGTACTAGAATTGTTTATATTTATCTTTAATCTACATGGTCCGAGTTCCCTCATATCACTATTGCATTCAACTAGGTAATTTTTATGGTGTTTTAAACACCAATGTGTGGTGTAGTTTAGCACACTTTACCTGCATTTTTGTTTTGTGTTCATGCATTGTCTAGTAGTGAGACACTAGAGGGGAAGGTTGCAGGTTTTTCCTCTATCAGATACTGTGTACATCCTATTATTTTTTTGCTATTCAATAAAGAAATAATTTTTAGACGTTTGGATAATCCTGCAAAGTACCTTAGAATGAGGTTAGCTTTTTCTAGTTAACACACAATTCCACATTTGAAATTGATTAGTGTTCTCACCGTGTCTGACTCTCTGTGTCTCATACAGTTGAATGAGTTTAAGAATCCAAGGGGGATGATGGATCAGGCCAGCTTCTTCAGTCTGCTTCTGAATAGCAGCTTCTAGCTCTGGATACCCAGCTTTATCAAGAATAATTCCAGGGAACAGATCGTTAATCAGACTCATAAACAGAGGCTCGTCTTCATCTACCTGTGAATTGAACATTAAAACTTAGCCTAATGATCCCCCATATGCAATATGAAATTAATATATGGAGTTATATAATCATATTTATTAGGAGATAGAACTTGTTCAATGCCAACAGAGAAACTATTATTCAAAATAAACAAATCAATAAAACAAGTGTAATATTTTCTCTAGATAGCATGAAAAAAAATCTTAACAATTACAGTTATTGATTGAGATCAACAGCCCTTTGCTAGGTAAAACATGTTGTTTACAATCAGAATATCCCACATCGCCAAGTATCAGTGCAGCATGCTAAGCATACCGGGATGATGATATTGATGTCACCATTTGGGGGTGGGCTGATGCATGCATCTGTTTTGACAGCCAACAAATCTGATTCAGTAAAACAGTACCCTGTCATTTTTGAATTACACTTTGTGACACTGTGCCACAAATTAAAGTATTCATTACAACTGTATAATGCAGTCAAATTGTAATATTTTTTAATGAACAGTGTATTTCCCATCTATTAAACAGGAGTAACTTTAAGAATGCTTTAGTTACAGCTTCATCTTTCTGCTTTCTGTAGTAGGCAACCTATAACCTTGTATTGATGTCGCTCTGTCTACAGCAAACAATGAGACTGCTTATAGAACAAAGTAACAAACAACATTTACTAAGCAACAATTTTGTTTCATGATTCAGTCCTCAGTAATAAGTGTTTAAATCATTTATTTTGAAAGTTACATGGACAATAACCTATAGTGGATAAATGTAACCTATTATAATGATGGCAGGCAGAATAACTGTTTACTTATATTAAATTCAGTGCCTTTACAGTAACTTTACAAAATGCTCTTGGCACGCTAAAATAAAATCAATTTACACTTAAATAAGTAGCTTCTACAAAATGGATCATATCTCACCAGTTTAGACAGATTCATATCACGGAGAACTCTCATGACCACAGTTTTCTCTGGTTCATCGGGATTTGATCTCTTTACTGCCCCCAGAGTTCGGAGGACTGATAGAATATTTCTCAATCCGAAGTCATAATGAACCTACAAGAATAAATGTGCACATGATAACATTGGAATGTTTTCTAACGCATATAAAAAGATAGAGATTTGTTGTGTAAGGTGTATTTGCAAAACATATGCTTGTTAACCAATTTACCATTTTCCTTGTAAAATAAATTCATCACATTATATTATTTTACACTTTGTGACAACATCATAGAGAGATCTAAAAATGTTGAATCATTTATATTTATGATTGTGACAGCAATGTAACTTCTATCTTTTAAGTGTACAAAACACCCTAAAGGAAGAATTAAATTCCACTGACAGCCAGGATATAACATTTATTACAAGCAAAATTTTGGTGGTGTAAGAAATGACCAAACAAAACAAAAAAAAATGACTGCTTAGAAACATTAACGTACAAATCTGCAATGAAATTACTCTTCTAATTCAAGCGTTATATGTTTTTGTTTTATGTAATTTCTTGGCACAGAATGATGACATGTTTGCTGTGCCAATGAGACATTTACTTGTCAAGGTGGCATACTTGCGTGATTGATATTTATCGATTGCTAGACTCAAAAATCCAGGAAACCAATCATTTTTTTCTCGTGAAGACTACCTATAAACCTGGTTATTTTATAATTTCTCTGGAATCAGATCCTGGACCTTTTCGGTTCAAAAATTTAATTTGTGTGTGCACCACTTACCTGTTTGGATAACTGCTCTTCACACAATTTGTAAAGTGTATAAAACTTGCGGCTGAGAATTTGGTTATCCCTGAAACCAGCACTTGCCAATTTGACCCTCATGATTATCGCGCGATCAGGAACCATCATAGCCACAGTTCTGAACTGGACTTTCAGATTTTCCGGAAGTTCTTGACGCCCAGCATAACCAGGATTCTGTAGGTCACAGAAAGAAGGTTAGATATAGAGAACCTAAAACGTGCTCTAAAAAGTAAAGAGCATAAAGAATGAATTAAATGTGAAGAAAGAAATTAATAAGACTCAACCAATGGAAAAATAGTTCAGCTTCTTCCAGTGTATTCTCACAGTCCCCTGCACACATGTTGTCCAACAGAAACAACACTGATATAAACCTGACTGTACTAGTAGTACAGGTATTCAGACAACTTCCCTTCTTCATCCTGACTACTTCCTCTTTTAGGAAGCTGCTACTTCAGCTTACTGCACATGTATCCTGCACAACCTTAATGCTCTGCATGCTGTCATCTCAGGATTCAAGGTGTATATTGGTCTCCAGAGCGGGGCTGGCAACTTGTGGCACAAGGTGGGAGGGGGGCAGTGGAGGGGCAAAAACAATTTAGTGTCCTATAGTGCAATATTACCAGCCTACTCACTATCATCAGCGATAGACACAAATACACAGGCAAAACTGATATACTGACAAGTTGATAGACATACAAGATAACTGGATTGAAAGAATGAAAGTGCTATGCAAAGGTGCAGCCACAGCCCATTGAGTCATGTTAAAGAGCAGCCCAGGAGGCAATTGTCCCTCTGCCCCCCTTGTCAGCCCTCCCCTGCCTCTCTCCCTCTCTATCTTGCCATGGGAAGCACTGGATTGAATGGTTTTACAAGTCTTGTGGTTATATTCAGTGACTGACTCTACCCAATGGTAACTTATACTTTACACATTTCTACTACATTACTTAATGAGTCGTGTGAATTGTTTTCAAGTAGTACACTGCAAAGACAGACTCTTCACGTTGCCGGATTTAGAAAGACTTGTGCAAAGACCTTATTGCATTAGTCATTGCATTTTATAGTACATGTGAAACACACACTTCACACTTCCAGATTTAGTAAGTCCTCTGCCAAGGTATTTATTGCATCAGCCACAGAATGGTAAAATATGTTGCAAAGACTGCTGCTTGACTCACTAAGTGCTGTGCAAAGGTACTTATTGCATCAGAAATAGGTAATTTATAGAAAAAAGCATCCATGTCCTATGAATAATCACTTCCAAAAGTCTTTATATTATCCTGACATTTTAAAATTGATGCCAACAGAGAGTTCCCAACAGGAAGCTATTCTGTAATAACAAAATCAATGTCCTGACCTTTGTTTTGTTCCACATCCATTAAGCATCCATTAAGTATTAAGTACCTCCATTAAAACACAGGTATCTTTGTGCACACACGGTTAATGTGGTATTTATGTATGTCATAAGTAAGATGTAAATATAATGTTATAGGTGACTTCCTGTTGCTCGTAATTATTAATAAATAATAATAATAAGTAGCTCTCTATGTGTAGCAAAAGGGTATCTATAACTTCCTTGAAGCTCAGAAAACATTTGGTTTTGCATGTAATGGCTGAGGATTATTTGAATTTGTCTTTTTAGATTAGCTTACTCTTACATAGGGTAATTTTCTAGTAATGCGCTTCTGAATAATAAATAAATACAATTGACCTTTTCTGTGTCTTATACTCTACTCGTTAAAGTCTTTCAGTCAAGTTTTGTTCGGAGCATGCGGTGCTCTACTTTGCACCCCAGTTGTGTAGAGACTCTGATGATTGGGTACTCCTGATGGTTACCTCACCACAGAAGTATCATAAGGTTACTGACTTTAAACAGCTCTGTTGCATCTTCTCAGAACCATGGGGATAGGGATTGAATTTATCCTTCATGGAACTCAAATAACTGCAAAGCCGCACATGAGGTAACAAAGTGTGGGAATATTTAGTTTGAAGGCAAGAGCTAATGGTGGACACGTTAGATGATTGTTCATAATTATGTTCGTAACAATTATTAAAATCCCAATAGCAACTTGTTTGACATAACACTATCAAAATGTTTCATTTCATGGCCTTTTCTTTGAATTTAGAGTACATAAATATATGGATCTGTATTAAACCTATTTGTAAGGAACAACAGAGGGAAACTCTGCTGCAACTGGTGGCTGCATTTGCTCCAGAAGCTGGTCCCCACCAGACGATAAGAGCAACATAGAAAATGTTGCATTATTTTTTGTACTGACTTTTCCGTGATTTCTTATTATTTTTCTACAAGCAGTAAAAGATACATTTTATATCTAACCCCAAACGCCTTTCTTCCTTTGGATATCAGCTCTCTGGTATTTTTTATTTTATGTCTTATTATTTTTTTTTTTTTTTTTAAATTTATTGATTTTTTTTAAGGGATACAGAATATACAAATTCAACCTATCCTTACCAGAAACGAGCAGTGCCCCTACGTTCTACTACAGCAGGGACATTAAATGGCATAAAAGTGGCCAGGTACTGAACTATTTATAGTTTCGGCCCTACACAGGGAGGTATTGGAAACCTATCTCCTACCCAGGGCCGGCCTTAGGGGTGTGCGACCTGTGCCCCCAGGGGGCGCCCGCCCTCCAGTTAAAAAAAAAAAAAAAATTCAAACAAAAAAAATAAAAAAGCCGGTAGAGGCACTGGATTGGGGAGATCAAAAGATCCCCCCTCACCAGCCCTCTGCTCGGCAAGCTCTGCTTGATCCGGGGAGGGGGCGGAGCTGACCGGCTGAGAGGTGTAGCTCCGCCCCCACCCTGTGAAGCAGAGCAGCATCTGCTTCACGGGGAGCCACTGGCAGCATGAGAAAGTGCTGCTCGGCTCCCCATGCCTGCATTAAGCTTTCATTAAGCATGGGGAGCCGAGTAGCACTTTCTCATGCTGCCAGTGGCTCCCAGTAATGCAGTCTCTGCTCTGCTTCACAGTGTGGGGGCGGAGCTACACCACTTTGCCAGTTAGCTCCGCCCCCTCCCTGGATCCAACTTTGCAGGCAAAGGCAGGGGAGAGAGGAAGAACAGTGGTTAGGGGGGAGACAGACAGACAGAACAGGGGCAGGGGGAGAGAGAATAGGGGGAGGGGGGAGAGAGGGATAACAGGGGGAGGGGGGAGAGAGAGACAGAACTGGGGGAGAGAGAGATAACAGGGGGAGGGGGGAGAGAGAGACAGAACAGTGGATGGGGGAGAGACAGAACAGGGGAGGGGTGAGAGAGAGACAGACAGAACAGGGGCAGGGCGGAGAGAGAGAAAACGGGGAGAAGGGAGAGAGAGAGACAGAACAGGGGGAGGGGGGAAAGAACAGGGGGGGAGAGAGACAGGACGGGGGACGGGGGGAGAGAGACAGGACGGGGGACGGGGGAGAGAGAGAACAGAGGGAGAGAGAGACAGACATGGCAAGGAAGAGGAAAGGGATAAACATGGGAAGGGAGAGAGACACATACATAGGGGGGTGAAAGAGATGGGGGGGGGGCGCCACGGGGGAAGCCCGCACAGGGCGCTGGAACACTTAAGGCCGGCCCTGCTCCTACCCTCAAGTAGAGAAAGTACATTTCTCTGCCTCTTGAATGGGATAAACATTTTAAAATATTATTTTCGCTTTGTTGGTTTTGTTATTCAGATATACTAACCATGGTTAAAAATATACCAAATTCTCTGTCCATGTCAACCACATCCCCATCGGTGAAAATAAATTGGGTTTTCTTGTTTCTCTTGCACTGCAGGACAATGTAAATCTGTTGAGCAGCTACTGAGAGCACAGGCAGCTCAATGCGATTAAATTCATCAAAGCAGCCCCACGCACCGGACTGGGCCAAACCTGTGTCAAACAATGACAAAAAAGTATTCACATAACATGAGAGATGTATTCATATAACATGAGAGATGCACATGAGCTGAGATGAACATGGTGAGTTTCTCCTGCTACAAGAACTCAATTAGCCCTGTATAATATATAGTAACAAGTGAAAGAGTTTCATTAAACATTACCTATGGCCATGTAAGTGCTTCTACCAGGAGAAGCTCAATAAATGTGGCACTTTATAATATATTGTTGAGTGAGATAAATTAATTGATCCCATTTGTTTCCATCATTGTAATAAAAAGAAAACATGAAGATATATATAGATATATATATATAGTAAGTACTAAAAATCAGGTAAGTTTTCTAAAAAGGGAAGTTAGCAAAGAGATACATCTGGGCTTTCATTCTCAAACTGATAAAGTGCCTGCGAGGAATAACAAAGGGATTTTTTCCTATTTATGTTTAACCTTTTAGAAAATCTTCCATCCGTGTGAATAAAACCTATTCAGTCATCCTCATACATTCTAAGCCAAGCTCTGTGGCATCGACAAAACAAAGGGGCCATATTTAGCAGTCAATACTTAAATGTGCACTGGTAAAGGTTGTTATCAATATATGTCCTGGATCTGCTGATTAATATGAAAGGTTGGTTAGAATCTGCCTTAAAAAGCTAAAGAAACTGAGGGGCGGGGGGGGTAATTTACATTGTTGATACTCCAAAAATAGTTCCAGCTATTCTGAACTTTTAACTAGTACACAAGCAGTCTAAACTACAGGATTGTATGTGGTTTCAAGAGTAGCCCTAACAGAGAGCTTTAGCAGAAATGTCATCCTCATCACACGTAGACTTTAATGATCATACTCATGTTTGATTGAGTACAATCTTCTCAGGATTCATTTTATAATAACATGACCTCAGCCTGTTTGCTTTTCTTCCTTTGGTAGAAAAGAAATGCTTTTTCCATCCAGAGCCCCACTTAAGCTTTTAAAGGATTTTAAAATCTCTTATTTTATTTTACCTTACAATTCCACAAGCATCCAACTAATAGTAGACTGCTGGCTTCAGTTAACCCGTGACAGCTAACTAACGTCACCTTCCGGAATGTTTTATTCGAAAACGGTCAAATGTAACAACGGAATACATATCTTAGAGATAAAGTCATGCCAGAGTTAGATGATATAATTATGGAACTGTGCGGTTGTAGGAAGTATATTGGAAACCTTGCTTTTGCAGGGAACAATTCAACAAGACAGCATTTGAATACTTTGCTGGATATTTTAATAGGACAGTGGCCACTGAATTATTTATAGTTATTATAGTCATATATACTGTGCTGCTGTCACAGTTGAGCATGCTTAAAATGCAGACCTGCATCAACAGAAAAAGTGTCACAGACAGACACTGAATGTTAATCTCTAAGGAGCTTTAACCCTTCAGGATATTCAAAAGGTTAAAGCGACCTTCCAGGTCTAGTGACAATTGAGTGTAAATGCCACCACATAATAAGTATATTAATGGCTTCTGTAAAAGTATAGGAAGGAGTGAAACTGAAAAGTAGCATAGCATTGTGTAATCCTAAAATACAATACTTTCTGACAGGATAATATTGAAATGCAGAATGACAGAGAAAATAAGAATCTTGGCTAATCCTATTTTGTTTGTATTCTGTAATATAAATATGTTTATGGATACTGCTGTTTATTAAGTTGTGATTGTGATTTCCCAGTTTGCACTGTTAAATATATTACGTATGGTATTATTTTTGTTTGCATTTTACAAAAGTTTTGAGATTTTTTTTGTAGTTTGATCTACCTTTTATTTGTTTCGCTATTCTTACTGGGGTTTTTTTAAAATTAGTTGTGAGTCACACATAGGCTTGTTCTATGCTGCCACCTTCTGGCAGCAAAGGAAAAACAAGTGAATAGATGTATTATGTTTTTAGATCACTTTATAAATAGACATTTGTATTTCCACCAGGAACAACTTTTGAGTTTTTATCAGACTAGCAGTTAATTCCACTTCCATAGGAAGATGACACTTTTCTGGCATGTAGAAAACTTGACCAGGTTTGTATTCCTTTTGGGCTGAGTCACAAATTAGTATATTTTACATTCTTCTATTTTTTAAATATTTAACTATTTTCAATTGGTAAGTTTTGTGCTTGGCAGCTCCCAGCACCTTTTGCTTGTGCTATAATATATGTATATTGGTATAGGGTTCCAGGGCCGGTGCAAGGCTTTTCATCTACACAGGCGAAGGTCCTCCGACCCGCCAAGCCTACCACACCATTAACCCTCCATACAGTGGTGTATCTTGATTTTGTGCTGCCCTAGGCAGACAAAATCCGGGCACCCCCCTACCCAAGCTGCACACCCACTTTACACACCTAAGACATGCCCCATCATTCAGACTCACATCAAGCTCACACTCCCATCACACTCAGTCACACACTCCTACTCCCATCACACTCAGTCACACACTCCTACGCCCATCACGCACACTCTGACTCCCATCACACTCAGTCACACACACAGTCTCCCATCACACACACTCTGATTCCCATCACACTCAGTCACACACTGTCTCCCATCACACACACTCTGATTCCCATCACACTCAGTCACACACACTGTCTCCCATCACACACACTCTGACTCCCATCACACTCAGTCACAGACACTGTCTCCCATCACACACACTCTGACTCCCATCACACTCAGTCACACACACTGTCTCCCATCACACACACTCTGACTCCCATCACACTCAGTCACACACACTGTCTCCCATCACACACACTCTGACTCCCATCACACTCAGTCACACACACTGTCTCCCATCACACACACTCTGACTCCCATCACACTCAGTCACACACACTGTCTCCCATCACACACACTCTGACTCCCATCACACTCAGTCACACACACTGTCTCCCATCACACACACTCTGACTCCCATCACACTCAGTCACACACACACACACACAGTCTCCCATCAGCACTTACCTTTCCCTGGCAGGCAGGCAGCATGGTCCCTCCATGCTGCCTGTTCGGCTTCCCGGCGATTGTGCCGACAGGTCACGTGACCGGACGCGCGTATGACGTCAGCGCGCCCGTCACGTGACTGTCGGCACTTCCGTGTCGGCACACTGCACGGGGAGCCGAACAGGCAGCACGGAGGTTTCTCTGTGCTGCCTGTTCGGCTCCCCGTGCAGCCTGGCAGGCAGAGCAATGGTGAGGGGGGATCTTCCGATCCCCTCTCACCTCTGTCTCTGCCTGCAAGAGCGGTGGGGTTTTTTTTTTTTTTTTTAAAGGGCCGGATTTTTATTTTTTTTTAATATTTTTTTTTTTTAATTCTTTTTTTTCCAGTGCTGGGGGGCGCTGCCGCCCCCCAAAATTTGCCGCCATAGGCATCCGCCTAGGATGCCTCGCGGTAAATACAGCACTGCCTCCATACATTATATATATATATATATATATATACAGGGAGTGCAGAATTATTTTTGAGGATTAATTTTATTATTGAACAACAACCATGTTCTCAATGAACCCAAAAAACTCATTAATATCAAAGCTGAATATTTTTGGAAGTAGTTTTTAGTTTGTTTTTAGTTTTAGCTATTTTAGGGGGATATCTGTGTGTGCAGGTGACTATTACTGTGCATAATTATTAGGCAACTTAACAAAAAACAAATATATACCCATTTCAATTATTTATTTTTTACCAGTGAAACCAATATAACATCTCAACATTCACAAATATACATTTCTGACATTCAAAAACAAAACAAAAACAAATCAGTGACCAATATAGCCACCTTTCTTTGCAAGGACACTCAAAAGCCTGCCATCCATGGATTCTGTCAGTGTTTTGATCTGTTCACCATCAACATTGCATGCAGCAGCAACCACAGCCTCCCAGACACTGTTCAGAGAGGTGTACTGTTTTCACTCCTTGTAAATCTCACATTTGATGATGGACCACAGGTTCTCAATGGGGTTCAGATCAGGTGAACAAGGAGGCCATGTCATTAGATTTTCTTCTTTTATACCCTTTCTTGCCAGCCACGCTGTGGAGTACTTGGACGCGTGTGATGGAGCATTGTCCTGCATGAAAATCATGTTTTTCTTGAAGGATGCAGACTTCTTCCTGTACCACTGCTTGAAGAAGGTGTCTTCCGGGAACTGGCTGTAGGACTGGGAGTTGAGCTTGACTCCATCCTCAACCCGAAAAGGCCCCACAAGCATCTGTGATGATACCAGCCCAAACCAGTACTCCATCTCCACCTTGCTGGCGTCTGAGTCGAACTGGAGCTCTCTGCCCTTTACCAATCCAGCCACGGGCCCATCCATCTGGCCCATCAAGACTCACTCTCATTTCATCAGTCCATAAAACCTTAGAAAAATCAGTATTGAGATATTTCTTGGCCCAGTCTTGACGTTTCAGCTTGTGTGTCTTGTTCAGTGGTGGTCGTCTTTCAGCCTTTCTTACCTTGGCCATGTCTCTGAGTATTGCACACCTTGTGCTTTTGGGCACTCCAGTGATGTTGCAGCTCTGAAATGGCCAAACTGGTGGCAAGTGGCATCGTGGCAGCTGCACGCTTGACTTTTCTCAGTTCATGGGCAGTTATTTTGCGCCTCGGTTTTTCCACACGCTTCTTGCGACCCTGTTGACTATTTTGAATGAAACACTTGATTGTTCGATGATCACGCTTCAGAAGCTTTGCAATTTTAAGAGTGCTGCATCCCTCTGCAAGATATCTCACTATTTTTGACTTTTCTGAGCCTGTCAAGTCCTTATTTTGACCCATTTTGCCAAAGGAAAGGAAGTTGCCTAATAATTATGCACACCTGATATAGGGTGTTGATGTCATTAGACCACACTCCTTCTCATTACAGAGATGTACATCACCTAATATGCTTAATTGGTAGTAGGCTTTCGAGCCTATACAGCTTGGAGTAAGACAACATGCATAAAGAGGATGATGTGGTCAAAATACTAATTTGCCTAATAATTCTGCACTCCCTGTATATATATATATATATATATATATATATATATATATATATATATATATATAAAAGTATAATGTATAATGTAAAAAATAAATACATCTAAATATTCAACTCACATGCTCTAAATGTGTCACACATTGAAACCCTTAAACACAAAGACACCTTTGCAGTCACACACAGAGGCACACTTACGACTTACACACACAGCCTTACACAGACACAATGACACACTTACACACCCTTACACAGACACAGTGACAAATTTACACACACCCTTACACAGACACAGTGACACAATTACACACACCCTTACACAGACACAGTGACACACTTACACACACACCCTTACACAGACAGTGACACACTTACACACACACCCTTACACAGAATGTGACACACTTACACACACCCTTACCACTTACACACACACACTGACACCAATACACACTATTTTGCTACTCAATATGCCAGTATTTTGCCCCTCAATATGCCATTTAATATGCCAGTATTTTCCCCTCAGTATGCCATTTAATATGCCAGTATTTTCCCCTCAATATGCCATTATTTTGCCATTTAATATGCCAGAATTTTGCCCCTCAATATGCAAGGATTTTGCCCCTCCAATATGCCATTTAATATGCCAGGATTTTCCCCCTCAATATGCCAGGATTTTGCCCCTCCAATATGCCATTTAATATGCCAGGATTTTGCCCCTCCAATATGCCATTTAATATACCAGCATTTTGCCCCTCAATATGCCATTTAATATGCCAGGATTTTGCCACTCAATATGCCAGGATTTTGCCCCTCCAATATGCCATTTAATATGCCAGGATTTTGCCACTCAATATGCCAGGATTTTGCCCCTCCAATATGCAATTTAATATCCCAGGATTTTGCCCCCCAATATGCCATTTAATATGCCAGGATTTTGCCCCTCCAAGATGCCATTTAATATGCCCGGATTTTGCCCCTACAATATGCCTGGATTTTGCCCCCCAATATGCCATTAAATATATGCCAGGATTTTGCCCCCCAATTTGCCATTTAATATGCCAGGATTTTTCCCCTCAATATGCCATTTAATATGCCCGGATTTTGCCCCTCCAATATGCCAGGATTTTGCCCCTCCAATATGCCAGGATTTTCCCCCCTCCTCCCCCCTCCCCAGTACTTACCTCCGTCCTGCTCTGTCTCCCAGTGTTCTGTTGTGCAGGTCTGTGGCTGTGAGGGAAGCGTTGTGCTCTAAACTCCAGCCGAGTGGCTTCAATAAAGTTTGTTGAAAAAAATGTTCGCCTTTACTCCCTGCACTTCCTACAATCTCAGATCCTGCACCAACCCTTCACTAGCGATCCCTCACTTCAAAAAGGAAGCCGGCCGAGGTGCGTTCTCTTTCAGAGCCCCTTATATGTGGAATAGCCTTCCTGTTTCTGCCAAATCATCACCTAGTCTAAAATCCCTGAAAATAAGTGTCTCCCAAATCCTCAAAACAGATTGTACCTGTTATTAGTTTACAAACTCCTTCGTAGACTGTACATGTTGTTCCTTTTTTGTATCAATAATGATTTACCCTGTATGTTCTCCTTCCAACTTGTTTAAATATGTTTATGTATGTATGTATTTTTAATCTACTGTTAAATGTGTAACTGTGCAATTCCATTCTGGACTGGGTCCCCAGGACATACTTGAAAACGAGAGTAATCTCAATGTATTCTTCCTGGTAAAACACTTTCCAAATAAATAAATAAATAAAATATAAAACACATTTACTGAATTTAACACTCAATTGCGTCTATTCATTAAAATTCAACTTTGGAGGTTGACTTTCATTTTGAGACTAAGTCAAATTTGCCACCTGAGTTTGACTTACAAAAAAAACTCAGGTTAGAATCCCCGTTGAAAGTAATGTGAGGAATGATATAAGCTATTTTTGATACTAAGTCGAATTTGGCACCTGAGTCTCAAAAATAGCTTCAGTCATTCTGCCTCCCATTACTGTGGTGGAAGATTCAAACCTAGAGTACATTTATACAAACTAAAAATGTTGTGCTTCCAGAAACAAGGGACAATAGTGACGGAAAGTGAGGTATTTGGGTGCAAATTGTCCCTCCTTTAACCCCTTAACGACAGATGACGTGCCAGGCACGTCACGGCAAATCGAGGACTTGCCGACAGGTGACGTGCCTGGCACGTCATGCACTAAATGGAGTAAAGAAAGCGACCAGCGGTCGCTTTCTTTACTCTAACGGTGTTGCTACAATGCCTCTAGGTAGAGGCATTGTGCAACACCCCCCAAATGTGCAGGGGCGCGCTACGATCACTCCACGGAGTGATCGTAGCAGCCATTTAAAAATGGCTGCGCCCGCTGCACACATGTGCTTAGAAAGCGAACGATCGTTCGCTTTCTAAGCATCTCCGGTGTTGTTAAAGTGCCTCGCTAGCGAGGCACTTAACAACACCTTCAGCTGCCCCAGATCCGATGGTGGTCGCTCTCCTGAGCGACCCCATCGGCTCAGTAGAAGGGAACGCTGCCTATACAGGCAGCGTTTCCCTTCTAATGGCAAGAGCATCGGAAGTGAAAGTATTTCACTTCCGATGCTCTAGGGGGAGCCAATCGATGCCGGCACAGCAGATCTATGTGATCTGTGTGCAGGCATGTATGGTAAGTGCTCTGATGAGCACTTACCATACTGTCAAAGGCAATATTACTAAATATTGCCTTTGACAAGTATTGATCTGCCTCCCTCACCTTACTACTTTTAGTAAGGGAGAGAGACAGATCAGATCAAGTAAAAAAATTAAATAAAATAATAAAAAAATATTTAATAAAATTTTAAACACCAAGGGCTTTTGTAAAAGCCATTTAACCCCTTCCCTGCCATTGATCGCTGTGTACGCAGTGATCATACACAGCAGCACATTTTTTGCTGTCTGTGCATTTTTTAGGGGTTATTTTTTTTTACTGTAATTCATTACAGTATAAAAAAACCTCTTTTAAGAGAGATTAACCCCTTTCTTGCCGTAGATCACTGCCTAATCAGCGATCTGACGCAAATGCAGCAATCTTGCTGCAGAAGCATTTTTAATTTTTTTAAAACTTTTTTATTACACCCGTCACGTGTTAATTATACCCGCTAGGGGACTACGTTTAACGTAAAAAAATTTTTTTAGCTGTCTGAGCGCATGTATAGCGATCAGTAACAGCTGATAAGTGACAATGGCGGGTTGGCGTTTGCTCAGATGAGCATCACCATTCGTCTGGTTAGATCAATATGTGTAAATATTTGATCTGACCCGTGTAGATCTGCCTCCCTCTCACTTGAGTTTTAGTGAGGGAGGGAGACAGAGCTGTATAACGTAAGTTTTTAATTATAATATATTTAATAGAATTGAGACCCAAAGGCTTTTATAAAAGCCGTTTCCAGTATTTAACCCCTTCCCTGCAATTGATCGCTGTGTACGCAGTGATCTTACACAGCAGCACATTTTTTGCTGTCTGTGCATTTTTTTAGGGGTTATTTTTTTTTACTTTGATTTATTACAGTATATCAAAGGCTCTTTTAAGAGCTATTAACCCCTTCCTTGCCGTATATCACTTCCTAAGCAGCACATATGGTCACTGCCTAAGCAGTGCATATGGTCACTGCCTAAGCAGCGCATATGGAGCAATCTAGTCGCCGAAGGATTTTTTTTTGCTATCAGCATTTTTTTTGTCAGACTCACTAGGGATTAATTATACCCACTAGGGGATTACGTGTATTCCTTTTGAAGCTGTCTGAACGCGTGTATAGCGATCAGTAACAGCCGATCAGTGGCAAAGGTGGTTTGGTGATTTCTCAGATGAGCATCACCATTCGTCTGGTTCGTAAATATTGTTCTGACCCATATGGATCTGCCTCCCTCTCCTCACTTGAGTTTTAGTGAGGGAAAGAGACAGATCTGTATAACATAATTTTTAAATTGTAATAAATTAAATAAAATGTTAATAAATTGTGAGTCCCAAGGGCTTTTATAAAAGCCATACATTTTGTATAGTGTAGTGTATTAACCCCTTCCCTGCCACTGATCACTGCACAGCAGAACATTTTTTCTTGTCTGTGCATTTTTAGGGGTTAATTTTTTTGTACAGTACTACAAAGGCTCTTATAAGAGCTATTAACCCCTTCCTTGATCTACATGTTCAAATTCCAAGTTTGAAAATCAAAAAGCACACCTCTCAAATGTAGCCTTTCAACCCCTAACAAAGCTGACAAAGCTATGCATGGGTGGTATCCCTGTGCTCGGGAGATGTTGCTGAACATATATTGTGGTATTGTTTGTCAGTGACACATACCAAAATATGTGAATTTGTGTCTAAAGTGCAATGTATGCACTACCACAAACTTTGACAAAGGCTGGTGGTAGAATTGGTGCATGGAAAGTGTTAAAATAACACCATTTAAAATAGCCTAGGGTGTCTACTTTTACAAAATATTACTTTTTGGGGTAAAATACACTGTCCTACTTAAAAAAAAGTCCCAAATGAAAGATGGGCTCCGGCTGACTACACGTCAATATTCCAAGTTGAAAATGCGCACCTTCACAATGTGGCCCTTTAGCCCCAAACAACCCAACAAACCTATGCATGGGTGGTATCCCTGTACTCAGGATATGTTGTTGAACACATATTGGGTTATTGTTTGGCAGTGACACATGCCAAAATCTGTGAATTTATGTCTAAAATACAATATTTGTGAAAAAAAACCACACAAAAATTACTACCACAAACTTTGACAAAGGCTGGTGGTAGAATTAGTGCATGGAAAGTGTTAAAATACCACCATTTGAAATAGCGTAGGGTGTCTACTTTAAAAAAATATATGGGTTGATGGGGTAAAATACACTGGCTGGTTTCAAATATGTCCCAAATGGGACATGGGTGCAGGCGGTCTGCATGTCAAAATTTTAATTTGGAAAACCAAAGACTGCACCTACCAAATTTGGCCTTTTACTCCCCAAACAACCCAACAAACCTATGCATGGGTGGTATCCCTGTACTCAAGAGATGTTGCTGAACACTTATTGGGGTGTTATTTGGCAGTGACACATACCAAAATCTGTGAATTCATGTCTGAAGTACAAGGTTTGTGAAAAAAAGCCACAAAAAAATTACTACCACAAAGTTTGACAAAGGCTGGTGGTAGAATTAGTGCATGGAAAGTGTAAAAATACCACCATTTGAGATAGCCTAAGGTGTCTTCTTTTAAAAAATATATGGGTTGATGGGGTAAAATACACTGGCTGGTTTCAAATATGTCCCAAATGGGACATGGGTGCAGGCGGTCTGCATGTCAAAATTTTAATTTGGAAAACCAAAAACTGCACCTACCAAATTTGGCCTTTTACCCCCCAAACAACCCAACAAACCTATGCATGGGTGGTATCCCTGAACTCAAGAGATGTTGCTGAACACTTATTAGGGTGTTATTTGGCAGTGACACATACCAAAATCTGTGAATTCATGTCTGAAGTACAAGGTTTGTGAAAAAAAAACACAAAAAAATTACTACCACAAAGTTTGACAAAGGCTGGTGGTAGAATTAGTGCATGGAAAGTGTAAAAATACCACCATTTGAGATAGCCTAAGGTGTCTTCTTTTAAAAAATATATGGGTTGATGGGGTAAAATACACTAGCTGGCTTCAAATATGTCCCAAATGGGACATGGGTGCAGGCTGTCTGCATGTAAAAATTTCAAGTTGGAAAACAAAAAACTGCACCTCACAAATTTGGCATTTTAGCCCCCAAACAACCCAACAAACCTATGCATGGGTGGTATCCCTGTACTCAGGAGAAATAGTAGAATCTATTTAGCATGTTTTTTCGTTCGCTATTGTCGATGAGGAGAAGTTGTTTCAAATAAAAACAAAGAAATTTGTGTATTTTTTTTTTTTTTACCATATTTTATAATTTTTTTTAATAATATAATAAGATATGATCAAAAAGATGGCATCCATAGAAAGCCCTTCTTGTCCCGATAAAACCAATATATAATATGTGTGGGTACAGCAAATGACAAAGAAGAAAATTACTGCTAAACACAAACAGCACAGAAATGTTAAAATAGCCATTGTCCAGAAAGGACAAAAATGTTTCAAAGGCTCTGTCCTTAAGGGGTTAACTATGATCCACTTGATGCTTTTTTCGTTTGGTATTTATATCTCTTATTATTTATACAAACACAGCAATATTTTATCAAAATCATCTTTTATGATTGCATGTGTGTCAAGTTAAATGCCAAGTTAAAATATGCCATGTTTCTCTTTCTTAAGTATAATTACCATATATACTTGAGTATAAGCCGAGTTTTTCAGCACATTTTTTGTGCTGAAAAATGCCCCCCTCGGCTTATACTCGAGTCAGCGTCTGAAAAAAATAAATAATCTAAAACTTACCTCTTTGCTGCTCCGTCTCCCGGTGCTCTGAAGGTCTGTGGCTGTGAGGGAAGCGTTGTGCGCTCCCCTCCAGCTGTGCGGTCAACAAAGTGTGTTTTTTTTAAACAAACTTTATTGATCCGCGCGGCTGGAGGGGAGCTCACAACGCTTCCCTCACAGCCACGGACCTTCAGAGCACCGGGAGACGGAGCAGCAAAGAGGTAAGTACTGGGGTCTGGGGAAGGGGGGGAGGAGGGTGGCATAACGAGCATACTAAGGGGCAATATCCTGGAATATTAAATGGCATATTGGGGGCAATATCCTTGAATATTAAATGGCATATTGGGGTAATATCCTGGAATATTAAATGGCATATTGGGGGCAATATCCTGGCATATTAAATGGCATATTGGGGGCAATATCCTGGCATATTGAGAGCAAAATCATGTAATATTAAATGACATATTGGGGGCAATATCCTGGAATATTAAATGATATATTGGGGGCAATATCCTGGAATATTAAATGGCAGATTGGGGGCAATATTTACCAGTAGCTGCCTTATTTCTCACCCTAGGCTTATACTCGAATCAATATTTTTTCCCAGTTCTTTGTGGTAAAATTAGGTGCCTCGGGTCGGCTTATACTCGAGTATATACGGTAGGTAATATTCTTCTATAACAGAAGTATGTGTCTATCAACAATACTTATACTATAATATATAATAGAGAGGTATTCTTGTATCAAAAAGTTCAGGTTACAGAAATGTATTGAAGGGAAACATCTGTTTCTGTAATTCTACATTGCATCTGTTTATACTTGTCAATGAGGACAACATAAATAAAGAAAATGTGTGGCTACAAATCTAAGTTTCTTGTTTGGATCTTTGGGAAGAGAAAATAATTTGTGTTTGTTCCTGAGTTCCGGTAACTCAAACCCTTTATAAAACATTGACAAGTGCATACAAGCACATTGGGTGAACATAAAGGCTTTCAGTTTTGGTATAAGGTACACCATATTTTGCATTTCCTGTTTGTGTAGCATGTAGCAGATCTAGGAAGGGGACAAGCATGTTGAAAGTCACTTCAAGATTTAAGAGCTATTATCTAGTTTGTTTTCTTCCTTTACACTTATTCATTTATGTATGGGGTAAGTTATAGTGCTGAACTTGATGGCTGTGTCTTACCTTTATAAATGCGACCGAGTCCCCTGTAGTCCATCTGATCCGAGCAATTAAAGACCACCACATACTTTCCAAGACACTTTCCCATATCCTTGGTGGTCTCTGTCTTTCCAGTTCCGGCAGGACCTGCTGGTGCCCCACCCATGCTCATCCCCAGGGCTTGAGATAGAGTGATATAACATCTGCCAGACCATGAAATACATATAAGCCATGAAAATAATAATACATATTACTAACTAAATGTTATCTATTACTTTACCTACATCATTTTATGTATGTGTCATTTGCTAAATACATGTAACATATGCATGCAGTATATATGTACACAAAAAATGCCCACACTACATATTAAATTGCTCTATGTTCTTTGTAAGCAGCTTCCAGTCTACAGACAAATGAGATGTGATTCTTTATGAAACCTATAAATATTCTTAAACATATGATTAAAGGGTTTGGCACGTTTTTTAAGTTCAAAACATACAAGTTTATCTGCTGCAACAAGGTGTCACATGTAAGGGTAATGTATAAAACAGGTGCACTTGGTAACCGTATCTAACATACTACCAAAGCTTATGCCAATGGATAATGGAAACTCCCGCAGACGCAACCCATGTACATAAATGTATGCAGAATATTCCACATACTTAAGGGCCATTGCTATTATTCATAAGAAATGGCGAATATGTTTTTTTTTTTTTTTACATTCATGTGCTAGATAGTAAACCCAATAATGTGAGAGCTGAGAGCTTAGATTAACATCCTCTACTGGAGAGCTGGGCTGCAATTAAAAGGCAGTGTGTATCCAGTCTATTGATAGTGTTCTTTAGGGATGCTACCCAGCCGGAATACTACCGGCAGGCCAATAAAAATGGGCTTGATGCCAATGTTAAGTCAATGGAGGCGCCAGTAAGGCACGTATTTTTTTGTAGAAAAGGTGGAAACCCTAGTGTTCTTGTAGCTAATTTTTTTCTTTATTTGCTCAATGTGTTTGCATTTTTACTTCTTCAGATGCCAAGAAGCTGAGCAAAAGTTAGATCTTTGCAACATTCAGCACCTGTCAGTCAGAGGAGTGATAACCAGCCTGTCAGTGCAGCCCAAATACTCATTGCAATAGCTGAACTCCACATCTGTGATCTGGATGATGCATTTATCAATATCTTCAACAAAATAAAATCTGGACTGTTTTTGCCATTCAAAATCAGAAGCTGATTTGATGTTCATTCGGACCTGAAAAACAAATACAACAAAGTACAGTTTGTAAGTATCATGAGGTGTACAAAACAATCCAAATCTTTCAGTCATTAGAAAACTACGGCTTTTGTTAATTAAATGTACATTTTTTTTATTCCAAACCAACAGGAAATGGTCAGTGACAAGTGATCCTCATTTTTCAAGCTTGTCTAAGAAATAAACCTAGATTTTACATTATAAGAAAAAAGTAGGTTATCTGCCAAAACCTGTGTTGGCATAAAGATGTGCTTATTTGTTTCCAGGCAATGGCTTTTGGCTCTTACCTTAAATATTTGCTACATTTCTTTAAAAAACACATGTATCAGTCAAAAGCTCGGTGTAATTTTTGTTTAATACTGCAGTAAAACAAGACCCACTCTGCAGTCAGGAGCTGATCTTAGTTGAGCTGAAGTGTCTTAAATTAAATGTACTGCCAATAAAAATATGATTGCCAGAATAAAACTCTGATTTGACATAATGTAAGTTATGCCCAACACTGCTGTGAGTAGATTGATTGACCCCTATGTTTCACACATCAAGTATATCGTTTGAGTTTTAGGAGCGACAATAACAAACCTTGCTCTAATTCCTATATTGGCACCGGTCATGCCATAAAAAAAAAGCAAAATGCAGAGAAAAGCACTGAGCTCTAGTTCTTATTAAGATTGAAGTACTGCTTTCCTTCTACTCAAGTGTGTCTTTGTTTCTCTTTGTTATTTTGTTTAAATCTCTTTTTTTTCTGCATAATCCAACTGGTGTCACTGTTGCTCTCAATTGCCACATTGGCATCTGCAGGATTTGGTGGAGGGGGCAAAAAATCCTCACCACCTCTCCCCTTTTCCACCCCCAAAAAACCTTATTTTCTCCCCATTGTCTACTTTTGTTGGCTCAGGAACATAAAGGGAATAGATTTGCACTCAAAGGGCTTACCCATGCACACATTTTACACTCACAAGACTTACCCCTGCTACCAGTTTTGCACTCAGGACTTGCTACAACACCCTGCTGATGTGGGCACTGAGCAGCGGGATGCCAGATCTTACAGTACTGTGGCACAAGGGGGCAGAGAGTCCTTCCCCTCGCCCCACAAAAGAAATGGTGCAAGGTTATGCAGCTGGAACACAGGCCTGCATGGGGCAGATAGTATATTTCTGCCTGCATGGCTCCCAACCTGGCTGCATGCAACAACAGATGGCTTGTTGTACCAGTTGTGGCATGCATGCTGTAGGTTCGCCATCGCTGGGATAGACCATCTTTCCATTTTTACAAAGTCCAGTAAATATCCACCATGAACAATGCTGGTGCTTACCCCTGATTGGTCAATAACATAA
This sequence comes from Pelodytes ibericus, assembly GCA_036172795.1. Taxonomy (NCBI): domain Eukaryota; kingdom Metazoa; phylum Chordata; class Amphibia; order Anura; family Pelodytidae; genus Pelodytes; species Pelodytes ibericus. The sequence goes on from CM069859.1 coordinate 123,060,083, forward strand.
TAATTTGAGCTTGCTTCTGGCATTGCTCACTATAATATAGGGATATTATTTAAGCTATATCCTACCAGATCATCAAATATATCTTTCTGGTGAACGTGAATGGTGATCAGAGTTTCATATTTTGTCCTCTCCATCTTTGTTAGGTCGCGTGTTGTCATATCAATCAAATCATTCAGCAGATCGAGAAATTTCTGATTAGTTGTTTGCATAACCTACACGTTGAAGCAAAAAAAAAAAACAGATGTAAGTTCACAAAGTTATAAGGAGAACACTAATTACAGGAGAGCTGCTCCATAAAAAATGCATTACACTGTCATTAATTCTTATATCCCTTCATTAGCTGATTGTAACAGTTCACAGTATAATTGGCTAAGAAATAAAAAAGAAAGTACACGTTTTGCACCGGCTAATTAGCTAAATTTAAAGAACCTATTTATAAAAAATAATCTATTCTTTAATGCCGTGCGTTTAAAAAATGCTTTATTTGCATTTATAACAGGCTTTTATAAAGTGAACACTTGAAGTAAAAGATCTGTAAAGAGGTTATTGAGCTGCAAAGTCACTTGTGATGAAAAACTTCATTTTTTTAAATCATAAATCATGTAGTTGTAATGCAGCAAGAACTTAACTGTACAATTCAAAACTGCACTCTATTTACAGGACATGTTTTTTCTGATGTCTGTCCACTGTAGGATTTTGCTGTCCGACCCTCCGACCCCCGAACCCTATGTGGCAGAAAGCTGATCAGTTTTGGCCCTATTGGGGCATATTAAGTAGATCCTACAGAGAGTCCGAGTTCTGGCACAATTGGGACATACTGAGTAGATCCTACAGAGAATCCGAGTTCCGGTCCTATTGGGGCATATTGAGTAGATCCTACAGAGAGTCGGAGTTCCTGTCCTATTGGGGCATATTGATTACATCCCAACAGAGACTTTCTTGCATTAGGTATTCTTGCTAATCACTCTCTTCTTGCTTATTCTATTGATTTTTGAAGGAGATCAGAGGTTAGTCTTATCATTTTTTCACAATGTGTTTTCAAATGTTTTTTCAGTAGCCTGAATTTTATGGCTACTCGAATCACTGATGATTTTCTCCTAAAATCACAGTTACCTGAGTGGACCTGTGATTTTTCTAATATAATAATCACAAAAGGATCTCTACCTTTTTGTCAATTTTAGAAATGTTCAGGGCTTCTTCTGCATCCCTGGTCCAGATCATCTGAATTCCCAGCAGACCAATTTGTGCAGGATACACAGATTGGAAGTCATACAGTTTAAATCCAGAGTCACTGATGGCAATGGATGCCTGTTTGATAATGTTGTGCAGAGTCTTTTTTACTCCATTAAGGAGAAGTCCAAGCCACATTTCCACATTTCCCTGAAAAAAAAAAAAAAATGCAAGCCATTAAGTTCACAGTACTTCATATGTGTAATATGATATATTAGCATATTTGTATTGTGTTACCTGAGCATTGATGGGTTCAGTGAGGGTTACTCGCTCCCCTTCTTGAGATTCAAAATACAAAATCTGGTCATAGTTTTTTTCATGGAAACCCACTCGGTTAACATTGTCAAACAAACTTAAGAGGTGAGCCTGGTAAAAAGATAAAAACAATTGGTCATCTAATTCAAATAAAGAGAATCTAAAGGAGAACATCAATTACGATACATGTGTGTTCAATTAGAACAAATCCATTTCAATTTCTCTAATAATTGTTTTGGGTTTGTTTTTTAATTTTTATTAGGTGTTTTTTTTTTTTTTTTTTTTTTAAACTACACTATATAATAGAATGTAAAACGGGCATACCTAGATCTTTCAATTATTTCAATATACGAAGCCAGAATTTTTTAGTAATATTAATACTACTTTAATCAAAATCTGTCTGTGATTGCTATGGTAACAAATGTCAGAAATTTAGCTTGGAACTGTATCAGCTCAAGGTGGACATCCGGTAATTATATACAAGAGGAAAAGTTTTTTTTTCCCAGTAGTAATCACATGTCGTTATTTGCATTGTTATCAAATATGTTTCTAATAGACTAGCTTTAAGAGTACACAATTACATATTAAAACTGTATATTTTAACGATGCATGTAGGCATGAAGTTTGTGCAAGGCTTTAGCAGGAATTATCACAGATCAAGTATCCATGTTTGCAGAGCAATGTTTATTTCAAGTCTGTTTACTCTTACATAATGGAATTCAGTTGATTTCAATAAGAATAAACAAAATAATGTCATATAGCTTAGAACCCTTTTTTGTTAAACACCTATGAATGACTGTTTTATCACGTTTATGTAATTCATATGAACTGGTACGCATACATAAATATTATGGTGCCTCAAATCTTGTGGCTTACAAATACTGAACTTGGCCGGCCAGCACAGGAAAGCTCAAATTTGACTAATTTATGACCCAAAGGTTTTTTATAGGCCACATCAACACTTCAACTCAGGTTTCTAAAGGGATACTCCAGGCATCAAACTATATGCAAAACAACCTGTACAATGTACAGGTTAAATGCAAGAAACATCAAAGTAAACACTGCACCAGCCTTTGGTTGTTTACATGTGCCTGGGTCCACTAGAACCGAAAATGTGCAGTAATAGACTTTTCCAAAAGCTGGTAACTGCCTCCTTGTGTTTTTTATTTTGTTTTGACAGACATGATTTGTGAAGCAGGGCAGTTGCTTGATGTCACTAGTGACATCATTGATAACCTTCATTTGCATTCTTATAGAAGACCTCTGATAGTCTCACAGGAAATGCAGAGGATAACCAAATCAAATATCATGATGGGACCAATCCCCAGGAGTGTAAAAAAAGGCTATTTTCCAAGTTACATATCATAATTAAAAACCTGGCACAAATAAATAAAGTGCCAGCTTTATTATGCATTTATTAATTTTTTTCAGATTACATTGCTTATATTATTATACTCCTGAACTGATCTGACAAGATACCACTCTTCAAGCCCACATTGGGAATTATTTAGTAGGTCAGAGAGAGGCATTACCTCTTCCATCATCCCCAAGTAGAAAGTTTCAAGGGGAAGGGGCTGCCTACTTATAACTACTAGGTGGGTTATATATAAACAAGATGCAAACGGCAATAGCGCATAATAGTGGCACTATGTGCATGTGCACCTCTTTCTTATCCAAAGTTCTTTCTTATCCTTAAACGTATGGGTTGCTCTAGTGCGTCATGCCCCACATAAACATCGTAAAAAGAATCAGCAATTTAATAGCAACAAATGATAAATATTTTACATAGTGATATATTGTTAGGTCACAAAGGGAAAGCAGCCAATAGGTTAAAATCCATGTATAAAATGTTGGGGGGCTTTGTGTGTTCTATATGACATTGTGAACACTGTTCACGTGCCTCTGTTTGTTTCAGAAGTGACTAATATATGGAAATTCAGTGTTTATTTATAATAACTGACATGCCACAGCCTGTATCTTCTACTTCAAATTTACAGTGTGTGGAAAGAATAGAGCTTCCATCTCTTGGAAATTAATAAGTGGTAATCACCAGGAAATATAAAAATCTTTATAATAGCCATGCCGTTTTCCATTAACCTTTCATCACTGACAATGGGCAATGTACTTTGCTTTCCTATTATACTGACTCTACTAACAATGCAACCACATTCTAAAAAAAATAATAATAATAACTGGATTAATCCATTAGCAATGTACCCCATTGATTTCACATCTTTTAATTATGTAGAAAAGCTTTCAAAATACTTCAAGATTTTTTTTTTACTTCACGTAATGACAACCTCCATATGTAAAAAGAAAGCTTAAAATAATGGGAAGTATGTATGGAATAAATATTGGTGTAATTAAAAACTTGTATATTTATCTACTTAAAAAGTATTAGATGCAATATTGCTGAATTTGAATTAATAGTCAAGTTGATGAGGGCTATTGCATAAACAGTGAACTCTGGTATCCTTATATTCAGAAAGGTTCCAAAATGACACATGAACATTAATAGGTCATTCAGAACCCCCCCCCCCCCCCCCCGCCCAAAAAAAAAAACAGGCTGATGCAATATGTATTGCTAAGATATAATATTGTCATAAAATGCAGTCAAGCTTATAGATTAGCCCCCACCCAGGGTTCTCACCGTCCAGGGGGCCTTTCTGAATGTAACGTTTTCCCGGAGAGTTCACCGGAGGTCTCCAACAGCTCTTCATTTTTAGGGGGTATCTTTTCTTTCTTTTTTTATAATGTTTGCATTTATTGTATTACTTCTTTGCTTATACAATTTTAGTGCCTTTTTATATTGTAACTGTGGCATCTGGACTAGTGTTGAGCGAACCCGAACCGCACTGTTCGGGTTCATACCGAACATTACGGTTTTTGGACCCCGGACCCGAACACGGACATTCCACTGTATGTTCGTGTTGGAGTTCGGCGATTACATTTATATGTAATGCTAGTGGCTTTCTATAAACCGAAATAGAGTCCACATTCATAAGAATTTCTTATGAATGTGGACTCTATTTCGGTTTATAGAAAGCCAATAGCATTACATGTATTCCATAAACCGAAAGTCTATAAACCGAAAGACATTCGGTTTATAGACTTTCGGTTTATGGAATACATGTAATGCTACTGCTATTCTATAAACCGAAATAGAGTCCCCATTCATAAGAAATTCTTATGAATGGGAACTCTATTTCGGTTTATAGAAAGCCAACAGCATTACATGTATTTCATAAACCGAAAGTCTATAAACCGAAAGACATTCCTATTTCGGTTTATAGAATAGCAATAACATTACATGTATTACATCTGAGAGTCAAATAGAACCGTCAAATACTGTGCTTACAGCGCACTTTGAAAAATTCGAATAGTTTTGGGTGCTAAATAGTACATTTGCGACTTGCGGTGCACTTCATATCTGAGAGTCAAATAGAACAGTCCAATACTGTGCTTACAGCGCACTTTGAAAAATTCTGGCTACCTCCTCCTCCTCCAGCGCCGCTTCCACCTACACCGCCATGGTCACTGCCTACTCAACCTATGGGTCACTTAGTATAAACTGAAAGAGAATACCCTGCACTCCAACCCTCTCTCAAATGGATAATTCTGTTGATCCTCCTGGCAGCCATGCTTTAGATTTAGATTTAGGGGCGTGGCTTGCTGCCAAGGAGAATGGCCGCTTGAGGACGGAGCTCCGCCACAACCCAGCCATATCAAGCATAATTAAGCCTGTATACAGACGAAATGGGCAGAAATAAACGCACAATTCCTGACCCTAAACCACCTGGGGAGAGAATGCCGGTGGCGTCCCCATCTCTACGAGAATATTTCCGCACCCCGGCAGATTTGTGCTCACAACCGCCTGAAATTGAAATGGCGCCATCGCCATCAAGCTCCCTGTAACTGGGAGACCAGCAGCTAGATACCCCAGACCTGGAAAAGGACACCCACCATACCGAAATGCAGCAGTTCTTCTCGTCTGCCCCATGGAGGGCTGACTTCAGCACTCTACTTACGGAACTCAAGCAGGCGGTCACAGACACCATACAGGGCCTCAAAACGGATTTGGCGCGAATAGACAAAAGAGTGCAAATCCAAGAAGAAGAGGCGATAGCTCACTCTAAGAAGCTAACAAACGTAGCAACTGTTACCTCTAAACACACGCTATATCTCGCGGAGTACCGCAGACGGCTGGAGGATCTTGATAACAGGGGCCGAAGGCACAATATTAGGATTAGGGGCCTACCCGAAGCGCCTCCACAATCTACGGAGAATACAACAAGTCTGGTCACGGACATATTCAACAAGCTTCTAGGGCGCCCAGAAACATCACCGTTCAATATAGACCGGGCCCACCGAGCGCTGAGACCACCCGGCCCTCCTTCAGCCCCACCCCGAGATGTAATCTGCTGCGTAGCTGACTACAACACAAAAGAGCTTATTATGCAAGCGGTGCGGAGAAGGGGACTGATAATCTACGCTAATAGCACTGTCACCCTTTTTCAAGATCTGTCAGACCTCACACTCCAAACTCGGAGGGCACTGAGACCGCTCACTCTAGAGCTGCAGGCCCAAAAGCTCCAATACTTCTGGGGCCACCCATTTAGCCTCAATGTCCGCACAGAAAATGGAACTATCACCCTCCGCTACCATACGGAGTTACCTGGCTTGCTACAACTACCTGAGATACATATTGAAGATTGGAGCCTTCTAGACATCAGACGACCCCGGCAGCTGGTGCAAAGGCACGTTCGCCCGCAACGTCAAAGACAGCAGCAGCTGAGAATCAACAGGGAGGAAGAGAGTCGCGAAGCTGAGACGAACTCCCCATCGGCGATGAGAGCAGCAGAGGAGTAACACCCCGGTGGACAGTATAATTGCGGCGAGACAGGAGGGGATCTGGACTAGCCCCCTGGAAGGACCCACACGAGCCTACCTTGCCTACTTCCACGGACACACAGGCCCTTACCCACCCAGGAAATAACAATATTGCAGGAGCCAAGTCTACCCCAAGAACTGTTATTTCAGAGCACAAAAGAAACTTGGACTTTATGGAGAAAGCAATCTCAGACTGTGAATATAGCGGGGGAAACACAGCGGCAGTGTGGTATCGTATAACTAGCAGATACCCTCTATATATCTATATCTGTATGTCCCCCCCCCCCCCTCTATACCAAGGCTGTGAAACTGTATTATGTTGTGCACTGAACACAGTAACCCTATATGTGACCCAGGGGTAATCGGGGACACCCTGTTGTTTAATGCCTCCCACAAACCTCCTACACTGAACCACCATGTCTATCTTGAAAAGCCCATCACATAATTACAAAGCCACCGAGTCACGGGAATCATTATATGAACGGTTTTATACGCCCAGCCATTACTCTCAGTCCCAGAAGAACCAGGGAAACTGGGGATACTAACAAAAGAATTCTCCCAAGTTCACTCTATTCCTACCCCCACCCCCCCCTCAATACAATTGAAGTATTAACAAATATAGTCCCCCTGAATGATGTGTAAAGTAGCTGTTAGGATAATGCAAACCCCCCCCCCCCCCTCCATCCCCATTGCAAATATAAATAACCAATTGGTAAACCTCAAAATGAGACGAAATACCCCCACCCCCACTGAAACCCCCTGTCTCAGGTACCGCAAAAAGAACACGTTGTCTTTGACCAAATTGAATGTTTTTACAAAGTGTTTGTTAATATGTGCGATTTTGATAATGTTGGTATACATAGTACTGGCTGGAAGGCCTAACCTCCGTTTTTCTATTGTATTCATTGTTTATTGTTTACGGACTGTATAGTCCTACGTTGGGGACGTATCTGCCAGGGTGGTAATAATTCCGCCCCTGGTACATACGCCCTCTCGGCTGACCTCTTCCGGCAGCGACCACCTACCCTACCATACCACAGGCGTCCTTGTAATAGTTGGGGAGAGACCTGAGTTTAGTCCATAATATTTCGGACTGACCCGGGCACCTTTCCCTTGCTGTCGCCTCCGGTAGTTACCTAATTTCTACTCCCCTCCCCCCATTTTTCCTTTTTCTCTTTTGCCTCTCACTCCCCCCCCCCCCCTCGTTACTTCTCCACCCGCCACCTCCCCCCCCCACCCCAATACTCATCTCTCCACACCCTTCCCCCCCCCACACAATTTTATTGGCCCACCGGGGACCCGTCTCCTGTCCTCGGGAACCATGGCATATCGCCCTGCTGACCTGATAATCACCTCACATAACGTGAAAGGACTCAACGTCCCTGAGAAAAGATCCAGATTTTTCAGAGATCTACACATGACACGAACCACAGTTGCATTTTTGCAGGAAACACACTTCAGGGCCCCAAACCCCCCGACACTGACTAATCGGGCATTCCCTCTTGGGTTTTTTAGCAATAATCAATACTCCAAATCCAAAGGGGTAGCAATTTTATTTTCAAAACATTTTCCTCTGACGGACACGACCCAGTTCGCTGATGAAGGAGGTAGATTTGTGTTTGTCAAAGGGAAAGCACTAGGCCATACATACACTTTTGCCAATCTCTATCTTCCCAATGTAAAACAACACAAGTGGCTAGCAAAAACCCTCTCCAAACTACAAACATTCCAGGAGGGCACTTTATTACTAGGAGGCGACATGAACATCGCACTAAACCCCAGACTAGACACTTCGACTGGCCACTCTCATGTACCACCCCATATAACTCGGAGTATACATAAATTACTGACCGACTCGCAATTAATAGACTGTTGGAGAGCAATGCACCCCACTGATAGGGATTACAGTTTCTACTCAGCCCCTCACAATCGCTATTCCAGGATTGATTATTTGTATATCACACACTATCATCTACCCCTTCTAAAACAATCGGACCATGCTCCGCTAACAGTGACCCTGACATCAGGCCTAACCAGACCCACTCAGCGTACATGGAGGCTAAATGAGTCATTCCTGGGGGAACAAAGTGCAGTCTCAGAAATTGAAACCACACTGACACATTATTTCTCAGAAAATATGAGCCCAGATATCCCAATGCCCACTATTTGGGAAGCGCATAAGGGCAACTCACCAAAATGGGGACAGAGCGGAAGAAAGCACAGTCGGCTCATATAACTGCTCTGTATGAGCAAATCAAAATCCTGGAGAGCTCCCATAAGGAGACGCTAGACAATGAGGAATATGGTAAACTCCTCTCCCTGAAAGGGGAACTGGCAATAATACTTAACAGACAAGCCCACAAACATTATATTAAACTAAAATCAATTTATCATGAACATGGAAATAAGCCAGGAAAATACCTGGCCAGATCACTAAAGAAAAAACAGGCCTTATCGTATATCCCGAAGATACGGGGACCACGGGACAGATTGTGCCAAATGCCCTCAGATATTTCCCGGGAATTTGTCACATTCTATTCCCACCTATATAATCAGTCCCCGACGCATGATCTGCCCCAAGGAGATACAAGCAACCAACGAAAAATACCTAACACAACATTTGACTGCTAAATTAACATCAGAGAGCGCCGCATTGTTGTAACGCAGGATCTCAGACACAGAACTATCTCTAGCACTACGCAATTCCAAAGCCAAAAAGGCGCCAGGCCCTGACGGACTACCTCTTTCATACTACAAAAAATTTGCTGCCACCCTATCCCCTCACCTCTTGACCACATTTAACTCCATATTAGACGGGACGATGTTTCACCCACATACACTTAACGCAACCATAGCAGTAATCCCCAAGGAAGGAAAGGACGCAGAGCACTGCAACAACTACAGACCAATCTCCCTCCTTAACGCGGATCTGAAATTATTCGCTGAAAATCATAGCGACACGCATAAATACAGTTCTCCCGTTATTGATCCATCCAGACCAGACTGGGTTCGTCCCGGGGCGGGAGGCCAGGGACAGCACAATCAGGGCTATAAACCTTATCCATACAGCGTGTGAGAAGAAACTGAAAACCATATTGATTTCGACAGATGCAGAAAAAGCGTTTGATCGACTAGACTGGACATTTATGCTTGAAACTCTTAAGCATATGGGTTTTGGACCCAATATGCTAGCCCTGATAGCCTCCCTGTACTCCCGCCCCTCGGCAAGAATTCGGATAAATGGGGCACTATCAGAACCATTTCTAATAACAAACGGGACGCGACAGGGATGTCCTCTCTCACCCCTGTTATTCATAATCTCACTAGAACCGTTCCTTGAAATGATCAGGAATAACCCTGACATCACTGGCGTACAAGTAGATAAGACCCACCATAAGATAATGGGGTTCGCAGATGACATGCTGTTCATGCTGACAAACCCAGCAGTCTCCCTCCCGATACAGATGCAGGAATTTGCACAATATGGACAGTTATCCAATTTAAAAATAAATTATACAAAGTCCGAAATACTTAATGTTACCCTCCCAGTAGCAGAAGAGAGGAGACTTTCGAGTTCCTTCCCGTTTAAATGGTGCCAAAGCAAATTAAAATACCTAGGGATATGGCTGACTGCTGACCCAGTAACATTGTATCAACATAATTTCCCCCCTCTTCTCACGGTTCTCCAAAAAGACCTCTCCAGATGGACGTCCTTAATGATAGCATGGACAGGCAGAGTAAATATTATTAAAATGAACACGCTACCCAAGGTACTATACCTTTTCCAAACTATCCCCATATCAATACCTAGGGCTTTTTTCACCTCTATCCGTACACTACTCATAAAGTTTATCTGGGCGACTAAACCCCCTAGATTGGCCACAACCCTGTTGCAAAAACACAAAATCGGCAGGCGGGTTGGGATTGCCATGTATGCTTACGTATTATTGGGCATTTCACCTGGAGAGGTCTCTGGAGTGGACCCATCACCCCTCACATAAGCAGTGGATCGACTTAGAAGCACAGTATACCCGACTACCTCTTAATAACTATCTCTGGACTACTCCACAAACTGCCAAAAAAGAGATAAAAAATCATCCACTGATATCAGCTACATTAGCAGTGTTACACCGCATACACAAATCACACGGACTGACCACCTACCCCTCACCCTTAACACCACTTCGTTATAATCCTGACTTCCCACCTGGACAAACGTCTGGTAAATTTCTTTGTGAAATAGAAGGGGACACCCCATTACTCAAGGCCTACGTAACAGATAGCAAGATCAAACCCTTGACTGACCTGATCCCTGACAATTTAACTACCGCCGCTATCACACTACAATATTTACAATTGAAAGCATTCCTGGACAAATTACCACAAAAATACAATCTTACAAGACAGGAAACTTTATATGAAGAACTTCACACCCGAGATGCAATGCCCTCTCATAGTGTATCTTTATTATATAACACGCTCATTAATCCCGAACATGCACCACTACCTGGTTTTGTGGGAAGGTGGGAACAAGAGCTCCAGGTGACCTTATCGGCGCCACAATGGACCAAAATGATCACGCTCTCACACAAAACCTCATTTAGCACCAAAACGCAGGAAATGAACTACAAATTACTAACAAGGTGGTACCGAACACCCGTGAGACTACACGCTATGTTCGAAGAGGTCCCTGATGTGTGTTGGAGATGTGGGAAACATCCTGGCACTTTTCTCCATATCTGGTGGCAATGTCCTGAGATCACTCAATACTGGGAATCTATATACGACACTCTGCACAGATTCACAGAACACCACCCCCCATTCCAACTGGCACAATGTCTACTACACCATACTACACAACCGATATCGACATATAAGAAGTCAATTATCCCGCTCCTTCTGAATGAAGCCAAAGCGCTTATCCCACTACACTGGGGTACAACAACTCCCCCCACATTCCGCGAATGGGTGGAAAGGGTGGAAGCAGTCCGTGTACTAGAAGATCTGATCAGCAGGTCTGAGCCCCAAACTGAAAAAAGGAGAATGACATGGTATTACTGGTTGGAATTTCTGGAGAAGATGCGGAGGAATACCGGGACAGGAGACGGCCCTCCGCCACCCTCCCTCCCTCCCTGCCCCCCCCCCCTTACCCATCAGTAATGTCTGACGGTGACGTTCTTCCACTATATTTTTAATTGCACGAGTCCGTAATAATGACTATATTTTAGTGTACTGTTGTTTTGTATATTGAAACCGGCTGCGTCCGGAACCCATACTGTAACCATGTACTCCCTCCCCCCCCCCCTTTTTTCTTTTCCCCCCCCAATTTAATTTGTACACATACCCTACCCCCACCCCCCCACCCCCAATTCTACTTCATTGAAAATTAATAAAATTTGATTTACAAAAAAAAAAAAGATTTAGATTTATGTTCTTCCAAAACTAAAATCAAAGATTCCATCTAGTGCTATTTTATGGCTCAGCTGTATTTTTAATTTGTATGTATTTTATGTTATTTAAAGTTATTTCCCTATCCATATTTGTTTGCAGGGCACTTGTCCTACTCTTACCCCCCATTTTACTTCCTTTTGCAGCCCTTTAGCCCTTTCCAGGACTTTTTTATTGGCATTTTAGTGGCCAAAAGTTCAGGTCCCCATTGACTTCAATGGGGTTCGGGGTCAAGTTCGAGCCTGAACCCGGACCTTTTTCCGAAGTTCGGCCGAACCCGCCGAACCCGAACATCCAGGTGTCTGCTCAACTCTAATCTTGACAAGTGAACTGGATAATAGGCATTAATAACTGAGCTGGAAAGAGAGGTAGGCTGAAGAGCTTTTCTGGTTCAGCTATTAATGCATGTTTTTTCAGTTCACTGTTTATTGACCAATACAAAAATGTATTAACCAATACATTTTGAAAATGTATCGAAAGGAAAGTCAGCCTGGTAATGAAAAATTATATTATTATAAATGTTCTGGATTGGGAAAATACTGCTGGAACATAATATTTGCTTTAGATTTAGTAGACATATTTTGTGTCATGGCTTTTTACCTGGATGGTGTGAGAATCAGATGCTTGTCCAAGGATTTCCAGAAGTGCTGGGTCAGAGACAAAGAAAAACCTAGGGAATACTAATCGCTTCTTTTCTAGATATCCAGTTAGTGACTTCTGGCACATCTCTAGTTGTTCTAGTAAATGTGGCAGCAACTGAGCCAGAGTCTCATCTCCAACGCAGCAGTGTACAATGTTAGTGGTTTCATGTGCCTTCTGCATTATCTTCTGCCAGGACTTATCAATGTTCTGGAACCGCTTAGCTTCCTGCAATGAATGAAATGAATAATGCATTAAATATCCACTTTAGTCAAAACAAATATTGGTTTACATCTTTATAATAAATAAAAACAATGGGACTCCAGGCACTGATTAGTTATTGCACTTTAGAAATTCAGAGCGGCTTCACCAACCAGGGACCTCCACATCTCATCCAGTATACAAAACAATAGGTTAGGAGCTCCACTCAGTAAAATGTAAAAAGTTATTTGATTGCATACTAAAATAATTGAACATTTTACGAATATAATCCTGGCAAGGATAGTAATAATTTCCAACTGTCTCATGTGTTTCGCACTTGGAGAGACTTAATCATAGGCCAAATCTTTATAATAAACATGCAGTGCTAGTTTAACATTTATGTGTTGTTAGTGTTTAGTTGTAATTTTACTTTTTATCGTTTAATGTACCCACACAAATTATACATTGCTTTTTGGGGGATAAGAAATGTTTTCCTTAAATACCATTATTTTGGAGGAAATATATAAATGGAAAAAAAAACTTAAACTACCTTTTTCTTGAAAAACTTTTTACACTTCTAGAAAATCTAATTAGAAAACCTGCTACATAGATTCTAATATTTGCAAGTTAAAGGCAAAAAGTACAAGTAGCGAATTGCTTTTTCCCAACATTTTTTTGCAGAATTACCTATAGTGACACTATAGGCCTGAGTCAAACCATAGCCCTAATCCTATCCCAAGCCCTAAGATCAGCCAGCATGTGGACTTCAGGGAAATATACAGCATCCCATTAAGCCAGTGCGGCTCTTTCCATAAGCTAGCTGTCCTAACATAACAGACGTTGAACAATCAATGAATATGTCAGTTTTCTCTTCTAAGCATTATCTGGGCTAACTAGGAGTAAAGGCTTGCTCTAGCATCACATATCTCTTCTTTATTAATAGAGAAGGCACCGATGATCCTACAGATAGAGGAAGTCTCTTTCTCCAATCCTACCTCTTCCATCTACTAAATATAAATAATACAACTGCACCTATCATCTTCTCTGTACATTATTTACTGAGTATGTACGTATGGGAATACATTTTGCAGCATTTTAAAGAAACGTTTTTGCTCATAAACATGGAAAATATTAAGCAGTTTGTTTTTACTATCCCTAGTAAGTCCTTGATTAAGTCCTTGGTTTAGTTTAAGCCTAAACACAGAGATTATGAGAGATGTGTTGAACAACTTGCCATACGTATCACATGAAGGATCATTATATAAGTCCACAGCAAACAGACGTCATGGAAGGCAGGGACCCTAATACTATATTCTGCTTAGCCTTAGTTCATGGCTCCTTATTTAAGATATGTACAGAACATCTGTTTGTGCTGCCGTTTTTCTATAATTAAAGAGTAGCAAGACTTGTGACACAGATGTTAAATCACTCCTTTCACAAGCCTGCATTATGCTATGGTTTGCAGTTTGGATTTGTCCTTGAAATTTGATCTTGATTGATTTTTACAAAACCATTAACCTTGGTGTGGGGCAATATTAGTAGTAGGTCTGCCCTGGCCTCAAATTCAGTTCATTTTAACCTGCATTTAAACTCTGTTGGGAATATACCATGTCCTATGGTTAAGACAAATGAAACTGTGTCAAATTGTACAATGGTAAGTTAGTAGAAATGTTATTAACACTACCCATGTTTTAAATGATTACATACTGGAATATTTGGCGCTCTCTCTTTCTTCTCTCTCAGTATGAGTATATTTTATAATGACAGCCTTCACCCACACACCTCATCTATTATGAGGAAGATCACTGAATAGTAAAGGTCAGATCGCATCCCAACGGAGAGCATTTGTTCCATTTGACCATAGATATAAATCTCCCCTGTAAAACCGTTAGCAGCACAGATTGCTAAAAAATATAGTTTTTTTGCCAAGGGCACTCTCTCTGATTTATGTTCAAATTTCTGTCAGTCATAGTGTGAATATTTTCTATAAAAAGTTGATTTCTGAAATGAAACTGAGAGTGACTACAAAGTAAAATGAAAGCAAACTAATTTAATGGAAGGCCATTCTGTGTAATCACCTACCATTTATATCAAAGCTGTCCAAAATCCAGACATAGAGGGCTGAACACCTGTCATTTTCTAGTGATATGCTTAGTGACACACAAAGTTAATTGCACTGCCTATCTACAAAATGGAGAAACTTGCAAACTTAGACCTGTGTACCTCAACTGACCCTTCCTACCAAGAGATTAGAACTTTCAAGAAAGGAGAACATGTGTACTATATATATATATACTACATCTGAACCATATTTTATCAATATCTAGCCTTAGTTTCATACAGCAATTTTTCCAAGTTGGCTTATACATGGCTGCATAACAGTGTGGTATGTGTAGAAATTATTATTGAATTTACCAGGCATCACAGATGATTTGGACATACTCCACCAACTGTCCTTCCTTAAGATTCGTTCTACACCTCAAAAGATGTGACCGGACCTTAAGATCAAATGAAAACTTCTAGTCTGCCATCACACATGGCTACAGCTCCTTCCATGACATGATTGTAGCTAGTGTGTTGGAATGTCAATCATGTATGACACGCTGAACAAAAAGGTTAGCCAACTGGTTCTCAGAGCTCCATGACATGACAGGCACCATCTTAATTAGGTCTTGAATAGTACAGTTAGAATTACATTTTAAAAGGTGATTAAAACTTAATTGTTTGGTTAACTCTCTTCTTTAACCCCTTGGTGGCTGGCCATTTTTTTACTGTGTCTTACTCTTTGTGAAAGAGACTGTTTTAACAATTCAACGGTGTTTTTGTTTAGCTGTTAATTTTTCTCTCTTGTTTAATGTATCCACAAACATAAAATATTGTTTTGGTCAGCATAGAAAAGGGTTTGTTAAGATACCATTATTTTCATTGTATTGTATAATTTACCATAACATATAAATCATAAACTACTATGAAAAATTGGAAAACAAACACTTTCTCTAACCTTGACATGAAAAATCTATAACACATCTACAAACATTAATAAAGAACCAGCTAACTAGATTCTAATATTTGTCCTGAGTTTAGAAATATCCAGTGTTTTTGGCTGTTTTTTTACAAGTTGTAGGGCAATAACTGAAAGTAGCAGGTTTTTTTCCTAATCATTTTTTCTTATAGTGACCTTTTGACCCACACCCTAATCTTAACTCTAAACCTTACTCTAGCATTTATCCTAACCCTAACCATGAGCTGACCGTTTCTCTTATATGATCAGCAAGGAATATAAAGAAGTTATATGTTCAATCAAGAGTTCAAACACCTCTGAGGAAGCCCCTTAAAGTGGGTGAAACGTGGTCGGAACATTTCCTAAAAAAAAGATTGTAATTTGAACATTTCAAATTGTACATTGCTCAGAACTTTGCATTAAACTAATTGTATGCTTTCTCCTTTTATACAAAGACACATCCTTAGACTGATCAGAGGTATATTAGCAGCGACTCTTGAGACCTGACAAATGTTTCGTCCGAGGAATCAAATATGGCAAGTAGCGTTATTATAAGTGAATTAAAAATGCCATAAAGGCGAGACATAGAATCCTAAAATCATAGAAATGTAATGCACTTTATTAATGGGTACCAAACAGTTCAGTGGATACTATGACGTTTCTATAGCCAAAATATACACAAATTTCAGCTTCATTCCCAATTTGGCGACAGTGCATGTATAAATTGCATATTAAGGTTCAGCATCCTCAAATTACCCCCAAAAGAGCTTTCTTGATTGCTTTATACTGGTAGTGTGGCCAAGAACGGCAACATCTGCTTCCTCTAAATAGACTTCTAACTCAAAATCAATTATATATAATTGCTCAAATTACGTGTTCTATGCTCCCAAAGCCAATATTAATAGCTCAACCTATTCTAAATAAGTACCTTTATAGGATTTTATGTTTTACTATGGCTGTGGGCTGTAAGTATGTTAATATGAAAATCATTTCAAAGCAGACCATGCAAACATGGAGAATTACACTATATCCATATTGACAAATAAGTGCTTATGTCATGCATAACATCGACTATGTCCTTTTATGGCATTATTAAAGCAACTTTCTAAACCCATGAGCAAAAATATATACCATATGTTCCTCACGAACTGTAATAATATAGAAAACAATGCAAAATACACACCTGAGGTAACTGCTTTGCAATATCCCCCCCAACAAACACAGCTTCCAAGTAAATCCACAGATTCTGTACAGTCAACCAGTTCTCGATGATCTCTGTGGTGTTTGATAGCTTCTGCACCCACTGCTGAATGGTTGGCTTAAAAGGTGCATTGTACCTATTGCAAATGAATATGGTATTAGATGTGTCATGGGCAATATTTCATTAATGTTATGTTTTTACAGTCAATAGGTACAGTAGCATGGTCCATGCAAAAAAAGAATCCAACATAACATATACAATTGTATGATATGGTTCTTATTAAAACTGTATTGCCCCAGTGTAGAGGTTTGTTGTTTGCAAGTTAAAATGTAATGGGCTCTAGTCAATGATGTGAGCCACCACATATTCTAACTCAGATTTTTCTATGGCAGTATACAATGACATACCCCCCAACTGACCAACTTTGTCCAGGACAGTCCCTATTTTTTTCTGTCCTCCCAAGCTCTACCTATGTTTTGAATTGTGGGGAATTGAGACAGAAAGTTCAAAATGAAGGCCAAAGCAGCTGAGTTGGAAATCTCTACTTTGGCATAAAGTTTGAAATTCCCATTTCAGTTCCTTGCTGTAATCTCTCTATATTGAGCAGATCCTTTGGTTTTCTTTACATGATGCAACTCTAAAATATACTTTTGGACACGGCAGGTGGAACTGCTCCTTATAATTTTCAGATGACTAAAATAGTATGCAATAAACTGTTATAGAAAAGATATATAAAGTTATTGAATTGGAAAAGCAACAGAAAATAATTGTTCACTCTGTATTTTGTTATACAACTAACTATTCAACAACGTTTTACATACATTTTACACAATATATATATATATATTCTAGAAACTACAAAAGCTGATTTAACATTTCAAACTAAAGTAAGTTTAATTTCCAGCCAAAGAATTGATCAGAAATGTACATGTATAAAAAAAGAGATGTCACACTGACTTATCTATGAGCATCATTGTTCAGTTTCGCTTGGCAATTTAGCATGTTGAGCTCTTTAGAACGTTTTCCTTTTTTGTGTTTCTAAGCTATTTTTTAATAGAATGGATTCACATTTGAGATATAACCTTTGTGATGCTACAAAGGTCCACTCCACTACGTGTGATCTTATTTGTCATCTCAGAAATGAAAGTAAAGGAGTGTAAAATATTAGCCAGATAACACTCAAATGAAAAACTAGCAGATGGCATACAAAAACAACTTTTGATGGAGGATGAACAATCAGAAATGCTTATTATTAAAAAAGAACATGATTATCATAGAATTTTTTTTTTCAAAATGTCACAAACTGGGGAATATGAATTCATATCGTTTCTATATAAACATATTATAATCTGCATCCAAGAATAGTACTTTTTAAGAGTAAAAAAGCAGACAGTGGCCAATATACAAAAGGTAGATTGCGTTGACCTTGCAACAAATGGAACAATTTCCAAGGAAAACGAATATTCTGTTTCATTTTTAGAATTTTAGAATTTTGATCCAGAATTGCTTTTTGCTATATCATGGTGCTGTGTTTTTTTTCTTCTAGCGTAAACATAGCTATCTGTTTTCAATCGTACCATTTTACTCCAGAAACATGCTTACGCATCTCCCCAAATGTTCCAAAAGGGCATATTTACCTGTTGCTCATAATGGATCCTAGAATCATCAAACTGTCTTCCATCAGGGCAATTTTCTCTGATGTGTCTGATCCTTTAAGAAGCAGCTCTCCTCTTGTCTTGAACGGGGCAAAAGTGAAGACATGGGCGCTCCATTCGTTGATGACATTTTTTAGTTTCGCTTCAATATCTTTTTCCTTGACGGCACTGATGCAAATATCCTAAGACAAATATTTAGCATTAGATCATGGACAATTTTCTTTACTTCATGCTATGTCTTTTTTTTGTATTTCAATACATGTTTAATTCATTGCGTAAGGTTTATTTTATTTGCAGAATAATACAAATACTACCTTGATACATTTTTTGTGCCAGATAAATTAATTTCAAATATAAAGAAAAAAATGTTTTAATATTTAGCTTTTAGCCTTTGCTCTATGTTTGTAGCATAAAAGTAAATACTTTCATAAAGTGGGAAACTACTACTACTAGCGATATTCTGCCACATGACAGGCATTATCGAAAAGCTGTAGACATTTTTTTGTGAGTTGGCATAGCACGTGCTTTAAATTTCTAATGCAGAGGACACGTTGCTTAAATTGCTAATGCAGAGGACACATTCCTTCAATTTCTAATGCAGAGGACACGTTGCTTAAATTGCTAATGTAGAGGACATGTTCCTTAAATTACTAATGCAGAGGACACGTTGCTTAAATTGCTAATGTAGAGGACACGTTGCTTAAATGGCTAATGCAGAGGACACGTTGCTTAAATTGCTAATGCAGAGGACATGTTGCTTAAATTGCTAATGTAGAGGACATGTTCCTTAAATTGCTAATGTAGAGGACATGTTCCTTAAATTGCTAATGCAGAGGACACGTTGCTTAAATTGCTAATGTAGAGGACACGTTGTTTAAATTGCTAATGCAGAGGACACGTTGCTTAAATTGCTAATGCAGAGGACACGTTCCTTAAATTGCTAATGCAGAGGACACGTTGCTTAAATTGCTAATGCAGAGGACACGTTGCTTAAATTACTAATGCAGAGGACACGTTGCTTAAATTGCTAATGTAGAGGACACATGCCTTAAATTGCTAATGTAGAGGACATGTTCCTTAAATTGCTAATGCAGAGGACACGTTGCTTAAATTGCTAATGCAGAGGACACGTTCCTTAAATTGCTAATGTAGAGGACATGTTCCTTAAATTGCTAGTGCAGAGGACACGTTCCTTAAATTGCTAATGTAGAGGACACATGCCTTAAATTTCTAATGCAGAGGACACGTTCATTAAATTGCTAATGCAGAGGACACGTTCCTTAAATTGCTAATGCAGAGGACACGTTCCTTAAATTGCTAATGCAGAGGACACGTTCCTTAAATTGCTAATGCAGAGGACACGTTCCTTAAATTGCTAATGCAGAGGACACGTTGCTTAAATTGCTAATGCAGAGGACACGTTCCTTAAATTGCTAATGCAGAGGACACGTTGCTTAAATTGCTAATGTAGAGGACACGTTCCTTAAATTGCTAATGTAGAGGACACGTTCCTTAAATTGCTAATGCAGAGGACACGTTCCTTAAATTGCTAATGCAGAGGACACGTTCCTTAAATTGCTAATGCAGAGGACACATTGCTTAAATTGCTAATGTAGAGGACACGTTGCTTAAATTGCTAATGCAGAGGACACGTTGCTTAAATTGCTAATGTAGAGGACACGTTGCTTAAATTGCTAATGCAGAGGACACATGCCTTAAATTGCTAATGGAGAGGAGACATATCTTGAATTTTGGGTCTGGACTGTCTCAAAGGCTGGAGCTTTCATACATGCTAATGAAAAGGTGTCTTCTGTAATTGCATAAGCAAATACGAGAACTTATGATCTGCCATCCCATAGCATAGAGGAGACTTATTAGCCTTGCTGGTCTACAGTAACAAGCCTTTATTTTGTAAACACTTAGCTCCCGTTTGTAGATGACAAGTTCACTTGTTGTAATTAAGCAAATAAGAATAATGGCTAGTGTGTAATGATTATTTTGCATTATGGGTGTGTGGAAGGGTTGATCTTGATGGACTATATTTTTTCAACTTAAAGGGACTCAGTCGACCTAAACACTGTTCATACTGTGAATGTAGAGAGTACAAAGTGATGAAAAATGATCTACACATGTTCAGGTTGACAATGTATGGAACTGTGTAAAAGAAAGAAAAATTTTACTAGTCACATGGTTAAACCTTCTGGACAACAGCAATATGTGGTTCTTAGAACACATTGGGAGCTATAGCTAAAAAAAAAAAAAAACAGATTTTGCTATTATTCTTTGCATGTCACTGACCCGATAGTGAAACCAGATCATTTAAATATAAAAAGCACTTCTAATTAAATTGCTTATGAATAAGAAAGATAACTATTTATTGAGGAATCCACGATCATTTTGTTTTAGGCTAGAAATGTATAAACTATCCATTAGTGCTACATGGAGCAGTAAATATGCCCTATGGGAAGAATACAATTTATTTGCTATGCAACATAGTCTTCAATCCTGAGACACATCATGAAGGCCTGTATGATTAATGCTGGGGCTTCTGTGCTCTACATGCTGTAATAATTAAGTGTTTTCCTTATGTGGACTAACAGCAACCAATAGAATACAATAAATAAGAAGTGCATAATAGCACTGTAATATCAGAATGGAGAGACAGTACATAGAGAAAATAGAAAATGTGACGTTATTACACCTTCATGACTCCCAACTGATTGGCTGCTTAAAATCTGGACTGTCCTGCACAAGGGTTTTTCACGATAGAGGTAGATTTTGGCGGGACAGTGTGATTTGGGCCCCAATGTCATTGTCTTTTCACTGCATGTGCAGTAACGCTGCCAGATTAAGTGACAGAGCTACCGTGTATGCCAAGTCGACCTGACACTTGATCTCCCACGTTCTACCCCCGGCATCCTAATTTTTCCTGGGTAGAAATTTGTAGGTGTCCTCCTTCATAATATGATATTTTAAAATCAGGAAGAATAAGTTATGAACATTCCATTTATACATGTTTTTTCTTTCGTATAATTGTACGTAGCAGTCTCTTTCTATTTGGGCTATTCACTAAATCTCCAACTGTCCTGCTTTTTGGGACCCCTATTGTGTATGATTATTGCACAGTATCACATGCAGGATAAAAGTAAACTGTCTAATAATGAAATGCAATCTTTTAATCCCTAGGTCAAATTTGTTCCAGGTGCAGCAACCTAAAACACTTATCTTATTAGGCAGTTTGCTTTTATCCTTCAATTTATCGCAAGCAGCAGCAATACAACCAATCCTTCCTGTGGAATATAAATATATTCTTTTTTCTATTTGATCTTAGAAAAGAAAAAACACCTAAAAAAAGACACCTTAGGCCCAAAAGTTAAGGCAATAATAGAAACTGCAGGAAACTTTTCAAACAAAACCCTCGCTGCTCTGCAGATATCTTACACAGAAACAGAGTTTTAGGTCAATTTCATGTAACTCCCAAACGCACATTTAAAGTTGTACAACTGAAAATGTGTTAGGGCTATGAAACAGTGCATTGTATTTCTGAATTATTTTTTATTCTGATATTGAAGCAATGTGCTGAACTCTGATTCTGGTTGAGTTTCCCATGCTAGAAAAAGTGCACTTGGTCCTGCATAATGCATAGCTAAATCTTTAAATATTGAAACAATTTTAATCTCTCCCTAACTCCGATGCTCCTCACTTTTATTGAATAGCTCCATCTGACACCTTTAAAGGACAACTGTTTCAAAAATTAACTTATGTTTAACTGAAAGAATGTATCAAATCTAAATGATTTATAAAGAAAATATTTAATTAAATATTTAATCATTCTCTCAGGGCAGACATCTTGTTTAGAATCTTGGGTCAGATCTTCACTCACCTTGGTTCAGAGGAAGAAAGATATGACTCATCTGACCAAAGATTCTAAACAAAATGTCTTCCTCCTGGTGGAGCTGTATGGGGTAAAGATGGCTCAATAAGGTACTTTATTTGTATTCTTTCATTAAAGTATGTCTATATAAAATGCCTACACTTGTTGCAATCCTTTAATTAAACACTTTTTTTTGTTACAGTTGTCCTTTAATGAAATAGAGGAATTAAAAATAGCACGCTATAATGTAAACTATGAGAAACTATGACCTATTACGTTTGCCCAACTTTATGTGTTTATCGGCGCTATGGAATTTTCCTAGCTCTGTTTCACTAAATAGGTGGTAGTAATTATCTCAGGTAGTAAGGTGTGCTTACTGACAGGTGTAGCAATAAAAAAAGATATTACAATAGATATATATTTGTTTGACAGTTGCATCGAGGGATTTTGACAGAAACATTTACAGATTATGAAATATGTTCGCTTTGTTAAATATTACTACATGATCTAGCTCATATAACAAAGCTAATAATCAGCCGGCCAACTAATGAATTACAAGTGGATCTTTGCTTGCCATTGACCAACAGTAACAATTGTGCTGTAGCAATGAGTTTCATCTGGCCTGTTATTCATGGCAACAGAGCATAGTTTTGGATGCACGGGTAAGAATACTGTTATTGATATAATAGAATCTCCCAAAACATAGCACTATTAACCTAGAGTTATCCAATGTTATGTCTATACAGTTGTTATAAATACCAAACAAATGATGTTAAATGTAAAAACCTTTATATGGTGTGTTACATTAATTCTCTACCCCCAGTAACTAACATTATTACATCTTGCCTCTTACAGATTTACTTAGATCCCAGAGGTTACCAATAGGGTCCACTGATATTAGAGCACTTCCCACCACACACAGCTTGCTGGTAATCATAGCAAACTCTTTTATAAGAATCCTCCTTTCTAAAGGAGACTATTAACACCCTGTTTCTTCATAAAGGCTCAGTCTAAGACACTTTTTTCCATGATTAATACTGTTTCTTTGAGTTCTCTTACAATGGCTATAATAACTTGCATACTGAAAAGCAAGTGCCTGCGAAAAGATTACCACCACCACTATGGTGTAACTTCGTAATCTGTATAATTCCCCAGAGTATGTGTGCTGCCTTTGTATGTATGAATTAGTGAACCTCCAACATGTTTATATGACTTACTCTTACTGTTGGTATTAGTTTCTTAGCCATTCCGGCCTCTCTTAAGTTGGAAATCATCATAACATACTGGCAGTCCAATCATGTGTTCAAATGGCAATATCCTGAACAAAACACTTGGCTAGAGTGCCACCTTTGTAGGAAGTGTGTAGTTGAGGATTCAGCCCTGTCTTCTACTAGAAGTTATGTGCCAAAGTCGTGTAAACCAGATATAGGAAACCAGAGATAGGCAAAATGTTCATACAAGAACACCAGGGTCCAAGGATTTGGAAGGTCCATTGAACATCATTAAATTTTCCACCACAAGCAATCTAGGTGCCTGCCCCTACTTACAACTGTTTTGGAAAGTCTATTGTTTCCATCTAGAGGCTCATGGTTTGGCAGACCAGTGTATGTGTTTTAATTCCCCCATTATGCAAATTGAGAAAACATGGGCTTAATGCTTGGAAAGGTCAGCTATAAAGTCTAGCATTAAGTGTTATCCGAGAACACATTGCAATAAATATCTTACCATATAAACTGAAACACTGGACATAATGCAGATCACAGGAAAAAAAAAAGTGAGGCTTACTTACTAAACATATCCCAAAACATTTGCCAAAATACCCACCTTGAAGGGATTTCCCAACTCAAATAAGAAGTTAATTTGCGTTAAGTTCTGCAGTTGGGTAGTCAATTCACATAAATTCACTGTTTAGTGAGTAAGCCATGTATACACATTGTATGTTCTGCTACAGCATAACAGTTCTGTGAAAGCATGACTTCTTTTATGTAGTATCCGTAGAGGACACAAGCCTGGTCATGTTGCAAACTCATGAAGGGTCACATTGATCACGCGGCAAGTATATCTCACAAAAGATAAATATTGCTTCATCATGCTCACTTATAATAAAAGGCTAATTCATCAAGCAATGATACATGAATCACCCAGGGAAATACATTTCTTCCAATGATGAATATACTTTAAAATGTATAAAGGAGGAATTGAGGTCACAAATATTGATATTAAAAACAAGAAAATGTCATAATTTAAGCATTTTAGTCTACTTAAAAGGAAGTTTATCAACTGCTTATATTGAGGGTGCAGAGAACAAAAAAGTGTTAGCAGAATTGCAAGCAAACGCATAAAATAAGAGAAATCTATATCTGTCTGTGGTGTCCCCTGCTTATGACATCACCTTATGGTTTGGTATGCAAAGTATACATTTTTAGTCTGTTTGCATATCAAGCAACAGGTGATGTCATAGGCATGAGACACCACAGACACATTTCATTTAAAACATGTTTCTCTTATTTTATTCATTTGCATGCAATTCTGCTATTGCCGTTTGAATTGATTTGAGTGTCACCTAATGTACAACAGAAGATAGGGTGAGATTCATCAAGGTTCAGTTCCAGAAAATTAAGGTAGCACGTGAAATCCCAGATTTTCATAATTACCTCAATGTCTTCTTTGTATTTCAGCAATGATGCTTCCATTATATTCCTTAGAGAAAAGCTTTCTGACTCCACGTCAAAACTATGGCCAGTAAGCTGTGAAATTCTGTCCCAATGTCTTCTCATCATTGCCTGCATGTATTAAACATAGAGGGAATAATAATAATGCATGGGTGTACAATAGGCACTGTTTTTCAATAGATATGTAATGTCTCTTGAACTATTGGTGCACAAAAAGATAAACAATAATCAATCAGACAGCCAGACTGCACAGACAGACAACCAGGTGGACAGACGGGCAGATAGCCATAGATAGAAAGATAGATAGATAGATAGATAGATAGAGTGATAAGTATTTGGTGAGATTGGCCCAATTAAGTGGGCCCAGTAAACAGCAATGGATGTCTTACCTTGTTTGCCATCATTTCTAGCAAAGGGCAGCTCTCACTAAAGTCATCAATCTTCTTCTTCAGGTCATTAAAAGCTTGCCATTCCTTCAGAGCTTTAGGAAGCTTGCGGATTCTGTGAGGTAGGGGATAGTGTTGCATGTTTAGTATTACCGGATCAACAATTTTATTGAAACTTCCACTCAAACCAAGCATTGTATTTAAAGTTTAGGTACAGCCCCAAAAAAACTTGTCATATGCATATATATATTTTTTGGAAAAGTTTACTTTCTGCGGAGATTATTTTGCCTATTTATATATATATATATATATATATATATATATATATATATATATATTATATTCATATATATTGGTATCCAAGTGTTTTCTTAAGTAGTTTGCATGATCACAAATGCATATGTGTGTATTGCACTGTATCAAATTTTTTTATTTACAAAAAGGCCAAGAATAGCCTTAGATATATGTTTGGTTATTATAATCATACAAAAGCAGTTCAAAACTAGTTTAACTTTATTTACACAAGACAACATATTGAGCTAATAACAATATGGGTGGTTAAGCATAATTTTTAGCAGAAAAT
Organism: Pelodytes ibericus; assembly: GCA_036172795.1. NCBI lineage: Eukaryota > Metazoa > Chordata > Amphibia > Anura > Pelodytidae > Pelodytes > Pelodytes ibericus. Next base: position 123,086,118 of record CM069859.1, read on the forward strand.
TAATTATGTTTAACTGAAAAATTGCATGAAGTGTAGGTGGAATAGAAACGCTTCACTGGAACTAAAAGGGTCTACTCCAAAAAGAAACAATATTGCAGGAAATGTAGAGAGGAATTTCAGACTTAAGGCCAATGTAGCTGAGTTAAAAGAATTTTCCAATTGGCCTAAAGTTTGAAAATCCCATCTAAAGTACCACTTTGCTCTTTCAGGGTCAAATATGTTGTTTAGAACTTTTGGTCATTGTGCTTTTTCAGGAGGAAGAAATGTTGTTTAGTAATTATGGTCATTTTGCTTTTTCAGGGGGCTGACATGTTATTTAGAATTGTTGGTTAGATAGGTCAAATCTTTCCACATCTGACTGAAACTCCATAATATTATTTATAATATATCTAGAAGGAGTTGGAAAATGGTTTTAATCAAAACTAGTGATTCTTGCATCTGCTTTTAGAAAGCATTTGTTAGTTTGTCAAGTTTTGAGATAGGATAACTAATGATATGTGTTGCCTGCATATATGACACAGCAAGGTCACAATGGTATTCTATCATCTGAAGCTCGTGTTGAGTATGTGAAGTGGCACTTACAGACATAATGAGTCATTTTTTACTTAAAAACACACACAGGGCTACTCAATAAAAGTGAACTGACAAGTGAACTGCACAAACCAGGCTGCGATGAAAAAATGTCTCTAACTTCCCTGTCTTTCCGATACGGCTAATATATTTATTTTTTTTACAGTTCACTTTCAATTCACTTGTCTGTCCACTTTTAGAGACAAAAGAGAGTTAAAATAAGTTGTGCCATCAAATTACGAGAGATGCTAACTAAAACAATATTTCATCCAATGTGGCAACGAGAAAGTTTCCACAATCAAGAACATTTTTGAGACCATTTTACACTAATTTATCAAATGAATGTAAAAAAAATACCGATTTTGGAAGTCCAGTAGCTCATTGTTGATTTTTTCAATATCAAGTTCTGTCCAGAGAATATCATAATATCCACTGATGTTTTCTATAACAGCGTTATAAAGTCCATATAGTTTCTGAAGTAATGATAGCTCACGCTTGATCCTTTGCAGCTCAGGATAGTCTGAAAAGAGATAAAATTGGAGGAAATTGTTACTTTTTTTTGGGTCTGTTTTCATCTAGAGCATGGGTCGTCAACCTGGTCCCTGCCGCCCACTAGTGGGCGTTTTGGGATTCCAGGTGGGCGGTAGGGACTTTGGAGGTTAAAACCTCGTTTTGAGCAAGCGGGCGAGTGGGCGCGCGCGCATGCGAGCGCACACATCAGGAAACCTACGTGCGCGAGAATGCGTGCGGTAGGATTTTCGGAAGCACACATCAATCAACCTCCAGGGACGGGCGGGAGCGAGCGAGCGCACGCAAACACGTGGGAAGAGGAAGGGGAGGAGTGGAAACTGATAGCAGGGACAGGCAGAAGCAGGCAGAAACGGAGCAGAGCAGTTGCAAAAGAAAAGTTATAGGTAGGAGAAAGAGAATTGTTGGCTAGTAATAATAAGTGGGCTTACTAGCTCAGCCTTACTTTTGTAGCTCAGGAAGGTAAAAGAAAGGAGATAAAAAGTTAAAGATAAAAAAAAAATAACAAAAAAAGGAAGAAAAATAGAGAAAAGGGGATAAAAAAAGGAGGAGAGTAAGCAGTGTTTAGTCTGGCTCATAAATTAAGTTTTGTTTTCTTATAAAATAAAAGAAAAAAATAAGTAAGGGAAGGAGAAAATAAAAAAAAAGGAAAAAAAGAGATCCTTAATATAGTGATATACTATAAGGAAGGTAAAGAAGCAGGCAGGAAAAAGAATTTCTTTTGATGGTGACATTAATAAAAATTGGCACCTAATAAAACATTGTTTTTGGTGTTGGTAATAAAAGGGAAAAGAGGAGGGAAAAAAGCACTGTGTGGAGTGCAGATCAAAACGTAAAAAAAAAAATAAAGAAATAAAAAGATAAATGTACGTACATTTATTTTTTTTTAAAACACCCTCCTTTCTAAAAAATATTCCGCGCTTGCGCGAAAACTGGTGGGCGGTAAGGAAATTTTTCCATCAAGAAAGATGCATTAGTGGGCGGTAGGTAGAAAAAGGTTGACTACCACTGATCTAGAGTAAAACTTAAAAAACATGTAGTCTGTTGATCATCATCGAAAATCAGTATTTATTGGGTTTTCAATATTTAATAGAACAATAATAGAAAACAAGAGGAGAAGGGTGAAGGGAAAGGTCACTTCTGCCTGGGACAGAAGTGACCTATGTGACATAATCAGATTATGCATATATGATTATTCTGTTGCGCAGGGTGTATTTTGAATGAGAATGCCAGTGTTCTGACATTTCCTCCAGTAATCCAGAACTTCCCATAGAATAAACTGCACATGTGCACAATCACTCAAATTACTGCTTAGACATCTCGGAGGAAATGCAGCCTACTGGCCACCACGCATTTGCAAGAATCTTGGTAAAGTCTGAGTGTCAAGGTTCTACCCTGACCTCCTTACATGCATTTAAAAATCCTAATGTTTGTGCTTATATACCTCCTTCCTCCTCTAGAGGCCTCCCTACCTTTGTTTTCATGCATTACTTCCCCTCTATTGGTCCCTTTTGCATCAGACCCAGGTTAAATACCCCCAGTTTCTGGCAAACAGTGCTTTTGCATTGAAGTTGGATGCCTGACTTCTGAGAGCTGCTGCTTCTGTTCCTGATCCTCTGCTTAAAGCTCATTTGAATTGCTACCCTGTCCCGGTACTGGAAAACAGAACCTAGGAGTCTCAACCAGTCTGGGTTTTTTTTTCCAGCATCTCCTGAGACCCTTTGGCTACAGCAATATTACTTCAGCTAAGTTGCTCCCTTAAAGTTACTCCTGTTTAGTCACCCTCTCTCAGATGTTCCTGTTTAGTCACCCTCTCTCGGTGTTCCTGCTTAGTCATCCTCTCTTGGGAGTTCCTGCTTAGTCACCTTCTCTCGGGTGTTCCTGCTTAGTCACCCTCTCTCGGGTGTTCCTGCTTAGTCACCCTCTGACGGGTGTTCCTGCTTAGTCACCCTCTCTCGGGTGTTCCTGCTTAGTCACCCTCTCTAGGGTGTTTCTCCTGTTTAGTTACCCTCTCTAGGGTGTTTCTCCTGTTTAGTTACCCTCCTCAGACCTCACCCTCTCTAGGGTGTTCCTGCTTAGTTACCTTTACCTAAGGATTTACCTCTTGTTTAACTCTCTCTACCCCTACCTCTGCTTTGTCTTCAGTCCCTGCTATAGCTCTTTGTTTATACTGCAGTTCCTACTCAAACCATTTTCCTATTCTGCAGTACTTTGCAAAAGTTCCCTTTTGTCTCTTCTTCAGTCCTTATTCCAATACTTATTTCTTTGTTTCTATATCTGTCCACACCCTGCACAATTAATTTAAACATGCAGCCAGATACCTCCTCTATCCCTGCCCACAACTACACTTCCTATGATGCCCCTCCCTCCCTGCCTCCAATGATATGAAATCTGAGCATTTAGACCAGCTGGGTTAAGGTTAGAGTGAGGGTAGGGATTAGTGTTTAAATATAAATATGTAAAGTGAGATAATGCAGCTATTGGTTGACATACACTATATGGTCAATAAAAGTATTGAGACACCTGACCATTATACCAACAGGGACTTTTAGGACATCATATTATAAAAACATAGACTTTAATATGTAATTGGTCTCCCCTTTTGCAGCTTTAACAGCTTCCACTCTTCTGGGAAGACTTTTCACAAGGGTTTGTAGAGTTTCTGTGGGAATTTTTGCCCATTCATCCAGTAGAACATTTGTAAGGTCAAACACTGATGTTGGATGACAATTCCTGGTTCGCAATCTCTATTCCAGTTCATCCCAAAGGTGTTTGATGGGGTTGAAGTCCGGGCTCTGGCAAGGCCAGTCAAGTTCTACCACACCAAAGTCATTCAACCATGTCTTTATGGACCCTGCTTTGTGCACTGTGGTACAGTCATGCTGGAATGGAAAGGGGCATTCCCCAAACTGTTCGCACAAAAATGGAGGCATAGCATTGTTCAAAATATCTTGGCATGCACTGGGAAGTAAGGGGCCTAGCCGAGATCCTGAAAAACAGCCCCATACCATTTTTCCTCCTCCACCAAATTTTACAGTTGGCAAGGCAGGTAACGTTCTCCTTGCATTTGCCAATCCCAGCATGCCAAAGAGTGAAGACTCCACACAACACGTTTCCATTGCTCCAGAGTCCAGTGGCGGTGTACTTTACATCCAAATCTTGACATTGGATTTTGTGATGTAAGGCTTGCATGCAGCTTCTTGGCCATAGAAATCGATTCCAGTGTTTGTGCTGATATTAACGCCAGTGGAAGTTTAGAACTCTTCAGCTATGGAATCCTCATTGCATTGGTGGCTTTTTTGCACCATGTGCCTCAGCGCTCGGTGACCCTCTTCTGTGACTTTAAGTGGTGTTACTTTCCATGGCTTGCTGCTGTTCCTAAACGCTTCCACTTTCCAATAATGCCACTTACCTTTGACTGTGGAATATCTAGATGGGATGAAATTTAACTAACTGACTTATTGCAAAGTGGCATCTTGTTACAGCATCACGCTTGAATTCACTGAGCTCTTCAGAATTACCCACTTTTTTTTTTTACAGATGTTTGTAAATACAGACTGCGTGGCTAGGTTCTGATTTTAAACACATGTGGCAATGGGTCTGATTGAAACCCCTGAATTCAATAATCAAGTGGTGTGTCCCAATACTTTTGTCCATATAGAGTTTTAGCTAACACCATGAATTACCATATTAAGTAAAGTGGAGCAATTGGGTTCATTTCACTTTAATGTTACAGTTAAACTGTAACAGGGTAGCAGCTGCAAGAAGCTAGTAATGAAATCCATAATTACATTACATATATCATAGAGAAAACCTGTTTACAGCAAGATAGGTATTTATTTGTCTCTGCTTTTTAATGAGTAGATATGCCCGGTGTTATGGGAAAGTCTGTATTACTATTTGCAATGATCATTATATTTTACCTGTCATTGGAAGGCCGAATAGCTCTTCTCCTCCAGAGAATGTAATATACTTCCTCCACAATTCATCAAATTTGGTCTGGAAAACCTGCAATCTGTCACTCGCCTCCCTTGGGGGAATACCTTCTACTCCAGGACCACTAAAAGAATTGGAAGTACAGTAATGAGCCTCTTTATACAATGCATTGCCTTGTTGAACTTCACCTTATCACCTTCTCAGATTGATCTTTACTTCACCATAATAATGCTGCCTCATACAGCACATAACAAGTGTGGAATGGTCAATAGCATGCTAGTTATAGGAATATAATGTAGTCATATAGAAAAGAGCTGTCCAACACAAAAATGAAGGTCATTTGAAAAACCTATGATATAAGACAACCACGTTATTTATTAGAACTAGTTAGTATAACTTGTACATCATTCATGTTTAAACTGTGAATATAGATAAAAATAATATTAAAATATAATTTCTCTATGGTGCTAACAGAATTATAAGCAAATGCATAAATTAAATACAAAAATGTATTTCACGTGTTTATGACATCATCTTGTCTGATTGGTAAATTAACTATTTTTAATGAGAAATACATAATTTCCATAGCAAAATATTCACATGAAAAGGAGACACCATTTAAAACATACATGAAAATGATATGTATTTTTTCTTCTTTTTGTCACTATATCAAACAAAATAAAAAAAAATAAAAAAAAAACATACATGAAAATAATGCTGGTTGCATATTAAACAATTAGGTTAATCAATTAATATTTATCATCCCATTCAAATTATTTGGATACTCACGACAAATCATAATCTTTATAATACTCAAAAGCATCCACTTGAAATTTTTTCACACCATCAAGTAAATCAGTTTTCATAGCAGGTTGAACTTTCATTAGCAAGTTCTGTGTTTGAACAACCTATCGATATGGAAAATATACATAATGATTAAGATTTCAAAAATAATTAACACATTTGTTCTGTTCCCATTAGTTGCTCCAACATTTTCTGAAGGCTATAGTATAAATGTTGTACCTGGGCGTTCATATTTTTCCAGGCATAGGCTAGTCCATCCACTCTCTCGGCATTACCATCTTGAAATACCAACTCATACTTCAGTAGAAGATTGTATGATTCTTCAATGGGTCCAATCATCATATCAATTTTAATCTCTGAATCCCTGATCTCTTTCAGGCCATCCATCGCTCCTCGCACGTCATCAAGGTCATTAACAGGTCTACTCAATCTCTTATTGAGGTTATCAATAAATGAGTAAATCTCATCCATATCCATGGTAGCCTTTTTATTCAAGGCTGAGCCAATTACCCTCTTCCACCGACGACATTCCTGTACCAGTGCCATTTTTAAAGAGTCAGTGGCAAAGTCCACTGATCCTACAATGCAGTGCCCAGGGAGTTCACTTATTTGAGTCTCCAGTTGCTGTAGATAAATACAGGAAACACGCATTTGTAACTTAATTGAAGTATTGTTTAAGGTTATTAAACTGTAAATGATGTCATTCTTTGCTCACCGAATAATGGCTCAACTGACTTCGAAATTCAGACATTACTGGGTTAGTGTCCAAGAACTCTTTCACCTTTTCCTCAACATCCTGTAAAGAAAATGTTAATGTTTCTTAAGCTCTTTAACACACCACAAAACGATTTTACAGCCAAGAAGTGTCTTTCTTACCACCATCAATAAATGATGCAAGTATTTAAAGGACAACTAAAGTTTGATTTTTTTTTAACCCTTGCCTTCTTAAAGAAAAAGTAAAAAAAAAAAATAGTGTCTACTCCTCCGATGTAAACCAATGTGTATGTTTAGAAATACTCGGAGTAGAATCAATACTGTAGAATTAGAATTGACTCTACTCCGAAAACCGGTTAAAATGAAGTTGTTGACTATGTATTCGTACCTGGTTCCAGATCCCGGAAAATGTGGTGAAACTGTTGAGAACATCGACAGCGTCTGCCTTCAGGGACAAGACAATTGTGCTGAGCTGTATGACAACTTTGCTCACATCTTTGTGTTCGGTGATTTGTTTATCTAAAGGCTTCAGCACGACCATTTTAGTGAGTTCATCGCCCAAATCTCTGGCAGCATTCTGTTCCAACTGAAGAAACAAAAGCAGGAGATGTGTGAAAAGTTCATCTTTAGTACACGAGTCCACTGAAAACCCTGTTTTATGAAACCGTGGCGTTATTTATAAAAGTCCCACACATTAAAGTATCCAGAAGTCCACAAAAAAGGCACAATCGCTATGTTTTATATATAATGGTGACAGCACCTTTTATTTATATTCTGACACTTTCAGGAATTTGTGCCCACTTTTCACGGGCTTTTCAGCACTTAATTTTTTTATACATTGGTTTTGCTGGTGCTCAAATCACTGAAGCAGCCCAGAAGTTCAAGCGTTATATAATACAGGTAAACCGCTATTACAGGGCGTAACAACATGGTTTCCTGTAGAACGCAAGGAAGTTTAGCGACATCTCATGTCTCACATCGCCACCCCGCTAATATGGCGATGTACGTCCCTGGAGCCCTGCGTTATAGCGGAGCTTAGCTCTATATTGGCTCACACTTGAAGAATACCACAATATTACTACAGTTTCCAGGACACGTTGGGTGTTTATATAAGGACTAGTATCTGAGCAATAAAATATATCCATAATAGAAAAACACATTACTTAATGGCACATGTTAGTTATCAAATAAAAAAAGAAAGAATGAGCAAGTGAGACCGTCTACGGAACAACACATAATAAATTTAACTTTGTTTGAATTCATCCTTATAGACAAAAAGCCCAAATATTCATGAAAGGTTAAAAAATATATATTAAAACATTCTTAGATATTGTTCATAGACATTCTTAGAGCAGGCCTTCTCAAGCATTAGCTACAATTCTGATACCACCATTTTAAAATACTTTGTGTATTGCCCATTATAAATTATTTGACCTATGTTTGTCAGATACATGGCAAAAATACTGTATTAGTCCATTTTCCATGGATACAAAACTACAAAAGCTAAACACAGGTACATATATGTTTAAGAAATATGGCAACAGGTTAATGTATTCTTATGTATGTTTATCCCCTATGTGATTCATCATCGATCTCACTAGCACCAGTCTTCAATCTCTAATATACCTTAATTATTATTCTGCTCATTCCGTATATATATATATAGATGACATATGAACCAATAACATCAATTATATTCATTAGGACAGAGACATTTTCCTGCTGTTGTTTCAGCTTGTTACAATAACTAGAGTTGTAACCGTGTCAGGGTGTTTGCACTCCTCAAATTGAAATGTAATAAATCAATATAATATAGTAACTTATTAAGCAATGGGCTATGGATTAAGATGGCTGCCTATTGTGATTGCATCACTGAGGCCTGACTATTACTTGAATAGGTGTTGGTTTGTGAACACCTTGGTTGGGTGGCTTGAATTTGTGTTCTAAAACTCAGCATGAGCCATCTGCAACTTACTTATGTGCAACATGCTTGAGTGAAAACAATCAACTAATTTGTCATTCTTCAATCCCTTTTCATTTTGTTAGAGCCAGGTTCTTATTGGATTGGATTGTTTTATCCAGAGACTGATCAGGGAAAACTCACTGTACCCAAGATGGTAAAGTTGCAAGCAGATGGATAAAGAAGACAATAATAGAACCATGTGTTTTAAATGTGTCTGAGGTGTCTCCTGTTTATGACATCAATTGTGGCTTGATATGCAAATTACACATTTCCTATGGAAAAGCAGTCTATTTGCATATCAAGCCACAGGTGATGTCATAAGCCGGTTACAACAGATTAATTTAAAACGCATTTTCTCTTAATAAATGCATTTGCTTGCAATTCTACTAACACAATGTATAGATCGTTTTTGATCTTTTTTAATCTTTTCAAACACAGTTTAAACAAAGTTTAAGTCATAGAGTCCCTTTAAATGAATCAACCTGGGAAAATAGCCAATTTATTTTCACCTCCGATCGATTATAATTCAGCTGATGGAGACTGCAGCATTGATAATGTTTGGATTCTAACTCCCATCAAGAGGCCATTTCAGGGTAATGAGAGTGTAATTAAATAAAGCAACTGGTGCAGCTGGTTGTCATAACATAATCTATATGTTATATACAGAGTATAGTGCACTTGCCTGGAAATCAAGGCACTGGAAAATAAATCAGTCCTTAATTGGAGATTGCACAGTTTGCTGAATAAATTACTAACTACAAAAATGCAAACTGACTGTCTGAATAAATTCGTCTTCACACATAACATTGAAATAATTGGTATAGATTATGCAAAACTGACAAATGTGAAGCGTCATTCTCATGAATACTTTTATATTAATTCTTTTAAAACAGTCTAAACAGAATGCTAATGTTCATTTCTGTTTCACTATATTAGTCAGCTCTTTACTTGGTTTCCAACATATACTGTATATACTCAGAATTTGTAGAAATGGGGCAAAGTCAACACTTTAGGGGGAACTGAGATAATGTACGAAAGGGGTACATACCTCCCAACATGTTCCCCCAGCCGGGGGCAGAGTTTATGGAGGTGAGTGACAGCACTATCGCGCATGGGCAGCAGTCCATCTGAAGCTGGCAAATAAGGTTAGGAGCTACTGCATATGCGCACACACATGGGAGAATGCTTCAGGACTAGGGAACTGCAGTCCTGTATCCCGCTGTCCCATCAAGCTCTACCTCTGTCCCAAAAAGGTGGAGAGAGTTAGAGCTCGGCAGGACAATGGGACAGATCTCCCAAGTCGGGAGTAGGGGTAGCCAACAATCCACCCATGTCAGACATCACTGAGAGCCATAGTTGCCTACAGTCCAGAATTTAACAAGACGATTTTTAGGTCCTGTACTGTTAAATTTGCGTCCGTTCCCGCTCTATTGTTGCCTATGCACAAGGATTTTCACCAGTAAAGGTGAAGAACAGCTGATAGAGCCATAGAACAATGTTTGTTTATTTAACAGCAATACAATAACAGTCCAAACAAGAAAACTACTTATTTATAGGGCTAATGTGAATATGAGTAGTTAAGTCAGTTGAGCCGCACCATGCTGACAGATTTCACACGCTTTGGACACCTCACCTAGTGGAATCTATGGTCTTAATATAGAGGAGTACCACATAAATAGATGGCCAGTATTCCCAATATCAGTCCAGAAGAACTAGAACGTACAGGGCGGAGCACATTACCTGCTGCTGCTTGTGATGCAGATGTGCAAATTTCCACAATGGGATATCTTTGGTAGCTGAAAGTACAGTATTTATAGCTTTGTTCACTGCACTCTGGAAAAAATAAAGATATATTGATATTGTTATTTGCTTTCTGCAATGGTTGAACAAAGAGATAGGAAATGACCTAACTTCTAAATATCACTTAATAACACCAATATTTAATCTCATAACTAGTATTACAACAAAGTCTTTATTCATGAAAGAAGGAATTTACAAGGTCATTTCAAAGTTAAGGCAAATTGAAGAATCGGATACATTGGAGAAATTTTCCAACTTGGTTATATTGGACTAAGTTTGCAAATTCCCTCACAAATAAGGCTCTTGATGTAAAAGGGGATAAAAGGAACAGTATTGCAAATAAAAACACCACCGAATTTATCTTGTTCACAAAAGTATAAAAAGTCAAATCTCAGATTAATTATTATGGAGGAGCTGCAGTAAAAGTTTTATAGACAATTGACTATCGATTTCTAAATAGGAACAAAAAGAAGCAACGGAATTTGTTTCCTTACTTGTATATCTTCGAGGCTTGGCCTCATCACAACATTTGGAATGGCAAGATGGATCTCAGCTTTAAAAAGTGGGGTACAGGCATGATCTCTGGAAAGCTTTGTTGTCTGGTACTTGGAACTAACAGTATGCAATCGCCGCTTTAAGGTATCTAACGAAACTTTGGTGCCTGAAACAATATAACAAATATGCAATGAGAAAGTATCTAAGCAACATGTACTGAAACTGAAGTAGAATAGTTTGTGTGTTTTGTCAATTTTAATGTTTTCTATCATTATTTAGCTTATGCTTTACATGATGATCTTACAGTAAAGTACTTGATTGCAATGGTTTTGGTTAAAGGGACTCTATCACTTAAACATTGTTTTTACTGTGAATGTAGAGAATAAAAAATATAGTGAAAATTATTTATATATCGTGTTAGCAAAATTGCAAGCAAATTACAAGATTAGGATAAAAACGTGTATTTGATGTGTCTGTGGAGTCTTCTGTTTATGATATGCAAATGAGATGCTTACATGGGAAATGTGTCATTTGCATATTAAGCCACAGGTGATGTCATAAACTCCAGACACATTTAAAACATGTTTTTCTCCTAATCGAGGCATGTGCTTGCAATTTTGATAATACCATGTTTAGATCATTTTCACAAATTGTTATGTTTATTTGATACAGTCCCTTTAAGTAAAGGTAGCTTGTTAAAATATACATGTGGTTTCATTGATAATACAAAACAGATGCTCTTGTAAAACATGTTGTGCTTTTGCACTTTATATTGATCCCAAGGATAATTGAGTCTTGTGTCCGTGTCTGGAGGCCATGTTGGTTTATGAACCGATGAACTGGTGACCTTGCAGATTTACTGGTAGGAATTGTATCAATCTAATTTTGCAAAACATCATGTTGGACCTAAAGAAAACTTAATCAACTTAAACATTTAAGTGATCTTTTGTTAACTTAGCAAACACCTACACTTGACAAGAGAATCGGTATTCTTCTGACACAGATGTCCAATGACGTTGTAGTAACTACAGGAAAGACATTCTTGGCATCGAGTCTTTTGCTTTGCATCAAGATGTCCACAAGAGAATGTGTCCTAAAATGACAAACACATACTGGTTAGGAATACTGTAACAGTAATACAAGAGAGAAGATAGGCTAAGGAAGGGTTACCAAACAGGGTGCTCTTTAGCTGTTACTGATTACATTTGTTACATTTGCAATAAGTCAGTGTCAGTGTCTCTCCAATAAAAGAGAGACACTTACTAGAAAAATGCTAACTTAAAAAATAAATTTGGTATTCCGGCACTAATTCACTCTCCCCAGGTGCTAGTAACACTCCACCTTATAACATACCAGACAAGGATGTCAGGAAGAATGTCTGGGAATAGTTCCTGATGTCTACTATGAGAAAACGGGATATTTGTGTCACCATTTGCCCAGATCTCTCATCCATGCTCCATCTCAGTGTTCTGCACTATTAGAGACTGTTGTTGCCAGGATATGAGGGAATCACCCAGTATCAAAGCCTTTGTACCAGAACATGAGCATGGAAGAGGTAACTGTGCCACTGGAGTACCACTAGGGAAAAATTGGGTTATAAAAGGTCCTCGTTGCAGTTGTGATTGATTTTGTGATATTCATGGGATGGCAATCTGGATGTCTCTTCTGCTTCTATGCCATTCAAAAGAGACTCTGCTAATGTTAATGCATACCTTTCTTAGAATACATATAATGGTAACAAGATTTGTGTTTTTGAACATCTCTCGAAGATACTGCTAACTAAGGTTATTAGTATATTGTTACTAACAAAATTCTGTTTATATTGAAAAAATGCAGATTAAAATAGATTGAATGAAATCTTCTGTGGCACTTTTATTTACAAGGCATTTGTATTTGGTTAGTGTACTAACTGTACAGCCTGTTCAATCTCCAGATTCTATAATTTGTGAGTGTTAGATTAAGGTTCTATAATAGAGTCCAAGAAGAGGAAAAAATTAACGGTACCAAGAGAAATCCAGAAAGGATGTCGCCCAAGAAAACAGTCCAGGGGTCAATGTGGCAAACCCATAAAAAAGTCCAAAACAGTAACCAAGGGAGATCATTTGAATGGAATGGGATACCGCTTGAAAAATACAGGAATACCAAGTATAGTGGAAGGGTGTACCAGATGGTTGGGGAATTCTGAGATATGGCAGGATTGCACAATCAGAGGAGGACTCAAATCGGGTACAGTTTGGTGCCAAACAGACATGATTGGTGAGGTAAGGGTGTGACAGAGGGTCAATGATGGGCAGCCATAACATCCCCCAAAAATATCTCAAATTACACTACCTAGTTAAATGCTTTGTAATGCTATTTTTATTATGCCCAGGATATTGGGTAATGATAACAAATCCCACGACACATTTGAAAAGGGGCGGAATTTTCACGTATCCTTCCTGTTTAAATACTGTGTTGCTATTCTTATTCCCAGGATGTTGGGTGATGATAACAACCCAAAGAACTAATGAAATATGCTATTATTATTACATTAATACTTAAACAATATCTGTCACTGAAAGTGGCATTTGTGTTGTTTAAAGAGGAAAATATTTAGTCAATACATTATGCTATTTTAATTAGCTTTCATCAATATAATAATTAATTATGGCACATAATGATTTTTTGTGAAGTTTACAGTTATAATCTACAGCTATAACAACATCTAGGCCCGCACAATGTACATATTCTGAAAAACAGCTTATCGCAATGCAACCTGGGACAACATGGTCAGTTACAAATAAAATGTAATCAAATAAATGTGCTAGTTATTTGTGTAGCTCATCATACAGAGTACACTTTTTTCACCTGCAGGGGATGTGGACATCCATAATTTTGGCTGCCTAATGAACCACTTATTGTCATTTTGTTTATCTATAACTTCTAGATATCAAATGCTTTTGCTTACATAAGTATGTCGTGAAACTTTTATTGCGAGAAAGCACCATATTATAAAGAGAAAGTGTGAAAACGTGCTTTAATGGTTACCTGTAGACTATTTCTATCCCCTGGTTTTAGTTTGTTTCGCAGTGCATCAATCATTTCATACAGGCAGAGTTCCACTTGTTTGCTTTGCCTGGAAAACGAAAGGGAAACAGAAGTTATGACTCTGAGTCACAGGAGGAAAGAATTTACAGCTTCAAAATGGCCCCTTACGACTCAGCAGAATTATGTGAGTCTACTGTGAGTCCAGTAGCTGCCTTATTCATGACAGAAAGATTAATCAAAAGAATATGAATCACGTGGTCTCAAATACTATAGACTATCATTTATGGTCTTTGAAAATAGTATTTGAGCTCTAGGTGACTATTAAAAAAATTTCAACAATAGTAACCTGGTATATGTGAAAAGAGCCTAGATTGCCCTGATCTTTTCTCTACATTTTGGGATATTTTAAAGCTGGTAGAGGTTCATTGTGGTTGGGAATAAAAGGAATTAATATTTTTTGGATGAAGTTTGGTGACACTTGTCTTGAAGCTACTACTAGTTATGAAGAAAAAACCTAGCACTAGGACACTTATTTCCTCTATTTTTGCATCTGGACATGGTCTTTGGAGGTGCTCTACTGTTTCACACTGGGTTACACTTTAAAACAAGCTTTGTAATCTTGCACCACAGTTTTAGTCTAATTTAGATTCTAGCTTTAGTATAAAAAAGATTATTTTATGCCTCCGGGTGATTATTAAAAATACAGAGACTCCCAAAACACAATAAATTTATAATATTTAATCTCTACTGTTCATTTTAATATTTGGGGTATATTTAGTTGATTCTTTTATCAGAGTCACCTTATCTAACATAGTGGAGCTAACAAACTAAAGCACAGCTTCTAACATAACATAGTCGTCAATAAGTACAATGATATTCAAACCTACATAGACAAAGTCTCTGCAGCCTCTGCAATGACCTTTTCTGTCCTCTCCAAAAATGCTGGGACTGCAATGGTATCATCTTCTGGCAGATCTACCAGAAGAGTTTCAGAGATGCCCTGGAGCAATTTCTCGATACGACAATCCAGGGTGTCAGACGCTTCTTTACATAGCTGTTCTACTCGCCTCAGGGAGCTGTAAACATTCCCAATAACTGCAAGTCAAAGAAGGGAAAAAAAGAAACTATTTATATAGTGTCCAGTTTGACTTCATTGTTTGAAAATTACCAATTAGAAAGTTAATTGGAAAAAAATGTCACAGGTGGGGGAATGTAAAAACTAAAAGTGCAGGAATATTTATTTTTAAAAGCTGCAGCCACTGAGATCTGAAGTGTAACAGCGATTTCACCTTTTTCCAAAAATATTGATAATTTTATTACCTGAAATTGCATGTCTGCCACCCATAGGGCAGCAGAATTGTTCAGTGTAAATTCAGGAGCCTTAGCGGTACACTATTAGGAGCTTTATTTGTGTGTGTCACTATAATGCCACCCCTCATTGTGTTGGTTTTGCCTTCAAGATGGGAGATTTGCCTTTCAAAAGCTTGTCTTGTTAAAAACAATTTTACTCCAATAAATAAGGTATTATTATATATTTTGCATAGATAGGTCTTAAACCTTATAACATTGAATAAAGTAATAGTATGCATATTGGCGAGACATTTCTATTACGACTTTCAGGTATTTTCCTTCACCTCTTGCTTCTCAAGTACAACAATCTCTACAGCAAGCTTCTAATTTGGATTTTAAAAAAAGGATTTCAACCTGCAAAGTATCTACAAATGGTTTAGTTTTGAAGTATGAACAAAGCCAGTGATGCCTTTCATTTCATTTTATTGTTTTTAAGGGGGCACTTGATTTAAAAAGGCTCGTGTGCAAACTGGATTACTACTGGGATATCTTGATATGTAAGTATACATCAAACAGCTTTTGAAATAGCAGCTTATGATCTGGCTGGAAAACGATCAGCGTGCTCTTCAAAGAGACAGTGGGCCAGGTTATAGAAACATAGAAAGTGTCGGCAGATAAGAACCATTCGACCCATCTTGTCTCCCCAAAACATGATGTAAAATATCAGTTATCATTAACTTTTAATGCAAATGTTTCTATTGCGGTCTATGGTATTCAATGGCATGAGATAAATTAACTCAGGTCATTGAATAGACCTCATTATGTTTTCTTTAGTTGGTTGCACTTTTTTTTATTTATTTGATATTTTCAATTAAAAAAAACAATATGAGTGACCTAATATGTTTTCATCCTAATGCAGTAGACTATTTGGGTCTATAGTATCATCTGCTAGAGCTGCTAAAAAATTAAACACTCGTTTTTTTGTGTGATTATGATAAGTAATTGTTTCTGAAATTAATCTAAACCTTCTTACAGTGGACACTAATATTTAACTACCGTCAATTATAATTTCACATTACATTATGGTTTTAGAGTTAAACAACTCTGGAATGTGATAACGGTCTTTGGAGGCAGACTGTAGACCCTGACATAGTTTATATCAAACTGTAAATAATTGGTAAGGCCTGTGGGGAATGAATGAATATGTTTTTTAATAGACATTTCTAAGCTAAATAAATTAAGTAAATGTAGATTTAACTCAATCCCAGATAGTTGAATGTTCTACGTGACTGTTTGTTTTTGATAAATAAGGACATCTAGGCTGAAAAAAAAAAACAACGCTCCTTAATATTACTAAGTAGGCTACTATTTTCCTTGGTGTCCCAGTGTTCCAAGCAAACTTAAAAGATTAGTGTTACCCATGTTTTCTATTCTTACATTTGTCAATGTTCAGAGAGGTCCATGAGAGTTGTGTCAAGCCTGGGGACAGGACCTCCTCAATTTCTGTGATAAATGGGGACATTAGTGGCTTCAGCAGTGCAGGGATTCCATTAGAAAATATCTTGTAGTCCATCAACATATCTTGTAGCCTGAAAACAAAAGGAGGAAAAGAAATAAAGAACTGCAGTAATTATACTTGTGGAAGTCACATCATAATCAATAGTTAATATAAACTTGTCACTCCATGGTAAAAATAATTCTTCATCAGTTTTAAAGGTTACATTAAAGGCATTGATTCAATGAAAATCAAACGTTCTGCGATAAGGAAACATGTTGTTTTTCTATGTGTATTGCCTCCATTTGTATATTAAAAATAATTGTGTAAATTATTAGCTCTTATAAAAAATGTTTTTATTGCAGTCATTTCAAATTACACCAGATCTCTTTCTTCATTAAAGAACAGTTGTTGTAAAAAAAAATATGTAACTTATGCTTAATTGAAAGATTTCAAGTGAGGACATTTTTAAAAAGAAATGCTTTAAAAAAAAAAAAATACAAATACTAAGCCCTTTTGATCTTTAAAGCTCTATCAATGGTTGTGCATGTTTTATAGAATCTTGAGCCATGTTTTCCTTCATCTTTGGTCAGATGGAGGAAGATCTGCCAGATTCCGAACAACATGTCAACTGTTAGAAAAAGTAAAAATGTATGTACTTTTATCGGATATTATTCACTTCATACTTTGGAGTATTAGCTGGTGTTTCCTTGTTTTTTTGTATCAAATGTAAGAGTAGCGGTATCAATAAGGTGCTTTGCTTGTATTATTTCATTAGCCCCTTTGTCACACTTTGATGTTCTATGCTGTCCTATATTTATGGTCCCAAAAGAGTCTAGGACAGCAACAGAACGTCCAGAGATTTACAGCACATCGTGGATGCGCACTATGAAATGTGCTGGGATCCCGCTGCAGGAACTTGCAGTGGGATCCCACCTGTCAGATGAGGCCACTTTGATTGGCTTCAGTCTGACAGGGAAAATGTAGCTGATGCTCAAAGCGAGCACCAGCTCCATTTTACCAAATTGCACCTTGCTCGAACTTCCAGGTTCGGGCATGCCTCTGTGACATCACACGGGAGATCTCACAATTTTTGGGCAGGGACCAACAGGGTCTATAAAGCACCATGCATCATAAAGGGGTTAAATTATTTCTATTTAAAACATCTACCTTTGATGTAATATCTCAATTAAACATAAGGACATTTTTTGCTACAGTTATCCTTCAAGAGTTTGTCAGCATGCAATCTTGATGTCATCCTAAAACTAGAGTCCTGCTAAAACTAAACAAATTAGATGTTTGTTTTGTTTTGTTTTGTGTATGGATGGCAGAATATATTTGTCCTTCATCTTTAAGGGGGTAAGTACTCTGTGCACATTTTTCTCTCACTATATATAAATATATATATGTAAACAAACAGTTACTTAAACAAGCCACCAACAAAAAATAATATCTGAGAAGAACTTTCTTTTTTCCACTGCTCCCTCTCCATAACATGAATATTGAATGTTACAATACAATTTGACGTATGTACGGGTTGTAGCGCACGTCTGGCTTGCTGTCAAGTGCCTAAACACAGCAAGTTATCCAGATGAGATGGCAGTGTTTTTAGCCCCAGTAGAGGATGGTCCATGTGGTAACGAAAGATAACAGTTTTCTGCCCAATGACCTGAAATTGATTACAACACTTTGGAAGGTTTTTTTTATTTTATTTGTAAACCTGGTATGTATGGGTCAAAGAGTCTACTGAAAGTCTGTAGCCTTCTTATCCTTGGTTGCTCATGTCAAGTGTAATATAAATCATTTGCAGGCTTGATCTTTGCGGAAATCAGCAGTTCTACTCTAACCTGAAAAGACTGTAAGTTTATTTGTGTCAGTAAATTATACTGGTGTTATACAGAGGGCCTTGTCTAGTAACTAAATAAACACATCCAATAATTGTGTTAAATTCACTTTTAATTTAGTCAGTAAAAGGTATATTTTGCAACGGTATTCGTTGTACTTATTCAAGTGTTAAATATAGCATTAAAAAGTCGAATTGCTCATTTGTATTTATGTAATGTTCCATTAGATGATGTATTCTTTTCTATGTCTTTAAATAAATAAATAAAAATACCAATCGGCATAAATGTTTAAGAAGGTTTTCCACACGTCTCAGAACTCAATATAGCTGAGGTAAAGACAGGGTAGATCTGTATAAACCAATTTTACCATAACTGTAAAATAACCACACTGATTAAAAGGTAAACCAAACTTTAACCCTTGTTCCCTTAAAGGGCACAGAGCAGATGGCGATCACACTGCTCTGCTGCTGCAGAGACACTTGTTTTCGAAGGGGACCTGTTAACAAAATCGAGAGACTGTCGGCAACAGCCGCAATCCTGATGCTTCCTAAGGAAACAACATGGCTGCCAGTCAGAGGAAAAACTGACTTGTACCTTAAAAAATATATGCCAGTTTATCCTCATACTAGGACCACTCAATTTTTCACTTGTGCGTCAATATTACAAAAATAAGTAAAAAAACAACAACATTTTTTAAAGTTTAATTGCACTTCAAGTAACAAAAGGCACAAACTAGATGTAATGTTAATAATACATTTTATAATGCTAAATAATATGTAGCTGACAAGTATAATTTAAAGTCTATGTTACCACATATATTGCACCCAGACTTTTTCCCCCTATCTCATACATGAGCCCTAAAATTATAGAGCATTACAGTTTTTGCTCTACAAAAAAAGGAGACTCAAAAGGTTAAACTGAGAAATGATCTAGAAAAACAGGATTCGAAAAACATTGGTCTGTGCCAAGCCATTCTGTTAATAGCTGTTATATGGAGACTCTTTTATCAGTTTAGCAAGACCTCTAGGGATACATGTGAAGTTGTCTATGAAAGAAAAAAAAAATATGGACTGGATATTATATTAAGAGTCACTCGTAAATGTCAGAAAAGTCTCAATAGATGTTTTATAAAGCCTATTAAAAAAATATAAGCATGGCTGTAATAAAAAGGAGGGGAAAAAAGAAAATTAGAAATAAATATAAGTGTAGGGGAAAAAGGCTTGAGGCCTTTTTAATTTTCCAGAGTTTATTATGTGGAAAGAATAGTATGAACACAGATATACAAGTGTGTTATTACATGTGAGGATGTTAAAGTTAGTATAATAAATTAAGTACTGGTTTTAGCAACAATAAAAAGGGTTCCTAGGTAGTGTTGAGCGAACCCGAACCGCAAAGTTCGCGTTCGTACTAAACACTACGATTTTTGGACCCCGGACCCGAACACGGACATTCCACTGTATTGTAACTTATTTCCCTATCCACACTTGCTTGCAGGGCACTTGTCCTACTCTTACCCACATTTTACTTCCTTTTGCAGCCCTCTAGCCCTTTCCATGACTTTTTTAGAGGCATTTTAGTGTGCAAAAGTTCGTGTCCCCATTGACTTCAATGGGGTTCGGGGTCAAGTTTGAGCACGGACCCGGACATTTTTTTGAAGTTCGGCCGAACCTGCCGAACCCGAACATCCAGGTTTCAGCTCAACTCTATTCCTAGGTAATTATTAGAGAATAGAGTTCCTTACTTCAAACTTAACTAAATATTTTGTATATTGAGTGATTGGTAACAATACAAGTGAATTGTTTGCTAATATTAATTGATAATAAACAGCAATCAGAATATAATTTGCATTGACTCCAAGAATAAAATATGGCTCAGGAAGGCCAGCTTTCTTCTGCCCTCTACTGGCACTGTGAGGAATGACAGTCAATGTTTTAAGCCCAGATGATTGAAAAGCTAATGCAACCACTGTAGGGGGCTCACAGTACAACTTTAAACCTTAAAGCTCGCTGGTCTTTAGAAAACATGAACAAACACAGAATGCCCCCATTATGTTTGATAGGAAAGCAGAGCATGTACACTAAAGAGAAGACAGCTACACTCTCAAAAGTACACAGAACATGGTAGTGAAACTATAAAACACATTTATGTTCACTAGTATGAAAAAACACCTATAATACTGATATCAAGATTGTTTACAAAATTTGCATGACAATAAAACTGACGTTGGCGTTCTCATGAACTTGAGCTGAGGCTCATAATTTCTCAGGATTTTGTAAGTGTATTTTTCAAGTATGAAACCTAACAGCAAACTCAAAGAATAAAACTGCCAAAGTGACATACAGACATAAACAAATTTTAAAACAATGTATTCTATCATTTTTGTAATTCATTCTAAAACTTGAGCTAAATCAATTTCCACACCAAGATGTAGGCTTCCAACCAAAACAAAACACAGTCTATGCTGTAAATATTTAATGAAGCCTTGATGATAAAATAAATGTTAGCATTTTGTCTCTTTCTGTCATGGCAGGTTTGTGAGCATGTGAAAGTGTCACTGCGTTATAACTGCGCCAAACAATTACCACCCAAAATCTAATTGCAGTCTCCAAATGATGTCTGTAATGGTAAAAATCACTTTTTTTCTTATTTTTTTTCAAAATATGACATATAGAGGAAGAGCATGATTTACATTTTAGATGGTTATATTATATTATACCACAAGGCCATCCAATAATGTAATCATGGATGAATATACAGTATTCCAGATGAGTAAAGAGGGACTAAATCCTATTTTCTTTTTTAATGAGGCAAATGAATTTAACCAATTGTACACCATGCAAAAGCTGAGGGACTTCTGTTGCAAGTCCATTGGTGTGTGCAAGCATCAGTCATGCTCACACATCCAATAGCAGGGGAGGACATGAATATCACCTCCTCCATGAAGCGGTATCCTTACTGTTAGGGCAGTTCAGTTATGTGATACACTGCCATCTGGAGTCAGTTGAATGCCTTTCAAGCAATGAATATACAGCTATCACAATTAAACGTAGCTTAGGTAATATCCAGGGTGAATCTGTCTGCATGTGGAGTCAAGAAGGAATTTTTATTTTTTTTTTGCACTCAGATCTTGAGACACATTGTTGTCAGTCACTTTATTTTAGCTGATCTTACGTGCTCTGGGATCATCTCTGTGCCTGATGGTACAAAAATTTGTCTCCTCCATTCTCCCTCATATTCCTTATTTTATCTCCTTGTTTTCGTAGCCCTTCTCTATCTCATTGTTTTTGCTTAAGAACAAGGAATTTTTAATAACTTTGACATGAAATTAGAAGTGTCTCTGTGGAGGATTTTTTGACTTCTGGATCAACAAATCCTAATTACCGATGTAACTATGTAGCAAGTACACATGAACTGAGCCATGGAGAAACACCATCGCTTGAACCAGAGATTAGCTAAGATCAACAAACTTTACTGATCTTCTTTAAACATCCTATATTGATTATGCACAGAAGGGAGGCATACAAGAAGTAAGGTTATTTTTGCTCTCGGACACTTTGACTGTTTGTTACCATTTTGATAATCTTGATATTTTCAACGAAATGTTGTGGTGAAACGGAGCTTTTAATTAATATGTGTATTGCTTTTAAACTAGATGAATAGATGAATTTTGCTCATAAAGGCAAATCAAAAAAGTATCTAGAACAAGTAATGATAAAAATGGGTAAATATTTCACAATGGAATACGATATTACCCATTTTGTGTCCTCCTCCTGCAGTAAAGTGTGTTGTGTCTAAAAATTAATTATCACCTTTTTTATTTTGCTGAATATGAGATTTCTATCTGTATGTAGTTACTGCATTTACGTAAGTAAATATTTTTTGCAATTTCTGATGTTTGATTGTTTTTACTTTTTTGAAGTTTAAAATTCAAAACAAAGCAGATTTAGAAAATATTGAAAGTTCATCCATGTGTCCAGATTGATCTTGATGTATCGCTAGTACTATATATTTACTATCTGTTTATGCAATATTTTACATTTCAAATTTACATTTCGATTATCTATATTATGCTATGTATTGTTATTATAATTTATTAACTGCAATCCTTATCTGACCTGACCTTAAATATTCACTCTCCAAATTATTTTGTCCAACCTTTGTATCACTGGTTCCCCACTTATCAGATTCTTGCCCTCTATCAATTCATTCCTCCACACACCCCTTCCAAATAGGTGTATTACAAGGCATCTTTCTGCATCTCTTCATGTTTGTGTTCACACTTCCTGCACCCATTGACCCATGTCCTGCCCTCCACTTCACTTCAATAAATACAAATGTTCTATCACCTCTACCTTTTCAACATCCCAAAAATGCTTCCCCTCATCTCCTTCTCCAATGAAATGAATAATTGAAATTAATGAAAAATTAATAAGTAATGCCATGATTCCTAGATTTACCTAGTATCCCATAATTCTAAAGACTTGTGCTCACACACCTTTCAACAGGCCACAGTCAGATAATGTCATACCCTTGTTAAATAGAAATATACTACTATATAATCTATAATTACCAATATGTCCAAATCCATCAGTCTATGTTACCAAGACTTTGTTACTTTACTTCTTACTACTTGGTCATTCACTTATTACCACTTAAAACTCATTGCTAATGTATCATGCTAAATCCTGATTTTATTATTCTTATCATGACTACAAATTTATTTTATTGTTTTTCTTTTCAAATTTTTATGTAAAGACAATACTCTTTGTATATAAGAAATGTCAATCAAGAGTTTTATTTTTATCCTATATGGCATTCTTATTACTGTAACCAGAATCATTACTATTATGTCTGTATATTTAAAAAGGACAAGTGCTGATGTAATAAGAAAATAAAATCTTTGGTTTGTATTAATACAAATATTTCAGTATTTCAATTTATAGCACATCCAGTCTATGCAAGAAGACATTAAAAGAAAAGTACTCACTTAATTTGTTGCGTTTTAATCTGCTGCTCTCTTGTGGCCATGCTAACAATTACATCTGGTACTTCAAAGCCCATTTTATGCAGGTATTTTGTTTCATATAACACCTCCAGTACCATTGGATCCAAATTAACATATAATTCCTAGATGTAAATAAAAAGCAAAAAAAAAAGAATTTTCATTTTCAGCGTATATTTCTGGGATCCTGAAAACCAAGTTGAAGAACTCTACTTGCCATTTTCTCTCCTGCATCTATCCTCTCTACATTTCACTGCCAGTGCTCCCCAATTTAGTTGCCACTTCAATTCTCCCCTTCTCTTTCTCTAGATCCTGGGGTTGGAGCATCCAGAGGGGGATTGTGTATTTTCCACCCCATCAAAAATCTCAACCCCTAACCAGAGAAACAGTTCTAATAGCTGAAGCAAACTCTTCCTGCTCTTCTTCAGCAAACCCACTTAGAGTAAAATCTCTAGGTATAAAGTGACATCCCAGCTCTCTGACTTAAGGTATGCAGCAGGAATAGTAAGAGAGGCATATATCCCACTGGACTACAAGGAACCATCTCCCATGCTGCAAAAAATAAGTAACATGCAGGAAGAACCAATATTATATGTATTAGGTATTGGAAAGGAGGACCAATATTGCATATTTTTTGGGGTGGCAGGGGATGGCTTGAGGTTAACGCAGGGGTGTAACACTTTATCCTTTCCATAAAAGTTTCTGTGGATGCCCGTGCTTCTCAGCCACCCATTCCATGTCAGTACAGTTACTTCTCACCTGACTCCTTATTTTCACTATTAAAGCAAACCCCTATCATTTTCATTGGAATTTAAGTAACATGAGGTACATCCTTATTGCTATGTATAATAAGGGGGGTATAAAATAATTCAGTTAAAAATGTAATAAAATTATTATTATTATTGTGTACAGGCATGCATTCCCTCTAATGCTAATAAGGTTCTAGTTATAAAATTATTTCTGCAGCTGCATAAAGAACCTAAACATAAAATACTAGTTACCTTTGTGTCGGGATGTCGAACCAGCAGTGATGCATGTAGCCCATCCTTGGCTAATTCAGCACATTTGCACCATCCCCTGTGATATAGCAGCTCAAATTCCATAAGAACAGATGCCATCTTATTGTAATTTCGAATAATCTTTTTCATGTCTAAACTCTGAAAAAGACAATCTTGATGTAAATCCATTTACAAAAGCCAGTTAAACGTCACTCCCAAAAATGTGTTTGTAATTATAATGCCCTGTAAAACATAATATTTCCTAGTGGATTAGTAAATAATACATATGATGCTACTTTATTATCCAAAGTGTCTACTTGAATATGCTGTATCACACACCCTGTAAGTATAAAGAGCTCATTAGGTTCTATTGTCATACGTAGCGGAGCTGTCTCCTGCCATTTTGTTTGGCTGACAATAAATTCATCTATACTGACCTTTAAAAGTTCTGGCTTTGTTTTGAGGAATTTCATGGGCTGATCAATTTTTCGGTAGAGTTGTCGAGCCCACATGATCTTTCCGGTTATCTAATCAAAAAAAGATTGATAGTCAAATAATATAAGCAATTAATAAACGGATTTAATGTGATATATTAAGATACTCACTGGAGGCATATTGCGAGCTGTTGGAGGATACTCCTTTTGCTTTTGGTAGAGCTTCCTCACCATGTCTAAGTCTCGATTGTACCTTTGAAGTACGACCATATATTTTTCGCCAAAGTCAAGGTGGTCCTTGCCAATCCGTTCAAATTTCATCAACAGGTTTACCATCTGCTCCGTCTTTTTTGTTTAAAAAAAAAAGGGCATCATTTTACTCAAAAACAACAGCATGAAGTTATCAGTATTGTGCTAACATGATGAATGTTGATGAACATATAATATATGTATAACATGGAGTACATTTAATTACTCATTTTTCTCCACATTTGATGATCTACACTGTGATACCAATATCATAAATAACGGATCCCAATGCATATGTACAAAGCACTTTGTTCTAAGACAAGGCTCCATTCACTAATCAGTAAACACTGGTGTAATGGCATGAGAATATGAAAACTCAGGATAAAATAAATGAGTTATCTTTCCCATTCAGTTATTAATGCAGATATTTGCAATTCCTGTGTCAGTTCACCACGGTTCACTGTGAATAGACCTCAGAGTTTTTCACCTCCTCTGTTTGCAAGATCCTTATTTACCACATTGCCAATACAATGATAGATTATTTAATGTTATCCAAATATGCATCATAAGATAATGGACCCTAGATATATTTGTGCAACAATTAGTTGTAAGTAAGGCATCAGCAAGCAGAGATAGACAAAGTGCCGGACAAGGATACCAAAGTCCAGGACCGGAATGGCCTATCGGAATCCTGGGAAATGTCTCCAAAGGCTTTCTGATTCCTGCTGATTACTTTTACCAATTTGCACCAGAATTTGGTATTTACATATACACCATTATGTACTTACATATGTCTCTTACCATGAAATAACATATTTTTCAAATGTGCTTTATACATGTATGGTTTTCTCTATTCTAAACAATAAAATAATGATGCAATGCTATTGAGCTAATATAAAGATGGAAAGAAAGCGGGCTGGTATGCAGTTGTTTCCAGGCCTGGTGTTTAGTACTAGTCCAGCCTTGTCAATGTCCATGACAAGGTTTGGGCAGGTCCATATACCGTATTTACTCGAATCTAATGCGCACCTTTTTATGCAACATTTTGTCTCCAAAATTTGAGTGTGCATTAGAATCAATGGTGCATTAGATTTGCGTATATGTTTTATGTTTTAAACCCCCCCCCAAAAAAAAATGTCAATTAACAAAAAGGAAAGTACGATGCAATAAAGATAAAATGCGCATGCGTACTACCCTCGAAATGAAAATTCCATCATATTGTTGTGTATTAGTGTCATTTATAATAAAACTATCGTAAGTTGGTAGCATAAACTAATTGTTATTAAAAAAATACTTTGTGTACAAATGTGCATTACATTCGCCGGCGAAATGTTTTTTTGGCTTCAAGGTGCCAAAATTTGAAGTGTGCATTAGATTTCATGGTGCATTAGATTCGCATAAATACGGTAATAACATTGAATTGGCCGTTAGGAAGTTCAGTAAACGTCCACCATGGACAAGGTTGGCGCCTACCGCTGGCACCTTACCCAGTTTTTTTGGTAGTGATAGCAGAGCTCTTTCCTTCTGTTTATGTCCTGTCCTATCAGTTGAACAGCATGATGTATTTTAAAAGTTATCATACACTTACAGTCAATGGTTTTTCAAACCAAGAATCCACAAATGCTTGCAGCGATTGATAGAGACCCTCTATTTGGTTTTTAAATTCAATGTAGTCCTTATCAAACTAAAGTGAAAGACAGATTGCAAAGAAACAGGTTAAAAAAAGAGCAGATATGAGCAAATAAACATTACGGGGTATTGATCAGAAAAACAGGTCAAAGATATTTGTCTCAGGCTTTGCTAAACCAGACAAATTATTGTTTATTTTGGTTTAGCACTTCAGAAAAAAACTCTTTGTCTAGATGATTTTAAGAAATTATACTGTTACATCTGTATCCTGAGTGCTGTATATCCTCCTTTTTTACTGTCCATTACTTTTAGAATGATCTGTCATCTTGTAGGGGGTTACCGACCAGATAATGCAGAAGTGTCCATGACTTTTGAAGTGACCACATGCTCAGAAAGGCATGTGTGTATTGCGCAGCTTTATTTTGTATTTATAGTAATGTTGAAAAAAAAGCTTGTTAGTTTGGGTTTATGACACTAAAAAATAAAAAAAATGAAAAATAAGCAGACCAAAACAGTTCAAATCAACCTTATTCAGTAAAAACAACATCGTTATAGATATAATAAGAATAGGGAGTTAAAACAGTTGGGCCACACTATACGGGTTTAAGTGAGGGTTTATATTTTCAGATTTACTAAATGGATATTTTATAGAGGGTCTACTCAATAAAGAGAGAATTGCAGGGAATTGAGACGGGGATTTCAAACTTAAGGCCAAACTAGCTGAGTTGGAAAATTTCTCCCATTCTGGTGCATTGGAGAATTGTTCCAACTCTGTTACTTTGGCCTAGAGTTTGAAATTCCCAACTCACTTCCCTGCAATTGCCCGCAATTCTCTCTGTATTGATTAGAGCGTTAGATTTCTATACATAATAAGCATGCAAATGTTTTTGTAAATCACTCTGTAAGATAATATTTATATGAAGAATAAGCAGTACTATTATAAAGTACTGCAGACATCAGACAACACAAAACAATCACATTGTGCATTTCATTATTCAAAATTGAATCAGTTACCGTTTAATGTTCAACGTTAGATTAATTATTTTCTACTAACAAATAGTTTAACACTTTATGTTCAGTGGTTTTACTCAAATCTGAAAAGCAAAAAGAGTTTATCCCTCCAATTCACATATTTTACAATGATCAAAGTTTATAGTAACTACCTAGAAATTGTTCACATTCACACAGCACTAATTTCCATTATTTGACAGAATCATCATTAAAATCTACAATATAACGCAAGTTTGACTTAATGCATGTGTGCAGGTATGTTTGTTTATTCATTTGCCTGTATTATTAGGTGAACATTGGCTGATGTACTCTGTAATTACTGATGTGGAATCAGTTGGTTTTGATTACATGGCTTCTAAAGGCAAAGTCAGTTTGAATAATATATAGAGCAGGTTCTGCCAAAATGGCTGCACTCCTACTAAGGCCATTGTCAACAATGGGCACCTCAGACTGATCTCTTGGCATATACTTTTCTGACACTTTTTTTTA
This sequence comes from Pelodytes ibericus, assembly GCA_036172795.1. NCBI lineage: Eukaryota > Metazoa > Chordata > Amphibia > Anura > Pelodytidae > Pelodytes > Pelodytes ibericus. The sequence goes on from CM069859.1 coordinate 123,114,396, forward strand.
TTGTATTTGTGTTTTGTGCTCACCAAAAACACATTCCAAGAGCAACATTACCACATGCATGGCAAAAAACATTACCAGTGCCACCTTTGTGCCCATGACAGCTTCCCAGAGCCACCTTTGTGCCCAAGACTGTCTCCCTGATTTAAGTGCAGAATTGTTAAGAAACGGTTCTTTTCTCTAACTGTCAAGAAGAATATCTTTGTATAAACCTATTTTGGTTAATAAATGATACATGATTCTTCTCAACAGAAAACAAGTCCTTTTAGTTGACCTACCATGCCAAACTAGTATCGGTCACATGACAAAATATTTCCTTCTATGGCTATAAGAGACTGACTAGCTTCATGAGGGCCATCTTTTCAGTAGCAATGGCTGTCAATATTTTGAGTGTTCTTTTGATAACCATGGATGATTGTACACATACTGTATATATAGTTTCACTTACTTCTTGCTTGCGGTGGTCCAAAACATCATAGGTCTTTGCCTTGGTGTTGGTAACGATTGTTTGATAACGGATGCTAATCTTTTCAATTCCTTCAGTTCTAATGTTCTGAAGATCAGTGAGACTTTCCAGAATATTGTTCATATCTGATATCTTCTCAAGACGCTTACAAAAAGTGTCAAGTTTCCCAAATATATAATTCTCACTGAAAGTACAGTTAGATAAAACTAGAAGTTATGGGCACATTAAAAAGCAATATTGTAGAATCTGGATTTTAATAGCTTTAGTCGTTCTTGAAATTAGATTATTGAAATACCATTTATTTTCTACATGTCAGTGATGATAGGATATATTAGTCACCTTTAATGTATTTAATTGAATGATATTTCACTACTGAATAGAATTATAGGGGAAAGGAATAGGACAAACCCTGACAAATCCTTTATTGTGCTTTTTGGCAAGTTTGGAAGGGATTCCTTAAATTAAAAAAAAAAAATCACTTAAAATAGTAACTTAGTAACTGACTAGAGGGGTAATGGGATATCTAGCAGATGTATCAGGAAAATTATATTATATTTTAAAATGGAAATCATGGAGTGGAAAATTTATAAAGATTAGATCCACGGAAAAAAACACTGCTGCAACCTCACAGAAGCAACAAACTAAGCCACAAATCAAGTTGGTACTTCTTCAGATATTGAGATTTCAGTCAAGAGGTATGTTCCTGAACTTCCCAGAAAGAGTCAAGCAGTGGCCATCTGTTTTAATGGAGATCTGACCCAGGCAGAGTAGTCAGTATTTTATTTAATAGCTTAATGTTTAATATGATCATTCAATACGCTTAGAGATCTTTCTCATACATATGAAAGTTCTTCATGTTGCTAAATTTCAAATCCCTATCTTTCCAACTGTAATGAAGAACTGTTCATCTAGAAACAGGAGGATTCTGAAAGTGTTGCCACTGTAGAGTATAGTTATTATTATTATTATTATTATTATTGTGCTAACCACATAAAGATGCTATGGACAAAAAGAGGCAGCTCTATGAGTTTTCCCTTATTGAGTGAGATCAGTCCCATACATTCAGTGACATGAGATAAATAAAACATTTAAAAGAAACTAAATCTGGTATTGAAAATAAACCATGTGAAACTACCAGCAAACAAGCCATCAAGAATTCTAGGCTGATAACATAGTAGCGTATAGAAAAAAAAAAACAGTGAGAGTGCTTCAGAGGGCTGCGTTTGTGTGTAGTATCGCAAATATTATAATTACACCAATTTTAGCATTTTGTTTATTTGCACAAATCACTTTGTTTTTTGCACTTAACATAGTAGCACTGGCCCTTTATTTGATTGCTCATTATGCCCGCCTCAAGCAGCTAGAGGGACAGAATAGGGTACCCAATGGTGGTAATGTTCGAGGCGTAAAAGGTGTGTTATTTCCCCGCCTCTGTTGGTGTGCACTCCTAGTAGTCAAAGCACTGGGTGCCACATGTCATCCCAACAACATGACTCAGGGGAAATGGCACGCAGTAGGGAGAGTGGTGTGTGCAAATACCATGCCACTGTACCAGCCGGGATAACTGATGCTCCCTCAACAACCAAAGGGGAAGGGGCTAAATATATTCCATAACAGTTCTAGTGCCAAAGGTTAGCTATCAATCTTCTGGAAAACATTTGTTATGATGCTCAGTTAGCAGATGGTTGAGACAATAGTCCACAACAACCTGCGGATGGATCAGCATCATAAGATTCCTTTTGTTTTAATTATTAAAGTGAGGCTAGTGGAGATGGGGGGGGGGGGGGGGGGGGCTGTGACAAAAGGGACTGTTGAAGGTGAGAGAACTAGTCAAGTGTAGGGGTCCCAGGGAATACAAATTACTTCTTGGGCCTGACTACCAGATATTTCAAACTACTAACCACTTTATCACATCACAGTACTTCCATGTTAGCTCTTTTTTGGATTACATTGCAGTGCGGTTACCTAAATTCAAATTGTCTTTCATTTGGTGTTTCTTTCAGTTTTTCTTTTACCCTGTGGAAAGAGGCTTGGTATTGTTCATTCAGAAAGACACATTCTTGGATCCGCTTCAGCAGTTCTTGCCTATAAAAAAAGAATCCATCCCAAAGGAGTGAGCTTTTATAGGTTATCAAAATCGTGATAGAAAGCTGAGTTATTGTTATCAATGTATTTCTCAGACCTTGTACAATGGCAATATATGACATATTACTAAATGGTTGAAGCTTAGTCTTACTAAAATAAAGGGTGAAAATGGCCCTACAGGTACAGGTTACAGTGTGGAAGTAGTAAAATCTTCTAAAGTTTTTCTTTCTTTAAGAAGTATGATTCACTGAAAATAAATCTCTAGAGCTTCGAGAAAGTCCTTTGTTTACTATTCTACACCAGAGCTAAGATAGAAGAGGAGAAAGAAGGGAAGTACATCATCTACTCATCTGTTCCTTTCAGTGTCTTTTTGTCAGAGTGCATTAATAAAGCAGGTTAAAGAGTACAAAAAAATATATTGTGTCTTGCAGTACAAAACCACATATAAAAATCCCACTAGGGAGGATATCTTAAAGCAGCGCATTGCAATGTTGCTTGCATGCCACCTGGATTGGTGTGTGATTTGTCCAGGAGGGGATTGGGTAATGCAAGTATTGTTTTGGCATGTGTATATTCAATATCCTTTATCGCTGATGATACCTTGTCACTGATAACAGCTTGCCACAAAAGCCAAGAGAGCTCAATAGAGGCATAAAACTTTGATGACAATTGGAAGGGGATGTGATCGCAGGTTTCGAACCCTTGGTTGAAAGTTTAAAATGTAGTAAGATAAATGATTTATAAAAGGAAAGATGTGGCTAAATAATCAGAGTAAAATTATTTCTGAAAATCAAATTTTCTTTATGTTTTAGTTAATGAACTGTTCCAAAAAGTCGATTTTAATGCATGTATATTTCAGATGGAAAAAAGTAATCAGTCTGTCATTCTCATCACATTAAAAGAACACAGGAGTGCAATCTGCAATTAAGACGACAAAAGGCTTTTAAAATAGTATCAATTATTCCTCTACTATAACATACCTCTCAAGATCCCAGACTTTCACAACCCCTTGATTCAGATAACTTTTGCATGTGCTGACAATCTGATTGGTGACTTTGAGGAAAAGCGATGTCATGTGTTCTGATGTATTGTAGTATTGTGACGTGCTGTAGATCATTCGAATGCTGTTCATTAAACTTGGAATGTGTTCTACCATTGTTGCCTAGGAAGATGAAATGGCTAACATATTTAGTATACATTTTAAAATATAAATCAAAATTTTTCTACATCACTACTGTCTTCTTGTTGTTAACCTAAACAGATAGGTTCATGAAGGAGCCGGGCGGGTGTGAAAGAGCTGCCATATTGGTTTTGGGACCAGATGTATGTCCGATAGTATTTGTCCGATCAGATGCTGTACTACCTTAACTCCACACGCTGTCTGTATTTGAAGGCTTCCTGTGCACATTACAAGTACAGGTATTATTTACAACACTTCCATTGTTACTTTTAAATGCTGGAGAGCTGAGTGGGAGTACCAGTTAAAGCTGCAAATATGCTTATGAATAAAATAAACATACTGATAAAGGAATGTAGAATGTTTCCAAATTGGAGTGTTTGTTTAAATCTATGCCAAAGATATCACATAGCAGCTGCTATACAATAGCAAACTATTGTATGAACTTATTTTTCACAATTTATAACATATATAATATATATAACATTGTCATTAAGTCTTTCTACTTACAGGTGAGGCTTTTCCAAGAGGACCAAAAAATCTGTCCAAAGTGTACAAATATTTCACATTATCTTTTGCTTCATTGGCAGCATTGGTAACATTACAATCCTGTACAAAAAAAAAAAAGAAACAATACTATTAGTACAGGTTAAGTATCCCTTATCCAAAATGCTTGGGACCAGAAGTATTTTGGATAATGGGTCATTTTGGATAACGGATTATTTTCACCAATACTATATATTAAAGCCTCTCAGCACTCATGAAATAAAGTAGTATCAATGAAAATACTGTATAGAACAAATAAATAATTTTTACTGTGATGTGAGACATTGTTGGGAACCTGCCGTTAGTGCGTCAGGACTGCACATGTGCCACTGTATTACCCTTAGTGGGCGTGGGGGAGTCTGAGCTTACATGGAAAGGCTATATGATAGCTTAAGGGGGCCAGACACTGAATAAACTGTTGTGCGTTTGCATTCGTACAGGTGTGTATGGAATTTGCAACTTGTGGCAAAATCCTAAAATAAATTTGGGATAACGGATCATTTGGGATAACAGATCATTTTGGTAACGGATCATTTTGGATAACGGATTTCTGCATAAAGGATACTGAAACTGTATAGTATTTGTAAGCCGATTTCATAATTTGAAATTATTGGTGATCCTAATGCTATTACAATAATGAAAACTATAACTGGCTGTTCAATGTGTCTAGTTATTATAAGTATAATACTATCTGACATGGCAATGCTAAAACAGGCCATTATATCCGACAGAATGAGCTTGCCATCCCGATTTGCCGTGGACAAGAATTGGAAAGAATGAGATAATTAGGCCAACTAGTGATTCAATTCATCGAGCCATCAAACTATCTTATCATACATAAAAGGTGTTATTTTTATACCAGTTCTTTCCATTGCTTTAATATCCTGGATTTTGCAGCTTGTAAGATGCTTAGAACTTTCTTCACTCTAGGACTTTTTAGCTCATCTAAAAGACTTGAAGACAAAAAAAAAGAATTGTGTTAATAACAAATTTCAGGTGTGCAATAGGTAAATATCCATTCAGCTACAGGTAACCAGTCTGAATAGTTAGTGTGATGCATTTTGCTGGCCTTGAATAGAATGTCAGTACTCTATATGATGACTTAGTAACAGATTGTTACAAGGGATAAAGAATAATGCTGGATATGGACCCACGATGAGGTGTTGATAGTTTGCCAGATACGTGAGAACCTCTGAACCTGGACCAAACACCAAAACTGAGGTATAATCCCTGACAGTCAAGTACCAAAAGATTGAGCCCAAAATACAACTAGACTGCCAGGGACTTGTGGGGCACCGTCCAGAACCCGAATACAAGAAAACCACTAACAGCAAAACTGTAGCTTGAATGTAAGCTTGACTGAAAGCAGGGGAGGGCTGGCAACTTGTGGCTGGAGCAAAAAAAAACAAATTTCTATCAGAGATAGAAACAGGCAACACATTTATGCTGTAATTAATAGGCATACAAGATTGGATAGAAATATATGCACTTGGGCAAAGAGATGTGAAAATGGTACAGCCCTAGTCCATGGAGTCACGTTAGAGGGCAACCAAGGGGGCAATTGTCCTTCTGCCCTCCTTGCCAGCCCTCCCCTGACAGATAAGGAAGGTCAACTAACACACACAGACAGGAATTTGGAAGACAGGAGCAGTTCATATCTTGCCAGGATGTTGGGTGTGGATCTAGTGGATCTCTTCAACCCAGAAGTAGAACTCTCTCCAAGTGATGTGTAAATTGTTGGAGTGATGTAAATATATGGTAATGTTATGCTGACAATGTCATGCGTCAATGCTGAGAATACCTTTTATACAAAAATATACCAAAAACATTTGTATGATGTATACACAACATGCCCAGAAGTAATAATGTCTAATTTTTACACAATAAAAAGTGTTTAAGGACTAATTATAACATTTAGTCATGTGACGTACAGAGAGGGCATTGGTAGGTTGAGCAGCTATGGTGCCATGGCAGCAGAAAAAAAACATCTTCTACTATAACTTTTTGTTACTAATAATAATATTAAATTAATAATAAAACCTGTTAAAAGATGACATCCGGGACTTCCAGTGTTCTAGCTCAGCAAAGGGGCCAATGTCATCGGCTTCTTTCCTCATCTGTTCACTTTCAGCTAGAACCTGTTCGATCTGTTTAATCCATATGGACAGCATTCGCTCTAGTTTCTCAACAGTTTCACCATTGCTTCCTAAAAAAATAATATGTTATAATTTGTAATTATCTATTGTGATTATTTAAAGGCACACTAAACTTTTTTTTTTTTTAACTTGGACTTCTAACTTCCAACATACAAGCAACAGTGAAAATTGTAGTGCCGCTAGTATTGGGATAAACTTGCATGTACTTTTAATAGTACAGGTAAAGCCAGATATAATGTTATGTGCCATAACATGGTTCCAATTATAATGCGGTGCTCTGATAGTTCCCACAGAGTCATCATGGCACCAGATCTTGATATAACATCCGCAAAAATTAATGGCAGAGCCAAGACTAAACCCACATACATCGGGTTTACTTGGTAGAGCCAGCACTATTTTTTAACCTTTGCTTATTCTAAGAAAGGCCAGACTATAATTTGGTATAAAGTGTTGGTTTGAACAATAGGGCTTGCAGCATGTGCAATGCTCTCCTTTAAAGGGAACCAAGATAGGCTCTCTGTCCAGTATCTTAGCAACAATTTGTCATATTGGCCTTGTGGGGACACCATACATTGTTTCAGCACCAGGCCCCTTAACGGTCTAGTTCTGCTATTGGCAGATACATTTCCATGATTCAGTGTGTATACTAAAATATTTTATATATATATATATATATATATATATATATATATATATATATATATATATATATATATATACATATACATAGCAGCTGTCTGTTGCACCTTTTTAACAGAGATTAAAGGTTTGTCCCCTAGTACTGGTAGCAACATTAATAAACAAAGATGTAAAAAAAAAAAAAAAGAAGCTTCATCAACAGCACGAAAAGGTTTAGTCTCATGGAAACATGAAACAAGCAGATTTCATTAGCCGAGCTTACCCCACACCCACCAAAGCATTCAGACATGAAATGTCTTTATTATCAGCAGTTTCTATTAAACTATTAGAGGAGTCTTATGGTACTTTAAAGCTTAATAAGAAGTCAGTCTGGAAGCTTGTTGCCAAATGTCATGTTGGATAGTGAGTTACTACGCTTACCTTATAAACATACTGTTGTAATGCTCAGACTATACCATAAGGTTCTAGCTATACAAAATGTACATTCCATCTCAAGTGCATGCGTTGGCCAACTAGACATATGCCAATATTGGCCACATATAAATACTGTATGGACAAAAGTATTGGGACACATTACACAAACTGAACATTACACCAACAAAGACTTATGACATTGCTTTAAATACAAATACATAGACATTAATATGTAGTTTGACCCCCCCCCCCCCCCCCCCCCCCTTTGCAACTTTCTATATCAGAATTGTTATGGGGGAAATTTTGAGCATTTGTAAGGACAGGCACTGATGATGGAGAAAAAGGCCTGGTTGGCATCCACCAAACCCAGATTTGTCAGTGGTGGCGTGTTTTACACTACTCAGTCCAGTGCTAGTCATTATATTTGGTGCTGTGATGCTTGCATGCAGCTGCTTGGCCATGGAAACCCATTACATTAATGCAACGCTTGGAACTCTTCAGCTATGAAATCAGCAGAGCATTGGTGACTTTTACACATCATGAGCCTCAGCCCTCGGTGACCCCGCTCTGTGAATTTATGTGGTCTTCCGCTTCATGGCTGCTGTTCCTAAATGCTTCCATTTTCCAATAATACCATTTACAGTTGACCATGGAATATATAACCGGGAAGACATTGAACAAACTGACTTATTGCAAAGGAAAAATCCTATCATAGCACCACGCTTGAATTCACTGTTTGTAAAAGCAGACTCCATGGCTAGGTACTTGATGTTACACCTGTTGCAATGGGTCTGATTGAAAAGTCTGTATTAAATAATTAAGTGGTGTGTCCCAATACCTTTGTGCATACAGTATATTTGCTAATAAATGGAAGGAAAATGAATTTGTGCTTCTGTTCCCTTTGTATTTGTTACCCTAATTTGTTTAGATATTACTTCAGATAATACTAACCTGCTATTATAAAATCTGAGGGGTCATTCAAGTTTTCAACGAAATTGCCGACATCCACTCTTTTAAGTTCAATTTTTCCTTCTAAATTGTTTCTTGCAGATGATAAAGTTGCAACAAATCTATCCAGGGAGTCTAAAAAATCTTGTATTTGTTGGTTCTGCAGACCTTCCTTCACAGCTCCCCAGTTCTAAATATTGAGAAGAAAATATAATTAACAAAAGTTACTTAAAGAGGCACTAAACATTTTTTTCACTTGTGCTTCTAATATAGAAGCACAAGTGAAAAGTTAGTTGTCCCTAGTATGAGGATGAACTGGCGTGTACTTTTGATAGGTTCTTTGAAATGTGTGATATAAACTAGGTTAGAGGCTTTTGGTTTACCTCCTCATACCTGACCTAAAGATATCGCAATCTTGTTTAAAAGGATCAATAGACATTCCTTCTTACCACCCGTCTCTGCTGACTATAACTAATAGTCTCCGAGCTAAAAAGATAGCCATGATCCAATTATTGGTGGGCAGTTGATCAATGATAATGCTACTGCCGCTGACAGCTTAAAAAAGGAGAATTCAAAAAGAAAAAAAAAAACAAGTTAACATCCTTTAGTAAACCTCTACCCCACAGCAGTGACTCACCTCTTGACATTTAAGTGACGGAACCACAACTTGAGCCAGTAAAATTTCTAGGCCCTGAAGAATGTTGCCATTGGCACACTCAAACATACTGAAATTAACCTCCTGAAACAGACAAAGTTAAAAGAGCTCATGTTACAAATGAAATGGCAACACGGAAATAATATAAGCACATTAAGGGCCAACGGTTTATTTATTGAATGAGTGGATTATATCAGTGTTCCAATCTTCAAGGTGATACACAACAAAAGATAATGTGCATAGAGTCCAAGTGTACAGTATTAACAATGAGATTGGCTATTATGTATTCTTTATCCCTCCAACATTGAAGTATTTGGTTTCTAATGCTGCAAAAATAATGGAGTAATTGACAGGAAAGAGATTAGTGTATGAATAAAAAGAAACATGAAACAATCAAATAATGGAACACTATGTGTCAAAGAAAAGAAATAAAAACTTTACGAAAACATAACAGAGGCATGTGTATTTCGTAATATTTTCAAAGTCAGGGACATTTGTTTTTATTTCTAGTATTGGTGATGAGAGAGTTTGTGTGGTCCCTATACTGGCTAAAAAAAACTATGAGCTATGTTGGATTACATTATTAGATTACTAACTGTATAGTAACAATATTAATAGCATAGTAGTTTAATAGGAAAGATATTCTAAAAGTTTGCTGTTATTTTAGTATATCCTGGAGATGGTATCATTGGCCAACATCCATAAACTTAATGGCTCTCGCTTTATTGACCTCAGTAGGATGCATAGTTGAGTTATGCCTGATTGAAAGTGAACCAGCAAACCTGGGAATTAAATGGGCTCTACGGTTGCACTAACCAGCTGCATTATTGCACCTCTCCATCTTCCCTCATAGAGAAACATGTTCTTTATGCACACTATTATTTAAAAAAAAAAAACCTTTCCTATAGAGATTTTTAAAAAAGAGGTTCCAGTAGCCAGTTACGGTGAGAATCCCCTTATGTATCTTCTCTATTTCTTCTCTATGAATGAATATCCCAAAGAGGTCCCAGTAGTCAGTTATGGTGAGAATCTTCTTATGTATCTTCTCTATGAATGAATTTCCCATATTCACCTTATATTTATTAAATCCATAGATATATATTTTTTCTACTGAAATATTGGCTTTATCTCTGCTGCCATGCGTTCTCTTTACCCTCATTTTATTCAGCTTTTACTTTTCTCCATAACCACTAACACATATAAATAGGGAACACAATGTAATGTCAATGTGAAACACTTACCTGGGAAATATTGGACGTACTGATTGCCTTATCTATTGTCCTCAAGAAAAAAAGACACGTTCCTCTCAGCCCCTAAATAAAAGCATAACACAAATAAATGAGAGGAGGTAGATTTGAAACAATATTTAACCTCTTAAAGAAAGTGACAGTCGTGACCACCTCTGTTGATATCCCTTGAAAATAAGGGTCTCTCTGCAGAAAGAGACAGGTGCCGACAGGACAGGGCTGCCGAATCCATGGAAAATATGTAATCTGCTGGTCAGAGGATAAACTGGTGTGTACTATCATTAGGTCACCTAATTATTAGGTGCCCTCTGTTGTTTCCCTTTGGGGCACAGCCGAGAGTAAACCTGGAAAGATACGTGCCAGGTTTACTTTGGGGAAGTAAACCTGTTTTTTTTTTTCAATTTATATTTTATTTATAAAACATGTATCATCATGTTTATTTGGTGCGTAGATATAACATGAATCTTGTCAGCATAAATGACACCGATTACCTTGGCAAATAACAATATAAGACAATTACATTAGTTATAAAAGAAGATAATTCCTATCTAATGTGCATATGGGACACGATTTGTTAACCCTTGATTTCTCGATTTGTATTGTCTTTTTTTGCCAGAGCTCTAAAATTGTATTCTTGTGAAATATGATCATGTTTTATCTATTATTATAACAATAACACCTTTGCTTTATAGCCAAGTCTATCAGTTGGTTGGAACATATAGGTCACATACCTCTGTGGAACCCATAGTAATAAACAACTTCTTCTGTACAGCTGAAAAGGAAGTGTTTAAGTTTGCCCCATCTGACCACATGGAAATGTTTGTCTTATTTGGCTGTGAAGACAGAAGTGTAAGATTTGTGACAACTGAATAGTAAATATACTTAGCCCTTTCATATGAAAATAATTTCAAATCATTACCTGAGCAACTTCCTGGTAAAAGAAGATTAACTTTTTCGACCCATTTGGAGCAAAGAAGTCTGCTATTAAGCTAAACTGTAAGGAATCAAGAATAAAAGTACAATAAATAAACATGGCATATTTCATAGAGCGTAAAAGATGAATAAAAACCCTAACTGAACACATGAAAGTGAGATTATATCTTAAAGTTAACCATTTTCTGATTCTGACTCTGAATATCGAACTGGATTTTAGATTATTTAAAGACATATCAATATCCCCATAACAGATGCATTCTTCTATACTATAGGAGATTTATATATATATATACTTTGCTGGTTACTGTTGGTTTAGCACCACCAGGTGTCTCTGTTGTTGCAGGTTTTTACAATTGTACCTTGTCGTCAGAAATAAGGAATTCCTCCACTTCATTTTCACCAATGCCAATCCCATCAGCCAGTTTGGAGATTAAATATTTATGCCTAGAATCAAGTTGTGCTCTCCTTTCATCCTTTGTGACTTTGGCCAGCTTGGCCATTTCCTTTCGTGCTTCATTGGAAAGCAGAACGTTCTTTTTCCCTGCAGGCTTAAAAATAATTATCATAAAACATTGATCTTGATCAACTGAAGAATAGATTCAGAGCACTTACCAACTGAGTTATCTCACTGGCTACAACAACATGGGTCATTTTAAATATCAGCACTGTTTGTTGGCATCATGATTATTGTATAAAGACAGTGATTTTTCTTTAATTACATTTAAGAATAGGGAGTTGATTAATGACCACAAAATTGGCACCAGATGTTTCAAACTAAGCGTAACTTACTGGAATTGTGGTAGTAGGAGAGGACACAATATTAGCTGAACCTGGCACTAAACTCTGTCGCTTTACTGCTCCCCGACGTCTCTGACCCTTGACTTCTGATTCTGTGACAAAAGAGAAAAGGGATAAAAAGTGACATTTTTGTCCAAATGCAATGCATGACACAGTTTTTTTGTGTTTTTGGAATCAACAGTAAATTTGGTTATCAGCAAATCATAATTTCCCAATCCTAAAGTGTTACCCTAACACCATAGTATGGTCATATAGTTAATTGTTAATGCTACTTAATATTACTGCCATTATCAGCCAATAATATTTACTCTTACCCATGTTTGTATGAAAAAGGGGTGATGGACACAGTCGCTGTATTCATTGTTCATTTATGTGATGTTTCAGGCGCATCCAGACGGCAACTCCGCTGCTAACAAAGGACGTGCCTGGCACGTCCTGCAGTGGAATGAACGGTTTTTGTGATCAACGATAGCGAAAAGTGATCTGGCAGTGCTGCTCTATTGCCTTGATGTCGAGGCATTAGGCAGCACTGAAATTTTGCTTTGTGGCACCGACGATCACTCCAAGGAGAAAAAAAATAAGATTTAATTAGATAAAATCTAGGGTTATGGTTAGAAGAATGGTTAGGGTTACAATTAAATTAGGGTAAGCATAAGGGATAGGGCTACAATTAAATTAGGGTAAGCATAAGGGATAGGGCTACAATTAAATTAAAATAAGAATAAATAAAGGGTTAGGTTTAGGGTTAAATTTAGGGTTTGGGTTGGGGTCAAAAGGTGAAAATGGCTATAAAACAAAAAACACTAATTTTGGCTATTGCCCTAAAACTCGCAAAAAAACAACAGAAGAAAATGGAAATCGTATTTCTAAACTCGTGACAAAATTTAGAAACTATTTAGATGGGGTCGTTTTTACCAATTGTATTTGGGTAAATTATTTTTTAGGTCAAAATTAGAAAAAGTGTTTGTTTTTTTCATTATATTTTATTATTTTTTGTAGTAAATTATAATATATGATGAACATAATGGTTTCTAATAAAAGCTCTTCTTACGGGGATAAAAATTATATATGATTTGTGTGGGTACAATATGTGAGAAAGAAGAAAATTACAGCTAAACACAAGCACCCCAGAAATGTCAAAACAGCTCTTGTCACCAAGGGAAAGACAAGGTCAAAAGGTCATGTCACTAAGGGGTTAAATGGTGGTAGACAACCTCCATCAATATTGTTTCTGGGAGAGGTGCATTGGCAGCTCCCTGAAGATGGCTTTAGTGAAGGTTGTCTAACACCTTTAAAGAACATTTCAGTGCTTATTTTTTCCCTACCTGTAACTACAAGGGTTGCCACTTGGCCTGTATGGCATTTTTTTTTTTGAAGAAAAAGTTACCCTAGTAACTACTTCTGTAGGACAGTCAGCCAGTCCATTAAACGGGTCATGGAGAATAGCGGTTTGATTGTATTAACATTTGCAGTCCTCATGAATCTCCATCTAAAAAGGGATGCCCATCCCAGCCCTAATGACTTGGGTGGTGTATCCAAAGGGAAACATGACTAAAAGTATGTTTTACAAATAGATCCAATGTTTGAAAAGCATGTTGCCATGGCAATGCAATGTTTTGGAGGCAAAATACATACAATACAATCATTTTTCATGTAGGTGAATATTGCATTGACAATCACTGTACCGCCTTCAGTTGCCTAGGAATAAATAAAATTTTCCTGAAAATTCATTTTGGCATCCGTTTACACCATGAAAGGTTAGAACTGTTTTACATTTTTACTAATTTAATTAATTAATTATCTTTGACAATAAGTATCGTTCTCTCTCTCTCTCGATTTGTAAGCAGGTACAGAAATCGTTATTACACAATAAAGTTACACCAAACAGAGATTACTAAGGGCGTTTAGTCATGAAAGTTGGAACTGCAGTTAATTGCATGGAATTGAGAAGGGAATTGTAAAATTAAGGCCAAAATAGCAGAATTTGAAGTATAGCTTTTTTTTTTCTTCATGTTTGATTCTTTTATTATTCTTTTTTACATATATAGAAAAAAAACAGACAGAAGAAAAGACAATTTATACAGCTAGACAAACATTTGACGACATTCAGTCTCGGTACAACTCATTTGGGAGAAGGGGGGGAGGGGTAGGTACATGGGACGGTGTGTGTTTCTTGAGAGATTCAGTGGTTGTTTTCCAGTATGGTTTTCCATTTATTCCAGGAGTCTAACATCAAACTGTTGTGCATGGATTGTTTCAGGATCCCAATTTCCATCTTTATGTGGTATAATGTTTGGTTTTTGATGTTTTCCCAGATTGGGATCTTGTTAGATTTCCAGGCTGCTGCTATTATGGATATGGCTGCGACTAGTATATGTGAGATGAAGGCGTATGTTTGCTTGTTTGTTTGTGGCCAATCCATGTGGAGTAATAGGAATTTTGGTTCCGCTTTTAACTTGCATCCCGTCAGGGTTTGAATTTTTCCAGTTAATTCGTGCCAAAATTTGTGGATTTGGGGGCATGTCCACCAGATATGGGTATAATCTGCGAGGGCGGACCCACATCTCCAGCATTCTGGGGAAATTGAACTATACATCTTAGATATTTTTAAGGGATCATAATGCCATCTGTTTAAAACTTTGTAGTAAGCCTTTCTCAAGTTCAGACAATGGATCACGGCACTAGTATCTTTACAGGCTCTATTCCATTCTTCTCGATCTATCTTTATATTCAGGTCATCTTGCCACGCTTTTTGGGCAGCCGGGAGATATATTTTCTTGACCATTCTTGAGAGTTGGTTACATTTGTATATTAATCGGTTTGGGGATGCTGCATTCTTTATCTTTGTAAACAATTCTAGTTCTTTTGTAATAACTTTTAATCTATATTTTGAGAGAAAATAACTTACTCTAATATAGGAGAACTGTTCCTCATTTGGGAGCTTAAATTCAGTTTGGATCTGTTGGAACGTTTTAATTGTTTTATTATTTATAATATTTCCTATACTCTTAATTCCATTTCTTATCCAGTTATGAAGGTCCAAGTCTTCTATATTATATTGGAGTACTTCTAGAGTTTGAAGTATAGCTTAATTGGAGAATTTTTCCAACTCAGCTTCTTTTGCCTTAAGTTTGCAGTTCCCTGCAATTACCTCTTTCATAAATAAAACTGTAAATATCAAGAAACCATCGTTCATTTGTTCTAAATTCATTGCTGTTCTATGCCAAAACATATGGACAAAACCACAATTCTAATACAAAAAAAGTTTTTTTTCTAAATGTCCACACATACATCCCTTTAATAAGTTTGTCATGTACCTCACTAGAAAGAGGTACTATTTTTATATTATTACACAGAAAAATGTACTTATTATTATTATTATTATTATTATATTACAAGCATATACAGAAAGTAAAGCACTACAGAAAATGTATACCAGAAGAATTGAAATTCTTGCTTGGCTTTTTTCTTTAACTGTGTATGTAATAGTCAATACTTTAAACACTTTGAATACTAAAGATTGTCCTTAGGTAGAATTAATATTTTCCTTAAAGACAATTAATAAGTTAATCCCACTGGAACCAGTGTGAGGAATTAATTGATTTTCCTCCATGAGCGTATTAATTTTACATTTTTATATCACCTCATGGTCTGTGGCTAGTAAAAAAAAATATCCATTTTGGCAATCTTATGTGTGAAATGGATGGTCAGGAACTGAAAAGTATACATATCCTTCTAAAAAGAGCACATGTATTGAACATAAGAGAATACTGATCATTCCCTTTAATGGTTATCTAGGTCAGCGACACTTTGAATTCAGCCTCTGAATGAGGGATTTCTGGTTGATATTGTGCATAATTTTAGTTGTCATGGTGACCACTGACGTTTTTACATATCTTAGTCATGAGCTCTTTGTAATCAAACACCAATGCAAACCCATTGATGGGAATTCGAAGAGTACTTTAAAGAATATGTTATGAATAATTTTATGGACTGTCAAGCAGTTTTTTTTCTGTGGTGAATAACAGAGGTTTCATTTTTAATTAAAGCTTTAATATATCACAAGGAAAATGCATTGTTATTGTTCATTAATTGGGAAGACAGTTAAATGAATATATTGTGTTAGTTCAGCAGCTAAATAGATAAAGAGGAATGACTCAATATTTATTTAATATAATATTAGTGAGTTCAAATTGTGGTCACATTCTGTCATCAAATTAATAGTGACCACTGGTCATGTGACCAAGCCCATGTAAGTAAACCTTTCTTACAGGGGAATAAGCTTTACCCTTTGACATGGTAATTTGGTAATTCAATACCTTTACAAGTTAGGAAGAGACCACCACTCCCCCTATCTCTCACTTCTTTCTCTTCTTTCCTGGCTGTAGATGTGAGCAGACATGGGTTAGGTTTTATCATGGTGAAGTGTGGGTGAGATCTGATGATTTTTACTTTTTAAGGTTTAGTTGTCATTGTTGTTTAGCAGTTATTGTTGTTGTTCTTGTTATTTAGATGGTGTGTTATTATTTGTATGTTGCTGTTGTTTTGTTTCTGAATAAATGTTTGTTAACCCCTTATACAGTACCCACACAAATTATATGTTGTTTTTATCGTCATAAGAAGGGCTTTCATTAGATACCATTATGTTCATCATATCTTATAATTTACTACAAATAAAATCATAAAATATGATGAAAAAATTTAAAAACCCACTTTTTCTATCTTTGACCTAAAATATAATTTATACAAATAAAGTCATTAAAAAAGACCCCGTCTAAATAGTTTCTAAATGTTGTCCCAAGTTCAAAAATATGCATGTTTCCATATTTTTCAATATTTTTTTGCGAGTTATGGGGCAAAAACCAAAAATAGTGTTTTTTTGTTTTTTCCTATATTGACCTTTTGACCCCAACCCCAACCCAAAATTTAACCCTAACACTACATTTAACCCCAACTCTAATCCTTATTATACCCCTTAATATTTTTTAATTTTAATTTAATTTTAACCCTATCCCTTATGCAAAAAAATATTTAATTGTAACCCTATAGGCTAATATAGCTATATAACCTGTTTTTAATTAATTAAATATGTATTTTAAATATTTTCCATTGCAATGCTACTTAACTACCACTAGGGGCAGTCAAGTAGCATATTACTTTCACTTCCGAAGCTCAGACCGGCAGAGGGCTTAGCCATATTGACGGAGCAGCATGCTCCGTTAATATGGCTCCCCACGATCGCTCCGTGGGGCGATCGTGGGTGCCCCAAAATAGAAATGTCGGTGCTGGCTATTGCCTCGACATCGAGGCAATAGACCAGCACCGTTAAAGCGGTTTTCGCGATCGTTGATTGCGAAAACCGCTTGATTCACCGCAGGACGTGCCAGGCACGTCCTTTGTCGTTAAGGGAGTTTCTCCCAGGACGTGCCTGGCACGTCCTTTGTCGGCAAGCTGTTAAAGTAGACAGACCAGAGTTTTTATGTGTATGTGTCCATAATTCATACACCACACAAATGATTAACACTTTTTTCTAACTATTCATAAATGCCACTCTTGAGAAGTTTAATATCTAGGGATAAGGTTGTTTCTGATTTGTTATTGTGATTGTGGATGCCCAGATTTAAGAACAATGCCATATGTGCATGTTAACTCCCATGGCCTTCAGCCAGTCTTTCATTCATTTTATTTTTACTTCTACAACAGCCAGAAAAATCTTATATGTAATAATTAAATTATCTAGCAAGATTGTAATAGGTCTAGTGAATGTTTGCATGATTTCTAAATAAATGTACTTATTGGGCAGAGTTGATGTACTGAATGGCTCTTATCTGCCGACACTTCCTATGTTTCATTGGGGTTATTTCTAAAAAATAATTCAATTCTGGAGCCAATTTCTAAAAGTGGAGCAGTCACTGATGAATCCAAAGGAATGTTTCTGCTGGTTAGAACACTTTTATAACTTTGCCAAAGAACTGAGTTTTAGAAATAACCCCATATTTTTTTAAAGCTAGTTACTGCCCAAAATGAAGGTGCTTCTGTGACATTACTTTGATCTCACAGCTTTAGGCCTCAGGTTGATTGTAGGTACAGCCACTACCTTGTGTCTCACTCTCTGTAGCCCTGAGACGTTTACACTCTAGAGTTGCCAGTAACAAATACACCTCGTTTAAACTTCACAAGACTACTCCCTTTCTTCTATTGTTGAGCGCTGCTAGGAAAGGCAAACAAACATTGGTTGCTCAGATTACAGTGAAAGTCTCCTACATAGGTAGTCAAATAAATGACATCACACAGCCGACAGTAGCGGTCTGCATGTGATATAATTAGTTGAAAACTTGATAACCTCTAGCTTGTAAATATAAAGAATGAGACTGTCATAGACAGGTCATTGTGTGCCAATTTGTACATGTATGATCATTTCTTTGATCACGGATCTGACTGATAATATCTGATAATACATGGCTCGTAATTACTTATAACACTTGTATGTCCAATTTACTTGGGGCCTGTGAGTACAACGTGTCTCAAATGTTATCCAGGGCTTGTGAGTGCTGTAGAATAATAGGCTATAAAATAGGCTAGTGGCTACATCTATACATTTAAACATGAAACTATTTTATATGTTTGATTTTTTTATGTATGTTGCACTGAACTCTGGTGACTTGTTTTTTATAGAAATAATAAATGTGTTGTTGGGTTCTACATTGCCATAGTAACAACACTATCAAGATGGTGGCATCTAAGTGCAAAAGCTATTTGTGAATATAGACCAAACCATTTTGGTAAAACATACACCAGCATTATTTCAAAAATCTATTTTAAAAAAGGCATATCAGTTGTTTAGAGTCTATTCATTCAAAAGTGTCCAATAAAAGTCTCCAAAATGTCTGTCTTTCCAATTGAGATATTGATGCCCAATTTGTACAGCTCAAGTTATTTTTTTTAGTAAATAGGTCACAGTGTTCCCCTACCCAAAAGCATGCATTTCTATGGCAAATACATACTTTCTTCATTTGTCCTGTGAAGATTTGTCCGATTTCAAGTAAATGTTTTTCAAACCTTGTCGAAACAGAGGTTAATGTAATAGTATAAGAATAGTGAACATTGTTATATATTCACTAATATTCCTGTTTCAGTCACACATTTGTTGTTTGATGAAACATTCTGATATTTCATGAAATCATAACAATTTGTAATTTCCAAAATGACATATGTTATTGTTTGATTGTTACTAATTCGAGAGGTATTCACAATATTGTACACACAGCATCAAGGTTAGTTACGTTACCTTTATTTATGGATACTAGTGGAGGGGAGAAGGACTGTTCAGGTTCACTTTTTGGAGAGTCGATTTCAGTTTCCCCTTCTGCCATATGGGAATCTTCTCCATCCATTTCTGCTTTTCCACTTTCATCCATTGGATGATACCTAAGGTACAGAAAAACATATCACAGTATATGTCATCTGGCAGCAAAATGCTGTATTTTTGAGGACAAAGTAAACAGGAATCACCAAACCCATCTAGTGTACCAGACCTGCAAGAGCAGGCCCTTCAAATTTTCAGCAAAGGCGCACACACCCATTTTGCTTTTAAAGCCCTTTTCCATGATTTAGGCATTAAATAGATAGATCCATCAACTGACATTCTGTTCTTTCTTTTTCCCACACTTATCCCCCTTTTTTGTGGAACAATAAAGTATATAGAATATACATGCTGGTACTTAGCCTGGATAACTCACACCTCTTATTTGCATGCCAAGCAAACTGAGAAGGGGGATGGGACACTTCATCGCGGCTGCTTCCGCGCAGCTGCTTCACCACAGACTCTACAGCACAAGACAGATCGTCGCTGGAGATTTCATCGCGGGACATTTCATCGCTAAAGGTAAGTATTTTACCGATTTTAGTTGGTTTAGAATTAGGGTTTAGGGGGTTAGAATTAGGTTTAGTGTTTAGTGTAAGGGGTTAATTTTACTATTAGGGGTCGGGGGTTAGTATTAGGGTTAGTATTAGGGTTTAAGGGGTTAATTTTAGTATTAGGGGTCGGGGTTAGTATTAGGGTTAGTATTAGGGTTAGTATTAGGGTTTAGGGGGTTAACTTTAGTATTAGGGGTCGGGGGTTAGTATTAGGGTTAGTATTAGGGTTAGTATTGGGGTTTAGGGGGTTAACTTTAGTATTAGGGGTCGGGGGTTAGTATTAGGGTTAGTATTAGGGTTAGTATTGGGGTTTAGGGGGTTAACTTTAGTATTAGGGGTTAGTATTAGGGTTAGTATTGGGGTTTAGGGGGTTAACTTTAGTATTAGGGGTCGGGGGTTAGTATTAGGGTTAGTATTAGGGGCCGGGGGTTAGTATTGGGGTTAATTTTAGTGTTAGTATTGGGGTTTAGTGTTTAGTGTTACTTTTGGGGGGGAGGAATCATTTATTAGCGGGGGTTATTTTCGTTTTACTTTTACATTTGTAAGAGCTGACAGTTCAGTGCTGAACTGTCAGCTCTTACATAGCTGCAGCCGCGGTGAAACGGCCGCGTTATACTTCATTGCTGACAGTTCAGCGTTCTTACTGCCGCGCTGAACTGTCAGCGATGAAAATGCAGCGAAGAAGTGTCCTAGACCCCTGAGAAGCACTTTACTAGAAAAATGCAAAATGCTGCACTTCATATACCGTTGTAGTTTAAAATCTTCTTTTAACTGCATTTAAGTCCAAATAAATAAGGTATCTATGTACTGATGCTTCAAATGTAAGATTTGTAAAGGGCTATTTATAAAGTCCTGTTCTTGGAAAACTTCTAAAAGTGGAGCAGGCCGTGTAAAAAACAATAGGACAGGGGCATCCGAATGGGGCCTGTTTGACAGCAAAGTGCAGCCCCTCTGACTTAAAGGGACTATATCACCTAATCATTTTTTTTACTGTGCATGTAGAGGATTAAAAAATATTGAACATTATCTATACATTGTAAAAACTGTTAGGAAACTGCAAGCAAATGCCCGTTAGGAGAAATAAATGTGTTTAAATGCTTATGACATCAACTAAAAATGTTAGCAGGACCGGCCTTTGGGGTGTGAGACCTGTGTTACTGCTTAAGGCACAACACCCAGAGGGCACCAGGGCACAGAGCTGGGGAGGGTGCCAAAAGTCTCTGCATCCACACACCCTGTGCTTTTTTATATTAAAGTTGGTGCAATTTGTCACTGGTAAGTTGTTTGGGGGCAAAGATGTCACTGACAAGCTGCTTGGGTGAAAGGATAGCACATAAAAGCTGTTTGTGAACAAAGATGGCACTAACTGTTTGAGACAACGGTGGCAGTGACAAGCTGGTTGGGGACAAATTTGGCACTGACATTCTTTTTGGGGCTAAATCTGGCACTGTGAGAAGTGAGTGACATATTACTTGGTGATATCTACTACTGGAATTTTCATAAACCTCTGGTAAAAATGTCTTTAACAAATTTTTTGGAAGTTATAGACCAATTTTATTGTATTATTAAGCTATCTGTGGGTACAACCATTACAGTGAGACTGTATTTGTGAACCAGAGTTTCTATCTATTTTAGGAATCAAATATTTGGCCAAGTATGACATGGAATGGCTTAATCTGTCACAGTTAACACAATCCTCAAAAGGTTTCATTAAATGTGCATAGATGTTGACATTGTATCATATACCTGCGCATATATTGTTAAACCTTTGACACTGCCAGATTTAAAAGAATACAAGAATAAAACGTAACCAGGATTAGCAAAATAATGCTCTAGGCAGCATTTTCAGTGATGTTAATGTGAAATAACAGAATAAGCAAGTAAAGAAATGGTTGATTCCAGTCCCACCAAAAAATACTCCTGGAGACTTTCTGCAAATGAAAACAAGGACATTAGCACAACAGCCATATTTTGCACGCTCATTAATTATGGAAGTTTATCTTTTTGAAAAAAAATTGTACCATTAAATGCATCCGTATATTGATATTATGAGTACCGTTATCACTACTTTGGGGTGTTATTGTTATATTTGATCCAAATGAAAACACTTTGATGTCACATAGACATCTTGAGCTATCAAAAAAATGTTGCATTGGCCCTATTTCATGGAATGATCATGCTCCTTTGACTTTCTTTTCCCAGAAACTAAGACAAAAAATTTCAGGTTAAATGAGAGCTTACTTAATGATAAATCTATTGGAGATTGAATGAGAGCTTACTTAATGATAAATCAAAAGTAGAACAAAAAAACATCATAAATAACTTCTTCAAAGAAAATATTTCATCAAAAATGTCTGAAAGATGTGGGAAGAGGTCACCTTATTGAAATGGAAGCAATAAAAAAAAAGAGATTGTTGATGTTAAAATACAAAGACTGTCGGAACTTAATACTGAACTAGAAAAAATACACTAGAAAAGTAAAAACCCTTTTACTTCACAAGGAATAGAAATAGATAGAGCAAATCTAGTAAATTGTCAAAATAAAAGAATATACAGAAGTTATCAGGTCGTACTTAAATAAAAATTCATTAAATAAAAAAAAATTATTATTGATATATATTAAATAGTGGTTTATTTGTTTAAGTTTAATTTAGTTTAGTTATGTATTTAATTTTATATAATCTTTTATGTTTTATTTCTATAAAACATATTTAACTATTTTTAACATTACATGATTTTGTTATATTGTATGTAATGTGTTCAAAAATCTTTAATAAAAAGAAATAATGAAAAATTATTTCAACATCTCCCACCAATGATTGTTACCGACCACCTTGAGACAAATAGTAATGGGGACCAGGGGCTGGGCCTGGAACCAGGGAGGCCTCTATGGGGCTGCGGTGTTAGTATGTATCCGTCTTCCACTGAAGATGGGTAGTCTTATGGTTTTTTTTTTGTTTATCCTATGAGCAAAATCGGCATTCTAACATTAAAGGATCTTTGACTGGTCAAGCAACATTATACACTATAGTGTATCAACAATAGTTACAGACTGGCTATTTCCTTCATGAAATGTTTCCAAAAGATGAAAAACATGTTAATGATTTATTTAATAAAGAGTTCATTAATCAAGCAAGGCCTAATTAACAGTGAGATAATTAACTGATTCCAAAACATTGTCATTACATGTAGCCTTGTTAGGCTAATTCAAAAATCCTGTCTGTAAAACCTGCAATAATAATGGAATGACAAAATGGTGATAACAAGTTTCTAAACTGTGAATTGTAGTTGAAGAGAGAAGCCATGTTTTAAGTCAAATAATTTGCAGTCAATGTCAGTAGTTGAAACCCAGTATCACTAAACGTGTAATGGGTTTACTCATGACTGAGGTGTTTTTACTTAGGGTGAATTATAATCTGGGTTTCCAACCAAACAGCCTGCATGGAAGGGTTCATATGCTGTAAAACCAGCATTGTTTACATATATTGATTAAATATCTAAGCGGGGAGTCATTAAACTGCAGTTTGGTTGATTATCCCATGAATTATACATCAAATGTCAGATTTGCAAGACACACTTTTATATTTGCTATATTTTTTTTTTTTAATTAATTAAATTATATTTTAGCGCTCTAGTTACAAAACAGTGAACATTGGTAAAATGAGAAGAGAATTGCAAAAGTCAGGACCACAAGAGCTGACACTTGCTTGACAGTTCAAAACAGTTTGCTGTTTATTAAATAGACCCATCAATGTAGGGATACATTTTTATTTGGCTGTCAGACCTAGTTCTCAAAGTTTTCTAACTGTACCTCAGCACAGCATGAAAATGCCACATATTCTATCATATTACGGTACATCATTAATTTCCTATAATGCAGTGACTCCGGACCTTGCTTCTGAATCCTATCAGAACTACTATCAAACATGGGGATACCACTGATCAAAAACTATGATTTCTCATTCTAAAGTTTATTCCAGTTCCACCAAAAAGTACTCCTGGAGACTTTCTGCAAATAAAAACATGGGCAATAACATTAGCGTACATTTTGTATGATCATTAATTATGGAAGTTTACCTTTTTACGAAAAAAACATATGTACCATTAAACACATCCATATACTGATATTATGAGTACAGCTGTCACTACTTTGGGGTATTATTGTTATATTTAACACAGAACCAGTATTTTAATGCTTTTATACAAAACTATCAAATTTAGATTTAATCAATATTTAATTGGCATTAATTGAAATACGCAAACTATATTCCCTTATTTCAATTGCACTACATATTCACTAAAATACATTCAGTGTTCTGGTTTTTATTAAGAGAATTTACACATTCTGTTTAATAAAGGAGTTGGCAGGATTTTATTTACTATGAACTAACAAGAGAACAGAAAAATCAGGCATTAGTAGCTGAGTTGAGAATGTTTCCAGATCAGCTCTTTTAGACTGATTTTTACAATTCTCTTATCAGTTCACATTTTAGTGATTTGACCTCAGCATGTGTCCAAAATGGAATAAATAAACTTACCTTCAGAAATTCTGCCTGTGCTCTCTCACCTCTGTGTCACTCTGTTGTGGCTGGTGTCCCAAGTTTGATCTTCTGTGCTGTCCTTTCTCTTTAGTTTAAAACTAATGCCATAGCAACTGCTGTAATCTGATCTGGTTCTATTGTTATTAATGTCTGTGATTTCGAAAACCATAGGAAAGCTCTATGAACCTGCAGTTTGCATCAACTTACTTTACCTGTTACTGCCAGGATAGTTCTGAAATCTGTGTATTTAATAAAGTTAAAGGTGGGCTTTATCCAATACTTCCAGGGTCAGCTTTTCAGTGCCTCTCTAGTTTTTTTGGAGCTGCTCTGTTGCCATGGCACTGAGAAGAATTGTACACTGACTCAGAGGGGGTATGGCTAGTTAGCTGTATCCCAGCAATGAAGATTTTTCACCCAACTACAAATCCCCCAAGGGCAGAGAATACAATACACACCTTTTAAACAGGTTGCTAACAGACACAATGGACAAGTCTTTACTTTAAACAACATTTGTTTTTTTGTACAGGTCACATCAGATATAGGACAGTTTTTAGAGAAAATACTTAAACTATTTATTTAAATTTCTTCTGATAAGCATGAATAATAAATACATTAAGAGGCAATTACTAATATGGTATGACAATCATAGCTTAATGTTCTAACATTTTAAAGTGATATAAAAATGTTTTACATTTGCAGCATTATTATATACTTTGTGCTACATTTGTGCTACATTATTTTTAAATGAATAAAAAAGTTTCTTTCTTTCTTTTAGTCTTCTTCATTTTGGAGCATCTATTGAATTTTGTCGAAATTTCTTACATTTTGATTAACTCAGATCTTTACACACTTCTTTGCAGGAAGATTAACAAACTTAATACACTTTAAGATCACTTAGTGAGGTGTTACTGTAAACCTACTAATCACTTGTAAGCTGACTCTTTGTATTGTCATAATGATTACATTTAACTAAGGTCACATTAAGCTTCTTGTCTTTAGTGCCTGATAAGACAACGTGCTTATGATGTGTTAACTATAGTTTTCTCCCAAAACGTAGTGTTAACAGTGCTTTTAGCTTCACAAAATGCCAATGTTAGATTAGGTAAGTCAGGATCACTACACTCTTGAACGCAGACTGGTCTGATGCAGTGGCTTATTTGGGTATTGTGCTAGTCTTGGCCTGAAAAAACTCATGCACCCAAATTCCTTATTTTTCAGACTCCTTTCTCTCCAGGTAGCACCCCTTTCCTCATATGACATGTCCCCTACCGCAGATTGTCCCACATCCCTATCCACAGCACCAGGTTGACCGTACATCCCTTTTAACTGCTCCTTTTGCCCCAACAATCCATTCCGCTAAACCATATTGACTCCACATATCTTTGACCAACGCCAGATTGCTCACTGGTGATATCATGGTTAGCCTGGCTTTCTGGCATAGCATGGCATTGTGAAAGGTTGATGGTAGATGGGATTCTGCTTTTTGCCCCCTTTCAGTCTGTGGTGAATTGGAAATGGAATAGCAAAATAATAGGCTAGGGTTGGAAAATGTTTCAAGCTGTCATATCGTCCCAACAATATTACTAATGCTTAAATTCTGATATTCATTTTACAGTTGACCAGATGTTTAGTGAATAGACCCTAAAATAAACTTGCAGTAGTGTTGGTCTACAGCCTACCAATCATCTATTGCATGGAATCCTTATTACACTTTACCATTATGTTTGCATGTATTTTGGTTAGACAGTGTAAGCAATGTAAGGTTCGATGAGAAGGAAGGTGCAGAAGGAGGATACCACTGTTTGAGCTGTGAAATATGGAAGACCAGATGGATTCAGTTTTGCGAAGGGAGAGCCAGTTCCATTGCCACAGGCGAGACGATGTGTAGAATCGGGAAAGGACTGATGAATTGGGGCCCCAACTTCTTTGAGGGACATGATAACTTCAGATTTTTGGTTGAAAGCCACACCTTGTAGTGTGGGATCTACAAAAGGCAAAATGGGTGTATGTCTGTTGCATTTTCTTTATGCTATTCCATAGGGAGGTAGAGGTTTGTGTTAGAAGTTGTATCCTTTTGTTGAGTTAAGGTATTGAACTGAGGATGGGAGAGCCAGGGAGCATAGAGGGATGGAGTACATAATTTTTTTATATAGAGTGCCTTACAGAAACTGGGTTCCTCTATCGGATATCACTGTGTCGTGGAGTCCACGTAGGCGAGAAAATGTGTTGGATAAATAAAGAGGCAGTGGTGGCAGCTGTAGGCAGTTTTTAAACAGGAATAAAATGGGCCATTTTAGTGTATCTATCTACCACCACCCTTATGGTGATATAGGTCTTGGAGAGAGGTAGATCCATAATAAAGTCAATCGATCGTTTGGACCAAGGACAGAGTGGGATAGAGATGGGATGCAGGAGACCAGGAGGTTTAACATGAGGGATTTTGGATTGTGCACAGACAGTACAGGTTCTGATGTAGTCCATGATATCCAAAGTTATCAAAGGCCACCAAAAGGTTCTTTGTATCAGGTCCACTGTTTTTTTATTTCCACCATGACCTGCCATGGGAGAGACACAATCTCACTCACTCACTGACAGGCCCAATCAGCAAATATTAACTCAATGGCAGGCACAATCAGCGAACACTCACTCACTGACCGACACACTCAGCGAACACTCACACACACTGACATTCTCAGCAAGCACAGACACTCTCAGCTAGTACACACACACACACACACACACACACAGGAGGCTTCTACAAAGGGAGGCATACTGGATCTATAACCACCAAATTCTAAATCCCAGTGGCATAAATCTATATTTTGAACTAAAAGCATTCCTTTAAATTTATGTTTTTTATCCCTTTTTAGGCTTTTTATTTTTTTTATAAACTGTGGTTGTTTACAAGTATATCATATAGATATGTGCATCTGTGGATTTTTCCTGCACTCCCCATGGAAATACTTTATATTTTACATGTTTTAAGATATTTATCTGTGTACATTTTTTGCAGCTCTCTAGGAGATTCTGCCAATCATGCTGTTATGTAAGTGTTTATTTTTTTTTCAATTTGCATAATTTGGTATTTTAAAATTGTTATAATATTGCATTTAATAGCAACATCCTTTTATCTTAATCTTAAAAGTCTTATTTTAACTAAAGATCTCATGTAAAGAAAAGTGTGGCTATGAAAAGAGTAATAACACTTTAAGCACCTGTGTCTTCATACGAAGACTCGTTTTATAAATACGAAAACATGTGAAAGCCGAAAGAGGTCCATTCATACAGCATGTTTCGTCTAATTTTCAACAAACTTTCAAAATCATTTCAGATTAAGACGAATTGAAGGAGGGGTATATAACCATTGAATGTTTTCGGCTAAGACATTTCCCTGATGAAGTTCATTTGCGGACGAAACGCGTTGGGTGATTTTTGATTCATGGTGAGCCACCGTACACCCAGAACTTCTGTGTTGCACCGAAGCGCAAGGTTAGCTGATGCTTGGAAGGACTCAGTGCCTTACAGCTCTGTGGTTTTATTCATAAGACAATTTTTCTGTGGACATTTTAATTGATGTTTTCCAGTCTGGATGTTGACTCAGGTTGACTGTGGTTTTTATTCATCGGAAAATAAATTATTGAAATCGACACTGCGTTGATTAACCATCTATCATCATCACCAAATGGTTTTCAGAGCTGCGTTTGTGAGTGTTCTATCACAACATTATCTTTCTTTTTATTTTATACTAAGGTGCGCCATAACATATATTTTATTTTTCAGGTGCAATCAGCACACGAAGAGTGTTCCTGTGCTAAGTATTAATATTACTATTCTTTATGTGTGTGTGATTACACTCTGTTTTTACTTCCCTGCTGATTACTAGTACTTTATTGTCATTTGCTTTCATTACCACTAGCGTGTGGGTTATATATTACAGTACTATATCACTTTTTATAACTTTTATTGTTACTGATTATCATTAGTCACCATAAGGGCATTATTATAATCTTTTGTATAGAAGTGTCTATTTACTGAGTGCTGAAAAATCCCTTTTTTTTTTGCACTTTGATCAAACAGTTAAAAGCTGTCTGTGTTTTTTCTACTTTTAGCTTCAGTGTTCAGTGGACACTCCATTGATTCACTACTGTTCGTGTTTTTATACGTTTTTTACACTTGTGGCCTTGCAGTTTGCTCATCCAATTTTTTCCCTGTACACACACACACTGACACTCTCAGCCAGGAGGAGGGGAGTCGAGGGAGGGTGGGGCGATTGAGGGAGGGGGAGGGGCGTCCGACAGGGCACTGCATCTGAGGGGAGTGAGGTGATGGCAAGGGGGCGATTGCGGGGGGTGGGGGTAGGGTTGCCACCTTTTCTTCAAAAAAATACCAGCCTTGGTACTGTCTCCATAGACTTAACATTAGCCTGATGCCAATATTTTACCGGCCTGGTGGCAACCCTAGGTGGGGGGTGTTGGAGGTTATGACTTATAGACTGCATTGTGAGTTACAAACCCTAAAGTGGCACCCAAAAACACTATATTACACAAAATTCTGATGCCAAGTCACACTTGTTTAATAACATAGTTTATTAAATAAACGGACATAAAAAAAAAAAACACATTTCTGAAACCAACAATTCAAAATAAAAAAAATAAATGTCTCCCCCCATTTTTTGGTGGGAGACAGATCAATGTAATAAAAATAAGTTGAAATAAAATGAAGTAATAAAAACAAAATAGTCATTCCCTGCGATTAACCCTTTCCCTGCCATCGATCATGTGTAAGCAGTGGTCTTGCACATTTGCTCATTTTTTGCAGTTTGTGCATTTTGTAGGGGTTAATTTTTGTGTAGTGTAATTTATTACAGTACTACAAAGGCTCTTCTAAGAGCTATTAACCCCTTCCTTGCCATAGATCATCTAGTGATGTATCAGTGGCTGCTGAGCCCTACCCACAAGGAGTCGTGGGTGTCTTTTTTTAAAAAGTACATGGCTTGGTGAGCGTAAATTACATTGCCTGGCTTCAAAGATATATCCCAAATAGGATATGGACACAGGTTTGACTACATGTCAAAATTCCACATTTGAACACTGAGATGCACACCTCACAAATGTGGCCTTTTACCATTGGTGTATCTTGGTTTTGTGCTGCCATAGGCAGACAAACTTCGGACACCCCCCTACCCACGCTGCACACGCATGACATGCCCCATAACCCACATCACCCCATTACATGACCCCATCACATACCTCCTTTACCCCCATTACATGCCCCATGTTTGCCCATAAATATGGCACAGCCAATTTACCCAATAATATGCCAGTATTATTTTGTCATTCATAAACCACAATTTGCCCAATAATATGCCAGTATTAGTTTGCCGTTCATCAGCCACAGACAATTTGCCTAATAATATGCCAGTATTATTTTGCCATTTAATATGCCAATTTCAATACAGCCAATTTGCCCAATAATATGCCAGGATTATTTTCCCATTACTAAGCCACAGTCAAGTTGCCCAATAATATGCCAGTATTATTCTTCCATTTAATATATGCCAGTATTATTTTGCCATTCAAAATGCCAGTATTTAGCAATTCAATATGCCAGTATTTTGCCATTCTTTTGTCATTCAGTATGCCAGTATTTTGCCATTAAATATGCCAGTATTTTGCCATTCAATAGGACAGTATTATTTTGCCATTCAATATTTGCCAGTATTTAGCAATTCAATATGCCAGTATTTTGCCATTCTTTTGTCATTCAATATGCCAGTATTTTGCAATTTAATATGCCAGTATTTTGCAATGTAATATGCCAGTATTTTGCCATTCAATATGCCAGTATTTTGCCATTCAATATGACAGTATTTAGCCATTCAAAATGCCAGTATTTTGCCATTTAATATGCCAGTATTTTGCAATGTAATATTCCAGTATTTTTCCATTCAGTATGGCAGTATTTTGGCTCTCAATATGTAGTATTTTGCCACTCAATATGCCAGTATTTATCCCATCAGTATGCCAGTATTTTGCTTGTTATCTGCCACCCGCCTCCCTCCTTCCCCAGTACTTACCTCCTTGCTGCTCCGTGTCCCTGGTCATGTCCTCTGTGCAGTCTTCCCTCCTGCACGGAGGAAGAAAACACAGCCACCGGATGTGACATAAGGTCATATCCGGTCTTACTGATTTATTTATTTTTAAACTATTTTTTTCCGGCAGCCGAAAAGAAAAAAAAAGTTCAGCAGTGCAATGCGCTGCTGGAGGATGCTGGCAGCACGGGTGTCACCCAGCTGGTGGTGTCACCCGTTGCAGTCCACAACCTCCTCGGGACACCACTGGGCAGCCCGATATCGATCTCTTTTTTCCAGTGTTGGGGGGCGTTGTTGCCCCCTGAAATTTGCCGCCCTAGGCATCCGCACTGCCTTTTAACCCCAAAAAATCCAACAAACCTATACATGGATGGTATTGCTATACTCGGAGATGTTGCTGAACACATATTGGGTTGTTGTTTGGCAGTGACATATATACCAGAATCTATGAATTCATGCCTGAAGTACAATGTATGTGGAAACAAAATTACTACCCAAAACATTGACATAGGCTGGTGGTAGAATTAATGCATGAAAAGTGTTAAAATACCACCATTTGAAATACGTTAGGGTGTCTAGTTTTCAAAAATATATGGTTTTGTGGGGTAAAATACATTGGCTGATATTTTTGTTCAGTTTTACGGATGAAAAGTGAGATCAGTTAGGAAAAAAGACTAATGAGTCACTTGATACATATGAGTTTATAGAGGAAGAGTTTCTATTTCATCTGTCTTAACCTAGAAAAAAATAAAGTTGGTGGGGCCTAATGGAATACAACCAAAGTTACCAAAAAGACCTTAGTGGTGTAATAGTAAACCGTTAAAGGATTTATTTAACCAATAATTTGTAACATGCAAAGTCCCAATGATAAAACCTTTGAACATCTAAAATCTGTTGGGGTTTCTCACCTGTTTAAATTTAGCAGTCCTTTCCTTTTCCTGTGTCTAGGTTTCTCAGCTGTTTTATAAGAACCAGTTACTTTCCTCACCAGCTACCACAGTTACTTGCCTGGTTCCAATCAGCCAGCAATCAGCCAACCCCAAAAGTAGTAGCCTCAAACTCCCAACAATATCCTATGGGATATTTCAAACACAAAAAAATAGCCTGGAAAAACAAAAAGAATCTGAATCAAAATCGAAAGAAAATCAGAAATTCACATATTTGCAACAATATGATACTTTTTGAAGGTTAAATACTACATACAACCAATCACTGACAAGAACAGAATGGTACAATGCACAAATTAGCCACACATTGGAATTCCAGCTGCACCATTTGTGTGAATATCAAAATGTGTTCAATGCAAAAGAGCACATGAGCAAAAAAGTAATTTTTTAAAGAAAATACAGCGTTAATTAAGGAATTCCCCTACTAGTACCATCAGGCCATTGGTGCCACAGCCAGAAACACCAGCCATAAGATGAGAAACCCTCTGGGATGGTATCACCAAAAATGTCAACACAGTTGGAATGCAGGAGAGATCAATAGCTGTTGTTAAGAAAAGGTAAAAAATTACATAAACGAACACAGCTTGTCTGATAAAGTCACGTCTGCATGATGACGCACATAACTCATCATGGTTCATATTGCAGGTACGCAGATGTCAGGAGACAGGGGCTGAAGAGGATTAAAAAAGCAAGACCAACAGGTCTGACACCGCAACACCCATCCAACATTATTTTTGTCATATGTTTACTGAACTGTGAATTTCTTTCTTTGTGTTCAGTCCACCCACACAAATTATATATCATTTTTTAAAGGACAGATAGGGCTTTTATTTGATACTATTATTTTCATCATACCTTGA
The DNA here is from genome assembly GCA_036172795.1 of Pelodytes ibericus. Taxonomy (NCBI): domain Eukaryota; kingdom Metazoa; phylum Chordata; class Amphibia; order Anura; family Pelodytidae; genus Pelodytes; species Pelodytes ibericus. Next base: position 123,146,816 of record CM069859.1, read on the forward strand.
CCTTTTTTTTTAAACATTACAAATGGTAAAAAAAAGTCCCCCTCTATATAATTCTAATATTTGTCCTGAGTTTAGAAATACCAATGTTTCCATGTTTGTTTATGTTTTATTTCTGTCAGGGTTGGGACCTGGGAGCGTAGCGCAGGGGTGTTGGCACTAGGTGGTGCGCACACTAGAGAAGTCCGGAGTGGCAGCAGTACCAAGGGGTAAGGCAGAACAGTGTTCGAGGTAGGTAATGGGTAATCCGGGGTCAGGAGTGGAGAGGTAAACGTAGTCGAATGGAGAATCCGAAGTCAGGAGTGGAGAGGTAAACGTAGTCGATAAACAGTCCAAGGGTTCGGTAGCCAGGAGATCAATAAACACAGGGAAACGAGGAACAAAGGTATGGGTAGGAATCACTGTAGAGGGAGTATCCACACTACAAGCTTGGAAAACGAGCAAGCACTGAATGAACAGTGCTTGCTGTTTAAATAGGGTGCCAGGACCTTTGCTCCGCCCACCATCCTGCAGGTCGCCGCCCCCTCTGGCTTTAGCCAGATAGTGAAGGCAGGAGTAGGACCTGCCCCCTCTCCACACCTCCCGTGCATCCTCCAATGGGAGCACACCACCGGGCCGCAGGCCACGCCCCCCTGCCATCAGATTGACACCTGTGCTTGTGTTACACGAGGCAGGTTGTACTACAGGCCGGGGATGCGGCCTACACCGCGATCTCGCGCCCCCCCTGGCGGGGTGCACGGTACCTGGAGTCTGCTGGACCAGGTAGGGGATCCCTGCAGGAGGCATTGGATGGAACTGGGGTCTGACAATTTCAAGTAATTTGGACAATAATCTGAAGCAGCCTCTGTGAGTAACTGCAGGCATGTAGCGTTGCGCTCCTGAAAACTGAGGACGTATATATACGTCCTCAAGGACCATGCTTTGCAGGACGTATATATATACGTCCATAAGCGTTAAGAGGCCATTGATACAAACACAACAGGAGGTATGTTACATGTATGTTGAATTGTTCATCTCAAAAGCCACAATTGCAAAGTAGAGGGTCAGATCAGGTGCTAATATATCTGATCAATAACAATATAAAGAACTAAGGTAGAATGCACCTGCTGCATGATAACAAAAATAGTAGGACTCAAAGGAAATCAATCTCCTGTCTTTTAGATCTATCTGTGGAACAAGTGGGCAGTATCAAGAGCTGTCTATGGTCAAGACGATGGTAGAGAATCCACCGCAATGACACAGAACAAGCACCTGAAAATAACTTAACAAACCATGTATCAGACACACATCTTTGAGACAATTCAGTGGCTATACCCCCAGTGGTAAAACCTCAATGTGCAGGAGGGTTGAAAGATAGCAAAGTGATAATGAAGAGGATACAGACACCAATATAAGGTTGCTTAAGTAATAGGTAAGTAATAGGGAATGGCAAAAAACTAGCAAATCCTGGCATATTGAGTGGCAAAATCCTGAGGGCTAAATCCTGGTATAGTGTGGCAAAACCTGGCATATTGAGAAGCAAAATCCTGGCATATTGAGGGGCAAAATCCTGGCATATTGGGTGGCAAAATCCTGGCATACTGAGGGGCTAAATCCTCTCATATTGGGTAGCTAAATCCTGGCATATTGAGGGGCAAAATCCTGGCATATTGAGGGGCAAAATCCTGGCATTGAGTGGCAAAATCCTGGCATTGAGTGGCAAAATCCTGGCATATTGAGGGGCTAAATCGTGGCATATTGGGTGGCTAAATCCTGGTATATTAAATGGCAAAATCCTGGCATATTGGGGGGCTTAATCCTGGCATTTTGAATGGCTAAATCCTGGCATATTAAATGGTTAAATCCTGGCATACTGAGGGGTTAAATCCTGGCATATTAAATGGCTAAATCCTGGCATATTGAGGGGTTACATCCTGGTATATTAAATGGCTAAATCCTGGCATATTGAGGGGTTAAAGCCTGGAATATTAAATGGCTAAATCCTGGCCTAATAAGAGTTTAAATCCTGGCATATTGAAGGGTTAAATCCTGGTATATTAAATGGCTAAATCCTAGCATATTGAGGGGTTAAAGCCTGGAATATTAAATGGCTGAATCCTGCCATATTAAATGGCTAAATCCTGGCATATTGAGGGGCTAAATCCTGGCATATTGAGTGGCTAAATCCTGGCATATTAAATGGCTAGATCTTGGCATATTAAATGGCTAAATCCTGGCATATTAAATGGCTAAATCCTGGCATATTAAATGGCTAAATCCTGGCACATTGAGGGGTTAAATCCTGGTATATTAAATGGCTAAATCCTGGCCTAATAAGGGTTTTAATCCTGGCATATTGAGGGGCTAAATCCTGGCATATTAAATGGCTAAATCCTGGCATATTGAATGGCTAAATCCTGGCATATTAAATGGGTAAATCCTGGCATATTAAATGGCTAAATCCTGGCATATTGAATGGCTAAATCCTGGCATATTAAATGGCTAAATCATGGCACATTAAGGGGATAAATCCTGGCATATTAAATGGCTAAATCCTGGCATATTGAGGGGTTAAATCCTGGCATATTAAATGGCTAAATCCTGGCATATTGAGGGGGTTAAATCCTGGCATATTGAATGGCTAAATCCTGGCATATAATGACAGTAAAAATATGCCCCCCCGCCCCCCCCCCCCCCCCGAAAAAAATTCTGCAGATGCCCATGGCTAGGTACAAAACATAGAGGCAAACTATGTACTAAGTTAGACAAACAAGGACAGACTAGTAGATTATCTAACTCTTCTACTTGTCCACTACTTGGTGGGGGTCATCTGATTAAGATTTTTGTTGATTGCACAGATGTCTTGCTCTAAATTGGTAAGAGTCATCTAGTCAAGGTTTTTTTTGATTGTGAAAATGATATTGCCTTTTACATCAGCTTTTGAAGTTGTGTACAAGATGTTTTAAGTAAAATAGAAAATTGATGTTTTTTTCAATTTTCCATCATCCGTTATTATTATGTGTATTGTATATATTTGTATATATATATGATGTGTTTAAAATAATGGTGTCTAAATAAAGGTCTTCTTATCCTGAAGAAAACAGGATATTATTTGTGTGGGTACAATTAATAAGAAAGATTAAAATGACGGCTAAACGCAAACAAACAAGTATTAAGACTTGCAGAAGTCAAGAAGTGGATAATAAGAGAATAGAAATAAAGTACTGTGTTAAGCTGTCTTTCCTCCTTATAGCTCTATCAGGGACATGTTGATTAGAATTTTGGGTCAGAAGAAGGATTAGTCCCATCACAATCCTTCCCATCTCGCTGATCACAGGGAGGCGAGAAGGAGTGGTTGCCAACCCAATTATTATTACTCCAAGCATGAGCACACAGCTTTTGGGAAAGGAGTATAAAAACACATGAATTATTATTACACACTTACTCTCCACACATGGGTTGATTTATTGGTGGAGCACAATTTGGACTCCCTGGTTGAGCAAGGCCTATCATCTGCATAGGTGCATTAGCAGTGTCACACTCTTTCTGGGCAAACAACACATCTGTACTCCTTTTCGATGAAGAGAATGCATGAGGCAAAATACTCTTTTCATTTACAGCAATTAATTAAGTATCCACTGGATGGCAGTGTACAACCATTTATTTCCAGTTAAGATGCAGCACCAAAGACTGTAGCAGCAAATAGCTTGCCTGTGTCATTACATTACATTACCATTTATTTATTTAGCGCCAACAATTTACGTAGCGCTAGGTACAGAGCATAGAAGGGAAATACATACTAAGTTAGACAAACTAGAACAGACTGGTACATGAGGTAGAGAACTCTACTCGCAAGCTTACAATCCAGAGGGAAAGGGGTACATGAGACATGTAAGGGATTGAAGAGGATAGTTTTGGATATAGGAGGTGTTTTGGATAGATTGCAGGGGAGACAGAAGAGACAGTAGTAGTCCAGTCAGGAGGCTGTTACAGTAGTCAAGGCGAGAGATCACAAGTGAGTGCACTAGTATTTTGTCGGTCTCTCCTTTAGGTGCAGCTGACAGAATTTGGGTAAAGACTGAATATGAGGAATGAAGGAGAGAGCAGAATCAAAAGTGACCCCAAGACATCGGACACAGTCAGCTGGTACGATTGTAGCATTTTCAACAGTGACTGTGAACCCAGGTGTAAGGACAGAGTTTGAGGGAGGGAAGAGAATCAGTTCTGTTTTGGAAAGGTTAAGTTTCAGGTAGCGATCAGACATGCAAGTGGAGATGGCCGAGAGACACTCAACTACACGTGACACTACAGAGAGAGAGAGGTCAGGGCAGGAGAGGTAGATCTGAACATCATCCGCGTACAGATGGTATTGGAAACTAAAAGAGCGGATGAGTTCTCCCAGACAGGTGGTGTACAGGGAAAACAACAGCGGGCCAAGGACTGATCCTTCCGGAACACCAACAGAGAGCGGAACAGGGGACGATGTCGCTCCAGCAAGCGACACTGAATAGGGGCGCTCAGATAAGTATCATAAAAATCATCAGGGTAGCACTGATGTGGGTGCAACTTGGATTTGAAAATGACCCTCAGTTTACACCCTTGGAAGATTCCTCAACCTGGTGATACTTCCAAATTGCCTTCTTTTACCTTCTGACTCCCAGTATACTACTAGACTGAAATTCTGCAGAACCCTCCACCCTTCCTGTATCAATATGTCCTTACATGTATGTTATGTCATGAAATGTTACCAACATCCCCTCTGCTGGTGGCATGCACTAGCAGAGAGAGATGATGAGCCCGAACAGACCCCGATCTAAAAGTGTCAGCATCTCAGCTGAGAGGCAGAGCTCAGAGAAAACCGATGTATACCTGGAAAGATATATGTTGAGTTTACTTGAGGAAGGAGGTACACTATTTTGAAACCTTATTTCGTCTAAGGAAACGTTAAAAAAGTTTTGTAACCTCTTTATGCAAAAGGACGTTCTATGCCGTCATAACAGACCAGGGCCAACCGACCATGCAGACAGCATAGAACGTTCTTTGAACAACAGCTCATTGCAGCCCCCTGAGATGAGCAGTTTTCCAGATCCCCCTGCAGTCACTTGCTGAGGGATCCTACTGTCAGATGAGGCCACTTTGTGTGGCCTCAGTTGGACAGGCTAAATGTAGCCAACACTCAAAGTGAGGACCTACATTTTCAGTAACTTCCTGCACACCTCCATGACATCACGAGTGGCGTTGCGAGTTATTGTGAGACATTGGTAAGGATCCACAGAGTCTTTAAAGACCCTGTTTGGGTCTCCATGCCTCCCATCTGCCCTGCTTTGTGTGTGACAGTTCTGGATTTGAGACTTTGTCCTGCCAAGCTCCACCTCCGTCTTGCTTTCGGGACAGAGATAGAGTTCGGCGGTACGGTGGGATTGAAATCCTGCATCCCTGATCTGTGCGCATGGGCAGTAGTGCTGTCAGCTTCAGTGACAGCCCCACCACACATAAATGGTAGGACTGACACGCAACCCCCAAAGCTCTGCATTCATAGCTTGGTCGTAAAGGGCTTCATACATGAAAGAGGGAATTTCAAGGAATTGACAAGAGAATTTCAAAATGAAGGCCAAAGTAGCCAAGTTGGACCAATTCAGCAGACAGTTAGATTTCCAGTAAAAGATGTTTCTTTTAGGTGAACATTTATTACTTAAAACTATTTGCTCAAACTGTTCAAAAAAAGTTGCCAGTACTATCCTAGACAACTCAATTTCGTGAACTATAATATATTTTTTAGTGCTTCATAAACGGATTATGGAACCACATTTGTCAAATAGTGACTGTGTTTGTTAAAATAAAGTTTATTTAAAAAAAAAAAAAAAAAAAAAAAAGGATGCGCGCACGCGTGCTCACTGATCTTGTGTAGGCTACCGAGCGCTCTGGTGAGTGACGTCAGTGCTAGGCAGGAACACGGAGAGAACCTCAGTAACAGGAGTCAAGCGCGGTTTGTCGGATCGTTACCCTTGGGGCTACCGTCACGTAACCCTTGCCTCTGCCCAACCCCCCTCACGAATATCAGAGGGTAGTTTGTGATAAGAAGAAATGGCGGAGGCTCAGCCTTCAGGTAAAATGCTGACTTTATTTACATATCACTAGAAGGCAAGGGTTACAGCGCTGGCAATTTCCTGGACATGTCTGTTTTGTATAAATTATCGCTCCATATGGGCTGGTCCTGATCGTTCTTCAGTCCGGGGAAACCATTTGCTCTACCAGTGTCCGATATTTTCACAGGTGCAATGATGCAATACATTGACTTGTGTTGTGGACTATATTACACATAATGCTCAGCTATCCATAAAATGTTAGGTACTGTAGTCCAAAGGCAACTGGAGTGCGAAAGAATGCCATTACTGATTGATATATACATTGTGGTCATGAAACATGATGTTGTTCCCTTTTGAGTGTACTGGTTTTCCTTAAGTACTTCATTCTTTAAATATATTTTCATTGTTGCAAAGAGTTAGCAGTGATGGCTAATCATTGATAGCCCGCTGATGTGAACTACACTTACTTATGTTATCTAGCTAGCCACGTTTATGAGCAAGAGGAAAGGGGATTCAAAAAACTCTTAACAGTTTTTGTAGACTGGATAGACAGAGGATGAAATATGTTTACATTCTTCCAAACCAATGGATTGATTCGAAAGATAAATGTGTGTTAAAATACTGTGCTGGTTTATATTTATCCCCTCAAATATTGATTTTCAATTCCTGGGCAGATGTGTTGAGGTGACTAAGATAAGAACAAAACAGGCAGAGAGTAGTCAGAAAATATGTTTTAATTCTAGATTTTAACATTTTAAAGGGCAATTTCTTAACAAATTGTATGTGTTTAACCAAATATAGTGTTGTAGGTATGTTGTAAATATATTGACTGAAATAAACCAAAAATAGTGAATTTCTGTTTTATAAAAAAACAAATTGTGTGTGCGTGTAGTAATATATATATATATATATTTCCACTGCTCATTATGGCAAATGGAAAAAAAAAGCAAACAGATCACTTTCTATGTACAGTTGAGCTGTCTGACATTATTATCTCACACAATGTGGGCTATGTGTAAAGGTGAAATGTTCTAAAAGTTATCTAATGTACAGGAGCTTTGCATTGGTTTCCATGGTGGGTAAACCACTTTTAGAACTTTGCCACACAATTGACCTGTGTGCATAACCCCCAATGTGTGTAATAGAATATAAAGGATATTAAGAGTAACTTTACATGTCACATCTGCACCAGATTGATATTCCTAAAACAAACTTTGTTCTTATTTAGGAAAAGAAACAGTCAAAATATTTACTAACAAATATGGTGTAATTGCTCTATATACGAATGTGCTGTCTGGATCTGATACAGTGTTGTTTGGCCAAATAAATTAACTTTAATAAAAATTATCCTATGCTCAAATGTGCAATTTTGTCAAGACCTAGAACTAAAAAAATCTTTGTGAATTTTTTCCGTTTTTTGTGACATCATATGCAAATTATCTGTTGTAGTTCTTTTGTGTATGGTGCCACAGAGTGTTTATTGTGTTTCCAAATTATTATGTTAGATACAAATCAATATATCAAGCTTGTCAATTCAAGAAAAACTGTCGGCAAAACATAAATTAAGTTTAAATTAAATATTAAATCAAATGTAGCCATTTTAAATAGAAGTTATCTAATAAAATAATATAAATTGTGCCAAAATCATCAAATTTATTAAAGTTTTATAAAGATGCACAGGTTTAATGCACACACAATTTAAAAAAAAAATGTTTATCAGTTCGTAATTTGCTGGTTTCTGTAAGTGACTGTGTATATACATCTTTACTATAAAACATCTTCTGCCAGTTTGTAATTCATTCATAATAGAGCTAAAGTCCATGTAAGTTATGACACAATATGAGTCATCATTGGATGATGAGACAATACATGACATGAGGTACAAGCATGTTCAGTCTGCGCAATTGGTATAATTGTGTTGAGAACAAGTTCATTCTCATCAGTATTTAATTGTTTAAAAGTTTAACCAATAAATAGAACAATAAATTCACATAAAATGATATAACCGGACTAACCGTTTGTATCATTGTGTAACATCAATATTCATTGTCCTTTTTTCTTCACCTTAACCCTATTTCCATATACTTAAAGCCCCTTATCAATGTGAATGAGACACTATCTCAACAAGGGACATACATTAAAAATAAAATACAGTATTTTGCTTAATACATCTCTGAAGTATGGATTTGTTTGAGTTTACATGAATAAAATAGTGTGATCACTGTCATTACTAGTACAGTGCATTGATACCTGTCCTGGTAAAACAATAAGATGTTAAAAACACAGCAGTATGTTTATTTTTTAGGCATTGCTTGGTCTTCCTGTTTTTTTCATTTTGTAGATATTAATTACATCACTATATTAGTCTTGACACCTGTTGTATTCCATAATCTATGTGACCATGCTGCTGAGTTTCAATACCTTGTCACTACAGACCTCATCGTTTTCTCTCTCTCTTTCGCTACAGAGGGTGACTTTCATGTGAACATATTGTGTGTATGCGTGTAAGCTTAAAATACTAATAATTTGACTCAATTTGTTATTATAATGTCATGTCAGTATATTGAAATATGTAAAATAACTAGCTGCTGCTTTCCTTAGTAATGCAGTCAGCTGTTCTTCTACCTATACTATATTTTCTAAAAAGCTAACACTTTCTGCTTTAGTATTAGGATAGTGTTACATTTACAACAGACAATGTCAAATGTTAAAAGGGTTGGGTTTTAAGAAGAAACCAGATATTAAAATACAATATGGAATACATTTTTATCAGTCTTACTCTCTCTCTCCATGTTCCAGGCCCTATTTGCTCTGTCAGTGACTTAGGTGTATACCTTCTATAAACTGTGCTGTTTTTTGTTTCCTGTGAATGTGCGCCTGTTATTGGAACAATAAACATACATTTACACTTTCCCTGGATTATTTATGCCATAAGGTTGGGAAGCACTGGTTTAGGTGTCAAACATTACATTTAAATGTGATTTGGGTCCTGTGTTTCACCTGCACCTTGCACAGTACACATTCTAGTTTTCAGAAGATGATACTGAGGACTTGGCTAGCACCAGTTAGCACTGAATTTTATGGAAAATTGTTTGAAAACAACCTTCTGGCATGTTAAAAATGTTATATAACGTGTTGCTAAAATGTCTTTATAATACATTTTCCTTTAAAGTGCCAGGGGGTTGTTTTGTTACCACTATAATTTTATACAGTTATCTTTTTATTTTCTTAGACTGATAACTTGAAGAATAACAGGAGCATATAATCCTGGCATGCCCAATATGGCTCTGTGAGGAACATTCTGTGTAACTGACTGACTACTGAAAATGAGTAGACTTATGGCAAGAGCCATGTTCAAGTGCTTTCATGTTTACTTAACCCAGGGCTTGACAAATTTATTTTGATTTTAGGAGCCAGACAATCACGCAAACATAAACACAATTCATAAACACACACGCCTACTTCACATATATACAAACACACATACTTTACATATACACATATATACAAACACCTCACACACACACATATATATACACAAACACCTCACACACACATATATACAAACACACATACTTTACATATACACATATATACAAACACCTCACACACACATATATACAAACACACATACTTTACATATACACATATATACAAACAACTCACACACACACATATATACAAACACCTCACACACACATATATACAAACACACATACTTTACATATACACATATATACAAACACCTCACACACATATATACAAACACCTCACACACACACATATATACAAACACACATACTTTACATATACACATATATACAAACACCTCACACACACATATATATACAAACACCTCACACACACATATATATACAAACACCTCACACACACATATATACAAACACCTCACACACACATATATACAAACACCTCACACACACATATATACAAACACCTCACACACACATATATACAAACACCTCACACACACATATATACAAACACCTCACACACACATATATACAAACACCTCACACACACATATATACAAACACCTCACACACACATATATACAAACACCTCACACACACATATATACAAACACCTCACACACACATATATACAAACACCTCACACACACATATATACAAACACCTCACACACACATATATACAAACACCTCACACACACATATATACAAACACCTCACACACACATATATACAAACACCTCACACACACATATATACAAACACCTCACACACACATATATACAAACACCTCACACACACATATATACAAACACCTCACACACACATATATACAAACACCTCACACACACATATATACAAACACCTCACACACACATATATACAAACACCTCACACACACATATATACAAACACCTCACACACACATATATACAAACACCTCACACACACATATATACAAACACCTCACACACACATATATACAAACACCTCACACACACATATATACAAACACCTCACACACACATATATACAAACACCTCACACACACATATATACAAACACCTCACACACACATATATACAAACACCTCACACACACATATATACAAACACACATACTTTACATATACACATATATACAAACACCTCACACACGCATATATATACAAACACCTCACACACACATATATATACAAACACCTCACACACACATATATATACAAACACCTCACACACATATATATATATACAAACACCTCACACACACATATATATATATACAAACACCTCACACACACATATATATATACAAACACCTCACACACACATATATATATACAAACACCTCACACACACATATATATATACAAACACCTCACACACACATATATATATACAAACACCTCACACACACATATATATATACAAACACCTCACACACACATATATATACAAACACCTCACACACACATATATATATATATATATACAAACACCTCACACACACATATATATATATACAAACACCTCACACACACATATATATATACAAACACCTCACACACACATATATATATACAAACACCTCACACACACATATATATACAAACACCTCACACACACATATATATATATATATATATATACAAACACCTCACACACACACATATATATATATACAAACACCTCACACACACATATATATACAAACACCTCACACACACATATATATACAAACACCTCACACACACATATATATACAAACACCTCACACACACATATATATACAAACACCTCACACACACATATATATACAAACACCTCACACACACATATATATACAAACACCTCACACACACATATATATACAAACACCTCACACACACATATATATACAAACACCTCACACACACATATATATACAAACACCTCACACACACATATATATACAAACACCTCACACACACATATATATACAAACACCTCACACACACATATATATACAAACACCTCACACACACATATATATATATATATATACAAACACCTCACACACACACATATATATATACAAACACCTCACACACACATATATATACAAACACCTCACACACACATATATATACAAACACCTCACACACACATATATATACAAACACCTCACACACACATATATATATATATATATACAAACACCTCACACACACACATATATATATACAAACACCTCACACACACATATATATACAAACACCTCACACACACATATATATACAAACACCTCACACACACATATATATACAAACACCTCACACACACATATATATACAAACACCTCACACACACATATATATACAAACACCTCACACACACATATATATACAAACACCTCACACACACATATATATACAAACACCTCACACACACATATATATACAAACACCTCACACACACATATATATACAAACACCTCACACACACATATATATACAAACACCTCACACACACATATATATACAAACACCTCACACACACATATATATACAAACACCTCACACACACATATATATACAAACACCTCACACACACATATATATACAAACACCTCACACACACATATATATACAAACACCTCACACACACATATATATACAAACACCTCACACACACATATATATACAAACACCTCACACACACATATATACAAACACCTCACACACACATATATACAAACACACATACTTTACATATACACATATATACAAACACCTCACACACGCATATATATACAAACACCTCACACACACATATATATACAAACACCTCACACACATATATATATATACAAACACCTCACACACACATATATATATATACAAACACCTCACACACACATATATATATATACAAACACCTCACACACACATATATATATACAAACACCTCACACACACACATATATATACAAACACCTCACACACACATATATATATACAAACACCTCACACACACACATATATATATACAAACACCTCACACACACATATATATACAAACACCTCACACACACATATATATATATATATATATATATATATACAAACACCTCACACACACACATATATATATATATATATATACAAACACCTCACACACACATATATATATATATATATACAAACACCTCACACACACATATATATATACAAACACCTCACACACACATATATATACAAACACCTCACACACACATATATATATATATATATACAAACACCTCACACACACACATATATATATATACAAACACCTCACACACACATATATATATACAAACACCTCACACACACATATATATATACAAACACCTCACACACACATATATATACAAACACCTCACACACACATATATATACAAACACCTCACAAACACATATATATACAAACACCTCACACACACATATATATACAAACACCTCACACACACATATATATACAAACACCTCACACACACATATATATACAAACACCTCACACACACATATATATACAAACACCTCACACACACATATATATACAAACACCTCACACACACATATATATACAAACACCTCACACACACATATATATACAAACACCTCACACACACATATATATACAAACACCTCACACACACATATATATACAAACACCTCACACACACATATATATACAAACACCTCACACACACATATATATACAAACACCTCACACACACATATATATACAAACACCTCACACACACATATATATACAAACACCTCACACACACATATATATACAAACACCTCACACACACATATATATACAAACACCTCACACACACATATATATACAAACACCTCACACACACATATATATACAAACACCTCACACACACATATATATACAAACACCTCACACACACATATATATACAAACACCTCACACACACATATATATACAAACACCTCACACACACATATATATACAAACACCTCACACACACATATATATACAAACACCTCACACACACATATATATATACAAACACCTCACACACACATATATATATACAAACACCTCACACACACATATATATATACAAACACCTCACACACACACATATATATACAAACACCTCACACACACATATATATACAAACACCTCACACACACATATATATACAAACACCTCACACACACATATATATACAAACACCTCACACACACATATATATACAAAACACACATACTTTACATATACACATATATACAAAACACACATACTTTACATATACACATATCTACAAACACCTCACACACCCATATATATATACAAACACCTCACACACACATATATACAAACACACATACTTTACATATACACATATATACAAACACCTCACACACACATATATATACAAACACCTCACACACACATATATATATACAAACACCTCACACACACATATATATACAAACACCTCACAAACACATATATACAAACACCTCACACACCCATATATATATACAAACACCTCACACACCCATATATATATACAAACACCTCACACACACATATATACAAACACCTCACACACACATATATACAAACACCTCACACACACATATATACAAACACCTCACACACACATATATATATATAAACACCTCACACACCCATATATACAAACACCTCACACACACATATATACAAACACCTCACACACACATATATATACAGACACCTCACACACACATATATACAAACACCTCACACACCCATATATATATATACAAACACCTCACACACACATATATATAAACACCTCACACACCCATATATACAAACCCCTCACACACACCTACTTTACAATACATACACACACATACCTACCTCACACAGTCTTTTCTTGGGGGTTTCTTCTTGATGTGTCCCCCTCCCTGCTGCTTTACCTCACTGCAGGGGAGTGGGACATTCACGCTGCAGCTTAACTCCGTTGGTCGGCGTGCTGAGTGCCAGGATGTCACGTGACGACACCCGGCACTCAGACACGCGTTGCGCGAGGGGGCGGAGCTTGCAGTCTGTGCCATCGGCACAGACTTTACCCCCTCGCGCTGCGGAAAAATCGGATGGCAGCGGCAAGGGGACCAGGAGGCTGACAGCACCCAGGCGCCAGGTCTAATTTCCTGGTCGCCATGGCGACCTGGCGCCTGGGGTTTGTCGAGCCCTGACTTAACCCATTTCTATAATGAATAATCAGTTTAATGTTTAGGAACGCCATTTTAATATACATTTTTTGTCTTCTTACTCAAGGGCCAACAAAATACAATCCTGAAGCAGCTGACTTTATTCCCAGAGAGCGATTAAGTCACCAGCCCAGTTGGAGAAGTTATGGGAGACCAGAAAGTAATCGAGGTTGGAGCAGGAACAGTAACATGTCCTCTTCTCACCAGCAGCAGACGCCAAGAGAAAGCAACCAAGACAGCCCATCACAGAAAATGCGGACATACAATAGCACTGTCAAAAGCAACGATGATCGAAGCAATGAGGGCTCTCAAGACTCGACAAATGTAAACAAACCTGTGAAGACTCACAGCTTTCAGAATCAGAGATGGCAAAGGTCACGAAGTGAGAGGTCACACACTAGAAACCACCACAGACAGCCTCTCTCGGACACTTCAGCAAGGCCAACATTTAGTGGAACTACACCACTCAGTGACTGGCGCATAAGGGCAAAAGAACCTAGTGACTTATGCTCTTCTGAAAGTGAGAAAGAGGTATGTAGTGCTGACAGTAGAGGTGCTAAACCAAAGAGATTAACACATGTTTCTGGGGGGTCTCTGAGAGGTCCAAGGGACAAAACAAAGTTCTTGTATGACCGGGAGAAACGGGTAAATCTTAAGCAAAAAACGGAAGAAATGTTTGAGAACATCCCGCCTCGGAATATGGCAAAATCTGTACCATCTAAAGATGAACGTTTCAAAACCAGGTTTAATCGTTATGATTGTGATGGAGTAAGTGAAGCCAAACCAAGACATCCATGTCCAGGGAAGAATACTGTACACGATTCTCTGGAATGGAACAAACCCCAGGAAGAAGTTCAGGCATGTAAACAGAGCGAACCACATGGTAGCAAAAGCTTGAGACACGACAAAAGTCAATCAGCTGCTTTTCTCTCAAAGGAGAAAAAAACAGATAGAGGAAAAGAACCTGTACTATCCAATTCATATCAAGAGCCAAAGCCTCGCACTCACTGGGCAACTGACGGAGACAAACATTCAGGGAGAAAGCATCCTCCTCTGGACAGGCCTCCTAAAACTTCTGTGCAGCCTGGGTTGAGCAGACAGTGGAAGAAGCATGACATACCAAAGAACAAGGAAACACACACTGGCAAGTTTTTCTTTTTGTTTGGGTGGAGGTGTATAGTATTAATATATTAACTCATACATTGGCTTTTTACATTAACATTTATATAGCTCCAGCAATTTACACAGCATTTTGTACAATGTCTAAAGGGTGTAATGAACACATACTGGTACCACAACTCCCCGCTCACAAGCTTGCAATCTAAAGCGAGTTGGGATACATGAAGCATATGTGTGTCACACTAGTGTGTTCTATACACTATAGTGTGTATAAATAGATGTATGTCATTTATATATGCGTATGGATTGAGACCCAACCAGCATTCTCCTTTGTGACAATGACTTTTTGCACTGGCTCCTAAATTGTTCTGCCAGCTCCTAGGTTTAAATCTAATTTGTCACGCCCTGCCAAAATGTGTCCTTTGCCTTAGCCTACTTCAAACACAACACACAACTATCTATACACGCTGACACACACGTACACATCGGCTTTCACACAAACACTTTTTTTAACACTATATATCTTAATTGGGATTTTTAAATAATAAACATTTATAAATATTATATTGTAACTTTTATAAAGTTTATTTTTGCAGATTATGGAATTTATCACAATTATTTGCAAAGTATCAACATATACTATATACAGATATACAAATTTTATATAAGGAAAACACTAATTAAGAACGTAAACACATAAATAAAGGTAAAGGTTTGTAATGTTTTAGAATTGTTGGCTTACTCAATAATTAGATGATATTAGTATTGGCAAATCTACCATAAGGCCTAGAAATCGAAGGTACCCATATTTTCAGAAATATCTCATATTATCACAATACTCTGGCTTTTCATTTATTTAAATTTTATTCTTGTAATCACATCATACCAGGTCTAATTTATTCCATCTGCTAGCTTTATAAATTCCTACACCCATACATAACAATCTAATTAATATATTTTGTTAGGTTTTTCATTTATCAGATTGAGTAGAGCATTCCAAGGTGATAAGGTCAGTGGGATGGGTATAATCACATTAATGATGGTATTTATGTTCTGACCAGCAGGACAATCCATTAGTGATTGGACCACTATTAGAGCTATGCCCCACAATTGACCTTGATATCGAACCCCCATCCTGTATGTCACTTAGCTGTTTAGTAATACACTGATCATTATTGTTCTGTTAGCATATCTGTAAGAAAAAAAAGCATTTTTACTTTTTTTTACCAGCATGTCCAGGTCAACTGCACCTCTTCCTTTACGAGAAAGTGTCACACACACACGGTCATATACACACATGCTGTTGCACGCACTCATGAATGCTGTTTCACAAACATACGTTATTGGTATTTTTCTGTGTGAATTAATCAAGAAAGTTAATTGTCAGCAATAAGATTTTAGATGACCTGGCTCCTGGGGTTTGTCAAGTCCTGCTCTATACTATACAGGTAGATTAAGCTTTTTTTGTTATCTACAATGTTCTTTTATGTTTATTGGAATTTGAACCACAATGGAGTTAATATTTAAAAATAAATACATAACCTTAAGCTGAATAAGAGCAAGTCTGCTGATGCTTTTATCCTAGTAGTGTGGTAAAAAGATCTCTCTAATGGAAAATAATAATAATTTATTTTCATTGTACAATATGTAAATTGTGAGAGAACATAGCACATTATCCATAGATTTGCTCTTCTTTTGACCTTGGTATCCAAAGCAAAATACTGTCAGCTGGAGGATGAATTTATTTTTCATTTTAAAAAAAAATATTTGATAAGGGATGCATTTTTATGTGCATTTAACACAGGGGTTGTCAAATCCCAGGCACCAGGTCTCTATGGCGACCAGGAAATGAGACCTGTGTGTGTGATTTTGTGTGTATTTTTGCTTAATTGTGTGTATGTGATGTTGTCTGGATCCTAGATTTTTTTTTTTGCTGGCTCCTAAAACTAAAACAAATTTGTTAAGCTCTGATTCTCCTAAGTGACCTGGTTCGTTTACTGATTGGAAAACATCAGTAGTGTATTATCTTCTTTGCCCGGAACATTGTTTATGACAAACTAGACATTTTTATTAAATCTTTATTTTCAGTTATATGTAGCAAATAAACATCGTAACTTCTTCCTTTATGACCATTTTTTAGCGTAGGGCTCAAAAAAAACCCGGCTGACTTGTAGCGGTCTGTATGTCAATGTGTCTGTCTATGTATATGTCTTTTTGACTGTTTGGGTCTATGTGACAGTCTGATTCTGAGTGTATGTAAGTGGAACTCTGTGTCTGAACACTAGTCTGCGAGCGTATGTGTGTACATTATTGTGTGTATTTTTGCGTGATTGTGTGTGTGCGGTTGTCTGGCTCCTAGATTTTTTGCTGGCTCCTAAAAACAAAATTAAATTTGTCAAGCCCTGAGTTAGCGTTATAAAATATTTGATAAATATACATGTTGCATTTCATAATTCATTCTTAATACACTAATCGTTAAACATACAATATTCCAAATATTAACCTACACATTTTTTCATTTTCTTTCCCATCTATTCCATAAAAATCAGAAAATAAAGTTAACAAACAAAACAATAATAATAATAAAAAAGTTTCCCCCTCTCTCTCCTCTTCTGAAAGTCTTCTACTTTTATACTCCATCAAAATCTATACATTCTTATATCTGGACACTTAAGTTCATCAGTGATGCTGAAGACCACTATAAAATTAATTGCTCACCGGTAAATCTGATTTTTTTTTTTTGTTTTTTCAGGACCACAAATTTGTACCAGGGACCTAGATTGCAATTTTATCTACATATTTGTAGGTTGAAATTCTTCACGGATACACTGAACACTAGGGTATTTTCTGCCTCTTCAAGTGCATTTCAACAAATGCATGAAAATAGACATCTAGCTATAATAATAGTAATAATAAATCAAGTCAATCAGGAAGAAGACTGTGGGTGTAACCACAAATGATAAAAGATAATAATTACCCCATCCTGCATTCAGGTTTGCAGTATTTCTTGTTTTAACACAAGCAATAGATCTTTAGAGTGTTAATCCAAACATTGGCCTGTATCCCTAAAAATCGTTACATAATTAAACTGTTGAAAACGCTGTAGATAATATTTTAAACCAAATACTAGAAAACATTTTGCCCTAAGATTCTTGTTTTCTGTATTAGCTTTCAAAAAGAGCTGCAAACATTTTATTAAAAAAATGAACAACCAATCGGGGTATATTTGTACAATCATGACCTATCGAAATGCCCTTCAAAAACTATGATAGATACACTGAAATAACTTTTAGCTTAATTAAGGTTCTTAGCTTTCATAAACATATATACAGCACCTTGGTTGATTTAGTGTGAAATATATGGTGATAATCAGAAGAAACACCCATTAATGGCTGCTTCTTGGTGTTTTTGTGTATGTTGTACGTGTTAGGTATGTTAAATGCACTAATTGTTATTTTAAAACTAATTACAGTACTCCCATAGTTTTACACTGAAAATATTGTCACAGGGCCCCCTAAAATCAGAATTCAGACTCTTGCTCTGCATCAGCTTTCAAGTTTCTCTCTGAGAAAGAGCTGTCATTCACTGCTACTGTGGAATCAATCTCTCTCTGTTGAACTTTGCTATTTCAAGTTCTTGCATTGCAAAGGATGTAGTTTGAACTAACAGTAGGTGCTTTGGAAAATTGGGAGTGCTGTTGCTACAGCAACAAAAGAACACTAGTAAACTTATATATGGAATTTGTAGCGGATAGTAAAAGTTGAGGAAAAAAATAAGAATTGTTTTCTTTTTCTTTCCAAAATGCAAATATGTAAAAAATATATTTTAAACTTGGTTAAGTGAATCTGTCATCAAAATTCTGATGTTTGATGATGGTTTGGCTTGCACGTCTAGAAAGTCTTTATTCTCTGAAAAGTGATACCTTTTTTTCACAGTCAATCACATACTCGCATACAGTCGGATGGTCAGTCACACACACACATACTCGCATACAGTCGGACGGTCAGTCACACACACATACTCGCATACAGTCGGACGGTCAGTCACACACACACATACTCGCATACAGTCGGACGGTCAGTCACACACACACATACTCGCATACAGTCGGACGGTCAGTCACACACACACATACTCGCATACAGTCGGTCGGTCAGTCACACACACACATACTCGCATACAGTCGGTCGGTCAGTTACACACACATACTCGCATACAGTCGGTCGGTCAGTCACACACACATACTCGCATACAGTCGGTCGGTCAGTCACACACACATACTCGCATACAGTCGGTCGGTCAGTCGCATACAGTCGGTCGGTCAGTCGCATACAGTCGGTCGGTCAGTCGCATACAGTCGGTCTGTCAGTCACATACACACATACTCGCATACAGTCGGTCGGTCAGTCACATACACACATACTCGCATACAGTCGGTCGGTCAGTCACATACACACATACTCGCATACAGTCGGTCGGTCAGTCACATACACACATACACACATACTCGCATACAGTCGGTCGGTCAGTCACATACACACATACTCGCATACAGTCGGTCGGTCAGTCACATACACACATTCTCGCATACAGTCGGTCGGTCAGTCACATACACACATACCCGCATACAGTCGGTCACATACCCGCATACAGTCGGTCACATACCCGCTTACAGTCGGTCACATACCCGCTTACAGTCGGTCACATGCACGCTTACAGTCGGTCACATGCACGCCGCTTACAGGTGGTCACATGCACGCCGCATACAGCCGGCCACATGCACGCCGCATACAGCCGGCCACATGCACGCCGCATACAGCCGGCCACATGCACGCCGCATACAGCCGGCCACATGCACGCCGCATACAGCCGGCCACATGCACGCCGCATACAGCCGGCCACATGCACGCCGCATACAGCCGGCCACATGCACGCCGCATACAGCCGGCCACATGCACGCCGCATACAGCCGGCCACATGCACGCCGCATACAGCCGGCCACATGCACGCCGCATACAGCCGGCCACATGCACGCCGCATACAGCCGGCCACATGCACGCCGCATACAGCCGGCCACATGCACGCCGCATACAGCCGGCCACATGCACGCCGCATACAGCCGGCCACATGCACGCCGCATACAGCCGGCCACATGCACGCCGCATGCGCGCATACAGTCAGACATACAAGCGAGTGTTTTTTTGTTTTATCTTAAGCAGTTTTTTTTTTTAATCTATCAATGTGTCCACTCTCCCTGCTGCTATACCTCACTGCAGGGAGGGGAGTATTTTCATTCCATGTTGGTCTGTGCCTCTTACAAAGGCAGAGACTGTGGTTTCTTCCAGCCCTGCACTCAGGCACTACAGCGAGGGGGCAGAGCGGGAAGTCTGTGCAGCCGGTGCATACACTCTGCTCCCTTGCGTACCGGAGGATTTAAAGTTTTTTTTTTTTTAAATCCCAGGAGCATGGGCAGCAATGTGGGGCTCACGATATCCGAGTGCCAGGTCTGATTTCCTGGTTGCCATGGCGACCTGGTTTGTCGAGTCCTGCTTTAATAATCGTAGTAATAATAAAAATATGGAAGATACTCTGTGTTGTACCAGAACACAATAACATGCTAAGGTTAATTTGGCTTCATTAAATAATGCAATGTATTTGTAGGAAGAAAAAATAAATACTACCACAGGCACATTCTATATTCTATATTCCCCACAAGTGCCCAAAGTGTGGTGACTTTTCTTTTTGTATAACTTAAGAAACCAGCCATGAGCCTGTGTACATATTCCAAAAAGTATGTTTGTAAGAATGACTTTTTAAAAAAAATAATTATTACCTCTATTGCTGTTCTGCTGCTTCTGTTTCCCATAGCAACCTGCTTTTATTTCACGTGGACAGCTTTGAAATTGAAACAATAGTCCTGCCAATTCTGTCATCTAGTCAATTAGCACTGTGAAATTGTTACTTTAGCTTGCAATCAAGGTGCAGAAATTGTAATCTTTGGTCAGTATACCTATGCCCTTGAAGTGGGTGGATCTATATTTGGATAAAGGCAAGCTAGAGTTTTGTTGCACAGGTGGCCAAGCTATCCTCTCACACCTTACTCCAGCTATAACGTAACACCAATGGATTAGTAGAATGGTTATCAGGTCAAATAAAATTTATTTATGCCAGCGTCAGTTTTGACTATGCTTTCATAGTTAGACATTAATATATATATATATATATATATACACACACACACACACACACACACACACATGAATATCCTGTGGAGTACCAGTGATATGTTAGGAATCTCCGTGGTCTTTTAGGGGCATTTTAATTACAAAAAACATAAGCATGCTTTGCACTGACTCCCAGCAGTAGAGAGGAACATGCAGTAGCAGAGTAGCAAAGATCAGTGCTGGCTACTAAACACTACGTTTCCTGTGATGCCAAGGTAGCTTTTGGCCTGATGAGCATTGTAGCGGAGATGCAATATTACCCAGGTTATCTCCGCTTATAATCCAAGTGAGACTCAGGAACAAGTAAATAGTAAATCCAAAGGCAGGGTTTCCAGCAGGTCAAATACAGCAATATCCCAACAGCAATCCCAATAACTGGACGACACACAGTTTCAGGAGCATAACTGACAAGCCTTTTACAGCAAGATTGAACTACTTTATTTGACAAACAACACAGACTTATATACACCAAACTGCAATCAGATAACACTTGATTAAACAATAGAAACCTTAAACACATCACCAGTAAAGCAGTATCTAGCCACTTTAATCTGGAGCCAGAAGCAAGGTAGTCAGACTGGGTGGCTGACATAACTAAACAATGACAATAAAAAAGCAGATGGGCGCGAAGGAGTGGGTACCTTGAATAAAACACACAATATAATAGTGCAATATTGCCTCTATAAATAGTATAAAAGCAGAAATAAGTGGATGCACTCACAAACAAACGTGAGTGTCAGTCAAATCTGTGAGTTTTATCAGTGCTAGGGGCCAGCATATGTTACCCACTGGTCCTGCACATGCACATTTCTTTATTTATTTCAGAACTATTAAAGCTGTTTGTATGGACCCACAAGTTCTCAGCTGATTTGACTGACACTCACGTTTGTTTGTGAGTGCATCCACTTATTTCTGCTTTTATACTATTTATAGAGGCAATATTGCACTATTATATTGTGTGTTTTATTCAAGGTACCCACTCCTTCGCGCCCATCTGCTTTTTTATTGTCATTGTGTATTGAGCATTTCGGAGTGCTCCAAAAGGCTGCAGTGAGTGTGGTGCCGCAAGTATCTAACTTTTATTTTTGCACTAGGTTCACTTTACACAAATCACTTCTGTTTGCACATAACTAAACAATGGAAGGCTTTAATACACAGAAAATACAACAGATACACGGAGGCAGCTTTATACAGTATTTTTGTAGGGTTGCCTGGTGCCATCCGCTACACTGCTCCCCCTTGCCCACAAGCCGGCATACACAGTCTGATCCAACACGGATCGGCTTGGGGATGTCCGGGGAGGCTCGCGGATCATTTCTCTAGGTCCGTTTGCCGAGACAACCCATCCGCATTTCCATTCTGTTTACCCGGGCGGTACTGGATATTAAAGTCAAAGGGCTGCAGCGCCAGACTCCAGCGCAGCAGCCGGGCATTGTCCCCAGCCACCCGGTTTAGCCATACTAACGGGTTGTGATCCGTGAGCAGGGAAAAAGCTTGTCCATACAAATATGGCTGTAATTTCTTCAGGGCCCACACCACAGCCAGGCATTCTTTCTCGATGGTGGCGTAGCTTACTTCTCGAGGTAACAGTTTCCGGCTGATGTAAGCCACGGGATGTTCTCCGCCATCGGCCCCGACTTGGCTTAATACTGCTCCCAATCCAAACATAGAAGCGTCTGTGTGGACAAGAAAACGTTTAGTTGGATTGGAAGCTGCCAAGACAGGGGCATTTGTCAATGCATCTTTTAACAACTGAAATGCCTGTTCACACTCCGGGGTCCAGGTTACTTGGCGGGGTAGGTTTTTACGTGTCAAGTCAGTGAGAGGTTTGGCCAGGGCACTGTAATTCGGGACAAATTTCCGGTAGTATCCGGCCGTTCCTAAGAACGCTAACACTTGGGTCTTAGTCCTAGGGGTGGGCCATTGAGCTACAGCCTCTACTTTGGCTGGTTCCGGCTTTTGCTTGCCACATCCTACCCGATGACCTAGGTACTGTACTTCAGCCATTCCTATGCTGCATTTGGCTGGTTTCAGCGTTAAACCAGCGGCCCTAATCCTGTCTAGGACCGCTCCTATATGGGTCAGGTGTTCCTGCCAGGTATTGCTGAAAATGGCAATATCGTCGAGGTATGCGCAGGTATAATCCTGGAACCCATCTAGGAGGCGGTCCACCATCCGCTGAAAAGTAGCCGGGGCGTTTTTCATCCCAAACGGCATGACCTTAAATTGGTACAAGCCGAATGGGGTGACAAAGGCCGACTTAGGGATGGCGTCTTGTGCCAAGGGTATTTGCCAATACCCTTTACACAAGTCAATTGTGGTGAGATAGTGCCCCCTCGCCATCCGATCCAGGAGTTCGTCTATCCTGGGCATAGGATAGGCGTCCGATACCGTCTTCTCATTTAATCTCCGGTAGTCTACACAGAACCGGGTCGTGCCGTCCCGCTTTGGCACTAGCACTACCGGAGATGCCCAGGGGCTGTCAGAGGGCTCAATCACCCCCAGCTGGAGCATCTCATCTATCTCCTTGCGCATGTTCGCCCGTACCGCTTCTGGGATGCGGTACAGGGTCTGACGCATGGGAAGTTGCCCTGGGGTGTCTACTCGGTGAGTGGCCAGAGGAGTGTAACCAGGTACATTAGAGAAGATATCCTGCTTCTCCCTCAACAGCTGTTGTACCTCGCTCCGCTCCTGTGGGCTCAACCGATCCCCCAGGGTGACCTCCCCTAAGTCCCCGGATAACTGACCCTCTCCCAGCAGATCCGGGAGAGGTAAACTGTCAAACTCCTCGGAGTTAGGCGCACATATAGCGGTCACTTCCTCCGAGCGCTCCTGGTAGGGCTTCATCATGTTCACATGGAGCATGCGTCGCCCCCCAGTACCAACGCACGAGCCGATTATATAAGTGGTGTCACACCGTTGTTCCACCACCTTATAAGGGCCCTGCCAGGCGGCCTGCAGCTTATCGTGTCGGACAGGTTTTAAGATTAACACCTTCTGCCCGACCTGAAAGCTACGGTCCCTGGCGCCCCGATCATACCATGTGCGTTGGCGTGTCTGAGCCGCCTGCAAATTCTCGCGTACCGTCTGAGTTAAGGCCTCAAGGCGGTCTCGGAATGCCAACACATAGGGTATGATGGGGGTGCCGTCAGTGCTCCGTTCTCCCTCCCAATGCTCTCTGATCAAATCTAAAGGCCCTCGTACCCTGCGGCCAAACAATAGTTCAAATGGGGAGAACCCAGTGGATTCCTGCGGCACCTCTCGGTAAGCAAAGAGGAGGTGTGGCAGGAACTTCTCCCAGTCCTTGTGGGTCTCTGCGAAGGTTCGGAGCATTTGTTTCAATGTACCGTTGAAACGTTCGCAGAGCCCATTCGTCTGGGGGTGGTAAGGGGAACTAATGACCGGCTTAATGTCACAAAACTTCCAGAGGCGCTGCGTGACTTCGGCGGTGAACTGGGTGCCCTGATCGGAGACAATCTCCCTGGGGAGTCCCACCCGGGAGAATATCTTCATCAGGGCTTCGGCTACTGTCTCAGCCTGTATATTCGTCAGGGCCACCGCCTCTGGATATCTGGTGGCATAATCTACTACTGTCAGGATAAATCTTTTACCTGACGGGCTTGCTTTGTTGAGGGGTCCTATTAGGTCAACTGCTACCCTGCTAAAGGGTTCCTCGATTATGGGGAGGGGATGTAACTTGGCCTTGCGCCGGTCCCCCCTTTTCCCCACCCTTTGACAGGTATCGCACGTGTTGCAATACCTGCGCACCTCCTGGCTAATTCCCGGCCAAAAGAAACTTTGGGTTAACCTGTATCGGGTCCTGCTGACCCCTAAATGTCCAGATAGCGGAATGTCATGGGCTATCCGTAGTAACTCCGCCCGGTACCGCTGAGGTACCACCAACTGCCTCATCACAATCGGGTCTGACCCGGATACCTGCTCATCCGTCTCCCGATATAACAGCTGGTTGTCCCAAATAAACCTTTCGCCCTCCCCCCCAGGCGTGTCTGCTGTCACCTTGTCCCTATACACCTGCAAGGTGGGGTCAGTCACTACCTCAGCTGCAAATTCGTTAGGAGGGGCCCAGGGGACACAGTCAGGGGAAGGGGAAGGATCTCTTACCTGAACCTCCGGGAGTGTGTTGTAGTCCTGGGTGCGGGCCTGTTGTCGAGTGACCACAGGGTGAGCTTCTCCTGTGGTGGGTGTCTGGGGCTCAAAAGCAGATGTGAGCCTCCCCAGATCGTTCCCCAATAAAACCTCCGCCGGTAACTGCGGCATCAACCCCACCTCCACATGCCCTGCCCCCGCTCCCCAATGCAAATGTACCCTTGCTGTGGGTAGCCGGTATACTGCTCCCCCGGCTACCCTGACGGCCACAGTCTTATTAAGTTTAGCTTGGTCTGAGACCAGGTGACTTTTTACCAGGGTGATGGTGGCTCCTGAGTCACGTAGCCCCTGAACCGCTTTACCCTCCAGATACACGGTCTGCCTGTGATGCTGGCGGTTGTCTGCATTAGCCTGGACGGGATCTGCCTCGTGCAGTACCTCCCACTGCTCTACTGTTGTGATGGGAACTGCTGAACCATACGGTGTGGCCACGATGTCCTGGTAGTGATGGGCTGCGGCGGCTCTCGGTGGTGGTGGCGGACCTGGTCGAATCCAGGTGGAACGGTCCCGCAGCTGGGGGCATTCCCTTTTATAATGTCCCCACTTCTGGCAGTGGTGGCAAGGGCCCGACGTGGGCTGGCGGAAACGTGGCTGTGCAGCGGGTGGTGGTGGTGGTGGCAGTGACCTTGGTAGAGCTGGCGTGTAGTTATTTCCCCCAAAGGTTTTAAAAGGTACTTTTGGATCTGCAGGTTTTTGCTGCCTGCGTGCATCCAGGTACTCGTCCGCCTTCCTGGCTGCTTCGGTAAGGGAGGTAGGGTTTCTGTCTCTTACCCACTCCTGTACCTCGCTGGTTACTCCTTCATAAAATTGCTCCAGCAGTACCATTTGCAATACATCCTCCATAGACCGTGCCTTGCTCGCTTGCACCCACCCCAAGACTGCTCGTTGCAGTCTGCATGCCCACTCAGCATGTGAGTCTTTCTCCACCTTCTTTAAATCCCTGAATCTCCGCCGGTATGCTTCTGGTGTTATAGCATACCTGGCCAATATAATTTCTTTCACTTTGTGGTAATTCCGTATTTCATCATTCGGTACAGTCCGATATGCCTCAGCTGCCCTCCCAGTTAACCTCCCTGCCAAAATAGGTACCCAGTCCTCTGTGCTGATTCTATGCAGTGCACACAGTCTCTCGAAATCTTGCAGGAAAGCGTCTATATCTTCCTCTGCCTCCACATATGTTTTAAAAGCCTGGTACGGTATTTTCGGCTTACCTTCATGTGGCATATTTACTGCAGAGCTGCGTTCTGGGGCCGCTGTTTGACTCCTCAGTATAAATTCCTGGACCTCCGTTATTGTTTTGGAAACAATCTCTGTTGGAGGGTGTTCCCCATAGAAAGACAGCCGAAATTGTACCTGCCTCTGGAACTCCCTTTGTTCCGGTGTTTCTCCCGAATTCCCCTGTTCGGGAACCGAATCGCCTTCCATTTGGTACTCCGCCATCAGTTCAGTGATAAGTGCCGCTTTTGTCTTATTGCTGGCTTGTATACCCTTTGCCTCCAGAAGGTCTTTTAGCGTGGAGCGTTTTAGTGTGGCAAAATCAATCTCCATCCGTACTCCATTTAGGCTTGTTCCTCTGTGAGTCTGGATCCCAGCGCTGCCAACCAATGTAGCGGAGATGCAATATTACCCAGGTTATCTCCGCTTATAATCCAAGTGAGACTCAGGAACAAGTAAATAGTAAATCCAAAGGCAGGGTTTCCAGCAGGTCAAATACAGCAATATCCCAACAGCAATCCCAATAACTGGACGACACACAGTTTCAGGAGCATAACTGACAAGCCTTTTACAGCAAGATTGAACTACTTTATTTGACAAACAACACAGACTTATATACACCAAACTGCAATCAGATAACACTTGATTAAACAATAGAAACCTTAAACACATCACCAGTAAAGCAGTATCTAGCCACTTTAATCTGGAGCCAGAAGCAAGGTAGTCAGACTGGGTGGCTGACATAACTAAACAATGGAAGGCTTTAATACACAGAAAATACAACAGATACACGGAGGCAGCTTTATACAGTATTTTTGTAGGGTTGCCTGGTGCCATCCGCTACAAGCATGATAAAAAATGTAATCCATACAGCAATACCTTAAAATTCCATGTTGCAAATCTGCAAAAACCCTATCCCAAAGTGGCAAACTTTGGCAAAGATATGTGGTAAAATGACTGAATATAAAGTGTCAAAAAATGTATATACCATGGTTGACTACAATTGAAAAAATATGTACAAGTGATTCTGTGACTCCGGATAGGTATCAGTGTTACAATGTCGCTAACTGTAATTTTAGAAAAAAAATATTGTTGGTAAATTGAAATGCGCTTCTTGTCTTAGAAGTTGCAAAAAAAACTTAAAAACATGGGTCACTCCTAAACTCAGGACACACATTTGAATCTATTTTGCAGGGGTTATTTAATTCGTTTTTGTAGATGTGTAAAAAGTGGATTTAATTTTTTTTGTTTTGTTTTCAACCATATATTTTTTTTTTAGTTATACTGAATAATATGGTCAAATTGGGGTATCAAAAGAAAAACATTCTTATCTTGAATAATACAATACATATGTGTGGATACAGTAAATTAGAGTGTTTTTTTACATGGCCTTTTGTAACACTTCTGCAGTGTTTGTGTATAGCTGCGGTCTTTCTCTTTCTAATTTAATGTACTTCTGCATATTTTAAATTGGTTTTATCATCATAAGAAGGTCTTTCTTAAGATAACATACTATTTACTATAAGAGAAATCCTAAAAAATGATGAAAAACTTAACAAAAAAAAAACTTTTACGCTAATAAAAAACTTTTTAAATTGTATATTTTTGTCATGAGTTTAGAAATATTCAATGTTTACATGCTTTTTAAAGTTTTTTCCCCTCAAGTTATAAGGGAATAGCTTAAAGTAGCTTTTTTTATTTATTTTTTTTAATCTACTAACCATTTTAACCTACAGTGATCTTTTGACCCTAACCCCAACTATAACCACATCCCTAGATTTAAGGCTATCTTAAATCAGTATCGAGGTATTACAGCAACACCGGTTGAGTGAAGTGTTCACTGGCCGTTAGGCGGGCACAGGACGTACTGTGTGCTTCCTGCGTCGCCATGGTATTAAATACTATATTCTGATGCACAATAAACAATAATGCAAAAAGTCAGCTCTATATTAAGTTGATGTACGGAAAATAAATCCGAAATAAGGTTTTATGAGTTGATCAAAAACGGCTAAATAAACGCCAACAACCTTAAAGCACACTGTAACATACACAATATTGTATGGGTTTTCTGACAATATGTCCGGGAATGTACTTCTTACCATCGGGTGAACGGCTCATGCACGTGATCACTCACATCACAGATTAGACAGCTAGAAGGAAATGCTGTCTGAGATGCCGACAAATACACTTCTCATGATGCCTTCAACGGTATAAATTTTGAGCGATTTAAACCAGAAGGTTTACAGTCAGGGTAAGGATTAGCTCTAAGGGGTTACGGTTAGAGTTAGCCTTTAGGGTTAACTGTGTAGATTACAGAAAACCCTTTCCCAAACCCTATCCTTCCTGGGGTAATGTTTGTACTTGTGTAGAAAAAACAATAAGAGTTATGATGGAGACAAGTCTGAAAAGGGACTGTCTTAACCTACAAGAGCTGAGACAAGCTGTCCCAGTCATTGCAGGGAGTGTTGTGATTAGTGTAAGGGATAATCACAATCCATAGCCATCTTCCCCCAAAATTGGGGGGAGGGGTGGGGTGTGGTGATCCTGGTTGCCTTAACAGTTAGGCAGACCAGCATCAACCATTATTTTTTGCATTTATTATTGTGATCACTGTGAAAATCGTTCACATTGATGACATCCAATAAATGCAAAAAATACAGTAAATGAACACTGTCAAAATCTAGCCCTATCTGTCCTTAAAAACAAACAGTATATTATATATATATATATGGATTCATTTAAAAAGCAAGTATGCACGTTTATTTAAATACTCTCATTACTAAAGTAACAAAAATTGCTATTGTCCAGAATGGACATCACACAAACACAACCGTTGTCCTGAAGCGGTTGATATGAAACATCACAAATATTATTTCTCCAGAGACGCACAGATAAGAATTAACAGATGTCTGCTCACTTTAGGAGAGAAACCCTTTAAGTGGTGGTGTATATAATAGCATTGCTTTTCTTTTGCTGTATTTGTAGGTACTGTAAATTATTCTTTTCTTTCCTTGGGTAATTATGATGCCATTACTAATTTTCTAATCAAACTGATGAACCTAATAAGATCTCAAATACAAAGTGAACAAAAAAAAATGTTCATGGCTTATTGAATACAATGCAGTAGAATATAATGAATAGTTTTTAGGCATATGATTATCTGAATGGTTTGAAATATTATTTTAACTAAATCTGACATAGAAAAGCAATGCTCTATTACAGGGCTCGAGAAACCCCGGATGCCATGGCGACCGGGAAATTAGACCTGGCGCCCCCTGCCGCTATCATCCCTTGTTTATTTTTGCAGGGCAGCGTGAGGGGGTAAAGGCTGTGTGTATTGCACAGACTGCAAGCTCTGCCCCTTGCACAGTACGTATCTGAATGCCGGGTGTCACGTGACATCCTGGTGATCAGCAGGAAGATGAATTAAGATGACATGGCTGCTGCACGAATTCACTGAGCTAAAGCAGCAGGGAGCGGGGGCATATAAAGATTTTTTTTTTTTCTATAAGTTTGTCAAGCCCTGTTCTATTATTAAATGCAATGCATGTGTATTGTGATGTTTGAACAAGCTTGGAAAAAGTAGTCACGTCCTGGATAGAAATGTAAAGCCTTACTGAGCAGGATGTGGGAGCAAGTGATTTATTGCCTACAAATTGTTGAGTTAAGTTCTGCTTTTCTTACCAGTGACATCTGAATAGTATTTACAGTTCTGCTCATTGCTGAGGTCTGCCAAGACATGCGAATGGAGTGGATTTACAATGCTAGAATATGCCTCAAATCTCTGCTGCGGCATTGATGTTGTTCCAGATCCATTCATTACGCACATTTATGTTGAACAGCAATATGTGAAAAGCAGTGGGATTTTGCACAGACTGCAAGGAATTTCTAATTATATGGTCACATTCAGTGGCACCTCAATGGTGTGTGCTTTCATTTTTTTATATGTGTGTGTCTGACTTTTAGATTGTAAACCTAGTGGGAAGAGGCACCTGACCTTGTTTAATTTAATTTATGTTGCCTCCTTTTTAGAAATATTTTTTTTCAGTTTTACAGCACTGCAGAATTTGATGGCGCTTTTTTAACAGGGCTCGAGAAATCAAATTACTTCAGGGACTTGGATTCCATGCTTTGAGATAGCTCTGACGCATACCATATCGATCTCAAAATATTGCACTTATTTGGTTAGGACTACACCTTCCTCTAAGAAACAAAATAAGGATGTCTTATTTTTTTTTTGTCTTGAATAGTTCCGACTCTTTGGTGTTTATACTCAAACGTAACTGTGTAAAAAATGGTTTTATTGGAACAGTTTCTGTATAAAATGAATCCCCCGGAAAAGAAACACTGATTGCACAAAGTAGAGTCTTCTTAATAATATTGTGGTTTGTAACTGTATTGGGATCCTTTTTGGTTCTGTGCCTGTATGGTATGTACAAAGCTGTCTGAATTGGCACCTTTTTCATGCTGTTGAACCCCTTCACCGTGTAGAAGTTCTATAGTGTCCTAAAATGCATGGCCCAATTAACTGCATAGAACTATCTCAGAACAGCAGCTCATGATCACTCTGCCAATCACCTTTTTTGTAAAATAATTTTAGTGTTTTTGGTCAATTTATTTTATTCCAATCATTGTAATAGGTAGAACAGCCTAGGTAAGGGCAAACCCATTATTTTTATACATTTTAAAAAGATATGTGGACTGTTATGTGACTACTTAATATGAGCAAAAATCTTAGCCTTCCCAAACCTTATCTTGCGGATGAATTTCCCTCACAAAACTTAGAATCTTAGAGCATTTGTCAACAAAGTAACAATACTTTATTCCAATAACTGTCAGTGGCCTACAATGTAGCCGAATACAATGAACTACAAGGATTATCTTCAGTTCTCCACTTCAGCTTATTCAGTTTTCATTTAGTAAATGAGGTATAATAATAATTGCAAATAACATTAGCTTTTAGTAAGCTGACAGCACAGTGGGACTGCAGGACTACAAATGTAACTATATGACGAGGAACCAAAACCTTTTAGCAGAAGGAACACCCCTAGCACAAAATGTTTGTTACTTGTACCCTGTGCAGCCATTCCTCTCAATTTTCTGAATTGAACAGTTTTATGTGAACAAATCTTCCCTTAAAGGGTCAGTTACACCTAGTTCATTTACTCATTGTTGTACATGTGTTTAATATACAACTTGTTTTTACTTTCAAACTATTTGCAGTTCTTCTGTTGGTTTAAACTAATAATACTATAACAGGGTTCTAAATGCAGTCCAATTCAATAAGGAGGGCTTGGAGAGAGGCATGATTGTTACTATAGCAACAGCAATAACTTACACTTTATTTGCAGTGTTTAGCAGACTGAAAGTGTGGAGGGGGAAAAAAAGATCTGTTTTCCTTTACATGATGCAATAACCATCTAAAAAACAAAACCAATAAACAGCTATATAGCTTACTGTTTTTTTTTTTTTTAATGCATATAACTTTAACATATTGCCCTTTAGAATGGGCATTGTGTGTACTCAACAATTTAATCAAGGTAGCATCCATTTAGGTAATTGCGTCACCATGGACACACATGTTCTATGTTCTGCAGAGTATGTACAAATTGCAACTATATCATTTGGAATCCTTTGCATGGAAAGATCAGTAGAAGCTACTAACCTGATATATGTGAGTAAATTAAACTAAAATACAGATATTCAAATATTAATGAAATATTGAACTCTTATGCATTAAAAACACGATTTTCAAGTTGCAATTTTTTGGTTTACTTTGAATGCACTTTTAGCTCATACATTACCTTTAAAACTAAGTGACATTTTTATTATTCTGTTTAAAGAACAGATCAGATTCCCATTTCTTGTTTTTGTTTTTGCAAAGTAAGGTGTATATACGTTTTTCATTTTGTGCTTTGCTGAAATCTAAAGATCCGTGGTAAACAAATTCCTTTTCCAGACATTAATTAGTGTTTGGACTTGTTAGTTTAGCATTATCTTGATCGTGTTGAAGTAATTATGGTGCCATCTTTAGACAAATGGGTAAACAGAAGTAGCTGATTAATGAATTTCACTGTTCACAACAACATGAGATGCATGTTTAATTTCTCACTTGTTTGCTTGGTGGAATTCCTCTTTTTGCATGATCATGACTGCATTACTATATTATACAATACTGTATACTGTCTATCTTTAATACAGGGCTTGGAAACCACAGGATGGGTAACTGGGACTGAAATAAATCATTATTAAAGATTTGCTCCCTTTCATGGGGATCACACCCCATTAAGCCAGATCATAGTTAGTTATAAAATATATAGTTATATATATTTAACTTCTACTTATGGAGATCCACAGGGATGTAAGATTGGGATGAAATGGTTGAATGACTAAATCTGTTTTATGTATGGATAATTTTATATACAGATCAAATATTCTATTTGTTGGGGAATGTTAAATGTGCCAAAATGTTTGTGTTGTGTGCAATGTCTGCCTCCTAAATGTAGGTGAGATGTATTGTTCCATTACAACGTATCAAGGGACACAGCACATTTGATGATTTTACTTGCGCTTCTGAATTTAAAAATATCGGTTGGTACATATCACTTTCTCAGTATAAACAGGAGGTAAAGATTGTAGGAAGCTCTGATTATAGGGTACCTGTGCACATAAATGGTTACAGATTTGTTTTAAAGTAGGAGTGCATCTTATTTTTGTTTATTTGCTAGGCTATTTCATGTCACTGGTTGAAAAGCATTATTTTACAGTGCTTGTAGTGCTTTATAATCTTTTTCTCTCATGCGGTGGGTGACATTTGTAGATGCTCCCAATTCTTCAACCATGTGCTGTCAGCAGTTATGTGAGCATGTTGTTTTTTTAGACATTTAACCAGACTCCTTGGAAGCTAAAATAGATTCTAAAGTAACACAACAGCACTGTAGTGCTTTCCAATTAAATTATTTATTGTTGAATTGCCACGGTAGGTAGGGGTGCTCGTCCGCTAATTATCAAGTTGGGCTTCTGATTGATAGCCTGAATGAGAGCTGAATGAACTCCCCTGAATGGCATAGAAATAATGACAGCCAGCTGAGCACCTTTAGTGAATAGATTCTATAGGGATGTCACCTGCCAACAGGAAATCTAGTTTGCGCATGGATTCCAACAGAATTTGCTATTATTTAAACAATCAGATTGGATTGCTGTTTACCCAAATAGCCAGACCTGCACCTGTTTCTCAGACCTCAAATATAGGAACTTGTTCTTTGTTTTTGTTTTGGCACGTAAGATTACCTGGCTTCACTTTTTTTTTTTCTAATGGCTAACATTCTGTGATATGCATGGAACTGATGCGTTAACTTCTCTCTTTTTTCCTTTTCTCACAGGTTCTCTAATTGAGCAGCTGACAGCTGAGAAATATGAGTGCATGGTCTGCTGTGAAGTTGTTCGAGTCATGGCCCCAGTCTGGAGTTGTCAAAGCTGTTACCATGTTTTCCATCTGAACTGTATCAAGAAATGGGCTAGATCTCCTGCATCACAAGCAGAAGGTCAGCTACCTGTTTACGTTTGTTTATTTTCACAAGCTACAAAACGTTATGATGCCAAGGTATCACTGCTCACTAGAGTATAAGAATGAATTTAAGGATTGCATTGAGTGAAGGCATTTTAAATAAGATTGCTATAATGAACGAACACAATAAAAAAGTACTTCATTGAGCCCTCACTGCTTGTATACCACTATCTATTGGTCCAGATGACTCACGTTGTCTTTCATCTGAGATTCTAAGCAACACTTCCCTAAGAGTTCATTGCAAGTAAAGAGGGCTCCATAATAAAGATAATAGATTTCCTCCTACTCATTTAATGTACCCCCATATGTTATATATGGTGTCTGTCGTCATAAAAGGGCTTTCTGTAGGTACAGTTATTTTTATCATTATCCTATATAATTTAATATATAAAAAAAATGATGTGGGGGTGGAATGGAAAGAAAAAAACACCCTTTTTAATTCAGAAAAATCTTTTACACTATTACAAACTGTAATAAAAACAGTTTTTAATATTTGTCCTGAGTTTACACATATGTAATTTTTACATGTTTTTCTGTTGTTTTTTTCACGTTACTGGGTAATAACCGAAAGTAGCATTTTGTTTCCTAACCATTTTCTCCTACCGTGACCTTTTGACACCAACCCTAATCATCACCTTACCCATAAATCCAAACAAAGTATTAACCCTAAGTCTAACCCATCTGTTACCCTACGAGCAACCCTTACCCTAGGGTTAATTTAGATCTACGATATTAAGGCATCATAGCAATGCTGGGGTGTTTAGTAATAACACCCCTTAATTCATACCTGAAGTTAAAAAGTGTGTGGAGAAAAAAATATATATTATGACAAACTTTGAGACAAAATAACTGCATGACGTGCCAGGCATGTCCACTCTCCTCAACATGACAGTTCCTTGTGATATGACGGGCACGTCAATTGTCAGAAGGTGTTAAACCATTGTTTTTCTTGATACTTCCTTCTTCAACGCTTTTTGTAATGTTTTACTAACCATAAGTGAATGCACACTGGTTTTTCTTCCCTGTTTTGATCATTTTTATAATGGGGTTGTTATGGCAACCTTCCTTAGAATTGTCCTGCTGAGCCATTGTCAGTGACAGAAAACCAGAATGAAGTGGAAAGACTGACTTTGTTGAGCACAGATCTCCAGGATCCACAACATTTCAGTGTTTTATTCAATTTGCAGTCTTTCACGTACACTGTCCACATTGCTTGTGTTTAGATGCATCGCATTTAATCCCCAGTGTCTTCTACTTGCTTGGTTCTGAAATTTTCTGATTGCAGATTTAAAGAAGGCTTGAACATAAATAAAAATAATAGCCGTATGAAAGGGCTCAGCTAATACCTTTTAGTTCTGGTGCAATATGCCAAAACAAACCCTGTATTTACCGAGTTCCGAAACTGCTGGGGAAGTCGATCCAAATACAGGGATTACACAAGACGCCTCTACTGCCAGTAATAATTATGCAGCTCCTCTGAACAATCTAATGCTTCCGAACCAGCCACTATAAAACTCCAAGCATACAAATAAAGGACTCTGCAAACCTCTTTCTTGCAAGTAGTTGTGCGTTTAATCCAGAGTGATGATTCAGGCAGGCGATAAAATACTCAACATGTTTCATGGCACTAAGAACACAATGTTCAGGAACAAACAATTTACCTATATAGGTATCTGCAGGATGTTCTTTGCTCCCACTTCTACTCGAGTGCTGACATTTTGTGTAACTTCTTTGTGATGCACAGGCTTCCCCTCTATTAAACCGTCCTTTTATATTTTTTATAACTGTTTATAACTTTAAGCATTTATTTTTATATAACTGTTCGTATTCACCTTCTCCTTTACATTCACTTCAACTTTGCCGGCATCATTCCTAAATCTAGCACTCTCATTTCCGTAACTCAATCCCAGAAGCTTCTGGAATAATTTTTCACAAGTCATTATTTATTGGGACTATGGGAAAAAGTTTAGGAGACCGGGAGTTATTTGGTGATTTAATCTCTCTTTAGCAAACATTATAACATCAAGACATTACCATTTGGACTTCCTCTTCCTGCCATACCTTCCCAAGTCTATGGCATCTGTCAGATTTTTCAGGAACATATTGCTACAAGTATGTGTTATTTCTTGTACAAGCTTATTTTGTGTTTCTTTCTACTTCGTGGGGCTTTGCATTGCATTGATTATTATAAGTCTTGAAGTCTGTTGATTTGCAATCAGCCTTGCTGAAAGGGTGGACACAGCATGGTAGAATATGTAGCTCTGTACAGATTCTACAAATACATTAGAAATGTCCATCAGCTATATTTACTAATGGGATTGTATGGTTACATACAGTGAATGTTCCTTAAATTAAAGAAAAAGACTTTTAATATAGTACGTACAAAATGTCTTATCTAAGTATAATAGAAAGTATTCTATTTTGTACTACTCCAGTTTTAGATAACCTTAATTATCGTTGTCATAACCGTTTTATGTATGTTGCTACCACATACATATAAATTGTATACTTAGGCATAGCTGTGTCATCAACTATTCACCGAGATATATAGTAGTAAAACTGGAAGTTATGTGGCCTTTAAAGCTTTGCTTTTTACAGATCCAGTATATCATTTCTGTATTTTTATTTGTGTATATATTTTTCATTTGTATTGTTTTCATTCCTTGTAGACTTTATTCAGACTATGGTTAATATTCTCACAGCAGGGAGTGGTAAATCCTAGATAGCAATCTAGGGAAATTGAATTTTCCTGGCTCCTAAAGTCTGCAGATATGCTAGTCTTCTATTCTCTTATGTTCCATCACCGGGAGAGCCTAAATCACCACCATAATACCATGCTTTCTGATCTCGACCATCACTGTAGCTGCGTGCCTCAATACTGAGACAGTCCCTACAATAGCTAATCGCTGAACTTCTGCCCATGGTATTGCTGCGATAACTGTGAACTTGATGTGACAATTCTCTTATAGATAAATTGTTTCTGCAACTTTTAATTTAGTTTACCTACTTTTCAAAAATATATACTTTGGGATTAAATTCAAGTGTTGGACTGCAAAGCTACCTCAAAGGATATATATTCCTTGCAAATCAATATTTAGGTAAGAGTAAGAGTAAAAGTGTTTCCTTCACAGATGGAAACAGTGGATGGAGATGCCCCGCCTGTCAAAATGTCTGCTCTCGAGTACCAAGCACCTACACCTGTTTTTGTGGTAAGTATTGCACTCAGACTAGCTATCCAAGGGTTAAAAAGGACAGATCCTTGGCCCCACTACTCTAATTCTTTAATATACCATAACTAAAAAAGGACTTTTGGTGGGGTTTGAAAAGCTTCTCATCTAACTCAAGAAATGTTATGTTGCCCCCACAAGTTGGTTGCCAACAAGTTGCTCTTTAGCTGTTGCTGAACTACAACTACTAGGACCCCGCTAATGCTTTGGATAAGGTGCGTTGTTGTTGTTGTTGAACAGCACCTGAAGAGCTACCTGTTGAGTATCCCTGCTGCACAATACAATGCAAATTCAAACCATTGTTGGGTTTTTCTTTTCATCAGGTAAGGTAAATCATCCTGAATGGAATAGGAATGAAATTCCACACAGCTGTGGTGAACTCTGTGGGAAGAAACGATCAGGCCTGGACTGCCCTCATACCTGCAACATGTAAGTTATCTTCACTGCAGTAATGTAAAGTGCTATCTTACATTAAACTGGACTAATATATTCAAAAAAGGAAAATAAATAAATGGTGTGAGATGTTAAATGAATGTGGTAAAAAAAAGAAACTAAGGAAATCGTGAGGAAAAGATCTAGGACTGACATGCAGGAAATTGAATTTGGGTATAGGACAGACAAGTGGCAAAAAGAGGGGAGAGAAGTGGCCATTGACTGTTTTCTAAAAGAAAAAAAAAAAGGGCGGGGGGGATACCCCAGATCCAGTACTTGATTATGATACACATAATGGGTCTTCTACAGGCAGAATAGATTTAATAGCGTACAGGGTACCCAACGGCCCCACAAAAACATTTTAGGAGCTTGTCAGACAGTATTTTTGATAAATATACTGCTAGGTCACTCCTTGAATCTTATTTTCCAACAAAGAACACCACTGAATTAATACAAAACCGGTAACAGACAGAAAGAAAGCTGCATGTTACTAAGGACAAGCAAGTGCCACAGCACCACTAACTTTGCTTTATGACCTATTATATTGTCTTGCTAATTAGTCAAGTCATATTAATGCATATTTACAGTTATCAAGGGAAAACATTTTGTTTTCCTTCTACTGTAACTGTGTGTTAAATTTAAATTTAAAGAATTGTTTGTGTGCGCGCACTGGCTCTAGTTTATTATTAAAGTGCATGCTAGATTTTTTTAAAATTTTATTTTTAGGTACCATATACTATACCTTTTTTTTATAATACAGCAGCATATACCTTTTCCTGACAACTTTATTTTACCTTTTTCATCATATAAGTCAATTTTTGATTTATTCCTGTGATGAATGAAGAGGCTTTATGCTCAATCAATTATTTAAAACAACCAGGGTTTAACCCCTTGGCGACACAGGACATACTATGTACATTTCGTGTCTGCCTGCAGTTGGTGACACAGAACCTACAGAGTACTATTAAAACGAGTGGTTGAAGCGATCATTGATCACTTTCACTGCTAAAACTGTGGTGCTGTAATGCCTCGATGTTGAGGCAGCCACCAACTTGAAAATTTGCTTCCCAGTTGGCCCCTGATCGCAGGTGCCATATTGGAAGGCAGCATGCCACTTTAGTATGGCACTGCCCTGTATTTGGCAAAGACTCCGGAAGTGATCATTGATTACTTCCATCACCCTACTGCTATTGCTAGACTGACTCTAGAGGCAGTCGGCAAAATTACAGGTAAAAAATCCCAAATTAACTCTAGCGTTCAAGTTAAATTTAGGGTTAAGGTGATGTTAGAATAAAAAATCACGGAGATGAAAATAGTTAGGAAAGAAAAATGCTGCTTTACATTATTGCCCTGTACCTTGCAAAAAACAATAGAAAAACTCTGTACAAATATTAAAATCAACTAGCAGGTTTTTTTATTCGCGTTTGTAGATGTGTAAAAAGTATTTCATGTAAAAAGTGTTTCTTTCTCCATTGCTATGAGAACCTGAACTGGGGAACTAAAATTTAGAACCCCGCTGATATTAACTGGAACCAGATCCTATGGCAGCTGTGTTTAGAATAAAAAAAAGACACATTATTGTTTTTATTAGCATAAAAAGGGCTTTCTTAAGAACCATTAATGTCGTCATGTCATGAAATTCAAGAAAATGAACTTTTTGTTCCACTGATCCAAGAAAAACATTTTTGCCGTTCCCTTTTGTGTATATTATATCAGGAATTGATATTTTCTAGTATTATACTGATATTTTTTAATCTTCCAGACTCTGTCACCCTGGTCCCTGCCCGTCATGTCCTGCCTTTGTCACAAAAGCCTGCGAATGTGGAAGAACAAGGTGAGTGCAATCCTGGACCTTGACCACCTATTAAAAAATAAAAAAATCAAGAAAGCCATACCACTCTATAAATAATCTGAATAATAAAGGTGCATTAGGTTGGCTTCTTACACAAATATTGGGCACATCTGTTTGTCTTTTGTATATGGAAAGAATACAGTGAAATAATATTTATGTCAAGGTGATATTCACTTAATTGTGTAAAAAGGGGTATTGTGAGCTGGGGTGAAATACTACTAATAGTAAATAAAACTCATTTTAAATATGTCCTTCCCCTTCCTTCCTCCCTTCCTTTGATATCTCCTCCAAATAAACGACACCACACAAGTAATAAATGAGTAAATACTTATTCCTGCCCATGTAGAGAATTGTCGGCTAGGTGGTGTTTGTTTTTTGTATAAAAACATAGGATAGAACCAAATTCCCAATGTCATCAGTGTTGTTAAAAATGCCTATTCTTGGCTTGGGTTGTCTGGAGCGGTTATTACATTTGGAATAGTGTTGGAGAGCTCACTGTGCTAATGTGCTAACTGTATAATCTGTTCAGTCCCCGGGGTTGCATGTTCCATTCCCGACAGGGTTTACTAACCACTAGATATCTGTTGTTGCTTCATGTTATAGTGTTTGGGCTGCTTGCTTGGTATCTGTTGTTGCTTCATGTTATAGTGTTGGTGCTGCTTGCTTGGTATCTGATGGCGCTTCTTGTTATAGTGTTGGTGCTGCTTGCTTGGTATCTGATGGCGCTTCTTGTTATAGTGATGTGCTGCTTGCTTGGTATCTGATGGCGCTTCTTGTTATAGTGATGTGCTGCTTGCTTGGTATCTGATGGCGCTTCTTGTTATAGTGATGTGCTGCTTGCTTGGTATCTGATGGCGCTTCTTGTTATAGTGTTGGTGCTGCTTGCTTGGTATCTGATGGCGCTTCTTGTTATAGTGATGTGCTGCTTGCTTGGTATCTGATGGCGCTTCTTGTTATAGTGTTGGTGCTGCTTGCTTGGTATCTGATGGCGCTTCTTGTTATAGTGATGTGCTGCTTGCTTGGTATCTGATGGCGCTTCTTGTTATAGTGTTGGTGCTGCTTGCTTGGTATCTGATGGCGCTTCTTGTTATAGTGTTGGTGCTGCTTGCTTGGTATCTGATGGCGCTTCTTGTTATAGTGTTGGTGCTGCTTGCTTGGTATCTGATGGCGCTTCTTGTTATAGTGTTGGTGCTGCTTGCTTGGTATCTGATGGCGCTTCTTGTTATAGTGTTGGTGCTGCTTGCTTGGTATCTGATGGCGCTTCTTGTTATAGTGTTGGTGCTGCTTGCTTGGTATCTGATGGCGCTTCTTGTTATAGTATTGGTGCTGCTTGCTTGGTATCTGATGGCGCTTCTTGTTATAGTGTTGGTGCTGCTTGCTTGGTATCTGATGGCGCTTCTTGTTATAGTGTTGGTGCTGCTTGCTTGGCATCTGATGGCGCTTCTTGTTATAGTGTTGGTGCTGCTTGCTTGGTATCTGATGGCGCTTCTTGTTATAGTGTTGGTGCTGCTTGCTTGGTATCTGATGGCGCTTCTTGTTATAGTGTTGGTGCTGCTTGCTTGGTATCTGATGGCGCTTCTTGTTATAGTGATGTGCTGCTTGCTTGGTATCTGATGGCGCTTCTTGTTATAGTGATGTGCTGCTTGCTTGGTGTCTGATGGTGCTTCCTGTTATAGTGATATGCTGCTTGCTTGGTATCTGATGGCGCTTCTTGTTATAGTGATGGTGCTGCTTGCTTGGTACAAAGTTAACTAATCTCCATAGTCTCATGTGTGATATCACTGCTTTTCAATGTATCGTACACACTAGTTGTTCAGGAATTATTATTTTTATGTTACATTTGCTTGTAAACTTGATGCCAGCACCATAAAGCTAGGTCATGTGCTAAGTAATACTTTCTATGCCTGTACTTCTTGAATTGGCAATACAACGTGTTATTGCTTTGGAAATCAATATGTCACGAGCCGTTTTTGTAGCCAAGGAGATTGAAAAATGCAAACATTTTGTAGAATATTCAAGATCCTCGCCTTGTTCTATTACTCCCCACATACTGGCCATATGGAGTATATGTGCATTTGTTTCCTTTGGCACCACATCAGTGACATATGACAATGCAGTGAGTAATGTGGAAATGTAATTAACTTTGTGTTGTCGATCCGCACAACAGAAGTTTGTAGAAAATGGAAAATGTCTCATTAGCCTTGTAACATTCTTTCTAATTTCAAAATGACTATTTCTAAATTAATGTTTAAATTGGATACAGGCAAATTCTGATCTCATTTCTTTTTTTTTTTTTGAAAAACCAAAGGTGTAAAAAAACGAAAGTTATTTTAATATAAATTGTACAGCAATTGACCTATTCGTATGAATGGGGACTCTAGTTCGGTTTATAGAAAGCCAATAGTATTACATGGAAGAAGAGAAAAAGAGAGGATCGCAAATATATATTAACCAATTGTGCAATAAAAAATAATATAAATATGTGAAAAGAGACAATAATAATTAATTATTGTGATGAAAAATAACTAAAAAGTTTTTTTTGTGATGAAAAATAAAAAGACACAAACGTCAGACGCGTTTCGCCGGGCCGGGCTTCCTCAAGTGTACGCTCGCCTCCTCCCTATACTCCTGTCTATTGGAGTGTGGATTTAAGAGAGGCATCGGGAGGAGGCGAGCGTACACTTGAAGCCCTGCCCGGCGAAACGCGTCTGTGACACGCCCCCTCCTCTCCGCATACTTCCGCATTCCGATCGTGTATACTGCTTCGAATTGCAAAAGCAAACGGATAATTATAACGGACACTATCCGGGCTATCTTCATTTATTATGCTTGGTGCATTGGACAGTCCTAACGAATGCTACTTGGATAACCTGCGCTCCCAATCTTCAGTCCAGGTGACGACCATCAGACAGTTCTGCACTTTATTGCGCTTTGTGTGAGTTGAAGAAATTCTAACTCACAATATTTTTAAGTAAGCCTCTTTTTTTCCCCTGTCTCGATTAAAATATTGTTGTTACAGTACTTCACTACGAGATTGTTCCTCTCTTTTTTTATGTGAATGCCAATATACTGTGATATTATTCATACAAGCAAATCTTGAAGAGTTGAAGTTCCCCACAATCCCTGGGAATCTCCTTTCACATCTAGATATAGAGCAGTGATTCTGCTCCCAAATTTGTGAGTA
The DNA here is from genome assembly GCA_036172795.1 of Pelodytes ibericus. Lineage (NCBI taxonomy): Eukaryota > Metazoa > Chordata > Amphibia > Anura > Pelodytidae > Pelodytes > Pelodytes ibericus. The sequence goes on from CM069859.1 coordinate 123,190,631, forward strand.
CAACACCGACTATCCAAGAACGTCCCCATTATTGTTTGCATACAGAGAGCACTATTTTTCTTCTCTCTGTTTCTTTCCATATATTGAATACCTGGTACTCTGTGAGATCTTCAATCAATTATCCAGAATATTTGATGTCATGTTCATCACAAAAAAAACTTTAATATATATTTGCGCTCCTCTCTTTTTCTCTTATTCCATGTAATACTATTGGCTTTCTATAAACCGAACTAGAGTCCCCATTCATAAGAATTTCTTATGAATGGGGACTTTAGTTTGGTTTATAGAAAGCCAATAGTATTACATGTATTCCATAAGCCGAAAGGCTATAAACCGAAGACTTTCGTTTTATAAAATACATTTAATTCTATTGCTATTCTGTAAAAAGAAAGTCTATAAACAGAATGTCTTTCGGTTTATGGAATACATGTAATGTATTGCTATTGCTATTCTATAAACCGAAATAGAGTCCCCATTCATAAGATAGAATAGCAATAGCATTACATGTATTACATCTGAGAGTCAAATAGAACCGTCAAATACTGTGCTTACAGCGCACTTTGAAAAATTCTAATAGTTTTGGGTGGTAAATAGTACATTTGCGTCTTGCGGTGTACTTCATATCTGAGAGTCAAATAGAACCGTCAAATTCTGTGCTTACAGCGCACTTTGAAAAATTCTAATAGTTTGGTTGCTAAATAGTACAGTATTTTGAATTTGTATGTATTTTAAGTTATTTCCCTATCCATATTTGTTTTCAGGGCACTTGTCCTATTCTTACCCACATTTTAATTCCTTTTGCAGCCCTCTAGCCCTTTCCAGGACTTTTTTAGAGGCATTTTAGTGGCCAAAAGTCCGTGTCCCCATTGACTTCAATGGGGTTCTGGTTCGGGGTCAAGTTCGAACCCGGACTTTTTTCCGAAGTTCGGCCGAACCTCTCGAACCCGAACATCCAGGTGTCCGCTCAACTCTATTCATTACTCATCCCTTAAAGGTTATGATTTTATTTTTTTAAATGTGTGTAGGGATGAATACAAAATATTGAATAAATACTGCAGTGAAAATATATGCGATATATTTAGACTTTAAGTCATTTGATACGGTTCTACACAAAAAGGTAACTGTACAAATTGACTGAAATAGGTTTACGGCAATTGGTTGAAAGACTGCAAAGAGTGGTGGTAAATAAAAATACTTTATTGAAATAGAGAATGTGTAGAGGAGAGCTACAACACTAATAAGTGTGATTGAAAGTTTTAGTAATGAAGAAAGGCTAGAAAAGTGTACAGGGCCCATACAAAGCGCTTTCTAAAGACCTGTACAAAGGACAAGAGGTCACATACTAAGGCTTGAAGAAAAGAGATTTAGACTACAACAGCGGAAGGGATTTTTTACGATAAGAACAGCAAAGGTTTGGAATGTGAAATACAGGTGTAGTCGGCTCCAGCCCATAGTTGTGTATGAAACTCCAAGTAAATGTGTAATCTTCTCTCCAGGGCGCTGAAGTGTATAGAAGACGGCTCACCAGACAAACATGCAAATCCAAGAAATCGCCAGCTGAACATATGGGGGTGATGCAAGTAAGACAATGCAAGCCCGTAGATAATATGAAAGTAGAAAAATAGGTATTTATTGGAGTCCTTGGACTATTAAAAACAACAAAACGGCATGGGAGATAAAATAAGAAAAAAATCCCAGCAGAATGCTTGCCGTGATTCGCACCTACCGGTGCTTTGTGAAAAACAGGCTGTAAACTAACAAAATGCAGAAATATATATACATTTGAATAAAAACATACCTCAGTGTGCTCAGTCTGTGCTGCTGGTTTGTCATGCCTGTTCTTTTCTACAGTGATCTCTAGAGTTGTTCATATTGATATTCATTCTTGTGTACGAAGATCATTGATATTTTGTGTAGATACTGACTCCTTTGTGTGTATATATGATACATTCAAAATTTCCTTGTATTGTTTTTAATTACTGAAGTTGGGGAGGCATGGCTGCACTGGAGGGGGGGCGTGTTGTTTAGCCCAGTACAGGCATGACAAACCAGCAGCATGGACCGAGTACACTGACTGTATTCAAATGTATATATATTTCTGCGTTTTCACAAAGCACCAGTAGGTGCGAAATGCGTTCAGAGTTCAGTTTTTTCTTCATATTTTATCTCCCATGTCATTTCGTTGTTTTTAATAGTCCAAGGACTCCAATAAATACCTATTTTCTACTTTCATATTATCTACGGGCTTGCATTGTCACACTTGTATCACCCCTGGATGTTCAGCTGCCGATTTCTTGGATTTGCCTTTAAAAGGGACCTGGATAATTTTTTAATGAGTCAGAACATAGAGGGTTATGCATGTTAGTATAGAGATTAATATTTATATAGTGCTTGCTGGTCCAGTACAAAAAGCAATAGGAAAAGAGTTGAAATTGATGGACACAAGTCTTTTTTTAACCTTAACTACTATGTAATCTCTTCTGTGCTTCATGCAGTCAATCTGTCCGCTGTGGGTTGTCCTCTACCATGCACTGTGCAAATGTTTGTGGGAATCCGCTAAACTGTGGTGAGCACAGCTGTACTCAGGTGTGCCATGCTGGAAAGTGCACAGCATGCCAGCAAATTATACATCAAGGTAAGAGTCCTGAGCATGCATTAAAAGTGTTACTTTATGTCCATAAATGATTGTGTTTACGGATTCTCCTATTAAACAAACACAGAGTTATGCTTATGCCGTCTTTTAACCTTTTCATCCGGTTATTGTTGCCATGTAATTTAAATGCCAGGTTTGTTACTTCATTCACCCTGTTCCTTCAAAACAAAATATAGTTTATCTATAGAGATGTAAAGTGAGTTTCCAATCAGTCTCCTTGGTGATCTGAGAGATCCCAGTTCATGTTGCGGACTGCCTGCATCGTGATCAACCAATGAGTAGATTCCTTTGGTTATACTGGCCTCCATTGTGTTACACATGTAGATAGTTATGTTATTTCTCAGTTACCAAATGAGAAGAATTTGCTGTTTCAATGACCAGAATGACTTCTATTCCCAGTGTGAATAACTATAGTTGCTGCTTGCATATGTTGGTGACTGATGCAGCCATTCTTTTAACCAAACAATTGCATTTCCATGAGGTATTTCTAAGTAGGAACACAAATTAAAATTTTCCACTGGTGTCAGTTTGTTATAAGAAAGTGAAAATATTTTATATTTCAAAATAATAGAAAATAAATTCAACTCACTCATGATTCTATCTCATTTATTTTGGCCTACTGTTAGTGACACCACATAGTTTAACGTGTGTGATCTTTTTTTATTTTTTTATTTAAGCTGAACATAAGATGAAGCTTTACTGATCATTTCTGCACTTTTTAACCAACTTTACATGTACCAATTTGTTGATATAATATTGCTGATTCTTTCCCATTCTAGCATGCTACTGTGGAGGGAGTTCCCGTGATGTGGCGTGTGGAACAGATAAAGATAACTATGATGGCTTTGGAAATTTTTCCTGTCAGAAGCTTTGTGGCAAGTAAGGTTCAATGAGCTCAGGATGTAACGCAGCACTGATTAGTGTGGTATTGTTTCGTTTTCCCTACGTGGCATTCCGTAACATGGCATTTCTGTATTAAAGTGCCTGACAAGTAAAATGGCTTGGTATCATTTGAGAAATAATTTTTTTTCTACAGGTTGTGCTTGCCAAAATACACTGAAAATAAAAAATGGTTATAATAGTTTTGTTTTCTCCCTTAGCTTCTATGACTACAGTGTAGGGAGGGGGGAGACATATGACAGCAGGAATACATAGATTGTGTTCTCCATATGAATAAAAAATATTATTTATATTCTGATAACAGCTTTGCATAGGATTTTGTTAATGTGACATGGAAAATATTCTTTATTCATTATTATAGAAATGGGTAACACTAAATAGGAGTGCTTATATTTTAAAGGAGGGATTGCCAGCATTTGAAAAGGGACTAAACCCTTTACATCTTCACATATTGTATGTAGCATCTGATATTCCAAACACACCTCCATTTGGGAAGGAGATACTCCTCAATCAGTTGCTCACATACCAGTGGCAGAAAGAGTCAGTGGCTCATCAGTTCAAATAATGGCCAAACACATTTACTACATCTAAGTTCATCTGTTTTAAAATTGTACTCTTCTTTTATAGAGCAAGACACCTAGTGACAGCCACTGGACTGAACATTCCTATTTGGGGAACTGATCAGTACATAATGGCTAGCTGTTCAATATGTTCTGTTTTCTGCTTTGTCAGTACAAATATGTCTGTTAGAACAAGTATTCCTGTTTCTGACTGGATTTTCATTTTCGATTTCCAGAAAACTAAACTGTGGAAAACACGACTGTACTGAAGTTTGTCACCCTCAGCCTTGCCAACCATGCCCACGACTCCCTCAGGTTGTCCGTTTTTGTCCTTGTGGGCAGACCCCCTTAAGTAAACTACTGGAGCTGGGGTGTGTGGATCGGAAAACCTGCACAGACCCTATACCTTCCTGTGGCAAGACCTGCGGCAAGCCACTGCCTTGTGGTTCTCATGGTAACTAGAACTTGCTTGCAGATCACATGATCAGTGCTTGACAGGCGTTTGGAAGCAATCAATTCACTGTTTGAAAGGAAACAACACTTTTGGCTTAACCCCTTTCAGACAACATCAGTGGTTCATATTGTGCATGGTTGTAAATGAAGCCAGCAGGTTTATACTGTAATGTGACTGTGGATAAAATTATAAGATAAGTTGCATCATGGAACATAACAGCTTGCTCTTTTTCAGTATGTCAGTTGACTTCAGGGTGACATACTTGGTTACTGTAGAAAGTCCTAACTAGGTTTTAGGTAGATTGGCGGGGGGGGGGGGGGGGGATGCATGTAAAGTAAAATTAAACTTAAAATATTTATTTTTAACCTACTTTTCCAGATTTTATCCACACCTGCGAGAACCTCTGTCATGAAGGGGAATGTGGCCCTTGCTCCAGAATGTCAAATATATCCTGTCGATGTGGCTTTAAAACAAAGGTAATTTTTTGGTACACCAGATTAGATATACAGACTGTAAAATACAAAAATGTAGATATAGGAGGCATAATGGTTAGTGATGAGTGGTGACATAACAGTAAGTACTAACTACAACTGATTTCCTTTTTAAAGTGCAACATAACTGGGGATATCCTATGGAATAAAATAAATCAATAATATGGGAATATTTTATATGTAATTTTATGACCCCTTTATTTTGCATGAACCTGCAGATACACAATAAATAACTCACATGGGTCTAGTCACTAAAATTCTAATTTTAGCTAAAGGGAGGTCGACTTTCATTTTGAGACTTAGGTAAATTTGGCACCTGAGTTTAACTTAGTAAAAGAAACCCAGGTTCGAAATCTTCCCCATTGAAAGTACCATATTTGCTCGAATATAAGACGACCCTGATTATAAGACGACCCCCCAAACTTTGTATATTACTGTGTCGGAACCAACCTCGCCACTATGTTCTGGAGAAGCCTGGTTGCTCGCCTGCTGCCTCTGGACTATGGCCCCATGGTAAAAGTTTGTATTTTCCCCCGCAGAAAGGCTTGTTCGTGCCTTTCTGCCTGGATGTTCGGTAGATTGAATCTACCGAACCAACTCACGTATGAACGGACCACCTGGGTAATGGATGTGCCATAACACTATACGTTAATATTGTTAGTTGGTTATATTCGGTTGGTATATTGGTTATGTGTAATATTTAATTCTGTGAGTAGACCACTCTGAAGGTTTATAATGTGACAGTGACTCCAATAGTTTACTCCAACATCCATTGTTCTGGATTAACTGGTAAACTGATTATGTTGTGTACATTACTGTGTGTATTGTAATTAGAAACATAGAAACATAGAATGTGTCGGCAGATAAGAACCATTCGGTCCATCTAGTCTGGCCAATTTTTTTTTGGAGTACTTTTATTAGTCCCCCGTTCCCGGTCTTATAGCTAGGATAGCCTTGTGTCTATCCCACGCATGTTTAAAATCCTTGACTTTGTTTTCCTCTACCACTTCTGCTGGCAGGCTATTCCATACATCCACTACCCTCTCAGTAAAGTAATACTTCCTGATATTACTTTTAAATCGTTGCCCCTCTAATTTAAGACTATGTCCTCTAGTTGTGGTAGTTTTTCTTCTTTTAAATATACTCTCTTCCTTTACTGTGTTTGTCATGCCAAAGCATGAGTTGGCATTGATATAATTTGTTATGTTTATGTTATAATAGAGTGTATGGTAGGCTTTGATCCACCACCAGGCCTAAGCCATAAAGTGTAACTAGCTGATAGCCATCACCAGAGCTGGACTTCATGAGCTGGGGTCGTAAAAGGTAGTGGAGCATGTACTCTGACATTGGGTGAATCAGAGGACAACCAGAAAATGTGAAATATGGGGAACACGTGTATATATTGTGTGAGGGTCCAGTATATATATATATATTCAGATTGTCCAGGTGCTATTCTTTTGTTTGGTACCAAACATGGCCAGTGGAATGTGTTACTGTCACGAGAACCAAGAATGAGTACTTTCCAAACGGTTAAAACATCCATGTTTGGTGTCTAAATAGTCCTAAAAATATAAGTAATGTGATCCTTACTATATTATGGTGTTATACAGTACGTGACATATATTGGTAAGCTTATTGTGTTTGTAGGTAACAATCCACACTAGTGCCCTGGACAGGTATGATGGAGTGGGCCATAAACTGTCAGGCCGAGCCCCTCTGATCCACCCAGGAGGGCTGGTCTCTTAGAAAATCACCAGGGATCTATATAATCAGAATGTTTGATTGTACAAAGGGAGATTTCTTTTTTTTAACAACTGTATGGAGAACTTTACCATCTGAATCTCCCACAAGGATTATATATATCGGTAATTATATGTAAGGATTTCTTGTGTTTTCTCCTATTTTATTTTATGGACTGTTTTGCACTTGTACTTTGTATTTCTGTATTTTTGTACAAGCACTGTGAAGCCTTTTTTCGGATTAAATGTTTACTTAATCAGCTCTTGTCTTTGTTCTCTAATATGAACTCACACTTCTGAGGATAGCTCAGGTAGAACACGTTACCAGAGGGTTAATTATATATGTGTCTGATCATTAAAGTAAGGTTGTGATACTATATTGTACTGTGTTTGGGGTAACCGAAGACGCCCGGATATAAAGTCTTGGTGGTGGCAGCAAATTGTGTACTAGGGCAATAGTGTAGGAGGTATTGCAGGGGTTAATTTAGTGGTTGCTGGGACTAGCAACAGGTAACCAGGGATCTGGTGTCATTAACCCTTTCACTCCCACACTCTTTCCACTGTCTCAGCCGGGCCAATAGCCCGTGTTTGTGACAGTGTTGATTCCCTTTATGTATTTAAATGTTTCTATCATATCCCCCCTGTTACGTCTTTCCTCCAAGCTATACATGTTAAGATGCTTTAACTTTTCCTGGTAAGTTTTATCCTTCAACCCATGAACCAGTTTAGTAGCCGTTCTCTGAACTCTCTCCAAAGTATCAATATACTTCTGGAGATATGGTCTCCAGTACTGCGTACAATACTCGTACCAATTAGGTCTACTCACTCTATGTTAATTCCTATTTGGTTTGTAGTCTGAATGTCTAATGTTTTCCTAGCCCCAGTTAGTTGGAGAACTATGTTTAATTCCATCCCCCCCATTGTATACTAATGTCTGTGATGTCATGTGTATGTCTTTTTATAAGTCTGTGTTGTTACAAAAATAAAGAGTTGTGCTTCTTGCTGTACCTAACTGCTAGTAGTCTCCTGTCTGCTATTTGGGTACAAAGAGCAAGGGTCCAGGAAAGACTTGCTGGGTGAATGCTGAGCCTTAATTGGGGGCTAAGGAGGTGATTTCCCACAACGGACAGGGGGTCTACTTCGTCCGGTAGACGGTCCGTTACAATTACTTTAGGAAAAAAACTAAAAGCCTGAATATAAGACTACCCTATAGGGGAAAAAAAAGTTTAACTTGTATATATGTAAATTGCTTTTTAATATTTAATAAAAAATGTATATTATACAAATGCATTTCTTGTTTTTATTTCCTTTTAGGCGCCAATGCTGCTTCTCTCCCCCTCCCCCAGCTGTGTCTCTTTCCCCCCAGCGTTTTCTCTCTCTCCCTCCCCCCCAAATTCTCTCTCTCTCTCTCTCCACCTCCCTCCCCCTCGTCTCTATCCCCCCTCCCCTTGTCTCTCTCTATCCCCCTTGTCTCTCTCTCCCCCTCCCACCCCTTTTCTCTCGGTCCCCCCCTCCCCTTGTCTATGTCTCCCCCCCTCCCTCTCACCTTGTCTCACTTTCCCTGGTGGATAGTGGGGGCAGCTGGGGGATGTCTGCACGTATCATGCAGACATCCCCCAGCTGCCCATATCTCCCTGGTGGCTAGCGGGGCAGCCGGAGGATGTCTGCACGATACGCACAGACATCCTCCGCTGCTGCCCGGCACTTTTGCCGGGACTTTTATGATGAAGCCGGAAGGACCTGGCTTCATCATAGAAGTCCCGGCGGAAGTGCCGGGCGGCAGCAGGGGAAGTCTGCGTGCATCGCGCAGACATCCACCTGCTGTTAGCGAGGGGGATCCAGGTCCCCTGCAGCTCTGCAGGGGACCTGGATCCCAGTCTTATAGTCTGACCTCGATTTGAGGTCAGATTATAAGACGACCTCGAATGTAAGAGCATTTGCTCTGAAAATAACCTCGTCTTATATTCGAGCAGATACGGTAATAGGCGGCGAAATGATCAATGCTATTTTTGTCAAACCTGTATGCCGAATTTGATTTAGTCTCCAAAATAATTTAGACAAGAGTGTCCTGTTATTTGGTATAATTTATTATATCTTATAAGAACCTTTCCTGGTTTAATACTGTGACATAACCATGAATGGCAACCGTTTTATTTTATTTGATATGAGCTTATAATGTGTCTTTTTCTATTTGGGGTTTTGATTTTCTTGCACGTATGAACTGGGTTTAATGGTTTCTTCTTATAAAATCACAGCGTACTATGTGTTATGTGACCTAATTATCAATGTATGCATTACTCCTGTAATATTGAGGTACGGTACTATAAATTCTCAATGTTTGAACCTTGTTCTTTACAGGAAGTTCCCTGTGCCCTGATTCACAATGAAGGTAAGAGCTATGATTCATACAAAGCACACATTGTAGGACCTATTTTTTTTATTGCTAATACCCATGGATATGCGTGGTAACTGTAAAGCTCACAGCTGTATGTTTGCCTTCCAGATCATATTTTTGCAAGTAATTGCAAGCCTTATTCTTGTTTTTCCTCTGAAATCCACAGATAGACATAAGCTGTGGAGATGTTGGTGACCTAAAAATAATGTGACAGCTACAACCTGACCTTGAAAACCAAAATAATTATGTGTGAGAGAAGTGTATGCTGGGATTATTTACTTCTGAGGCCCGGGCACAAAGCAGTAACAACGATCTTTAGGTCACCTCTGTTGATAGCTGTCTATGTAATTGGGCGAGTCATTTAAACCAGAACAAATGTATTCATAAACACATTATAAACTTTATAGTGAGTTATATTGCTGTGGAGCTCTTTGATATGCTCACATACAAAGCCATAGAAAATAGGAATACTGTATAGGGAAGTGAGCCAGAGAGATTTCTTAGAGCCTAGGTGCGCAACCCAGTTGCCAATAGCCACAAGTGGCTAATGGTTTTGCTGTTCATCTGCCCCACTGGAATGCGTCAGTGAATAAGTACTAGAAGCGCACTTGGTATGGCACATTGTAGTTTCTGAATCTCTCAGTTTGCATAAAAAAACGGTAAAAGCATCTGTGCAGCTTCATCGGCCATAACTGCTACCCAGCTTGGCAAACAAATTTCTTAATTTTCGCATGGTATGGATAATTTACATTTTTGTTGCATTTGTGGCTACTATAAAAAAAAAAGAGGGGGGTTGCCCACATAGATCTTAGAGGGAAAACATTGTTGCGTGGGAGTTCTGCAAACTCCTTTGTGACTAGTGCGCTGCTTAAGAGAGGGAGAAAACCCATTCCTTTTTTAAATAAAAAACAGAAGGCCACTGACTGTGCACCATTCAGAAGGTAATATCCTCTTTTGCGCCTAAGGGGGCTTCCGTGAGACATCTTTGTCATTGGTGTGCAAGTATTTCAACTGCGTGGCACCCAGCCAATCAGTGGGGACGAGACCCCTCACACCAATCAGCACTGCCATTGTTTGACTTTAGTGAAATGTGCATCGTTTAGAAGACTTTTTAAACAAGATACCGTCTGTCTAATTAAAACATATAGGTCATTGGTATGTGTTATAGTCATAGGTATGGTGCTCAGTTATGACTTGGATGTAATAAGAAATTAATAGCCCCTTTTTAAAAGGCATAGATTACATGTTCAGGATAGCTGGTATTTCCTGGGAAGCTAGATCTTTTTATCTAATATTAATGCACATCATGTGTAACACAGATTGGACTCCCACTGAGACCCCATAAGTGCAGAGCACAATTTCCCTGCTGCGTTCACAGGACTTTCTTTGTACCTCTGAGTTCTTGGCTTTTGAGGAAACACCATTGGCTGTGTTGGAGGATTGTACAGATGGTCACCAGGAAATCTCTTTTTATATTCACTGTCTCTGGAGTCCGTAAAGACATTTGATAATGGGAAACCAGTTCAATTTTTCTCTTCTGTTTTGTGTTGTTCTCTGTCATTCTTTAGTTTGTTGCAAGCATTATTAGGCATTGAAATGCTTAGAATTTAGCTTGCAAGAATTGTTATATAGGAAGAATTGGGATGACTGTTAAATCTTTGTTTCCTTTTTTTTTTTCCTTTCTCAGAGGACCTAACATTTGTTTGTGATAAACGCTGCAGCAAAAAGCGACAGTGCGGGCGGCATAAATGTAATGATATTTGCTGTGTGGTGAGTTTTTTCAAAAGATTTTTCTCTGCTTTTAGTTTACATTTGCCATGGTTGACATTCAGAAATACCATAGTGGCTCCAAAACATTGTATACTAAACCCTCTCCCCTTTTTTTGATGGGTCTAAAATACGGTCTAGTAACATGACTAGGACTGGGGGACAATGTATCAGCTGTAACCTTAAGTAGAAAGGATGATCTTCTCTTTATTTGTGTAGTATGGCAGGAGGTTAATGTGAAGAAATGCATCAGTAATAGCTAGAAAGCATCTCCAAACTAATATGGTCCTTTTTTTAATTAGTTTTTTGCATGTTCATTTACAGGACAAAGAACATAAGTGCTCCTTAATCTGCGGACATAAACTTAACTGTGGCCTTCACAGATGTGATCTACCATGTCACCGTGGAAACTGTCAGAATTGCTGGCAAACAAGTGAGATGCCATGAATCATATGTTCTTGTTTTGTTGCCGCTTGTTCTGGTTTCTCAATTAAATCATCTTTAATTCAAAAGCATTTGGTTTTTACTTGTTAAGTGGATGTGTTTTATCTTGTCTAAAATTACCTATTTTCATCATATCATATAATTTACTGTAACAAAAACACTAAGTTTTACATGAAAAATATTTTACAGAATTACAAATGCAAACAAAAACACATGCTAAATAGCTACTAATGTTTGTCCTGGGTTTGGAAATATGTCTACATGTTTTTCTGTTTTATGCAAGTTATCGGGCAATAAACAAAAATAGCGATTTTTGATATAAGATGACAGCTTTTCCGTGACGTACCTGAAAAGCAAATATACCTTTTGGTTTGTTTTTGTGTTGTACAAACTCCAATGGACTGCTTTTAAACAGTCTGTAACGAAACCTTACTAAATGTTGTTGCATTTGTCCTTGTGTGTGGAGGATTCAGAAAGAAGCATTCAAACATTTAATGGATGATGTTATCATTTTTTACAGGCTTTGATGAACTCGCTTGTTATTGTGGAGAGTCTGTGATTTTTCCTCCAGTACCATGTGGCACCAGACCACCCGAGTGTAAAAACTCTTGTACAAGGCAACATGAGTGTGACCATCCAGGTAGGATCTTCTGTGTGTTTACATAATACATAAATAACTGCAGCAGTATTTAGTGTTATAAACTATAGACTAGAATCTAGATGTCCAATGGTGGCCCTCCAGCTGAGTCTGTACTGCAACTTCCATAATTCCCTGCCATTGTAGAACGCTGGTGGGGAATAATGGGATTTGTAGTTCTGCAGCAGTTGGAGGGCCAAAGCTGGATGCCTAGGTACTAGTAGCTGTTGTGCAGATTGTAGGACAACCTTGTAGATCAATAAAAAAAATATAGAATCTGACTTGTGATAATTGAACTTTTTATTTGCCATTGGACGCCATCATCAGTATGAAATTCCAGATTTCTTGTTGAATCAGTTATATTGCCCAGTTTACTTACTGGTCTGCCCACCACAGACATTCAAAGTTCAGAGAAGATAAATAGACTTTGCCTATTTTGTAAAGCTCTACCTACTGTTACAGATCAAGATGTTCATATACCATTGGAAAACTGTCTCCATTTGCCCCGCACTGCTTGGGATAATATATAAGTTACTCAGCTTACCAAATATATTGCCATGTTTTCATTCCCACAGTATTTTTGTTCTATAAATGGGGGGAATCTTTATAGGCCTATCAAAAGCTGGCAGGGGGCCATGACTTTGTCATTACTATTCATCTAAAGATAGATATGCCTTTGTATAATTTGGGGTTTTGATGAGAGTGGCAAGTCAAAGTAAATGGGCTGTCCAATCAGTGATGTTTTTTCCTTGTTGCTGGTGAAGTTTTCTCATTATCTAGCAGTCACAGTTATCCCACAGTCGGTTAATGGCTCCATGCTAGTTCTGGTATCACCCAAGCATCCGGCACAACTCATTAAAAATGATTGCTTTTCTGGGTTAATTTGTGACATGAGACTGGAAATCACAGCAAGCTGGTAAACATCATACTGCCATTTTTATTATTTAGTATCTACTGTTATAAATAAATGGACTATCCAATAACAAACCCTCCTTATAAATATTGACTTATTTGATTCTACAGTTTTCCATTCATGTCACAGTGAGGAGAAATGTCCGCCTTGCACATACCTTACCCAGAAATGGTGTATGGGAAAGCACGAGGTAAGCAGCGCCAATGCTGTTCTCGCCATGCTAAATAAATGTCCTGGTTTATTGTGCAACATCACCTGCAGAGTCTCAAGTTACCTTATATTGATTTACTTGTGCTGAACCAAATGTATTATGTCTTAGTCTGTTGTACTGGGGAATGATAAAGGCCCAGAATGTAAAGATTGGGAGGAGCTTAATTCAGAGACAATATGATTTCATCCATTTTAGTTGCACCCTTGTTATGCTCCATAAATATATAGTTTCCGTCTTCAGTTTTGGCATTTATCTTGAAACTCGGATTCCTCGTTTTAGACACTAGTTGGTGGAGGGGAACGAATAATGCCTGTGTTTTGACATTTTAACATGCAAATCATTAATGTGCTCTTGAAAGAAAGATGTTTTTTTTTCCCCACAGCAGCTCTTTATAATGACAGCACCCACAGGGGAGTGTTTCACCACTTTTACAATGTAGAAATCAATAGACGTCACTGTCTCTCATATTCTGAATAAATGTGATGAAGAGCAGTTCTAGATCCGAATAATATGGCTTTGTAGTCGAATGTTATAAAGAAGTAGGTCTCCATGGAAACGTTAACGCTTTCAATCAGATGGTTTCCTACAATACAGTACTATACTTAGAGTGATTTAAGGGTGTTTATTATATAACCATGCTGTATGTTTTGGAAGATTTGTGGTGTGGTGTTTGACCATGGACAAATAATTCTCACTTTGTAATACCATTCTTTTGACATTATTTGCCTTTGATTGCAAAAAGATCCATTGAGATGAACAACAGTGACCATGCAGTGAGCATATATAGTGACTATAGATACTATACATATAGAGACTAGTAGGCTTCTTTTACTTTTTTTTTTTTTGTATTTGAAAACCATGATTGGTGCTGGCACATTCCTATAATCTCACTGGAGACATCCTGCAAATGTTCATTGGGCATCCCTGTGCATCTCTGTGGGAACCCTCTGATTTGCTTCAAGGAGATGCTGTGGGCACCTGCTTTTTGCACAACACAAGAGATGTAATTGTGGGAAAGTTTGCACTATGTATACTTTCAAGTTAGGAATATGTTTCTAATAGACTGCACATGCATATTGCTTTAAGATGAGAAATCTGTATTTTGTCACACCTTAGAAAATTGCTTGGGTTTCAGGAGTATTTCTCGTTTTTTTTATTATTCATTTTCAGATCATCCCCTTGTAAATATTTTTCAGAGTTTTTGGCACTATTGGTGCCTTCTTGTTTTGGGTCTCCTTGCTCAGAGTTTATTCTTTTCTTGTCTGTGTTTTCAATGGTTGAGTGTACTGTTGTTTAACCTTTGCTACCCTCTCTTTTGGCCAGCTCTTATTTTCTGCATTTCTTGTAGACACAAATAGACAGACAGGACAAATTTGCTGACAGATAAAGTTAAGAGATTGATAGACAGACAAAACAATGGGATAGAAAGACTGAAAGTGATGCACACTGGGGCATTTTGAATTGAAAAGTGTTGCAACCCATCAAGTCAGGTCATAGAGCAGCTGAGGGGGCTATTGCCTTCCTGCCCCTTTTTCCAGACCTCCTCTGCTAGTGACAGTAGTGGACCTGAGGAGAAGTGTTCTGATTTGACCATACTTTTTCATAGTGGTGTTCTAGCGAGAGAGAGTTTTGGTTTTGTTTTTTTGGGTGGGGGGAGGGTTTAAGTGTTATATATGTATATATGTTTGTGTGTGTGTGTGTATATATGTGTGTATGTAGAAAGAAATTGTTTAGGTCCAATTCATACTGCATCCACTGATAGTTGGATAATATAAACCTGGAAAAAAAAAACATTGGTGTCTCTTTAACATGTGTTTTGGCTAGTACTGCTATTAACATTCACTTTTCACACAGCTTCGGAATAATATCCCGTGTCACCTTAGTGACATCTCATGTGGCCTGCGCTGCAACCAGACCTTAAAATGTGGAATGCATAAATGCAAAAGAATCTGCCACAAAGGAGAGTGTCTCATAGGCGAAGACTGCAAACAGCCATGTACCTACCTAAGACCAGACTGTGGCCATCCATGCTTCGCAGTTTGTCATCCCTGTCAGCCCTGTCCCTCCTCTGCCTGCAATGCAAAGGTAATATATTATGTTTACCAAATAAACATACTCCAAACGATTTATAATAAGTATCACTTCCTAAGCCTCATTGGCAAAGAGAGCGTGAATTTCATCTGTAGGATAGAAACCAGCTGACTGCATTAACGATTTAAATAACATTGGTCTAACTTTCTTCTGAATAGTATTTGTTTCTGGATTGTAATCGTTAATCATATTTTCTGTATGCATACATAACTTTCCATTATGCTGAAAAAAATTAATGCTTTACAGATATAACCATGCTCAATCTGCTGCTGAATAATGAACAAAACCATTATACATTAAAGATTAATAGATTCCACTCAAGGCCTTTAATAAGTAGGAGAGAGGCGTAGTGAATTATAATGGACAATACATTTGTTTGTGTATTCCAATCAGTGGTTTTAACAGAACAGTAGATAAATCCGTACTAAAGGTACAAATCTCTCAAGGTTTAAAAGCTTTTTTTTTTTTTTTAAGTAGCAATTGAATTTATTTATTTTTATATGGCAACAGAACTGCTCGTACACATTCTAAGTTTACCTTTTAGTAATTTTTGTTGCAATACGTCCACATAAGAAGTGATTTTGGATCCATTGTTGTGTTTTTAAAGGCCTTTAATTATGATGATCCGCACAATCTTGGTTGGTTGTGTTATTTTTAAGACAATAGCCCAGATCTTCTCAAATCATGTTGTAACATTGAACTGACTCACCACTTTGTTTTCCGCTACAGATCGATCTTCAATGTGAATGTGGAAGACGGAAAGAGAGCATGATATGTTCAGCGGCAACCTCTGCTTATCAAAGGTTCTTGTAAAACTGGATTGATTTTATTTTGAACATGCTCTGATACACATTGGTTTTGTTTTCCAATAGATACAGTAAACTCTGGATCTCACACTACATAAGCACTTTCACTTACCAGATTCACTCTTGGTTTTCTTTTTGAAGTATACTTAGTCCACTTACAGGGAAAACCTACTTTGTTTAAATCTATAACCACCTTTACGTTTTTATTGAAAACAATAAATTTGGGGGCGCACTGTGCCTTAAATTTCATGTCTGTCAGTCCTGTCTTACACTGTGCATAGTAACCCTTGTTATAAATATATATTTATATTAATCACTGTTCAAGAACTGTTATTTCAGTGAAAATGTCTAGTTCATTTTCATATGAATATAAAATAAGGAGCTATTTTTGTTACTATAGTTAACTATAGCCCCAGCAAAATGAACACTGTTAGATGTTGTCCGTAAAGAGTGCCAACCAATACCAAAATGCCTTGTTTAAGGTCCTGCCTGCAATCGTACAGTCTAAAGTATGATTTATGTTCTTTAATTCCAGAATTACAGCTATATCTATGGCTGCGAAACTTACAGAAATGCAATTGGGGGATTCTGTGGATATTGGAAGACTAGTCACCAAAAAAGAAATGAAGCAAACAAGGTAAAAAATAAAATAAAAACAACAAACCTTTCAACATTACTTTTCATAGTATAAACGTATGTTGGGAAAATATTCATCCTTGTGTAAGGTTCATTTATGGACTTACTTTGACACATTTTATGTTTATATTAGAGCGACTTCAAATTGATGGCTATATCACACAAATATATTGCAGCATTGTTGACAGTCCCTCTAAATATTCACTCTCTGTAGCACTCCACAGATCGGCGATAGAAATTGAGCGGTTTCTCTTGTTGTAGGGTCATTGTAGTCCTTTTTTATTTAATGAAATCTTTTTTTTGTTTATCTTCTGACATTTTCATATTTTACTTATTCTGTATGCGCCACTTATTTTCCTTTTTCAAATATAGCCTTCCCTTACCCACTCAAGTGTTGCTTTATTTACATGACTTAAAGGTGCACCAGAAATTGCAAAATAAATAATGTAAGCCTCTATTTTTTTTAGATGTTTTCATTGATATACAAGCACTTTATGATAGTGCTGCGACCATGCTGTTTTTGTAGTGATACAGTTGTTCCTAACACCTAAACAGAGAGGCTATTTTCTACCTAGTTACCATGTCAAATTTCTCTGAGTTATGTAGAAACAATGGCTGTATGTAGGCGGCTGTAGCATTATTATTATTTTCTTCTTCCCAAAGCCAGATATACCAATTGGATTGTGATTGCCAGCTTTCTGTGAGAGCCTTTGTTCAACATTTACATTTTTAGACTAATTGCTAAAGGTCAGAACAAGTAGGCTGGAGAAAAAAAAACAGTTTGTGACCTGGCCTTGAAAATGAGCGCCCTCCTGCAGTTGTGTCCTGCTGACAGGCCTTTTTTGTTTTGTCTTTGATTACACAGGCTTCAGTGTGATGAGGAGTGCATGGCTCTGGAAAGGAACAGGTAAGAAATGCAGGCACACAAGTATGAGTAATCTATTGTGTGCGGTGAGACAAATAAACTGCATTATGAGACTGGTTTCACTAACAGCATGGAAAGTGTACTGATGAATTGCACAGTGCATGATGGGTCTCTCAATTACTAGAAAATGGTTTAAAGGAAGGTAGCATTTCTTCGCAAACAAAAATAGCTTTGTAAATGTTACCATGTTTGAAAATATGTGCAGTACAAATGGACTAGGGAACAGCATTTACCGTATTTGCTCAAATATAAGACGAGTTTTTTTTCAGAGCAAATGCTCTGAAAAAGACCCCTCGTCTTATATTCGAGGTCGTCTTATAATCTGCCCTCAAATCGAGGTCAGACTATAAGACTGGGATCCAGATCCCCCGGAATGTGCGCAGACATCCTCCGCACGACCACCAGGACTTCTATGATGAAAGGGAGGCTACGTTGGGGGGAGGGTGGGGGGAGACAGACAACATTGGGGGGAGGGTGGGGGAGAAAGACAGACAACATTGGGGGGAGGGTGGGGGAGAAAGACAGACAACATTGGGGGGAGGGTGGGGGAGAGAGACGGACAACATTGGGGGGAGGGTGGGGGAGAGAGACAGACATGGTTGGGGAGAGAGACAGACATGGTTGGGGAGAGAGACAGACATGGTTGGGGAGAGAGACAGACATGGTTGGGGAGAGAGACAGACATGGTTGGGGAGAGAGACAGACATGGTTGGGGAGAGAGACAGACATGGTTGGGGAGAGAGACAGACATGGTTGGGGAGAGAGACAGACAAGGTTGGGGAGAGAGACAGACAACATTGGGCGGAGGGAGGGGTGGAGAGACGCACAACGCTGGGGGAGGGAGGGGTGGAGAGACAGGGTTGGGGAGAGAGACAGACAAGGTTGGGGGGAGAGACAGACAAGGTTGGGGGGAGAGACAGACAAGGTTGGGGGGAGAGACAGACAAGGTTGGGGGGAGAGACAGACAAGGTTGGGGGGAGAGACAGACAAGGTTGGGGGGAGGATAGGGGAGAGAGACAGACAACGCTGGGGGAGGGAGGGGGAGAGAGACGGACAACGCTGGGGGGAGGGAGGGGTGGAGAGACGGACAACGCTGGGGGGAGGGAGGGGTGGAGAGACATACAGGGTTGGGGAGAGAGACAGACAAGGTTGGGGGAGGATAGGGGAGAGAGACAGGCAAGGTTGGGGGGAGGGTGGGGGAGAGAGACAGACACCTTTTGTGGGAGTGTGGGGGATAGAAGAGAAAGACGACACATTTGGGGGGAGGGTGGGGGAGAGAAGAGACAGACGACACCGTTGGGGGAAGCATTGGGTAAATCTGGGGGGGGTAGGGGCAGCATTGGCACATAAAAGGTAAATAAAAACAAATGCATTTTTTTTATATCATAAGTTTTTATTAAATATGAAAAAGCTATTTTTATGTGAATATATACAAGTTAAACTTTTTTCCTATAGGGTAGTCTTATATTCAGGCTTTTAGTTTTTTTTTCCTAAAGTAATATCCATAGTTTGGGGGGTCGTCTTATAATCAGGGTCGTCTTATATTCAAGCAAATACGGTACTTTTACACTGGTTCTCTTGAGAACATTCTGCCGCAAAAACCCCTGGAAAGACACTGAAGTTACATAGTTAGAAAAATGCAAATTCCCACTTTGTTTAGCGGACAACTGTAGAAAAATGATCTATACATTCTATACATTAGCAATATATGTTTGAAATATGTGTATGATGTCTTCTGCTTGTGACATCAACTTGCCATTTGATATGCAAATTACACATTTTCCACTGGAAATTAGTTCATTTACATATCAAGCCACTGGTGATGTCATCAGCTGGGGACACCATGGACACATTTAAAACATTTTTCTCTAATTCTCTAATGCATTTGCTTGCCATGTTTTTGGTAGTGTTATACCAAAACCATCGTTACACTAATGTCAGAAATAGTGCTGACACTGAAAGGCTTGCATTAATGGATAAGCAGAAACAAGGCATATGAGAATGGCTGGAGATGTAGTCATGCCTGTCAAATGGTTTTATGCATCCAGTTAAAGGACTGTCATCCCATGACAGGCTGTCTCATAAATCTTCTAACCCTGCTCTATTGTGCTGTGCCTTTCAATCTCTTTACTATGTAAAATTCCTAGGAGTTTTTTTTTTTTTGCTTTTGATGTGCTTGGGTCTCCTACAAACACTGTTATTTTCTTCCCTTGTTTGGGTCGGATAAATGATTCGACCCCAATTTCCAGAACCCCCGCTTCCCCTTCACAAGATTGTGCTTCCTAAGACAAGCCTGTGCATTGCGTAGTTTGTATACTTCTAACAGGGCTGAGGGAGATTTCATGCAGCTTGTCTTAGAGAACGCAATCTCATGCGAGGTAGAGGCGAGGCTTTCGGAAACTTGGGTCAGATTATCAGGAGATTGAGCGCCAGCCACATTTTACTAAAACGTGCTATGCCCAAACTTCCAGGTTCGGACACACCTCTGCAATGTCACAAGTCTCACACTATTTCAGCAGGGACCCTAATCAGATCTATGCCTTTGTGTCCCCGGCTCCAGATCACTCTGTGATCGGGGCCAGGAGCAAAACAGGCATACATGGGTTAATCAGTATTTCAGTACTGCAGCTCGGGCACAAAAAGCATTATGCTGGGTATTCATATTGTTTAAAGATCATACAGTTATGGAACTGTGAAATTTGTATGTGCACAAACAAGATCAGCAGATACAAGGCTGCTTAACTTGTATCTAATTATCCGGTATATTATACTTGACATGATTTGTATTCCAATGATTGTTTGTTTATTGTGTTGCCCTGCATGTGTTTTGTGGCCGCTAACTCCAGTTTAGCATTCCCACAGAGCATTGTGTCCACTGAATATTACTGTGTGATGTGGATCCAGAGCCTCGGTAACTGATTGCTGCATGATTTCTACTCCCACGGTGAAGCACACCATAGTGTCAATAATAAACATGGCCAGGCTCGGAAACAAAAACAACCTGCAGTCTTTTCATGTGTTTATTTAGTATCGCAACATGTTTTAGTTACAATATCTGGAATGCGCTGTTGAAGTGCAATATTTTGATGGGGTGGGGGCTCTGTGTTTGAGTGTAATTTGGAGTGGGTTGATGGATTGTTTATGAAGATTTCATCATGTTATAGGCGTCTGGCAGAGGCTTTGAATATTTCAGAAAATTCAGACCCTTTCAATACCCGTTCTGGATCAAAGTACAGCGACAGCTTGAAAGAAGATGCTAGGTGAGTAGACCTGTAGGGGCAATGGAATAAACAAACCTTGTCATATCAGTAACCCATGCTGGTTTAATGTCCCCATGGGACCATCCTTACAGCATCCTACATGCCAGACTTTGTTCACTTGACATGCAGCCCTATCATAATATTGCATTGACATTATAAATAGTTTCAGGATCATGGTGCCTCCTGCACACAATATATTGGTCAATATTTCCTAGGTCACCCAAATCTTGACATAAGTCACAAATCCAGTTGCATTCAAACCCTATTTCTTAACACAGAATGTGACACCAGTGGCCACTTCCTGCAACAAAGTAAAACTGAAATTGACATCACCAAACTGTGACACACAAACAAACATTGCTCCATGCCCCATGTTTCACCGAAACTTTCTCCCAAATTCACTGTGCTCTGTAAACATCTGACCTCAGCATAAAATATGACAATCTGACAATTCTCTTCAAAAACAGCCTCGATACTGCCTCCATTGGCTTTTATAGTGACCTCAAGCCAATTTATTACCGGCCTACTGATTAAATACCAGCTGAGTGACTAATGCTGCACCACATCTTATTTTACTTCTAAAGAACCATGCTATTCAAACACTACCAACCTTGAAAGGGTTAAAATAGTTACGGGTAGGTTGCTGTAGTGTGTAGCAAGAGAGACTGTAAATTCTCTGCATAGGCAGAGGGAAAGGAAACCATAATAAAGAGGAGGGAACAAATGGATGTCAATCCAAGTTAAAGGAAGTCAGAGTGAATGGAAGACAGATTAGTGGGATGAAAGATGGGATCTAAGGGAAGCTGGCCACTAAGGTGGTACACAGACGGGAGACCCAGTTGATGGTCAATCGGGTGAAGAAAACATAATGGTAGTTGGAAGCAGCTAAGGGAACCTGAGCTATACCATGATGCAGCGTGTGTAATGGCCAGTAAGGGAAATAGTAAAATATATAGCAATATAAATCATTGACTTGTCATCTATCCTGGCAGTTCATAATATTAAGTAAAAGGAGCCGCAATGAAAGGGCACAAGTAGAAGACTCAGTGGACCGCTGCATTGTGCTTGGACCCAGAGCAGGTGCCTCTTTTGCCCTGTGTTAAAGACGGCCCTGCCTATAGTTTACTTTATACAAAAGTATATGGCTACTACTGGCATTTCTTGGCTTCATAATAAACTAAAGCAGTTCTTCTCAACCTGGCATACGCTCACCTGAACAGGATGTGTGCTTATTTCCAAGCATAGTGACAATATTCTTTATTGTTGAAGCAACAGACTTACAAACAAATGGGCGGGGCCAAGTATGAGGAAGCAACAAACATGCCTAATACAGTTGATAGAGGGTATCTATCTAATGCCTATAGGGCTAGAAATGCTGAGGGTGGAGCATGAGACTTTGAGAATTGGAAAAGAGCGCATGATCTGAAAAGTGGGGAACCATGAAGTAAAGGTTACCTTCAGAATATTTGGGATTAAAAAAAACAACTAAGAAGTGGGATATTGGGAATCATATGTATCAATGCATTTTCTGTAAACATTTGTTTTTCAGTAAACTGTCAAATTAGGCTTTAATTTTTAAATTATTGTTTTTTTAATCTTCAGGAAAGACTTAAAGTTTCTTTCAGAAATAGAACGAGAGATTAAAGCACTTGTCAATGCTGTAAACAAGGTAAGGGGAAAAAAATAACATGTTTGTAAACTGGATCAATCTTTAATATTTTCTTTTACCTTTTTTTTTTAATGAGCGTGAAGGCTAGTTACAACAAATGCACACTTTATATAAATATCACCTAACTATTGATGTGTTATTTATCTATATATTTGCAGCATTTGAAAAAAAAATAAAAAAAATAAATTTTTCACTGCTCACATTAGCGATACAGACTGTTTATTACTATTACTATCAACTGTAGATTATAAGGAGTCCAGTTTGCAACATCTGTCGGTTTCCCTTTCTACTTATCTGTTTCTTCTATTACACTTTCTGTTCTTTCCTGTGACTTTATGATTCTGCTTACCCCTGTTCCATTTTTGCCCATTTAAATTACTTCAAAGTCCTAAGTGGAGAGGGATATGAATACTCAAGCATGTACGAAACCTTAGGCGGCATTATTGTATTGTACTGTTCGGGGGGGATAGCTAAAACTTAGCTAGCTAGGACAATTTAAGATGTTGTAGATCTGCTGTGAGCCATTTTCATATGTTATAATTTCTTCTTCAAATAAGGGGAAGCAGACCAAAAAGAGCCACTGTTTTCCTCCAATGAATCGAGACCACCGGAAAATTATTCATGATCTGGCTGAGGTTTACTGCGTGGAGAGTGTGAGTTACGACAACGAACCCAAACGCAATGTCGTAGTAACTGCTGTTAAGTAAGTGTTCACATGCAGGATACATTGTTCTGCAGTATCCGGATGCCAAATGTCCTGTTTCTGGCAGTTCATGCGGGGGATAGCAGTTGCCATTTGTATGTGGATGTTTTCTGTTATGTTTGGTCTCAAAGAAGTGAAGATGGCATTAGAAATTCATCAAAACTGAGTGAGATAATGGTGACATTCGTATGGTTATATACAAGAACTTTTTTAACGATTGGCTGGTACCAAGGGTCATGTTTGTGGGATGTTTGTGCATTGAAAAATCAAACCCATTTAGTTACTGATCAGACTCTGGGCACTGGGTATCACGTGACATTCTGGCGCTCAAAGGCCAAATGCTTGGGACAGCACACCAGCCGGAAAGCTGTTTGGGGGACAAAAGCCTGTGATTTGCAGTGTTATAGCAGGATTAACTGTTTAGCAGTTGGCAGAACGTCTTTATATCTCACCATGACCAAAGGTTATATGGAGAGAAAATCTATCTCTATCAGAGCTATATCCTGCTGACCATAATGGTGATGATTTTGAAAAAGAAATGCAACATTTACTTTCCTTAGTACATAAAGCTAATTTTGTAAATCCATAGTTAAAGCCATTAGATCTCTTGAATTTGTTAAGAGTACAAACTGATTTGTTGGCCTGTTTCCAAATGTTAGTGTTTAAGAATACTATTAACGATTCCAGCAACAGTATGTTCTGGAGAGAGGTCATTTAGCAAGCATAAGCTAATTAATAATTATTTTAAGGTATACAAGATTTCGTCTTTGGCCAGCTTAAGGAAGTGAATCCGACATTGCCTGAACAATTTTCATGAAAATTGTTACCTTCAAAAAAAATGTTTTACTAATACTTGTAATACTGCATTGCAATACAAAAGGATGTTTCAATGTGAATTCTTATCTGTATTGTAGCATATTAAATAAGCGTTCTTATCTCTCATCCTATTATTTATTTATATTTATTGTGGAGGGAGTATAAGATCATAGGGCCTTAAATGCAGAAAATGACCGTGCTCTCCAGTCCTCCCCTCTCTCTTTCTCCATACTCTTTTTGACATTACAGGCTACAGCTCATGCCATTAAACCATAATGGATATAAACAGCATGACTAATGGAGAAGGCAAGGGGCCCAAAAGAAACTTTGTACCTCCTGATAAAATTCCTCTCAGGGCCCCTGACTGGTACTGGACACGTTCTCGTGGCCGTTTTTTATCACGCCAGTTAGAACAATGACAGTTCAGCGCCAAATATTAATAACCCCCCCCCCACACACACACACACACAATAAAATGACTCCCTTACCATGAGTCTCAAACTAACTTTAATACTATCCCCAAACTCAGATCCCCAATACTAACCCCTAAACCTGGTACACCAATACTAACCATACAACTAACCTGCACTGATGGAGTGCCTGACAGTGATGAACTGTCATGATCTCAAACTCCTGCGATGAAGTGGCTGCAAATGACTGTCCCATTCCGCTGGTATAGACAGTCATGTGTTCTCATGTCAGTCACGATGTGTGCTTTAACTTGAAGACAGGTTTAATGTTTTTTTTCTCCTCATCACTTTTGCCATTCTTTTTGGTACCACAAATTTAGACTAACACAGAAAAGGATAAATAGTGCTAAAATAGTGTGCGTTTTGTGTCTGTTTACATTACAAGTCCGCTATTAAATATTGGGCAAATGCACATTTTTATAAAGTAATACTTTTCGGTAAAACACATGACCGATATTTAGGCTGTCCCTGCTTCAGCTCTCCATTAAGACATTTCTCTATCCATTCTTCTGCAGAGGCAAATCAATGTGCCCTAATATTTCCCTCATGACTGTGATTGAAAGGGAGATCCAGACAAGGCCACCACCACCAATTGCCCATTACAGGCATCAGCCTGAAAGGTATGACACATATATTTAACCCCAATTTTTTTTTTTCTATTTTGACAATAGCTGTTTTGCTACTTTAGCTATCTGTGTGTATAAATAAAAGTGCATGCTTGCTTCTTAAATTAATCTCCAAACATATATTCATTTTTTTAGACTTAACCTTTTGTGTACTATTTGAAATTTAATAAGAGTGTAAAAGTGGTTCTTTTTTTCTGTGACACAGTATATTTCTCTCTCTCTCTCTCTCTCTCTCTCAACAGTTACAACACAGATTGTCATTTACAATTTTTTTTGCATTTGTTGCATGTGATCAATAATGTGCTTTGATTTTCTCAGCACATTAATAAATGCAAAAAATAATGATTGTATAGGGCAGCCAAACTGATACGGCAACCAGGATCACCTCACCCCATCCATCCCCCCCCCCCCAAATTTGAGGGAGGATGGCAATGGATTGTGATTAGCCCCTAGACTAATCAAAATCCTCACTGAAATGGCTGAGACCGCCTGACTTAACTATTGCAGGCCAAGACAGCCCCTTTTCTGGGTGTTTCAGACTTGCCTCCATCAGAGACCTGATTTGCATAGGGTGAAGGAGTGTGATTGACAGGTCAGTGACTATTGTGATTGGCCAGTGACCTTTCTTTTATTTATTTTTTTGCTATCCTGGACAGCTTCACTTGTGAAGCTTCCAGAAAAGCAGAAAATGATGCTAATTGCAGCAAAAACACCATGGTTGCGCCATTTTAAAGGCCGCTTGTACATGTACAGAAATTGTCAACAATGCATTGCATTGGGAGCCCGTACATGCACAGCCATTGTCGTGAAGGGGTTAAATGCAAATGAAATGTTATCTCACATTTGTTTACAATAAAGAAGTAGTATATAGTCATTAAATGTCAATGTGCTTTATCTTAATATGTCTGGTAAATTGTTTGTAATTATGCCTTTCAGGAATGGTGGAAGCAGCACTGCACAAATGACAATGCGGGAAGAACCAGTAATTGATTACTTTGACGTTCAGGATTAAAAGGACATGCAGCAGATCACGCCTAAGTTTCTGAACCTGCTTGTGTCGCTCCAATATGCTGTGACACATTCATTGTGCTTTAGGTAGCCGCTACCTTGTTACAGAGTATGAAAGCACTAATGAACCATCTGTGTGAGATGCCTGCTTTCAGGCCAAGCTGATAAACCTTCACACAAAAAGAATTACCCTTCATATCAGTTTCATTTGTAGTTCACACCATTACCAACAGTACAGCCACAGCTGTTTTGCAATGCAATATGTATAATCTCAGTGCCTGGTTTCTCCGATTTTGAATTTGATGATTATTGTTATTATTCTTTTTGTTTTGCCCCTATCAGAATGGAACATAATTCAGTATTTTGCTATGTAGATGCATTCGTGTGAAATTCACAGCCCACATTTAACTAAACCAACCTATTTATTGAAATGATGAAAACAATAACTGGAAGACTAGAGCATTTTGTTCTTCAGTAATGATATAATTAGGGGGTTAATTACATTTAGAGTACCCTCAGCTCTATATAGGATTGTCCCACTGCTTGAAATAATTTACTTTGCAGCAAATGCTCTAATTTTAACAATTGAAAGTTGAACTATAAACCAACTAAATTATGTCCTTATTTAAATTAAAATTTTTAGGCACTTCGCACGTAGAAAATTCAATCTAAATAAAAGAATATTATATAGGCTGAACAAAAGATCTTACAGCCGTTACAAAATAATTTTGGGGAGTATCGTCCCTAGAGGAGTGAAGCAAAATAAGCTTGAAGGGGGACTAAGTCTTAAAAAATATTTTTAATAAGGCAGAAGGCACCATTGGAAAGCTTATCCATTTCTAGCCTTTTGAAAAGCGGAGAATAGGGTGCTGCCATTTAATGGTGCAGCAGAGAGACCAAGCTAGAGGTATGATTAGGGTCTCCGACATCCATACACCAGTCAGTGCTGTCTTGTCACCAAGATGCGGCTCCATAATATGGCAGCCTGGAAGTCTCATTGAGACTTCCAAGAAGAATAGAATCAGTATGAATGGTGCTCCATAAGAGCATCGTTCAGAAATCATTTTAGTTAGACAGAAGTAAGCTTCTGTTTGATTAAAAGTTGTTGAGGAGGATTTAGTCCCTCTTCCAGAATGCCAGGGATAACACCAAATGTCATTGAGTCGTTTTATCTAAATTCATCTGAAAATCCCAGCATGTCTGTGTAAGCACATGATTTAATCATTTGCAGTATCTCTGAAACCATGAAGCTTTTGAAGTAGAAAAAGACATTTAAGATCAATGATATTTCCTGCCAGAATGGAATGTTCTGCTTATTTAGCATCAGTAACTGTATGGAGCATTGGTGCCTGTACACGAATAGAATATTCCCTGTCTGAACAGGCTGTCTAAGGACCAGACAATAATGGCGAAGATCATATAGAGTTAAAGCATTAGTGTTTCTATATACACAGCTTATTTTGTAGACTGGGCTAAGTAGGTGAATTTGTCACAGCAAAAATATTCTTTGTACTTGTTTAGACAATAAATCACTTCGGGGCCATTGCTGTTCTATCAAAGACGTTGTTCTTCACACTTGGTACTAGCATTCACCTTTTGAATAGTTATGATATTGTTTTAAGTATTGTACTCTGTCACCGAGTTATCCTGCATGGATTAGTGAGGTGGGAATTTGAGGCTTCCTATTGGTTGTCTTTCCATTTGGTTGTTAGGACAACAGCCAGTAGTGGCTGAGATGTGTCTGTTGTCCCCGGTAACACAAGATTTCAATGAAAAAGGTGAGTTAAGCAGCAGTACTTGATAAAGAGAAACGAAGAGACCGGCACTCCAGGGGTATATTCAAAGTCTCACAAAAATCTTTATTCTAGAAGCCACAAAGTGAGGTAAAGTGACGTGTGCTGGACAAACAAATGAAACACTTTGCACGTTTTGCTTCTACAGATTTAGAGACTCCTGGATCCCATTTTCTTGTTTGGAGCACTTGATAAGCAGTCTAAAGATCCAAATTTGTGTTGTTTTCTCCTCACATTTTTTATTTTTTACTTCATAATGTGCAGAAGCAGTACTTCTTCTTTTACCATACACATAGATAGATAGATAGATAGATAGATAGATAGATAGATAGATAGACATACAGATTTTATTGCACCTCACCTTTATATAGATATTGCTAAATAGTATACAATTCAGATTGAGGGGAAATGGAGTGTGACCAAGAAACATACCACTAACCCTACACACAGAATATAAACTGCAAAAGTGAAAAAAATAGGGTGAGCAAAATCAATGTGGAACAATATTTCACCTCACAGTGAACATATAAAAATGTAACCAATACCTATATATGGTATCTATTTCTAAGAGCTTTAGTTATTGGTAGATAGAACAGTATTCACATGAAAAAGACAAAAGAATAAAAAAATTGAATATGCGCCGTCTCCGCCAGAACCTTACTTCTAGGTTGTGCCGGCACAATCAATGTCCCAAAAAAATCCATTGCTTTTAAGTGGAGGTCCCTCTAACGCACTGCAAAATGTTGGGGGTTAAAAAAAAAAAAAGGCCCAGTCACCGTAATAAAAACAAATGGCCATGGTGCGTTTTTATACCACTCTTGACTTTTTAAAAACTCTCAGAGTTTTTATACATAACCCACAAGGTAACCTTAATGAAGCCTCTTTCTCAGATGGGTTTCTACATCCCATGTAGTTTGCATGATAAAAAAAAATGTGTTTATTGGCCACTGCCATAGGACAAGAACAGCAGTCTGCCTCCAAGGTTTGCTTGATAAGCACCAGTCTTTAGCTTAGTGTAACTCGCCGACAAACCCTCAGCCTGCGAGACACAATGTGCTCAGCTGAAACCATTATATCTATAGTTCACACTGGATTTCCAAACCTTGCCAACTAGGAGAAGTGCTACATTAATTACTCTTTAATTAAGATGCTGGTTGGGAGCCAAAACTGCAAGTTTTATGCCTTAGTTGTTGTTTTGCGCTTGCAAGATGGATAATCTCACAAATTTAACCCCTAAAGTACAGGCATTTTTTTTTAAATTCACTTGAGCAAGTTAAGGATTTTTTTTTTTTTTTTTGCTATCGCCTTGTTTAACAGCTGTTTTCTATGTTCTGTGTTGGTGCAATTACAAAAATTCGTTATCCTTTTTTAAAGGACCGTTCCAGCATAAAAATCCCAGAACATTAGACTTATTCATGCATATTAAAGTTATCATTTTAAAAGCAATTACGCATTATTATTTTTTCACAGTACTTCCCTTGAAATCAACTTGACCTTTTCCAGGCATTCTCCCCGGTAAATTACTCTAGAATCTTCTCCAAAGCCTCCTGTGAGCAAAAGGGAGCCAGTCAGCATTACACTTATTAGAAGTCCCATGGATCTCTATGGTTATTCTCCTCCTTTACTTAAAACCTTGCTTTCATAGAACAGATAGCTCCTGTACATATACATAAGGATTTCAGCCATTAGATCCACAAACTGGCTAATTATCATTCTGGCTAAAAGTGAATGTCTCTTGTTTTAATAAAAATGTTTGTGGTATTTGTCAATTGTGTGGCAAAGTGATAAAGGTGGTGCAGAAATCATGGAAACTAATGATTTTTTTTTTTTTTTTAGAGCTAATCCCCCACAATAGACCTTTATTAATAATCCCATGGTCTTTGTTTAATGAAATGCTTTCACACACAATACGTGTCATTTGTGGGAGCAAAAGGCATATTCGAATTACTCAGCATCTTATGCTGGATATTAACCATGCTAAAGGCGCATCCCAAGCAACAAAAAATGTTTGACCAAGACCACTATCCCTCTTAATCATGCTATTCAACTGCATAGATCTTGCCTCCACCAAATCTGATTCTGAACATATGGATCTGTTTTTTGGACAGAAACATAACTTGCTGCCATGCCTTCTGTACATTTCTTATGTGTTCAGAGGGAAATCTGTTAATTAATCAATGTCTTTGATTAATTAATAGGTTCCTAATTCATCATTCTGCACAAAGCATATAAGAGTTATATGTAGCCTGCCAAAAAAATGCCTGGCCTGACTCCGGAGCAACAAATGTATTCTACAATTGCGAGTATTGTTATCATTTGGAATACTTTGATTCTTGCACATTTCATATGTTGCTTTTTTTCTTCTCAGGCTTCAGCCAAATGCTGAAAACGTCAGTAGAGGATGCAAATCTGATATTTATATTCAATTTTCTTTAACATATCAATATATTTTTAGCAGTTTTTTAAGTTTAATATGCATGAATAAAGGTTAGTCATTTTAATCCATAATATGACTGTTTCATGGGGAGCGATTGTGCAAATATTGGTGCTTTTTTGCAGTCCGAGTAACTGGCACAAGTTAATTGTGATAACTTTTGTGTCAATGTTGGTGGTCAGACGTCCTGAATAAGTGCAAAAAAATGCAGTGCTTTATGTTCAATTTGGAGAGATCTCTCTTGTTTTCCAAATCCTATCCATGCAAGGTAACTGTGAAATCTGCTGCTTATGGTGTTTTATTTCCCCTTATATATGCTTTGTTAAGTGATCTGGGGGACATTGTAATCCTCCGCCTTATACAAGCGTCAAAGCTTTCAAAATATTTTACATATATTTTTAAACCGGTGGTGTCAGGTTACTAACGATCTGTAATAAAGACCAGCGTTTAAAGTGAAATGGCATTCGTGTTTAGATTTTATTTATTTTCTATATAGCATGCATGTTTGGGTTACATATGGTGGTGAGCTTTCAAACAAATGAGAATTTAAAACAAGGACTTAACCTTTACATGTACATGTGTGTTTTTTGTGGAAGGTCCTCTTTATTCTTTTCGGTTGCATATCCTCCACCATAGAGACATAAAGATGCAGGGATACACAGCTTTGTGTGACCGCATCTCCAATCTACAAAAATGTCGCCCCTTCACAACCAGGGCCGACACTACCATGAGGTAGCACAAGTGGCTGCCTTAGGGCGCCACCATGAGGGGGGCGCCATCCAGGCCCGAAAAAAAAAAACGTTTGGGGCTGCTAACTGCGTTCGTCTGTGCTAGCTTGTGAAGAGCCAGCCGAATAATGGTGTTCGGAGCTATGCAAAGCGGAGGTCACCTCATGTGATGTGTACTGTTGGTGCACAAAGGCGCGTTCTCCCGCTTTGGATTGCGGTTAAGAGGAGGTCCTTGAGGTGAGAACCTAAATGGCATGGCAATACTACTAAATAAAACATGGTTTTAATTCAGCCTGGTGTGTATGTATGAAGATACAATACCTAGTATGTTTAACCCCTAAAATAAAGGACAAATTTATAGCATGGGAGTTGAATTTTTAGATTTGTTTTTTACACTATACATTAGACTTTTTATATAAAATGTATGGAGTGGTGGGGGAGGTGTGGGGGGTCACCAAAATACACCTTCGCCTGTGTAGACAAAAATCCTTGCACCGGCCCTGTTCAAAACCCATCCTCTAAGATGTAACCCTTTCACACCAGCACATCACCCTTTCCTCTAAGATGTATCCCTTTTACTCCACCAAATGGTGCAGAGCCGCACTAATTGGTCAAGTGGTGGTTCAGTAAAATTTTGTAGCCATATAGCCTGTGAAGGAATGCGCAACTTTTATTTTGTATTTTGCTGAACGTGAAACTTTTCATCAGCCATATCCCATCTGTCTCGCACAAATGTGAATTCAGTGGCCTTTGGAATGAGAATATTGGACAACTGAAGAAACTGGTGTGATGAATCCTGGTTACTGCTATCGAACATCTCTTATAATTAAGATAGCTCCTCCACGTTTCCTTTTTTATTTAAGTAAAATACTAAATAGTTCAAATATTAGTGTAGTAAACACACACACTGCAAGACAAACCAAATCCAAAGTGAACACAAACAATGTACACTATTTAGCACATCAAAGAAAACAAAGTTGTTGTTTCAATATAAACAATACTTGTAGATCATGTGCATTTATAAATGTTCTTAAGCTCAATCAAGACGGAAAAAATTATAATAATGTGAATTATATTTAAACATATAAATATACAAACCTTATACTGAATTAAACCGTGTAAAGGGCTGCTATGTACCGTTAAAACTCCCAAACACAGCAGTTGGGCATCCCAGAACACCTTGGGAACAAGAAGTGGAAATACTGCAGATGGAAAGAATTAAGTAGCCATTTAAAGAAGGATTAAACAATAACAAAGTTCTGATCGAGCAGAATGCAACTTCTGCCTCATTAAAATATACTTTGAGCACTGTTCCTAGTGCAAACCATTCAGAAGATATTGAAGCTGAATATGAAGATTAGCCAAGCTGTGTCCAGACTGCCATGTCCCAAAGCCAGAGTTTGGTGTATTTATGAAAACTCAACTAAGGTGATTGAGATGAGCCTTCAACTCAATCACCATACTTCAACCACACTTGATCTCCAAATATTGTATTGTCTAAACATTATTCTGAGATCAAGATGCGGTGAAGGCAGTTTAGATAGCGTAGGGTTGAGATTGGCAACTTTGACTTTGAGCAGTCAGGGATATTGGGTTTGTTGTGCTGTTCTTTCTTTGGGAGGCTAAGCTCTGATTTGGTGAGGAGAGGTGAAATGAGAGGCCAGTTTGTGTTTAGAGGAGTTGGAGTCAGTTTTTCAAAAAGTGAAGAAAATTTGACCCTCCCATCTCAACCAGTTTGCTAGCATTAAATTGTCAATGAACAGAACCCATGGTCTCCACTATCGATCACTGAACGTGTCAGTCATGTCTGGATGACACACTGAACACACATGACTGGGATAAGAAGCTTTATCAAGAGAACTGAAATGTCAAGTTTTGCTGTTTATCGTTCATAAAATAAATAAGGAACTTTGATCTCAAAAAAGTTTTTCTCAACTGGCCTCTGTGTCTTTCCTTTTATATATAAACTAACAGTTTTTTTTTTCCAACATACTAATAATTTTAAAAGTTTAGCCAGTCATAGAAACTATTACTACAGTGTATTCTAAAAAAAGATAAATAACATTTATTGTTACTCATTGTGTACCGTGGAGCAGAAGAAATATGCGAATAGTGGTTTCCCACACATACACCCTCTTTGAGCCTCCCTGCCTCTAATACACTTTCATTTGACTTTTATTTTTCTATTCAGGTAACCATGACGACCAGCTTTCCGAATTGTACAGGCAATTACAAATCCATTAGTGTAATAAATTCCTTTTATCGTCAGTAGTAGTCTCGATCCATGTGGGCACAGGACTTCAGCATGGTCTACAAACATAATAGTTATTTTTGAAAACAGCAATTGTTAATATATTGACTGTTTTCGTAAACTGCCACTATTTTGTCTTGTAGTGTTTTAATGGTTAAATCTAAAAACGTCCAAGTTGTCTTACTTCAAGATATAAATAAGTCTGTAATAGTTCTTGAGGTTATTTCTTCCTGTAGTACTCCATATGATTTATCTCAGCAGGGCTCTAGTTACTTACACTCAAAACATACATTTTACAATGTCTTGTTCAGCAAAATCATTTTCATAATGTAGATTTTATTAAAGGCATTAGGAAAAAGTCACAGCTCTATCAATGTCATTCACAACTTTGACTGTTAAGTAGATTTAGACAACATTTTTTTCCCCCCACTTGTGATTCTGGCGGCTGCCCTGATTGGCTTAGCACATTCTAGTCATATCAGCAAGCGCGTGTCACCAGCCTAGCACTGTCTGCCCCACAGGCAGAGCCAAGTGTAACCCTGTTGTGTATCTGTAAAGATACATGCTATGTAGGGAGTGAAGTCCCACTTTCTATCTCAGCAGAAAAGAACTGTCAGGTCATTTGTTCCAGTGACAGAGATTACAGCATGTAATTCTCTACACCAGGATTTGTAAAACATAGTACACAGCTCCTGCATACATGATCTTGTAAAGCTTATGAAGACATCCAGTTGGACAACTGAACATTAATGAGGGATATCAATAGAGCACCCAATAGCTAAGGCTATTAATAGGAATGGATTAATACAAGTATGGTTTTCTGTGAGTGGGTAAGGTTCTTAATGAGACCATGTGCTTCATTAATAGTGTAATTTGCATGGTGCACTAATTTCATATTGCTGTTTAATTAACCACCATCCTGCACCAGCAATTTAACCCCAGCATTATTAACATCACCCCTTACCAGTATTGTCAGTTAATTGATGTCAGTTGATTTAACTGTGGCCTGAAATATTTTTTTTACTGGCATGCCAGCTGGGTGACAAACCTACCCATTACCCTATACCATACCGTCAGAATGCCGGGGACTGAGCTTCAAAGGTTGAGTGTCAGCTCTACCACGGATGTGTAGTAACACTGCCAATGAAACTGGCAGCGCTACTGTCATGCGCAGTATGCATTTTCCGGTGTCCAGAGAATGATATCAGGACTGCTAGATTGCAGTCTGTATCGGGACCCTCCTGCATAAATATGGACTATTGTGAGGTCTGCCCTAAACAGACACAGCATTATGTAACCCTCTTTAGCCTACTCCCAAACCCAGCCCTTTTTAACTAATGATGCCCATTTAATGCCTATACTCAACACCTGGCACATTAGCATCAGCTCTAGTCCTAAATATTACTCTAATACATATTATCTATGCTACTTACCTTAGCCTTCTTGGTTGAGCTCCTGTTATGGACATGGTTTAATAGCCGTATATTTTCATGCTTGTTTGGTGGCCTTATGCACAGATATCACTTACATAGCAACAGCTCGGACCATTTAGTGAACATGCCCTGTCAAACCTTGTGGTAAGGAAATGAATGTCTGCAAAAAGTGCAAGTTTTGCATCTTGACACAGAGTGAGTCCTTAGTGGACTGCTAAAAATAATTGACACCCCATTAGGTGTGTGCTTATGTGCACATTTAAACTGATGCTCAGGGAGAGACCATTCATTGTCTGATAGAAGCAGCTGGACGAGTGCAGTCACTGTACAAGCAGTTATTGTATTCTATTTCCTGGCTCTGATCATCACAGTAAGCCATGTATCACATTGCTCACTATACTGTATCACTCAGCGTTGTTCATTGTCTTTTGTTTTAGTTTAGAAACACAAATAGTAAACTCTTCTTGTTCTATGAAGACGTTTTATATGTGTCTCATGGTGACCAGACTATTTTTGCTGTGTCTTCGTGACAGACTGTTTAAACTCTTTTGGGGTGCTTAGCTGTAATTTTTGTCTTTCCCATCTAGTGCTCCCACACATATTATATATTGGTGTTATCACCATTAGAAGGGCTTTCTTAAGACACCATTGTTTTCATTTATCATATAATTTACTAAATAAAAATAATTTTAATGAGATTTAAATATTTGTCCGTAGTTTAGAAATATCCAATGTCTACATGTTTTTTGGTTGGATTTTGGCTTTGCAAGTTATAAGGCAATAACTGAAAGTAGTATTTTTTTCCAACTATTTTCTCCTTCAGTGACCTCTTGACCCTAACCCCAGCATTACTCTCTGAGTATACCTTAGTGGATGTATGTGCGCACCAGATTAGTTTAGTTCACAATTTTCCTAAATGTGAAACTCATCAGCTTTGTATGTTGTTTGCACCATTTTTTATTATGAAACATGAACCAGCTTAAAACCAAATAATATTAACAATTATAAGAGTAACCACTGGCTGTTGATCCTAAAGCCAAGCAGGCGATTTGTATACTTAATCAGTATCCATGTGCATTTGCACCCTGATATATAACTCCCAACTCTTGCCCCTGCATAGGGGTAGAGCTTGGAAGGTGGAGTGCCTGCGCTACCATGAATGCACGGCAAGAACTTTCAAGTGCACATGTAGTGACCAGTCTCCAGTATCCTAGACGCGGGAACATTTAATTTATACTGCCAGATTGGGGACCCAAGTCCCACTGTCCCAACAAGCTCTACCTCTGTCCCAAAAATGGGATAAAGCTATAGCTTGGCAGGACGGATGGATTGTCTCCCAAACACCTCCTATAAGGAATAAATCTGTATGCCTGTGTTTTGGTTCTTTTTGGTTGTGAGGTGCATTACCCAATGCAGGAAATGGTGATTAGGGTTGCCACCTTTTCTTCAAAAAAAAGACTGGTCATGCTATTGATTCTATTAACATTGGCCTCAAGTATTTATTTTACTGGCCTGCTGGTAAAATATCCCCGGGGTGACACCCTAGCACTAATGTGTATCTCTCCTGCATATGGTACTGTGTGCACCATGTATCCCGCTAGGTCAGACCAGTACTGAACCTCCCCAAAGCTGCCAGTAGATAAGCATCTCTCTCCCAGTTTGTCATACGTGACTGATGTACCAACAGACCAATACCAAAGATTATTATTGGAGACATCCTCCAATTGTAAGTTTAATACTTGGTATAAACATTAACAGCTCTTGAATGGCGCATACTAGGAGTACAGTTCAAAGGACGCTTTTCTCAGTCATAAGTTGTTAATTAAAACATTATTTGTGAGTATGCTCTCTCTTGAAGTGGAAGTGTGTATTGTGTAAAATGTAAACTATTAAAAATTATTTTAAACACAACGTTGGAAAAACGAAATAGTTCATTTGTGTATAATGCTTAGAATTAATTTTGCTAACTAGGGGAGAGCAGGAGTTACAGAGAGTAATGACCACTCTCCGTAACACTTTTCATTTTTCTTGTCTGCGATCACTTTCTAAGCTCAGCCTGTGTTGATGTAATGCCCTGTAGTTTTCACTTTGAAGCTTTTTAAATGTTCATCATAAGCACAAGTTTTGTGGATGACTTCTCTTTATACAGTCAGCAGTGCCATCTGCTGGACGATATGAAATTAATAGTGTGAATCCATGCATTGATACTTTAGTAATAATTCAAACCTGTAAGTTAAAAAACAATTGACTTTTGCTATCACATTTTCCTCAAACTCTACTGGCCGTGTTACTGCCCCCATAGATATAGCCAATATTTTACAGGCCTTAAAGGAACTGGACCACATAAACATTGTTTTTCTGTGTAAAAAAATATTAAACATGATCTATACATTGTGTTAGCGAACTTGCAAGCAAATGCCTAAATTAGGAGAAAAATGTGTTGTACATGTGTTAATGAAGTCTCCTGCTTATGACATCACTTGTGGCATGATAAATATTAACTTCTTTTCAATGTGAAATGTGTAATTTGCATACCGTGCCACAAGTGATGTCATAAGCAGGAGACTTGCTTTTCTTCTAATTGAGGCATTTACTTGCAATTTTACTTGCACTGTGTATAGACTTTTTTTTTTTTTTACTATGCATGTAGAGTATAAACAATGTTCAAGTGAGAGAGTGCCTTTAAAATACCAGCAGAACTTTAAAGTGATTGCTACACCGCTGTGGCAATCACTATGTTTGTGATTATTCCAAAACCTTGCATAATCCTTTCCCCACGGAAGAGAAGGTACTAAGAGGAATATTTTTGCGGGGTCTGTAGCTGCACAAATTTTATATGAAATAAAACATTGATTTTTTACATTTCATCGTGAAGTCTGTCTCCCTGCTCCTTTCTCCGTTACACATTTACTATTAGGAGGAATATAAGTTACTATTAGGAAGGTGTTCCCAGTATTTACGTGTAAATTATTTGTAGTACTGATAGGGTTGCCACCTTTTCTTCAAAAAAATACCGGCCTTGGCACTGTCTCCATAGACTTAACATTGGCCTGATGCCAATTTTTTACCGGCCTGCCCTAAGTACTGAACAACTGCAAAGACTACCATATTTGTAACTCCCATCCAATTTTTGAAATGGGTTTAATCTAAATGAAAATTAATATTGGTTCCATTGGTTAACAAAAATGTTTCAGGATTTACATTGTTCTGGTAACAAATACAGTTTAATACAAACGTTTAATTTAATTTGGGTCATTTTATTCCATGCATAATTAACAGATTGTTGATTTATTTATTTGATGCTGCAAAATTATTCAGGATATTTATTCTTATTTTCAGCTTCCCAGACATATGTCTGATAATATATTCATATTCAGTTTTGTACGTGTTGGAAGATGTCTTCAATTTATTTTAAACATATTTTTACAGAATGGCATACACTTTAACAATAACGCCTGGGTGTTTATAAGGGCCCAACAATACAGGTTGTCAACCATTTTACTAGTGGGATCTCAAGTTCAAGCTATGATTAAGGCCATTATTTGTTTCCACAGCCTGACTGGAGCAGGTCTTTATTTCTAGGGGTACAGGCCTCAGTCAGTAATTTGTGGTACTTCATAGTGGTAAGTGAGTGAGAACACCTGCAAGTCCACACTGGAGCAATGTATCATTCCCTTCTCTACCACAGAAGTCCTTGCTCACCAGTGGACAACCAGGAATGATGCCACCTTGCTTAAACATCTATGGCACGAAAACAAGGGGACGTAGGAAATGTTAAGGGTACTCTTGCACTCAAGCTGCTGTAAACTATAATATGGCTGACTGAGCATGATGACAATTGTTTGCAGATGGGATGGAAAACCGTAACCATCACAGGCCTATTCTGATTTCTCCCTCTATTATGTGTTGGCAATATGATTGAGTGTCATATGATTTACGGTGCATTGCAGCTGGGGTGCAATTGCTTAGCCATCTATCTCCATATTGACAACCTCACTTTGCTATAAGTTAGTAGGTACACAGAATATATAATTTGTTAAATCTTACTGAACTACAAAACTCTGAAAAAGTGTCAACACATTTATATATTTGATAATGTGCAGTTTAATTAGAAAAAGTAAAAAAAAAAAATCTGGATTGTACAATAAAGAAAAATATGCAACTGCTATTTGGCCTGACCTCTGCATCTTAGCTTTCCAACAGTGTGGAACGCCATTTCAAGAGGAAAGTTATAAGTGTCACCAAAATGCACAGCTTGCACTGGGAGGGCCTCCTTGTCACGTAGGAATCCATCATCCGTCCTCCAGATGTGGTCATTGCTATCACAATTGCACAGCTTGTCAGGAGCCGAACACGTTCCTGAAACAACGTGAGATCATTATAGGATCATTACAGAGCATAGGTATTACAGAAAATGGAAAGTATATGATAGAAAATATCTGGAGATGTTAAATATACATATATAATAGCAAAGCAGAGATTGCACAAACTGTTCACACTTAAAGCTTCCACAGTAAACTGTAAGCAGACAGGAAGCCACTTCTGTCTGGTTAAAAATACTTCTGAACGTCCCTCCTATGGTGTTCAGTCGTGATTGCCCTCTCTTTGAGATGTATAGGCTGCCACATTGAGGAGCAGCTGCCCCATGTCCTGGCAGCCCAGATTGGTGTGTGGCGTTCTGTAAAGACTAGTGGTGATTAGGTTATGACTGGCACCCTATTTGTAGAGTAAGAGTGTTTAAATTATTAATCTCATGGATTATATGTCTGAGCATAATGTATAGTTTCTCAAGTAAAATATGCAGGAGCACATACTCATACTTTTCCCCAGAAGAGAGCTCTTTATTTTCTAAATGTGAAGGTACATGCCCTGGGGTAGCCACCAGTGGCGGATGCTCCATATGTAAGCCGCACACCTAGCACGGAGCACCCGTATCTGTCGTCGCCTTTCGGATGTATCTCGTGTATTTCTGGGTGTTTGTTTGCTGGCTGTTCTCAGCACACAAACCCCCGGAAATTCAGGAGAGACGTCGTGCCTCCAAGTGACAGGCGTGCTTCCCCTGGTAGCCACCTTTCCTGCAAAATATACCAGCCATGCTCCTGCCTCCTTAGCCTTAACATTGGCCTCAATCTATTTTTTTTTACTGGCCTGCCGGTAAAATACGAGCTGGGTGGCAACACTAGCTTGCTCCCCTGCCAGCCTCTTAACTTACATAGTATCATGGGAGACAAAGGCCAGTTTGATACCTTTGGCCTTAAACAAACAACTGTTTAGCAGAGCTGGCCTTTGAGATCTAGCCTTTGGACCCACAATGTCTGGTCGCCATAACTTTAGGTTTTCCTTTGTGGTGTACAGAAGAGGTTAGAGGCCCTGAACTGGAGCAGGAAATGGTGAATATATTTAAAATGTAACCTGTCTAGTTAGTATAGTTAAAACAAAAGAGATTTTTACTGTATATCTGCTTACCTGACTTTCCACATGCACAGCCCCCAGTGGCTGGAATAGCACCTCCCCAGTAATTCATCTTCTTCCCATCCCAGGAAACCCACCAGCCCCACCCGGCCTGAAGAAATCTTGAGTGGCGGCAATCAAGCTGATGTAATCAACACAAATATATTGAATAAAGTTGCATGTTAAATTCATGGGAGTTTTTTTCTTTTAAAAAATATAGACTTATGATATAATTAAATAACATATAACTAGTAAATGTGTGCTCTTATACAGAGGTGGTATAAAAATATCTTGAATTTATCCAAAGCATTTAAAAATATTACACTGTTATCCACAGTAGACTTTCTACAAATGTTCCACATTATGAACCAGCAACACACATAAAATATACCTACTGTGAATTATAATGTTTTGCTGAGGTAAATTAAGAATTTATTGATGTAAACATTAGCAGTCCTTCAAAGACCAACCATCAGTTTATTGGTTTGAACTGTTATGATACCTCGTATAATGAACTGTTTGAACCTCTGCTATTGAGAGAGGTTTTTTACAGGTCACAGGTCGTATCTCAGGAACATATCGGCATACTTGTGCTCTATGCCATTACTAACTACTTACCCTTACAAACTGCTCACAGCTTTCTGATACTTTGGTGAGAGCATTGAGTTGTGAGAGGTCTGCATTGTATCTCAGCTCCCTCCTGTAACAACCGGCCGCCTCACATGGAGTAACACGGGTACGTCTCTCACTGTCATGACTTATCACAGTTATACCTGCAGACATGGAAGACATGGAACCTTTATCCAACTGCTTTAAACATATATACAATAAACACTACCCAAGCAATGGAGTTTATGAATTATGTTCCATACCTGCACTGCTATATTAAAGGTAAACAAGATGTAACTAATGGATCAAAAGTAACAAAAGAACACCATTAGGAAAGTATTGACAGGCAACCTATATTTTGGCCTTGTTTATTTTTGGCACCTCATCTAAACATTTGTAATGTGAATGCAGATACTAAAAACAGCCAATACAATGTGTTAACAGAATTACAAGGACGTACCCAGAGTAAGAGAAAAAAAATATTTAAAAAGTGTGTGTTTCAAGTGTATACCTTGTGGCTTAATATGAAAATTATACATATCCCATTTAAGTAGTTAATTAACAAATTAGGTCACAATGTGATGTTATAGATAGGATAAAACACAGAGATTTAAAACACATGGGGGTATACATAACAAATAGTAGCGGAATTGTTGAATGCAGCAATGTATAACATTAAAGTCACTGTATCACCCAAACATAGTTTTTACTGTGAATGTAGAGCATAAAAATTATATTAAAAAAATGATCTATATTTTGTTTTAGCAAAACTGTAAACAAATGCCTAAATTAGGAGAGAAAAATGTTTTAAATGGGTCTGTGGAGTCTCCAGTTTATGACATCATCTGTGGCATGGTATGCAAATTACACATTTCCCATTGAAAAGCAATTCATTCATCTGATACTGACAGATGCTAGCACAGCCCATGTATGAGAAAAGGTGTTGTAAAGCACTTGAAAAGTGGCAGACAACCTCCTCCAAATCTATTTTGACAGAGGCATTATTTCCTGCACATAAAAGTGTAAGTGCAATTGCTGTGAGACAAAGCGATTGCACTTTAGCCTACATAACCTTTGCGTCTTTTATTACATAACCCCATGTTTTTATGCATTTCCTGCAATTCTCCTAACACTATGTAAAAAGCCAATAGGTTCTATTGTATTACCTCATGAAAGTAGCAATGTATGGAACCCACCACCTAAGCTTCTGCAATGTGTATAATCCTCAACATTAAAAAAGTTGAACAACACTGGTCTAGAATATACCTGGTCAAGCAAATAACCTGCTGTGTGTGGATGGAAGAGTTAGTCAACTGATGAAGTCCAAAAGAGAAGTGAAATGATTTTGAGCCGATGGGCACATTATTTAAATTGATGGTGATGTTGAAACTGGCTAGAATAAGTAAAGAATTGTCAGAATAAGGAAAATAGAGGAGCAGTGCAGAAAGTAGGGGAGTGGGAACATCTGCTGACAACACTATACTATAACACTATACTATAACCTCAGTAACACATATGGACCACAGTTACCTGAATTGGAGGACATGTCACAGTACACCTCAAACTGAGGAACTCCTTGGTTAACTCCATCAGGATCAATAAAATATCGTCCAGACTCCGAAATCCCAGATTCTTTGAGAGCGGCACATGATTTAAAGATTGGAGGCTCTGAAACTTTTAACAAAGTACATTCTTGGATTTTAGTACATGCTTAATAACAATTCCCAGCTAAACAATGAAAATATATATAGTTTAGAGGGTGTAGAAATAAAGATATACCTGAGGACTGAGCTAGCCCAGATAACAGAATGCTTTATCAAATGATTTTCTTTAGTTCATTCTAAATGTTCATCAACCCCGCCTAGCACATTAGATAACACACCAGTGTTAAAGTAACAAATGTCTCTAATAAGGTAGGAAGTTCCAACAACACCATGGATCATGAAAGAGATGATTGTAGATAGTCAGGCACTAACATTTTCATGGTGGACATATATTGAACTTTGTGATGGACATAATTATGGACATTACTGATGTTCTATAGACCTGTACAGACCTTGTCATGGACACTGGTGTCCTTGTATGGACACTTTGCCTATCGCTGAATTTGAAAATCCTCTCAGTACTTTAAATGGTACTTTAAAATAGTCCCTAAGGAGTGAGTTAGCTGAGAATAGACTTAATGGGTGTAAATTTGCAATATTCTAGCTACATATGCTATATATGGAAATCAAGTTGCAGCCAAAAAATGTCTGTATTGCACAAGGAAAACTTGCTATATATAAACTATGAATGAAAAGAGAACCAGACATTGAGACGTATTTAGAACACCTATACAGTATACATTTACATATGTATATACATATATTCTGTATATATAAAATATTAACATACTACATGTAGCTATATAAATATATTATTTATTTGGCACTATATAAATACATGTTAGTAGCTGTAAGTTTAATGCACAGACCTGCAATGTACACCAAATAGAAATATCTCAAAATTCAAAAAGGAAATGACAACAATCCTCATAAATGATGAACTATAAATTAGCACATATTAATTTATAACTTACCTTTTCCCCAGCAGTGTAGTTTGCCAATACTGTGAAAAGCCATTTCCATTGGCACATTCCTTGTATCGCCGAACCTCACTTCTTGAACTGGTAGAGTATACTTATCAGTTAAATGTCCTTCATCCATTCTCCAAACATCATCATTAGCATCACAGTTACATGAGCTGATCCCCGAGGCA
Source organism: Pelodytes ibericus (assembly GCA_036172795.1). NCBI lineage: Eukaryota > Metazoa > Chordata > Amphibia > Anura > Pelodytidae > Pelodytes > Pelodytes ibericus. Next base: position 123,234,261 of record CM069859.1, read on the forward strand.
CATTCACCTATCATGTAACAATTAATGGATTTTAAACATACATAACAAAAATATTCTTAATTAACCTCCAAAAAACTTTAAAACCCGTTTCAGTTAAAAATTGTTTGGAGTTTGTACAAATGAGTAGCTAGTTTTAAGAATAACTTCTCTGATTTGCCATGGACACTTTGTCTGTCCCTGGAAATGGTGTAATGGATCAGACAAGTCTAGAAAACAAAAGGATTATATGAAATCAGATCATGTAGGATGCCTGAAACCAGGGTTCTAAATAACACGTAGCTGTTTATACTTTGAGAGTCTGATTACAGTAAAGAAAATAACTAAAATCGTATTTATGGTTCATTGACACCATTCAAGATTCAACCCACTGATTTGTGATACGGAACAATAAACCAGACCCCTTGGTTAGCCTGAACAGCAAGGGTTATATACTCCCATTCTGTAAACTGACATCCAGTTCACATTTATAGTCTGTACAATGTAAAATTGTATGTATTTTTGCTGCAGACCTAAAGAAAATGTATAGAACGGTAATATTTATCTTCAAATTAGCGTACATTTGTAACTTTAAGTAATTAATGTCTGTGCTTGGACTACAAATAGTAAGTTAGTTCAGGATATCACCCAGCAATAATATATTACCATTCTCGCCACATGCACATCTTCCACTGTTTGTAGAGGCTCCACCCCAAGAATGTATTTGGTGTCCATCTCTGGAGACCCACCAACCCCATGGTCCATTCAGAAAACGAATATTTCGACATTCCAGCTGAAAAACCCAAACCAAAATATGATGCCTGTTTGTACTTTATCACAACTAGCAGATATTTAAATACTATAACTCAGCAGAACATTTTTTAAAAGATTAGCGGTTGGAAATAACATGTTTTCAATGGATTCCATGTTTGAAAGTGAGAAAATTATGTAGCAGTCTCATGCCAAATGTCTTTCTTTCTTATACTCCTTTGTTTGCCGACAACCTGTATTTCGGAGTGAATTTATATTCATAAATGTATTAAATAAATACAGAGGAATAGTATTTTAGAATATACTCTGCACAGAGCTGATTTTAAACATTGGAATTGTAATAACAATTCAATAATTCTTCGTGTTTATACAGGTTCTTTTGTGTTGAATTTCCCTTTGTAAAGTACATATAACCCTTCCTTGCTCTCCACTATTTTCTTTGCATTATCTATTATATATACGTACAAGAAAGGTGTTCCCAGCGCTGTATTCTTAGTTTATAGCAGCACTTTTGACAGTGTGTCCCTAATTCACACCAAAAAGCAGTATAATTTAAAAAATGACAGAGTAGTGCGCTTTAAAACAAACTGTGGTAGGATAATATATGAGAATATTTCTCAAAAATAGAGAGACGCGTAGCGTCCTGGACTCATCCTGCATCCTTTTTGTCATTCAATTCCTTTAACCATCTGTATCCTGTGGAAACTTGGAAATACATTTTAAAGAGACTGCTGATGGCCGTGTGGCGCCCACTGTGTTCGTTACAGTAATCTTACATGTAAGCAGATACTTGTTTTTTATTAAATGTTACTGTTTTACCCGACTAACTGGATACTTTTGTGGCTATCATCTTTTTGAGCTTTCAACATTGAAGAAAAACAGCAGAAGTTGAATTTCGCTCTGTATACATCTCCTACTTGTAAAGTGTTGTGAGTGTATCACATTTTTATCTCTATTTTTGAGAAATATTCTCATCTATTATATATATTTGTTCGGGGGGGGGGGGGGGACACAAGAAGAATACTTTTCATCCATATCAGTTATAAATGTTTTTTTGACATGACAATTATAACATCCAATTTTTAATAACATTTTATTTTGTTTTGATTATTGGTGCAAGAGTTGCATTCTTTGGGGGTTTTTTTGTATTTTTGTTGACTTGCGTTTTCACCCATTATGCCACTTACTCTGACAAACTGTGCACAGAACTCCGATACAGTTGTCAGAGCTCTAAGTTGATCCATGGAAGCGGACTTATATGTGATGATCCTAGAGTAACATCCTGGATCCTCACAAGGAGAAACTCGTTCTCTAGTTTCTGAGTCATGGCTGATTACCGTTATACCTGAAAACAACAACTCATCAATGACATTTCAACTGGCCCTTCACTGTGCATGCAATGTATGTATAATATATAGCAATATGTTTACTTGTAGTAAATGTTGGAAAGTACCTGTTGTGTTGTCTGAATCCATATCACAATCAACAGTGAAGTGGCTTTCTCCTTCATCAATGCCATCTGGATCTATTGTGTATGTGCCAGACTCTTGTATCCCAGAATCCTTTAACACGGCACATGACTCATACACTGCCAAGGAAAATTAACACACAACATAGACTTTGTAATTAACAATTGTTTTGTTTATGAATGGTTTACAAATGATCTTGAAGAGGGCACTGAAAATACTGTCTACATGCAATGATAGAAACCCCTTGAAGAGATTATGACTTCCACAGACGTCTGACTTCTAAATGGTGTGACAAATGCATTAATATTGTATGAACATTGCCTTAGACTGTCATAATACATCCATTCTACACATAACAGAGGTTATCTATAAAAGTTGGCCAAAAGGCATAGGGTTTATAGTCTTTTTTTCGTGTACTTAAATACATTTTTGTATTTTTTGATACTAACAAGTTTCTTAATGCCCTGCTAAATAAATCAGAAGGGTGTTTCTAAATGTTAGTAAAGGTTTATAGAGATACATTACTGTTTTTGAATTATTTTCTCTATTTGTATTTTACTGTATTGTGTTAAGTTTATCATAAAAAAATCTGGAAAACTGTTTGGTCAAATCACGTACCTTGGCACAAAACACCTGCTCTTTCGTTTGACCCACAGAGTCCAGAATTCTTGAGACTGCAGTTTTGCAGTGATGCCTCATCTCCATTACAGATAACAAAAGAGACTGCAAATGGGACATCTGTCTCTCCCAGCATTCTAATGTCAAAAAAGTAATGAAACAGACACAGAACAAAATGAATGCAGGGGATACACCTGTGATATACAGGCAGACCTGTTATTGAGGGTTCGGTTCCATACTGTACACATACTTCCCATTGATACTTAGAGGCCATTGTAATTGGTCTAATTTCAATAAAATATTGTTGTGTCTGTACAAATTGAGATGTGGAATAGTCAGAGACACAAAGATGGCATGAAAGACTTGCTCGATGGATTATTGACACATCCTGTCAAGAGCTATAACTGCAAAGCACAATAAATCAAAGTGCAATAAAACAAGGTATACCTATACAGTTATTCATTTAAAGAACAGGATTCATGTTATGAGCAATACAATGATTTTTGTGTTGATTTTAAAAATAACTGACCCTCAAATAATAAAGGCACAAGCAGGCCCGGACTGGGACAAAAAATAGGCCCGGGCATTTAAGACGGAGCAGCACATTTTTATTTTTATATGCCAGGATATTGCCCCCAATATGCCAGGATATTGCCCCCAATATGCCATGTAATATGCCAGGATATTGCCCCCAATATGCCAGGATATTGCCCCCAATATGCCATGTTATATGCCAGGATATTGCCCCCAATAAACCATGTTATATGCCAGGATATTGCCCCCAATATGCCAGGATATTGCCCCCAATATGCCATGTTATATGCCAGGATATTGCCCCCAATAAACCATGTTATATGCCAGGATATTGCCCCCAATATGCCAGGATATTGCCCCCAATATGCCATGTTATATGCCAGGATATTGCCCCCAATATGCCATGTTATATGCCAGGATATTGCCCCCAATATGCCAGGATATTGCCCCCAATAAACCATGTTATATGCCAGAATATTGCCCCCAATATGCCATGTAATATGCCAAGATATTGCCCCCAATATGCCATGTTATATGCCAGGATATTGCCCCCAATATGCCATGTAATATGCCAAGATATTGCCCCCAATATGCCATGTTATATGCCAGGATATTGCCCCCAATATGCCAGGATATTGCCCCCAATATGCCATGTTATATGCCAGGATATTGCCCCCAATAAACCATGTTATATGCCAGGATATTGCCCCCAATATGCCAGGATATTGCCCCCAATATGCCATGTTATATGCCAGGATATTGCCCCCAATATGCCATGTTATATGCCAGGATATTGCCCCCAATATGCCATGTTATATGCCAGGATATTGCCCCCAATATGCCAGGATATTGCTCCCAATATGCCAGGATATTGCCCCCAATAAACCATGTTATATGCCAGAATATTGCCCCCAATATGCCATGTAATATGCCAAGATATTGCCCCCAATATGCCATGTTATATGCCAGGATATTGCCCCCAATATGCCATGTAATATGCCAAGATATTGCCCCCAATATGCCATGTTATATGCCAGGATATTGCCCCCAATAAACCATGTTATATGCCAGGATATTGCCCCCAATATGCCAGGATATTGCCCCCAATAAACCATCTTATATGCCAGAATATTGCCCCCAATATGCCATGTAATATGTCAAGATATTGCCCCCAATATGCCAGGATATTGCCCCCAATAAACCATGTTATATGCCAGGATATTGCCCCCAATATGCCAGGATATTGCCCCCAATATGCCATGTTATATGCCAGGATATTGCCCCCAATATGCCAGGATATTGCCCCCAATATGCCATGTAATATGCCAGGATATTGCCCCCAATATGCCAGGATATTGCCCCCAATAAACCATGTTATATGCCAGAATATTGCCCCCAATATGCCATGTTATATGCCAGGATATTGCCCCCAATAAACCATGTTATATGCCAGGATATTGCCCCCAATATGCCAGGATATTGCCCCCAATATGCCATGTTATATGCCAGGATATTGCCCCCAATATGCCATGTAATATGCCAAGATATTGCCCCCAATATGCCATGTAATATGCCAGGATATTGCCCCCAATATGCCATGTTATATGCCAGAATATTGCCCCCAATATGCCATGTATTATGCCAGGATATTGCCCCCAATATGCCATGTTATTGCCCCCAATATGCCATGTATTATGCCAGGATATTGCCCCCAATATGCCATGTATTATGCCAGGATATTGCCCCCAATATGCCAGATATTGCCCCCAATATGCCATGTATTATGCCAGGATATTGACAACGCTTCCCTCACAGCCACGCAGCTTCAGAGCACCGGGGGACAGAGCAGGAACGAGGTAAGTTTTTTTTTTTTTGCTCTGCTGGGTTCTTCCCCGCCAGCCTCGGCCCATGGCCACCGCGGCCCACCGGGCATTTGCCCGGTGTGCCCGATGGCCAGTCCGGGCCTGGGCACAAGACTGGTGGAGGGAAATTGTCATGACTCCTTCACATTTTACACTGATTTAAAGATAATTGAACTCTCCAGTTAATGGTATCTTAGTAGTATTGAGAAGAAGTAGCCTCTAGTAACCATACCTTTAAGTACAGACAAGCTGGTTTTAACAGGTTTTACAAACAACTCAATATCAATGTAAAATTGTCAAGTCACAAGAGCCATCCAGGTGGACTCGTAAGAGAGGTCATGACCCACCTTCTACAACACAAACCCTGACAATTCAGTGACTTTTCTACCAATGCTCAAATGATGGGTTAGTTAGCTGATATCTTCAAGTCCACTTGTGTATCTTTACTACATCTCTGCCCAGAGGCATCTGGATTATCTTTGTCCCCACTTAAGCAGTAGTATATCTTCCACAAGGAAAACAAGGCACTCGCCTAGGGCTGCACTTTGCCAGAGGGTGTCACTTTGCCAGAGGTTGTTAAACCACACTTCTGATGCTTGAAACATTTTCGATTCCTCCCCCACCGTTCAGCGAGCTTTAGCTCCTGCCTGTTAATTGGGGGTGATGGGGGCATGTAATGGACGTGGTGGGGGTATGAAAAGAGGGTGATGGTGGCATGTAAGGGGGGTGATGGGGCATCCTATGACATCAAGGACTAGGAATCTTCTTTAAGAGTAATAAATATTATTTTAAAATCATATCATTTTTTGAGCAGATTTGTATATCTATGTGTATACTTCATTTTGTTGACGAGATTGTAGCGCCATACCTTGTAGCTACTGCAGGACCGTTGTAGCCCAGCTGGCGACACACTACTTGAGCATCTTTGTTTGTCCAGTACTTGGCACATATGCTTCCTTTTATTCCATTGTACTCCACTTCCACCTCACCCTCTAGTGAGTTCTTTCCTCCTCCTAGGCGAATACCCTCTAAAACAAAACAAAAACTGAAATCCTTCTTCTCTATCACACAACAACACAGGATTTCAATGCTTCCCATTAAATGAGCACCAGTCAAAAATAACTTTGCTTTATTTCACAGTAAATGTAAATCATATAATTTATGGTAAAACTGAATCACCAAAATGCTGATTCCTAAGTGCCCCTGTTTTCCCAAGTGCTATAGAAGGATATCAGGATCAGTACAGCAGTGTCCAATCTTGTTAGTTAACAATTTTAGAGATAACCCCCCAAATTAGGAAATCTATGGAAGCTTCTGTAAATGCTTAGTCTTGCAACATCGACACACAACAAATGACCTGCATCTAAATACTCCTGGTTTTGACACATTCGAATATGTCCAGTCTGCCCCAAAACATCCAATTTTTTTTCTATTAATCCAATTTATTTGTCAGTGGTCCAAGCTAATATCTAGGATAGTCCTAGATTTTAAATTCCTCCACTGTATTAACCTCCATCAATTTGGCTGGAAAGCGTATTTACCCTGTGGGTAATGTTTCTATCAGATTCTCTCTCTCTCTTCTTTCTTCCAATCTATACATATTAAGATGTAATATCCTATAATCCACGAATCAGTTTAGTAGCCCTTCTCTAAACTCTCTCCAAAGCATCTATTTCCTTCTGGAGATACGGTCTCCAGTACAATACTCCAAGTGAGGTCTCACCAGAGCTCTGTATAATGGCATGAGCACTTCCCTCTTTCTACTGCTAATACCTCTCCCTATACAACCCAGCATTCTGCTAGCATTTCCTGCTGCTCCATTACATTGTCTTCCTACCTTTAAGTCATCTGTAATAATTACCCCTAAATCCCTTTCCTCAGATGTTGAGGTTAGGACTGTATCAAATATTCTGCACTGGGGTTTTTACGCCTAAAGTGCATTATTTTGCATTTTATCCTCAATGCATTTCTAACAATAAGAACTAACTTGGCTAGTGTAAGCAGGTAAGTAGAAAATTGAAATATTTATGGCATGTAAAGCACAAATACTACAAGTGTTACATACACACATATTTTTTTTAAATAGTATGTAATTTTCAATGGATTTTGGGGAAAAATGATGTGTCTCTACAACTCACATAAACCAAACCAGGGCTAAGTAACATCAGTATCATCATATCAGACTCTCAAGACCAGGATTGAACAAATAGTTGTCATACACTTCAAATCATAACTTAATTGGAAGCAAAAAACACCTGAAGCAATGAACTTCTTCAGCCCTTATCTATTATAGTGACTCCATAAGGAACATTCATACTTATTTATACTACATAGCTTCTTAGGTTTGGTGTGAAACATTACCATATGCATGTTGGTTAGCACTGTAATGAGCTAGAATTCCATCTAGTTCCACTGATGAATCAGACTTCATGACCACTGTCATCATATTGGAAATAGTCTGGAGCCGTGATGGCCGGTGCAATCCACAGAACCTAGGAAGTAACAGAAGGTATTGCACGCTTTGCTTTATTTGGGAGAACAGACATTTGATTACTCTTGCATATTAGAGATTAAATGTTCTACTCCATTTCTTATGATAGTGATATAATCCCATACTAGTACATCCCACCAGTTTAACTGTCATTGTACTAAGAAATAGGAAAAACATTTATGAAGGATCAGATGCCAGGTGACCCTGGGCATCCAGATGGGGTAAGGCCAAAATGGTCACCTTCCCTCATACATGGGTCATATCAGTCTCAAACCCCAGCACCTGCTGGATCTTTTTTGTTTCTTTAAAATTGTGGGCCAGAAATGTTGGGCAAGTTGGGAAATCTTTACTAACCTGCCCAGCAATGTGAGTGGGGCAAGAGAGCAGAGTCCGTCCCTCTAGCACAACTTGTTTATTCTAAAACACTTTCCAGTAAACACAATCTTGTATTAGATCAAAAGGATTACATCACCTTCCAAGCACTTTATTGTCACTTTCTTTCCCTTCATACACCAGTACATGGTCATACTGACAATTCCTGTGCTCCTCGAGGACTAGTGATATAAAGTCCAAGGAGATGTAGTAACCAAGCGGTGCCTCAATGGTCCATGTACAAGTCAAATTGCTCTCATAGAACTGTGGGTATCCTGGACTCTGAAACTTTCCAGTTCTTTCTTGAAGTAGTCCGCCACATGTATCTAAAAAGCGTGACAAATATAAGACACTTTGCTGTTCAAATTACAGAAAGCATGATGCTTTGTTCTGTAACAATTATTTATTTATTGACTTACTCCAGAATTCTGACTGAATTATAGAGTTTTTATTTCTGTTCTACAGATGCAGACACAGCCTTGTCTGGTGGTATCTGACAGACAAATTAATTTATTATAGTAAGAGTTCATAGTCTTAATTCATTTTCAATATATTTTTAATATAGATTATGGGCATTATTCATGAAAGAGGGAATTGGAGGGAAGTCAGAATTAAAATTTCAAACTTAAGGCCAAAGTAGTCAAATTGGAAAGTTCCTCAATGCAGCTGAATTGGAGAATTATTTCAACTCTGCTACGTTGGCCTTAAGGTTGGAATTACATTTAAATTGCCTGCAAATCCCTACAAAGTCCTATGTTTTTATCATCTCTCTTCTTTTTAATCTGCCCATATCTTGTTGATGAACTGGTTTACTACATTGGAAAGACAATCACTTGAGGGGTGTCTTGTATCCCCAATTTAGTTTTATATAGCGCCACTCCTCATGTCTCTAGTTGCCCTGGGATCAATGCGGATGGTCACATGCAGCCACCGTAGCAATATTTGAGACCTGCTGGTCTAGACTATTTGATACAGGACAAAAGCTAAAAACAATCTTAAAAACATAATATAAACAGTAATTATCAATAAAGCTCACCTAAAGGCGTGTCTGGAAAAGTAATGGAAGCCACTGTGTTAACTAACTCTCTCAGTTGTGTAGATGGGGTGGTAAGAAGGGAAGCAGTTGTAACTGAATTCACTGTAGACAGAAGTTCACCAGTAGATTCCATACTTATAGTTCTATACATGTATGTTGTCTGGCCACCAGAATTTTCTTTTGGTGATGATACTGGTGCAACTTCTTCCATAGACAAAGTAGGTGTTTTAAAGCCATGTAGTTGATTTCTCAATGGCATTATATTCGTAGATGTTAAATCCTTAATAGCTATACTTTCTGTTGAGATGTTTTCTATGCCACCTACACTTGCTGATTTTCTTGTAATCTCATTTCGATCAATTGTGGTAGTAGGAGCATTATCTATTATTTCTGAGGTTTCAAATGCTTTTACATCTTTTTCCTGTACAATAACATAAGGAGATGTTATATTTTGTATAATGAATAATTTATCATGCTCATTGGAAACCGATACAGCGAAGGACACTGTCTCCTGCCTATCAGTAGAGGTCAACAGTGCTGATTTTATTTGACTATTGTCCTTCAATAACTCTTTGGTGATTTTGGTTTCAGGTTGTTGAGTTCCTAATAAAGTACTATTTTCTGTGTTGTCCTTGACATGTGATAAATTGCTTTGGAGTGTATTTGTTGAAAGATGCTCATTTGAAAATGCGTTTGTAAAAAACTTTTGTGTTTGCTTTAATGGTAGGCTTTTAGAGTCGCCATCCAATAGAATATCCTGCACTTTCTCCAGTGTCATTGTGTCTTTGTGTGACTTGTTTGCTTCTGTTGATACTTTATTGGCAAAACTCATGATGTAATCTGTATTTTTATGATGAACATGTGTTGGAGGGATGACATCATTTGAATAACTCCTTGTTGATTGTATCATATTTTTAGGGTCCTGTAGAAAATCTACCTTCATGTTTTTTTCGGTTTTAGGTGGTACCATAGAAGCAGTGATAGTATTTACTGAATCATGAATTCCTTCCTCTGGCATTTCATTTTCAAAATATCGGATTTGATCTTGTTCTGCCTTTAACATTAAGTCTGTATTTCTCAGTTCTTGTAATATCGAAACAGGTTTTAATATTGAAACATTGTCATTTTTAGGAAAGTAGTACGTTGAGTCTAACAAGGGCTGGGTTTGTAAGAAGCCACTGTTTGGTGCTGGTGTTGTTGTGTTTACTTTGCTATAGGTTTCAAGTGACCAGTCCTGGCTATCATTATTTTTTGAAAATGCTACATTTGTTTCATTTATTTGATCCTCTTCCTCAAATCTATTCCCAGAAAGCTTTTCAACAGATTTATGTATTGGAACCTCAGTTAAAAATGTAGCATTTATTGCCTCCTTACATTCTTTGTTGTTACACTCTCTATTATATTTTAATAAACTACTATCTAACTGCAAATTTGCTCCTGTAGGATGATTTTCCAGTTTTGTCACTGCCTCGGGAGCATCAAAAACACTTACTGCCATAATTTCTAAATTATTACCTTCTTCCATAGAATCTATATATTCTCTTGTCTTCAATGGAGACACAAACTGGAGAATATCAATGCTGCTATTTTCTTTCATAGGTTTTACATAACTACTAAAAGACTTTGTCAGTGAACCTGATATCTGACTTGAAGTGAAACTGGCAGTGATCGATGTTGTAGTTTGTGACCTGTGGGTATGTTCTGTTACTTTCGCCTCACTCAGCACAATGTCAGTAGGGTCCTTTGATTTTGCTAAAGCTATTCCAAAGTATACTCTATCATACGATGAGCAGTCATCATCTTGCTTATAGCAGAATACATCCCACTTTTCCTTCAGGTTTTGCCTTATTCCATATGATATGATGCCTGTTTTATTTTCACCACAGTTCCAATGTTTATGGATCCTTGGATAAGCAACTTCAGCAGACATTATCCAACCTGCCCTACATTCTTCCAATCCAGAATGTAACGCGTCCAAGAGTTGGTCTCGTGTTGCTAATGTTGCCCCAAAATCCTGCTGGCAGGTTGCTTGAGCTTCATGGTATGTCAGTTGATATCTTGCGTGACGATCATAGTGGAAAACTCCATCCTTACGACCTATTATCACAAAACGTTAGGTGAGAAGAATACTAAATAGTTATACAATTTCAGTATATATGTGCCTTAGACAATCTCTTGTAGAATATAATCTTTACCTTTTAAAAACGCCTGTCTAGTACAAACAGACTAAATTAAACTATGGGTTCTATTCATTTAGCTCCAATTTTCGTTGCAAAAGTCAGAGCACCAAATATCATCCTAAATTGGAAGATTTCAAAATTGGGCCATACAGAGTTCACCGTAATGACCCCAATTTGGCCCCAAAAGTGATGTGGAGAGAAAGATGGTATGGTGGACAGTGCGGCTGTATTGCAGTGGTGGTATCATTTGGTGATGTGCTACATAGAGGGCCACACAGAAATGTTATCACCATGGCCCATTGGTTTCCAGTCATGCCCCTGCCTTATGCACTCACATATGTAAAGCTACCCTTTCATATCCACAGTGAAGGATGGTGCATTAACTCAATGTTGCCATCTACATTGTGGACATGAAATGGTACTGTGATATATGTGACATTATGGTGGGTGGGTACATATAACCAAACAGCTGTTGAGTTGTTAAAGTGTTTAAAAATAATATATGTTACTGTATACACACACACACACACACATATATATATATTCCCTAATTTGCAAATTCCCTAATTTTTATTGGGATTACAAATTGGCATATGGTATACGTGTGTTTTAATACATGACATTCAAAATGACAGGTTGATTGAGTGGGAGGTTTACCATTTATGCCATAATATCATGTTTTCCAAAAATAAACCAATTTAAAAAATTATGTATTTTTTTTTAAACATACTATGATGACATATATTAAGAAATTTCCATATTCCAATTAACCACTTAAAAAAATTTCTTACTATATTTTTCGACTCTAAAATGTTATTTTCCAACTAATATTTGAAGAAATTGAAATGCCGGACATTGAGGTAAAATCACTGAATTCAGCCCTGTGAGAATTGGGTATTCTATAGATTTAGGCCAAGTTCCCCAAACTGAAAAGGGTCAAATTATCGGCCTGAATTTGGCACGAATTCTGGATTATTTTGCCCATATTCATCACAAATTGGGGCTACCTGAATAGACCTTTGTCTCCTGGTGGTGTAACTTATTTTATACTGATAAAAAAAATTGAATGCAAGAATCTAATACCTTGATACTTAATCCTGGAAAATAAGTAAAACAACAATGTGATTTTTTTTTTTTTATCAAACTCTAAGTGATAAATTTATAAAATAAAAAAAAGCAAATATATTAATTTATCATATCTAAAAATACAGGTAGTAAGTTTCATTCTAATTTGCTTGAATTTCAGTTTAGATAAAACAAACAGTAAGACTCTAACGTCTCTTGCTTACTTTCAAAGAATAGGGGACATATATATTTATATATATTACAATTACAGATCCAGAATTGCAAGGAATAAGTTGTTATATAAATACCGAGCAGTCAAGCTGAAAAACAATATTCGTGGGCTCTCAAAAAAAAAGTATCCATCGTGGTTCAATCTCCTGTTATCACTTTGCAGGAAGTGCCAACAATGGAAGCATTAATATTCCTTTCTGTTTACTACACCCAGCTGTATTAGCAGTAGGAAGTTCCAAAACACTTATTTACCCTTCTAAACCTTTATGTGACCTTATTGAAGGGTCATTTTAAAAAAATATTAGTAAAATAAACATTATGTAACATAATATTATATTTACATATTTGTAGGTGCATGTTTGCAAATTTATGTATTTATATAAACATTTTTACTTGTAAGGCTAATATGTAATATAACTGACTTTGGTGGTTTGTAAGAAAGGCATGAGTTGAAGGAGGGTGACAATGCAAGGGACAAGTGAGAAGAGGATAGCAGACTAATATTATATTAAGTGCAGCAAATAAAAGTTCAGTGAAAACCCAATATGCATGCAGGATAGGTTTCAAGCCCCTCCTTGTGGTGCCTAAATCGTGGATAGTAGCGAACGCTATATACTCACCATTATTAAGTAAAATAAGGTTTACTTCAATGCAAGTTCAAGTAATGCTTGAGCGTGAACCTTATAAAACTAGAATATCCAGAATGTACTAAGGAACAATTAACTTCCCATGACAAGACCTCCAGGCCATGGTCGACCATGAAACTGCGGTGGAAGAAACCACAGTTACATAGAAACACAGAAACATAGAAACATAGAATGTGTCGCCAGATAAGAACCATTCGGTCCATCTAGTCTGCCCAATTTTTTTTTAGTACTTTTATTAGTCCCCCGTTCCCGGTCTTATAGCTAGGATAGCCTTGTGTCTATCCCCGCATGCTTAAAATCCTTGACTGTGTTTACCTCTACCACTTCTGCTGGAAGGTTATTCCATACATCCACTACCCTCTCAGTAAAGTAATATTTCCTGATATTACTTTTAAATCGTTGTCCCTCTAATTTAAGACTATGTCCTCTAGTTGTGATAGTTGGGGGGTTTCATTGTATACCATCTTGACTACTCCTTTAGGCAGACAATGTCCCTAAAAAGTGAACAGTGGTGAACAAAGAACAAGAGACACTGACAGCAGTTTTTCATCAAGTAATGACAGTAGATGACAAGTGAAAGAAAATGAACACTAGTGTGACAGAAACCAAATGAGGATGAGTACATTGTCTTACTTCAGGTTTTCAAAACAACATATTTATGTTTTGTTAAATTTTAGGATTTTGGTTTTCCTCGGTAAGGTCAGTAAATATAGATGTGCAGATAAATAACAAACACTACCAAAAAAATAATAGATCTGCAAACATGCATGGTGTTTATAAGAAAACATAACTTACGGTTTAAGTAGTGCTCGCAACTTGGAAAACAGCAGCCAAGGGACAGAAGTAACATTTTAATCACACAGACACTCCACCACTCCATTCTAAGCGATCCAAACATTACTACAAATATTCTATTTCTTTCTTTGAAAAAAAGTTGAAAGGGAAATAAAAAAGGAAGCAGACTCCCTGTAAGCAAGGGAAAACATAAATGAATCATGAGATGCTTAAAAGACACTTCCTTGGAAGGAAGTCAAAGTTTTGGTTAACTATTTAAATGTTACCCCCTGCCTTGCCAGTATGTTTGCATTAGGACTCATTCTAAAAGCTTCAGGTAGTGACAAAAAAGGCTTTAAATGTTTAAAAGATAGAACATATTACTTATAACTACTACGACTGTAAACATAAAGTTAAAAAAAAAAACATACATATTACTGAATGTGTACTGAAAAAATACAGTGGCCAATTCCTACTTTCAAAGAAGATTTTAAAAGAGTTGAAAAGTGTTATTTGGAGGGCTGCATAGTGACAGTTTTCTGTAAAAGGCAGTAGAGACATAAGACTTTATTACAAAGTCGAAGTCAACACTTCTCTTGATTGTGGTGCATAAGTTATATCTTAAAGAGCTATTACATTTTTTCCCCACTAATTATGTTACATCTCTTATTTATCAATTACTGAGACTTTGATGTGTTCAACGGCTATATACACTGTAAAACAGTGTTCCGCAACCGGTGCGTGAGCCAGGTATGCCACGGCTAGGGTTGCCACCCAGCCGGTATTTTACCGGCATGCCGGTAAAAAATTGGCTTGATGCCAATGTTAAGTCTATGGGGGCAATAGCAAGGCCGGTATTTTTTTGTTGAAAAGGTGGCAACCCTAGCCACGGCAGGGACCGCTGGGAAGCTCTCCATGCAGGGGTGCAGCGCAAGCACACACAGACGCTTAGGCTGCCCCTCATGCTCCCCGTAAATCAGAGGTCACGTGACCAACCAACGCTCAGACTCCACAGAAGCACGAGGTAGACACAGAGTGAACAGCATGCTGGGGGTCAGTCATGTAAGTTCAATTTGCATCCTGGGCATAAGCCCCATGAGTGCAATGTGGTTGCTGGTATAAGTCATGTGCTGGTATGAGTGCAATTTAGGTAAGTCCTGTGAGTTCAGTCTGCATCTGGGATAAGTCCTGTGGGTGCTGGGGTTAAATGCTAGGTGCTGAGTCAAGTCGTTGTGAGTGCTGGGGAACACACTTGGTGCCATCTGGGTGTTAGGGTGAGTCCTGGGTGCAGGGGCAAATCCTGTGAGTTCAATATAGATGTAAAAGCAAATCCTGTGAGTGCAATGTGGGTACTGAAGTAAGTCCTGTGAGTGCAATGTCGGTACTGGAGTAAATCCTGGGTACTGGGGCAAGTCCTGGTCAGTCTGGGTTCCACGGGTAAGTCTAGCGAAATGTATGGATGCAATCAGGTGTTATGGGTGAAATGGCAAGAGATGTGGGCACAATAGTGCAGAAAATGGAGTGAAGGGGGTGGAGGAACGAAATAAAAGCAAGGAATACATTTTTCCAAACATAATTTAATTATGTTGTCACTGGAAGGGGGCAGAGCACCATAGGAAGGCCAGTGTTCTACTGAACCATGAAATATGATGTTTTTATTTTATACAAGAGGCCGATCATCAGTGTAATTGTAATCAGGGCAAACGGGGCAGCTGCCCTGGGCCAGGTTACTCCTGGGGGGCCCAAGGCAGCTGTCCCGTGGGCCCCCAGCCCCTGCTTACCTTGTTCACAGCGCATTGGGCTAGTGAACCTTTTTTTTCCCGGCAAGCCGCATCCGCTGGATGCGACGACCGGAAAAAAAATAAAATAACTGGTGCCGGATGTGACATCACTTCACATCTGGTGACTGTTTCCCTCCTCCGTGCAGGAGGAAAGACTGCATGGAGGAGACATCCGGCCGGGGACACGGAGCAGTAGCATTTGGTAAGTACTAGGCAAGGGGGGGAGGGAGGTATATAACGAGCACGGTAATGGCACAATATTACAGGCATCTGACTGGCACAATATTACTGGGCTCTGACTGGCACAATATTACAGGCATCTGACTGGCACAATATTACTGGGCTCTGCATGGCACAATATTACAAGCATCTGACTGGCACAATATTACAGGCATCTGACTGTCACTGTATGTCCCTGCATGTCCGGAATCTCACTCGTGCATACACTTTATTACGTAATACCCTGCTTCACTCTCAACAACGTTATAAAGCTTTTGCTGACCGCCACAGAACCACTGCTCCGGTCTACAGAACCGGTGACAAGGTGTGGCTCTCCACCAAACATCTTAAACTCTCATGTCCATCCAAAAAGCTGGGTCCCAGATTCCTCGGTCCATTTTTCATTAAGTTCGGTCCGAAGGTCAGGGCAGGCAGAGAGGGTTCACAGGTGATAATCCAAGCCGAGGTCAAAATCAGAGGAGAAGGCAGCAAAAACAGATGAGGTCCAAAAAAATTGGTCAGCAGCAGGGAAATCAATCAGGGGGAAGTAATAGGAACTGTAGATAGGATAGGGATAATCAGAGGGAACAATACTAGGTACTGCAGCTTGGACGAGTAAGCACTGAATGAACAGTACCTTCCTGTCGAGGACCGGAGAGATGGCCCATTTCTTCCACAGGGTGTGTACCTCCTGCGCTACTATGGCCTGATCTGGGTCTGAGAAAGTCAGTGGTCAAAGAAACAGCTTTTGTATAGTGGGTATTACAAAATCTATGCAGTAACCGTCAGAAGGACCCAAGTATCTGATGTAATCATGGCCCGTGTGTTGATATAAGAATAGAGTTGACCCCCACCTATAGTGCAGAAGAACGGGGAAGCCAAATGGGACTTATCGTAACTGCGTCTGTGCTGTAATGCACCTCTGACTCCTCTCATCTGCCAGGGTCTACCTCTTTGTGGGAAGAATGTAGGAGTCTGGGTCCTAAAGTCCTAGAATGGTTGTCTGGGTTGGGAGAGGCCTCGGTGCCCATGGAATTGACCCCTGTGTGAGCGGCTGGCCACATGGCCTCTGGTTCTGCGGGCCCCAGTGAAAAACTTTTTAATGAAGACCCTACGCATACTAGACTGCCATCATACCAAGGCTGTGAAGGTTGGACAAATGTCCCCAGCTCTTTAAAAAATGAGTGACCGAAGAGGAGGCCATTCGCTTTGGGACTGGGTTCTGATATGGCCATATTGACCAATTTAGGCTCTATTTTGAGCAGGATGGCCTTCCTGCGTTCTGTAGCCAATGCAGTATTAGCGTTCCCTATCAAGATGGCCCTCTGCGCCCAGCCTCTGAGGCTAGTGGGGTCCACCGAAGTGCCTTCAGCTATAGGGGATTCTGCCAGCTCAAAACAATTTGTAATGGGCCCTAATTCGTCTAAGACTTTGTCCTGAAAATTTCTTAATGAAAAGTCTAGACCCTTCCTGGCTTTCCAGCTCGTTTTCCCTAGGAATTGGGCGATCTTTGGGTCTACATCAGGTGTGGTACATACTGAGTTGGCGAAAATGGGCCTTGGCCCGTAACTTATTCTGACTAGCCCTGTCTAATGGTTTGCAAACCCTTGCCTCCAGGTAATCTGCTACATGCGCCGCTGGAGTCCATTCGGTTGAGCGTGGATGTTGCAGATCCTATGGCATAAACAGGGGTTAGCCCCTGGGGTCTAGTGTGGCCGCAGGGTCTGTGGTTACAGGTCCCGACTCAGGGGAACTGTCTTCCCCTGGTTCTTTGGGGTCAAGGCATTCTGCCGGTTCCATGTGGTCAGAGAAATCGGACCTATCTGCTTCCCCCTCTGATGATGACGCTGAGTCTTAATCAGACCAGCCTTTTGCCCTCTTCCATTTCCGCAACAATTTTGCCCGGGGCATGGCTCTTTTGCACGGTGATAGCGTGCCCCCATCAACATAACGTACCATGTCCGAAACAACAATTTGGGGGGTATGTTTGGTCTTGGCCATGGCCTTACGGCCGCTAGCCAACCCTTGTGGTTCCTCACTCTGGCTGGCATGAACCCGTGAGGGCAGGAGGGCAAACGTAATAGAGGATGCCAAGTTTGCAGATACCATGCCCATGGCTGACTGGACCGTGTGAGACACGAATGTAGCCATGGTGGTATCCAGTAATGTCTGAAAATCAACTGAGTTAAAAAAATCAGGCATCAAATCGCCCTTCTCTGAAGGGGAAGGGGCAGACTGAGTAAGGGGCACATGTAGAGCACCCTCAACCCCAGGTCTAGAGGCCTTCTTAGTAATAGGCATTTTGATGGTGAAATGAAAAGGGAAGGGAACCAAGAGGGCACAATTTAATAAATAATGTGTGTGTAACTGTAAAAGAAGAACCTGCATGCAGGAGAAAACGGGAACAGTAGCAACTAGCAGCTGTCCACAATTCAAGTCTGCACTGACAAGCGTAGTGGGGGTGGTGCTGGCTCTCTAGGCACGAAACGGACTCTTAAAATGGCGTCCGCTTTGGACAATCAGAGAGCCGAATGTGGCTACACTGAGATGGTTGCCGCGTTGCGAGGATGCATGTGCAGCAACTGAAAATATCTGGAAATGGATACCAACAAGGGGCACCAAAGGGAAATCCCACCCCGTCTGGCCTAGTCGACGGAGCTCAGAATCTCAGCAGACCTGGGCAGGGGGAAAAACGGAAACAATGCGATGTGGGGCCGAAGCGGACCCCGTACAGAAAATGAGCCCGGGAACACAACCGCCCCCGTAAGGATTCGTGAGTAAGACCATAAGAAAGAACAATATTATATAATAGATAAAAATAAATGTACTTATCCTGCTGAAGGAGCATCAAAGAAAGAGAAGGAGTTGGTGCAGTTCAGGGCTTTCATAAGGGGGAGGGGACGGGATTTACATGTATACATTGATTGGTTGTTTAATTTTTCACTATGTTCTACATCTTTTCTGCTGAGGGATTAAAAGGAAGAGTTAAGCACAAAAACTAGACTCTATGTCTCTATAAATCTAAAGTGACTTGGACAAGCATGTCCCGTAGGCTTGGTCCCAGGGCCGGCCTTAGGGGTGTGCGACCTGTGCGAGCGCACAGGGCGCAACACCCCAGGGGGCGCCCGCCCGCCCGGTAAAAAAGAAAAAAAAAAGTTAAAAAAAAAAAAAAAAGCCGGTAGAGGCACTGGGTGGGGGAGATCAAAAGATCCCCCCTCACCAGCAGTCTGCTCGGCAGTCTCTGCTTGGTCCGGGGAGGGGGCGGAGCTAACCGGCACAGCGGTGTAGCTCCGCCCCCACCCCGGGAAGAAGAGCAGAGTCTGCTTCACGGGGAGCCCCGGGCAGCATGAGATAGTGCTGCTCGGCTCCCCATGCCTGCATTAAGCATGGGGAGCCCGTGCAGCACCTTCTCTTGCTGCCCATGGCTCCCCGTAATGCAGACTGTGCTCTGCTTCCCGGGGTGGGGGCGGAGCTACACCGCTGTGCCGGTTAGCTCCGCCCCCTCCCTGGATCCACCTTTTCAGGCAAGGGGGGGGGGGGGAGAGAGGCAGAACAGGAGTTAGGGGGGAGGAGAGACAGACAGAACAGGGGTTAGGGGGGACAGACAGAACAGGGGTTAGGGGGGAGAGACAGAACAGGGGTTAGGGGGGAGAGAGACAGACAGAACAGGGGGAGGGGAGAGAGAGACAGACAGACAGAACAGGGGGAGGGGAGAGAGAGACAGACATAACAGGGGTTAGGGGGGAGAGAGACAGACAGAACAGGGGTTAGGGGGGAGAGACAGAACAGGGGTTAGGGGGGAGAGCGACAGACAGAACAGGGGGAGGGGAGAGAGAGACAGACAGAACAGGGGTTAGGGGGGAGAGACAGACAGAACAGGGGGAGGGGAGAGAGAGACAGACAGAACAGGGGCAGGGGGGAGAGACAGAACAGGGGGAGGGCGAGAGAGAGAACAGGGGGAGGGGGAGAGAGAGAGAACAGGGCTAGAGAGAGAGAACAGGGGGAGGGGGGAGAGACAGAACAGGGGAGGGGTGGGAGAGAGACAGACAGAAAAGGGGCAGGGGGTAGAGACAGAACTGGGGGAGAGAGAGAGACAGAACAGGGGACGGGGGAGAGAGACAGAACAGGGGACGGGGGGGGGGGAGAGAGACAGAACAGGGGACGGGGGGAGAGAGACAGAACAGGGGACGGGGGGGAGAGAGACAGAACAGGGGACGGGGTGAGAGAGACAGAACAGGGGACGGGGGGAGAGAGACAGAACAGGGGACGGGGGGAGAGAGACAGAATAGGGGACGGGGGAAAGAGACAGAACAGAGGGAGAGAGAGAGAGAGAGACAGACATGGCAAAGAAGAGGAAAGGGACAAACATGGGAAGGGAGAGAGACACAAACATAGGGGGGTGAAAGAGACGGGGGGGGGGGCGCCACGTGGGAAGCCCGCACAGGGCGCCGGAACCCCCCCTCATAGTGGCAGATTGAGAACTGGGTCTGAATGTTCATTTTAAAATGGGCCACAATCTACCCAAAAGATGTCCCATTTGTTGCCATCCTGCATCAAAAACTCTGCAATGGAAATAGGAGAGGGAAGCATAATCTAAGGAAAATGGTACTTTGAGATCTTCAACATTTGACATCACTGGCCTAGAACATTTAATTTCTCTTTAACATCTGAGTTACGTGGACAATTGCATCTAAGTCTAAGGTATTGAACAGTTGGACTGCCGTGTTTAAGCGATTCAGGATGAAAACGATCGAACAGGATAATAGTAGATGTAGGTTTCCTGTATAGTAATGTTTTTATCATGCTGAACCAAGGTAGTTAGACCAAGAAAGTTAACAGAAGATTCCCCAACATCTTGTGTGAATCTGAGATTTAAGTCATTGACATTCAGATTTTCAGTGAACATTTTCAGTGTCATTTTTTGGCTTTGTCCAGGTGATGAGGATGTCATTGATATAGCGAAGCCATAAGTGGATAAATTGTGTATATAAAGCCTGTTTTTAACAGCCCATTCCTCAACCATCCTAAATATAAAGACAGCATGTTCCCATTGCTGTTTCTCTTTATCGATGACAAATTTTGTTATTGAACAGAAAGTAATTGTGTGTCAGGATGAAAAGGAGTAATTTGAGCATCAGGTAAGTATGTTCACGTATGTTTGTGTATTTGTCCATGTCTCATCACAAATTTTCTGATGGCTTCCAAGATATATGCTCTAAAATTGAACAAACTAATCCTCTATACAATTATACTGCTAGTCATATACATAAAACATATAATATACATCTATTCCTGTCACAGGTAAATAGGGACTATTAGTTCGATTATATCCCAATTCCTTAATTTATAAACCATCAATTATTTAGTTTATCCCTCCCGTTTTCTCTTGGAGAGCTATACCCTGTTCTCTTTTATATTGGTAGACTACCTGAGATTGTACCATAGACCATCTCAGCGTTTGTGATGACTTCAAACTTCGGGCCACTATTAATTTTGCTGCCACCAATGTATGTAATATTATTAAAAAAAATGTATTGACATTTTTGGCAAGCCTAGGTGAAACAACAACACTACAGGGGCAGAATCTAACTTTATTCCTGTTAACTTTACTAGGTTTTTAAGTAGTTCAGTCCAAAATTTCTTAATTTTATAAACCACCATATATATGTAAAATTACCATTTAATGGACCAACCATTATTATTCTCCCCAAGGACGATTTCAGCCATTCTTGTTGGCACCAACAATTTAGTACTTTAAAGTGGGCTTATCTAAGGTTAAGGCAATGCATATCTTTATTTACACGTGACACTGAGTGATACCACTCTTCTATCCCTATGGTTATAGATGATGCTTTTTCACATTTTGTTATTGCTATGGGTCATCTCTAGTGTTGTGGCTTTCAAATGTTTTCTGTCTATGGACCACTTTAGAAAAAAATAGGATTGGAACTGGAGAACTTCTCCATTGGGCCCCAACCTTTTAAAGGATCTCCATGCTGAATCACAAGCAAAATGTTATTATACATTGCATACCTTTAGTGGAACATAGTTCTGAGGAGTTGTTGTAAACATCTAGAATAGTACTGACATTTTACCGCAGTTGTCTGGGTAATCACTTTTATTTGATCAATCAAAGCTGGTAAAACAATTGTCTCCAGGTTAATGTTAAGTCAATAAAGACATTGGCATGACCAGTATTTTTTGAAGTAAAAGTGTGAGCCCTCCCGTCAAGGAATTTTTAAATGTGTCCGTGCTGCCTATTTATGATCATTTTGTGGAACAAATGCACTTATTCTGATATTTTTATATGGTGTCAAAAATTGATGTCATAAACAGGAGCGCACACAATCACATCTAAAAAAATATTTTTCTCTTTCAACAATTTTGCAATTATTCTGTAAAAATGCTCATAGATTATGGTATGCATTGCAATTGTAATACATATATAGACTATAATTGTCCCTTCAAAACTATTCCTATTGACATATGCTCGCTTGCAATTACAGTGCATTACATATACAATAATTTTGTTTTGTATGTTATTTTTCTAACTACAGGTCAGCTGATAGAAATCCCACAGACTCGATGAAGTTAGATTGGTGGCAGATAAATTTGTTTTACAATGTATGGCACTCTACCAGTAGAATTACTCAGAAATAAGGAACAATGGCAATCACAACAAACAACACTCCCCCTAGCTACAGCACGGTATGGGGCTCAGTGACATATGAGTTCAGTCTGTCATGTGATATTATAGGACTGGGACGGAGCCATAGTTATCTTTGTGACGTAAGGAAGGAGGCTGGGACGCTGTGTTGGGTGACGTCACTAGGCAGGCGCTCAGGAGCGCAGTTTCGGTGTGTTATTTCCGGGTTAGTGTTAGCGACAGAACTGAGAGATCTCTCCTGCCAAGATCAAGTTCACTTCATATCTCCTTTTCTATTAATCGCTCTCTAAAATGAACAGGATCTTTGGGAAGTCGAAGCCTAAAGGGCCTCCACCGAACCTGACAGACTGCATCGGAAATGTAAGTGACATGGGGGGGTCGTGTGGGAGGCGGAGGGACAGAGCACAATAGCAGACACAGACAGACAGCGCATTGTATCCAGGCTGGCCCCTGTAATATTAGTTGGAAATGTTCCTTTCAGTGTCAGCCGGGCTGAGCATTGCAAGGTGTTTCCTACCACTCTGGCACTGTCTACTGCCAACATCTTTTTTAAAGCCACAGAGGAACATTGATCCCGGTCATTATATAGCCCACTTACAATGTAAAGAACAGTAATGACTCCACTGTTTGGCACCATAGATGCTGTCGATTTAGATTTCCACGTAGGCCTGTCACCTGGCTGAGCACCATGAGAGCTATAGTCCACAGTCACAGTGCTGAAGGTTAGCTAGTATGGCATCGAAAAGCGACTAAAACAGATTGACATGATGTCATTCATTAATCTGTACAGCCTGGATTATGGCATAACATCAATATTGTACACGTCATGGAAGACCCTGTATTTAATTAACCAGCTTCTTTAGTGATAACCTGTCAGTGTTCTTGGTTTTAACCAAGTTTTTTCCCTGATAATATACCAAACTACACAAATATATAATGTCAATAATACTTAGCGTGTTAAGCAAAGGGAGTCCCGTGCTTGAGGGTGTAAGTCACCTTCTTGTCAGTAGACAGATTGGTGGATTTTATAATAAATATGTTGTTCTGGCTTTTTGGGCTTTTGTGAGTAGTACAAAAATATTAATGGTTGAAGAGTATTATGAAATGTTTGTTATTGGTTTAGTATATGTTTAATAAACCCCTAACATAAAGATCTCAGTCTTTCTCTGACAAATGTTTATTGTGTGGTTATTTTAAAATTCAGCTAAGGTACTCCCATACAATCACATGCATCTCACTGTTTTTGCTATCCTTTGACTGCTAATTGGTGTCACGAGTTGTGTGTGCATATGAATATTTTTTTTTTTTTACATGTGCTGGTTAACACAGAGAAGTATAACCACTTCCTGCTTATCTATGATTGAGTCACATGACTCTGACTCAATCCAGTTTTCTGACTTTTCTCTGTATCCTATTGGTGTACCTTGCCTTTTTCCTGGTCATTGTTATGGATTGTAAGTCTCACGTCTTGCGTGGAATGGAGTATGGTTTCACCCAAACGTTTCATACCTAGCTTAATTACGATAAAACATTTTTGTTCTACCAAATAGGTTGATGCGTAGAGATTCATACCATAGTTATAAAAAATGTCTACTCCTAGCATAAATGTGTTTTGGATATGTAGGATTGCCACCTTTTTATTAAAAAAAAAAAAAAAAATACCGTACATGCTATTACCTCCATAGACTGTTCTCTGTTTGATTTTTTTTTTGCTGGTTATTTCCAATTCCACTGATTTAGCTATTTTTATTAACCAAAAGTACAAACCTTGTTTTCCATGTTGACCCATTTATGCATAGATATTAGTGGGATCTCAGCACTTCCTTGCTATAGGACAGTGATGGTGAACCTATGGCACGGGTCACGGGTGCCACTTCTGGCCCTCAGGAGTCTCTCAGGTGGCACGTGACATCTAAATGTATTGTCACCATTATCATAAATGGAGAGATATGAAGCATATGGACACAATGAGAGGTAGCAACTCAAGGAAGTGAAACAAAAACAGTGAAAAGGAGAAACTAAAACAAAGAACCCCTGGAATACAAATGTGAGACGTGTCATAATATAGGGAGAAATTGCAGTTTTGAGCTCGAAAACTTGGCATAACTTATTGCATAAAAATGGGCACTTGGGCTCAAAAGCCTTTGCCAGGGCCTACATGTCCAAATTACTAGAGCGAATTCAGGAGCCAGCCTGGTTATTTTTAGGAGCCAGTAATCCATCAAAGTCAATGTAAAACTATGTTAAAAAGTTAGAAGTCAGCAGTAGGGACTTTATTAACCATACCTTTCTGGTTCCAGGGATTTGTTAAGATCTATACTAGAGTACCAAAAGTTAACCATTACTAGTCTGGAATTGATCCACAACCATCCAATGATGCGATAGAAATAGGAACAAGGGTATGGGCTTACTATGTTTGTGTGTTGGATGTGGGAAGAATACACAGCACATGCCAAATGGAAACCCTGGATACTTTCAAGTATGAGATGAAAAAAATAAAATTATGTAAGGGTTGGAAAAGTGTCAGTGATGTTTCTTCGAGAAAAATGTTTTCCTATTTATCCCACAGGTTGACAGCAGAGCAGAATCTATTGATAAGAAAATCGCACGGCTTGATACAGAACTGGTGAAGTACAAAGATCAAATGAAGAAGATGAGGGAAGGACCATCCAAGGTAGTAACCTAGTTTGGTTATGTACACAAAGTATGAATGATGGTGATTGTCTGAGAACACATTTAACCTGGTTAAAACTATACCAATGTATACAGGAAGAAGCATGACCGCTTTGTCAGCAAAATATTGTTTAAACTGCTATCATTTAATTTTTTTCTGATGTATGTGTTTGATGGCATTGTGTTGTGTGCGCAGGACTTGACAAGCATTTGTAGACTTAAGGAGCCAAACAGACTAATTCAGCAGACAGCTTTGGTGTTTTTTTTTGGTACTTAAATAGAAATTCTAAATGCTGTGCAAATTGTCCCAGGTAAACCTTATGTGTATCTTTAGAGATACATGTCAGGTTGTCACTTGTCTATGCCTTTCAGTAGAGGTAGAGCTGATAAGAATTCTGGTAGCACTGACACTGCCAGCCAATCAGATCAGGTGCTCAAATCTTACGGAGCTGACTGTGTCACTTAGAGAGAGAGAGAGCGTCGTTTGTACATGTAATCAATGGAGGGGGCCTAGTTAAAATGGCATGCATTTGCAAATGACAAAGCCAGACTAAAACAGATAAACCACTGAAAAATATTGTTGTGGAGACTAAATGTTTTAAAATAATAGTAGCAACCTACACATAGTCATGACATGCTGGGTCTAATATAATACTGTCTCAGGGCTTGACAAATATTTTGGCATAACTCCCTTATTAGACGATACATAATGCATTTATAATGTCTGCCAGTGGTATATTTACCTGTGTTTCCTATCACATGTTGAGTGTGACTAGCTTGTAACGTGTCAGGTGACTGAAACATACCATATTGCTGAGTAAACGGGGTGTTGGTTGGTGATTACAAGATCAGTTCTCCTTAAGAATCCACAGGTAGACTGTCAGATTAAGTCCACAATGCCATATCTAATATACCCCAATTTTTTTCTACATTAGTAAGAACTAAAATAATATATATTAATGCAATAGGGTAATGTTGCCTTCTAAGGTCCTTGTGACCCATAACCTTTCCTCTCCTTAATATCTGTCCTGTTTTTCAATACTTCCTTCTACATTGCCCATGTTTCTTTCCTCCATAACAGCCATATCGCCACTTTTGCCTACTAATCTATTGTAGACAGACATTGTATCCCAGAGGCCTCTTAGTGCTGGAAATCTTGCATAATTTATGGTTAGTCCAATTCCCGCCCTGCTAGTTTTCAAATCTTAATAGGTTGTGTATTGTTACTGCTTTTATGGCTACGTTAAGATCACTATATAGGTTTATAACATTGCTGCGGTCTAAATCAAGTCCTATTGGTCATTATGTTTTGGTTGAAATTTCAGTATTTTCAGAGAAAATCAATCTAGGAAATCTGCTTTACAAAAGGATGATCAATAAATGGAACTCTAGCGCTGCAGTGTAAATCTTTCTTAAATCAGTTAATATTACAAAGAACACAAAAATGCAAATCATTGAGGGATGCAGGCAAACATTGTGATGACATTTCATCTGTATGTTCCTGTAGACAAATCCCTACCAGAGAATGTGCAGCTAGTGTAAAGACAGACTGAATGCTCTCTGTGCTTCCATTGAGATTTTGCCCTGCAGCATTTAATGTTCCCAATTGCCACTGGGCTTTTGGGATCTGGGTGTGGACTGAATGCAGCTGCTTTTTCACAGGAAATAAATAAAACATTTTTCCTAGGGTCATCCATTATATGCTGCCTCTGAATATGAATGTGGGAAGCTACCTAATATCCATAACAATCTTTATTTTTACTTGTGCTGTAGTCGTGAGGTTGGAGATATGCATAAATAATTTAGTGGCAAAATTAGGTGATATTTAACCCATTCTGACTCTGCGTGCTACAACAATTAACTTAACCTGTGACATGAATTTTCAACATGCTCTATAGTCCATCTTCTCTAGCACCAACATAGTATGTCACTTCTCTGAGCCTCTGGCTGCCCTCAACTGTTCTCAGTAAAATTATATACAAAACTGTTTACAAAGCTTTTTATCAAGTTGCATCTGATTTAATGTGTATTTTAGCTTCTGATGCTATTGTCTAGCAGCTCAAACCATTTCTATATCTCTTGCATCGCAGAGAGGTTGAGAACCTTGCCCTACAAAGAACCTTTAAATGAAGCATTGCAAGTTATTTATAAATCTTAACTTTTGATCTAAACTGCAGGTCTCCATGGTGACTGTTCCATGTTTTTGATAATTGTCTCAGAATTGACTTTAATATATAAACCCCAATTTCATCAAACTCAAACACACATCTTGCTACATGATGTTTTCTTTGCCCCTGTGGTGTATAACCAAACTGTGTGAATTATGTACACATAGACATAAACCTCTGGTCCACCTACTTTTAACAAACATTTATTCAGGGACAAAAGACCAGCAACATACAAATAATGACACACAATCTCAATAACTGCTAAACAACAATAACAACTAAACCTTATAAGTAGAGTTGAGCGGACACCTGGATGTTCGTGTTCGACCGAACTTCGAAAAAATGTCCGGGTCCGTGCTCGAACTTGACCCCGAACCCCATTGAAGTCAATGGGGACACGGACTTTTGGCCACAAAAATGCCTCTAAAAAAGTCATGGAAAGGGCTAGAGGGCTGCAAAAGGGTAAGAGTAGGACAAGTGCCCTGCAAGCAAATGTGGATAGGGAAGTAACTTAAAATAACATAAAATACATACAAATTACAAATACAGCTGAGCCATAAAATAGCACTAGATGGAATCTTTGATTTAAGC
Source organism: Pelodytes ibericus (assembly GCA_036172795.1). Lineage (NCBI taxonomy): Eukaryota > Metazoa > Chordata > Amphibia > Anura > Pelodytidae > Pelodytes > Pelodytes ibericus. The sequence goes on from CM069859.1 coordinate 123,262,386, forward strand.
TTTGGAAGAACATAAATCTAAAGCATGGCTGCCAGGAGGATCAACAGAATTATACATTTGAGAGAGGGTTGGAGTGCAGGGTATTCTCTTTCAGTTTATACTTAGTGACCCATAGGTTGAGGAGGCGGTGACCGGTGTAGGTGGAAGCGGCGCTGGAGGAGGAGGAGGTAGTCAGAATCTTTCAAAGTGCGCTGTAAGCACAGTATTTGACGGTTCTATTTGACTCTCAGATGCAATACATGTAATGCTATTGCTATTCTATAAACCGAAATAGAGTCCCCATTCATAAGAATAGGTCAATTGACCTATTCTTATGAATGGGGACTCTATTTCGGTTTATAGTATAGCAATAGCATTACATGTATTCCATAAACCGAAAGTCTATAAACCGAAAGACGTTCGGTTTATAGACTTTCGTTTTATAGAATACATGTAATGCTATTGCTATTCTATAAAAAGAGTCTATAAACCGAATGTTTCGGTTTATAGAATAGCCAATAGCATTACATGTATTCTATAAACCGAATGTCTTTCAGTTTATAGACTTTCGGCTTATAGAATACATGTAATGCTATTGGCTATTCTATAAACCGAAAGTCTATAAACCGAATGACTTTCGGTTTAAAGACTTTCGGTTTATAGCCGAACCTTGAACTCCAACCCGAACATACAGTGAAATGTTCGGGTCCGAGGTACGGACACCGTAATGTTCGGTACGAACCCGAACAGTGCGGTTCGGGTTCGCTCAACACTACTTTTATAAGTAAAAATCATCAGACCTCACCCACACTTCACCATGTTAAAACTTAACCCATGTCTGCTCAAATGCACAGCCAGCAAAGAAGTGAGAGATAGGGGAGAGGTGGTTTCTTCCTAACTTGTAAAGGTATTGAATTACATAATTACCATGTCAAAGGGTAAAGCTTATACTCCTGTAAGAAAGGTTTACATGAGTGTGGTCACCATTAGTTTGATGACAGAATGTCACCAGAACCCCCAGACTCATGTCTATTTGAACTTAAAGTAAATAATCACTCCCATATACATTTTAAATACATACCACTTACATTTTCTTAATAGTAATTGGGCAAATATTCCAAAATGGCTTTATCTCCAAATTTTATTGTCACAGAATTTATCACAATGTTTGAGATGGGTACATTCTACTTATGCTATTTTACACACCAAGCGAAGCCCTTATTACTTATTTTTGTACTCTATGCTAAATGTTGAAAACATAAAGACGTAGTATGTATAAAACAACATTTATTGTTTATTTCATTACATTTTTACAATGTCTTCAGTCAAATTTGCACATGCCAGCTGGAAAAAACACAACTATTAAATAGAATCATTGCAATGCTGCTGGGGATTCTGGGTAAATATACACAAAACTGAATAGAGCTTATTGTACTCATAATAATCTGTATCTTGTTTTCAGAACATGGTCAAGCAAAAGGCCATGAGGGTCCTAAAGCAGAAAAGAATGTAAGTAATTCATTTACTGCAAGATTGACTTATTACAATGCTGTCTAAATACATATCATGTACAGGGTTACTAGGGGTCCAACTGCAACCCTCAAACTTGCTACAAATACCATAATCCCACAACAGCCGTTAGGAATGGAATACTTGTGGTAGTTTTTTTTTTTTTTCTGGAAACTGCTGCGGCTTTGCAGTTGGACACCTGGAACCATTAAATGTTTGTATTTAAAATGTCAGCTTTAATGTGCATTTATGGATTTATTTATTTTTAGTTGTCTTAAAAAACCTGAATTTATTCCTTGTTTTCTGTTGGTCAAATTTACAAATGAAATGATGCTATTACCTGAGCAATCAGTACTGAGATGTTGTCTGTATTTAAATATATACTACAGCACCCTTCGGCACTCCAGATGTTGTGGACTACATTGATGGATTGCCAGCATTGTGGGAGATGTAGTCCACAACATCTGGAGTGCCAAAGGTTGCCAACCCCTGTACTGGACTATAAAAATTGTGTGGCATATTTCTGTAACAGAAATTTATACATCAGATTAATCTCTTCTTAGATCCATTTAATACGCGATCAGGTAGTTACTGGATATTGATTTTGCACACATCAAAGAATACTAAATATTAACTGCATGTGAGTGTGTCAATTAAGAGTTTGAAACATTGATTTACATATATAATATGTAGTTTGAAACATTAATGTATATCTGTAAATATGCATACATATTTTTTTCATAGCTGAGTAAAATCTGTCTGTGTATCGATATCAATTTGTGACCAGTATTTTTCAATAAAATGTTCTACAATTTTTTTTTCTTCTAGGTATGAGCAGCAGAGAGATAATCTTAACCAGCAGTCATTTAACATGGAACAAGCCAACTACACAATACAGACTCTAAAAGACACAAAAACAACAGTAAGATGATATTGAATTTCTTTAAAACAAAACCTTCTTTTGTAAGCTGTCAGAATTCGATATATTTGAAAACGTCCTTTTTCTTAATCTCAGGTGGACGCAATGAAAATAGGAGCTAAAGAAATGAAGAAAGCATACAAGCAAGTTAAAATTGATCAAATTGAAGTAAGTTGGATTCTACATCTCCATTCTAATTATAATTGTATGTGTATCTTGTGTATGTCTTTGTCTCTCCTGTAATCTAAGATAAGGTAGACATTTTCACTGGTTCCCTTTGAAGCAAACGGGACCATATTATAACTTCCTCTATTTCAATTTTTCAATGGGAGGGGCACTTTAATTTTAACATACGTGTTAAAAAAAAGGTGAAATTTTAGGTTACTTCATAAGCCAGTAGATATCTTGCCAGTAGATTTTGTTTTATGCTTTTGAACTACAAACCTTTTTGTGCGCAGATTTTTTTGGGGTGTTTTCTTGTTCCGAAGCTCTGTGATCTAAACCAAATCATCTGAGCTCCTGCCTAAGAGCGATGCCAAATGTAGGAAAAAAAAGGGATAGGCAGTTTTTGGCCTCGAAGGCCATTTAGGAGGTGTACATATTGTAAAGTTACAAGGTGTCTTAAATGTCAATGGTTTTTCCAGGATTTACAAGATCAGCTGGAAGATATGATGGAGGATGCAAATGAAATCCAGGAAGCAATGAGCCGCAGCTATGGAACACCTGAAATTGATGAAAGTGACCTTGAGGCTGGTAAGAAGGGAGACTGACTGACTGACATTGTATGTTGGCAACAGAATAACTAGTCATTTTACAAGGAAAACATTTCCAGTAATATCTGAGTGAAAAGTGAGCAGATAAATTGATATGTTTAGGTTTTTGAGGATCTAGACTGCATAGAGTGTAGGCCCTATAGGTAGTGCATACTCTAATGTTCATGTTCTTGATTGCAGAGCTCGATGCCCTGGGAGATGAGCTTTTGGCAGATGACGACAGTTCCTATTTAGATGAAGCTACTTCATCACCAGCAATTCCAGAAGGCATGCCCAGTGACTCTAAAAACAAGGTATAAAATGGCGTTTACAATTGCATTGATTTTGTGTAGATCATTGCCATTTTTGGCAGTGAAACAGTAGATATAGTTGTGCCCTGCATGTGATCATAAAATAAATGCTTAATGCCACACATTAGATATTAAGGGGGTTGTGTAAAAATAAGGTGAACATGGGGATAGTACAATAGAAACCTGTGCAGCAACTCGATCTCCATTCAAGTGAAAAACTCACAAGCTCTTGTGTATAGGCTACCTTTGGGAGCTCCAAGCTGTCACAGAAAGGGCATAGTACCTAATACTGGCACTATCCCTATGTATGAAGCCGACATCTGTGCATTGGTACCAAATTTTCATCCAATGCAACCCATGTATAAATCAGGCATTTTTGAACACCCGAAAACTGTCTGAGTTTGGCATAGATTGCCATAGACATACACAGAAGTTTTTTTAAATAAAACATGGACTTGTATGCAAACTTAAGAAGCAACTTTTAATAAGGTTAAAGGGACTGTCTGGTGCCCAAAATGTATAAATTTTGGGCACCAGACTCAAAGTACTTTGTAATGCATATTTTACGTTTTGCATTGCTGCAAGAAACAGGACTGGCCACACTAGCTGAGTAAACGTCAGTTTCCTCTTTTTATTGCTGCAGGAACCAATTTGAATAATTCCATTCAAATGAATGGAATTTCCTGTTTCTCTAGTGATGTCATCAGACGATGTGTTGCACTTTTAAGAGATCCTAGTTGTACAAGAGCAAGGTCACTTATGTTCCACATACAGATTCAAATACATTCGACCTGTAGAAGCAGTGACTAAATGAAACTAAATGGATACATGCTCAGTGTATACACACAATCAGTGTGGCAATACCTGTAGGATAGGATGCAGGGGAGAGTTTGAGTACAATATTAAAAATGTGATTTATGCAGAATGCCTGCAATCAGTCTGGAAATAAAGCCTGTCCGCTATTCAGGCAGTAGTCTTCAACTTGCACCAAAGTGAGTTTGGGGACTTGACTGTGTCTTAATAATCATTAAAATAAAATGTGGCTATGTATAGTGTTTAACATTTTTTATTTGGTACGTAATTGCCCATAATAATTACCTTTCTTTTTCACAGGATGGTGTGCTGGTCGATGAATTTGGACTTCCACAGATCCCTGCTACATAACTGCACTGTTCCATTGAAATAGCTGGAGTTGGCCAATTGAAGCTTTTCCCCCCCCTTTACATTTATTTAACGAAGTTATGTTTTGAAACAACCTTCAAAAATCAAGAACTTGGATTCTACATTTTAAGTGTCACTACATTCTGATATTGTCCTGGAATGGAATATTTAATATAACCTTTTTTTTTTTTACTTGACTTGCTGGGAGCAGATTTCTTTACCCCACATCATGAGTGTACAGGAGTAGGGTAGCCATCAATGCGTTTATGCATAGAAAGCTGTTACTGAACAATAATGTAGTGCCTTCTCCTGTTATATGCTGATAGGGTACATCTCAGACTTGCATCCTTATTTGTTTTCACCCCGGAAGATTCATTACTGCACGAGTGTTCAAGACGGTAATGCCTAACAATGCTCTGACACGATAACAAGCATTGCTTATGTTGTGGACTTGCAGATAAGCTTTATTGGCTTTGGCAACGGGAAAAATGATGTCCGCTTATCCGTTGAATACATTACAAGTAGACTGTTTTGCAATGCCAGCATAATAAATATTAACAATCAAAAGTACTCTGTAGCCTTTGCTCATTATCCTATTACCTACATGCTATCGCTGTTTATATATACTTTTTTGCCTTGGTTACTTGTTTGATACTAGTTTTTAAAAAATGATTCTGCACATGGTGTATAGAAGTGTTTCAGAGCTTCACTGCTTGAACCTTGTTGAAAGGTGTAACGTTTAATAAAGAAAGAATGACTGTTGTTAAATTGTACTTCATAGTGTGGCCAAACTGTTCTACTCAACAAAGTAAAGTACATGTGAGACTGGTGGGGTATATGTGATCATTTTAGAGTATATGATAAGTTGGAGGTGTAGAGTAATTATGAGGTAGCCAGATATAAATGGCAAATATGGTACCTTCTCAGTGATGATACCTTGCAATGAATAACTGGATCTGGATTGGAATGCAAGCGCTCAAGATTACATCTAGGTCTCTTTATCAGCCGTGGCAATGGTATATGGCTTAGCGCTTCTTCAGGCAAACGTTATGAGTAGTATAGAAGAGGTAACATTTAGCTTGTCAGAGTGAGGCCACCAAATGTGGGGATCCTGCAGTCGTAGCTGCAGCATAGAGCATTGCAGGACATGGTATGCTGTCTTCATGTTCATTTAGGCCATATCATTGAGGACAGACCAGCACAACAATATGGGCAAACAGGTTAAATTCAGCTTCTCTCTATTCACTCTCACCTTGCTGTAAGAATGAGCTTGGAATGTATTTTTGTTCCTTTTTTCTGCATAGCCATATCTATAGACTTCATTAACCCCTTTGCGAGAAAGGAACATACAAGTTGCAGCAAAACAGTGCAATTGCCAACAAAGGATGTACCTGGCATGTTCTCCATACTGCAATCTGTTACTGACATGGCTAAGTGCCTCAGGTACTTCTGTCACATCCGATTGCTATTACAGCCGATTACCGCGACTGTATGTTTTCTTCTGTTACAGCTGATTACGTGACTGTATGTGTTCTTCTGTTACAGCTGATTACGTGACTGTATGTGTTCTTCTGTTACAGCTGATTACGTGACTATGTGTTCTTCTGTCACATCCGATTGCTGTTACAGCCTATTACTGCAACTGTATATGTTTAGCCTGCCTGCCCCATGATTATTAGTAACACACAAAATGCAAAAAAAAAATAGGAGCGCTTTCACAATCTGGAACCTGAGAAACGAAACACGTTGTTCTTTCCTTTTTGGCATTATCTATTTATCTGCTTTTTGGATTTGCCTATTCCTTGTGGACTGAACTCCAACATCACATTCCTCGATGGACCCTCAATACCCCCCTCCCCACTACTCCCCAGCAAATTAAAAAAAAAAAATACATGGTCAAAGGGTTTACAATATCTCTCTAGGTAATTATGGGGAGATGCCATGCACTACTTCTACTTCTTGCCTTGTAACTTGCAAAAAAAAAAAAAAAAACGTAAAGCCACTTAAAAATGTTATTGCCAAAGTCAGGGCAAACAATCTATTTAGCAGGGTTTTTCATTAGCTTTTATAGATGTGTAAAATATTAGATTTTTTTTTTTTATAGTAAATTGATATGATCAAAATAATGGATGAAAAGAAATATATCATTTATGTGGGTACAGTAAATTACAAATAGGAAAATGTACAGCTAAACACAAACACCGCAGAAATGTTAAAAGAGCCATTGTCCTCAAGGACCAAATATTTTCACAATTGTGTTCGTATCCATAGTGCTGTACAGAGTGGAAAAACAGGTTAAGTACTGTTACACAGGTCATTCTTGTTTCTGTATGTGTGAGCTCAATGCCTCTTCCAGGAAGCATTTGCTTTCTGTATTGGCCACACCTTATCTACAATTCAGTTATGCCTGTGTGTTATTTTGTTGGTATTAACATTGTTAGTGTATGACTGGTATGAGGTTGAGTGACAGGTTTTTGTACATGGATGTGTTCTCAATGCTGTAGCCACTGCCAAGGTTTGTAAATGTGAATCTTATATGCATCAGTTATTGCCAGTGACACTGCAGCATCTAATATAGTGGTGTCCAAGTTTTTTCTGCAGAGGGCAACGTCACCAGAAATGTACCAAATTTTTTCCGTGTATAAGACAACCATGTTTTCTAAAACTTGTAAACCAAAAATTGGGGGTTGTGTAGAGGCAGCAGAAAACAAAGGCTGCATCCAATGGCCTCTGGCCTACCGGGATATTATGAATATGGGCGCGATAGTGTGATAGAGCACACTCACTGCGAATGTGATGTTGCCGCTTTTTCCCTCCTGCTCGGCAGGCTGATAGACATCCTCGGTGCTGGCAAGTTATGTGAGTGCGATCTAATAGCTGAGGTAAGTCCTGAGTGAAAAGTGGGTTTGTGGGCAATTTAAAAAAAAATAAAATAAAAAATTCTACATTTTTAGTTTAAAAAATAAGTAGGACTCTTCTTATACACAGAAAAATACATTATGTATGCATGGGCCACAGTCATATAGACAGACACATGGTCACACACACTTACACAGATTTTACGCGGCCTGCACCTCCATGTTGCTTATACTGTGAATACAGAGAATAAAAAATGATCTATACATTTTGTTACCATAATTGCATGCGAATGCATAAAATATGTTAAAAATATTGTTTCAATTTGTCTGTGGTGTCTCCTGTCTATGACATCATGTGGCCTGATATGCAAATGAAGTAATATGTCATAAGCTGGAGACCTCACAGACACATTTAAATCACATTTTCCTATTATTTTATATATTTATTTGAAATTCTGCAAACACAAAAAGATAAATTTTCACCAATTTGTATTCTCTACATTCACAGTATAATATATATATATTTATATATTTCAACTTGAACTAATATACTTGAGAATATTGTCAGGAATGGACATGCCTGACACCTTCTGCGGTGAAACGAGTGGGTTTCGTGATCAATGATCGTGAAAACCACTCTAACGGTACAGCACCGAAATTTAGTGTCTGGGACCCCACGGAGCGATCGTGGGAGCCATATTAACGCAGCAGCATGCTCCGGCAATATGGCTATGCCCTCTTGTGAAAAAATTCACTTCCGTCGCTCTGAATTTGTTGCTTGACTACCCCTAGAGCCAGTCAGCAGCATTGCAATGTAAAAAAAATAAGAAGACTTAATTACCTTAAAACTAGGATTAGGGTTAGATTAGCTGTAAAATTAAATAATTTTTAGCATAAGGGATAGGGTTAAAATTAAATTAAAATATATTAAGGGATAGCATAAGGGTTAGAGTTGGAGTTAAATTTAGTGTTTGGGTTACATTTAGGGTCAAAATATGCCCCATAACTCGCAAAAAAATATGGAAACATGGATATTTCTGAACTCGGGACAACATTAACCCCTTAGTGACCGAGTGCTATGTTGCATTTGATGTGCCTTGAAGACCAGAATTCCATTATTTTTGTCTAATGTTTACTGAACTGTAAATTTCTTTCTTTGTGTTCAGTCCACCCACACAAATTATATATCATTTTGTAAAGGACAGATGGGGCTTTCATTTGATACTATTATTTTCATCATATGATATCATTTACTATTAAAAAATATATAAAATATGATGAAAATATGCCATGAAAAACACTTTTTCTAACTTTGACCTAATTTTTGTTTTTACACAATTACAAATAATAAAAAAGACCCCGTCTATATATTTCTAATATTTGTCCTGAGTTTATTAAAACCAATGTTTCCTTGTTTGTCTATGTTTTATTTCAAGTAATAGGGCAATAAACAATATTAGTGTTTTTTATTTGTTTCTTTTCATTTTCTTCTACAGTGACTTTTTTACCCCATCCCTAAATTTACCCCAACTCTAAATTTACCCTAACCCTAAATCTATCCCCACCCCTTAATCTAACCCTTGTAATCATCCGAACCCCCCTGTAACCCTAATTATGACCCTAACCCTAGATCTAGGTTTAGTAGATCTATGGTTAGCTTTTTCCATTTATTTATTTATTTTATTCTTTTTTTTCTTTCAGACTGTGATATACTTAACTGCCTCTAGGGGCAGTCAAGTAGCGGTTTCAGAGCGACGGAAGAGATTTTTTTTCCTCTCTTCCGTCGCTCTCCTCTGTGCACGCTGTATTGGAGGAGCATGCTCCTCCATTACAGCCCCAGTGATCGCGGTGCCCAGGGGGGCTCAGAAGGTCGAGGCATCATTGCAACACTTTAACACACATAGGCAGTGATAAGCTTTCACTGCCTATGTGTGTAACGCGCATACGATCACATTCGCGGTGATCGTATGCGCCCGGGGGGGCTGAAAGCCCTCTCAGAGGCTGCTTCAGTTCCGAAGCAGCCTCAGAGTAGCTGCAGGCATGTAGTGTTGCGCTAAGGAGCGCAACACTACATGAAAACGGAGGACGTATATATACGTCCTCATGGTCCTTAAGGACCATGCTTTTCAGGACGTATATATACAGGGAGTGCAGAATTATTAGGCAAGTTGTATTTTTGAGGATTAATTTTATTATTGAACAACAACCATGTTCTCAATGAACCCAAAAAACTCTAATATCAAAGCTGAATATTTTTGGAAGTAGTTTTTAGTTTGTTTTTAGTTTTAGCTATTTTAGGGGGATATCTGTGTGTGCAGGTGACTATTACTGTGCATAATTATTAGGCAACTTAACAAAAAACAAATATATACCCATTTCAATTATTTATTTTTACCAGTGAAACCAATATAACATCTCAACATTCACAAATATACATTTCTGACATTCAAAAACAAAACAAAAACAAATCAGTGACCAATATAGCCACCTTTCTTTGCAAGGACACTCAAAAGCCTGCCATCCATGGATTCTGTCAGTGTTTTGATCTGTTCACCATCAACATTGCGTGCAGCAGCAACCACAGCCTCCCAGACACTGTTCAGAGAGGTGTACTGTTTTCCCTCCTTGTAAATCTCACATTTGATGATGGACCACAGGTTCTCAATGGGGTTCAGATCAGGTGAACAAGGAGGCCATGTCATTAGATTTTCTTCTTTTATACCCTTTCTTGCCAGCCACGCTGTGGAGTACTTGGACGCGTGTGATGGAGCATTGTCCTGCATGAAAATCATGTTTTTCTTGAAGGATGCAGACTTCTTCCTGTACCACTGCTTGAAGAAGGTGTCTTCCAGGAACTGGCAGTAGGACTGGGAGTTGAGCTTGACTCCATCCTCAACCCGAAAAGGCCCCACAAGCTCATCTTTGATGATACCAGCCCAAACCAGTACTCCACCTCCACCTTGCTGGCGTCTGAGTCGGACTGGAGCTCTCTGCCCTTTACCAATCCAGCCACGGGCCCATCCATCTGGCCCATCAAGACTCACTCTCATTTCATCAGTCCATAAAACCTTAGAAAAATCAGTCTTGAGATATTTCTTGGCCCAGTCTTGACGTTTCAGCTTGTGTGTCTTGTTCAGTGGTGGTCGTCTTTCAGCCTTTCTTACCTTGGCCATGTCTCTGAGTATTGCACACCTTGTGCTTTTGGGCACTCCAGTGATGTTGCAGCTCTGAAATATGGCCAAACTGGTGGCAAGTGGCATCGTGGCAGCTGCACGCTTGACTTTTCTCAGTTCATGGGCAGTTATTTTGCGCCTTGGTTTTTCCACACGCTTCTTGCGACCCTGTTGACTATTTTGAATGAAACGCTTGATTGTTCGATGATCACGCTTCAGAAGCTTTGCAATTTTAAGAGTGCTGCATCCCTCTGCACGATATCTCACTATTTTTTACTTTTCTGAGCCTGTCAAGTCCTTCTTTTGACCCATTTTGCCAAAGGAAAGGAAGTTGCCTAATAATTATGCACACCTGATATAGGGTGTTGATGTCATTAGACCACACCCCTTCTCATTACAGAGATGCACATCACCTAATATGCTTAATTGGAAGTAGGCTTTCGAGCCTATACAGCTTGGAGTAAGACAACATGCATAAAGAGGATGATGTGGTCAAAATACTCATTTGCCTAATAATTCTGCACTCCCTGTACGTCCAAATGCGTTAAGAAACTATTTAGACAGGGTCTTTTTTAATGATTGTACGTGTGTAAATTATATTTTAGGTAACAGTTAGAAAAAGTGTTGTTTTTTTAAAAAATTTTTATGTAATAAATTATAAGATATGATGAACATAATGGTATCTAACGAAAGCCCTTCTTATGACGATAAAAACAACATATAATTTGTGTGGGTACAGTATGTGAGAGAGAAGAAAATTGCAGCTAAACACAAACACCCCATAAATGTAAAAACAGTCATTGTCACCAAGGGAAAGTTAAGGTCAAAATGTCTTGTCACTAAGGGTTGTTTGGTATGGTGTTTTTTTTTTTACTGTCTTTATTATATACTTTCTAATGCGTTATGTATTTTTCGAAAATGAAACCTTTTTCTATACATCGTTTATATATTTGTATTAGCTACTCTCGCACCCTGTAATGTGAAAATAGATGTGTTATAAATAATTCATGATTAGTTGTCCTCTAGTGTCCAGGCCCGCCATCAGGGGGTGACGGGCGATACTGGCGGGTCCAGGGGGCCCGGGTCCGCGGCTGTGAGGGAAGTGTTGTGCGCTCCCCTCCAGCCGCGCGGCTTCAATAAAGTTTGTTTTAAAAAAAAAAATGCGACCAGGTCACTCTGGTCGCATTTTTTTTTTAAAACAAACTTTATTGAAGCCGTGCGGCTGGAGAGGAGCGCACAACGCTTCCCTCACAGCCGCGGACCGGCAGAGCAGCTAGAAGGTAAGTACTGGGGAAGGGGGGAGGAGGGTAATAGATAACGAGCACACTGAGGGACAAAAGAATGGCATATTGAGGGGCAAAAAAATGGCATATTAAGAGGTAAAATACTGGCATATTAAATGGCATATTGAGGGAAAAATACTGACTTACTGAGTGGCAAAATATTACTGGCATATTGATAGGGTTGCCACCTTTTCTTCAGAAAAATACCGGCCTTGGTACTGTCTCCATAGACTTAACATTGGCCTGATGCCAATTTTTTACCGGCCTGCCGGTAACATAACGGCCAGGTGGCAACCCTACATATTGAGTGGCAAAATATTACTGGCATATTGACCAACTGCTCCCAACTACCCTCCATATTACATTAGACCGGGATAAAATGCTTGTGAGGGTAGGTGGGGCGAGTGGGAGATATTTTCGGGGGGGGGGGGGGCGTAGGGGGCCCAGAAAATTTGTTCAGTAAGGGGAAGTAAAATTCCTGGAGGCGGCCCTGCTAATGGGACTGGGTAAAAGGCGGATCTGCCGGATTCAAACATTTTCACTTATAAATGTATGTTATTGTTGCATATTTAATATATATAGATCTGGATCCTTCCAGCTATGTGCATATTTCACATTTACACAGCCGGATCTACGAATATTTCACATTTACACAGCCGGATCCATGCATTTTTCACATTTAGACAGCGGGATCCACGAATATTTCACATTTACACAGCCGGATCCATGCATTTTTCACATTTAGACAGCGGGATCCACGAATATTTCACATTTACACAGCCGGATCCATGCATATTTCACATTTAGACAGCCGGATCCACAAATATTTCACATTTACACCGCCGGATCCATGCATATTTCACATTTAGACAGCCGGATCCATGCATATTTCACATTTACACAGGTGGATCCATGCATATTTCACATTTAGACAGCCGGATCCACAAATATTTCACATTTACACAGCCGGATCCATGCATATTTCACATTTAGACAGCCGGATCCACGAATATTTCACATTTACACAGCCGGATCCATGCATATTTAACATTTACACAGCCGGATCCATGCATATTTCACATTTAAACAGCCGGATCCACGAATATTTCACATTTACACAGCCGGATCCATGCATATTTCACATTTAGACAGCGGGATCCGCAAATATTTCACATTTACACAGCCGGATCCATGCATATTTCACATTTAGACAGCGGGATCCATGAATATTTCACATTTACACAGCCGGATCCATGCATATTTAACATTTACACAGCCGGATCCATGCATATTTCACATTTAAACAGCCGGATCAACGAATATTTCACATTTACACAGCCGGATCCATGCATATTTCACATTTAGACAGCCGGATCCACGAATATTTCACATTTACACAGCCGGATCCATGCATATTTCACATTTAAACAGCCGGATCCACGAATATTTCACATTTACACAGCCGGATCCATGCATATTTCACATTTAAACAGCCGGATCCACGAATATTTCACATTTACACAGCCGGATCCATGCATATTTCACATTTAGACAGCCGGATCCACAAATATTTCACATTTACACAGCCGGATCCATGCATATTTCACATTTAGACAGCCGGATCCATGCATATTTCACATCTATACAGCAGGATCCATGCATTTGTCACATCTATACATCCGGATCCTTGCATATTTCACATCTATACAGCCGGATCCTTGCATATTTCACAACTATACAGCCGGATCCTTGCATATTTCACATCTATGCGGCCGGATCCTTGCATATTTCACATCTATGCGGCCGGATCCTTGCATATTTCATATCTACACATCCGGATCCTTGCATATTTCAAATCTACACATCCGGATCCTTGCATATTTCACTTCTACACATCCAGATCCTTGCATATTTCCCATCTACACAGCCAAATGCTTACATATTTTCCATCTACACAGCAAGATTCTTGCATATTTCACATCTATACAGCCAGATCCTTACATATTTCACATCTTTACAGCCGGATCCTTGCATATTTCACATCTAAACAGCCGGATCCTTGCATATTTCACATGTACACAGCATATGCTTTATAGATGTGAAATATGCAAGGATCCAGCTTTGTAGATGTGACATATGCAAGGATCCGGCTTTGTAAATGTGAAATATGCAAGATGTGAAATATGCAAGGATTCGGGGGAGGGGATGTAGATGTGAAAAATGTAAGCATCCAGCTGTTTAGATGTGTAATATGCAAGAATCCAGCTGTATAAATGTGAAATATGCTGGGATCTGGCTGTATAAATGTGAAATATACAAGGATTCGAGAGGGGGGGGGGGGGATGTAGATATGAAATATGTAACATCCAGCTGTATAGATGTGTAATAGGCAAGAATCCGACTGTATAGATGTAAAATATGCAAGGATCTGGCTGTGTAGATGTGAAATACCTAAGGATCTGGCTGTGTAGATGTGAACTATTATTGGATCCGGCTGTGTAAATGTGAAATATGCGTGGATCCGGGTGTGTAAATGTGAAATATGCGTGGATCCGGGTGTGTAAATGTGAAATATGCATGGATCCGGGTGTGTAAATGTGAAATATGCGTGGATCCGGGTGTGTAAATGTGAAATATGCGTGGATCCGGCTGTAAATGTGAAATATGCGTGGATCCGGCTGTGTAAATATGAAATATGCGTGGAACCAGCTGTGTAAATGTGAAATATGCATGGATCCGGCTGTCTAAATGTGAAATATGCGTGGAACCAGCTGTGTAAATGTGAAATATGCATGGATCCGACTGTGTAAATGTGAAATATTATCGGATCCGGCTGTGTAAATGTGAAATATACGTGGATCTGGCTGTGTAAATGTGAAATATGCGTGGATCCGACTGTGTAAATGTGAAATATTATTGGATCCGGCTGTGTAATGTGAAATATTATTGGATCCGGCTGTGTAAATGTGAAATATTATTGGATCCAGCTCTATATATATTAAATATGCAACGATAACATACATTTATAAGTGAACATGTTTGGATCCGGGAGGATCCGGTGTTCTGACGAATTACTGGAGCAAATTCTCCTGTGCAATCGCAGGAGAATTTGCTCACTGCGCATGCGCATAAAGTTACAGCTGATAACTCAGCTGTAACTTTGTGTCCACCGCGCATGCGCGAGCTGCGCAACCCACATCCCGCCCCCCCGCACACCCCTTCTTACCAGATGATCGGACAGCGGCGGTACACAGCGCATGCGCGCGGCTATCAAGCCGTGTGGGAATGCGCTGTGTCCGTGGCTGGATTCAACCAAAACGCTGGTAAGTAACACGGGGCGGGGGGGGGGGACATAAGGAGCCAACAGAGAGGTAAGCACCCGTGAGGGCTGCCTCATCTTCATGGGAGTTGTGATCCTCCTGCTGTATTATGCAGCAGGGGGATCACAACTCCTATCAAGATGAGGCAGCCCTCACCAGGGTGCTTACCTCTCTGTTGGCTCCTTATGTCCCCCCCCGCCCCGTGTTACTTACCAGCGTTTTGGTTGAATCCAGCCACGGACACAGCGCATTCCCACACGGCTTGATAGCCGCGCGCATGCGCTGTGTACTGCCGCTGTCCGATCATCTGGTAAGAAGGGGTGTGCGGGGGGCGGGATGTGGGTTGCGCAGCTCGCGCATGCGCGGTGGACACAAAGTTACAGCTGAGTTATCAGCTGTAACTTTATGCGCATGCGCAGTGAGCAAATTCTCCTGCGATTGCGCAGGAGAATTTGCTCCAGTAATTCGTCAGAACACCGGCAGATCCGCCTTTTACCCAGTTCCCCTGCTAATGTCTACTCCAATATCCACCTCCATGAAGAAAAAAAGTCCAAAAGGCCAAGAAATAAAGCAAATACGTTACGATTCACCCTAATTTCAGGATATATTTCACAACCAATATCTCCAACTCCGTTCGAGATAAAAAAATCCCAATACTGGTGTAATGACAAAGGATTACAACTTTTACGAAAATCTTTATAACTCTGTCCCCAACAAAACACCACACGTCAGTAATTTACCGGATTAAATAATATTTACGACCTTATTTTCCTCTGTTAAAGTGGAAACAAAGAACATTACACTTTGTAATTGATTGACTTGCAGTGAAGGGCAGATTTCCCGAAACAACGATGGCGACAGCAAGTCTAATACAGAATACAAGACGAGTCTGGTGTGGAACCGGATGTGATGTAACCCGGCATAGGAAGTGAGTGTGACAGCTTCTGTTAGGCACCTTTGTAAGAATTGTTTCCAGCACTTTCAGGACATGAGTTCCAGCAGTGGATTGGCTATTACCCTCATACATGGTAATATGTTTACCTTCTCTTTGTCATCTCTTAGATACGAATGTTTTAAACCACAGTGTCATATGAGATGCTTTCTACATCTTATATAAGTGCACCTCTGGATTGTACGAATGAATGGGATTATAATATAACTACGCAATTGTATATAAATAATACAAGCCAACAATGCAAACAATAACTGCATTATTGTATGTTTTATTTCCCAACTGATAGAACATACTTCATCATTTCAACTCCAAATAAAATGAATTTATCACTTAAGAAGAATTTATAATAGAATCGAATGGCACTTTGTCACCTATATAGAATTTATAATAGTAATGATAAATATAAATGCATTGATGCACACAAACAGTATATTGGATATTTAGATTAATTATATGAATGTTAGTGCTACAATAGGTCACTAGATTAAGATATAAAATTATATCTGAACAGTGCAAGTATATGTTTGCTTTGGAACACATTAAACCAAGCAAATTAAATTTGCTTATCAATTGTGTTATTAAATCCAGTTCCACATCATGGAGTTGGAAGCAGCACTGAGGCAAGCTACACCATTAAAGGGGCTGTATCACCTAAACATTGTTTTCTCTGTGAATGTACACAATAAAAATGATTGAAAATGATCTATACATTGTGCTAGCAAAATTACAAGTAAATACCTAAATTAGGAGAAAAATGTGTTTTAAATATTTATGTGGAGTCTCCTGTTTATGATATCACCTGTGCTTTGATATGCAAATAGGGTTGCCACCAGGCCGGTAAAATATTGGCATCAGGCCAATGTTAAGTCTATGGAGACAGTACCAAGGCCTGTATTTTTTTGAAGAAAAGGTGGCAACCCTATATGCAAATGGTTGGCAAAACTGGTTTTCAGTGGGAAATGTGTAATTTTCATCAAACTACGATAATGTCATAAACAGAAGACTCAGCTTAAAACACACATATATATATATTTACAAATACTATATTATCCCATGATTTATGAAAAACACCAGTCAATAATTGTGTATTTATAATTTAATATAAGCCTGTACTATAACATGTGCAACAAGCCAGGCATTTTGGGCACTGCAGTATGTGAGTGGAGGCCATTTGGGGTTGCGGTGGATATTTAAAAAAATATATCCATTAATACAGTCATACATTTGTTGTATATTGCTGCAGATAAGTACAAAACATTTCATAGGCGCAGCACTTTATTTTCAGTGTCACATTTTCTTGTTTTTCATAATTTAATATTTGTTTACTTGGTAGAGGTTGTTTCTCTTCATTTTATATTGACTGTTAGAGATCTCATAACAGAAGATGCACAGCCACTACATCTGACATTAAAAACATTATATATTAACTAGAGAGATTGGTTTACTGAAAGAAAAACCAAACACCCAAGAGTTAGGCATCTGCTGTATCTTGTGTGAGATTGGTTTGTAGAGGTCATGCTGTCATCCCTTGAAAACTGAGAAAATGTCATGGAATTCTGCAAAACTGTTGTAAGCACTGTTGATTTTATATAGCCTATAGAGATGTAAGTGTTTTCGGTGGCATTATTCATGTAAATCATAAAAATGCTTTTTTTTGTACTCAGGCAGTGAAAAACATAAGGTCCAGCTGGATGGATTGGGGGCTGGTCTGGATGAAAATTATGAGCCCACTGTGCAGGACATGGCATTAGTTGTGGAAAAAATCACTGGTGTTCCACTCACTTCACAAAAACTTATATTCAAAGGTAATTCCATTGATATCTGAAACTTGTTTGAAACAGAACTTTGCATAGGGTTATAAACAATTAGCTTAAATGCAGATATAAAGATTGCCAATCATTTTTGGATAGGGTGTTACACATCCTTGGAACTAGTGGACACAGCTCATGAAATCCCTATTGCTGGTCTACTTCTTAAATTGGTTTAAATTTAACTCTATGGAATTGCATTGCCCTGACTCCTGAACAAAACTAGGCTGGCTCCTAAAGTCTGCAAATATTTGTCAAGCCCTGATGAGAATGATGAAGGTACGTTATGTAAAAAAAACTCATGAACTATTTATGTCATTGGATAAGTCATCTAGACCAGGGGTTTCCCTAGGCCAAAGACCAGAGCGTTTTTCAATTTTTAATATGCGTTTTTTGAAACATAATTTTCCTCTCTCTCATTTAACGCAAACATACAAGTTATATGTTGTTTTTTTAAAGGACAGTTAGAGCATTCTTTTGATACCCTATACATAAAAATTATTTACATTTTAGTATTAAAAAATACAAATAAAAGAGGAAATTTGGGGGGAAAAAAGTTTTTTCCCCATTATTTTCCCAATAATAAGCTACACAACTAGTGCAACACAAACCCACTTATCCCACCTAATTAACTAACTATTAAAAAAGAAAAATATTGGTTCCCAAACCCCCCTAAACAAAAAAGACATTAAAAAAACCTCTGAAGAGTGCGATGTCAGATCCATAAAAATCATGAAAAAGGCATGCAGGGGTTACATTTTATTAAATAAATATATTACAATTACATGTATTTATTAAAAACTTTATAAATTGCAAAAATAAAGTGGAAGGAAACTGATCACAGTTACAAACTGTGATCAGCAATGAAAGGGTTACATTTTCTTTCTCATACAACGTTTATTTATTTATATTTACAGGTCACTCACTCTCTGTGCTTCACTATAAGAACGTGAAGCACAGAGAGTGAATTAGAGGCAAAGTCAGTGTGTGAACACACTGACTTTGCATCTAATTTGTATGTTATCGCGGTGATCACTCGATCACCGCGATCACATGCCCAGAAATCCACCGATCGGGTCCAGGAGCTTTGCCTCGGGTGCGAGGCTTAGTCCTGGACCGTTGCAGACTGGCTGGTGGTGCGCACAGAGCACACCGCCGGCTAGACTGCATGACGAGTTAACTCGTCATAAGGTCTCTAATGCTGCGGCTCTTATGACGAGTTAACTCGTCATAAGGTCGCGAAGGGGTTAAAAAGGTTAATTTATACTCCCATCCTTTTCTTTGTTTTCTTGTATTTAAAGGGAAGTCTCTTAAGGAGATGGATCATACCCTATCTGCTGTGGGAGTTAAAAATGGTTGCAAGGTCATGTTAATTGGGAAGAAGGTAAGTTTAGTTATCCATTTGTTTCTTGCCAGGATAACATGTTTACAAATACAAAACATAGGGCCTCATATACTGCTTATCACTGTTGATTTCCAACAATGCCTGTGTTTTTGTGTTGGAATATACTATCACAATTGAATAAATGCTCAAGTAGCATATTGAGGAACCTTATGAAGGAAAGGGAGCAAGGAAACACTAATGACATTTAAACTACTAGTACATTTTCAAATGTAATGATAACAAAGGCCGAAACAAAATATTTAAGAAAATGAAATCTAATATGTGAAATTGCAATGGTAGACAAGCTAAGTACTGGTCTCCATTTTGCAATCAGCAGTTCTACTTTTTTGTGTGCTTTTGGATTTATGTGATATTTAATATCCATAATTTCTGTAGATTATTTTTTACTAAATGTACCTTGAGTCTGACAAATAATGTGTTGTAATGTACTTTGGATTTAGTATTTGTTGTTATAAAGCTTTGTACAATCTGCACCAGTGATTGTTCATTGTTCATTGTATATCACTTTATTCTATTTGTAAAGTTGCTTATCCCAAAACATTGGTTCTCTGATAGCGTGCGGCAAATTTAGCTTTTGAAGATGCATGTAACAATTGTGCCACAACATATAGCATGGCTAACAGTGTTTTTGTTATTACAAAGAACTGTCCAGAAGAGGATTCAGAACTGAAGAAGCTGAAAGATTTGGAGAAATCAGTAGAACAAATGGCAGTCAAAGTAGATGATGTTAATAAGGAGCTGACAGGAATCCAAAAGGTATCATGTCTATAATGGCAGTCTTGATAATCTATGTACAATTGTAAATATGTTGAATCTTTTAATTTTACTTTATCATTTGCATCTGAATTTTGTTGTTTTAACGAGTTTTAATTTCTTTAAGAAAATGGTGTACACTGACTGAATTGTTTTCAATTGTAATTTATTGCTGGCATGTAATATTATCATCTAGCAAACAGGGGACAAGATTGTACAATTAGATACACTATTGTATCTGTATTGTGCTGCTGAATGCCTTTCCTACCAAAAAAGGTGATATGCGATGCTGTGTATGTTTTAAATAGGTATAGATGAGTGTTTTTTTTTTTTTATATATTGCAGGGTTTCCTTAATAAAACTCTTCAAGTAGAAGCCCTGAATAAACTTGACAAGAGAATAAAGTCTGCTGTGGAGCAGTTCATGAAAATACTGGAACAGATTGATACCATGGTAAGTAAATGCATCTTAAATATACAGGAATAACATTGATCTGGTTACTCTTGCGTGTCAAACCACAAACAGCTGGCATTAAAATTGTTATGTGAGTTTTACCATTTCCCTTCCAAAACTGTTCCCTTGACCCCTTACCCAAAGCATAATAGGACCCTCTGTCTTAATAAACTTCCCTCTATCACAGGGCCATCACCTCTCCACCTGCTCAACACCATATGACCCTTTTCCCACTACCCCTTTGGGAAAATATACATTCATTACCCAATCAAAAAAGACCCTTAAATATGAAATGCAATGCTACCTTATATCTAGAAACATGATTAACTGCTCCACCTGTAACTTCAATGAATAATTATCAAGAGACAAAATGTAGTGTATATAACTATAAAAAATAATTTTTAAGATAAAATATGGAGTAAATGTAATGCTTAAGTATTAGCAAATGTGTTTAAAGGACAACTGTAGCAAAAAAAATACCTTATGTTTAATTAAAAGATTGTATCGTGTGTAGATGATTTATAAAGAAATAATTTAATGAAATAATACAAATTAAGTGCCCTATTAAACCTTCTTTACTCCATTTCATTCTCTCAGGGGGTAGACATGTTGTTTAGAATCTTTGGTCAGATCTTCACTCACTTTAGTTCAGATGAACAAAGATCTGAGCCATCTGACAAAATGTCTGCCTCCTGATAGAGCAATATCGAGTAAAGATGGCTCAGTAAGTTGCATTAATGGTATTCTTTCAGTAAAGCATTTCTATATAAAATGTGTACACTTGATGCCATCTTTCAATTAAACAGAACTTCATGTTTTGCTACAGTTGTCCTTTGAACAGCTAATTAGGATCTGGGTAGGCATTGGGTATATGTAAGCCAGTATTCTGTAACAAAATTGCTCTGAAACTCGTCACATTCACATTTCAAGATTCATGATGTGATTACTGCTGAAATGTGGAGGAGGATGCCCTCTGTTGTTTAATTTCATTCCCTTAACATTCATTAATAACAAACGTTTATTCCAATAATGTAAAAATATTTTAGTGTCACAGTTTTCAGAAAGTAAAACTTGATTTGACCTTGTTTAAGTATCTTGTACATATTATTATAAAAAATATTTTCTTATTAAGTAGATATTAGGGATCGACCGATTATCGGATTAACCGATATTATCGGCCGATATTCACAGTTTCCTAAACTATCGGTATCGGCATCTAACTTTACCAATAATGCCGATAATATTTGAATGAAGCAGTTTTCGCGATCAACGATCGCGAAAACCGCTTTAACAGTGCTGGTCTATTGCCTCGACATCGAGGCAATAGCCAGCACCGATATTTCTATTTTGGGACCCCCACGATCGCCCCACGGAGCGATCGTGGGGAGCCATATTGACGGAGCATGCTGCTCCGTCAATATGGCTAAGTCCTATGCCGGTCTGAGCTTCGGAAGTGAAAGTAACTTCACTTCCGTCGCTCTGAATATGCTACTTGACTACCCCTAGTGGTAGTTTAGTAGCATTGCAATGGAAAATAATTAAAATACATATTTAATTAAATAAAAATAGGTTATTTAGCTATATTAGCCTATAGGGTTAAAATTAAATATTTTTTAGCATAAGGGATAGGGTTAAAATTAAATTAAAGTTAAAAAATATTAAGGGATATAATAAGGATTAGAGTTGGGGTTAAATTTAGTGTTAGGGTTAAATTTTGGGTTCGGGTTGGGGTCAAAAGATCAATATAGGAAAAAACCAAAAAACACTATTTTTGGTTTTTGCCCCATAACTCGCAAAAAAATACCGAAAAATATGGAAACATGCATATTTTTGAACTCGGGACAACATTTAGAAACTATTTAGCCGGGGTCTTTTTTAATGATTTTATTTGTGTAAATTATATTTTAGGTCAAAGTTTGAAAAAGTGGGTTTTTTTAAATTTTTCATCATATTTTATGATTTTTTTTGTAGTAAATTATAAGATATGATGAACATAATGGTATCTAATGAAAGCCCTTCTTATGACGATAAAAACAACATATAATTTGTGTGGGTACTGTATGTGTGAGAGCAAAAAATTACAGCTAAACACAAACACCCTAGAAATGTCAAAACAGCCATTGTCACCAAGGGAAAGTCAAGGTGAAAATGTCTTGTCAGTAAGGGGTTAATTAAGCTGTTTTGATGCCTTGCTTATATTTACTGTAGTGTCCCTTTGATATAATTGCCTATGTCATTGCTGCTCATTTTACTAAGATTTAATCTAAGTATGGACTATGTGCAATTGAACATTGTTGTTCTTGTTACCTTTTGACTGATATTTATTTAAAAAAAAAAAAAAAAAGTGGTCCAATTTGTTGTATTTGACCATATCACCATTGTTTTGCTGCATTATTTATTTTTATTTAGTAATGAAAAAGATTTACAAAAAAAAGCTAAACGTTAACAATAAACATGTTCATTTAACAGCAGATTTGTGAAGAAATTTTTTTTTTTCCCAAAAAATTAAAATGCACGAAATATCGGTATAAGTTATCGGCTATCGGCCTGAAAGTTCACAGGTTATCGGTATCGGCTCTAAAAAATCAATATCGGTCGATCCCTAGTAGATATAGCGCCTAATACGTTAAGACAACGTATTGGGTAAGATTACAAAAAGTGACAAACCATTTATAGAGAATGGATGAACATGAGTAATGTTAAGATGGGATTACAAATGATAAATTGCAAGGAAGTATGTGTATATATCTGTTCAGAGCATTAGTTACCTATTTCTTCACCTTAGGCAAGAATAGAAAATTAGCTGGGTATTGATGGTGAAGTTCTGATTCTCCAATCAAAATGCAGTTAAGCAGATATTAATGGTGGCACAACATAACTCACATCAGTATATAGCTAGCAAGACATGAAAATGAGCCCCCAACCTCAAGAAGGTATGAACTGGGCGGGAGCCTTTTTGGTTAACAGATTTTATGGGAGACTTTTGACTGGCTGGGCATCATGAGACCTGATGTTCATAGCTAATATGCCTGCTGTTGACTATAATGCTCATGAGGCTCAGCCAGACATACTGCTACTATCACTGTGCTTTCTCATGCGTGTGCCCGAGGTAAGTGCCTCAGTCACCTCACTCTCACTACCACTCTGTATCTGGTAATTAAATATTATACTTCAAATTTAACTCGTTTTGCTTTTACAGACAATGCCAGATAATTTTAGTGACTGTAGAATGAAGAGAAAAGGATTGGTGAAAAAGGTTCAGGTGAGTAACATTTGTTTTAATGCTTGACTGGAAAACTGACAACAGATAATTGCATTAGATGGGAATTGGTGCATTTTGAAAAGAAACCTAAAACCTCTGCTACTTTTTTAAAATCTCAAAACTTAGGAACCAGCCATTTACCATTGGTAGTTAGAGGGAGGGGGGAAACCCACAGACACACGTCACAGGTTAATAGACAGCGGACTGGGCCATCTCTTCATGGTGGCGGCTTCATGGCGAGAGTTTGAGCGCCTAACATTGGGGGCTTAGTAGTTGGCGCTAACAATGTCCGCCAACATATATGGCTGAGCATTGTGGTGCACACACAAATTCATGTATACTCGGCAGATAACCCGAGAATGCAGACCTGAAATCTACGTATGTGGATGACTAGTCTACTTTCACATTGCTTCACAAAGGGTTTATATAGTGTGGCAACATCATTATACAGGGGTGATATATCCAGTCATGTGTGTCACTGTGGTACCCAGCAGGTAAAGAAAGTTGTTGATCTATGAAACAACTTGTCGTTTGCATTTTTCAAATCTTGTTTTTTTTTTTTAAATGTATTAACCATTTACAATCTTTTTACTCTTTTACATTTCCTTTAGGGTCTTCTTGCCCAATGTGATACGGTTGAAGGAAATATTAGCCAAGAAATGGATAAACTACAGTGTAAGAATTTGGCTCTTTCAAAGTAAAGCCTCTGTCTTTTAGTAGTGTGATGATGGAGTAAAATAATTGCTCTATGAGCAAGTAAACCAGAAAACAAAACGAAAAAAGGAATTTTGCTCTTTGTTTTGGAGCATATATCCAGTTTTTATGTCTGTATTCCTTGTGGTGGTACCGAGTGTACATTATTTGCTTGCATGAGACTGCTGCTATTTTCTGTTTTGGATGCACAAAAAATGCAGATAAAATATTAAAAAAAAAAATTGGATTCATTGCTCAATAGAAATCATTGGTTCAGTGGTTGTATTGCTCTCCTTGAGAAGTGTGTCAACAAAGCGTTTCTCGATGCCTTTCTACAAACATTGTGTTATCATGAATGAAACTCTTTTTAATCTAATCCAATTCTGCTAACACAATGTGTCGATCGTTTTTGACCATTTTATTTATGTTCTACTTCCGCCATCTAAAAAAAATGTTTAGGTGACTAAGTCCTTTTACCTAATTCTATCTTTGCTCATAGTTGTGAAATTCTAGTATGACAGTAGTAACCTTTGTAGTAATGATAAAAGGAAGCAGCCATATCTCATTTCTATTTTAGCAGACCTTGGAAAAGCAAGAAAATGAAATTGAAATCCTTATTTGCTTATTTTATGCCTGCAACTGTCAAGATTGTAGAGGCACACACTAAAATGTCCAAGGACACTACATTTTATTTTTTTTCTCTCCAATTTTTTAAGAAAACTGTAAAAATTGATTTGCATATACTTCTCTTATAGCAAAGCAGTCAATGTTTTACTATATTTGTATGGATTTGTTATGTTTTTCTTTATTTCAGTGAATGAAATGTCTATTTACAATTATTGTCCTGCAAGGTGATCTAAAACAATAAAAAAAACAACAATATTTATCTCTGCTTTGTATGGTTATTCTGTTATTTTAGATTAATTTTATTCAAATAAAAGTATACATGTATTAGGATAATGAGAATATGGGCAGTCAAGTCAGGTGGCCTGCACCTTCATGTCAAAGGAGCCATATTTGGGATTCACGGTGGACGCTCCCCTGTTCTACTGAACTTTCCCAGCTATGGTACAGGCTTTTAGCCAGTTGAGTAGATAGAAGAATCTTCCTAAGTGGCCTGTGAGCTGCAGTTGAACATGTGTTATTTGCTGGAAATTATATCAATGTCTAAACCACATTCCTCCGCATGGTGGTATGCAACCGCAGAGGGAGCTATTGACTAAAAGTTGAGTAGATCATTTTGATCTCGTGGACTTACCTATGCATTATACTGGGCCAATTGAGCTCCTTCAGCATCAGAAACTCGCCAGGTTTGGCCCTTTACAATGCATACTTCAATACTAATCAAACTACTAATAGGCAATGACTGAGTGACAGGTAACAGAGCGTTGTAGTCAATGGAGTATATTTGAAGCAAGGTCTTGTTACTAGTGGGGTACCTCAGGGATCTGTTCTTGGACCCATTCTCTTTAATATTTTTTATCCGTGATATTGCCGAAGGTCTTGCTGGTAGAGGTATGCATTTTTGATGATGATACAAAGGTTTGCAACAGGGTTGATGTTCGTGGAGGGAAGAAAAATGTCAAATTATTTAGCTAACCTAGAAAAATGGTCAGAGCTGTGGCAACTGACATTTAATGTTGATAAGTACAAAATAATGCATCTTGGGCATAAAAACCCAAAAACAAAATATAGAATATTTTATACAATCATAACCTCTTCATCCAAAGAAAGCCATTTCAGGAGTAATAATTTTAGAGGACCTAAAGGTAGGTAGACAATGTAATAGAGCAGAAGGAAATGCTAGCAGAATTCTTGGTTGCATAGGGAGAGGTATTAGCAGTAGAAAGAGGGAAGTCCTCATGCCATCATGCTGAGCACTGGTGAGACCTCACTTAGAGTATTGTACACAGTACTGGAGACCGTATCTCCAGAAGAGTTCAGAGAAGGGCTACGAAATTGGTCCATGGGTTGAAGGATAAAACTTACCAGGAAAGATTAAAGGATCTTAACATGTATAGCTTAGAAAAAAGACGTAATAGGGAGGATATGATGGAAATATTTAAATACATAAAGGGAATCAACACCGTAAAGGAGGAGAGTATATTTAAAAGAAGAAAATCTACGACAACAGGGAAACAAAGTCCTAAATTATAGGACCAAAGATTTAAAAGTAATTACTGGGTTCTGAGTGGCACAATATTCTTGGGCTATGATTGGCACAATATTACTGGGTTCTGAGTGGCACAATATTCTTGGGCTATGATTGGCACAATATTACTGGGTTCTGAGTGGCACAATATTCTTGGGCTATGATTGGCACAATATTACTGGGCTATGATTGGCACAATATTACTGGGTTCTGAGTGGCACAATATTACTGGGTTCTGAATGGTACAATATTCCTGGGATCTGAATGGCACAATATTACTGGGTTCTGAGTGGCACAATATTACTGGGTTCTGACTGGCACACTATTACTGGGCTCTGACTGGCTATGGGCTATGATTGGCACAATATTACTGGGTTCTGAGTGGCACAATATTCTTGGGCTATGATTGGCACAATATTACTGGGTTCTGAGTGGCACAATATTCTTGGGCTATGATTGGCACAATATTACTGGGTTCTGAGTGGCACAATATTCTTGGGCTATGATTGGCACAATATTACTGGGCTATGATTGGCACAATATTACTGGGTTCTGAGTGGCACAATATTACTGGGTTCTGAATGGTACAATATTCCTGGGATCTGAATGGCACAATATTACTGGGTTCTGAGTGGCACAATATTACTGGGTTCTGACTGGCACACTATTACTGGGCTCTGACTGGCTATGGGCTATGATTGGCACAATATTACTGGGTTCTGAGTGGCACAATATTCTTGGGCTATGATTGGCACAATATTACTGGGTTCTGAGTGGCACAATATTCTTGGGCTATGATTGGCACAATATTACTGGGTTCTGATTGGCACAATATTACTGGGTTCTGAGTGGCACAATATTACTGGGTTCTGAGTGGCACAATATTACTGGGTTCTGATTGGCACAATATTACTGGGTTCTGACTGGCACAATATTACTGGGTTCTGAGTGGCACAATATTACTGGGTTCTGAGTGGCACAATATTACTGGGTTCTGAGTGGCACAATATTCTTGGGCTATGATTGGCACAATATTACTGGGTTCTGAGTGGCACAATATTACTGGGTTCTGACTGGCACAATATTACCAGGCTCTGAATGGTACAATATTCCTTGGCTGTGAGTGGCACAATATTACTGGGTTCTGAGTGGCACACTATTACTGGGCTCTGACTGGCAAAATATTACAGGCATCTGACTGGCACACTGTTACTGGGCTCTGAATGACACAATATTCCTGGTATCTGACTGGCACAATATTACTGGGCTCTGAGTGGCACAATATTACTGGTATCTTACTGGCACAATAATTTTATATATTTTTCATATTTCTGTTTACTTACTATTTCATAATAAAGTAATTATAAAATACTTTCTTTGTGTTTATTTGATTCCTATTCAAGAGAATTACTTTATATATAGTCAATATAGGCACAGAGTTAAATTTTTTAACATTTTCTAATGGTGGTGTGCCTCGTGATTTTTTTTCATGAAACAAGTGTGCCTTTGCCCAAAAAAGGTTGAAAAACACTGCTCTAGAGGATACTTGATACATAAGGTTGAACTATGGTAAAAAAAAAAAAAATGTACTGTATAATCTTAAAATGATTTTGTTTCTTTATACTGAAACATAGAACATATGTATTTCTCCAAACTCACTGAAAACTGATGACTGAGAAAGCAGAGCAATCACTTTAACACTCTAGGTTTTTATATACGCATGATGCTCATCCAGCCACTGGAAACCGTCCGCGTTTTAGCCATTACTAGAATACAGTCACATTTCCACATACCAAGGTGTAAATGCAGCTTTTAACTGGTTGTACACACTCAACAGACCGGCTGCTTAGCAAAATACGACATAGCAGTGCGACGGTCTTCTTTCAATGACGTTTCGGTGGAAATACTCCTTCCGTATCTGTGCTGTCCTGGTGGAAATGACGAAAGAAGTCGATTAGAAGCTGAAGACAGGATTGGCAACATGGCCGCCCCCGGGAAGAAGAAGATAGTGCAACAGGAGGAATTAAGGCGACTGATGAAAGCAAAGCAGCGGGAGACTTCAGCGAAGAAAAAAATTGATTCTCCTCTTGCAAAATATCCTTTGATAGAGCTTAAAAGGAAGGGAACGGGGGAGTCAGCTTCAAAACAATTCTTTACTACCAGTGTCTGCACAATATTGTGGGGGTCACATGGTGCATACGTTTGCCGGTGATGCTCGCCTACATTTTCACGTGTTGTACTGCATTACCATTAATGCTCAGCTGGCTGAGCTGATATTATGCATACATCATACCTGGCTGAGCAGCATGGGTAGACTAGTCCACTGGTTCCTAATCAGTCCTCAAGGTCCACCGAACAGTGCAGGATTTAGGGTTCACACATTTGTTGTTTTTTTTGTGGTCACCCTAATTGGGCTAATTATGATGACCACATCACCGTTTTATTGCAGGGAACAATTAATTATTTCTGCAAGGATGTAATGAGTAAATCATAGATCAGTCTGTAATGTTCATTTTAGTTTATACAGCTCCAAATGTTAAGGCAATGTGGTCACCTTAAGTGTCATCAATGCATAAGGGCACTACAGATGTATGGACTAAATTTTCCATGATGCTCAGCCAAATCTGGTGACTGAGCTTCACAGGGAATATAGTACATGCACCAGAATTCCACTTTTGTCCCTATAATTGCCCATCTGGTGTAGATGGTTTAGTGTGGTTCACACTCTGCATGCCATCCATCGTCCATCAGCTGTGATGTCAAATCAATTATTAGCTCCCTTTGTGTTGTTAACTAGTAAGGATAAGGGGAATGCGAATATATGTTGGCATATCACCACTGACTGTAGTTCCACCCCTTTTGTGTACCACAATTCCATGATGGTTAGCCAACAGTAACTGGAGTTCCATGCTTTGTAGCCCACAACAAATAACATCTATTGTCGCATTTACTAACATTATACTTTTCCTAAGGAAACATTTATATAAGAACTATGTGTTAGTGATTTATAAAGTGACCTCTGTTGCATCGCCTCCAACGTGAAATATAGTTTAAAATTATTGGAAGAATTTTACCATTGCACTGCTAAGAAATTTATGAGCATTTTGACAAAAAATATTTGTACAGGCTAATTTAATTAACTAAATATTTACGTTCGTTATGTTATTTATTATAGATTTTTTTTTTTGCTCCACAACTATTGTTTTTTATTTACCGTATTTATCGGCGTATAACACGCGCCGGCGTATAACACGCACCTCATTTTAAGAAGGAAATTTCAGGGAAAAAATCTTACATTTCAAATAAAGAACTTTGAAGCCCAATATGCCATTTAATATGCCAGGATATTGCCCCCAATATGCCATTTTAATATGCCAGGATATTGCCCCCAATATGCCATTTTAATATGCCAGGATATTGCCCCCAATATGCCATTTTAATATGCCAGGATATTGCCCCCAATATGCCATTTTAATATGCCAGGATATTGCCCCCAATATGCCATTTTAATATGCCAGGATATTGCCCCCAATATGCCATTTAATATGCCAGGATATTGCCCCCAATATGCCAGGATATTGCCCCCAATATGCCATTTTAATATGCCAGGATATTGCCCCCAATATGCCATTTTAATATGCCAGGATATTGCCCCCAATATGCCATTTTAATATGCCAGGATATTGCCCCCAATATGCCATTTTAATATGCCAGGATATTGCCCCCAATATGCCATTTTAATATGCCAGGATATTGCCCCCAATATGCCATTTAATATGCCAGGATATTGCCCCCAATATGCCATTTTAATATGCCAGGATATTGCCCCCAATATGCCATTTTAATATGCCAGGATATTGCCCCCAATATGCCAGGATATTGCCCCCAATATGCCATGTAATATGCCAGGATATTGCCCCTTAATATGCCACCCTACTCCCCCCCCTTCCCCCTTCCCCAGACCCCTAGTACTTACCTCGTTCCTGCTCTGTCCCCCGGTGCTCTGAAGCTGCGTGGCTGTGAGGGAAGCGTTGTGAGCTCCCCTCCAGCCGCGCGGAACAATAAAGTTTGTTTAAAAAAAACACACTTTATTGACTGTGCGGCTCACAACGCTTCCCACGCAGCTTCAGAGCACCGGGGGACAGAGCAGGAACGAGGTAAGTTTTAGATTTTTTTCTTTTCCCCAGCCACCGGTCGGCGTATAACACGCACACATCATTTGCTCCCTATTTTCAGGGAGAAAAAGTGCGTGTTATACGCCGATAAATACGGTATTTATTTTTAGTTTTTAGAGGGTTATTATACAGTGATATGGGAGCCGCAACTTAATTTCAGTCATTTTAGAACGCCTGTACAGTACATTGTTTAGGCAGTGAGATAAAATTTACACCTGGAGGTGGTTTATCAGTCTGTGTTAAGGTCACATTATGGAAAGCAACTTGAAGAACCAAAATCCTTGACATTGCAGACAGATAAGTGGATTCATAAACTTGATCATTGTTTATGTTATTCTTCTTTTTCTGTCTTCTATTGATCACCTTAATACAGTTTTCCTGGGGTGTCAGCAATTGAAATGTCTTACTGTTTTCTGGTGTGGAAGTTCTCCTTGACTTAGCACTATCTACATACAACAGTCTTGGTCATTTGTCCTGCATTGTTTGCAATGTACAGATTAAGAGTGAGCTGTTGTGGCAGGCACACATCCTTGGAAAGACGCACAAAGAGGTGATCTTAGCAACAGTTTTTTTTGTTTTTAACATATAGCATAAATATAAACACTAACAACTAGCTAGTCACCTTTAACTACTAGTCTTCTATTTCCATTTTGCCACCAGAATCCCACGAAATCTTCCCAATTAATGATTGTTTTTCCTCATCGTAGAGATTAATGTAAACATCCATATGCTTTTTTGTGTTTCCATGTGTATCGAGAACCCAATGATTACTACACAATTTATAATTTTGTACGCAATTTATAATTTTGTAACACTGGGGAGTTACAATATATGATGAGTATGTAAAACATAAGGAACACCTTCCTAATATACAGGAGCCCCTTAATATAGTCTTACTTTGATTATCCATGAATTCTGGAAAGTGTTGCTCCAAAGGATTGGAGCTTTCATTGCTCCTTTTAGTGTTCTCAAATTGGCTGTATGGTTTGACAAATAGAAATCAGAGAATGCAGTAAGCTACTGGAGATATAATCCCACTCCTAGATAAAGCTAGACTTGTGCAATGGAGCATTATCATACCAAAACATTATCAAATCATGCTGATGCATGAGAATGGTCATGGTTTTTTGATTCCTTGGGGCATGCAAACATTGGTTAATTTTTGTCGAGGGATGGAATGGATGTTAGGAAAATGTGCTCATCACAACCTTGACACGGTGGATAAATGCTTTCCCCTTCTACCACATATTAACTAGAAATGATGTACAAATAGCTATGGTGTTCAATGTCTGGTCCGCCATTTGTGTGCACCCAATGATACTACCTGCAGTGTTCACACATTACTTGATGAATGTGTATTCATGACATTCCTAAACCATAATGCCTACTACCATAGATATGAGTTAAGTGCTAGCATAGCACGAAACGCAGAAGGCGTAATTTGCTGCTGTTTTTTGCACATTTGGACCTGCCATCACTTTACAAATTAATTTATTATTTTTGTAACAACATCATCTGACTGTGTGGAGTGGCTCCCTCCTCATATTCCTTCTATTCTGTGAACAAGTGCCTACTTCCATACCTAATTCAAGGGAACTTCTTTTGTCCTCTGTATGGCATATACAGGCACTCTGTATATGTCAAGCCTTCAAAAAATCTTCTTTGTCAGTAGGTTCCATTGAACAGTAGTTCACAATATTTTTTAAAACTCCATGTGTGCTTGGGTTAATGGTTATGTTTAGTTCGTGGCTTGACAAATCCCAGGAGCCAGGAAGCTGTGGTGACTAATGCTAGCACCTTACGTTTTTGATTGGTTTACATAGATTTTTTTTATGGATGTACAATCTCCATGTCTCCTAAAAAAAACAACAAGACTTGATCCTGAAATGGTCTGAGCAACTCCTAAAGTTTACAAATATTTGTCAAACCCTGGTTTAACAGCACTTTCTTTTAAAGGGATTTTATCCCCAAGGATAAACTTTACTTATACTGTATATAATGATCTATACGATGTATTAGCAAAATTACATGAAAATGCATAAAATAAGAGACAACTATGTTTTAAATGTGCCTGCTTATGACATTACCTTTTGGCAAACTACACATTTCCAATTAAAAATGAGTTCGTCTTCATATCAAGTGATGTCATAAGCTGAAGCCACTACAGACCCATTTTAAACAAATTTACAATTATCTATTGTTTATGCCTTTGCTGCTAACACAATGTATAGAGCATTTTTTATAATTTTTTTATTCTGATCGTTCATAGTAGATTCAATGTTTAGGATTACAGAGTCCCTTTAATAAACACTGTATTGTAAACACATTGGTTATACAATACATAAAATCCCTGAATTTGTTTCCTTGATGGGCATTGTATTTTTTTTTTTTTCCTTGCATATAATATGCATTTTGTATGTTTTCAAGAAAGTTGCAGAACTGAAAGGCACAAAGCCAAACACCAGCACTTGCTCCGTCACTACACCACTCCCTCAACCTCCTAAGAGGAAAGGACCAACTACAGAAAGAGAAGATAGCAAACGAACGAAAGGTGAGTTGTGATTTCTTTTATAACTCTTGCAACACTCATTTTAGCATCTAGTGGGAAGAGACTTTTATTGATCTATCATTACTGCACAGATGGCTTGGTTAGTCTTCTTAGCATTGGCTATTGGCTACAGAACACTTGCTAATCTTAGTATATGGGGAAAAAGAAGTCTAACAACTTCCATGGTAAGTTTTTTTTGGGGGGTTAAACTGGTTATAATTACTTTTTACTTTTTTAATCTTTGCAGATTCAGACGAGCTGAGTCCAACTTCAACAACAAAGTGAGTAGACTTTCTGCATGATTGAGGGTGGGTTAATTCAGGGCTTGACAAATGTATCTGAGTTTTAGGAGCCAGCTAAAATATCTAGGAGCCAGACAACAGCACATAAACACACGCAGTCACAGACAGACACACACAGTCAGTCAGTCACATATATACACACACAGACACCATCACATATACATACAGAATAAAGGATCATTTATTCTAATTTGGAGTACCAGGGTGAAAGTCCTCTCCGTGCACCCTCCACTTCTGAGTGTGAAACCCGCTACACCTTTGTTTTTCTACATACACATACATACACACACACACACATCCAGTCAGTCACATACATACACACACACACACACACATCCAGTCAGGCATATATATATACACACAAACACATCCAGTCAGACACATATATATATACACAAACACATCCAGTCAGACACATAAATATACACAAACACATCCAGTCAGACACATAAATATACACAAACACATCCAGGCAGACACATAAATATACACAAACACATCCAGGCAGACACATAAATATACACAAACACATCCAGGCAGACACATATATATATATACACAAACACATCCAGGCAGACACATATATATATATACACAAACACATCCAGACACATGTATACACACAAACACATCCAGTCAGACACATATATATACACAAACACATCCAGACACATATATACACACACACAGACACATATATACACACAACCACATCCAGTCAGACACATATATACACACAAACACATCCAGTCACACACACATATATACACACACACAAACACATCCAGTCAGACACATAAATACACACAAACACATCCAGTCACACACATAAATACACACAAACACATCCAGTCACACACATATGTACACACAAACACATCCAGACACATATATACACACACATACACATCCAGTCAGACACATATATATATATACACATACACACACACACACACGGCAGAAGTTTTTTTTTTTCCAGCCTCAATAGGGGGAGGGGGGGCATTCCAGCCTGGTGGCAGAGAGCAGCTTTCCTGCTGAGCTCCCCGATCAGCACTATATCGGTGCGCGAGGGGGCAGAGCAGGAAGTCTGTTCCTTCAACAAAACAAAATAAATCAAGAGTCTGTGCTTAAAATATATAAAAATTATAAACTTATCCTTCAGTAGTTGGTTTTTTTTTTTTCTTTCATTGAAGCAAAATATACATATGCATGTATATTAAATTAACAAAAAACAGAACAATGTGTATATGTTAGTATGGTGTAGCAGCAAAGCTGAAAGACTAAGAGACCAGAGATATGTAATTATTTTGGATAGGGTTGATATGCAGAGAAGCTGCCCAATTGCAGTGATAGATTTATGTATAGCAAGTGTTCAGACGACTGAATTTATTTTGGACTGCAGGCATTGTTCCATTTGAAACTTGAATATCTTCTGGAGGTGACTTCATTACTCTATAAGACTTGTGGTATCCATAGAGGTCTTTGGCGTGAGGACCTAAAAATTCTCACACAAGTCATCCAAACCAGAGCCAGGTAATTAAGGCTCTGGGAAATGTGAGTGTGTGCCTATGGGGTGGAAATACCATATTAACCCCTATGCACTTATAGAACGTTCTATGCCATCCTAATTTACAGTGCCCAGTGGAATCCCCTCTGTCAGAAGTGGTCACTTTGAGTGACCTCAGTCTGACATATAAAATGTAGCTGACGCTCAAAGTTAGAGCTGGCTACATTTTACTCACATGTGATGTCACAAAGTATCGCACTATTTCAGCAGTTACTCATAGGGCCTATGTGTTAAAGGGACACTCCCACCAAAAAATGAAAAGGTTTTCTTTTTTTTATTTTGTATTGTTGATTTCAGATGTGTCTTTTGTTTTTGTTATGTGACAGTATTTAATAAAATATGTAACTAATAAAGTGTGACTGGCTGCTGCTGAAATATAGTGTTTTTGGGTGCCACCCCCTAGTAACTTTACAGTACAAATGTCTCACTTTGGGGCTGGGGACACAGAATGTAGTCTTTAAGTATGAATTCTGATCATAGACTTGCATTGAATGGGAGGGTAATGTAAATATTACATCACAAGGGGGCGGAGTTATGATCCTGTTTGATCAATCCTTTGTGTTGGAAGGTAAAAAAAAAAGCTGTACACGGCCACCTA
This sequence comes from Pelodytes ibericus, assembly GCA_036172795.1. NCBI lineage: Eukaryota > Metazoa > Chordata > Amphibia > Anura > Pelodytidae > Pelodytes > Pelodytes ibericus. The sequence goes on from CM069859.1 coordinate 123,298,322, forward strand.
GTCGTGCCTACTAGTGATACACAGGAGCCAGTAAGAGATCAGGGGAGTATCTAATGATATCATCATGCAGGCTTTGGCCACAGTTGTAAAGTGAGACTGACTGGAAGATTTTGGATGATGTTGCATCATGGGAAATATTCACAAAATGGAGCCAGGAGATAAACACCTAATTTTATTTTTCCTTTTATATGCAATCCAATCATTTTGAGAAAACAGTGGCATATGATTTATAAATGTGTTTGTTTTAAATGACCAGGTTTTCTAGTTGCATCTTATGTAAGTGGTAGTGTCCCTTAAAGGACCAAACCAGACTTTTTTTTACTTCACTCAAAATAACAAAAAACTACTGGAGGATTCATTTCTCATTTTCATATATAATTTCATGCACTGACACTTTATATTGATTAATTTAAAAAGCTGTTTACAAGTGATTTATTTTATCTAATAGGCTATTTATAGGTCGTGTCTGGTTGTCTGCCCCTCACTGCAGTTTTTCTATTTATTTGTTTTGTCTGTCTCTTTGTCTAGCTCCTGAAAATCATTAGGCTGGGAGGTTTGCACAGGGAGCCACTAAACCAAACCTAAAGCTCTTAACCGCTTCCTTGTAAAAGATAACACTTTTTCTTCAATCTGACTACTACAGAAAAATCTATAGTATGCTGTCCTTGATGAAATCAGATTTATATAGCTTTGTAGAATTTCTGCCTCCTTTTTTTTTTTTTTATTTGTTCTCTTTCACCCTCCCTGTCCTGTCGTTCACTTTCCTGCCCTTGCTTATTTTCATTCCCATTTCCACATTCTTTGTTCATTTTCCTCCTGCTCCTGATTATTTCTTCCCATATCTCTTTATTTTACTTAAAAGAGAATGATAGCTCTTCAAGTCTCTATGTGAATTGCATTTTCTTTGAGTTCTCCTAGTATTTTGTATTCTGGAAACCCAATAAAAACTTAAAAAAAAATTAAATAAAAATGATGCTCCCTTTTCTTACTGATTTTCATTAGCCATGTGGAGTTGTATTTGCAATGCAAACGTTTGGCAATCTGACAATGTTTACTGTACGTGTCACACTTTTAGACTCCCAACAGGATTTTTCGAGACAGATGACCAATCACCTCCTATTACTCCAAAAACCCCAGGTTTAAAATTGCTGTCAGGTCATTATGACGATGAGGCTGATGAGGAAGAGAAGTTAAAACATGAAACTACCAAGGAAGATTCATCCTCCACTGTGCATAAGGCTCCAGAAATCCCATTACCTCCACCAACAGCAAGCAATGACAGTCTTCCAGCAGGTGTACTTTCTTAAATATAACCTGAAATGTGTCATTTTCTGATACAGATATTCCTTGATGTACTATGTAAAAAGCTTTTTGCTGCATGCAATGTTTACTAGCTTTTTATTAACTCTCGTATGCACATGTTTCATGCTTCTAATTTGAATACCATATTTGCAGAGCATATGTTCTGGGAAAAATCCATCGTCGTAAATTCAAGGTTGTCTTATAATCCAACCTAAAATAGTGGTCTGATTATAAGACTTTGATCCAGGTCCCCTGTAGAGCTGCAGGCAGCTGGTGGATGTCTGCGTGCTGCGCACAGACACATTCCAATTCATGTGAATTAATATTTACTAGAAGAAAAAAAACAACAGACTTGTTGTGTAACAAATGGAAAAGTGTGCAAATCATGCTGACTATAGAGCACATCTCTCCATCTCCTTTACTGTTCCCATTGCCCATCTATTCAGCAATGTAATTTTGAAGGACATCCTTTTCAAGGTCCCATTTGTGTCATATTCCCTCAATTTTTATTTTTTTATTATAGGTTCTTATCCAAAACATGATCTCTGGCTTGTTTTTTGATGGCTCTTTTACTTTTTTGTTTACATATGCTCTCTACGAATGTCTAAGGCCTTCCAGGAATAGGTTATGTGGCTCTTAATATTTCACACAGGTGGACTCCATTTTGCTAATTTTGTAACTTTTGAAAGCTTTGTTGTATTTAACAATGACAGTGGAACCACTCATATTTGTAAAATATATGGATTTTGTAGACTTGCCCCACTAGGCCTATTTTAACTACATCCATGACAAAAAAAAACATGTTTTTGGACTTTTTAATATAATTTTTTTCTTTTCATTTGAAGATTTCTTCGACAATAAAACACCTGTATTGTTTCATTCTGGATCCATCCTGAAGGCAGACATACAAGTGAAGGCTGTGGAAAGGTAATCCATCTAGAATATAGTTCCCGATATACCTACAATTCTTAAAAGGACAGTCTAGTCCCCAAACTCACTTTGGTGCAAGATGAAAAAGCCTGCTTATATAATGCACAGGCTTTTATCCCTGTGTGATTTGATGTAGGCATTCTGTATAAATCACATTTTTAATATTTGACTCAAGCCCTCCCCTGTGATTACTCTACAGTGACCTTGCTCTTGTACACAGTAGGATCTCTTATTAGTGCAACACATTGTTTGATGACATCACTAGAGACAGGATATTCCATTCATTTGAATGACATTATTCTCATTGGTTCCTGCAGCAAAAAAAAAATGACTTTTACTCATCTAGTGTGGGCAGTCCTTGTTTCTTGCAAACTGCTGTAATTTCACAATTTCTTCTAGCTGTAAGTATTTTATATTTTAAGCAATGCAAAATGTAAGACATTCATTTGAAAAGTACTCTGAAAGCACATTAATATGCATTAATATTTGTAAGATGCATTTTGGGCACTAGACAGGGTCTACTCAATATAGAGAGAATTGCAGGGAGTTGAGAAGAGATTTTCAAACTTTAGACTAATATAGCAGAGTGGGAAAAAAAGCTCCAATGCAGTTGAATGGAAGAATTTTTTCAACTCTTTTTTGACCTTCATTTTAAAATTCCCCTCTCAGTTAACTGCAATTCTCTCTTTATCATCCAGCATCTGAAAGGTCTACTCAATAAAGGGTTGTAAGTGCTTGTAGATGTTATCACATATTAATAAGTACATAATGTATGGAAAGGTGTAGTTGTTTGTGAAATTGTCAATTGTTTTAAAAGAGAATTTGAAATTAGCAATTGCTTTTGCTTTATTGGAATCTGGTATTAATGTTTTTTTATTTTTGTGTTTTTCAACTGTCTGTTTTGCCAGCCATGTTCACCAAGGGGTAAATTCTGGTATATTGTAAAGCAAATTTAAAATCAGATAGAGTAAAATAGCCATATTGAAGTATATTTCCAGCTATTTTGGCTGTGAATTTGGACCTCTGTTCTTAATTCAGTTTGGTGAATCCTCCACATATTATTAGCACATTTTTCCCCGTTAAGCAGACTTCTTCCCATTTGTGTTTCCCTTTTAAACAAGGTCATGGCAGTACAGTTTCCTCTACTGGATTTCCACTGACAATTGTAACAGATGTGTTGGCTATGCTTTCACGAGGTCTATTAATGACTATTAAGTTACCCTCTCAGGTAGTGTTAGAAGGGTCATTAACATCCTTAGTAACTGTGTCACACACAAGGATACATTGATAGGCATGTGACAGACGTAAATGACAGTGTTCATTATTTACATGTGTAACCACTGTTTATCAGTATTGTTAATGTTTCTATACAAAGTGTGTGTTAAGACACGGAGACAATGTTGAAGTGTGCCAGTACTTAAACTACACATGGTCTTGACCGTTAGTCGTCAACTGTCTGTTCTACTGTCTCTCCTCAGGAAAGAAAATACAGCTGAAGCATTACCTGAGGGATTCTTTGATGACCCAGAAGTGGATGCAAAGGCAAGCTCTCATTGTGTTCTCCCTTGTAATGCAAAATTTAGACTCCATAATGAAGCCGTTTACAACATAAGCGATCCATTCCATTTTAAGCTTCCTGTTGGGTCTCTTGGCAGAGCGCCCGACTTATTCAGCATATGGTGCTTGTCATGAGACATAACTTTGGTGTACATATTTTATAGAGGACTATAAATGTAGAACATACACACTGAAGAAATTAACTGCTTTAAAGTACCATTTGGCTGTAGAGAAGACAGAGCCAGTGTGTGCTTTTTAATGGTTTCCCTAAAGGGTCTCTAGTGGTTGTTGAATTTTAATAGATGCTAAATAGGTTCATGGTCACTTAAACGTGCTTTGGTTTGTGAATAAAACTATGCAATTAGTGCCTTTGACACACCTTTACTTTATCTTTAAGGTGAGGAAAGTTGATGCGCCTAAAGATCAGATGGACAAAGAATGGGATGAGTTTCAGAAGGAAATGCGTCAAGTTAATACGGTAAGTGTTAATGGAGAGTGGTCCCCCTCCCCACTACAGAGCTATAAGTAATAATATTCTATCACTGTTTCCAAGACTCTTTGTATTGCCATCTTGATCTGGTTTTATCTTTTCAGTGTCTATACCCTATAGACTGGTCAAAAATATTCAGTTGTATGCTGAATAATATTGTTTTTTACAGTACAAATTGTACAGTTTGTAATGGGAAATATCAAAATTTATGTTTGCTTTTAAACATACTTCAGTTTAATTATTATACTCATCCCTTTAGCTCTGCCAATATACTTCTCCTAAATGTGCACCCTCCATTTGACAGTATGCCTGTATTTGATCTTTGGATGCTGTGACAGAACCCTCCAGCACTGGGTTTCTTGGAGAGAACTAATGGCGTGCCTCTTCCCTATAGATTTTGGACCCTGGCATTTAAAAGAGGTTCTAGATTTACAATGTGTCACAGGGGAGTATTGTTGCGGTAACTGGACTGCAGTTCTGAGTGCTCCAAATAAACTTTTATTTGTTATATTTCATGTCATGTTTAAAGCTGTACAAGTTCTGTTTCTCATCCATTGTTCTCTGTTAATTCGTTTTACTGTTAAGCGATTATGTCCACTGTATGCCTGTACAAAATGTAATGACTGGACCTAGTGGAGAACTACAGTGGCCTCCCCTTAGTATTGTATGCCAATCCCCTGTTGATGTAATTATGTCTGTATATATGTGTGCTGTTCCTGTAATAAATTGTCATTCTTACTTAACTCTAACACTTGTATCATCTAAAGCTCTTTTAAGGGCTAACTAATCACAGCACTGGTTCCGTCTAGTGGTTTGGATTATTGCCACAATATGCTGCTTATGGAAGAGCGGCTCTGAGCAAAGAAGCAGAGCTTTTAACACAGGTACTCAGTGTACAGAGGCTTCCGTTACAGATGCCTGGTTGTTGCAGTCACATAACATCCAGTAGAGTCCACTTCCTATGTATAGGCTTGCCTTGTATATAGTTTGGTGATGCAAAGAGAAATATCTCCTGAAATCGGGTGGAGAACCTGTGGCCCTCCAGCTACTGATGAACTACACCTCCCATAATGCTCTTTCAGCTAAGAGGCTGGCAGAGGAGTATGGGAAATGTAGTCCTGCAACATCTGGAAGGCCTCATGTTGCCCACCACTGACATAAATGATGGCAGGAAAAGTATAATTTATAAAGTAATCTGTGTGAACGTTATTATCCATCACATTTGATGTGGTTTTCTTTTTGTAAAGTTGTGGAAAATGACAACTTTTATTGTTTATTGCTGCAGGTATCTGAAGCAATTGTTGCCGAAGAGGATGAGGAGGGTAGAGTTGATCGTCAGATTGATGAAATTGATGAGCAAATGTGAGTCAACTGATTTTTGGCTAAGTGTTTTTTCATTTATTTATTTAAATAAATATCAAGCAACAGTAAAATGAGTATAGTAAGGTGGTCTGGGTATTATAATCATTGATAATAATTGAACAGTACTGTGCAATGTATACAAAAGCATGTAATTGGTAAATAACAGAAAATGTCCACATACCAGAACAAGTGGAGGCAATACCTGCTTAAACAAACCTAAAAAGTCAAATAACTGAAGCAAGGTTTGATTCCTACGCCTGTGCAAGCGTGAAATGATTTAAAAGATTGTGAAATCTAGTAAAGTTTTAATTTTGTATTAAAATACTAATTGAGACTAGTATAGAAAAAAAAAATGGCAATGGTGACTGTTTTAAAACCTGTACCCTACACTTTCTTGCTAGAAAATCTGGATATATATTTGGTGTTTTTTTGTTTTGTTTTTACTTTGTTTCATCAGTAAGTACTGCTAAGAATTCTCCTTGATAAGCTGCATTTGTAAAAACTATTCTGACAGCCCCATTTCATTTAATATTGTCGCCATATCACCGATGTTAAACATTCTAGCATATAAAAAGCTAAAATTAATTGAAGTCACAGTTGACAGAATTTGCATTAGAGCTTTTTGAACATGGTGATTCATCTAAATATCTTTCCGATGTATCATTTTGCAAAAGGTGTTATTTTACATCTTTTATAGTAGACTTAAAATGAATATTCCACTCGACTCACTACAACTGTGTAGGTTTGTCTATGAAAAGACACAGTAGCAGAGATGTGTGAAGGTGTTTGTTTCATTGATGATGTGATGACATTAAATTCATGATATATATTTTTAAAAGAGTGTTGGAAGATGTGTGTGTAAATGTATGAAATATATATTATTTAGTTAAAAAAATGTTTAGATTTCCAGAATTGTTAGGCACTGTGTATGGGGGAAAAAACAAAGATATTTTTTAGAAAGCATTCACTAAAAGAAAAAAAAATAGTTGTGTTCATGCATATGATCTCACAAATAAACAAAAATAAGGACCTCGTCCTTATAGAGAGCAAAGTCTCTCTATTCACACATTTTCCCTTTCTACAAACCGATATTTATTTGTTACATTATTATTGTAATCTCTCTCTGGCTTATATTGGGTCCCTGGACAATAAATATCCGTTTATTGTTAACAAAATGATTAATTTACCCAAAACTAGTTCAGATTTCATAGGTAAAAGTCACATTTTCTAAATAATCAATAGAATCGGGAGTGCTTAAGTACTTTTATTCCTGCTTTTGTCCAGTGCTAAATTTGGAAAAATCAGTTTGGATCAATATATCTTGTGCGCTACTGGTTGAAATTTGCTGCCACATCCTATAGACAGTGGGCTGAAATACTAAAGATCCTTATATTAAATTCAATCATATAGCCTGGCACTATAGTAAGGATGCATATACGCACAGCCTGGCACTATAGTATAATGCAAATACGCACAGCCTGGCACTATAGTAAGGATGCATCTATGCACAGCCATGCACTATAGTAAGGATGCACATGCGCACAGCCTGGCACTATAGTAAGGATGCACGTACGCACAGCCTGGCACTATAGTAAGGATGCACATACGCACAGCCTGGCACTATAGTAAGGATGCACATACGCACAGCCTGGCACTATAGTAAGGATGCACATACGCACAGCCTGGCACTATAGTATAATGCAAATACGCACAGCCTGGCACTATAGTAAGGATGCATATACGCACAGCCTGGCACTATAGTAAGGATGCACATACGCACAGCCATGCACTATAGTAAGGATGCACATACGCACAACCTGGCACTATAGTAAGGATGCACATACGCACAACCTGGCACTATAGTAAGGATGCACATACGCACAACCTGGCACTATAGTAAGGATGCATAGAAGCACAGCCTGTCACTATAGTAAGGATGCATATAAGCACAGCCTGGCACTATAGTAAGGATGCGCATACGCACAGCCTGCCACTATAGTAGGGATGCATATAAGCACAGCCTGGCACTATAGTAAGGATGCACATTAAGGATCCACATACACACAGCCTGGCGCTATAGTAACGATGCACATACGCACAGCCTGCCGCTATAGTAAGGATGCACATATGCACAGCCTGCCGCTATAGTAAGGATGCACAAACGCACAGCCTGGCACTATATTAAGGATTCACTTACTCACAGCCTGACTCTATAGTAAGCATGCGCCTATGCACAGCCTGGCACTTTAGTAAGGATGCACTTACGCACAGCCTGACGCTATAGTAAGGATGCGCCTACGCACAGCCTGGCGCTATAGTAAGGATGCACATACGCACAGCCTGGCACTATAGTAAGGATGCACAAACGCACAGCCTGGCACTATATTAAGGATTCACTTACTCACAGCCTGACTCTATAGTAAGGATGCGCCTATGCACAGCCTGGCACTTTAGTAAGGATGCACTTACGCACAGCCTGACGCTATAGTAAGGATGCGCCTACGCACAGCCTGGCGCTATAGTAAGGATGCACATACGCACAGCCATGCACTATGGTAAGGATGCACATACGCACAGCCCGGCGCTATAGTAAGTGTGCACATACGCACAGCCTGGCGCTATAGTAAGGATGCACCTACGCAAAATGTGGTAGTAGTTTTGGGTCATTTCGAAATCTCCGTTTTCCATGAAAACCTGCATCAAATGAGTTGTAGAAGGAAATCCAGTCAAGTCTTTGACAAGGTTATAAATAATGATTTTTTTGGCCATGGCAAACCTTTTGCATTCTAGTTGTCATTTTGTTGAGGTAATCTGAAGGGATTTTACCCAGTGCTTCCAGGAGCATCTACAACAAATTTGATTTGATTGATGGTCACTTCTTACATACAATACGATCAAGCTGCTCCCATTATGGCTCAATAGTTTTGAGATCCAGTGACTGTGTTTACCACTCCATTATAGACATAATACCAGCTGTCCTGTTGTACAGTAGTAGGACATTGGCTCCAATCAAGCACCATCCACACAGTATGGCAGTATATTTTTCTAATATAGAAGTCCCTAGTCTGAGGATAAACTGACATGTTCTTCTAATAGTGCACGCCAGTTTAATCTCTTACCTACAGCTGCCATGCTTCCATAGGAAGCAAGCAGCCATCTGGTTGGCGACTGTCTCTCTCTCTCTCTCTCGCTGCTAGCACGTGATCCTTGCATTCTGCAGAGCTCAAACAGACGGAGTGGGGCGAGTCCCCGTTCTTATTGGCTGGACGTGCGCTGACACTGCGAGCACACGACAGCCTGGAACTTGCGTGTCTCGGCTGTGGGACGCAGCAGAGTACACCTGCATGTATCTATTAAGATTACTCCAGATCAGCTTGACTTTTATTTTTTAACCCCTTAAGGACAGAGCCTTTGAAACATTTTTGTCCTTTCTGGACAATGGCTATTTTAACATTTCTGTGCTGTTTGTGTTTAGCAGTAATTTTCTTCTTCGTCATTTGCTCTACCCACACATATTATATATTGTTTTTATCGGGACAAAAAGGGCTTTCTATGGATGCCATATTTTTGATCATATCTTATCATATTATTAAAAAAAAATAATAAAATATGGTAAAAAAAAAAAAAATACACAAATTTCTTTGTTTTTATTTGAAACAACTTCTCCTCATCGACAATAGCGAACGAAAAAACATGCTAAATAGATTCTACTATTTCTCCTGAGTACAGGGATACCACCCATGCATAGGTTTGTTGGGTTGTTTGTGGGCTAAAATGCCAAATTTGTGAGGTGCAGTTTTTTGTTTTCCAACTTGAAATTTTTACATGCAGACAGCCTGCACCCATGTCCCATTTGGGACATATTTGAAACCAGCCAGTGTATTTTACCCCATCAACCCATATATTTTTTAAAAGTAGACACCCTAGGCTATCTCAAATGGTGGTATTTTAACACTTTCCATGCACTATTTCTACCACCAGCCTTTGTCAAAGTTTGTGGTAGTAATTTTTTTGTGTTTTTTTTTCACAAACCTTGTACTTCAGACATAAATTTACAGATTTTGGTATGTGTCACTGCCAAATAACACCCCAATAAGTGTTCAGAAACATCTCTTGAGTACAGGGATACCCCCCATGCATAGGTTTGTTGGATTGTTTGGGGGGTAAAAGGCCAAATTTGGGAGGTGAAGTTTTTGGTTTTCCAATTTGAAATTTTGACATGCAGACAGCCTGCACCCATGTCCCATTTGGGACATATTTGAAACCAGCCAGTGTATTTTACCCCATCAACCCATATATTTTTTAAAAGTAGACACCCTAGGCTATCTCAAATGGTGGTATTTTTACACTTTCCATGCACTAATTCTACCACCAGCCTTTGTCAAAGTTTGTGGTAGTCATTTTTTTGTGTTTTTTTTTCACAAACCTTGTACTTCAGACATGAATTTACAGATTTTGGTATGTGTCACTGCCAAATAACACCCCAATAAGTGTTCAGCAACATCTCTTGAGTACAGGGATACCACCCATGCATAGGTTTGTTGGGTTGTTTGGGGGCTAAAAGGGCCACATTGTGAAGGTGCGCATTTTCAACTTGGAATATTGACGTGTAGCCAGCCTGAGCCCATCTTTCATTTGGGACTTTTTTTTAAAGTAGGACAGTGTATTTTACCCCAAAAAGTATATATTTTGTAAAAGTAGACACCCTAGGCTATTTTAAATGGTGTTATTTTAACACTTTCCATGCACCAATTCTACCACCAGCCTTTGTCAAAGTTTGTGGTAGTCATTTTATTGTGTATTTTTTCCCACATACATTGTACTTTAGACACAAATTCACATATTTCGGTATGTGTCACTGACAAACAATACCACAATATATGTTCAGCAACATCTCCCGAGCACAGGGATACCACCCATGCATAGCTTTGTCAGCTTTGTTGGGTGTTGAAAGGCTACATTTGAGAGGTGCGCTTTTTGATTTTCAAACTTGGAATTTGAACATGTAGAGCAAGGAAGGGGTTAATAGCTCTTATAAGAGCCTTTGTAGTACTGTACAAAAAAATTAACCCCTAAAAATGCACAGACAAGAAAAAAATTTCTGCTGTGCAGTGATCAGTGGCAGGGAAGGGGTTAATACACTACACTATACAAAGGGTATGGCTTTTATAAAAGCCCTTGGGACTCACAATTTTTTTTAACATTTTATTTAATTTATTACAATTAAAAAATTATGTTATACAGATCTGTCTCTTTCCCTCACTAAAACTCAAGTGAGGAGAGGGAGGCAGATCCATATGGGTCAGAACAATATTTACCAATATTGATCGAACCAGACGAATGGTGATGCTCATCTGAGAAATCACCAAACCACCTTTGCCACTGATCGGCTGTTACTGATCGCTATACACGTGTTCAGACAGCTTCAAAAGGAATACACGTAATCCCCTAGTGGGTATAATTAACCCCTAGCGAGTCTGACAAAAAAAATGCTGATAGCAAAAAAAAAATCCTTCTGCGACTAGATTGCTCCATATGCGCTGCTTAGGCAGTGACCATATGCACTGCTTAGGCAGTGACCATATGTGCTGCTTAGGAAGTGATATACGGCAAGGAAGGGGTTAATAGCTCTTATTTAAAAAAAAAAAATTACGTTAAACGTAGTCCCCTAGCGGGTATAATTAACACGTGACGGGTGTAATAAAAAAGTTTTAAAAAAATTAAAAATGCTTCTGCAGCAAGATTGCTGCATTTGCGTCAGATCTCTGCTTAGGCAGTGATCTACAGCAAGAAAGGGGTTAATCTCTCTTAAAAGAGCTTTTTTTTATACTGTAATGAATTACAGTAAAAAAAATTAACCCCTAAAAAATGCACAGACAGCAAAAAATGTGCTGCTGTGTATGATCACTGCGTACACAGCGATCAATGGCAGGGAAGGGGTTAAATGGCTTTTATAAAAGCCCTTGGTGTTTAAAATTTTATTAAATATTTGTTTTATTATTTTATTTTATTTTTTTACTTTATCTGATCTGTCTCTCTCCCTTACTATAACTAGTAAGGTGAGGGAGGCAGATCAATACTTGTCAAAGGCAATATTTGCTAATATTGCCTTTGACAGTATGATAAGTGCTCATCAGAGCACTTATCATACATGCCTGCACACAGATCACATAGATCTGTTGTGCCGGCATCGATTGGCTCCCCCTAGAGCATCGGAAGTGAAATACTTTCACTTCCGATGCTCTTGCCATTAGAAGGGAAGCGCTGCCTGTATAGGCAGCGTTCCCTTCTACTGAGCCGATGGGGTCGCTCAGGAGAGCGACCACCATCGGCTCTGGGGCAGCTGAAGGTGTTGTTAAGTGCCTCGCTGGCGAGGCACTTTAACAACACCGGAGATGCTTAGAAAGCGAACGATCGTTCGCTTTCTAAGCACATGTGTGCAGCCGGCGCAGCCATTTTTAAATGGCTGCTACGATCACTCCGTGGAGTGATCGTAGCGCGCCCCTGCACTTTTGGGGGGTGTTGCACAATGCCTCTACCTAGAGGCATTGTAGCAACACCGTTAGAGTAAAGAAAGCGACCGCTGGTCGCTTTCTTTACTCAGTTTAGTGCATGACGTGCCAGGCACGTCAGCTGTCGGCAAGTCCTCGATTTGCCGTGACGTGCCTGGCACGTCATCTGTCGTTAAGGGGTTAACCTTTCAGATCTTCGGTTGTTAGCAATTTCTTGCATGGAATAGCCTTCATTTCTCAGAACAGGAATAGACTGTTGAGTTTTAGAAGAACGTTCTTTGTTTCTGACCATTCTGACCCTGGAATCGAACCCACAAATGCTCCAGATACTCAACTAGTCTAAAGGCCAGTTGTATTTAATCTGCACAACAGTTTTCAGCTCTACAATACACCTCATGGGAACCATCATTAGCAGTATATGATGTGACAGACATCGCCTGTTACAATTACCATGATTCCCAGATTGCCAAATGTCTCCCATTATGCTTGCAGGGCATCATAGGAAAGGTAGTACACAACTGCCATTTCAGTGTGTTTTTATTTTGTCTATGGTGTCTTCTGTTTGTGATTTGAAATACAAATTACATACTCCCAGTTAAAAATAGTCCATTGACATATCAAGACAGGAGACACCACTGACACTAACATCTAAAACGCATTTGCATGCATTTCTGCTAACACAATTTATAGATAATTTTTTCCCTGCTCTTTCAGTATAAACAATGTAACAGAGTCTCTTTCAAGTTCCATCATAATCTTGATATTCGGACAGTTTTGTGAGCTTTTCCCAATAGGGCGAGTGCTTTTTCTACCTAAGATTTCATTTTCTTCAGTAATTTAAAGATCATTTTTCTTCAAGTGCTACCAGCATAATAGGCTAGTAATACATTTTGATGTAATGGCAGTTTTACAAGCAAGTGGCTTGGATTACCTGGAATCCTATTCATCACAGATCACAGAGGAGTTGGATTACTAAGCCACTAAAAAGAAGCCAATACAGACACCTGTCACACAAACAGGAAAACAAACAAGGTGAAGCAGTGGCGTAGCGTGGGGGGTGCAGGGGGGGCCGGCCGCACCGGGCGCAATATCTGGGGGGGCGCACTAGGGCCGTCTTTAACGCGGGGCAAACGGGGCAGCTGCCCTGGGCCCATTTACTCCTGGGGGGCCCCAAGGCAGCTGTCCCGTGGGCCCCCAGCCCCTGCTGCCGCGTTCACAGCGCATTGCGCTTGTGAACGCTTTTTTCCGGCAAGCCGCATCCGATGGATGCGACGGCCGAAAAAAAAAAAAAAAAAAAACTGACGCCGGATGTGACGTCGCGTCACATCCGGTGTCTGCTTCCCTCCTCCGTGCAAGAGGGAAGACTGCACGGAGGAGACATCCGGCGGGGGACACGGAGCAGCGTCATGTAAGTACGGGGGGGGGGGGGGGGGGGCTGGCTGGCACAATATTACTGGGTATCTGATTGGCACTATATTACTGGGTATCTGATTGGCACTATATTACTGGGTATCTGATTGGCACTATATTACTGGGTATCTGAATGGCACTATATTACTGGGTATCTGATTGGCACAATATTACTGGGTATCTGATTGGCACAATATTACTGGGTATCTGATTGGCACTATATTACTGGGTATCTGACTGGCACTATATTACTGGGTATCTGATTGGCACTATATTACTGGGTATCTGAATGGCACTATATTACTGGGTATCTGATTGGCACAATAATACTGGGCATCTGACTGGCACAATAATACTGGGCATCTGACTGGCACTATATTACTGGGCATCTGGCTGGCACAATAATACTGGGCATCTGACTGGCACAATAATACTGGGCATCTGACTGGCACTATATTACTGGGCATCTAGCTGGCACAATAATACTGGGCATCTGGCTGGCATAATATTACAGGCATCTGGCTGGCACTATATTACTGGGCTCTGACTGGCACAATATTACAGGCATCTGACTGGCATAATATTACAGGCATCTGACTGGCACAATATTACAGGCCTCTGACTGGCACAATATTACAGGCCTCTGACTGGCACACTATTACAAGCATCTGACTGGCATAATATTACAGGCATCTGACTGGCACAATATTACAGGCATCTGACTGGCACAATATTACAGGCATCTGACTGGCACAATATTCCTGGCCTCTGACTGCACACTATTACAGGCATCTGACTGGCATAATATTACAGGCATCTGACAGGCACCATATTCCTGGGCTCTGACAGGCACAATATTCCTGGGCTCTGACAGGCACAATATTCCTGGTATCTGACTGGCACAATATTATTGGTATCTGACTGGCACAATATTACTGGTATCTGACTGGCACATTATTACTGGGCTCTGACTGGCACAATATTACTGGCATCCGAAAGTTACAATATTACTGGCATCTGAATGGCACAACAATTATGGCATATGTGTGTGTGTGTGTGTGGGGGGGGGGGGGGGTAACATTAGAGGTACAGGATTGAGGAAGTTGGCTCCATCTAGCCCAGTCTTGGATCATCTCCAGGGTATGGTTCCATTTTGATGTTTAGTTTTTGTTCTTGATATTGTTTGTCGTTTACGATGGTTGTGAGACGACATATAATAGCATGGCCCATGCTAGGTTACTACATGTGTATATTTGTATTCATAGACCTGCTGAAAATGTGGAGAATGTGTGTAATGCATGTTCGCACTCAATAAAGTGTTGGAAAATAAACTTGTATTTAGATGCATTTTACTTTAATCACATAAGTATTTTCATAACAAACAATACATGTGCTTGGGGGGTAAGGGTTTCTTTAACTAATCTAGTAGCAGAGACTCGAGTGCTAAAATCCACGGGTTAGGGGGCGCAAATTACTTGCCTTGCCCCGGGTGCTGACAACCCACGCTACGCCACTGAGGTGAAGGACCGGTGCAGTTGTAGCACTGCACACTCTAATAGATAACATGGCTTCCTTCCCAGCTCAAGCAGGGCCATCTTTAAAAGTGATTGGACCCTGGGCAAGCATTTGCTTGGGCCCCCTGGATCCTGCCCCCTCCCCTGCATGCAATCCCGCCATCCATCGCGATGTTACCCCCCCCCCTCCCACACACACACACACATATGCCATAATTGTTGTGCCATTCAGATGCCAGTAATATTGTAACTTTCGGATGCCAGTAATATTGTGCCAGTCAGAGCCCAGTAATATTGTGCCAGTCAGAGCCTAGTAATATTGTGCCAGTCAGATGCCTGCAATATTGTGCCAGTCAGATGCCTGCAATATTGTGCCAGTCAGAGCCCAGTAATAATGTGCCAGTCAGATACCAGTAATATTGTGCCAGTCAGATACCAATAATATTGTGCCAGTCAGATACCAATAATATTGTGCCAGTCAGATACCAGGAATATTGTGCCTGTCAGAGCCCAGGAATATGGTGCCTGTCAGATGCCTGTAATATTATGCCAGTCAGATGCCTGTAATAGTGTGCAGTCAGAGGCCAGGAATATTGTGCCAGTCAGATGCCTGTAATATTGTGCCAGTCAGATGCCTGTAATATTATGCCAGTCAGATGCCTGTAATATTATGCCAGTCAGATGCTTGTAATAGTGTGCCAGTCAGAGCCCAGGAATATAGTGCCAATCAGATGCCCAGTAATATAGTGCCAATCAGATGCCAAGTAATATAGTGCCAGTCAGATACCCAGTAATATAGTGTCAATCAGATACCCAGTAATATAGTGCCAATCAGATACCCAGTAATATAGTGCCAATCAGATGCCCAGTAATATAGTGCCAATCAGATGCCCAGTAATATAGTGCCAGTCAGATACCCAGTAATATAGTGCCAATCAGATACCCAGTAATATAGTGCCAATCAGATGCCCAGTAATATAGTGCCAATCAGATGCCCAGTAATATAGTGCCAATCAGATACCCAGTAATATTGTGCCAATCAGATACCCAGTAATATTGTGCCAATCAGATACCCAGTAATATAGTGCCAATCAGATACCCAGTAATATAGTGCCAATCAGATGCCCAGTAATATAGTGCCAATCAGATGCCCAGTAATATTGTGCCAATCAGATGCCCAGTAATATAGTGCCAATCAGATACCCAGTAATATAGTGCCAATCAGATACCAGGAATATAGTGCCAGCCAGCCCCCCCCCCCCCGTACTTACATGAAGCTGCTCCGTGTCCCCCGCCGGACGTCTCCTCCGTGCAGTCTTCCCTCTTGCACGGAGGAGGGAAACAGAAACCGGATGTGACGCAACGTCACATCCGGCGTCAGTTTTTTTTTTTTTTTTTTCGGCCGTCGCATCCATCGGATGCGGCTTGCCGGAAAAAAGCGTTCACAAGCGCAATGCGCTGTGAACGCGGCAGCAGGGGCTGGGGGCCCACGGGACAACTGCCTTGGGGCCCCCCAGGAGTAAATGGGCCCAGGGCAGCTGCCCCGTTTGCCCCGCGTTAAAGACGGCCCTGAGCTCAAGTATGAATATTTATAAGTGTGTGAAAAACCTTGTCAATAAGACAGAGAGGTTGATCCGAAATGGGGTCAAGTGTGTATAAATGTGGACGTGCTGTGCATGTGCTTATCTAGCTCGGCAGTACAGTCTAACAGGACGTTGACAGATTGCACTCATTTCCTGTATGATGCAAACACACTGGTTATTGTTACAATGATTGTAAGCTTGGGTGCAGGGCCTTTTACCTCATGTTTTAGTTTGAATATGTTAATAGCTCCCTTGTTATGCTCTGTACCAAGCGCTGCATACATTGTTGGCGCTGTATTAATACATGGTAATGTAATGAACACTCTCTATATGCATGTACCTAGAGAAGCCCTTCTCAAGTTGGTCAAGTCCATGTAGAGATTGACACTATATTTTTTTTAATTTTACTTGGCAGTGAGTGTTATCGCCGGATTGAGGATCTGAGGAACCGAAAAGATGTCTTTCAGGACACGTTGATGGAAGTGATGAAGTCAAATGCCAAGAGACGGCAAGACCAAAACGATGTTGGAAGTGATGATGAGGAAATGCTGCCCATAATACTTGCTCAGAACTGGCGTGAGAAAGGGGCCTTCCTCTAGGCCTTGAGTGTCTTCTCCCTTACATCTGTTAGCAACAGTTGACTTTTTTTGGGTATAAATTAATTTAGCTCCCAATAAAAATAAACTTGTTTCTGTTTAAAGATTAAATGTCAGCACATCAAGAAACTAACCTTTCTCAGTGAAGTGTAATTGACAGAAGATACACGTTTCCAATCTTTTTTTGAGCTAAGTGACCAGTAAATGTCAGGACATTTTAGAATCCCCAACAAGAAACTAACCTTTTGTTAGTGAAGTCTAACTGACAGAAGATACTAGTTTGCAGTCTTTTTTTGAAGGCAAGTGACCACTTCCCTAGGGCCACAATTAAGTGTTTAAAATGCAGTTACATATAATGCTGCCAAAGAACATGACTAAAATTGCATTCAGTAAGATTTTCTCCCCATCATGCCCCCAGACCTGTTTGCTTCTCTTTTCATTTGTTGCGTGGAGGCCTAAATAATTACATTTATTTTGTATGTATTTGTTTCTATTTCACGTGTTTCCTCTATACTATGTTTTGCGCCAGTAAAGTTTGTAATATTTTTGTACATGTAGTTTCAGACTGTATAATCGTGTTCTATTTCATATCTTTCTCTGGTTTAGCAAAGGTGTTTTTTGAATCCAAATTTGAAACCATTTTTTTTCTGTAAAAATGTTCCAAATTCAATGACATAGTGTTTCTAAAATATGAAATCATTATTTTAGCCAATAAAAATTTGATTTTTGCAGTGCATGGTCATAGCAAAAGATGCACTATAAGCATGTAATCCTATGAATTAGTGCGTATTGACATTTAAAAAAAAAAAAAAGTATTAATTTGTTCATTTTGTGATATACGTTCCTTTTTTGCACAATTTCTCCTGGGGATTTATCATCTTCCCCTAGTTCTTTTGAAAAGGCAATCTACAGCACTTCTTGGAAGCCAGTCAGGACAGTCGTCGAGATGCACTGGGACTCCCAGCGTACCTGTACATTGCAGCCGCAAATATAGGCATTGACTGTCCCCACGTGTTTCTATGAGGAGATGCACAGCGCATGTTCTTTCCTAGTGCATTTCCAGTGGTTCCGTAAATGTTTTCAATGGGACAAGAGCTGTTAAAGCAGCATATTCTCAAATGCTGTTGGGGGCTTAACATACCTATAAAGTTTAAATATGCAATCAAATACTATACAAGTTTCAGCCTGCAAATACAGGACTAACATACATCATTAACATTTCATATCACCTAGACCTAGTGGGTAACAAAACATAACTCCAAGGTTGCTAAATCCCTAGTACTGCTGAATAGGTACTGTGCCTTTATTTGCACCTTCCATCTTAGATAATACTAGTCTAAATATTAATGACTACAGCAATGGTAGTATTGTGTGTTTTTGTTTTTATAAGTGTTCCCTAATGAAACAACAATGTGGTCAGAATGAGTTACATTAACACAGACCCACACGGGCACATCATTTAACCAACCATATTGTTGTACTAATTGGTGTATAATATTGGGAGGGGTTTAATTTTAATCTAAAAATAACACCTACCATGTTGGTTACGTATAAAGGGAATTGTGGGAAATGTTTACACCTTTAATGTAAAACATTTTTGAGCCTACTTTCTAAACAACACAGGTCATTAACTTCTTGATGACAAAGTACATGCCACACACAACTTTAATGGACATGACTGGCATGTGTAAAATATATTAGTCTATTTAGCAGGTTCTTTCATTCAGTTTTAGATTGTAAAAGATTTTTTAAGTTAGAAAAAGGTTTTTATTTTTCTTCAATTTCCCTTTTTTTTTTTTTTTAGTAAAGTATGAAATGACCAAAATAATGATATTTAAAGAAAGCCCTTCTTTTCCCCCAAAAAGTATAATTTGTGCGGGTACAGTAAATGAAAGGAAAATGAAACCAAAAAACAAACACCTCAGAAGTGTTAAAACAACCACTGTCCTTAACCGTACAACATGGCAAATACATTCTGGTCACAAAGGGGTTAAATAAGCGTATAGCACTGAGAGACATGCAGACTGCACCAAGAATTTTTGTCAAAGTCCCAGTTGTTGCTGTATTATTTCATGTACTCACTGAGGTCTGCAGTAGTGTGTATGGTAAATCCCGTTATAAGTTGATTCTCCACTGCATCTCCAGCTTCCCATCATTCCACTAGAGACCACAGTGATGTTTTACAAGTGACAAAGGAAATGACCAGTTGGCATTCTCAAGCTATGTATTTGATATATTGGCTCTATTTTACCCTTTTAACCTTGCTTAAATTATTTAAAATCAACTAAATGGATTGTGCGAGGATGTATCCAGTGGTGTTATCCCATGCAGTCTCTGCAGTTTATGTTTTGATTTTAATATGTTTGTAGAATCCTGACACCCACTTGGAGTGTATCCAAACACAGCATATGCTGAAGATTTATGGTCTTGATTACCCATTCCTAAAAGGAGAATGAATAAACAGCTGCTTTTTTAGTTATTTTGGTATGTAATAATCTCCATTATGCACATCATCTGCCAAAAATCCACACATATTTAATCATTACAGGTTTGCTGCTAAATTACGTGTGGTCAGTTTACCAGTGACTTTTAAAATCCAGAAGTAGGACTATACTGTTTAACAATGTATTAAGATACTTAATGTTTAATTCAGTGGGCACAATGAGTGGATTTCTTTTATATACAGGTTTTAATCACCTTTCTGAAAGACTCCATGGTAGGGGAGAAAGGAGCATGGTTCCATGGCTATCCTTCCCATCTGGTCCCCTGAACAATATTACTTTTATTTATTAATACCACTCACACCCTTGCTTATGGGTAGTTTGGTTTATTGTGCTCATCTCACCCTCTTACATCGAATCCAATAACAAAAACCTGATGTTTTATTCAGGGTAAGGTTGCCACTTGGCCGATATTTTGGCATCAGGCCAATGTTAAGTCTATGGAGACAGTACCAAGGTGGTTATTTTTTGTTTTTGTTTTTTTGAAGAAAAGGTGGCAACCCTAATTCAGGGACATGTATGGAAAAATGTATTGTCCATGGCTGTAATCATATTACAATAGAATGGAGTGCAGTATTTCGGCTAGTGACTGTTGCCCTGTTAGTCATATTTTATAGGCATCCCTGAATAAATCAATGTGGTCACCCCATCCAAGACATCTCTACAATTCAGCCATTCCTGATAAATGATACAACTAAAATGCTAATCAACTTATTAGTCTGTCTGGGTTATACTTCCTCCTCTCTAATTCATTATGAACACTGCTAGAGCCAGATTCACTATGAATGTTTTTTTTTTATTGCTGTGTCCATATTTTTCTGTGTTCCTGTAAGTCTCTATCCAGGAGGGCATATATGGTTTAAATATTATTACACTATTGTGGAGTATAGAAGAGAGTAAGACAGAGACATTTAAGGATTTTCATAGAACAGCTACAGAGACTTCCTGACTTAGGAGGTAATATAGAGATATATTACAGAGATAAATGAAGATGGCATTATAGAAGGCAGGAAAGGAGGGTAACCAGTTGAGGGACTGCTACATGCGTTTATATCTCTTAAATGTTAACACCTAATTAGGATAATTCCACGTGTAGGAGTACTAACATATTTGTGGTCATTTTTCTGAAACTAGAAGTGTATTGCCTGTACAATATTTGATTTGATGTATGACGTCACTAAGAATTCTTCTTAAAAGAATTTGCTCCAGCTGTCCCCTCGTGATGGTTCACTGCACCATGTGCCACCCTGCGTCTGGAGAAGAGAACACTGAGTATGGTTCTGGGTTTTCTCTTCCTCTCTCCACTTAGGTGTATGAGTTAGAGACTCGTACAGATCTCCCTGTAGCAACGCATAACAGGTGTCTATCTGGCCATTCATACTAGAGAAACCTAGATGAATTTGCCAGTTTCAAACAACCACCAAAGAAGGAAAAGCTGCATTAACAAACCAGGCATAGACCATTCAACTGTGTTAATTTATTAGGGGACTGGGTAAAAAGCGGATCTCCCGGATCCAAACATTTTCACTTATAAATGTATGTTATCTTTGCATATTTAATGTAAATAGAGCTGCATACTTCTAGATCTATGCATAATTCACATTCACACATCCAGATGGATGCATATTTAACATTTACACAGCCGGTTCCACGCATATTTAACATTTACACAGCCGGTTCCACGCATATTTCACACTTACACACCCGGATCCACGCATATTTCACATCTTTACAGCCGGATCAATGCATATTTCACATTTACACAGCCGGATCTACGCAAATTTCACACTTACACACCCGGATCCGCGCATATTTCACGTTAACACAGCCGGATCTATGCAAATTTTACATCTAGATAGCCGGATCCTTGCATATTTCACATCTATACAGCCGGATCCATGCATATTTCACATCTATACAGCCGGATTCATGCATATTTCACATCTATACAGCCGGATCCTTGCATATTTCACATCTATACAGGCAGATCCTTGCATATTTTACAGCTACACAGCTAGATCACTGCATATTTCACATCTACACAGCCGGATCCGGCTGTACAGATGTGAAATATGTAAGGATCTGCTTGTATAGATGTGAATTATGCCTGGATCCGGCTGTATACATGTGAAATATTCCTGGATATGGATATATAGATGTGAAATATGCGTGGAACTGTCTGTGTTCATGTGAAATATGCTTGTATCCGGCTGTGTACATGTGAAATTTGCTTGTATCCAGCTGTATAAATGCAAAATATGCGTGTATCAGGCTGTGTACATGTGAAATATGCTTTGATCTGGCTGTATAAATGAAAAATATTAGTGGATCCGTCTTTGTAAATCGGAAAAAAATATGCATGGATCAGGCTGTGTATATGTGAAATATGTGTGGACCCGGCTGTGTGGATGTGGAATATATAATGATCCAGCTGTATAGATGTGAACTATATAACGATCCAGCTGTATAGATGTGAAATATGTGATGATCCTCCAAAATATATGTGAAATATGCAAGAATCAGGCTGTATACATGTGAAATATGTAAGGATCCTGCTGTGTAGAAGTGCAATACGTAAGGTTCTGGATGTATAGATGTGTAATATACACAAATCTGGAAGGATCCAGCTCTGTATACGTTAAATATGCAAAGATCACATATATTTATAAGCGAAAATGTTTGGATCCGGCAGATCCGCCATTTACCCAGTTCCATTTATTAGTATTGATACACCAATAACAAGGGTGCCACAGAGTCAACGTTTTCCTTTTCAGAAGATGCTTAATCATAAGTGATTAATCCTCTTTCAGTGTAAAAGGTACTAAGTGTATGACACCCTTGTTGTTTTGCCATTGTATTGTCTCCAGTATATTGGATGGCCTCCCCCTGAGCTATTAGCTCGTAACCGTCGAAGATTGAAGACATGTTCATGGTGTAGACATTGTAGTTTTACTTTTGTCTGTAAACAGGATGTTCATAAATGTGAATGTATACCCCATAACACAGGTCTACAGTCATCTATAATTCCTATTAATTGACTGTTGCGGTCTTCAAATGTTGTGTACAGTGTACTGTAGTGAATTATTCTCCTCTTCCTTTTTTCCTACCTTTTTCTACCATGATCCATTGGTGATGGAGGGTCCTGCTGCAAGTCCTTGGGTGATCCAGTGGTGGCTTCTTCTGACAATTCTTGTTATTCAGGGAGGCTACAATAGGTCACTGTCCCTCCAGACGCACACCAATGACGGTGTTCTGTCTGCATACAGCAGATATCGCTGGTGGTAGTAGGATGATGTCATACCCCAGAACTTTAACTCCTGAGATTACTAGAGTGAGGCTGTACTGTCAACGTTGAGTGTCCAGAGGGACAGACATGTAGTGCTGAATAACTTGCTGGGTCAGATGATCTCCCTAACCTGCCTAGTTCTTCTTTCTATCAAAAGCAGGTCTGATGGGATTTCCTGGTGTCAAAAGCACGTGCCCACCTTGACCCTCCCTCCAGACGCCAATGTCTATATCTACATTAACATTACTAGCCTTTTGTTGATAATTTCTGAGTAGCCATATTATGTTATTTCTCTTTTGTTTCTGCACAAGTACACATTAGGTTGAGATGTGTGAAGGACTTAAACTAAGGTGGTGATCAGTGAAAGGTGCTTATTCATTGCACCACTTCTTTCTTACCATACTGATAATCCGTTGTGCTGTGGTATACACTCTTGGTACAATGTTCATTCATTATTTTTCTTCTATTGATGTTATTTGATTGCTGTTTTTGTAATAACATTGCACTTAAATTAATGAGAAGTCTTCCAGAATATGTTAGGCAATATCCCCCAAACTCCAGAGCCTCCTCAGTAGACTAACATATGTTACTACCTTACCAAATATGTCCTAGCATGTAAAAAGCAAGTAATAATAGCTCATACAAGTACTATAATTGCAATTAACGTGTAGTTGGGAGTTATTGCAGGACTAATTGCCTTTTACAAATGTTGATGATTAACTACTCTCATTATACAATTTGTTTGAATACTGGTTAAAAGAACAATTGTCATTACATGGATAACTAAATATATATAACACACCAAGATTTTGTAATAACTGATTTTCACCTGCTCAGAGGTTTCATGTGATCATTGAATTTGTTCTATATCATTTAATTTATCAAATTACATACAAACTGGTGTAGTAAAGAGATACATATTTCATTTTTTGAGACCTGCAACATGGCTGTCGGTTAGAGTATAAGCAAGCATGTACCTTAAAAAGTGCATGCCAGTTTATCCTTATGCTAGTGCTAAATCAGAAGCACAAGTTTAAAGGCACTGTGTAGTGCCCAAAGTGCATCTTCCAAATATTAATGCATATTCATGTGCTTGCAAAGTACTTTAAAATGCATGTTTTACATTTTGCATGGCTTAAAATACTTACAGCTAGATGAAATTGAGAAATTACAGCAGTTTGCAAGAAACCAGGACTCCCCAAACTAGCTTAGAGTAACACGGGGCGTCGGGACATAAGGGGGCAAGCATCCTGGTGAGGGCTGCCTCATCTTGATGGGATTTGTGATCCTCCTGCTGCATCAATAATACAGCAGGAGGATCACAAATCCCATCAAGATGAGGCAGCCCTCACCAGGATGCTTGCCCCCTTATGTCCCGACGCCCCGTGTTACTTACCACCTTAAGAACACAACAACGAACGCGCGCATTCCCAAACGGCTGGATAGGCGTGCGCATGCGCTGTGTATCGCTGTGGTCGATGATCTGGTAAGAAGGGGTGTGCGGCGGGTGTGAGGGGGGCGGGAGGTGGGTTGCGCAGCTGGCTCATGCGCGGTGGTCACAAAGTTACAGCTGAGCCTCTGCCACCTACTGCCAACCATCTACATTACTGTTACTACAACTGCCTTCCCTCTTACTTCTTCAATCCCTTATGAGTCTCATGTACTCATTCCCTCTAGATTGTAAGCTTGCAAGCAGGGTTCTCTACCCCATGTACCAGTCTGTTCTAGTTTTTCTAACTTAGTTTGTTGTTCCCTTCTATGCTCCGTACCTAGCGCTACGTAAATTGTTGGCGCTATATAAATAAATGTTAATGTAATGTAATAGAACTCATGCAATATATGAGCTGAGTACTTATGTGATATATTTTTAGAATATACTTCCTACAAACAATCTTGATCAGGGTATTGCAACAATATAAAGTAACAAAAAAGAAAAAGATAACACAGACCAAAAGGAAATAATTTTACATTTATTCTGGAAATAACTTGTCAGAGCACAAAATTCTGAAGATGCTCAGGACTTGATTGTCTTCATAAATATGTTTCTACAGGTGAGTTAAAGCTTTCTATTTTTTTAATGAGCTTGGTGCACAACTCAGTTGATAGTGATGGCACAAACCTGTAATAATTCAAAATGGCATCTGCACGTAGGTGTTCCAACAATATGTTGATGGCTCTTGCTAATTTTTTTTATTTTTATCCCAGCAATTCTCGTTAAATAGGTTCATACCATATAAATGAAGTCAAACATATGCACATTGCATTTAACATCAGTGCAAAAAGCCCATTTTTATTAACTGGAGATCTCCTTCTGTAAACAGGAAATTTACCAACCATTATCTAGTAACCATTATCCACCTCTGCCATTTTTTTACTGACCAAATCTAACTTTTACATGATGTATTGCTTAGAAGTCCCTGATAGGCTTGCCACTTTTTCCCCAAATAACACTGTCAATCCAAAGCAGCATGCAAGAGTTATATGTGGCCAGTATAAAATGGCTAAGATGGCAACCCTATTGGTATCTGACTCTACATAATGGAGATATTTATTGCAATATGTGACAAATCACATTAGATTGTATAGCTGACTACACTCACACATTGCTTACAAAGAATTAGACATGTTATGCTTGCAGAAGCTAATCATCTGAGAGGTTTATTACTAATTATACTGTGGGTTTGTGCAGTCACCAGAGCTGGTGTTTATGATCTTCTTAAGTACAGGCTAATGAGTATTGGTGAAGGAATATATGTACTCATACTGAGGAGGTCCTAAATCTACAGGGTGAGTATCCCTTATCCAAAATACTTGGGACCAGAAGGATAATGGATCATTTTCACCAATAAGATATATTAAAGCCTTGTAGCCCTCATGAAATGAACTAGTACCAATGCAATTACTTTATAGAGCAAATAACTCACTTTCACTGTGAGGTAAGGCATCATTGGGAACCTGCAGTTGGTGCAGCAGGCCTACACACGTGTATACCCTTTGTGGGCGTGATGGAGTCTAAGCATACACGGAAAGGCTATATCGCAGCTTGAGGGGGCTGGACACTGAATAAACCATTATGCACTTGCATTCTGAAGGGTGTGTGTGGCATTTGCAACTTGTGTCAAAATCCTCCCCACAATTTAGATAATGGATCATTTTGCATAATGGATTCTGGGATACTCAACCTGTATTTTCATTGGCTAGAGAGACCAGGTGGCACATTTTATGAAGGGTTTATATTAAAAAAAAAGCATGATGTCTAGCAATCTGGTTCTTCTATGGTTGAGGGAAACTAGTGTGTTCAACTCCTGTTACCAAGGTTTGCAGACACAAAGGATAACTCTTTAAGCTCAGTGGTAAATAATCTTATATTGATATTTTAATTTCAGGAAGTTATGGCTTTCAGGATTCTCGCTGGACATTACTTGTGTAATGACTTATACATAAAAGGCTGTTTTGCAGTTTTCTTGTGTAAACCCATTACTGTTGTAGAAAGGTAAATATCCTAAACTGTTAGCTACACGATAGTCAGGTACAGCCACAACTTCTTTGGTCAAGGTGATTTTGGTTTTACCTTGATAAATGTGGAGATGCACTCACTCTAACAAAATGAACGCTTCTTTTTCTCATTGCAACTAGGTATGGTTTTGTTGCTGCTACAGTCACTCCTGTAGCTTGGATCTTAAAATAAATTAAAAGAAATGATACATATAAATTGGCATCATGTCAGAGTGTACACTATACAGACAAAAGTATTGGGACACCTGAAGTTTACACCAACAAACACTTTTATGACATCATATTCTAAATATGTAGACATGCAGTTGGTCCCCCCTTTTGCTGCTTTAGCAGCTTCCACTCTTCTGGGAAGGCTTTCCACAAGATTGTTTGTGGGAATTTTTGCCCATTCATCCAGTAGATTGTGATGTCAGCCACTGATCCCAAAGGTGTTTGATGGGCTTTGCGTGGGCCAGTTACGTTTTTCCACACCAAACTAATCCACCCACCTCTTTATGGATGTTGTTTTGTGCTCTGTGGCACAGTCATGCTGGAATAGAAAAGGATCTCCCCCAAACTGTTCCCAAAAATTTGGAAGAACAGCTTTGTAAAAAATATTTTGGTATGCCGAAGCATTAAGATTTCCATTCACTGAAAGTAAGGGGCCTTGCCAAACCCCTGAAAAACAGCCCCAAACCATTATCCCTCCCCCATCAAACTTTACAGTTCACACAACACAGTCAGGCAGGTAATGCTTCACTGATTGGCAGTCTGATGGGGCGTGTCTGGGTTTGGCGGATGCCAGAAGAACATGATTCATCACTCCACGGAACACCTTTCCACTGCTCCAGAGTTCAGTGGTGACGTGCTTTACACCACTCGGTCTGATGCTTGACATTGTGCTTAGCGATGTGAGGTTTGCATGCAGCTGCACGTCCATGGAAACCCATTCCATGAAACTCCGGCCGCACAGTTTTTGTGGTGATATTAATGCCAGTGGAAGTTTGATACTCTTCGGCTATGGAACCAGCACTGGCGACTATTACGTACCATATGCCTCATCACTCAGTGCCCACGCTCAGTAACTTTATGTGGTCTTCTGCTTCGTGACTGGGTTTCTGCTGTTCTTAAATGCTTACACTCTTCAAAAATACCACCTACAGTTGACTGTGTAATATTTAGCAGGGATGAAATTGCAAGAACTGACTTACTGCAAAGGAGGCATCCCATCACAGTATCACAGTTGAATTCATCTTCAAAATGACCCATGTTTTTCACAAATGTTTGTAAATGCAGACTACATGGCTGGGTACTTGATTTTATACCCGTGTGGCAATGGGTCTGATTGAAACACCCAAATTCAATAATTAAGTATCCCAATACTTTTGTCCATATAGTGTACTTTTAATGCATTAGTACACAGTGAAGAGCATACCTAATATATTTCAGGGCCATTTAATTTATACTGCTCTCCTGAAAGTCTACCTATACCATCAAACTGCCTATACTATCAAACTACAGCCCTAGATGTTGGACAACTATACTCCACTACAAACCTCTTAGCTGACAATGTATTATGGGAGATGTAGGCCATCAGCAGGTAAAGCATAACTCTCATCTTAAGGAAATGTGAAGAGCCAAGTTTTGAAGGTCATGCATGTGTGGTAGCTGTCACTAAAACACCGGACAATATTATTTGCGCTAGCGAAGTCGGTCTGTAAATGGTATACCTGGAGATGTCTATTACCTTTAATTGCAAATTTCACAGATCCAATGTGTAGTTTTTTTCATTGGTCATCAAATACAAAATAAGTATTGGAGTTGTCTAACGTGTTTTAAATCACAGGAATGCTAAGTAATGTGTGGAACTAATGACGTCAGCAAAAGGTAAGTCTAAGAAGGAAGATTGCAAAAAGGAAACAGGAAGTATCAGCAAAATAAATCGAGGAATTGATAATAATAATAATAAAAAAATAATGTAAGCTGCCAATGATTAAATATGTGTTTCATATTTATTTATTTATCTTTGTGTTGCTCCTCAAATGATATAAGCATAACCCGCTTTCTTTAATTGATCTCAGATGCATATATAAATATCTAATTCTGTGTAAAGAGTTGCAGTAGTGCAACATTGCCTATATTTTGTAAACTGAAAATTCAAGTTCTATCGACAACTGATGTCACAGTATAATTTGCTATTAAACATCCAGGCTGCAAAGTGTCAGCCCCCTACTAAGAAAACAACAAAAACAGCACCAGATTTACAAAAAAGAAATAGAATCAAGACATTCACAAAGACGAATCTTAAAAAAAACACCCTCATTATATCCAGGTATTACTGCTTCAGAACTGGGGTACAACAAGTGCTTAAAACAGCACTAAATTAGGGAAACAGATCTCCACTATGACCCAAGGTTTTGAATAGCTATATAGGACACTGTTTTGCAATATTTTTCCACCACAGTCAAGACATGTTCTCTGCTTGAGTTCTAACACTCCCCACAGAAACAAGTGTTGCATAGAACTGTTCCTACTATCGTTTTAGCAATAGGATTGCCACCTTTTCTTCAATATATTTAACGCTGGCCTCAAACCAATTTTTTTACAGGCTTGCCAGTAACATTTTTAAGCTGGATGGCAACTCTATTCAGCAATAACATGCTATATTTAAGCAACATAGCTTATTTTAGCTTTAAGTAACGTTAGGGGGACATGTACTAAAACAAGTAAACATATTGTATGTGCAAAACTATTTTTCCTCTTTGCTCCTTTTGCAATGTACTAAACATTTAACGCTTAAGTAATAAACATGAGCAAATTGTGAATAAAAACGGGCATATTTGCGTATAGAAAAGGCATATTTGCCAATATTTTTTTTTTGCCTTTTTATTAATACTTACTTAAAGCTGGAGTAATTTTCACATGCAAAATAAGAATTATTTTTCACAAAATATTCTCATAAATCTTTAGCGTGCACAAATAATATATTAGCGCAAGCGGAAAAATTAACACTAATTAATAATAAATCGACATGCCCAAAATTTTACAAATATACGCAAATTACTCCTTACTCATGTTTTACCTATTCCCCCCCCCCCCCCCCCCCCCGCTCTTGTTTAGTACATGGCCCCCATAGATCTATGGTAGATTTTTACACTTTAATTTCAAATAAATTGTTGCTGAGGGAATCTGATGAAGTAAGTGACTTTCTTGTGTGACTGGGAAAATGATGTCATTATGTAGATTTGTTCATCTTTGAGACATGAAATAAATGACACATAATTGTCAGATTATATGGCTGTCTCATTATATAGTATACAGTGTACAGTCCTGGCAGAACAAAACCGAATTTTATGAAAGGACAGCTAAATAACATTATGACATGAGTCATCTGAGCTACAAAAAAAATAATAAAAAATAACAAATAAAAATATATCATCTAGTTTTACAGGAGACACAAATTCACTTGATTCTGTCCAGAAATTATTGTGTATAAGTCTTTAAATTCACTACAATTCATTTTGGATAATTTTTTTTTTTTTTTCATTCTTCTTTTGAGCATGTTTATATTTCATTCTTATAAGAATGACCATTCACCAACACACTGACATTCTACAAACTATTGCCAATTTAATAATTACTTCCAATGAAAAGCACATAGCAGAATATGGTGGCGCTATCCAACTCCTTAGTCAAGCAGTGAACCTCGACGGACACAAAATTTCCTGACGTTTTCAAGGAGATGAAGGCCCGATGTAAAGCTGAATCCATTGGGATTTATTCATATTCACCAAAAGAAACTGCAAAAAGAAGAGAAGAGTTTTCTTACAGTTTTATTGATGAATATGGGATTTCACAGATAAACTCTTTGATTTGAGACTTTTATTTTCAGTTCTGATGGGATAGGTCAGGGGTGGGAAACCTGCGGCCCTCTAGCTGCTGATGAACTACATCTCCCATAATGATCTTTCAGCTATTAGGCTGAAAGAGGCTGACAGAGGAGTATGGGAAATGTAGTTCTACAACATCTGGAGGGCCGCAGGTTCCCCACCCCTGGGATAGGTCATATTCTATTATGTTAAGATGAGTTATAAAATACAGAACAATATTTTTTTTTCATGCAATCTTGTAGCCATTATAAAGTATTGATGGGTCACTTTTAGGCCTCTGAACTGAGGGATTATTAAGTATCTACCTAAATCAATGTATGCAAAAAACAACTGTCTGCGCTTCTCAACCTAATAAAGTTGGCAACAAATATATAAACATAATATAAATGAGAGGTTTGGGTTTTATTAATTTTT
The DNA here is from genome assembly GCA_036172795.1 of Pelodytes ibericus. Lineage (NCBI taxonomy): Eukaryota > Metazoa > Chordata > Amphibia > Anura > Pelodytidae > Pelodytes > Pelodytes ibericus. The sequence continues at coordinate 123,329,164 of CM069859.1, forward strand.
CCAAAGCATAATTAAGCTAACCCACCACGTCAAGGCACACTCTCAATAGGGTGAGAACCTAGTCTCTTCTATCTAATGGGAACAAAAAGCAGTTTATACTGCTACCTAAACCTTTTTTTAATGTTTCTATTTATGTTTCTATATTTGTTGCCAACTTTATTAGTGTGAGAAGAACAGACAGTTTTTGTTTTTAAAATATATATTGTATAGCCAATGACAGTGTATTTGCAGCATGCTCACACCTGTTTGGGAAACTTCATTTTATACATTTATATTATTTGAGTCTGTGTCTAGCTTAGCACACTGACATTTTTCTTTTCTCTGCCTAAATCAATGTTTGCTTTATTTATGAGACCATCAGCAAATATTTGGCTAACACAATTATTTCCAACATGTTTTGGTTACAGATGTTATTATGGCATAAACTGGTACAAATGTAAGCCATTATCCCTCACCTGGTTTTATATGTGGTTACTGGGTTTTAGATGAGAGAACTTTGCTACTAGTTATTCTTAAACACAGAAAAATGGGGACCAGTGTTTTAAAATGATGTTTCATTTAAAATTTGAAATGCTGAATTAAAATTTTGCATGGATTCGGAGGTTCAATCTTTCAAATATTACCATAACATGAGCAGAGTTATGCAATTAAATTCAATTAAGAAGTGAGTGAAATGTAACAAATTTAGTAAATAAAGAAATGTTCAAGAGCAAACAAGGATGGTTAAGCATTTTGCGTTACTACAACTGATAGCAGCCAATCCTAAGACATCACGATAACACTATACTGGAATTCGCAAAATAAAAGAATGTACAGTGAGTAATGCAATCATAAAAACTAAAACGCCTATCTACAAGATACAGGGAAACTGAATGGTAACGATACATTTAAAATAACATCTGGTAACATTAACAAATATTCATGTAAATAATTAATTACTTTGCAATGTTTGAAGTTATATTTCTAAAGTACTTTCTGAAAAGTAGGAAGTGAAGAGTGCAAAGGAAATTACTTCCCCCCCAAATTCAATGTAATGTCTGTGTGAAAAAAAGACAGTGTATGAGTAGGTTTCTTCAGAAAAATACCGGCCTTGCTACTGTCTCCGTAGACTTAACATTAGTTTGAAGCCAATTTTTTATCGGACGGTTGGCAACCCTATGTATGCTGCTACTATGCTATGGCATGGTAACACTAGAGCTGTTATCAGTACCACCAGCGGTATTCATTAAATTATAAAATTCAGACTAAAGTGACAACATTACCGTTTTACTCAGGTATATAAAAAATATATAGTCCAGGACTGTAATTAGTCTGATCTGCAGTCATTTTATCTAGCACAACACTTAAGAATGCATTTTTTTTTTTGAAAATGGCAATGTAGTCACCTTAAATTAGAAAAACATGCATATACATGGTGAATATATATCAATTTCTACTTCTCATCATGGTCTCTTACTTTCCACCAAGGCCCAAAAGACGCTTCTCTCTTAGTTATCTATAGGTGAGCTAAGTCACATAAGTAACTAATGTACTTTCTACTTGCACATTGTAGTATATATAATTATGTTCCTCAAAGTTAATATACTCCTTTCAACACTGTATGACTTGTCTGAGTTAAGATTCTGTCATTTTGCAATCAATGACTGCCATTTGAAACGCTTAATCGCAATTTAATTTGGCATCCTAAATCCATCTTATATATTTTGGATGGTTATGGTTATGGATTTATAACTGAAACTGTGGTGTTAATTTTTTCACAAGTTAAGTCACTTGAATTTAATTATGATAGAGCAAATTAATACAGTATGTTAGTCAGACTCCCGCTTGATCACATGGGCAAATTTGCCACAGCAACAAATATTAGCGCATATTTTAAAGTTCAGTAAAATGGTTATTGGCAACATGTAGTTTGCTGTATTTTCCCCACCAGTTGTGTTGTGTCTGTCAGCGATGTCAACTGGCAATCAACCAATTATTACCAAGTTTCAGGTATCAATGATTACAAGGAATTTCCTACACTCTGCTGGTCGCTGTGAGAGAATATTTGGTAATTCAGTGTAGTAATCCAAGTTTGGTTACATAACATTTAATAATACTCAGTTCTGCTTGTTCACATTTAAACAATTCCCACTATTCTTTTTCTGCATTTGTTTTAAAAAATATTTGTTTAGAGTATAAGCTCTCTGCCATTTGTGTTTTGTTGTCTTTATTTCCATCGCATAGTTAGTTGTAATAATATAACAAACAATGTCCCCTGCAGTGCAATAATGCATTAAAAATATGTATACACTACTGATTCAGTAATATCCTATTTTATGTAAAAATATAACCCTTTCAAGTATACCGTAGTTGATACAATATCGATAAACTTTTTTTTAGGAGGGTCATACCTACAAATGGTTTTTTTTATGGAAGAAAGAAAATGCATGTGATATTTGTGAACATAAGACAAAGTCTTAGGTTTACTCTAAACAGCAAGGTTTGCATGCCACTGGCAGTGACATGAACCATGAAAATGACATCCCAGCATGCTTGGCATACTGTCTATGAAGGCAAACTTGACCTATCTTTAGGTAATTATCAGTACTTGTCACTAAAAGAGGACTGTGTATTAGAGGACTTGATTTTGAATTGATTTTCAGACATTGGTTACCACAAAGTACCGTAGTTATTTAGTTCTCCAAAGTTATTTTCATTGTTTTATGTTGCTGTTTTACCATTTCTAGTTCATTGCCTATATGTATAGGTTTTAAGATGTGACATCTAAGAACAGTACAGTTAATACACAACATAACTCTTAATTAAAAATACATTAAAACACATTTAACATAGCATAAAAAATGTAAACATTGTTATGGAAAGGTTTTTATTGAACAGTTATTTTATACAATTAAAAATTAAAATGACCTTGTAAATAAAACAATACTGTTTATAATATATGCAATAATATATAAAGTCTAAACCAAGAGTGTAGTATGGTTAATGGACAATGATCTATATACTATTATTTTATACACATGAGATTCTTTCTTCTTTTTTTAGTAATTAGCTAAATATTAATGGTGTGTATTGCCCACAGTATTCATAAATGTTAAAGATCTGATTCAAACAACGAATGAAACCATGATAAGCTGTACATAATGGGAAAAAAACACCTGGAAATCAATGCATTTGGGCCTTATAAAGGCAAGACTGTGACACCATTTTGGTTCAAAGCACTAAATTACAAGTCATCACCATGGAAACCAAAGGAATATTTCTGCTAATGTAGCGCTTTGAACCAAGAATGTTTTCCCTTTATAAATATGACCTCTTCAGTATTTCAGGACTATTTGCACATGTGAATGAATTGGAGGGAAAATTGTTCATCTGGACGGACTCACTAATATAGACTGATATTTCTGTGAGAGGTAGAGTTTGAAGGGTACAATTGTCTACATATATTAAAGATTGGTGCAACTTATATAGTTATAATAAGCAGTGGTGATGTCTATGTTGCAATCTGCCATTTTGTTTTTTATCTGCCAGGACCAAATAACTATTTCATATCATTATAATAATTATTATTTACCTCTTTAATTGTGTATATTAAATATATTTGGTAAATTTCCATTTGAACATGTTACCCACTAATAAGAAATCAATATTTGAACAAAAAACAGATGACAAATACAAATGAACAAGTCCAGAATAATCATGATTTGCCCAAGAATGAGCTCTGAAAACCAAGATTTGCATTTCATACATATACAGAATCTGAAAACCGGTTTGCTGAGGAAGAATGAAATTCACATTCTAGGGTTCCCACAACTGACACACAGGAAGTGTAAAAAAAAAAATGTCAGCCACCTTTTTTGAATCTGCTCTTTTGTGGACTGAATTGCATTTGTTCCGTTTTAAATCTAGTGTTTAAAATGATCACCTTGTGAGTTTTCTTGAAATCAAACAAGCTCTTGGGTTTTGTTAAATATAGATCTGATCCTGAATATCTTGTTGCAGTATAAACTGTATATGAAGAAATGGACAGCGCTTGATATTTAGATGTACAAATAACACCAATACACAAAGGAAGTATATGCAATATAAAACAGTAATTTTATTAAGTTAATAAATAAGTAATTTTTTAAGATATTTCTCCACTAATATATGCGCATGTTCTTTAGATATATGTATGCACATTCTCTAATTACTTATTTATTAACTTAATAAAATTACTTTTTTTTTATTGCATATACTTCCTTTGTGTATTGGTGTTATTTGTACTTTTTACTAAATATTGGGCGCTGTCCATTTCTTCATATATTTTTGCTTTGTCTCTTTAGATCGCCTAAATAAGTGTGTCTATATCCACTTAAGGAGATACACCAAATCTTTTGGGCACTATTTATTCAGGATAAGATGCGCAAAACAATTGTTTAATACTAATGATTTCTAAATTGTGTGCACTTGCCTTAATGGGTTTGTATTATCATTTAATTATTATTATTTTTATACTTATTTACTATTATTACCTAAATTCAGCACTGTATTCTATAATTTATTGCCGTATAAACTGTACCTCATAAATATTTCTAAGACAATTAATACTTAAATACTACCATATATTTCTAAATGTGTCTCTTTTCTGTGCAATGTGATAACAATAATTTCTGGTATCTGCTCATATTTACAGTATTATCAGGCCTTTGAGCATAAGATCATGGACTGTCAGCACCCTTTTAGAATGATAAAATGCCAATTCTAACTAAAATCTAGCTCTATTCCTGACCAATCCTCATAATACAATGACCAGTGTTTTCATAGAAGTGCATTGTATATTATGCAAGCAATAGAGGCAAGCTCTCAGCTTAATTAAGAGCAAAATCTTATTTTAGCTTGCATGTATATATATATAGGTATATTTAAATATATAACTATATATTGGTTTGCATGCAGTTTTAGAATTAAGTGATCTATGAAGCAAAAAAAGTGGACCAATCACCTTTGACAACATTATCTCCTTAAAACTTCCTTCAGAAATTAACTATATTTTCCATGTCTTCTTTTTTCAAAAAGTGTAAAACAATCATAGCTCCTGTCTCCTTGTCAGTAGTGCTTTATTCACTGACGGTCTGATCTCAAATTCCTTCTCAACCCTCTTTATGAATCTGCGATTTGAGACGATGCCTTTTCACCTACTACATAAGGGTGGAATAATCATCCAAATCTGGTCACGATGGATGCCCCCACAAGATGAGTAAATTTGACAGTAATAAGCCCTCTTTAAACTGCTGCAGACGTTTTTGGAGACACATGCTGCCATTTCGGATGCTTCAGTATTGAAAACATTTGTCTTTATAATGAAAGATTCTAATGAGGCCTTCTAAAAAATGCTGAAATCTCTATGTAGTGGACAAGAGCAATACAGACTATAAAGATGTATTCATCACAGATGATAGACAGCCAACAAGCCAGCCTCTACTGTTTCTGTATTTTATTCAGTAAAGCAATTACTATAATTATTTAACAAACTTATTACCGTATATTCTTCCTGAGTAATCTTTAATTGACACCATTTGCATATAGTTACACATTTGTCTCTTTATTTTCTGTTGCTTCCAGCGTTAATATTTTGGAAGTATTCTGTCTTTTATTAATCAAAAAGCATGTATATACGCAAAACAATGCACTTTTTCGGTAATTTTAAATGCAAAAAATTATCAAGCGTGCTCCATTGCATACATGTTGTTTGGTTGACTACAATATCACAGCTAAACTGTCTTAATCACAAAAAGTTAATAAGTTAACTTACCACCCAACCTACAATTAAATATAGTGATTTTGGAATACGGTAATAAAAATTTATTTTTTATATATATAAAAACTATTCAAATCATGTCAAACTAAAATAAACTAAAAAATAAACAAAACAAAGTAATAAAACTGACTTCTAAATAAAAACGCCTTAAATCCATAATAATGCTCATCTGATCTGTAGCAGTAATGAAAGCAACAAGAAAATTAGGAAGCAAAAGTTTTCCTGTGAGTAAAATAATAATTTAATATAAAAGAAGACATATTGTCCCTCAGTCAGAATGATTCGAAAAGGTTACTGGCTGTTATCCCTGTGGTGCTTAAAGTCCATAGAAATCATTGTCTCACGATCATTGGAAAAATTTCTGTCTTGAGGCTAACACATTACGAACATGTTGAGATTTATAACAGAGCCCCCAGGCCAGTTACTTCTGTGGAAAGCCTAGAACGTGGAAACAAAATGGAGGGAACAAAAAAAAAACAAGGGGAAAAAAAAAAGGTCTTCTCACAATTAAAAAAGTTATAACCAGCATAAAAGAGTGTATTAATGCAGGCAAGATTTTCTGACAATCTGTTTACTTCAATTAATAAAACATAGATACAATAATCCAGAACATACACAGCAGTTATTTCAAGTTGTTAATAATCTGAGGTACCTTGACATTATTTCCATTCCTTCTCTATTTTTTTTTTATGTACATACAAAACAAACAAAACAAAAATAACATCTCAGTAAGCACAAGTTGTAAGGATTTTGAATCTTCATAATAGTTACAGTGCATTTGTGTGAGACAAGTCTAGATTATACAGATATTACACAAAATACTAAACGGTAAGTGGTTTTGCACAGTAATACTGAGTTTATTTAACCCTATGGGTGCCAGAGGAATGAATAACACAGCCTGTAAAACATGCTTCTGGAACTCATGGGGGTTAGTGCTGGGCAGTTGATTATAATTAACCTACTCCCACTGCTGACATTTATACACACAGAGTTAAAAAATAAAGTATTGCATTTACAGGGTATGTTTCAGCTTTGTTTAAATTGATAGCACTGTACGGAAGTCCATTTGATAAAGCTATGTGTCTAAGCAGTGCAACGTGGATGACTATGGCAAGATTGTGGATTCCTGGCTTTAAAGAAGGTAGCGTGGAGAACAATATTGCATTAACAAGTCAGGATTAAGCTATATAGATCAGGAAAGGAAAAGAAAGGTGAATGGAAAACAGAAAAAGATGATTAAAAACTAGTTCCAACAGGGTTCAAACAAATGACAATTGTTTGAAAGTAGACTTTATTTTAATTGGAGCCTCTTTCTCTTCATAGTTGACATGTTGCATGTGTTTGTGTCCATATTGACACACTGTGCAATCACAGTAGGAGCCTTGAAATAAAACAATGTTAAATAGGAATTACTACTGGTGACAGTATCAATGCTCACTTTCAAGGAATTAAGTGGTGTCTGCTGCTAAACTGGAGATGGGACTAGTGTAAGACTAGAGCACAACAAACAGTACAATAATGCTCACCTTGTCCTACATAATATTATTATTGAGTTTTGCTACTGAAACATTACACAATTGATCTGCTTTAGTGCAGAATTTAGTGTGAATTGTGGAATCCTATCATCCCACATTCTTGACGACTGATGGGACCCCTTACTGGCAGTGGTACCCTTATAGTTAGCCTTTACTAGGGATGATCCCATTCACAGCACTGAGAGGAGTAAGTACTATAAACCCTAGTCGTATTAAAAAAAACTATTTATGTGGCTAAAAATCTACTTGAGTGAGCGGAGACCAGAGATGTCGTTGAAGCTTTCACTCTAAACCTACTCAATTAGGCAATAAAGGTATCAACTTGACTCTGCAAGAAATATAGCATTTCAAATCGCTTAATAGATTAGTTAAGTAGGTTACAATGGCAGTGAGAATGGAAGAGTGATGCTTAAAGAAACTAGACAAGGTATATCTACCAGCTGAATATAACAATAATAAGAAACTAAATAATGAGTGCATATGCTTGTCCACAAGAACGAGAAGAATATACATTTTACAGAATCGCTACTGATACAAATACTCACTATTTGGTGAGTACAACCTACAGGTGTTGTGACATTGTTGTAAACCTTAAAACAAGTGCACTGGAAATTTTGCAGTGTGTATTTACTAAGGAACTTTAAAGAAAATGAGTAAGTATATCAGTGATAGAAAAGCTGTAGTGATGTCCTTTGGATATTTAATAAACCTGAGGTGTTTTAGTAGATATGAATAAGAATCCGTGCTAACAAATGTATAGGTGGCAAGAATAATGGACTTTAATGATGTGGCATTGATATAAACAATTACAAGTTATGGCCAATAGATAACAGTAAACTAAACTAGGATTGTAAATGCCTTTTAGTGTAGTCTAGCCGTCCTGTGATTATCCCTTACCACCAATGGATGCTCTTTAATATAGCAGTCATCTGATTCTTAATATCATAATCAAATTATTAATTGAGTGCACTATCTACACCGCCTCTCTCCCTGATAGACTCAGAGTTTAGCCTAAATTTCACTGCTGTAGCCACATAAATAGCCTCTGGACTGTGTCCAAGTCATCCCAGTGTGCATTGCGTTCTCCTGATTGTAAGTTTCTCTGTGCTGCACTAATTTTGACCTCCTTGTTGTGACCTTAGCTTGTCCTTGAATTTGGCTCCTGATTGCTCTTTGCCCCCTGTTTTGGTACCCTGCTTGTTTATCCCGATCTTCTGGCTTCTGACCTAGGTCTGTTCCCAGTGCAGACCCTGAAGGGCAGAAGTATTTGAAAGAGTGTGCCTCCTGCCTGACTTCCCACCCTTAAATTAACACTCTTGAAGCGTGTGATAACCTACAAAGTAAGCATATTCCAACATTTTTTTTCTTTATGAAGTTGGACTGACTTGGTTGAACTCTCTTGGTTGAATGTAATATGACATGAACTAGATAATGAATGTGAGGTACTAAGCCCACCACTAGTGGCCATATATGTAACTAAATCTCCAGTTTTGTTATCTTAGAAAGACAGGTGTTATTAAGTAGCTTTATCTATAGCTTTAAGAGTTTTTCTCCTACCTGCTTTAAGGTGAGTGCGCTGATCTTTGGATTTTGTATAACTATTTGGTCTCAGCAGCACCCCTTATAATGTATAATATATGCTAGTTTTAGGTGAGTGCATTCCTTTTGGGTTTGTGTATATATATATATATACATTTATCTTGTATAACAACACTATGTTTAATATTTGTTTATGACTGATATCATTTATATGAAGTATAAAATAATGTCCTTTCTATTATTTTCAAATATTTACACTTGCTTTCTAAACAGTGTATATAGAAGAATAGTATAAGCAGGGTGTTTTGTACAATTCTGAGGGTTATAACTTCCAGAATTTATTTATTTATTTATGTATTTATTGCAACTCCAATGTATCGGTATTAGCAATCTGGAGTATCTCAGAAGTAATTGTTACAATGGAAGCAAATCTTTGCTGTTAATGACCACTAGAGGCCAGTCCAATCATGGGATTTCATCCCACAAAGTTATTTAACAATAAACACAGCAGTATAACTCTTTAATGTATTTTTTAGACTCACATTTTAATCCACCAATAATCATTGCTTAGCTTGTTAAATTAGCTGAATGTTTGGTATGCTTGGAGAATTACTGAGATCTTTATAAGAGGGATACTGATTTGCTTTTTGCATTGTCCTCCATCCTGATGAGTCTAATTAAGGACCAAACAGTTGTCCATGAGTCGTTATCTGGATTTTGACCTTTGTTCTGAGCTGTGTTTAAGGCTGTCTTGTACAGCTGTGCGTATGTTCCAAGCAGTCCATGTTTAAAATGGATTAAGAGGCAAAAGATGATAACCGTTGACTGGATTTGCATCTGACTACCCAGGCATACCCAGAATTCCTTGCAGTGGTGGCTATAGCACTGTGAATGTGTTATTTCTGTGGGAAAACCAGGCCTTCTGGCTTGTTTGGTGTGTATATATTTGTGATTGATAATGTGGTTGGAGAAATTACGTTCCTAGTGTGCTCATTAGAAAGGATTTTTTTTAAAATGTAACCCATGCCTATATGTAGGGAAGTCCTGTATTGAAAGGACTGTATCACCTTATCATTGTTTAAGTTATGCTGTAAATGTAAATAGCCTCCAGCTTATGATATCACCTGTGGCTTAATATGATTATTCCACATTCCACACTGAAAAGCAGTTAATTTGCATATCAAATCACATGTGATGTCATTAACAGGAGACTCCACAGACAAATTTAAAACACATTTGTCTCCTAATTTACACAGTAAAAACAATGTTTGGGTGATACAGTCCCTATAATGTTAAAGTTTCATGTCCTGATATTAATATTAATAGAATCTAAACCATTTGTTTTGCTTTAGTGTGTTAGTAAAATATTAAAATAATATTATTAGTCCCAAATGTTTCAAATTTTGAACTTGTTTAAGGCAAACATGCCAGGTCACTTTATCTAGCCATCTTTCATTCCACCAAAATAATTAAATAGAAAATAAAACAAATTTTCAAACTAAAATAAACAATAGAATAATAATAATAAAAAAACATAAGCTGTTGGAACTAGTTGCTATTTTGGGTTAATAGTCATGGAAAGGAGAACAAAAAAATAGAATCGGCAACAATAAACACTTGCAATTAAACAAAAAGAAATGAAACGGAAAAGAAGAGTAAATGCCATATTGTTTCCATTAGGTTTATCTACCACAGAATCTTGGTAGAGCTTTGTTTTCATCCCTTCAATATGGAGCAAACTTCTGTCGGTCAGATTTCTTAACCCCACTCGTCGATGGAATTTTGGCAGTATAAGCAGGTAAATTCCCAGTGGCCCCCGCAGTGGCCGCTGCATTTAGTGCCAGGAGTGGGACAGTTTTCATGCCAAGCAGACTGGAGACAGGAACAGCATAGTGGGTGGTCGGTAAAGTTTGTAGGTGGGGAGGGGAATTGACGTTAACCGTGGAGGCAGCAGCAGCTGCAGCCAACACAGCCATAGAGGTGGGGGTGGAGGAAGGGGTGGCAGACTGAGAGAGGTTCATGTTGAGGTCAACAGGGGTCGTGACGGAAGCAGTCTGGGTGCTCAGTTTAGCCATCTCTAAGCTGCAAACGAAGAGAGGAACAGGAACAAATAGGTTGGGATGGTCAAGCAAGGATCAATTTGGGAAGAAAAGGAATGGAACAGGGGGAGCAAACGAAGTAGGGTTAGGTTAGATTGGTCAACAAAAGGAACAGACAAATGGAAGGTGGGGAGAGAAAGAGAGAAAAAAGGGGAAAATGAGGGTCAGAGGAGGAACATGTTATGTGTTAAAGAAGAGAAATAACAAAAGGGTATTTCATGATTTGATGAGGAAAACATTACTAAGACTATAAAGAATGTCTTAATGCTTTGAAAATCTGAGGGGTGAGCAATGTGTTGTGTTGCACACCCCTCTGATAATCAAAGTAGTAACATAGGTGCATTAATGTCAATGAAAGAAATAAATCTAAAGAATGCAGAGAATGATAAAAAGATGATAAAGCATAACTTAAAAAAAAAATGAAAACATTTTTTTTGCGTTCTCCTGAACACTGGTATGTTTGCCTTTAAGTTTTGAATTGTTTAAATACATATATCTGCTATTGGTGTATTGTCCTCCTTATTTTGTTTTGGATGTTTCATATTCCTTGTATAAATTGGTTTAATCTACAATGCCAGAGCAGAAATCTATCACATAGACTATATAAGAGGGCAATGTGCTAAATTAAAGGACACTTCAAACGTGTGTCACTGGATTCACCTCATAATGTAAATCTGCAAATACACAAATTAAACTTTACATATTGTTCCATAGAAAGCCATATAGAAAATAACATATAGTATCCACTTTTCTTTTACAAAATAATATGACGTATATTATAAACAAATAAATGTGTTCATTTAACAAACTATACACAGACATGTTAAACTGATCATACATGTTCTTACATCACTTATATTTACATTAAATTGATAAACATTAAGTATACAGTATGAAAGTTGTTGAGTAGTTAGTCAAATCTAATAGCAATGTGTATTGTGTAGCCTTTTCAGTGCAGAAACCTTTTTTATTCACTTTTAACTCTTATAATTGTGTAAGTTACATGTGTTTATTTTTTGGGGGGGATATGGAGTTTGGGTTTTTGTAAAATCAATGCCTATGTGGATCTGAGTTGTTATTCCACCCCTATTCAGTTCTCTTTGGATGGAGGGGATATGTGTCAGTAATAATGATCAAACACAACAAAATGGTGGTTTGGCCTAATGTCAGCATGCAACTCTCACAATACAATCTAGGCAGTATCCATCACTAAGGTTAACAACAGCCAAATTATCGGTTGTCAGACAAGGCAATGCAAGAAAGTCAATATTATTTTCATAGAGAGCCTGTGATATACTCACAAAACATAGTGCCATAAATATAATAAACTATCCCAGCACATATTCATGCAGTGGTTCACACATCCCATCACTCATCATCCTTTTTAATACATTGCCCAAAACAAACCAATAATAACTATATTTTACTTCACTGGCTGGGCATCGTGACTGTAATTTTAGCAAATCTATTTTAAATACATTGAGGTATAACCGAAACTATTTCAAACTTCCATTATTAGGGGAGCTGAATATTTCTAACATATCTGTAAAAATAAGTTGAACCATCTACTAAAATGGTCTTCAAACCACTGATATTGTCATGGATGTAAGGCTGTCTGATGCAATACCCAATGCAGATTCTTGTGAAAAGGAAAATCTTTTCAATTCAGTAGCATGAAAATAACATATTCTTGCATATCTAATTATTAATAATTATCTAATAATGTAGTTGCATCTAATATCATCCAGTGCCTCTTGTTTAAGAATAGCAGACATCCTTTTAATCTTTTAACTGCTATTTATGAGCCGTATCATACTTGACCTAAATTCATCAACCAACCATTGTAAGACTATCTATGCTCTCTACTTGTACAATTACATTTGTTTTCATAATTATGGGCCATCTAGCTATGTAAACAATGAGAAGGAGCACAGTCAAATGACATATTAATACTCTGACCCAAGCAGGCATTTAGAACAGCAGGGGGCAGAGGAAAAAGTTTGTCACCATCCTGGAAAGGTAGGTTAATAGGTGTGACCCACATATTGCATGTAAGCTATCACTGACAGCACAGTCATCATTCTCCAGTGTCCTGGACACCAAAGAAGGAAAATGAGGAATGCAGAGTTGCAGTCCCAAATCTGGACTGTCCCAGTTTAAGCAGAATGGTTGGGGGCATGTGTATGTGTTTGTGAGACTGTAATTGTGTGTGTGTGAGTGACTGTAATTCTATGTGAGTTTATGTGTGAGATTCTTTGTGTGTGTGACTGTTTCATTGTGTCCGTTTGTAAGTGGACCAAACTGATGACGATGGTGCTATGCATTGGTAGCACATGTAGAGAACAACCAGTTGAAAGTTGGAGTGTCAACTCAGTTGTTGAGTGTGGTAGAAAATAACAGATTGTGTTAAAATAGGGAAGGGTTGCATTTTTCCAGATGCCTGGCAATTACTGGACATCTCATTGACAAGGCCAGCAAGTTCTCAGTTATGATTATTACTGTTAAAGATATCTTTTGACAATTATTGTATTGTTTTTATTGTGGAAAACAACCCAAGTTGTACCACACTGACCAGGCCAGGCCAAAATGTATATCTGTGGTCGATGTGTTTCTCATGAAGAGGAAACTTGCCATGAATTTTGAATCTAGACTGCTCTGGGTGTAATGAGTCTGATGGACAGGTCTCCTCTATTATGGTGCAAGAAAGTAAAAAATGGTGGACCTCTCCTAAGTAGGGACCATCCTTTAAGGTAGGCTACTTTAGCACTGTACATTCTTGGTCTGAGATGTGGCTCCCACCTTTTTTATCCATAGTGTATTGTTTGGCCAAGAAAATGTCCACGTAGTGATGGCTATCCTTGAAGCTACAGGTGTTTAGGAACTTTATATCCCACGATGCTCAGTGAGCCTTATGACCGACTGACCATAAAGGAATATATAGTACAAACTACAGTGCTAAGGTTAGCCATCACTGGTCTAGAGTATAGATTACCCCTTCCAGACGCTAGGATGTTCTATGCCGTCCAAATTTTAGTGTACCTAAAAGACTCTAGGATGGCATAGAACGTCCAGAGTTAAACAGCTCATTGCGGCTCCCCGCGATGAGCTGTGCTCGGATCCCGTTGCAGGGACTTGCAGCGAGATCCAACCTGTCAGATGCGAGCACTGGCTACATCTTACCTAATTGCACTGTGCCCGAAATTCCGGGTTCGGGTATGCCTCTGTGACATCACACGTGACATCCAGAGGTATCACGATCTTTTGGAAGGGACCCACAGGGTCTATTAAGACCCTGATCGGGTCTCTGCCATAGTATTTCTGGCTGCCGATTATCTTGTGATCGGTGGCCAGGAACAAAACGTGGAGTTTTGGTGCTTGTGTCGTCTGGGACTCAAGTACCAAGCGTCATGAAGGGGATAATGAGCCAACAAACAAAATAGCATATTAATTCAAAGAATTACCTCAAGATAAAATTTTACAATACTTTTTAAGCGAGAGTAGTATGTGTGTATGGATCCAATTTACTGAAGCAAATCTAATCTCTATCAACATAGAGGTAAAACTTTATAAAACAACATCTAAGATATGTTATATTATAATACCGAGTAAATGTTATTACGTGATCTGTTATAATAGACATCTTCCAAGAATGACAAAATGTAACACTTTCTAGAAAGTCATTACATGAGATTTCTCAAACAAACATGCTATACTCTGCTTTTCAATAATTAAATTACTTCAATAATCGGATTATCTATCAAATCTGCACATTAAGTGAAAAATAGAAACATCTTTCATATCAACATATAAGTATACTATGTATTTATAGATTGTGGACAAGAATTCCATGCAAACATTATTGTCCAAATAGTTATTGTAACTTTTAAATAAGATAGTTTAAAAATGTATACAGTTAATAAAACTACTATTGATACACTGTTTGATTTCTAAGAATTCCTGAAAGCTATATCCTATTTTTATCCAGATATTTATTAGCAAACCCTGCTAGTGACCTGAATACCAGATGATTGCAAGACAATATTTAGGTAAATCGATGCCTACGGCTGTTATCTAATAATATATGACGTGACTGGGTTATGGTAAGTAAAATTTTCAATTTAAGCAATTGGATCTCATTATACTGGATATGAATGTATGTGGCTAGTGTATTAAAATCAGTTACTTTATAAGATTGTCAGTCACATAGATATTGATAATCTTATCGCCCTATAGTAAATAAAAATGTATATTTTGTCTTTTACTTGTAGCTTTACTGATTTTGAATATTATGTGAAGGGCTTATAAAGCAATCCCATTGCACACAAACTATATCTACAAAGGTAATTATCTCCCTCTGTCCTGTGACAAACTATGACAGGGTATACCTTATATTTTTAAAATACTATTGTTTTCCAACTTTAGACGCAATTGCTTAGGCATCATTAAATAAGTGTTACTATAGAACCTCTATTGTTTAAAGTAAGACTTTTTTACTTTCTGTCTCCTCAAATCAAATGTTAGGAGACAATCTGGTCAACAGATTATAAATCTGTTTATAAATAATGTTATCTCACTGTGCCGCTGTGCAATACGTCTGATGGATTTAGGAATTAAGTATATTTCTCATATAGCTTTGGAGCTGAATCAAGTTTGTTTCACTGACAGCAAAGGGCATTTAACCTGATATAGAAAAAATATATACATTTTGGCATAGTATATAAATCTGAAAAGAGCTTGTCCGAAACCAACCTTCTAACAATTTCAAAGTGGATAGGGGTATTATAGCCACCGTTTGCTTCTACAGAAGAAGCACAGGTGATTTTGAAATATGGTCCTTTAATAGAATTTATAGAAAGCTGATATTTTTTTTTTTTAAACAGATATTATCTTCCTTTTTAACCTACTAAAATACCACCATTGTTCTATGTCTAGGACATACTATCATATTTTTTAAGAACAGATAAAATAACATTATTAAAATACTACTATGATAACACAAGTTTATTCTTAATTTTCTCTGAAATTATTATTGTAGGAATCTTGTTATTTTGCAAGACATCAGAGGTTCCCTTGTCAAAGTTAGAAATCAAGGTATCAAGAAAAGCTACTTCTTTCTTGACCATAAGATTGATATAAAGACAGGGACACGTATTCTTATTATGGAGCATCTCCCATATTTGCATTGCTTAAGATACTGCTAAATTCAGTGTCTCTCTGGCAACAGCAGATATATTTATTAACAGGTCTGGGACGTAATTTTCATCTTGCAAATTAAATCTGTCTTGCAATCTGTTTTGCTATCATTGAATTACATGATCCAAACACACATCTCATTAGCAAACATAATTCAGATCTGTAAATATATTTTGGCTTGCATTACAGTAAGGACATTTGTTGAATTTTAGTCTAAACCAAAAAAATAATGGACTGAGAATTACTTACTACCTTCATGAAGGTCTATCACTAAAGGTGAACTTTGATGAACTGCTAAAATAATGTATTAATAGCGGAATTATAAAAAATGTCCAACTTGTCTATATTTCCAACTATTTATTCAGTTTATTTTTTCAGTTTACTTGTCACAGTTTACTTTTTAGTGAATAGATCTCACTTAATTTGTTAATGTGCCTCTCTTGGTATTTTATATTGGTTCCCATAATGTTTATAACAAAATGAACTTAACAAGGGATGACTGTGGCAAAAGAAGCCAAGTACCCTTGCTCGCTGTACTCCATATTGGAAGGAGTCATAACCAATGGCAGACCTTGTTGAAGGCATAGTTAGTTGCCCTAATCCTGCATCACCATTTTTGTTGCACAACAATATATTTAAGGGTAGGGTTTGGGCAGACTGACAATCAAGGCTCTAGGGTTACATTTCATTTTTGCTTAATTTGGTACGTATAATAGTTTTCTCATATTGGTTCCCTCATAGAAGCAGGCCTTAAGATCGTCCCAAAATGCCCAGCTGGTCAGTCCACCCTTGAAAGTCAGGGATCTCAATTTGAGTAATTGGTAAAGCAGAGTAATTTCAGGACAGCTTACCTGGCATTAATGAGGTACTGTGCTAAACTGATGTTTGCAGGGGATCCTGTGATTGTAACTTGTCTTTCTCCATTGCCTTCTGATGCGTTCGCAATCTTGATCTGTGCTCCTGACATTTGCCTAATTTCATTTATCTTACTGCCTTGTCTTCCAATAATGCAACCTATTAGCTGGATGGGAAGAAAATGATATCAGTATCGAAAACATTAAAAGTATATAATGCATTAAAAAACAAACAAAAAGAGTATAGCTGAGTGTGATATCTGACTTCCTATTACAGCTTGTTAAGTAAATATAAATAGACAGATCAATGCAACATGTGACTTATAATGCAAACCCATTAATTACATTACCTGTCTAAAATAATCCATTTATTAACCTTACATAATAACCTGGAGGAAGATTGAAGGGAAACACAATTATATCCTATCACTTATTGCAATACAACCTGAGATCTATTTATTTGCCACCCATTAAACTTGCACAATTTATATGTATAAAATATAGTAATAGTATTGTTAGAAAGATAGTATGGGTAAAATGAAAATGTAAAAATAAAATATATATTAATTGACCTCCACTGCTGCTTTAATCACTACAGTAGGGAAGAAGATATGCAAGAATCACATTTTTCCCTTTCCTTTTTTATAATTTCTTTGGTTGTGTGCAGCAATCTGATTATAGTAGGCATACGATATGCTAGATATTTGTTTTGCCAGGATTAATGGTTTCACTCAGGGCAGAAGTCAGAATCTAAATAGTTTAGCCATATTAAAGCCTTCAATAAAAAAAACCACTTTGTGAAAATACCAGTGAATATCTGGGTTTTATACTATATACTATACCCACTATTTCAGTGATAGAAATATTAAAATTTTCAAAATATGGTGAATACCAAACCATTCATAGGCTATTTGAACAAGAAACCTGAACTCCACTGGTTTCTTAAAGTACAACTGTACTGGAATGTATTATTGAGAGCTTCTCCAAATATTTTTTTTCCCTGCTGTTTTAAGACTTGTACCCTAAACAACCATTCCTCTCAACCACACTTTTTTTAAATTGCTACCTCTTTTAGCTATTGTCCTTAATATATTTTACCTTAACTCCACCTACTGTTTGCATCTAAGCATACAGCTGTATGATCAACCATTTTGGATTTTTTTTGAGGAGCACATATAACTTTTACAAGCTGTCCTGCAGTATGCTAACTAATATGTGTTAAATTAGTGAATTAAAGGATTGTATCAAACTTTGCTTATACTGTAGAGAATAAAAATCAGGAGAAAAATTTGTTTTAAATGTGTCCGTATTGTGCAATGTGGATGATGAGGCATGTGCTGGAGCATGTCCTGGGGATGTTGGCTGGAGTAAGTCCTGGTTGTGCAGTGTGGGTGCTATGGCAAGGAATGTGGGAGAAAGACCAAAAGGAGAAATGGAGTCGGGGAGGTGGAGGTCCAGAACAATTAGTCTGTAAGAGGCCCACAATTTCTGATGGGAGCCCTGGCTGGGAGATCTGCAGATTGGAAACGAAGATCCTGTTGTATATCTCACCCACAAAATCTCAGTTGATTAGACTTGGTTTTCAACATGTTAAAGCACAACTTTTGTTAGAATATCTGAAATAAGAAACTTGTGATTTTGTGCATGAGTACAACTGGTGATATTTAAAAGATGATTTATCATTAACATGACTTGGTTGTTTATTATTTTTCTTCAATATAAAGGGATGTTGTTTTAGTCAAAATGCATTAAAAGAGCAACTTTGTTTTCCTGGACTTGATCATAGAGTACTCAGGAGCCAGGGACACAGAGGCAGAGACAGGCTCTTTACGATGTCCCTTGTGACAAATCTCTAAGATAACTTGGATTGAGGCCACTCAAAGTGGGGATTCACTGCAATTCCCTAATTTGTAATTTAGGGTGGTATAGAACATCCTACGGTGAGAAGTGGTCAAAAGTATGTCATAAGCAAGATATGAAAAAATATATTAAGTCGATGTCGGCCAAACAAATGGGAACCTAAATAAAGAGGTAGTACCAGTATGGTATGATAGGGAGGAGCACAGGGGTCCGTCATTTTTTGGGGGTGGCACTTTGCAGTCCTCCGCAGTGAGCTGTGTTTTGGATCTATGCATAGTCTTTATCGAGAGGGGCGGCAAATTCACTGTGGTGCAGATATAATTCCCACATCAACAAGTCCTGTGGCTGTCTTCTTGGTTGCATAGGGTCTTATCAGAATAGAATGTTATTTTTTATGATAATATGTTGATGCTCTTTAAAACCTATAAAGATGTAACATCCTGTTCCACCATTACTTTAATACTCATCAGTCCCATCCCACTATTGCAAATACTTCAATAAAATTTCTACAGCAAATGTAGTGCAACACAGTATCCATTATAGTTTGATATTCCATACAAATAAATAAAAATGGCTAAAAATCCAGGTGATGTGAAAAAAATTGGAAATAAGTAACACAAGGGAAAAAAAACAATTTTGTTCTCAGAAATATGCTTTTATCAGATGGCTACAAAATAAGCAATAAAGCACTTGAACAACTCTATATGTACTGCTAATGCTACAAAATTTGATTAGTGAATCATGTCTGGAGTAAACATTATACAAGCATGCAACCCAAATGGATCTCTCTTTAAGAAGAACAGTTTTGACTTATGACCTCAATGTTAGGGACACTCCCCCTTCCAAGCAACGCCCCTGGTGTTCAGCAATGCCGGAAGAAGTATTTTTATCTACAACCAACTATTTTTTCATTCAAGAAACATTATCTAAATCCTGAAACATGTTCAATTTCCTTTAAGAAATGAAATAACGTTATTATTCTGCCCAGCCAAATAAATATGATTTTTATTACAAACAACACGCAAAGCTACACAAGGAGATTACAAACCCTAAATGTGGTATTTACAAAGCAATTCCTGATTAAATACAGAACTTAGGTGTCTATTTAAATAAAACTCAATTAAATACCTTGGCTCTATGTCAAGATCATAAACAGTCACTCATGCATCTCTAATGGTATTATAATGCAAATAGGACGCAATGTATATTTTACAAGAAATGAATCCACTTTCTCCAACAATGCTCGTTCACCAGGGCTGTGGATCTAATCTATCCCTTGAGGAGTTTGCCAACTATAATGAAGTCCTTGCACATAATGAAGACATTATTATTATCACTATTCACAGTTTAACAACGCTGCTTTAAAATGCAGGACTCCAGCTTGGTTGAATATGAAAGTGTAACATATATGGATAAAAGACTAGACATTTAAAGGTACATTGGATAATGTTTGTTCAGTAGCTGCTGTAAGACTTGGCAGAAATTGCTGAGCACTGTTGTTGGGCTCAGTAAAAGAGGCAATGGTAGCGGAAAACAGTTAATGAGGTGTAATAAACATCTAAATAAAAAAAAAAGATAAACATTTCTTGGATTTTATTTCCATAATGTTTCTAAATGTATTAATGTTTGGTTTCTCTTCCTATACTACGTGTAAATCAAGCAGGAAATTCAAGAGTAGTGGAGTGATTTCCAAATCTAGGCAAGTAGACAACATTTCTCTGAACCTGGTGACCTTCTAAGTAAATACTGATATACTTGGGATTTAAGGTACCTTAAATCCTGTGACCAGGATATCTTCTCATTTGAATTGAAATGTAACCTTTGATTTTACCCACAGAGGGAGCTTTTCACAGCTAAACTGGTATTTACAACCTGTGGGGTCTATATGTAGTTGGAAGAGCAGGTAGTCGAATGTTGATTAGCTTGAATTAACATATCCACATTTGTTAGGCCCTTTGCATCTCACAGAGAAAAAAACCCAAATAATCAGGGGCCGCTGGCATGCAGTAGATTACCTCCGCTCCTTCTTTCCTTCCTCTAGATGAAAAATTGTTCTTTTTGGATCTGTCTAAGTTAACAGTTCCCAGTTCCCAACTACAGTATAATCTAACAGGGTTGGCCTTAGGTGTTTAGACAACCTGTGCAGGCCAACTCTGTGGTGCTCTGCTCTCATCAATAACAGGTGGTGGTTAGGTATAGCTATCAGATGATAAAACTGTTTCTGAAAAATGGCATATCTTGTTTTTATTTCCTTCCTCACTCCATTTCTCCTGCCCTCCTTTCATTATTGCACTCACATCCCTTGCTATTGCACCCACTGCACCAGATTGCATATAACTTGTCACAGCACACCATTACAACCACAGGTCATACCAGAGCACCAATATTGCACACATAGGACTTGCCCCAACACCCATTCCATCCACATGACTTGCCCAGCACCAATTCCACTCACAGGACTTGCACATGCAACCAGATAAACTAACAGGATTTGCACAAGAACACATATTGCACTCACAGAACTTGCCCCAGCACTCACATTGCACTCTCAAGACGTGCCCCAGCACCCATTCCATTCATAGGACTTGCCATTCCACATACAGGATGTGCCCCAGCACTCATCACTCACAGGACTTTCCCCAGCACCCACATTACACTCACAGGACTTGGCCAAATTGCACTCAAGAGATTTCAATCAAGGTTTTACCATTGTGAAATCTGAGTGTCAGGAGAACACATGCGTGTTCTCCTGACCCCCCCCCCCCCCCCCCGATGCTCTGATGTGCAGGGAGTATGAGAGGCAGCCTCAGGGGATGTCAATGCTCCTGGGCAGTGCACAGACATTGGCTGCCTTTCTCATTTGCCCATGCACAAAGAGGGCTGGTGAAGGAAGATCTTTTGGTCTCCCCAGCCAGCACTTGTGGAGCCACAAGGGTGATGCATTGCACACAGAAATATCATTGGTAAAAGAAAAAAACAGAGACTTATTTCCCGAAATCATGTCTTGTGGACACTGTCTGTTGGCAATCATCCCCCCACCACCAGTCTGGCAGGGAGAGCACAGTGATTAGATTCCTCACAGACCATTGGCTCTCCACAGACCATCACCACAAACAGAGGCATAAGGAAACGTGTAAATCTACTGTGACCAGTGATACATATAAATGAAAAATAACACAAGAATAATATAAAAAGTAAATATGAGACAATTTATTGTTTAAAAATGTTGACATTACTGTAAATATATATTTAATTTTTGTTGTTGTTGTAATTTTTCACACTTTCATACAACTTGTGATTAGGGCTGCCACCCATCCAATGTTAAGTCTATAAAGACAATAGCACTGGTGGTATTATTTTAATGGAAAGATAGCAACCCTATTTGTAACGGGTCAAAAATGCTAATTTATGCAGGATGCCCGTAGCATTTTACTTACATCATTTGGAATAGTAAGTTCATGGGAACTGGTTGGTGTAGTGGCATCCAGTCCTACAAGCAGGAAACAAAGAGAAAAGGAACAAATTATGGGCAGAATGTTTAAAGGTAGAAATAAAAATATAAGTAAATATCTATTTGATCACAAATATAAAGAAAATAAATAAAAGGGCAGCAAAGAAAGGTACAGAACTTACAGCAACATGAAAGGGGGGTGTTAAATAGGGTACAGTCAAAAGGCTTGTCTAGTTTTTTTTTTTTATTCATTTTTGACATTAGTGCCCTTAAGCCTCAGTATTATGTTATATTGATGCTATTACAAGGCACAGTTAAAATCTAAACCATGACATCCCTGTCTATTTAAAAAAATGCTGGCGACATTAACTAAAAGTATATATAAGGAATATTTAGCATAGTAAAAAAAATTGTGACAGTACAAATATGAAGGGTTAAGGCAGGGTAAACAAGGAACACTAGTGACATTTAAAAAAAAAAAGGATTAGTGGTGTTTCAGAAATCTTAGGGAGGAGGACTTATTGGAAAAAAAATATAGAGAATACTGTAAGTTGCATACATTTGTTTATCTGGGAAAGGAAGGAAAGACAAAGGGTAAAAAGCAACCAGGGTTTGCTAAATTGAGAGAGAGGCATGTTACACATTGAAGGAAATGCAGAGCGACAGCTGTAATTTAAAGGTAAAGGGCAGGCAAACACAAAGCAAGAAAAGATTTATTGAATTTTTTTTATCACGTAGAATTCTATGCCTTTTTTATATCTTATCTTCTTTACAATCTTCTTTATGTGTTTTAATTGCTCATTCTAATTAAGTGTTTAATACTTGTAATTAAATTGCTTAGTGCTATTATTTCATGAGTCATTGTCCAAATTACCTTTGATGAAATGAATTTATCTAGCTCTGAACGTGATAAAAAAAAAAGATCTATTTCTCAGGCATGTACCTAATGTATAAATATCACCTTGACATAAAATAATCTTATTTTATTTATGTTCTCAAGATTCCTGTATTCAACAAATTCAACTCCCTTTCTAAGGAATGAAAAAAAATATTTGTACGTAAAGAGGAGTAATATAATTGTAGTAACTTGTTTTTTATGACAAATATTTATTTTCTATGGTCGTGAGATGTGCTTCTCAAGACAAAAAAAAAACATATAAAAAGAGAAAATACAGGTCTTTGAATGGTTTTACACTGGTACATGCCTTAGTTACATCAATTCTTCTAATAGACGGTGAAAATAAAAATATATGTATATGTTTATGTTAATGGTACTAAATGAAGCAAAGAGAGTTAGACAGAGAGCATACAAGGCACAGAAAACAGAAACAAGGTGCATTATGTAAAAAAACAAAAAGGAAACGGTCATTGACTGCATTTAGTAAAAGAAATGATGTAATGACCATGGGAAAACAAAGGTGTTAAGAAGAAGGGCATTCTCAGGGGGTCATGGGTACGTACCAGGGAAACCAGGGGTGGTCTGCCCAAGGGGAGTAAAAGGGGAATGCTGCATAGCCAACTGGTGAAGCTTGGTCAACTGCAGGGCAGGATGGGAAATTAGAACTAACCAATCAAATGTAATTATTTCACAGTACAGAAAACCATCTATCGTTCAAAAGCAAAACAACAAAAAAACTGGATTATTCAAATTAACAGAAAAAGAGGATCAATCATACTTCATAAAATATTGTACAGAGACTAAAACAATTAGAAAAATGGCATATATATTGTTATTTCATGTAATGGCTACTGTTAATGTTAACATACAAAAAATAGGCTACAAAGGAGAAACTTAAAATCCATGCAAAAACATATAATTAAATCAAGTAAATGACAGAGATATAGATGTATATTTGTATCTGGGCTACTGTACTTTCTAACTATGTAAGCAACATATTCAGGCTAATACTTTACTGTCTCAGCTAATGTCAGTATGGATCATTCAAAGGCATTTATTGTAGAAAGTAGACACTGCCCAGAACAAATAGATAGTGTAAATCAAGTATAATTGGCATGCGCTGGACTCACGTCTGGATGTGGAATAGCATACTGCCCTTGAATTGCAAATGCCTGGAAAACGACAAGTAAATAAAATAAAAGTTATAGTCGAGTCTCATTTTGTACTTTCATGATGGAGAATATAACTGGTACAGGAATGATTCTGAATAATGATATTGTTTACAAAATAATTGATAGAAAAGCAGTCTCAAACTGAGCCTAGTTATACAATGCTGTCAGCTATTTCTTTTGTGCGCTTGGCTTTGTGTGTGAGAGTTTGCAAACCAATGCGCACATTCTGAGTTGATTTAATTCAACTTTCAGGATTTAGAACAAGCATGACCTGAATATATAAAAAAAATGGAGCTGCAGTTGTATTCAGTGATTATGGAAGGGGTTGAAATACAAGTCATTGGAATCATCCCTTCATCCCAACTCTATATCCATATGATATCATATCATATGATACTTGTCCATAAACAGCATTACTAGTTTATAATGTTCTAGAGATTTTTACTGTACAATAATAATAATAATAATATACTTATGAATTCATTAACAGAGTCAAAAAGAGTCATAAACATTACTATATATGCTTTATGTCACTTAACGATTAGAACCTGTTCATTAATAGTTCTCTGGTGCATTGTGGGACTTTAGAATTAGTTCCACTTGTCACAGTTGTTGTACATATTAGTATTCTTTGCAATACAATTTCTACTGGATAATGGTAGCCAGGAGACACACACAACACTACTCAAACTTACAAAGTAATTAGCAATTTATATTATGATGGTGAGATGGCATGCACAAACACTACACATTTACAACAAATAGGGATGAAGTCTCTAAAACACCAGGTGTTATTGTGGGGATTTACTGGAAAATGTATATGGGGTGAACGATATATCTACAGTTGGGAAGCAATGTTTTCAAAACAACATATGCTCATATACTATACCAGGAAAATAGAAACTAACAGGTGCTGGTTGAGGTTGGGCCAGGACGGTGTGATTTCCAGCTGAGGCCAAAATGGTGTCCGCTCTTACCTGGCCTCCAGCAAATATAATAGGTCCAGAGGCAGGCTTTGGGCGGTATGGAATAGTTGCACCTTTCGGCGGTGACTACATGGATAGAAACAACACAACCATAAGTTTCTAATCATTAACATGCATTTTCATTCAATTTTATAAATGCTATTTTTTGTATAATAATTGTGTAAATAATATCAGTGGTTACTGTTTTTTTTATGGCTATGAGAACATTACAAATATATAAAATATACTTTATTATTATGAAAAATGCAGAAATTAAACATGTTTTGTAAATCACACTAAATAAATACAGATATGGAAATTTTGTGAACCATTGAGTGAGGAAAAACATGTTATTACGACTCATCTTTTCCAATTTTCTTTTCAAAGTAACCACTGAAACATGCTGTCTATGATGACACAAACAAAACTGTAATGTGCATCTTCCCATCCACATTGTATTTCTATCTTTAAAATGTTAGCCATCACAAAATAAAAATATTTCTGTCAATGATGTCCAGAAGAGGTTTTATGGTTTGTGACAGAAACAAAGGTTAGAACCAATCACCCTCTTTAGTCTTCCCACAGTCGAATTCAGGATAGCACTATGTACACTGAATTTCTTTACTGCTCCTACAAGAAAACTATTGTAGCTATCAGCTGCCCTTTGTGTGAGGTACTATAAACTGGCTAGGCTAGGCTAAATAAATTCAATCTTGAACGTATCCTACGTTTATCACACTATTTAGCACTACTTCTCTCAACCTAGTCACATATTGTTAAGGTTTAGAAGGGTTATGGGTAATAATAACAAGTAAGGTACACTGAAAAATCTCTGGTGTTCAAGTTCATCCAGGGGATGTAATTATTTCCCCAAACAAAGGAGATGGAACTATTATCCAATTAAATTGTACTCATTTTATCCACCTCAGAAGGTGAAAGGCTGAGACAACCCTGCTGGGAATCGAAATTGCAACTCTGAGGATTGAACAGTTTGTTCAACTGGAACAGGAGAGGTATCTCACTGGCAAAGGTGTCTTTCTCCCTATGAGGTTCTTCTAGAATCCTAGATGAGTTTGGAGATTTGTGATAGGCTGACAATTGCACCTGTTTTGGTAAAGCCTCACCTCTAGCATAACCACACAGATCTGTTTCACACACTGGATGATGGCATCAGGAGTTCCTGATATAGTTACGGCCCGTTCTGTGGAATTTGGCAGCATATCACCTGCTACTTGAACCTGGGCACCTGTTGACTTAAGAAAAAGACAGAAATTAATTTCAGAAGAATAAGCAAGGCATCTTGGTTATGTTCTAGTGAACAGGCTGGATGATGTTGTTCCTATACCTAAAAACTATGGGCTTTATTCAGCTGAATTGGAGAATCTTTCCAACCTGGCTACTTTGGTCTTAAGTTTGAACATCCCTTGTCAATTCCCTTTTCTTCATGAATACAACCCTAGAACTACTAGTACTAGAATTACTAGTTCAGTACTGTTAGTTTTCACTATAAGTGTCACCATAAGTTAGGTAATCACACACCATTCAAAAAAAATATATGGGTTTAAGTTTTGCACAGAAGCATCAGGGAAACCCTCAAAACGTAACTTCTTCAAGGTGCAAAAGTAATATAAAAAATAGACATACGAGAGTTTACTCTCTGTTGTGCATCATAGGTGAGACACAGCTAGTCTGGAGGCTGGCACTCTGACCGTGACAACATCCCATTCAGAGTGGGGGGCTCACACTGCTCGTCTGATCAGGGTTGGCACTGTGTGCAGGGGTGCACTAGCAGATAGAGGCCATTTTTTTGTATGGGATCAGCAGAAGGGACCTAGTTAAGTGCCCCTCTGCTGATCCCATGCAAAAACGAAGGTTTCTCTCTGCGCTAGCAGAGAGAGCCCATCGCCGACCAGACTGGGCTACCTGTTTCCTATGAAAAGCATGGAAGCTGCCTGTTAGAGAATAAAGACTCATGTACTTTCATAAGTACATCACAGTTTATCCTCAGAATAAGAAAGACTGCACACCGAAAATATAAAATATACCTTTTAATCAAAAAGAAATAATATACTGAAAAAGTAAAGAATAGTAATATATAATCAGTAAGGCATAATCCAAACCATCATAAATGAAAACATCAAAAGATATCTAATACAATGAATAGAAAACAAAAATAAACACAATATGCAAAAAAAATAACACAAAAATATGGCCAAGACCAGCAAGGTAAATACCCAAACAGCTAGCAACCCAACGTTTCGGCAAAAAAGCCTTCTTCTGGAGGCCAAGTATTAGGCAGTTTTGGGACTGCCTTTTGGCTTGCACCCATTTGCTGTGTTCTTTATTATTATCTTTTTTGTGCTTTATTATACAGTTGATCTTCCTTATTTTTAAATCGTTTGCAATTCCCTTGTCAGTTTACCACAGTTCACTGTTTATTGAATAGTCCTGACTCTTTTTCCCTAGGACTTGGCAAAGTTTGGGAGCTGTGGATAGAGACTACTATCAGAATACAAATGTGTTTTGTAGTTTTAGGATATATCGTTAAACTTATATGTGATGGTGTTCTCCTCTGTGCCTAATAGGTCTCCCATAGGTCAGAAGGTAAAAGAGAGCCTTCACACACTCTCATGCAGAAAGATCAAATCGTTAAAAAGGCCATATATTGGTAAAACACACTGTCTGAGGCAGTTTGGTGTACTGTGTATGTATTGAATCATCGTTCTGCCAGTATATCTGTGCATCTTCCATTTCCTTAAGTGACTGCTTCACTGAAATTGAGCTGCAGCATCTCTGGGCTGAGCAGTAGCAGGAACAGAGGTCACAGCTGATAAAAGAGCTAAGTATAAGGCATACTGAGCCACAGCACGTTTCAAAGTTTAAGGCACCTTTTTACATGTAAGAGAAGATATGATTTTATGATTTGTCTCATGGTGACAATATTGTCTGTGTTCTTTCTTATCTATCTTGTAACATATTGCTGTGTTTTATACACTGAACATATTTCTTTGTAACCTGTTTTGTTGCAGAGTTTATGGGAACTGTGTTTGTGCTATAGGACATGTACATAAAATAATGTTTATTGTTATATATCCCTTTAACATTCTACTACCCCGTTAAGGGTATAGTTGGTATTTAATATCTATGTAAATTATGAATAAAAAAAAATATTTATTTTCCTTTGGGTTGTGCCACTAAAAGCTTGCAGGCATTTTAACAACAATCCTACAAAAAAATAAAAAAAATAAAAAGATATATTTGCTTTGATGATGGCTGGTTTGATGAACCATTAAAATGCTAGGTTGTGTGGGCATAATTGTTTATACAGCGATACAAAACTTTGAAGGCATCGGGGAAAGCTGTGACCCAGACTACCTAATCATTTTTAGTATGTTTACTGAGCCAAAAAGTATAGTTTAATTAAAAGCCTATAATGAAGGGATAATACAATTCACTGAAATTGAGTCCAAATAAAGGTTGCTCACAGAGGAACCTGCCCCGCCCACAAAGTAAGTAAAATAACTAAAATTGTATCTAGTGGTTTTCCACAAAAGCTAAAGTGCCAGAGGTTAGCTATCGCTGCACTGTTATGTGCTAGAACACAGGAGAATAGGAAACAATGGCTTTCAGACACATTATTCTGTGATTACTCTGTGATTCTTACTTGTTTCATAATTTGGGTACTCTTAGTACATACCCTAACTATGCACCACATTGGCCCACACTTTCTTCCTGCTAGAAGAGCACAGTAATGGCTAGATAAATATTTACATTTGTTGTTCTTGCCAGAGGAACTCACCAGATTTGGTCCTTTATAATGTATAGTTAAGTCCACTAATAAA
Source organism: Pelodytes ibericus (assembly GCA_036172795.1). Taxonomy (NCBI): domain Eukaryota; kingdom Metazoa; phylum Chordata; class Amphibia; order Anura; family Pelodytidae; genus Pelodytes; species Pelodytes ibericus. The sequence goes on from CM069859.1 coordinate 123,358,369, forward strand.
ATGTCCATTTCAACTCATATACAAATCACCTTTTAGTGAACAGACCTCCCTATACATTTGTGTCTCCTGTCCCTCAGTGCATCTATAGTGAAAACCTGCTCAAGTATATGCATTGAGCTGTCTTTGTTCAATTAATTGAGTATGTACCACTGATTCAGTTTGTGCTGGCTATATAGTTGGAGCTAAATAAATAAATGATAAAGAGACACTAAACTTCCTTTGAAGAAACAAGGTTAAAAAAAGAGTGTCCCCTTTTCAGAGAAAACTCACGTGTGTTTGCTCTCAGCTCTGCCTCAGAGCTATGGTAGAGCCAATCGGAAGACTGCTGATACAGTCAGAGTAAGCACAGCCAATCAGAACTGAGAACTGAGGTTCGCGAAGCGCATTTGATCAAGGTCTGTCCAGTTTGGGTTGTATAGATAAAGTTCCATCTGCTGATCTCATATAACAATTTAAAAACAGTTTAGTGTCACTGTAATGTAATGTAACAAGAACAATAGGCACTGATGTAAGCTAGTTTGAACATCTTTATTGTCTTTCCTTTAATTCCCCCACCCACCTGTTCACACCTTTCAACTGTCGCGCTATATGTGGTACTGAAGTCCCACTGTCTTGTTTCTGTATCTCATGCATTTTGTTATTTATTTATATCTGCTAAATGGTTATGTGGAAATTCTAAATCCCTGTGTCTTGCAGCCATTTGTTACTAGTTACATTACATAACATATCCACAAACATAATAAATGTTTTCCAGAAAGCTTTGTGCCTTTTCCTTTTAGTATCTAAAAATAAGCTGAAGATATACAATGTCTTTTTTTTGTATCTCTAGATTTGAAGAAAACTGCTTAATTTCTGGTTGGAAAAAACATGTTGAATAATAGCAACACAGAAGCTTCCCTAAAGGCTAAACCAGTCTTAAAAGGCACTTTGCTACCCACAGGCTGAATGGCTCTTTTGAAAAGATTCTCTTTCTTCTGCTGCACACTACAAACGTGCAGTCAGGAGGTTTAATTCTTCTCGACTGCTTTCTTTTAAGGGTGGCAGAGGTTTTTGTTTTTTTTTGTTTATCCCACATTTGGTACCAAATAGCAAGTGACATTAGATCTGTGCAATTATTTTTTTTCTTAAACTCTTAAATATTCAAGCATGGCCTTTCTGGGAAGCCTTGAAGTTTAATAAAAATAATGCTGCAGTATGCTTGCACTCAATTCCTCTATCCTTCATATAAAGATCAGATGGTGGCTGTAGGGTTGCCACCTTTTCTTCAAAAAAATACCGGCCATGCTACTACCTCCATAGACTTAACATTGGGGTCAAGCCAAATTTTTACCTGCCTGTCGGTAAAATACAGGCCAGGTGGCAACCCTAGGTGGCTGACATAGTTCCTTGCCAACATTTTTAGTCACATGGTGTGTGGGGATTTGCTACACCATTTTGTGTTTTCTTAACTTTCTAGTAACATATTGCTGAAATAGGTATACAGTAAACAGGGCAGGTTAGGGAGAGTTCTCTTTAATCATTATACCATTACCATACCATTTTAGACCACAATGTGAGGGAACTTTCATTGTTTGTCCCCATTTGTTCCTGCACTTCCTTGAGAGTTGGGTTGCCATGGCATCATGGGCCATTCCCGGCCTCTAAAACTAAGTTACTGGCTATAATGCATTATGCAGGGCCAACTCTACAATTGTTTGCAAGTGGAGCATTGGTATATAATGATACAGGAAAGGAACTTGTTTAATATTGTACTCCTCTTTGAATTAACATATTACCATTCTGCAATGAATCCTATAATTGTATGCCATTCATTGTTAGGAATGTCTTACCTCTCTGATTTCTTTAATTTTAGATCCTCCTTTGCCTATGAGAGAACCGCACTGGCTTGCTGGGACAACTAGTCTCAGTGTCACTGGTGGTTTGCTTGTCACTGTGCTGTTTGTCATTGAAGCATTAATATCCTGCAATGACATTTGAAAAGAAGATTTACACAGCTTAGATACAATGCAGATGTGCACACAAAAGTAAACTGGATGTAAAGTAGATGGTTAATAGACATATACATACTATATAAACAGACCAAGAAGGTTATCAGTCCCCATTATTTGCCTTAATTACACAATACTCATAATGTCCCTTCACTTTAAATATCAGTTTCTAGTCTTTTTTGTCTATCTGGCTCAGTTTCTTTCCAACTAAACTAGAGCACTCCAATATATCCACGGGTCTATTGGGTACACAGTTAATTATAGTACAGATAAGCAGGGGTGGTGCAAAGATTTTTGCCACCCTAGACGAACCCTCATTTTGCTGCCCCTTGCCCTGCATACTTATAACCACCAGACAACATCACGTTAATCACAGAATCACGCAGCTGTGTGCATACAGTCATACACACAGAGAGAGACAGTAACAGACACACACAGAGACAGTCACACAGAGAGAGAGAATCTCACACATACACACAAAGACAGCAGTTTTTTTCTTGTTAAAGAAAAAGTAAATTTCTTAATGTGTCCCCTTGTTCCTCTCCTCTCCCTTCCCATGTCAGTCCCTCTTCTTCCCCTTCCCATGTCGTCCCTCATGTCTGTGGTCTGTTTCCCCCCCATCTGTGGTCTGTTTCCCCTCCCTCCCTCCCTCCCTCCCTCCCTCCCATGTCTGTGGTCAGTTACCCCTCCCTCTAATGTCTGTGATCTGTCACCCCCTCTCCCTTCCATGTCTGTGGTCTGTCCCCCCCATGTCCGTGGTCTTTTCCACCCCTCCCATGTCTGTGTTCCCCATTCCATGTCTGTGGTCTGTTCCCTCCCCTCCCATGTCTGTCGTCTGTTATCTAAACCCCCTTCCCTCCCATATGCCCTCCCTTCACCGGGGAGCCACGGGCAGCATAAGCTCTGCGTGTTAAACGCACACAGAGCTCAGACGCTCCTTGCGCACACTGATCATTCAGAGCATCCTATTTCTGATGCACTGACTCATCCCTCTGTGCAGGGAGCGTGAGCCGCACTGTCTGAGCTCTGTGTGCGTTTAACCACTCACCATTGACCGCTGGTCCCCAGTAAAAAAAACCGCACTGCTACAGAAGTAGGGTGTGGACCTTCACCTCGCACCCTGTGCCGTCCACCTCCCTCAAAAGATGGCACAAAGATAGGAGCATGCGGGCTCCCCTTGTAAAAATGCACCCTAGGCCAGAGCCTACTTTGCCTATAGGTGGTGCCGGCCCTGCAGACAAGTTTTCTTCAACTTGGCTATTTTTAATTTGGCTGATTTGACCTGAATGAGGCAAACTGTTTTTCGATACAAGTCAAGTACAATAAAAAGCATAATTTTATTTGGAATTATTAATAGAATAATTCATTAAAAGGGAACTGCAAGTAAAGATCAAGCATTAATAGCTGATTTAATTTGCACATATTTCCAGACAGACCCTGCACTCTTTTTCCGGGGGTTGTATGCTCCGGTACATACAGCACACAAATATATAAAATAAATAAAATAGAACCGAGAAGCCAAAGGCAGCAGTGAATTCGGCATCAGAGTCACTCACTCTGTTGCCAATTCGACCACCATGAAAAGTATACAAAGTTATTTACTTATACTTTTCATGCTGGTCGAATCGGCAACAGAGTGAGTGAGTCTGATGCAGAATTTGCTGCTGCCGTTGGCTTCTCGGCTCTATTTTATGCAATAACCAGCAGTAATCCTTACTGTTTGTTTTGCATTGACACAGAGCAGTTCCTGTGATACAAATAAACAGCAGAATACAATAGTGACGGTAGCCGGTGCAGTTTCTATTCCTTAAAAGGTATTTTGTTATATTGTGATAACAAACTGAATTAGCTGCCACCAGGGCCGATCCTGGGCGGGTGCACTGGGTGCACCGCGCCCAGGTGCACCGGGAGGAAAGGCGCTCCGATGAGCACCTTTCTCCCTCATTCTGGAGGTGGGCCGCAGGTGAGCGCCTGCGGTCACCGCACCTCCTAAACTCATTGAGTACAGCGCGACGGGTGCAAGCTCTGCCCCGTCGCGCTGTCTGATTGCCGGATGTCTGGTGACATCCGGCATAAGAACTGCATGACGGTGTTCTGCCTCTGGAGACACCGTCCGGAAACGTCCTCCTCCCTCCAGGGAGGGGGACCAATAGTAAGACGTGCTTTTTTTTTTTTTTTTAAAGAAAAGAAGTGTGTGTGTTTCAATGTGTATGTCAGGGTGTAAGTGTGTGTTTCAATTTGTGTGTGTGAATGTATGTGTGTGTGTTTCAGTGTGAATGTGTGTTTCACTGTGTGTGTGTCACTGTATGTAAGTGTGTGTGTTTCACTTTGTGTGTGAATGTATGTGTGTGTGTTTCAGTGTGAATGTGTGTTTCACTGTGTGTGTGTGTGTGAATGTATGTAAGTGTGTGTGTGTGTGTGTGTGTGTGTGAGAATGTGTGTTTCACTGTGTGTGAATGTATGTGTGTGTGTTTCAGTGTGTGTGTGTGAATGTGTGTTTCATTGTGTGTGTGTGTGTGAATGTATGTAAGTGTGTGTGTGTGTGAATGTGTGTTTCACTGTGTGTGTTTCAGTGTGTGTTTCACTGTGTGTGTGAATGTATGTAAGTGTGTGTGTGAATGTATGTAAGTGTGTGTGTGAATGTGTGTTTCACTGTGTGTGTGTGTGTGTGTGTGTGTGTGTGTGTGAATGTATGTAAGTGTGTGTGTGAATGTATGTAAGTGTGTGTGTGAATGTGTGTTTCACTGTGTGTGTGTGAATGTGTGTTTCACTGTGTGTGTGTGAATGTATGTAAGTGTGTGTGTGTGTGAATGTGTGTTTCACTGTGTGTGTGTGTGAATGTATGTAAGTGTGTGTGTGTGAATGTGTGTTTCACTGTGTGTGTGTGAATGTATGTAAGTGTGTGTGTGTGAATGTGTGTTTCACTGTGTGTGTGTGTGTGTGAATGTGTGTTTCACTGTGTGTGTGTGTGAATGTATGTGTGTGTGTTTCACTGTGTGTGTGTGTGTGAATGTATGTGTGTGTGTTTCACTGTGTTTCACTGTGTGTGTGTGTGTGTGAATGTATGTAAGTGTGTGTGTGTGTGAATGTGTGTTTCACTGTGTGTGTGAATGAATGTGTGTGTTTTTCACTGTGTGTGTGTGTGAATGTGTTTTTCCTGTGTGAGTCAATGTGTGTGTTACTGTCTGTGTAAGTGTGTGTACATAAGTGTGACTGTGTGTATTTCTCTGTGTGTGTGTATAAGGGTGTCTGTGTGCAATGGTGACTAAGTGCAAGCCCACCATCAGGGGTCCAGGTCACAACAGAAAAAAAAAAATCCCCTGTGTTTAGCAGGTCCGCGGCTGTGTGGGAAGCGTTAAGCGCTCCCCTCCAGCCGGGGACCTGCTAAACAGAGCAGAGCACCAGGAGACAGAGCAGCAAGGAGGTAAGTACTGGGGAAGGGTGCAAATAACAAGCATAACGCTGGCATTTTAAATGGCATATTGAAGGGCAAAATATTGGCATATTAAATTGCAAAATACTGGCCTATTGAGTGGCAAAAGAATGGCACATTAAATGGCAAAAGAATTGCATATTAAGGGGCAAAATATTGGCACAGTAAATTGTAAAATACTGGCATATTGAGGGGCAAAATATTACTGGCATATTGACCAACTGCTCCCAACCACCCTCCATATTACACTAGACTGGGATAACATGCTTGTTAGAGTAGGTGGGGCGAGTGGGAGACATTGTCGGCGGGGGGGGGGGGGGGGGGGGGAGAAAATGTGTTCAGTAAGGGGCCCTGAAATTCCTAGTGGCGGCCATGACTAAGTGTGTCTGTGTAAGTGTGACTGTGTGTATTTATGCATGACCCTGTGCGTAAGTGTGGGTGTGTATGTAGGCAGGGCAACTTTAACCGGTTAAAGGGGCCACCGCTGCCCACTTGACAGTCCCCATCCAGTCGGCAGCTATTTCCCGCCTCCTGCACTGAGTGTGCATAGACGGAAGACTGTGCGGAGGAGACACGAAACAGCAGCAGCAAGGTGAGTACTGGGGAATGGGGGGAGGGGGTAATGCTTTTCTTGGAAAAACTGGTGGTGGCATATTAATGGACAAAATTACACTGGCATATTAGTGGCCAAACTGACACTGGCATATTAATGGTCAAACTAACTGTGCTATATTATTGGATAAACTAACTGTGGTATGTTAATGGGCAAGCTATCTGTGGCATATTAATGGGAAAACTATCTGTGGCATATTAATGGGAAAACTGGCAGTGGCATATAAATGGGCAAACTGGCTGTGGCATATTAATTGGCAAATACACAGGATTATGAGGAGGGAGAGACATACATGTGAGTTATGAAGAGAAAGAGACAGCAGACATGGGTGTATAGAAGGAGAGACAGACATGCAGAAAAAAAGACCACCATGGGGAGCATGAGGAACAGAAAGATAGACATGGAAAAATATATGGGGTATGAAGGGAGAGATATACATGAGGGTATGAGTTGAGAGAGAGTTATACATGAGGGTATGAGTTGAGAGAGAGTTATATATGAGGGTATGAGTGGAGAGAGAGAGATACATGAGGGTATGAGTGGAGAGAGAGAGATACATGAGGGTATGAGTGGAGAGAGAGAGATACATGAGGGTATGAGTGGAGAGAGAGAGAGAGATACATGAGGGTATGAGTGGAGAGAGAGAGAGATACATGAGGGTATGAGTGGAGAGAGAGAGATACATGAGGGTATGAGTGGAGAGAGAGAGATACATGAGGGTATGAGTGGAGAGGGAGAAAGACATGGCGGTATGGGAAGAGAGACAAGTGAGAGACTGACTTGGTGGAATATTATTTATTGCTCCTTGTGTACTTCTTTTCCAATGATGCTCAGCCAGACTAATGGGAGACTTTGGCTGGTTGGACATCATGGGAACTGTAGTTAAAACTGCTAGCCAGAAAAAAGTCTTCCATGTTGCTGGCTGAGCATCATAGACATAAATAAAACCACTACACTGTTTTACGGCCAAATAAATATCTTTATTTAAAATAAAAGCTTGTGTTGGTCCTTTATCTAAAAATAAAGTTTGTGCTCTCCACAAGAATCCCCCCACCCCAATAATGAAAAATTGGTATGCCTGGAACATACATGTGTAAAAGGGAGGGGTTTATCATATAGCCACGCCCACCTGGGGGCGCCAAAAAAATCCTGCACCCAGGCGCCCGTGACCCTAGGATCGGCCCTGGCTGCCACATAATTAATTGCTAAGATTTTTTTATTTATTTAATATTATTTAATATGTAACTGTCTTTATGATGGCTACCTCCACAATACAAAACAGTCATTTTCTATTGCTTGATTTAATGAAAGTAACTTTCATCTGTTGGGAATATTGTTTTAATTTGATTTTTGACAAAATGTATCCAGGTGACAGAACTGCTTTAAACTAGGCTGGCATTCACAAATAAACCAGACTGCTGATATATGGTATTCAAACCAAGTGGCAACGGGTCATAGCAACCTAACACAGGCATTGTACTTGGCAGTACAGGGAGTATGCTACTAATCCGCTGATTCTAATTATAGTAAGGAGATAATGGCAATTTAGAAGTGTGACAGGAATGGATGAGGCAGGCGCTCAAAGGTTTGCACTTGAAACTGTGACATGCAGCTGTAAAAACATTTCCTATAAATTAGTCACAGTGATATGGGGACAGTGTAATATTACAACAGTGGTCAATAAGCAGCTTGGATACACATACCTGACACAAAGGCCTTCCTAACAGATTTCCCACATAAGATTTACCGGACGCCCAATCTAAGCTTGAAATCACAACAAGAATATTGATTTTTAATTCCACAGGATTATGACCCTCTATAAACTGTGCTGAAAGGTTCTAGCGTTAGACAAATTATCTGTGAGCCTTTAGTCTGTCACAGAGAAGGTCTAATTCTATACTATTTTTTTATAGTAGTTTTTAATCAGGTTTATCCACATGGGGCACACTGTTTCAGCATAAAGATAACATTACATGGATTACATTTGTAAATCATGTTTTAGTCAGAGGAGAAGTCAGTGGTGAAATTGTAGCGTGAGGAAACCTGCGCAGCAACCTTTATAGTCCCACTTCACCATCACTTTGTCAGTTGCATTTACTTTTAGTGAATAGTTATGATTTTTTTCTCTGGACGAATGTTACCAGTGCTAAATAGGATGATTAAAATGAGGGACATCTTAACTCTTCTTACTGTAAACATGAACTCTCCTTTCTCTTATTAATGGATATATCTGCTTCAAATTGTTATATGCTTCAAACAGAATTTGACATGTTCCCATGTTAATAGATTTGATCTCCCCCCCTTAAAGAATTTTAGGAGTTATAGGAAGCTATAGTTGAAAAAAATGATACTGCTGGTGGTAAATGTTTTGGAGAATGTATATAGGACTCTGTGGATATATTTATTTATTGGCACTTAAAGATCAAGCACCCCCTACCCTGCTATTGTGGCAGGCAATGATTAATTTTTCATTTCTAAATGTATCTTGGCCGCCAAACAGCTGTATGTTCTATCCCAGCCCTCAAACAGATTCTCTGTGCCATCTTTGCCCCCACACAGCTTGTGTGTGCGCTCTTAACCCTCAAACAGCTTCTCTGTGACCTCTTATTGCCCCCCCCACAGCTTATTTGTGTTTTTTCCCCAAATAGCTTCTCTATGCCATATTGTCCCCAAATAGCTTCTCTGTGCCATTTTAACCATTTACCTGTACTATCTTGGCTCCAAAACAGCATGTCTGTGCCATCTTAGCCCCAAACAGCTTACACGAGCCATGACAGCCCACAAACAGCTATCTGCTTTTAAAGGGGTGGTTGTTAAATCTATGGAGATAATAGCATGGCTGATATTTTTTGAATAAAAGGAAACTATTTTTCCTTGCCCAACAAACACTATACAAACTTATACAAATATGGCCCACTGGCAATGTGGAACTGGGACGCCAGGAGTTGTGGTCTGAGAGGGGGAGTGTCAGCGCTACTGCATATGCAGCACTGAACTGATGAGGTATGTTATGGAGGGGCTCGTTGGCAGTTGCCTCCCTATCCCACTAATCAGTCCTCTTCATTAGAATGCTAAGGAATGTCAGAAGCCTGTTACCAAGCAATAATGAAAGTTTACTAAAGACGTTTATAGAAATTGCATTGGATTACACTGTAGGGCTACAAAGTATATTTATAAGATATCCTGCAATTGTCATGGTAGTGCCAGGGCTATCCTGTTGTCTTTTTATGGATCTGAGACAGATTACAACAATGTCTGACATTCCTCTCTGCAAAGTCTATGTAATCTGACCTTCACAGGTTCAAATTCTAGCAATGAATAATTTTACATAGCTCAAATTGTGGGCCAACTGCAAACCATAGCTCACTAGTGTAATTCTTTGAAGAACTGAAGTGCAGAGCGATCATTAATTTTTTTTTTTCTAGAAGTAAATCTTCAATTACTTTTATCTGAGGAGCCTTGGTAGTGTTAAATTGAGACCAAACATAAAAGAAAGAGATTGTCTAAAGTTATTTGACTGGGTACTGTGAATCTGTCTCAGTTATTTTGCTTTGTAATGTGAGATAAAGTAGAACAACATGCATAAAATATAAAATGTAAGTAAATGATGTGCTATTTATCAGCTTTATGTATGTAATACACATATTTGAAATATTAATAACAAATAAAACCATACTGAGATATTTCACACACTAAATTAAATCTACATTTTTAGAAAATGATTTAATTCCCTGGTTCTACATAAAATATATCCTTGTAATTGTTTTAAATGTATTAGGCATTTGAATCCACTATTTAACCTGAAACATACTTAACTGATATAAGACAGTTTTCAAATCAACAGTGATGTCAATTTACCAAAAATATAAAAGTTTTAGTGTATTTTAATTGTGTGTTTTACAACATACAGATGCATTGAATTGTGTATAGAGATAACCTGACTCCCACCAGACTCATCCCTGCCAGCAGTTCTGGATTTGCCAGAACAGTCCTGTGTTTTGGGATCCTATTAAATCTGGTTGTATCCCAGAATGACTGCTGTTTCTGCCAATGTAATAAATATATTGTTAGGCCAATTATGCCCATATTATTCACAGCTTAAAACTCCTTACCCTACAGTCTCAATGAGCCAATTCAGGCTTCTGCCTGACCCAGGAAGGCAGAATCACACAAAATGGGGGTCACATGCCCTGCCATCACATTGCCAGGCCTCCACTACATTCATAATGTTAAAGTAATAGAGAAGAAGCTCTGCCATAATATAAAAGTGTAATATACAACAAATAAAATAATCTAAAAATTTAACAAACTACACATATTTTATTCCAGTGATTTCCAGGTGATTGCATCTATGAGTCTAGTCTCAGGCATCACTAAAACATCCATTTTTCTATAGCTACCAGAACTTGTCAGTGGCCTGGTTAATGACTACAAGAAAAAAAGAAATCATCTGACAACCTCCACTATGCTTAAAACATTTTTACCATTGATACAGCTGCTTTAATGAAACTGTATAACTTAGTTTGCTACTATGTAAAATAAGTTTCCAATAAAACATGTACATAGTACAAACTAAAGCGGTACATCATCTACCATACTAAACATGTGCAGAAAACTACCAACCGATCAGATGGTCAAAAATTCTGCCTCCTAGAAGCTAATCTCAATGAAATCTATCCGTTTCTTACCTCCATCTTATCTCCATCTGTGCATCATGACCTAAGATGGCCACACACAGCACCGCATTCAGATTAATGCCATAAACAGATGGTCAGTGCCATTGTAAATAATTGACAACGTACTCAATGCATGGAATGAGCCTTTTAAGCTAGAAAATATTTATTGCCATGTAATGTATGTAGTACATAATATATAATCACTTAAATAAAGCTGGGAAGGAGAGTGGACCTATGGTGAATGAAATGTATACTTTGTGAAATGTAAAACATTGACATCAATGCATAATTGAATCATACTGTTACGAGTTGAAAGTGAGCAATTATTCTTTCAATTTCAATCCGCTTTGGGACCAGACTCTAAGGTTTTTTTTTTCTTTTTTTCTTTGCCATTAATGTGCATTACTGGAAGCAATTGCTTCTCCCTAAAGTCTATGGAAGGCAAAAGAAAGGATCAAACAGCTTGCAAATTGACCCATTATTCCTTTTCTAGCACTGTTACAGATAAAAGCGTTTTAAGTTAATGAAGACGCCTTTTGCCATTAAACAGTGAATTAGGTAATGTGTAGAGAGGTTTAAAACAAACATGAGACAGCTTATCAAAAATAATGCATGCCTCTCCTGATATACAGTGCAAAAGTCAAGTTCAGGATCTACAACTGAAAATGAAAATGTCTAATTTCAGCCAAATTTCAGTAGCACTGTCCCAGAATGCAATGCATCTTATGAAAGAGTATATTGTTCGGCAGGGAAAGTGTTTGAGAATTTCACTTCTTTCATTTACACACATAAAGGGGGTAAAATAAGTATATAAATGGAATTTCCACCAGGAATTTCAATTATATTTTGGACCTGGATCTCTTGAATTCAGCACCTAAAACTTTGGAAGCTATACACTAAAAGTAAGATGGGTTGAGGTGAGGACATTGCATCTCACTGACTTAACCATCCATTGTGCAGGGGAAAACCTAGTGAGTCCCTCCTGCTAGAAGAGTTCAACTGATTCAGCACAATGTATAGTTACATCTTTAAATAGTTTTTAGAGTACTGAACTCTATCTTTAGCTGGTTCATTTTCTTTTATAACTCCATACTATGAACTCCATGGTCAATAAGTAGTTGTTAGTCATTGTTACACTGATACCATGTGCACTGGGTTTGGATTATTGTTTTCTATGTCTGTTTTTTGTTACCTCTTCAAATTTTAGTGCAATCATGGAAAATGCCTTAAAAATGGCATCTGTTGGTCCTGTTATTGTAACAATCCGTTCCGGGCAGGAGCCTTCTGATATGTTGATTCGAGCACCACTCTGTCAAATGTAACAAAACATGTTATAAGATTCATGAGGTTGTAAAAGAATATGCTGAACAAAATTATAATATGTTGTATTTAATTTAAGAATGGAGGCTATTTTACAAAAACAACATAAAATACTCACTACATCCAGCATTTAAACAATGTAATATAAGATAAATATATCATATATTTAACATTTGGTTATATATGTACTATCATGGTAACTGTTATTAGATAAGTTAGCTATCTACAGAAATATAAATATTGCATTAAGTTAGTCTGGTGCCTTTTAGTTCCAGGGATAAACTCCTGAATCATGGAAACTATAAATTCAAGAATTGTATAAATATAAAGCCAAACTTTTTATTATGAGATAAAGATTAATATTTATTTCATCCTACTTGTTTCCTCCCTCTAATCCAGTACACAGAGAGCCTTAGAGCTTACAATTCTATTTTTTTTTTGCGTATTGAATATTGTGTATATGTGTCCACCATTTTTTTTTTCTATTCAATACTAAGTGGCCTAAAGTATTATACATTCTTTGGTTAAAGACTAATAGCGAACCATGACTTCTCAAAGGTGTGATAAAGACCCACTGGGCTTCCTTACCCGAGTGTTAGTGTCAACTGAATGGGAGAATGTTTCCAATTTGGCCTTAAATTCTAAATTCGGTTCTGAATTCCTTGTAATTCTCTCTTCCATGAATAAAACCCAGTGTTTTCCCTCCATTTATTGGCATGATTTCCCAGCAACTTGCTATGCATTGGATTCATTAGTGCCTAACACACTGCATGGAAAAAAAGCCTAACATGGGAGAATTTTTCCAACTCAGCTACTGGCCTTTCATTTGATATTCCCTTCTCAGTTCACTGAAATTCTACCTTTCACAAATAAAGTCCACTGTGGGGCAACAATTTAAAAGTAATATCAGGAAGTATTACTTTACTGAGAGGGTAGTGGATGTATGGAATAGCCTGCCAGCAGAAGTGGTAGAGGTAAACACAGTCAAGGATTTTAAGCATGCGTGGGATAGACACAAGGCTATCCTAGCTATAAGACCAGGAACGGGGGACTAATAAAAGTACTCAAAAAAAATTGGGCAGACTAGATGGACCGAATGGTTCTTATCTGCCGACACATTCTATGTTTCTATGTTTCTATTGTCTTAGAATTTTGTAGATATAGGTATTATATCTATAATTCCTGTTATATGGACGCATTTTCTGAGTACTTTTTTGCAACACTCATGTAAGGAACCATTTTAAAGTTTCCATGCACATGAAAATGTCACCTGAATCACTGCTGATCCTAGTTCTGATTATTTCTCATTACTATTCCACATCTACCAATGGTTTCATTGCCCTCATGTTGCTTTCCAAGCCATTACACTTGATGCACTTATTCAGGTTTTTATAATTGAAACCAGGAGAATTTTCTTTATGGCCACAATAATGTTTTATTTAGATGGTTAAGTATTTGATTAAATATAAAGCAACCTGTGCACAATGCAGATTGCAATTTCAAGAGACATTCGATTATTCTATTGTTAAAACCAAACCATTGTCAGCTCCATGGGAAATCCACTTTATGACAGGGCAATGTAATCTTTTTTATTCTCTGTTTAATAGGGTTGATTTACCAAAATTTAACAAACAACGTGCAGTTTACTGCATTACAAACATGAAATGTATTATAATTTTTTTACTGTATCCATTATTATCGTTACCCATTCCTGGATAAAAAAAAATTCCTAATATTTTTATGAAAGGAATATTTTGGAATGAATTTTGTTAATGCCTAACTAGGGCTGCAAAAATATAACACTAAATTCAAACGTAACTTTTATTAAAGTCAATGAATGATGGACTGTAATAATAACAATGGCCACTAAGTGGTACTGTTGCTTCCTTTATCGAAACATTGGCTGCACAAAGTGAGTAGAAACATTTAGAGCTGAAGAGAAAAAATACTGATATCCATATTACCTCCTCTCTCATCTTCTTAACCGTTTCACCTTTCTATTGTGGAAACAAAATCACAAAAAGAGAAATTTACAGATGGCAAGGCTATGAATTGTTCAAAGAAGTAACAGAATAAAATGATGATTTACTAACCTTTCCAATGATGCTTCCCACCTCCTGTAACAGAACAAAGATATATTCATGAGGGATGCAAACAAAATAAATAGACTTTTTTCCATTTTGTTTTCTGTTGTCAGCTACTCTATTAACTCAAGGAACGCCAAGCCATTTAATGTCATGTGTGGCATATGTAATGGAATCACTATGGCACCAATAGGGTTAAATATATAATGCTTCTCATCTTTAGGATATTTTCTGTCATTTTTCCACAAAATCCCCTTCCCCAATAAATGTGTTAGTCTCACCCTGAGAGTTGTGAAGATTTGGTCTCAATGTATTATTAACATTCTAGCCATAATCATCCATGAGCTTCCATTGACCCTATCTGTGAAACACTTGTTTAAATTGCTTATTAATGAAGATTAGAAAATTAACACATCCTATTTTAATATGCCACTGTGATTCCAATTCTACTTGTCTGTACATGCGCATATTACAGCTCAATACCAATAACATTAGACAGTTGTAGAACAAATGGCAAGGAAATATTTAGCAATATTTAATATGATATAATGATAACTTTACTTATTTGTATTAAATAATTAATTATTCATGTGTTTGTTTTGTCTTCATGGCACATACATATGAACAAAATAACCAGCTGGCATTGTGGCTTCTTACTAGAGGTAGTATTTCTTATGACACTGATTAGAAAATGCTGTACACTACTAGTGAATGTTTGAGTATATTTGCAGAAACCTCTGTTTTTTTCACATTGTTTTAAGTTGTATTACTCTTTTTGAAAACACATGTTGCAGAGTACAAAACATAAGTGATAGCCTCTTGGATTCATCAAAATAGTCAGTCCCCTTTGCCTTGCAAAGACCATAAATAATGGTTATATGTTTTTATAACTACACACATTACATAATTATATATTAATTAAATTGGCATAGTTTGTATATAAAATGTTGTATAGATTGACTTCCATTATTATTGTTAACTTACTTACCAAAATAATATTTTCACAGTACTTTCCACAGTACTTTATCATTGTCAATATTTCCAGTTTGGTTGATTATATTCATACAAATGAGACATACCTACCTTAGTAACTACAAATATTAGTTAGTACATGTTTTATGTAATTAAATCTACTTTCTAGTTAGTGTATAATGATTTCCTTGTGGTTGCTGTATTTATTTATATTTATTTTATAATAAAAGTTTAAGTTTACTTCATAAATATTATTCTAAAATCCAATAGGTTTCATAGTCAGTTACACCCATGCATATAATTACAATCTGCTCTATATTACTTCATTTAAACAGCCAGAAAGATTGAAACAAATAGCAATTTGGTTAGCCCTCCCTAGAAATCAATTTAACATGAACTTGGTACACCTTATTATTAGGCCTGGTTTGTTGAGGCCATAACTAGCTTATTTTGTAATAAAAATGTGACTTTTTAGAATCCGGATCAGTCTAAAGTTTAACTTTTATTTAATGTTATTACAATCTATCACGTTCTTATTTTAAAAAAATGATTAAAACCAGAAAGTAGATTGCCAGTAGGTTCCAAAATGTAATACTGCCAAGTATTACAAAATTCTTAAAGCTTTATACTTCTTGTTTTTCTTGTTTTTCTGGTTTAGTTCCACCTGTATGGTTTATTCTGAGATACCCATGACAAATGCAGATTATGCCACTGATATCTAGGTTTTTGTTTTTCTGGTTTACAGCCATCATCGCAGAATAGTGAGGTTTGGACTCTTTTATAGCTCGATTAGTTGAATGCTTCAGTTCCCTAAATAAAGCCTGGTACTACTTCTCATTTTATTTTATTGGCTGAAAAAATAGGGGGAATTAGGCATATGTGTTCGAGATGACATGGATACTCCCAATGCTCATGAATATGTCTTTGAAGTTACAGATGTGTATTTCTTATCCCTATTCATCTATATGGGAAAAATGATTTAAGAAACCTTTTTAAGGGTAAGTATTACAGTGATACATATAAAAATAAAAATAGGGGGGAGCAATTTATCAGTGTCATATTAATGAGCAAATTATCAGTGGCTATTAATGAGCAAATTATCAGTGGCAATTTAAGGAGCAAATTATCAATGACAATTTAATGAGCAAATTATCAGTGGCTATTAATGAGCAAATTATCAGTGGCATATTAATGGATAAACTATCTGGGGGAGGGGAGGAGATTTCTTTTCAGTAAGGGGCCCTGACATTTCTGACCATAGGCACCATTTTTAGTACAGTGCAATTTTTATTAAGACTATAATACTATTCCTCCCCACCTTTAATTCTAACCGGTGTAATTTGTAAAATTCCCTATATTTTGTATACCACATTGTACAAAGGTGTGAGCTATGGTAGTGGGTTATACACAATTAAACTAATTATAAATCTTGGGCAAACTACTACATTTATAACAATCAACATGGAAACCAATGTCATTTTTCTGGTTCTTGTGCCACATTTAGCTCTTGGTCCGAGAACGTATCCATTTTATCTTGGCATATGTATGCATTGGTCAATCTATTCATCTTACAAGAAACTAACATAAAGCAAAATGATATATTCAGTCAACTGCACACTGTCCTGGCAGAAACCCACCTCACTACATAGTTGGGCCTTTTCACTATACATGGCTGTGGTGAGTTAATGAGGGGGAAAATCAGGCCAACATAGTTGCAGAGACAAATCTATTTGGGTGGAAGGAGTGCAGTTCACCCAGCTCTGAATTGTATTTGTGGTGGTGTAATACAGTAGAAGCTGCTTACAGGATCATTATCCCCTAATGAGCTGTCCACTATAGCCAGTCATGGCATGAGGTTACGGGGGAGGGGCACAGGAGGTCTGTATGAGTCACACTGGGCACAGCATCTTCCTGCTTCTACTACATTCTGTATGTGCCTCTTGCAGTCAGAGTTCCTATCAAGTGACATTGAGAAACACTGACTAACAGAGGTACATAGAACAGAAAAAGAAGGGCTGTGTTGTCTCTTGTTACAGAACAGACCCTTTCTACTGTTCAGACCACAAAGGATTATGTTAACTGCATCTATTCTGACTGTATTTTAAGTTTTATAGGTCAAAACAAATATCATCTAAGAAGATCTTGATAAAATATAGACCTTGTACATTGATCTGTCTTGGTCTAGTAATGTTTTTATCTGATGTATGAACCCCAAGGAACATGGTGTAAAATGCTTGTAATGGGTAATGGACATAAAATCAGGAATCAGCACTTTATGCCATCAGTGCATGCTTATTCTAATATAAATGTGAGTGTATAAGAGGGAGCTCCATAGCAATAAAACTCATGGAGGTTTAGTCATACAATACGTCATACAATAGGGAACTGCTGGAAATGAAGAAAGGAAAATCAAACTTAAGGCCAAAGTACTTGAGTTCGAAAAATTTCCCTAATTCAGTTAAATTATTCCAACATTATTGCACTCCTAACCCTGCAAAATCATGGTACTGGCTCTGTATAGCCAAGCTAAAAAAAAATCTCAAATTTGCCTATTATTCCAACTTTTCTGTATTTGCCTGATGATTTGCAATTCCCTTGTGAGTAAGTGAACAGGCCCCATTATTCTTCTTCTGCAACATACCTGCACCGGCCTTTTCATTTTTTAAGAATAGAAATGTTATGCTGCATTAGCTTGTTTGATACAATCCAGTAGGTAGTGATATTGGATAAAAAAAAAATAAAAGTCCCACTACCTTCTCTACCCTTTACAAAATAGTGTCCATAATTTATTCTTACTTAAATTCAAGAAGAGATGTGTGAATATATTGTATTCCATGTAGCTTTTTTTTTATATTCTCATAACAACATACACAAATTATACTTGTTCCATTTCATGAAATGCTTTCTCTCTCTACAGAGATTAACATAAAATTGGCTCAGGAATGTGATGCACCCCAGAAAAATGAATTTGAATAAACTATGAATAATGAGAAGGAGTAAGAAATTCTCAGTAGACTCAAGACAGGCAGTTCAATCAATGGACTATATGCAAAGTGAAAACACATTTGGAGCCATGTATCAGGTAAGATTTCCCTCTGAAATTGACACAGAGGAAGGATCTGAAATGCTGTTTCCTGATGTAAAAGTTTAACCTTTTTCTCACAAGAGGGCTGAGGGGCATTTTGCCTCACGTGTTCCTTTCCTTTGTGGTGCGCAAGCGGTTAACACCACATTCCCTGTGAATATAGGCACTGCTTTTATAGACAGGGAGATGTTATAACTAGGACAGTTTTTGTTTTGTAGCCTGCAGATGACAGTACTGAAATATATTGATATTTTATTATCTCCCTATAGCCTGTGGGCACTGTAAGGTCACTGGGCACCAGCGTTCTGTTTTTCTATCACAGTCTTTCTACAAAATTTTAAAGCCTATAGCTGTGTAGGCTCTCTGCAGTTGTAAAACTAGGAGCAGATCAACTCTACTTTTTATTATTCTTATGATTGGGGCCATGTTTAAATCCCAGACACCCCTAAGTGACTGTATATGTGAAAACAAAATTACATTTAAAAGTCTGGTTAGAGTTATCTTTAGGCTATATGCCATTCCTTAATGGAAACCCTGTCTGTTCAATTATTTCCTTATCTTACATTGTTCAATATTAATAATTCCCTCACCTCACACTTGGGTGATGGTATGGGTGAGTTCAGGGCCGGCACTACCGTAAGGCAGCACAGGCGGCTGCCTTAGGGCGCACCAAGGGGGGGGGGGGTTTGTGAAAATCGCCTGCTCCCCCAGGCCCGTTTACTTATCTTCTTCATGCTCTGTCTCCCGGTGCAGGTCCGTGGCTGTGAGGGAAGCGTTGTGCGCTCCCCTCCAGCCGCGGTGATCAATAAAGTTTGTTTAAACTTTTTTTAAAAACAAACTTTATTAATCCACGTGGCTGGAGGAGAGCGCACAATGCTTCCCTCACAGCCACGGACCTGCACCGGGAGACAGAGCAGGAAAAAGGTAAGTACTGGGGTCTGTGGAAGGGGGGAGGAGGGGGAATTGGAAGGGCAAAATCTGGGCATATTGAAGGGGCACAATCCGGGCATATTGGAGGGGTAAAATCCGGGCATATTGAGGGGCACAATCCTGACATATTGGAGGGGTAAAATCTGGGCATATTGGGTGGCACAATCCGGGCATACTGAGTGGCACAATCCTGACTTATTGGAGGGGTAAAATCCTGGCATATTGAGTGGCACAATCCGGGCATATTGGAGGGGTAAAATCTTGGCATATTGGAGGGGCAAAATCCTGGCATATTAAATGGCATATTGGAGGGGCAAAATCCTGGCATATTAAATGGCATATTGAGGGGCAACATCCTGGCATATTGAGTGGCAAAATCCTGTCATATTAAATGGCATATTGGAGGGGCAAAATCATGGCATATTAAATGGCATATTGGAGGGGCAAGATCCTGGGATATTAAATAACATATTGAGGGGTAAAATGCTGGCATATTAAATGGCATATTGGAGGGGCACAATCCTGGCATGTTAAATGGCATATTGGAGGGGCAAAAGTCTGGCATATTGAGGGGCAAAATTCTGGCATATTAAATGGCATATTGAGGTGCAAAATATTGGCATATTAAATGACAAAAGAATGGCATATTTTGGGGAAATACTGGCATATTAAATGGCATATTGAGGAGAAAAAACTGGCATTTTAAATGGCATATTGAGGGGCAAAATACTGGCATATTAAATGGCATATTGAGGGGCAAAATACTGGCATATTGAGGGGCTAAATACTGGCATATTGAGTGGCAAAATAGTGTGTCTCAGGTATGTGTGTATTGGTGTCACTGTGTGTGTGTAAATGGTAAGGGTGTGTGTAAGTGTGTCACTTTCTGTGTAAGGGTGTGTGTAAGTGTGTCACTTTCTGTGTGTGTCACTGTGTCTGTGTAAGGGTGTGTGTAATTGTGTCACTGTGTCTGTGTAAGGGTGTGTGTGTAAGTGGTGTGTCTCTGTGTGTGACTACAAGGGTGTCTTTGTGTTTAAGGGTTTCAGTGTGTGACACATTTAGAGCATGTGAGTTGAATATTTAGATGTATTTATTTTTTACATTATACTTTTATATATATGGAGGGTTAATGGTGTGGGAGGCGTGGCGGGTCAGAGGAGGGGGGCACCAAAATGCACCTTTGCATGTGTAGACGAAAATCCTTGCACCGGCCCTGGGTGAGTTAAATGATTGGGACTAGATAGATTTTCTATAACCCTAATACTGCACATAGAAAGCATCTTTGAAAAAATGCTAACATTCAGTATGTATTTAAAATGAATGTCCTTTAAGCCAATGTGAATTTTTATGAATATTCCTGGAAGGATAATTGAAATGTCAGTGGTGACCCTGAAATATGTGATTTAAAATTCTTAAATTATGATCATTGTAGTTCAGGAATTAATATCCATACTGCTTTTAAAGTAGGCCTGTCATCAGAATATTTATTTGCATGATCACACTGTATATTTAAAAGAGCTGTAGCCGGTGTTTGTTATTTTTAAATATGTTCAATGACATTTTTTACATAAAATGGATAATAAGATTTATAACAAACTTTATGTAATGTATTGCTGGGCAAAAGGGGCAAATTGCATCATTTACTCCCTTTTTCATAGTGGAAGTGTGAAAGCGCTCTACTATTCTGATTGGCTGCTGGTAGCAGATTTTTGCTTTTAAAAGATAACTGAGACGGAGGAGTATTTATAAATTGTTCGGCACTTCCCAAGTGGTCATTTGCAAACTGAAAGTAACCATACCTTTAAATGGTATACACAGCTAAATTTACTATAGATTGATTATATGAAAATATTAATAATTTGTTGGTGATATTGTTTTAAATGAATTACTGGATATATATTTTCAGATGACAGATCCACTTTATTTCGTAGACATTGTTGTCAGGCTAATGATAACAGATTCTGTAATAAAATTAGTTCTACTCCCATGCTTGGTCCTAATCTTTCACATAGCATTGGTCCTCTGAATGGAGTTTAGTTAGCTTGAAGATGCCTTCTAGTATCTATGTCTAGTTTCTGGAATGGCATCTTATAGTCTTAATGTTCAAGATAAGGAAATGAAAGCTGTAAGCCAATGTCAATTAACACTTCCAGGCAGATGCTCATTATATTTGAATCTAAATGGGCTGAAAGATTAGGGTAGACATGTTTCTGATGCCAAATAATCACTCAAGGTTTATATGTAGTTCCTAGATAGTGTCAATTGTTTTCCAGTTAAGTGATTATTTAACCTTTCTAACAACTCTAGTACATTAACAGGTTGGATTCATGCAACATATTACATCAACATGTAGGTAAACATGCAATTGTTAGAACAGTCCTGCTGCCAGGTCCTCTCAGAAATGAATTCACTGATGCATAATTGGCTGCAGGCTTGCTAACTCTTCCCCCCATACTCTTAGATTAGGACATGTCTATAAGATCGCTTCACTTCAGTGAATTCATTTTTTGCCTAGTTGGTAACAAATACTGCCAAATTCTCCTGAGTTAAAATAAAATATCTTGAAATACGAGTTCTAACATGGAACTGACTGATGTTATTGTGGCATCAATTCTAGCTGCAAATTGCAGCACTATACTAAGTTGTGGAGTTGTCTGACAGTTGTGTTTGTCTGTCTGTCTATTTATCTATCTAATACATATACGTGTAAAAGGTGATGTATCTTTTAGTTTGTAGAATTTGACACTAGTATATCCAATGTGAGACTCACTTATAGAGGCACAAACAGATCTTACAGTTGCTTGGGAGAGTCTACTTTGGGTGTAATAATTTAGCGAATTTATGATCACGTTGGCTAACTTCAGATGTAGTAAATACATATGGTTTATCTTCAGGCAGAACATCTTCTTTGATGTGTCACCATTTTTGATCTCATGATAAATGTGCATGCTGAACGTTCATCTATTTTAGTATCTGAAAAAAATGTATGATTTGCCCTTCAGCAAATTCAACAATATGAACTTTTATCCAGTAGGTTTATGTCCATGTTGTGCATTTCATCTACTGTTGAAGTTCATAGACTACTTTATAAACCACTGCAAATGTAGGTGAGCCCCGTCGTAACGTGGAGCTCAGACTCACATTGACATACTAGCGGGATTGAGTCCTGAGATCTTGCTGAACTTCTGCTTTATTGCGGAAGCAAAAGTGAGATCTGGACCCACGATGGCTCCTATGATGCTCTGTGTTCTAACAGGAGCCATGTTATAACACATATCAGGGTTTAACTGTATATATATATATATATATATATATATATATATATAAAATTACTACAATTTATTGGGGATCAACTTATCATACTTGCCCATTTCATTAGGGAAAGGTGTCCTTTATGACATCAAAACTTTGGGATTTGGGAGTTAATCTGGGATATGGGAGAGTGGCAATGGATACAGGGGCAGGGTAACATAAAGCCAGACATGAGCATGCAAATGGAGGGATGTATCAGCCCCTCAACATACTCTTGCTTATGTGTGAGTGTGGCATTACTGAATTTAATTTACTTTTCTCCAACACCTAGAAAAGAGCAATACCAAAGAAAGAACCCAGGTTGGCGGTACTGATATGAGGCAGGTAATAGGCATGCAAAACAAGAGGTTGCAATTTCTACAAGCATAGTTAAAATGTTTGCTTTAGGCTCTGAGGTTAATTGTGATCCAAAAGGACCAGTTTTTTATTGAATGTGGCAATCCAGAAGAGTGTTCGGCTGATGGTCAAACAGTTAGTTGATAAATGTATTTAATACATTTTTTTAAATTTTAAACTATAATCCCACTAATATTTCCTGCACAGCCAGTGAGGCTGAATCAGGGATTGGCAAATCATCTGTACAAGGACCCCAGTGTGCAGACTGGCAGATTGTGTGAATATGCACAATGCATCATTAAATTGCCATGGAGTCCAATACATTTACCGTATTTGCTCGAATATAAGACGACCCTGATTATAAGACGACCCCCCAAACTATGGTATTCCTTTAGGAAAAAACTAAAAGCCTGAATATAAGACTACCCTAAAGGAAAAAAGTTTAACTTGTATACAGTCACATGTAAATTGCTTTTTCATATTTAATAAAAACTTATGATATAAAAAAAATGCATTTCTTGTTTTTTTCTTTATTTATCTTTTATGTGCCAATGCTGCCCCTACCCCCAGACTCACCCCTCCCTCCCCCCAGCGTTGTCTGTCCCTCTCCCCCACCCTCCCCCAAGTTGTCTGTCTCTCTCCCCCACCCTCCACTCAATGTTGTCTATCTCTCCACCCCTCCCTCCCCCAGCGTTGTCTGTTTCTCTCCCCCACCCTCCCCCCAAGTTGTCTGTCTCTCTCCCCCACCATCCCTCCAATGTTGTCTGTCTCTCCCCCCCACCCTCCTCCCAATGTTGTCTGTCTCCCCCCTCCCTGCAAGATATATCCCCTGGCTGCCCATATCTCCCTGGT
Organism: Pelodytes ibericus; assembly: GCA_036172795.1. Classification (NCBI taxonomy): domain Eukaryota; kingdom Metazoa; phylum Chordata; class Amphibia; order Anura; family Pelodytidae; genus Pelodytes; species Pelodytes ibericus. Next base: position 123,381,970 of record CM069859.1, read on the forward strand.
GGCTAGTGGGGGCAGCCCGGGGAGGTCTGCACGATATGTGCAGACATCCTCCATGCTGCCCGACACTTCCGTCCATTATGACGGACAGCCGGTTGGGCAGCATGGAGGATGTCTGCACTACTGCGCAGACATCCCCCGGCTGCCCAAATCTCCTGGTGGCTAGTGGTGGCAGCCGGAAGATGTCTGCACGATCCACGCAGACATCCTGGCTGCTGCCCGGCACTTCCGCCGGGACTTTTATGATGAAGTCGGAAGGACCAGGCTTCATCTTAGAAGTCCCGGCGCTCATGCCAGGTGGCAGGGGAAAATGTGTGCGCCCATTGCGCAGACATCCACCGGCTGTTAGCCAGGGGGATCCATGTCCCCTGCAGCTCTGAGGGGGACCTGGATCCCAGTCTTACTCGAATTGAGGTCATATTATAAGACGACCTTGAATATATATACTTATGCCCACAACTGGCAGGCCTTAGTGCCAAAGGTCAAATATAATAAGTGTAGGGTATTTGACAATAACAAATTAGAAGTGTTGTATCCAACAGAGTAGATGGAACAGCTCATGTAAATAAAATAGCTACATTTATGTTAGATTTGGCATTACACTGAAAAAAATTACCTTTCCATGCATTAGTAATCGTATGGTCAACGTGACATTAAGACCCCCCTCTGGCGCATTTGCATCGTTCGCGTTCATTTCTGGCACTTTTTCTTCGACACTTGGCGACAGATTGCTACCTTCTTTCGTATATTTATCTGTGGGGACAAAATATCACAGAGTCAATGATGCAGTGCGACAATAACACACTGTAATCTTATGTCCTGCCTAAATGGATTGAAGGGAAAAACAAACAAACTGTATACTTTGTGAAGTCCGCTTTCTGATATATTAAATAATACTAATTCTAATTTAATTTTTTTTTTATCAAAATGTATAATTTTCAATTTGAATTCAGTGCATTTCTCTTTTACTTGATTGAATGTTTTTGTGGTGTTTTCTATTTGTCTGTATGAACCCATTCTGGAAATATTGCAATTACTCAGGATAAACCTATGTCAGCATGTTTCATCTTTCTCAAATACCTATCAACCACCCTGACAATTGATGGCAAATCTAAGGAGCATTGCTTAGAATAACAAAAAGATTTTATTTTCCCTTCTACGCCTGTAAATCAAAAGTCGCATGATTTGTTGATAAAGGTTCAAAGGAAACGGAACACTGTGTATTTCAAGCCACATACCAGAGAAATCAAAATATTAAAGGACAATTATAAAAGTAATGTAATTCATAAGGGCAAAGAAATATTTATTTGCTTTTAGGGGAAGTTGGACCTTGTGACTTCATCAAGTCATCTTTTTCAATCAGATGATCCTTTCTAAAAATGACAAGATTGCTGGAACATTCCACACATTGTAATTTCAGAGGTTAGGTCCACCGCTAAATTCAATGACACATTGTTTCGTTCCTAGCTAAGAGGTTTATTCTTTCAAGTGCTTGGGGTCAGAAATAGAACCGATTTTAAGAATATCTTATTTAAGCAGTTTACAGTGGAGCACAACCTCTCTAAGATGCAGGGAATTGCAAATCAAGAAAATAATACCAAACTGGTGGGTGACAGGGTGGGAAAAAAAAAGACAATTTCTATGTTTGACAACACACAAACACGAGAGAGCAAACAAAAATCATTCAATGTATAACACAGATTCCCATAACAACAGCAGATTCCAGCAAACAAGAAATATAGCCGTACAAAATACATTAAGGTTTACATAATTTGAAGGAATATTTAGTAATATTCACAAAATTGCAGTACCACAGCAAAATTATGATTCATAAAAGTTCTCAGATTTTAAACTGTGCCGTCTCAACATGTGGCAAGTAATACAACATTATAGCACTGTATACTATAACTTGATGCTGCTTATAACGCAGTGTTCTGATGGCTCCCATGATGCCATTGGGTCACCATATCTCACTATAACTTCCACAGTTAAGCAAAAGTAGAGTGAGATCTCACTATAAACTTCTACAGTAATGTGGACACATGTAAGTCCACGGATCCCTAAGGCCTGATTTTTGCATTTCTCTTATCAGATTACCACAGTTCACGGTTTCACGAAGAGACCATAGCATCTTTTTTTTGTCCTCTATGGACATAAAATGGGATTTAGCAAAGACCTGCAAAAAGGAAACACCAAAAATGATAAAGAAAATGTTAAAAAATCTACAATAAAAAATACTGCAATAGAATTGCCAAAAAGAACTGTAAAAAATGTAATTTATGAAATAATATTGGAAATGTGGAAGGGGTGGTAGCAAAGTGACCCATTGTGGATCTCTTTGGGAGACAGTTGAGTGTAATATCTGTGAGGATGTCCTTTGTACAGACTGACAGAAGAGATTCATATATATTGATCAACAGTGCATTAATAATGCATAGCTTTAGTTTTGGTTTAATACAGAGGTCGGCAAGCAAAAGTCACACGTCCTTCAAACTGTAACAAGTATTGTTTAACGTCTGTGATTTACTGGTGCATGTTTGACAATTAGGACTGTAACAGTAGGAACATTGTCCTGTATCTTGCGCAAAGGAATTGTGTATCTAGATAAATTGTATTTTAATTATCTAATACCTAGAAGAATTGTTTGGTACTTTTTGAAATACCATACTGTTGTATTTTTTGTTACAATTTTTTTTTTTTTTAACATTTTGTGGTCCTTTTTGTAAATTGTTGAATTTTCATCACAGAAGGTTCCCAAACTGTTCTAGTTCTAAGAACACCTTTGATGACATCTGCAATGCTGCTCCTGTCATTACAGCTTTAGACAATCAGTTGCCACATAAACATTACATTTGCATTCAGTCTATTTAATAGAGACCGAAGCACATTGGCCTGTGGCTCAAAAGATATTTCGGTCTCAGTGCAAAGCCCTAATTTACAACAAATGAACCAAGAACCACTTGCCGGATTTGAGCAATGTCAGATTAAATTTGTGTCCATAGCTGCCATTCCCTCCAAGGACAAGGACCTGCCAGTTTCAGCTATTGTGGGACAAAGATTTGATAATCCCTTATGGCGGATTAAGGTTTTTTGTAAATCTTTTATCCCTCCAGTGTTGAGGGGCTGACAACCTAATGTTCTACACAGGGGGTTAATAATATCTTCCTCAAGACTTATGACCTTGACGTCCCCTATAAACCGAAACACACAGGAACAAGAACAACCAACGAAGAGCACTATGCAACATATTATTACAACAAGGTGTTTGTTGTATGTTCTCTGGCAACTTATCTGTTTATTATCCTTGTGGGACTACAGCATTTTTAATTAAACTAGGATTGTCTTTAAAATGTGGCTCCCGTACTAAAAAGCATTACTCTTCCATGCTATTAGAACATTACATTAATTATCTCAACCATTATCTACAAGCCGTTCTAATTAGAAATCAGACCAAATGTTATTGTAAAGGACATTATTATATATAGAGGATGACTGTCCTTCCGTTCTCTGCAGTTCTAGTTATGCATTGATAGCAAGACTAATATTATTCTAGCTTTTTTTTTTTTACACTCTCTGTTGTAATGATAATATATTTGTTCATTTCATTGTAAGTCTTATGCTTGCCAATACAGCAATGCAAAGAACATCAATAATACAAGCAGGAGCACACTGTGGAGGTGAGAAGGGCATGACTAGATAACAAGTCTCTATGTGGATGTTGAAGGTACTGGAATTCTCTTAAAATGCCTTAAACAGTTCTTCAGAGTCAATATCCATCAGCATCAGTGAGAGAGAACTATGTAAGGCGCAAGTTCCTTCTATTACGTTGTTCTTAGTACTTCTGGCATCCCCTTGAGGCAAGCTTCCAAGTGATTGTGCCTGTGTTACACAGAACTTATTTGTCCAATCAAAATTCAACAATTACGAATTTGGACATACAATTAGGTATCCAGCTGCAGCTCTCTAGCTGCATCTGGACTACAATTACTATAGTTTTTCACCAAAGTCTGTTTGGGGGATTATGAAATTTGTAGTTCATCAGCAACTGAAGGACCACAGTTGGATGCCTAAGACTTATGTGTATTTAGTTGCCATTCTTCGAAACATAGCAGGACCCAGCATGCTCAATGTAATTTCAATTTAGGGCTTTTCAGTAAGAACTTTCAGCAATGGAACTCGCTGCTACATTCCTACCAAGTTAAGATGCAGTCCTGAGTTGCCACTGGAATCAACGGTGACTCATCTTGGCTTGTCTTCAAAGGGTGGGAGAGAAAACACAGCCTAAGTGTTTATGACTAATACACACAGGTACCCCCCCCCCCCCCCCAAAAAAAAAAATACATGCAACTGCAGACACAAAAAGTATAAATCTATCATTGCAAGTCCAAATTGTTGAAATAAAAATATAACACCACCAGCAAATCCTAGTTACTCAAGATCACTATTTCCAATACCGGGTGGACAGTTGCATCCTCTAGTATAATACAAGGCAGGGGGTGCAATAGTCGTGCTAACCCCCTTTTTAGTAATGGGTGATGGGGTGTCCAATCTAAACTCCTATTCCCCTTACAAAATAAGGAATGGATTAAATAAATGTCCCACCTTCTACTTCTAAATATGGTTTGGGACTTGGTACTGACTGTTCAAGCATGTTGTGGTTGTAACCACATTAACATGCATGCATGGGTCACATGGTTCACAACTAATTTAACAAGAAGGATGGTGCTATTTTAAGAAAATTAACTTTGAAGCATGTTTAAAGGCACAGTCCCATGTATGTGAAACATTCTGATAATGTGGGTAAAAAATATTCATCTGTAACTGGAAATCGCACTACATGTATGTGCTGTCAAATAGTTTATTTTATTATTTCAAAAAAGAAGTAAGCAACTCAGTTTGACAGCATAATGGGTTCTCAGAGCACACAAGCTGCAAGTGCAGATTATTTTATTATATACCTGTATGTTATTGACCAGTATGCACTCATATACTATCGGATCATAACTAGTGGTTTAAAGTTGTGAAGTAATATTGGTAAATTTATGAGAAATTATTGCTATAATATAAGCTTTCTACTATTTACTCCCATTATACTATATACTCTTATTTCTCGGTAAACCACTAACTGACTTCTCTTTATTTAACACTGTTTTGATTATACTAGATCCTATCAATTGCTGTTTTATTTATAGTTTTATTAGTATTAGTTGGCATTCTTACTTCAAAAACATGGAAGTTGGTCTGGATTAATATTGTAAAATTCCTGGGTCATCCTGCCATCTTGAGGAATAATTCAATTAGATTTGTTGATTAGCACATAATGTGCCTATATTTGTTTGTAGATGTGATAGCAATGTATTTTTTTTTGCAAGTATGCAATCGTGTGCAAACTGTCTGTATCTGTCAGCATGTTACTGTGGATTTGTAAAACATATTGATGTAAGTAGGCCTGACAGGAAATCAATAAACCAGAAGTAAATTAGGGTTATTTGTTTGGATGGTCATCAGATAGAGGAAGGAATACTATGTTCCACACATTAGAACATCGGTTTTAATTCTGCCATTTAATTGTGAATGTGGTGAGTGACTGCTAGACAGAAGTTAGTTGTAGGCTGTACAAGTAATGATATAGACTACTAACACAATGACGAAAGCAGAAGTGTATGACTTGAGTTAGCAATGTAATGTTAATCTGTCAGCAGCTTGGGACCTCAAAGAAGTGACAAATATCTCTTCTCTCAGTGTGACAGAGCATGTAACGCTATCTTTTTCATCCTTACCAGCTATAGAAGTGTGCAACATATCATCTCCCCAAGAGCACTGGTGCACAACTACTGATGCCTTGTTAGAAGAATAAAGTCTATTTTATGTATGAAAAGAAGTTGGAAGGAAAGATCAGGACACGGGAACTGAGGCCCTTCAACTGCTTTTTTACTACTACAATAATTCTCAGCTTGATACAGATTGGTTGATTAGAGATGTAGTTCAAGAACTATTCATTATTTCATGACGGTCAAATAAAAATCCCATATTAACAATGAACAGGAGGGCTGAGGTTAAAAATGATCGTTTATGGTACATGGCCCACATCTTGCTCAAAATGGTTTTCAAAACGGTTTTCAAAGCTAGCCAATTATAAGGCTGGTTGCAGGGAGGTTTCAAATGGTTGTCTGCTGGGCAGAGGCCACATGCTTAGAGATAGAGGATCGTTGCTGGACATTTGTTACAGGTATATTTTTCTTCACATGGCACCCTTTGTTTTCCAGAAGGGTGGCCAGTATAAAGAATTGTATGTCAAGAACACTTTTGGGGTGTTTTGCGCCCCTGGGCACACAACCTTGGGTGTTTTAAGACCCGGATCAGTGCTGTTTGAGAGGTTGGAATTCAAATGGACTTCACGGGCTTGTGTGTATAATCTCCAAAAAAAAAAACAGAATTTCAAATACGTTTTGTCATTGGATAGTTATTAGTATTGGGCAGAAGTAGTGTGACAATTGGGGAATTGATGACAATTTGAAATTGAGCACCAGAGTAACAAGAGGTCCAGCAGCACTAGATTTGTAGTGAGATGCAGAAGATCTGTGATATAAGTTTCCAATATGATCAATGACAAATAACTGCAGCAGCTTGTGATAGCATTCTCTGCCACCTTCATTCAATTCACAGCATGAACTGGGAAGTAACCAAGGGGAGAGGCATCCTCTTGGCTTGCCATGCACCCACACCACACTTTTAAGGTGCAATAGACTTCAATCCAGCTCCAATGCCAGCACATGGCCCCAAATTCACTTATTCCAAATAAGGACTCTTTTCATTGTGTGGTGACATCAAAGTAGAAAAAGCTAAAAACATATGCTTTATCCGGCTAACAGACATTAGGGTTGAAATTCCTTATCTTGTATAGAATAAAAATATTATCACACTTAAACATTACATAATGGCACTTTAAAGCAAATGAGAACATGAAAGAGAAACTAAGGACTGTTGCTGGAAATCAGGCCATTTGGAAGATATGAAATTTACATGTGAGTTTACACATTTGTGTCGATTGGTAACTGTTGCTTGCCAGCCTTTTCTGTGTAACTAGGTAGAGTATTTTAACCATTTCATGGAATTTGTCATTTAATAAACGTGGACTCTTTGTAGTGAAGGAGCCATCAAAGCATAGTACACAACTGAGTTCCAACCATTCCTTCATGCAGAACGGCACACGCTGACCCTTTTATCAATGCATGAATTTGCTGCATAGGAAATACTTTCCATATGGCAAATGCTAAAATGACTAGAATACCATCAGTAATCGTTAACCTATGTCATATTAAAAGGGCCAGCTATTTCCAATGTTTGCTTTATCTTCTCAATCTCTATAAACAGCATGCAGGCTGTATATAGCTTTTTACTATGACCCCATCCTCCCTAAATATATAGAGTACAGTGTTTATAGAGGCCTGTGTCTTGTATTCCGCATTCCATTACTGCATGCAGCCCACATCAATATCAAGCATACTTAGTGACTGATTAGCCTAATTTACCCTAGACTGGGGTAGATTTGTTTTGGAAACTAAATATTAATGCAATCTAATAGCAACAATTTGTTAGTAAGTCATATTTATCAAAGATAAGTGTGAGCAATTCAATAAAAAAACGCAACATATTTAGCGATCAGACACATTGACAATACTTACTAATGTTTTATGAAATATAATTCTTGTTCTAAATCTACATTATACCTGCTATGCTATGATTACCCAACGGATAAATGTGAGTTAAGCTTGCCAGGAATTGTGCAAATTCATTAAAAATTATTGATACAATGCAAGACTAGCAAAGAATAAAGAGTCGACTCAATACCTATTTTTGAGCAGTTGCATTTCAGTGATTTGTAAAATTCAGCTATTTTATTATATTACCTTTATTATTAATTAATAATGTCTATTATTATATTATTTGTATATAATATATAACATACATATGTTTATACATTTTAATATTTGATGTATTATTTAACTTTTTTAAACTAGGGCCTGTGTGAAATCGGTGCATTTCAGTACAATTAGAAAATTGCACATTCAAGGCTAAATTTGAATGGTACCTTTTGGATGTATTTTGAGTCAGTTCAGGTCAATTCAGTAGCTGAGCATTTTGACTCAACTCACCGAATTGACTCAAACTGAAGGTGCTACATGAATAAACCATGGAATATCTTTGGAATGGTACATTATAGAAGTATCATTCACAAATTGTAAAAACAGTGAGAGCTGGCCTTTCACATATAACCCCCCCCCCCCCATAAATTTAGGGGCTTAGTCCCTCTTTAAACTACATTATTTACAAATTTCCTATTGTGAAAATCAACAATAATTGGATTTGTCATATAGTCTGCATACTGTTCCTCAGTTAGGGCTAACAACAGAGCCAAAGTGAGCCAAACATTTGTTTTATGGAGAAATGACAATAACACTACATCTAGAACACATACATTGATATATTCTCTAATACATCTTCATTACATTTTTAGAATGAATCATAACGTTGCAGTACTCTTACAACATATTTATATCATTTTAACATTTTACAGCAGGATATTATAATCTAACAAGAAATCTCATTCATTTTTTTGTTCCTGTAATAACCAAAGGACATTTTTAATACAATAGGTTGGCTTTTGTTTGTTACTGACTCACTATCAATATATCGTTATATTGATTGTCTATTATATTTCTCTTTGCTGGTGAGTTGTGTTCATCTACCATTGTTTTAGATGGAATCTGAGCTAAAAACATATTACATGTAATGTGTATGTAGTTTCATCGCAAGGCTTATGCAGGGGACTACCAAGGTTGCCATAGCCAAGCCTGACCTATTTTAGATGCACATTTAGTTTTGTCATTGTGCGTGGCCTTTGATACAGTTTTCCACAGGGAAGAAAATTATCCTTTGGCAAAACTACAGCCACTGCTTATTGTAGGTTACATGTCTTTCCAGTCAAACATGATTAATAGCTCTTAAAAAATGCTCATGACCCATAGCAAGCTGTATTCTTTCATGCATAATGCCATCTTTACGAGCTCTGAACCTCTTTAATTTAAAAATGTGCTTTGACGTTGAAACTATAATTTAATTACTTTCCCTGCTGCCTTTTCCATTTGGGTTTTCATTTTGATAGGTAGAGAGCATTGATGATTACAGTGCACATAAATGACAAAATCCTATACATAGCTACCTTTATTATTGTTTTCCTGTTCTTTTGATCATTGAATGGCTGTAAACTCCTTATCTTTTATATGTTAGGAGAACACGCCTGATAAATGGTTATATGGCAAGAGTATACAATTGGAAAATAGATAACTGGTGAAATAAGTTCTTAAATTATCATAGATAATGTTAATACCTTGTACTCTTCTCATGATAAAAACAAGAATCACATAAACTATAGAAAAGCACTGACTAAAATCAGCGGGATTTGTCTCCAGTAGGGGTGTGAGTAATCCAGGCACGGCATTGGCAGATCATTTAATAAACTTTATTTTCGTGACAGTTCCACGAATAGAGGAAGGGAAGTGTGGGCAAGGAAAAGACAATGTCTAATGTGGTTGTTCGAGAATAGTTCATTGGTACTTGAGATAACAGGGCTCAAAATGAGACATGAGACTTTCGAAATTGGAAGAGGGGGAATCACCTCAGTAATGTTGGGATCCCCTGTTATATTTGATCACATTGATCACATTGTGCAGAGATATCCAACTTTTCATTCTGGTGACCACTTGCCAGTTAAAATCAGATGTGGTAGAAGAGGGTGATGCCTTGATAACAATTCTGCAATATAATATGGGCTTTAGGCTTTTCATGCAGCAAAACCTTGAAGTGCTGTATCTGGTCAGAAGACAATGACTCAGAAGATACTATACTTACCACAGAATAGAAAAGTCCTCATAAGGATCTCACATTAAATCAATAGCGCATTATACATGGATTTTGGAACATAATTCAAATGAAAAAAAAATGTTTAGAGGCTCAGTGACAAGACACAAGAAAGCCCAAACAAGGATATACCTCTAACACTCAGATTGTACTGAGGACTTTTAAACTTCATACACAAACCACACATGGCCCCGGAAATTGGAGGGAGGAAGGGACAAAATGATAAAAATTTCCCCTGTAAGAGGTTGTGAAATACAGCATCTGATCCTTAGTATATAAGAAATATCCAGTGGGCAACACAGCATGACCAAAGTTTCAGAAGCCATGCTGAAACTGTTTGCAAATATGGTCTCCGGAGGTACAGTAATGAGCATCTGTCACCGACAGACCCACTAGAGGAGGAATCCTGGTGCAGACATGCCCAGAGTCTGAAGAGCCCCACGCTATTTAAATATAAGAAATATAATAACAATTTATATATTTTTATTTCCATGTAAGTTAGTTCCATCCACGTTTACCAAATATTGATGCAAACATATCGAAGAACAGACTAAATCGCCATTAAATACTTTCGTAGAATGGATTGAGTCGGTCTAAACAAGCAAATAAAATAACAGTTCACCAACACCATTTCATTTTTCCTATAAAGGAATCATTTCATAGTCGAGAAGAGTTGAATAATCATCTGCGAGAAACAGAGGGTTATATTGTCCCATGTGTGCCATTTACATAGGAATATAACAAGAAAACAAGGCGGCTTTGTAGTTTGTGTTTATTGCGTATAAATGCAGTTCTGTTCTCAGACATAACATGACTTGTCAGCGCAGCTAAAATTCTTAGGCCTTTCATGCAAATGAACAATGAATAAACCTCTGCTCTGTATTGAGCAAATGGACATCATGATGCAACATATCTATATTTTGCGAGAACTGCCTCTTTCTCTATTCAGCAGTTACTTCCCTGCCAAATGTATACTATTTCACTATAAAGTCATTTGTAAAATGTATATTATTTTCACTACAGTATCATCATTTTATCAATACTGGGTTATTTATGCACAGTATGTCACTAAGGAGCTAAGATATAGTGTGAAATGCTCCTCAAAGCTCCTAAAATTAAGGATTTTTAAAAGTCTTTTAGTAAATATACTCCAATTTTGAACAAGGGACTTTGTATTATTTTAACTAGAATGGGTTATATACGTTATATATGTTTTCTTCCTGTCCACAATACTGGAAGGACTCCAGTAAGGTATGAACTAAGCAGTTTCCTAAAAGCAGCAAACATTAGTTTTTAATCTAGGCCATGCCACATATAAGATGCTTAATGCGTGGAAGTACCTTGTGTATATTCCTTCATTCAGTCTTACTTTGGTCCCCATAAAGAAGTAGAATCCTAATATCAAGAGAACAAAGCTAGGATAAAACAAAATTAAACACATTTGCATGTGTTTTTGTATTTTTCCATTAGTGGAAAGTTTTCTATTTAAATGAATCATTATTATCCAAAAAAAGAAGTAAACATATTTCCTTAAATTTAAGTTGTATAATGAGTCTTGACAAACACAAGTTAGTGCATAGTTTATATAATTGCACATTCTGAGGTTTTGAATATTATCTCTTTGATGCAAACTTAAGTACAGTTTGGCCCTATGGCTAATCAAATTCACTTTACACATAAATTAAAGTTTGCTTTCATGATATTACAAATGATGCATATTATTTACATGCTTTCATGTTAGGAAAAAAGAGTCTGGAATTGTGAAAACAACACGGGTGTTCAAAGCTTCCCAGCTTTATTGTCTTGTAATGATGGTAGGCCTCAGACACTGTAAACTCAACTCTGCATGGCGAGTGCTTCCCCCATTAAAAATGATATGATACTGAGCAATTATTCATGCCTTAAAAATGTCCTAATCAGAAGATGCAATTTATCCGAAATTGTGGCAAAGTTATACAACCTTATAGTAGAGTTGCCACCTGCCTAGTATTTTACCGGCAGGCCGGTAAAAAATTGGCACCAGGCCAATGTTAAGGTCGGTATTTTTTTGAAGAAAAGGTGGCAACCCTACCTTATAGTGCAAGGTACCATGCTATCTTTCCACTTTTGTGATGTTTCTGTCTCCTGGTGGTCTTAAATGTATTCCCTTAATTGTCTCCAAGAACAAACAATGCCACTTCTTCACTAGAATTAGCGTGTGTAAACAACTTATGCATACATGCATAGAACTTATTGAGTGGGAATGGTCCAAAAGTCTACTGGAGAAGACTCACACAATAAAAAGGGGACTCGAATGGGCAATAAAAGCTTTTTTGCACATACATTGTGTTGTATTTTTTGTAAGTTTTCACTTAGAATTTTTTTGCAAAATATAATAAAATATATGCCTTTTTTTGTAAGTTGATAGTCAAAACACAAGACTCAAACACAAAACTGTAATAATTTAAAACTCTAGGAAGGACTAATGACATTCCTGGTTGTCATCAAGATCTGGTCCTTATATCAGAGTGGGAAGAATGGGAGGGGGTCATATGTGGGAAGGTTGCGTGATTGATGTATCAGAGTCTAGTTAAATATTCACTGACATCGAGGAATCTGGGGGGTGGGATAAGGGGGGGGGGGCTAACTATGGTTTAGCCATCTTACTTCTATCTGTTTATGATTTTGATTCCCTGACTTGTCATATTTGACCTACCAAGGAGTCCAAGGAGTAAAACACTAAGACAATACTTAAGTGGCCAGGGGAACCACACACTGAAGTCTTAAACTTGTGATAGAAATAGTAACTAGGATAATGAAGGCCAAAGGATGAGACATGATTGGAGGAGAAGCTGCCTTTAAAATAGCTATATTACTCCAGGTGATGTTAACTAGTGTTGAGCGAACCCGAAACACTGTTCGGGTTCGTACCGAACATTACGGTTTTTGGACCCCGGACCCGAACATGGAAATTTCACTGTATGTCCGTGTTGGAGTTCGGGGTTCGGCGATTACATTGTATGTAATGCTATTGGCTTTCTATAAACCGAAATAGAGTCCCCATTCATAAGAATTTCTTATGAATGGGGACTCTAGTTCGGTTTATAGAAAGCCAATAGTATTACATGTATTCCATAAGTCGAAAGTCTATAAACCGAAAGACATTCTGTTTATAGACTTTCTTTTTATAGAATAGCAATAGCATTACATGTATTCTATAAAATGAAAGTCTATAAACCGAATGTCTTTCAGTTTATAGACTTTCGGTTTATGGAATACATGTAATGCTATTGCTATTCTATAAACCAAAATAGAGTCCCTATTCATAAGAATAGGTCAATTGACCTATTCTTATAATTGGGGACTCTATTTCGGTTTATAGAAAGCCAATAGCATTACATGGCTATTGGCTTTCTATAAACCGAAATAGAGTCCCCATTCATACGAACAGGTCAATTGACCTATTCGTATGAATGGGGACACTCATCCACATTTTACTCCATTTTGCAGCCCTCTAGTCCTTTCCAGGACTTTTTAGAGGCATTTTAGTGGCCAAAAGTTCGGGTCCCCATTGACTTCAATGGGGTTCGGGTTCGGGGTCAAATTCGGTGTCAAGTTCGACCCTGAGCCCGGACTTTTTTCCGAAGTTCGGCCGAACCAGCCGAACCCGAACATCCAGGTGTCCGCTCAACTCTAATGTTAACTGATGGCAAAAAAAAAACAAAACAAAAAAATGGTCCTTAAAAAAACTTTGACTTCATAGAATGTTCTGGATATGGGATTTATTAGTTTGGTAATATTTAACTTCAGAGACAAATGTTCATAAAAAAACTTTTTGGAAGAATAAGGCTCATGGGATAAACATGTGTTAAAGATGTAACTTTGCTGGCTATCATTTTAAAATTGTTGTTACTTGTGACAACAATTGACATAATTGTATTAATCTGTAATCTTTTAAAGACATGATCTAAATTTTTGGGGTTCATTAGTTGTTGTCTAAAAATAGCAACCTCCCTGGACTAGTAAGGAAGGGGGGTCATGATTGGCAACCCAGGCTTTAATCGAATGGCTAATATTAAAAGACTGTTTATTGGTCTGTTTATGCAAAATATGTGTGTATACTGTTGCTTGTCCACTAGGACTCTAGGATTTGTGAGTTAACCAAAGATCCTGCTGGTCATACCGACAGCATTAGCTGGTGGTATGTTACCAATGGTTATGGTGACAGTTATAAGCTGCTTCATGATAATAAAGTTAAATTTAAAAAAGCTGTGGCTAATGCACTACACCATATATTCTAGTTTATGTGTGTTTTTTGGGGGGGTGTTGGTCTTAAAGGAACAATAAACTTTACTTTTCACTTGTGCTTCTAATATAGAAGCACATGTGAAATTTTAGTTGTACCAATTGTGAGGATGAACTGTCGTGTACTTTTGATAGTTTACGCCAGTCTATCCTCTGACCGACAGCTGCCATGCTTCCATAGGAAGCAGGCAGCCATCTGGTCGGCGACCGGCTCTCTCTGCTAGTGCAGAGCGAGACCCATGTTTTTGAATGGGATCAGCAGGGGGACCTTAACTAGGTCCCCCCTGCTGATCCCATGCAAAAACAAGGGTTTCTCTCTGCACCAGCAGAGAATGACCCTCACATTCGTCAGTCAGAGTGGGGCAAGCAACCAGGAACTGCTGTGTCTCGCATGTGAGAAATAGCAGATAGTAAACCCACATGGATCTATTAAGATACACGGCGGGTTTACTTTAAAGTCCCTTGACATTTTGTTTAAGGGTTAAACAAGGTGCAATGTTCCTTTAAGACAAAGTCTGGGTTATTGACATGAACATTGTATATGTCTGTATAACCAGGTCTGCTACACTATCATATGATAGGGTTAGCTTTTCTCATAGTTTAATTATTAAATTTGCTTATTTCTACTTATAATTATTTCCATCTTACTTACTATACCTACTGGTGTCTGGTGTGGAGAGATGCAAAGAATACCACTGTCATCTGATGAGTCAGTATTTTGTATCCGTATGTATATATACATATATATACACATATATATATATATATATATATATATATATATGTATGTATATATATATATATATATATATAGTGATTTTATTTCTAAACCCAAAATAGTAACAAACACAAAATTAACACATTGGTAACCATTGAAATACTGCATGTTACACTAAAGAAGTATGTTTCCCTCAAATATGGTTAATGTTTTATATGTAATGTGTACATTTATATGTATAAACAAATTTTATTTGTTGTCTTAAAAAAATAATTTGGCCTAATCTAGACCATAGACCTCTTGGGTATCACTAATATATTGTATATTTGCTATCACTGTTGAATTATAAGGAAATGGTGTTAAGATTAACATACTGTGCGGTATCATCAACCTGACCTGATATGCAAATGAACTGTGATAGTGGTAATTAATTTGCAGATGAGGCTGGGTTAATTATTTTACAGACCTTGCAGAAAAGGCTGTCTAGGTTATAGTTCATTTTCATTAATGTTTGTTAACTGGTTGTAACTTCACAATGTTATGCTTAGCAGATCTGTACCCAAACTACATTGGCTGACAGAAACCAATTAAATTAACACATTATTTGATGTATGGACACTGATCCAATATATAATCTTTGTTTGATACATGTGAATGAATTAAATAATTTACAAAATTGTTGGTTGTTACCAGATGAGTTAATGGAGCAAACAGTAGAAGGAGCCATTCTGTGTAGAAGGAGCCATTCCTGTGTATTGATCTGGTCAGTAATGTGGATCCCAGTAAAACCAAGTGAGCTGCAGTAACAACAGTGTTTGTTTTGCAGTTACATTACTGACCCTTTGACAACATCGATATTTGGAGCTGACTTTTGCTTTAACTACCTTCTAAACACATCAAAGTACATAAGAGGATATGGTAGGTATTTACTGAGATCTCACAAATGGCAAACCAGAGCAATGTCTGCGATGAAAGCAACTTTCTGCTACTTCAAATGCTCAATAATAAAGATTTGTACATTTTCAGAAATCATTAACCTGAGATGCTTATATTACATTGGGCCTGGTAGAATGTTTTAATGGTTGCAATCCATTTTGGACAGAGATGTAATCTCATATAACCCATATTTCTATTTATTATAGTCCAGAAACCTGTCAAAATAGTCAATAAGAATCCGTTATTTTTCTACCCCCACGAATGTATTCATATTCCAGATTTCATTTACAAAATACAATATCACTTTGGAGGAAATCTAATACTAAAAAATGTGTTCTCTCTTTGGGGTTTATTACTTTAGTAAAATTTTACTTCAGAGACAAAGTTTCATGAACAAAACAACTTTTCGGAAGAATAAGGTTCACAGGATGAATTGTATTTCAGATGTAACTGCTCTGTCTATCATTTTATTATTTATTATTTTTTATCATCTACAGCAAAACCTTCATATATAATAACATACACCTGTACTAAACATCACTAAATCCTCTTCTTCAGCCATGGCTACAGTGTCAAATCTATAGACTCACTAACAGCCTCAAAAAGGAGACTCTATGCCAATGGTGCTAACCTGCATCTCGATGAATTCAAGTTCTGCCTCATTTTATGCATAACATTACAAGGCTTATTTAACATATGCTTTCTTAAGTGGTTTTGTTTCTTTAGCATGTATGGGACCTGAATCTCAGGTGCACAATCGGCATTGAAAGGGCGGTTCATGGACATGAACTAGTAGAGATTTAGGAAGATGCGTAAGAGGAAGGCTTCTTAGTAACAGGAATAAAGAAGTATGCTCAGCATTCGTTCAACAACAGAAAGATGCACATTTATTTAATTGATTTGTATAGAACAATTCTTCCACTACTGTTGCAAAGCATATTCTTATGTCTTTTTTTCTGCATATCACTACTGGCTAATTAGGGCTAGGATATCATTAATAATAAATAAGGTACTTTAGCCATGTTTGTGCTATTAAGTACATAATTATGGGAGGAAGCCAAACTGGCAGGCACAAAGTGATACAAATCAATTTCTTTTAAAGGTTTATTATTGCACACAAACTCTGCAGTGAAAATAGAATTAAGATGAAGAGGTACAACTGGACAGACTGAGTTATGATTAATACCCAGAATCCTCAACACTAAATGGACCTTCCTGCATGTTTTTCGCTTGTGCTCACAGCAATGAGATCATTTCTTTTGTTTGACCTTTGACTATAGACACAAACCTACAGGAAATTACATTGAAATAATACCTTGAGATGTGGATTTTACCTTTCTACCAATTCATTTACTGAACAAATACAACAAGCTTTCCTTAAATATCTTAGTCAAATCGATAACACTCTGGAGAGCTGATGTCAGACACAGTCTTGAAAACGTCTAGTACGTTCAGGAAAATATTAAGGGGCAGTATTTGCTCTTGAGCCCGATTTAAAATGCATGGTTCTCCAGAGGCTAAGTTCTATTAATGTTTGGTTTATAAGCAATGTACATCTTAATGCACAAATGTAAGCTTTTTAAATAATGATGCATGTGAAATATATTGAGAACAATAAAAATAAAATACAATATATGTTTATATTAATTTCTGTGCAGTATGTAATGTATATAAATGTGTATTAATAGAGACCTAAGCTCAAAATAACAGTTTTAATCAAAAATATGCATGATAAAAGCACATTTTTTAAAAATAATGCCCTAGATTCCACTATTCCAAACACTTCTCTGTATTTCTAACAATTAATTCCAGGGTGTAATTTGATCACGCCTGGTTAAAACTATAATCCAATTCAATATATTGACATACTTTATATATGTATATTACATATATATTCATATAAACATATAAAATAGAAAAAAACATGTAAGGAATTATAAAATACTATATAGACTCTACAATACAGACAATATTTTAAACAAACAAACCCACCATATTAATTATAAATTCACTAAACATACAAACATATATTTGTAAATTATTTTTACGGAGATTTTGAGGAATGCAATGAGGTTATATATATGCACATTCATATCTTTATTTCTTTACTATGACACATTATATAAGTATATATAGTTATGCATTTTATGTATTTGGGTGCTGAAAATGCAATTTCATGCTTTGCTGTCTCATTTTGTATTGCTCAGCTTTAATACTGTAATTCTATAGCAGTTCAGATAAACATCAATGCTCCAATTGCTTTAATAGCCAGACTGTGTACCATTTTTGCCACATAGTCATTGAAGCTTGTCATGTTTTACAAATCCAGTAATTGAGATTAACTCTTGTAAGGAACTGACATAAAACAAGTAATTTACTATTACAGCATGCCAGTGAATATTCCTTCTAAAACTGATAAGTTTGATTGTTTGTTACAATGTTCCACTCCGGTATGTCTGTTTTGCTATATTTTGTATGCCTTTATGAAGAATAATATTTTTTATTCTTTTCATTCATTTTTGGTGAAATCCATTTATTGTTATGTTTCATATTAAATAAGATTATAAACCCATGGCAAGTAGAATCAAGGTGATAGCTTCATTGGCTAACTAAGAAGATTTAGAGCGCAAGCTTTCAAGACCTCTGAGGAAGAGATCCTAGAGATTGTGTAAGCTTGCACTCTGCTCAGCTAGCCAATAAAGGTATCAACTTGACTCTTATACTTCTACGGCAAACACGCTACCAATTCTCATATTTTAACCAGTCCCATTTTCATCTTTAACTTCTTGAACACTATAGGCAAGTCAGGTGCTACAGAAATATATTCCTCACCTATAATTGATAAGTGTAACCTTCACGTATTGTATTTGTTTCTAACAAAGTTTTGAATCCAAAGAACTATGGGATCGGCTAGTTACTTCTATTAAGCCATACTACCAAAGTGCATATAATAAACTAATTTCATGATACTAGTTACTTTCTGTGCTTCTATGAATGTCCAATTTACTGGGTGCTAGAGATCTGTTGTATTAAAACTATATAGGTTGTGTGATTCGGATACGATGTCTCAAGCCATTATGTAGACATAGTCCACTTGGCCAGTTTGGCCCACTTATAATAATAATTATTATTATATTACACAGTATATTGCATTTATTAACTTAGTTCATCGCTAAGCCTCTAGTCTTGTATTTGTATAAACGCACGATTCTGTAAAAGCTTTATAATTTCACTTGTCTCAAGCCAATCAAAGCATATAACTAACTTAATAATTGAGCTGTTTAACCCATTATAATGCTGGCTGATAAAATAAAATGCAGATTATTTAAGTCACCATCGGTCCGTTAGTTCAGCAATTGTCTTCTAAATTATATTTGGAAATAAGCTCATATTATATATCCAAAAAGGGCCATTCCCCAAATCCAATCCTTTTTATTGCTAGGCATGTAGGAGTTTAAGTGCATCTTTTTGGATTGTAACATTTTTACAGCAGTCCGTGGAGGTAAATATAATCTAACGCCGGAATGTCACATTTTGTAATCTTAGAAACAGGAAAATAGTGCACGTACAAAGTCAAGTTCAACATACTAGAAAGCTTCAAAGAGAAAAAAATAATCGATCTTTGAAACAAGACTTCTAGAACTATTAACAATTTCTCTCAAAGTCAAAGAGAAATGAAGGTGTCCCCTACGTAACATTTACAAATAAATACAGTATGTGCAACATGAGAAGATAAGTATTCACTTGCACAAACAAAAAGTTTCAGTGTCAGGAATTATGCACATAGGAGTACTTAGAAATAGTGGTGGGCTGAGCACTACATGGCCATAAACTATGACTAATTTCCATTTTTTTGTCTTCGACGATAGGTGTTTTATGTAACTTTAATAAATTCTTAAACTTCTTGGCATTCAGAGGATGTTCTGTGCCGTCCGAAAATTACTGGGCTCAAACGCCTGTATGAGGGCATAGAATGTCCAAACTCATCGTGGCCCCCCGAGTGGCCTCAGTCTGACAGGCTAACTGGAAGAGATGCCCAAATGTCACACTTTTTTTTATCCAGAAGGTGCCAGAAGTGATGAGGCGAGATCCGTCCTATTTCAGCAGGACCCAAAGGCTCTGTAAAGAACCTGGTTGGGTTTCTGGTTCTGTGTCTCTAGCCGGGAACATAAAGTCACCATTTTTCGTGATTTTGGTCCTAAAGGGCAAAAACACCCTTGGGCATGATGGGGTTAAGAAAATCTGTATCATGTTTTGTGTTAATGTCCATAAATTACTTTGTTTATAGTATATATATTTTTTTCCTTTCAGTAGTACCCTTTAATATATATGTTGTTTGGGTGAGTGCTGCCACAACCTTTTGGTTTAAAGCTTGACCAGGCATCTGGATTTTGCATTCTTCCATGGATGCAACATGACTAGAGTCCAAATAACATTGCAAGTTTGTCTGAGTATATGTAAAGAAGAAAAGTAGATAGCCTCTTGTAGGTAACACCGTTTAATAAATTAAGCTACATCGTAGAGAAAAGATTGGTGGTAAACACATGAATATTGGAGTGCTTTGACACGGGGTGTGGTTGTATACTGTGACTGAATCTCTAATTTGTTTATCTCAATTTTTATTTTTTTTACATTATCTATTGGGTAAAAGTTAACTATTTAACATTGCATGTTGTATTTTTCAGTAAGCTGACACTGAATTTGTGTGTCCACTGGAAAATTATTTGTTCCACTCTTAATACTAACAGTGACCCTTTAGTAGATTAAAATGTTAGCCTTATAAGATTCTATTTGCCATTGTAGTGTCAACATTTTAATATTAGTGGTATAATATTTGCAGTGCTGTCTCTCTGGCATTCCACAACTTTATTTGTAGAAATGTGTCAGTATTTGCAGGTTAAAGGAGCATTGGACCTTTTTTAACCCCTGCTTCCTTGAAGCTAGGGTTAGAGAAAACCATGTCCTGGACTTTTAAGTAAACACGACGTGTATCTTAATAGATACACGCGGGTTTACTATCTGCTGTGTCTGTGGTTGTCGCGCAACGAAAGCATCAGCGTGCACACAGCCAATCGGAGCAGGTCTTGCCCCCCTGGGGGTCTCTCACTGCTAGCCCATGCAAAAATGAGGGGCCCTCGCTGCTTCCCATAAAAGCATGGCAGCTGTCGGTCAGAGGATAAACTGGCGTTATATAGGAACCACTTTTCACTTATTATATTAGAAGCACAAGTGAAATATAAAGTTTAGTGTTTCTTTAACAAACAAAATCCCTGTTATACACAACTTTATTAGGCGTGGAACCAATAAATCAGCCAGGTAGGAACAAGGTAAGTAATAATATATTATTTGAGCCCGTGACTAGCTTAGCGCACCGACATATGTCTTTTCCCTGTTTTCACATAGTTAAGGTTGTTGGCTCCTCATTGTCTGGTTGCAGCTTGCTGTCAAGGGGTTAATTTGGAGGAGGTTTAATTGCACCTCTTCCAACACATTAAACAGGTTTTGGTAGCAGTATATACTGCTTTGTGTGCCCACTAGATAGGAGGTGAGAGTAGGTTCTCACCCTATTTAGAGTGTGCCTTGACGTGGCGGCTGAGCTTAATTATGCTTTGGTCAATTCATATAACCAAAATCTCTCATTTATATGATGTTTATATATTTGTTGACAACTTTATTAGGGCGAGAAGCGCAGACAGTTTTTGTTTTTTTGAAAGTATTAATATATGTCAGTTTTTTTCAAATTAATAAATGAAATTAAAATGAATATTATCTGGAGTGAGGATACTTCTGATAACCAGAAGGCAGCTAGTATATGCTCCTCCTCCTTTGCCCATCCTTGTGTGGGGGTTAAAAAAAAGTAGTGAAAAATGAATTTTTACACTAGAATCCAACAACAACACAGTGCCGGTGCTCAAAGGATTAATCCTGTGATAACGTGACAGCTGCAGCAGGGGGTCCAACCTGCTCAGCTTTAAACAATGCAGAAATCATTGACATACTTATAGTGCCGCTTTTTAGTCTCATAGAAAAATAATTTGGCAAATTAATAAGAGATTGCTTAGCTATTTTACTAATTCGCACATTTATTCAAAAGGTCATTAGAGATCTGATTCCTGCTACTTCAGGCCGACAATTTAAGATTAATTAGATATTTGTTCTTCTTTGGGCCTCAGTTTCCAAATATGTATTCACATTATGGTAATGTATGCACTAACTAAATATTGTCCGTGGGAAGTGGCCGAATGTAGGGCAATACTAAAATAAAACTAAAAGCTTTATAAATAAACATGAAGTACTGAATAAAAAATCAGTATCTCTGTTCTCATTTCATATGCTAGCTTTGCAGGATGCTGGGCTTCTGGATCTCATATATTAGAGCTACAAACTATCACAGGATGTGGAGGAATGTAGCATTACTGTACCAATCTGTATATTTGCAGATTACAATTTACTTTTACTATCATCACATTTTTACTTAAATAAATAATATAAAAAGATTATTTAACTCAATTTGGAAAAAATATATAATTTCAAGGAAAAAAATATCCATCTGTCTAGAGCTATTGCTAATATTCAAAGGGGGGAGTGTCAGAGGAGCTACACCTAAAAAATTGTGTCAAGTGTATTTTTCTTTTTTGCATGCAAGGTGGGTTGGTTAGATTTCCCCAAAAGGGCTACCAAGTCCTTACATCTCATGACAGGCACAGCCTTTTCTGCCCTGAACTCCATCTGGAGTTTAAGCACTGGGTGTACTATGGCATCCTGCCACTATCAATATGTTGGGGCAGAACAGACACAGAGACTCAGACCCTGCACAGGGCCACCAGGTTGTTTTTTTTTCTACATGTGCCAACTAAAGTAAGAAAATCAGTTGTGGAGGGGGAATATTATTGCATTTTGAGGGGGGGAGGGAGGTTGCGCATGGTAGGGAAACATTTTGCCTTGACCTGGAAAACATTCTGCGGATGCCCATGCTACTGTCTAGGAAATATTTGGTATCATCTATTATTTTTAGGTTTTGTTTCCTCTCCAGATTATTGCTCCCAAACGTCACTGTTTTATCCCTGTACAGCATATACCCAGAATATTTTGCAGACGCAGTGGTGATAACATTATACAGCTACAGTTTTAGGGAAACCCCCAATACCTACACTCATCCATGGTGACAGTGTACTGTGTAATTCCCTCGAGGCAAAGCACTCTAGTTAAATCAATTTGTCAGAGGACTCTTTGCTTCACCATCCCCCAATTCTCCCATGTATAGGTCTTTCCGAAACATGGACAGCTGGGGTGCACAGCTGCTTCTTGTATGGTTTTCAATTAGAACATCAAAATTCATCTGCTAATTAGTAAGCAGACACAGAAAGAAAAAAAATCAAATGAATCATTTCCAACTTATTTGCTGAAATGATGCTGTGACCAGTGAACAGGAGAATTGGAAGTGGCACTGATCAGAGAAGAATCAAATGATACATTCAGATTTTCATTTTGAATTTCATAACTGACTATTTGTGAAGATGTTTGGGCTGGGTATCTCAAGGGATTAATGTCAGTGAATAATGACATATTAAAAAGTAGATTTATTGAAGAGGATATACTTTGTGGATATTGATTTCTTTTTATTCACAAATCGCAGTGATGGGTAACCTTGGCACTGCAGATGTTTGGGAACTACATTCCCATGATCCTCAGCTTTATGTGATATGTAGTTCTCAAACATCTGCAGTGCCAAGGTTAGTCATCACTGATATCGAGTGACAGCAAAGCATTTTTATTGAGGAATGCTCATAATACATATAATAATTAAAAAGTACATCTGATGAAATGGAAAATGAGGAGGTAAAATATGAATGTTAAAAAAAGCTTATTAGTTTAAAATATACACCCTCATATAAATGAAATAGTGGGTTAAGCAAGAAGCAAACGCATGGATGTATGGTAAAAATAAACCCACTACATCTGCTATACATAATCATATCTGCATGTCTGGAATACAGGGCTGCCATGTGTTACAAATAAATAAATAAACTCTTAAGAGTTTGAAGTTATTGATTGAAAAGTCTTTTTATTGTCATTAAGATTTTTTACTAGGTAACAACATTGAAAGCGACATACCATGAATGTCTGTACCACACAATCATGAAGGAAAGAAGTGAATACAGATGTTGTGGGTAAACCTTAAAGTAATGTAGTCCTCCTTGCTGTTACTCACTCTACCTGTTTTACCACCACTAGTTCCTACAATAAGTCAGCCTGCAACCTATAGATGAGACCAAATGTAATCGTTTAAATAGTGATGTGTAATTTGCCACAAAAGAAGGCAATAAAGATTGATAAATACCATGGTGCGTTATGTATTGCTGTGTTGTTTGAGCCCTGGGCCTCATGCAATTTTGGAAAAAATAATTATTTTGTCACTCCAAGTGTACTGTACTACAGTTAGCAGACCTCTTCTGACGAGAAAACAGGTTACTAAACCCAATATGGCAAAGTCAACTTTGGACACATAAACAAATATTTAGGCCAAATGAAACTTTTTCAGGGGATTTTTAATGACAACTCTAAATATAGGTGACATCAGGGACGCCCATGGCAAGATCTATGAAGGTCGATAGAACAGCAATAAACGTTTCTTCACAAAGTCCACTAAATGTCTACCATGGCCAATGCTGATGCCTACTACTGGGCGACATATCGTTAGCATCAAAAAGGCTTCCTAAAATGTATCCACCAGTGAAATAGAACTCATAACAAAGTACTCCTTCTTGAATTATTAAGCCTTTCACTACCAAATGTTTATATTTCTATAATCTAGTGCTCTTAGCCAACATCTGTGATCACTTGAGGAGGCTTATCTACAGTCATGACAATACCCATGCAAAAGGGAGTTTCCAAATGATTTTATAAATATGCCATCTGGTTCTGACTATAATTGAATCAGAATAAACATATCACAGTATTTTATAGAGGACGGTTGAATTGGAAGCCATCATGCCATTTTGTAAACAGTAGTACGGTATCTGCAGGTCTGATCTCCCTGATGCCATGTAGAGTTCAATCAATAATCATTAGAGATCTGATTCCTGCTACTTCAGGCCGACAATTTAAGATTAATTAGATATTTGTTCTTCTTTGGGCCTCAGTTTCCAAATATGTATTCACATTATGGTAATGTATGCACTAACTAAATATTGTCCGTGGGAAGTGGCCGAATGTAGGGCAATACTAAAATAAAACTAAAAGCTTTATAAATAAACATGAAGTACTGAATAAAAAATCAGTATCTCTGTTCTCATTTCATATGCTAGCTTTGCAGGATGCTGGGCTTCTGGATCTCATATATTAGAGCTACAAACTATCTACAGTCATGACAATACCCATGCAAAAGGGAGTTTCCAAATGATTTTATAAATATGCCATCTGGTTCTGACTATAATTGAATCAGAATAAACATATCACAGTATTTTATAGAGGACGGTTGAATTGGAAGCCATCATGCCATTTTGTAAACAGTAGTACGGTATCTGCAGGTCTGATCTCCCTGATGCCATGTAGAGTTCAATCAATAATCATGGATGGGCCCTGTGCTTCAGTAGGCAACCTATAGTTGTCACACATTTCCAAATGCACTTGTACTATTACATTCCCATCTCCAAGTGCACAGGGTAACAATATTTGAGATGTGTCACATTTAATATGAGCACATTTAGCCCAAAACAGCATCAATTAGAAGTGCACATTTGATAAATGACAATGTGATGTTTCGCTACACAAAATCTTTGCTGCTTGCCCAAACATTTGATTGTCGTGCAATGCAAACATAAAAGCATTTTCTTCTAAAGGTAAGTAGTTTTCTTCTGTAGAATTACATTAACATCATTGCCACCAAATGTCACTATTGATCAAGTAATATTTTCCACAGTTAGTTTGTTGATATATGGAATTTCAGTTTTCAGACAACACTGCAGATGATTGATTACAAGGGGGGGGGGGGGATTGGGGGGGTATATATGTGTTTGTAAAGGCGTGCTGCAATTAGGAACTAGGGGTCTGAAATGAAAAGTTACGGAGTCACAGGGAGTAAACAGGGACTAAACCCTGAAATTATTCTCGTCTCATTAAAACTGCTCATTAAAACGCCACTCAAAAGTTAGCTAGCCTCTACAATAGGGGATTGGGAGCTGCCATCTGATATAGCATTGCTCTGTTATTGGCAAGTGCACATGTCAATTACGCTGCACACAGCCAATAGGGGGGATGAGCATTTCCTCCTCTGCTAAAGGTGTGCTAGACACCACAGACACCAATCACAGCTGCCTGTCACGGAGAACCAACATCTTGAAAGACTCTGTGACACTTCCTAAAGAACTTGGAATCATCTTTTAGTGCATAAGGCTTTTTCTATTGGTTTGTGTATTAGAAGCTCAATAAATTGGTAGAGAGAAAAGTGTTAAGAATATGATGGTCAATTATGTGGGTATAGAATGATAAATGGAAGTATGCAGAATGCCACTGGAAACATGTTCTTGTCTTCAAATTTATCAATATATCTGTTTGTCAGAGCTTTCCAATAGAAGGGGAATCAATAAATATGAATTCATTCTCATTGGTGATTTCTCCAAAATTGATTTTTGATGTTAGCTTTAATTGATTGACTCATAACATGCCATTTATATTGACTCAGTTTGCACAAAATTACCAATTTACAGTTGCATCATTAGTCATTTAAAGTAGAGGGATATCTATTTATGTTAAGGATCGGCTCAGAATCTGGCAGGGGAGGCCTGATAAGGGGGATGGTAACACTTTCAATCATTCTATCCAATTGTCCTTTCTGCCTATCAATCTCTGTATCTTATCTTAGTCTTGCATGTCTACAAGTGTCTATCTCTAATAATATCAGGTGGGCTCAGGAAGTGGCACCAAGGGCAATTGCATTGATTTTGCCCCCTGGGCCAACAGTTGCCAGCATTCCCCTTGAATCTGGGTCCCCCAATCCCACTCATTGCTCCTTTGATCTGTGAGCTTAACACCAGTCACATTCAAAGTACTAAGCAGTGTTACAAAGAATTTCTCTCCTGTTGTCTTTCATCCTCTTAAGCCACTCTACTCTTGTTACTTCCATTTGATTGACAGGACCAGCAAAGCTATACAGATGTATAGGTTGCAGAGGGTGTGTGTAGAATTGCCTACTTATTTATCTTTACTTTTGAACCATAGCAACTCAAAATATATTGTTTTTTTTTTATCACTGTTATAGAAACGACCACTGTGTAGTGCAGTAGCTGTCCACACACTGACACTGAGACAGTGGACCTTTATATTAAGATTGCAGCTGGACCCTCACAATGTCACGGGCGCTAGGCAACAGCCTATGCTGCAATAGCAGGACTACATCAGCATCCAGAGTATATAATATTCATCCCCACATTAATAGTGTTTCAGAGCCTGTGATTACTATGCAGAATGGAAACTATCCTTACCCTCTGAACAAATACAATTTTTTTTAGAAACACTTACTTCTATAGCTTTTAAGAGATCACATCCAAATTCGTTCCCCTTATAATTTTCTTCAGCATGAGATCTCACCCTCTAAAAGCTGATTTTGTAATAAGGATGTGCCACAAAGTAGGAGAATAGAATTGCTTTTGCTCAGACCTAAGAATATTTTATTTCGCACATTATCTCAATAACCTGTTCAATTACATAATTAGAGCCTGTCCGGAAAATTCCCTGGAATGAATTAAACAGGTTTTCATTTAGGTAAAAAAAAAAAAAAAAAAAGGATCCTTTGAGAAGATGAATAAGTCTATGTATTGACTGCTCACCCCACATCATTTCCTATGACATTGGAGGAGGACCAGGGGTATTGTATCCATCCCTACACAATGATTGCAGAGCATGCTGCTCAATTCAGCTATTGCACCAGGATGTTTAACTAGGAATTAAGAGATGTATCAATGTCACTGTGTTATTGTCGGGCTCTCTGTGACTCCTACAGCTTGATTCTTTTTACAGCCAGTTAAAATAAAAGCAGCGAATATTTTGGCAATGATACCCTTTCTAATATTTCACCATGAGCACTGTTGTTAATCAGCTCAGCATTGGTCTCTTTCAAATAAGAAAAATAATCTTATATTAGTACGGGGATTGGTATGAAAACAATGATTTGTTCTCACTCAGTGCCTTAACATAATGCCATGTTCAATTTAATGCCATGATAGGCAGTAGCCACATAGAACTCATTTATGTCTGTAACAAAGACAAGCAGACTAATTGAATTTAATTCAGTTTTACTTATTAGTCATGAAAAGACCCAGTAAATCAGACTTTAAAAAGGCTTCTAGCAGAATACAACTGAGAGGCAAAACAAAACCACAGTAAATAAAATAAATGAAACAATTTAAAAACACTATGGGTTAGGTGTATGGACAAGTTTACTGCTGGCATTGTGCAATTACATATTGATTTGGTAAGTGGTGAATTCAGTTTTTCAGAATGTCATTTGGCAGTATATACAATTCAAGTCAATAGTATAATGAGAAATAAGATTTTGAATTAACGCGCAGAGCAGATATCATTTTAGAATTCAATGGGCATCATTACCGGGGCATCGAAAATGTTCGAAAAGTATAACACACTAGTGGTGAAGATCTATACACAGTCGTTCTGTTGAAATGTGAAGGTAACACATTGGATTGGGTTTAGAAAACGTCTTTCTGGATTGACAAAATCTTGGAAAAAGAACAGGGTAAACAAATTTCCCCAAACAAGTAAATAGAAAAAGGTTATCAGACAAAGATATTGGTTACGGAGTGGTACATCCAAATTACTGTATAAGTGCTTACATTTGAGCAGAATAAGTCTGTACAGATGGAGAATCTACTACAAATTTGGATGTAACCGGTCATTTGAAAGTCAAAAAAGTCAGTAATTCGGTAATGAAAGAGTTAGTCATATTTCTCCTAGTTTAAGCCACTCTGTGGGTGGAATAACTCTATTCTGATACTTTTGCAAGATATTAATCATTTAATGATTAATGTCAAATATCCACAGGATCTACTCAGTATGCAACGATCCATCCTAAATTGGATTTGGTTCGGGCATAATAGCTGAATTTCATAAATCCCAGAAACACAGTTACTCAATATGCCTGAATTCAAGTCCAGATCGGCAGTTCAGAGGCAATTTCCATGAAAACCATAGGTTTTCGGCTATCGAATAGGCCACAATCACACACAATCACACACAACTAAATTAACCATATTTTGGTCGTTTCACCAGAACCTAGGGGGTGATGGAGCGTCTCTATTTTATCATTTGTACATAGTATGGGTCTGGGAGCTAGCCAGTCATTGTTAGAGAAGGCCAGAGCTACTAGCCCTGGAACCCAATGTATTATATAAGGAGCTGGGAGCTTGGCAAATTTATTATAGTGTGGGCATCAGTGCTACCTGCCCTGACCCACCATATGTATAACAGGGGACTTGTCCTGGCCCCCAATGTATATTTTTATTTATTTATCTATTTCATTCAGTGAATGCTTTGGGCAGGTATTGGGCGGAATTGGCTATGATGTTTGAATTGCCAACCTATTCAGTGGCACATATCAAGGTTATTGGGTAGCTGATGTTCCCAGAATCATCAGATTTTGGAAGCACTATTTTGGGCCCAAATGTCAGTGCATATTGAGCAGACCCTCAAATAAAAGAACATACGACAATGCTTACTCCTGGTTTATAACTTAGCTGCAATACCTACATAGATATTACATGAATTGAAGTATATTGTTAGTTTTGTTGTGTCTTTTATATTACACCGGTATTTCTATATTATGTAATCCTTCTTATGTATATAGTTTGTACCTGTATTTACTCACATATAATATGCAGAACAATATAAAAAGAATCGTTTAAGTTTGAATAAAAGAGTACATGATGATGAACAAATATTATTTTATCTTCTCAGCTACTTTTGTCAGTAGCAATATCTCTTTCTACAATAAATGACCTCATTTTAATCGAATGTTTCGTTATTCAATCCATCTTGATTACCAGATCTATTTTCTTGCCATGAAGATGTCTGTAATTGACATCCATCATGTTATGATGTGTCATGATCTTATTGATGTTGAAATAACAGAATGACACTAGAAACCTAAGACATTTCCCATCTTTTGAGAGAGAATATACAACATCACGAAAACCAAAGACAAGGGGTTCAATAGCTGTATTATCATACCATAAAAGACAACTTTAACCTTGGTATTACAATAAATATAGGAGGCGGGTACTTTGAATAACTCACAAAAACGTTACGTAACATATACATGGGAGGAACAACAAGAATATGGACTACTCAAGGTGAAATAGGTTAATAGAAAAAATCATGGTCATATAAAGTGAGATTAGACCCTGTTTGAATGGTACGTATCTGAAGTATTATTCAAAATATATTCCACTGTATTTTTCCCGAAAGGAAATACTTGGGAGAAATAATTTTGTAAAGATGTTGATTGACAGGGCCGGTCAAGTAATTGTTGAGCGCTCATACGGGTGTGTCTGTGTGTCTGTCATGTAAGATGGGTGATTATTTGTCAGCGGGGGAGTGAATGTGAATGCAAACGTTGTGAATTATGATGTGAACAATTAGGAAGGAGGACAATGAAGTTGGAGGGAGCAGTTGGACAGTGGAAACAAGGGTAGGAGCCTGAGTCAACATATTAGAGAAGTAGAGGGGGCACAGATCATACTAAATATTCATAGGTAGGTTTTTCTGTAGCAGCAGCTTAAGACCAGGAAAAAGTGGTATTAGAGTGAAACCTTTAACATGACATAGAGCTAGAAGACACAAGATTGTGTATTCCCTTCTGTCATATTTATTTCACATTTTATAACAACTCATCCTGCAAGTTCCCCCATGCTTATCAAAACTTAAACAATTAACAAGAATGGGAAAGGTAAAGTATGCATTGTGACGGTAACACATTCTGCACCTAGTGGGAAGTGGAACATTAAAATGGATGAAGTCAGAATACATACCAATTTAATTTCAACTTCTGCAGAGACAACACAATAGAAATCCGTTAAGTGCTTTCTCCTGTAAATACAAAAACAAAAACACAAGGGATTACATTTTTGAATTGTATAACTGTTCGTGTTTTTCACATTTTGTTTAAGATCC
Organism: Pelodytes ibericus; assembly: GCA_036172795.1. Lineage (NCBI taxonomy): Eukaryota > Metazoa > Chordata > Amphibia > Anura > Pelodytidae > Pelodytes > Pelodytes ibericus. The sequence goes on from CM069859.1 coordinate 123,413,009, forward strand.
ATTTATAATTGCATTTAACATTTTATGAAAAATACCACTAATATGTACTAGTACTGCATGTAGGGGTTATCCATGGGGTTATCCATGTTAAAACACACAAATATTTTTATTTTTATACTTGTTTTGCATTCAGTTATGTTAACAACATTACAATGTACATTAAGCACTACATTTCAAATTGGCTAAAGTAGATTGTATTATACAAGAATGCTCCCATGTCCACTAAGATAATCATTTACTGAAGTTTGAGAAAGGGTGAGTATTCTAGTAATTGGCCAACTTGGAAAAATTATCAACTTAACAATAGCAAATTTGGCTGACTTGGAAAAATGGCCAACTTGACAACAAACCAATAAGCTGACTAGGAAAAATGGCCAACTTGACAACAGACCAATCATCTGATTTGGGAAAATGGCCAACTTGACAAGAGAAGCATCATCTTACTTGGGAAAATAACAGATTTGACCAGATTGCAATAAAGTTAGGGTAATAGCAGCTCATACATTTATTCGAATTTGGTTACAATTTGGTAATTACAGTTTGGAAATGTCTAAAGTGTGACTAGGCATTGAAAACAAATTACAGCTGACAGGATGTGCTATATATATGAAAGTATTAAAATGTACTAAAAATAATTATTAATGTATTTATATATTATTTAGTACTCCATAATGGGGAATGAATTGTCAGGACATTTACAGTTGCAAGTCAAAGTAACAATATCCATTGAAGTTTTAGATTGCAAACCATGTATAATGATTTTTATGAAATTGTGGTATAATGCCAAGCTACAAGAATGTGAAAATAGCCCATTCTGTACAAATCGGGCTGGTCATCTTGTCCTGAAAAATATTCTTTAAAATCAATTTGTTTACATACCATTCTTTTGTACCATGGTAACAAATAACAATCCTGCATTACTGTTTATAGAGAGCATTGATGTCACAAAAATGGGTTTAATTACTAGTATAGAATGTTTGGTTCTTTGTTTTGTTTTATTTTTGTGACAGTATCAAGTGAGCAAGAATTGTTGATGTGAAATCAAAGCTGTATTGTAGATACCCATCTCAATTTAATACTCACATATCAAGCAAGAATGTGAAGCTGGCAGTTTGATGCACTGCTAGATTATGCCATAAGAACAAGGACTTCCTGCAGGTTTTATGTTTTGCTATTCTTACTTAAATAAAAATGTAAAATATTTTGTCCTTAAGCATTCTTCCCATTTTAGCTCAGTTTAATGTGGCACAAAATCAGTGTAAAATAGCAGTAGTACAATGTGTAATACACATTATATGCAGAAATCCAAATGGAAAGATCCAGAAAGAAAAAGAGCAGGCACTCCTGTTGTCAGTGAATCAAAAATAGTGATTTATTGGATAACCATGCAGACGGAAATTAACAGAGTGACACACTTGACGCGTTTCGAGTCACAGGACTCTTAATCACTATTTTTGATTCACTGACAGAACTGGAGTGCCAGCTCTTTCTCCTTCTAGATCTTTTCATTTGGACTTTTGCTTGTATACACACATTTGGTGGGTGAGGCTGCTTCACTGAGAGTTTCACTGGTTAAATGATACTCTCCAGTTGAAGCCCTACCCATGTACACATTATATGTCCAGAAAGCTACAGAAGGAGCACAGCTTTGGAAATATATTATATATAGAAATTAAACAGTTGTGATATTAAGTAAATAGTGAACTTATTGGTGTCTATATGTACTATTTACTATATAAGTAAGAATAGCAATAAAACGACTTTTTCGATTTTTATGTAATTATATATGTTTTTTTATTTTATTTATTTTTTGGTGGCCTTGACGTAGGGATGTAGGGAATAATGGGAAGTTCAGACGCTACCATTATGGTTCAGTCAAATTTAAAATAAATTTGGCCACTGAAATGTCTGCCCGAATAGGGTCATAGTGGCCGAACTTCAGCCCTATTCAGCATAATCGATGGTCATTTGTCAGTTTGAAATTATAGACAACGACCCATTAATATATCTACTTTCATGATGACAGATGGTGCCTTGCTCACTTTAACTTTGTATGAGTGTGGAAATTAAAGTCCATATCTAATATACCTGCACAGATTATTAGCAGGTGAAACATTACATAAATTTATACAGCAGAATTTAACACATTCAATGGTTTTGACTGTTTTACACAAAGGAAGTATTTCATAAAGATTGACTCATAAATGTTTGGTTCCCAATGCTTACAAATATTTGTTTCTGTTCTACTGAATATTTTAGTAAATATGGAGTTATCATTTGAATCTGCAGTGCCCCAGCACTTCCTAATTCCCCAAAGCCTGTATTATTCTTTTATGTTCCTATATTCTTTATTTTGTCCATAATCCCACAAATTCAGTATTTAAAAAATAAAAATAAAAATAATAATATATATATAAATAAACCCCCTGCGGCAATGATGGGAGATCCCCAACCAGTGATACTGGTTTAAACAAACGCCACTCCCCATTTATTGATTAGAATGAGATTTGTCATATTAGCATGTCCCTACCCTCCCTGCTGACACCAAACATCCTCTAATATCTCCAATCCGCAGCCAGTCATCTTTTGGATTAATGGTACTTCACAGTTTAAAACCTCTGCTGTTCTTGCAGTATCAACAAATGAGTTAACTGTTTATACGCTGCCTAATCTGTGAATGTCGAAGCAAGAAAATGGAGGAGAGGGGTGGGATGTAACCTGTTGTATTAAATCATTAGAGTGGATGCTGTCTCTGTGAATAGTCAGAGGGGGAAAAAAAAAAATAGATACATGAATGCAATTCAATTTCGCTAATTGCTCTGTAGATTTCTCAGTCCAAGCCGAGTAGGTTAATAGCTGAGCTGTCTCTACCTTTGGAGCTGGGCTGTCTGTACTGACAAGAATTAATGATCTCAAGCAGATCTGCTTTTGGGGAACGTCTGCCTGAGCCATTCCATTAGTAGTACTAATCAGATAGAGTATCACTAATGGATGTCCTAGCATCTGCTTAGTGGAAGATATTCTGAGTATAGTGCCCCTGTTTAGCGTTTTTCTGACAAAATGAGAACGGATCTGTATTCAACATGTGATACATCATATACATTAAGACAGTCATGCCGCAGATTTGTAAAGGTCCAAAAAATCTCATACATAACAGCCCCAATGGTTTCAATCCCTCCAGGATGTCTCTCTTTTTATATACAAGCTGATGATGTATGTAGGGGGCCTAGTTACTAAAACTGTATACTGTCGCATTAATAGTTGATCTTATGAAGCACTTGTCAGTGTTCTACTAGACTTCTAGGTCACCTTTAGTAAAAGCTGGATTAAACATAGTGTAAGGTAAGCACTTACCCTAGTCTTTAAAGGGACTATATCACCTAAACATTGCTTATGCTGTGAAAAATTATTAAGAATTACACATACATTGTGTTAGCAAAATTGCAAGTAAATTCCTAAATTATGAAAAAAATGTGTTTTAAATGTATCTGCGGAGTCTCCTGTTGATGGCATCACCTATGGCTTAGTATGAAAATTAACTGATTTATAATGGGAAATGTGTAATATGCATACCCAGCTACAAGTGATGTCATAAGCAGAAGACTCCACAGGGACATTTAAAGCACATTTTTCAAATAATTTAGCCATTTGCTTGCAATTTTGCTAACACAATGTATGTGGCCCAAGAGCCAGACTACAAAAATATAATGATATAAACACAGACGGAATTGGCTAGAAGATGACACAACAATGCACGGTCAGATAAAGTACAGAGGGGCAGAAAAGCCAAGGTCGCCAGGCAGAAAGGCCAAGAGCAGAAGACAATTAAATAAAAGTTAAGAACAGGTAGAGATAAAAAAAAAACTGAATTAGACAAAAGGTAACTGGAACACAGGTGAAGGCACATCTGCTCTCCTTCGCCCTCCTGAAGAAATCTAATTTAAATTAATAAATACCTCCCCTTTAAAGAGAATACGTCTGTGCATGGGTGAAGGACCAGAAACATTACAGCAAACATCTAGAAAGTGTCCGCTATTAAACAAAAGATAGTTGCACTTTTAACAAACAAATAAAATTCTTACAGAGGGGATATCTACAATAGAAAACACAGACAAAAGACAGAGGAGTAAATAAGCTGGCTATATGTACATAAAATGTTATTGGTTTTCTAAGATACGTTTTCTAAGAAATAACAGCATATACTAGTGTGTAAAAAAAAAAAAAATGCCATCGGTAACTAAGGTCTGCATAGCTCATAACATAATAACTGTATATTTTTATTATTCTTGTTGCTAAGTTGCTAAACCGATATCTAGTAACCTCTAAGTACTGTTCTTTTCATTCCCATGAAAGTGGATAATCTCCTAAGAATCATTTATTTGTCATTTTTGAGAACCCCCCCCCCAAAAAAAAAAATTGTAAGAACAGATCAAGTTTTTTTATTATCATATTATGTATACTATATATATATATATATATATATATATATATATATATATATATATATATATATATATATATTGTTCCTAAAGGTGATCTAGACTCACAATGCTAAGCAAAACTCATCTGCAACAAAATTCCAGCACTCAGCAACAGATTTATTTTTTTTCTACCTAGAACCATTTTCAAAGAATTCACCAAATGCTCCATATTACGTATGGAGACTTATAATGAATGGCAGACTCATAATTGTCAATGTTGCTTGTAAGAGCACCATTCAGAAGGCTTTTTAAACAGACAGAAGTGGCGATCTACATAATATATTTTTTATGACCTGCTATATTAATACGCAGGAACATGTTATCCACTTATACCAAACTGTCAACATGTCCATTATATTGCATTAGTCAAATAGTCAAATCACTTAATGAATGACTAATTAAAGGACTAATGACCTCATTTTCATAACTGGTTTTGCCATGTTGCCAATGCAGATTACAAACTTTAACTGTATAATCCTTTATCTGTTTTGTATTGTCCTAATAAAGTTCAAAATGTCTCATACAAAAACTTTTGCTGAAGTGACCTGAGAAACTAGATTTTTACACATGACAGCTTTGTATTTGTATTTCTTGTCTTGGATAATAATGTTGGAAGGCCTCAAAACCTAACTGTTACTCTTCCTATTGAATGAATTGGAAACACATCAGTACCCCTGATGTACATCATTACTGATATACAAAGAGAGAGAAAGGACCAGAGACCTGCTTTTGAGCTCAGTGGATGGATCTAAATTTAGTCCCGCAGCTTGCTGTTCATTTAACAATGTAACAATGCTATAGAAGATGAACTTCCAACAACATAAAAAAAAAAAAACCTTAACTATAGGGTATTATGTAGACAGCATTTCGGTACTGCTGCTTTCTACCAAATGATAGGAAATGTCATCATTAATTTATCTTGGAATTAGTCTCTTCCCTGTAGCAGTGTTTTCTCCTATAACCTACATACAGTATCTGACGGCTGATAAGAACAGCTTCATCAGCTTTTGTTTTGGGATTCCAGCAAGTCACATAAGGTCTCCTAGTGCTGACTGAAATTTGGGATTTTTTGTAATTCATTTCTAAATAGCGCTTTACATACACATTTATTGTGGTTTGATCATTTGGATTTCATTAGAAAACTGAAAGTAAAATGACTATTGGTAAATGTATTCAAAAAGACACAAAGCATAACAACAACAAAAAAAAGTATAAAAGACACATTTGATGACAAGCAGGAGATGACATTGGAGAAACAGTAGTTATCTTGAACCACCCCCACCTGTCAGTTTTTAACATAGCCGCCTACTGAAACTATTATGTAGGACTGTGTGTTGCCTGCCTCCTATTATCTTACTGTGGTAATTACTGCTTTTCCCAATCACCTTTTGCACCCAGACATGTATTCACAAAAGCATTTAAAATAATCTGTATGGATCTAACACTATAAATGTACAGGCATTTGAACACAATACCAAACAGTTCTTCTGTGTTTAAATTAACTGGTTTGTAATGCATCCACTGAATAAGTAGACTGTTTTTGGAGTATTGCCTTCTAAAGATTATTTTTTATAAGCAATTGGTCTACTACATAGTGAAAATGTTATTTACTAATATTTTTTGTCTGTAGAGTGATAATTTGGTACACTTGCCCTCTTTTAAAAAAGAATAACTAACTGAAATATATTTCCTAAGCACACATTAGCTATTCTAATAGGCCTATAGGTAAAGGGTTGAACTTGATGGACACAAGTCTTTTTTCAATCTAAACTACTATGTAACTCTGTAACTATGTATCCAGTGTGAGCTACATCACTATGACTTAAGAGCAGTAAAGCGAACAACAGGATTAATAAAATAATCTATGAGGATAGAGTCTACGCCTCCCCGGAAGAGATAGGCGAAGTCTTAAACAGATTTTATTCTAAATTGTATAATTTACTGACTCAACCTAAGCCCAATGCTATAAATAACTATTTAGACCAGATAACCCTCCCACAGCTTACAGTGATTCAGAAAGAATTCACTAATCAACCTATATGTCTGACGGAGTTTGAACGGGCCATGGATCGGATGAAGCCTTATAAATCCCCAGGTCCAGATGCCTTTGGGAATTCGTTTTATAGATTGTTTAAGGGAAAAGTATTGGTGCCATGGGCGTCCGCAGGGGGGGCGCTTGCCCCCCCCTGGATTTTTGCAATTCCCCTTTAAAAAAAAAAAACAATTTTTTTTTTTACATTTTTTTTTTTTTTCATTATTATTATTTTTTTCTCAGTATGTAGCCTCTAGTTGTCCCTAGGGGACTGCACACCAGTTGTTGGGGTAGGAAGTGGCACCCAAAGCTGTTGCTCTCTGCAACTCTGCTTGCTGTAATACTGGTCTCCCATCCACATTGGTGCAGGTCTCTGCAGCTGTCAGTCATGCTGCATGGAGAGCCAATGACAGGGGTGCCCTGAAGTTATAGCCCCGCCCCTCAGCCCTCCATGTGGCAGCATGGCTGACAGAAGAGAGCCTGCAGGGGAAGATACTCAGAGACCATAGCTGAGCCCCTGTAACAGGTAGGAAGAGCTAATAATAGCTTTAAGGTACATGGCAGAGTGGGGTAAATCCAAGGAGGTCTCTCCCATATCCCTGAGGTCTCCATTTGTCCAGTCTGAGCAGCTCCTCTGTCCAGGCTCTGCTCACATCAACATGGTGACAAGTGGATGGGGCAGAAAAGATAATGGAGGATTAAATGATGTGATAGATGGAAGCAGATTACAAACAAAATGGGATGACATGGGGCAGAAAAGATAATAGAGGATGAAAAGAGGTGATTGATTGGAGCAGAATACAGACAAAATTGTGACATGGGGCAGAAAATATAAAATGGAAAGGAATAAAACACATAAAATGATGGGGAAAGAGATGGCAAACATGGAGGAATAAAACATATAAAAAAAGGGGGAAAGAGATAAAGAAATGTCATGGATTTAGGAATTTGGGTGTTTAGGGAATCTGTTGCTTTGTGTTTATATTGTGTTCTATAGTGTTGTGTCTGGTGCTGTTGGGTTACATTGTGTGCTATAGTGTTGTATCTGGTGCTGTGGGGTTATATTGTGTGCTATAGTGTTGTGTCTGGTGCTGTGGAGTTATATTGTGTGCTATAGTGTTGTATCTGGTGCTGAGAGGTTATATTGTGTGCTATAGTGTTGTACCTGGTGCTGTGGAGTTATATTGTGTGCTATAGTGTTGTATCTGGTGCTGTGGAGTTATATTGTGTGCTATAGTGTTGTATCTGGTGCTGTGGAGTTATATTGTGTGCTATAGTGTTGTATCTGGTGCTGAGAGGTTATATTGTGAGCTATAGTGTTGTACCTGGTGCTGTGGAGTTATATTGTGTGCTATAGTGTTGTATCTGGTGCTGTTGGGTTACATTGTGTGCTATAGTGTTGTATCTGGTGCTGAGAGGTTATATTATGTGCTATAGTGTTGTATCTGGTGCTGTGGGTTATATTGTGTGCTATAGTGTTGTATCTGGTGCTGTGGGGTTATATTGTGTGCTATAGTGTTGTATCTGGTGCTGTGGGGTTATATTGTGTGCTATTGTATTGTATCTGGTGCTGAGAGGTTATATTGTGTGCTATAGTGTTGTGTCTGGTGCTGTTGGGTTATATTGTGTGCTATAGTGTTGTATCTGGTGCTGAGAGGTTATATTGTGTGCTATAGTGTTGTATCTGGTGCTGTGGGGTTATATTGTGTGCTATTGTATTGTATCTGGTGCTGAGAGGTTATATTGTGTGCTATAGTGTTGTGTCTGGTGCTGTGGGGTTATATTGTGTGCTATAGTGTTGTGTCTGGTGCTGTGGGGTTATATTGTGTGCTATAGTGTTGTGTCTGGTGCTGAGAGGTTATATTGTGTGCTATAGTGTTGTGTCTGGTGCTGATAGGTTATATTGTGTGCTATAATGTTGTATCTGGTGCTGTGGGGTTATATTGTGTGCTATAGTGTTGTATCTGGTGCTGTGGGGTTATATTGTGTGCTATAGTGTTGTGTCTGGTGCTGAGTGGTTATATTGTGTGCTATAGTATTGTGTCTGATGCTGTTGGGTTATATTGTGTGCTATAGTGTTGTATCTGGTGCTGTTGGGTTATATTGTGTGCTATAGTGTTGTGTCTTGTGCTGTTGGGTTATATTGTGTGCTATAGTGTTGTGTCTGGTGCTGTGGGGTTATATTGTGTGCTATAGTGTTGTGTCTGGTGCTGTGGGGTGATATTGTGTGCTATAGTGTTGTGTCTGGTGCTGTGGGGTGATATTCTGTGCTATAGTGTTGTGTCTGGTGCTGTGGGGTTATATTGTGTGCTATAGTGTTGTATCTGGTGCTGTGGGGTTATATTGTGTGCTATAGTGTTGTATCTGGTGCTGTGGGGTTATATTGTGTGCTATAGTGTTGTGTCTGGTGCTGAGAGGTTATATTGTGTGCTATAGTGTTGTGTCTGGTGCTGTGGGGTTATATTGTGTGCTATAGTGTTGTGTCTGGTGCTGAGAGGTTATATTGTGTGCTATAGTTTTGTGTCTGGTGCTGTGGGGTTATATTGTGTGCTATAGTGTTGTGTCTGTTGCTGTGGGGTTATATTGTGTGCTATAGTGTTGTGTCTGGTGCTGAGAGGTTATATTGTGTGCTATAGTGTTGTATCTGGTGCTATGGGGTTATATCTTTGCTATGTTGTTCTATCTGTTGCTGTGGAGTTTCAGCTAGAGCTCTGGATATTTATCTGGTGCTGTGATTTATATCTTGTGTCATGGGTTTTTAGCTGGTACCGTGGGTTAATATCTGGTGTTGTGGGTCTATATCTGGCACAGTGGGTCTATATTTGGTGCAGTGAGGCTATATCTAGTGTGGTTGGTTTATATCTGGTGTTGTGGATCTGTATCTGGTGCAGGGTTTATCAACCCTTTGCATGCCTTCACAGATAATGACAAAGCTCCTCCACTTCATGATAACTTGTCAAAAAGAGGCGCGGCGCAGAAAGGATGACGGTAAAATCATGCCCCCCCCCCTGAAAAAATTTCTGCGGATGCCCATGATTGATGCCTTTACTGAACATGTTCAATGAGTTTGCGGTGTCCAACTCTCCACCCCCTGAATTACCCAGGGCGAACATCATTCCCATATTAAAACATGATAAGGATCCCACCGAAGAAATTACAGACCAATCTACCTTATTAACCCCGACATGAAAATGTATGCTTCAATGCTGGCATAGAGACTTAAACCAGTTATTTTGGGTTTGTTCCAGGTAGACTGTCGTATAATAACGTTAGACGTCTGATAGATGTTTTGGACTCGGCTGGGAAATCACAGACTCCTCTGCTGGCCCTGTCATTGGATGCGGTGAAGGCCTTTGACAGGGTCAGCTGGGGATATCTGGAGGCGGTTTTAGCGGCTTTCAGGCTGGGGGGTTGGATGCTGCGGGCTATTATGGCTCTCTATACTTCTCTATCAGCTAGAATAGTGGGAATAAATATATGCTCAGCATGGTTTGAAATGACGAATGGAACACGTCAGGGTTGCCCGCTCTCGCCACTCCTTTACATCTTATCCATGGAACCATCCGCTATCAGTATTAGGAACAATTAAGGGTTGGATGCCAAATGACTTGGATCTGAAAATTTCACTGGATGCAGACGACACTCATTACTATCACCTCCCCACTTGCATCTCTATCCAAGCTCTCGGAAGAGATTAGGCGATATAGCGATATTTCTAATTATAAACTGAATGCGGAAAAATCTAGAGTACTCTTGATTAATATCTCGGACCCCCTGCTTAAGTCGCTGAAACAACAATTCCCCTTTGACTGGACCAGTAATCAAATTTATTTAAAATAAAAAATATACATTTTTTAAGACTTTTTAGACAGACCAGTGGATTGCTGGGGGAGTGGCGAAGGTGAGAAATACCCTTGGTGGGGCAAAAATTAATATCCTTAATTTGTATATTGTTCCAAAATGGTCCTATTTGTTTCGAACGACCAAATAATGTATCAATTGATTAAGGAAAAAGTAAGTGCGTTGGTCAAGGGATCTATCAAGAAAGAAATACTCTGTTTTCGAAGAATGGGTAACAATCCTCGAAAAATGGGATTGGGGCCTCAGGCACAAATCTGATTAGGATATAACGATATGCACTTTAGGAATATCCTGTCCCTGCGCAAAGCCTTCTCCCAATCCGAGTTGACATATGTTTTATTTTTCTTTTTGACTATATGTACTGTCTTTGTCTTAGTGGTTCCATCATTTTCATTTATGAGATATATTTTTCAATTAAGCATTATATCTGATAATCAATCATTTTTAAATCTACTTAATGCGTACTAATGGCACTTTAGTTAGCCCCCAAAAAGGAAGGGGAAAGATTGGTCTCTATCCTATTCTATGTTACTTTATAATGCTGTCGCTGTATGTTGGTCACTTTATCTTTTAGTATCGTATTGTCTTTTATATGTTTGTATATCCATTTTTGATAAGTAAAATGAAATAAAGATTATAATAAAAAAAAAAAGAGCATTAAAGCGCATGCACTAACAGTCTGTTTTCAGATTATACAAACTCAGTTCAAATGTCTCCTACTCACTGATTTCAGTTGAACTTAGCAACAGTCCTGCCTATATCTCCAAACCTTGGTGAAAATACTTTCTGCTACTGTAAAAGTACAGGAGAACTGCAAGTTTAAAAAAAAATAATAAGTACATGCCTGCTGCATAATGTTCATGTCTAATAGAATTGTGCATGTATCTATCCCACACATGCTTAAACTCCTTCACTGTGTTTACCTCTATCACTTCCGCTGGAAGGCTATTCCATACATCCACTACCCACTCAGTAAAGTATTACTTCCTGATATTACTTTTAAATCATTGCCCCTCTAATTTAAGTCTATGTCCTCTAGTTGTGGTAGTTTTTCTTCTTTTAAATATAATCTCCTCCTTTACTGTGTTTATTCCCATTATGTATCTTGTACCCTTGTCTGTGGGGAGTGATGCCACATAATTTTTTTTAAAAAAGAACTACGAATTGCAGAATTGTTTCTCGTCACAATGCACTAAAATGTCAGAGTCACATTTCCAATTTTTGGCTTAATTTCGACACCATTGTTGTACATGGGACTTCTGTTCTGTAATTTCTGATAAATGTTTTCTTCACTAAAGGTTAAAATAGTTTTAGGAAAGTTAGAAAAAAAAACATTGGCATATTCAATGCCAAGAATAGCAAAACAAAATCACAGTCTTGCTGAAGAAATGTTTATACCGTCTAAATTACAATTATTTTTCAGAATGAGATGGAATGGATGAGGGGGAACATGTACGGTTTCATTTGCTCTTATTAATTCACATATGAAAATTTGATTCGCCCATTGCTGAATTGTCTATTGCTAGCCGTATCGCAGAAATATAGAGATCACAGGTTCAAGCACAAGCAAGGTCTATCAAAAATAAGAGCTCAGAACAACGCTAGCAATGCATAAGCTCTCTATATGGATATCAAGTGGCATCTCTTTGCAGAATTGTTAATAGTGTAGCGTACTTGACCACTGAGACGCTATTATTTAAATATAAATATCACTGCCATTGGTAAAAGCAGACCATTCAGACATTATCCAATCCTACTCATGCATTTGTGGTGTGTCAGGATTCCATGCCATGCTTAATTTAAAGCGACTCTATTAATTATATATATCTTTTTTTGGCATTTTGGTCGAGATCAAGTGTAGTTTATGGTGGCAGGAGAACTCATTGATCCTCTGGCCAATTTGTCCCCAGAGGCCTGACCTAAGTGCCTTCACACGGCATGGATTTGCACACCATGCACATGCTGGATTATACATTGGCCCATATTTTCCTATGGGTCTTTTTAGCTCCACCTTGTCACCTCCCCTGCCCTGGCCTTTTGACTGTTGGGTTAGAAATAACTTTTTTAAACACCAGTCGGCAGGTTGGGTCAATATTATGGAACTATTTATTTTGACCTGTGCACTTTTGATTTTGCACATTTGCTGTGGAGTACATCAATTTTGTTTCATGTCAAGTTGGAGTCCTTAATAATAATAATAATAATAATAATAATAAATATATATATATATATATATATATATATATATATATATATATATATCATTTCATACTTTTCTATAACAATCCAATACAAATCAATGATATGGTTGGGATTTATTTATTAAATAAGGATGCAATCCAACCTGTCCCAACTAAACAATGGACTTTAGTAACACTTTGAGAGCACATCTTGGATTTAAATCAAGGTCTGCATGGCAGCCATTTCTAAGAGATCCAAAAACAAGGGAGGAGAATAACACCACTAGTACCTTCTGTAAATGAATAGAAACAATCTCATGTATGTCTGTTATTGTGTTTCAACTGTATTCTCATTCTTTCTAATTACACCTTTTTACTGATTATAAACTGTATCACTGTGTGTTATAATAATAGAGTAGTCCAAAGCCATCAGTTTGGTTGGTGTTGACAGGGCCTGCCCTGTAATGGGGCAGAGCAGGGCAGCTGCTCCAGGCGGTACCCTGTGAGAGGCGGCACTTTGCTGCTCCCTGCAGCCGTCTTTTTCTTTTTCTGTGTGCAGGGGAGCTTGATTGAAGGAGGTCTCAGCCAATCAGGTGAGACTACTCAACTCAGAAGCCTTCCGTGATTGGCTGAGACCTCCTTCACACAGAGTTCAAAGCAAAGAGAGATGCTTGCAGAAGTGTGTGTGTCGGTGTGAGTGAGTGTGTGTGTTGGTGTGTGTGTGTGTCAGTGTGAGTGGGTATGTCAGTGTGAGTGTGTATGTCAATGTGAGTGAGAGACTGTCTGTGTATGTGTGTGAGTGAGTGTGTGGATAAAGGGGTTAACTCCTCTGATACTGACTATATCTGTATAGCCACGCAAGGGGTTGACTCCTCTGACACTACCTCTATCTGCCTAGCCACCCAAGAGGTTAACTCCTCTGATACCTCCTTTATCTGTCTAGCCACCAAGGGGTTAAAGCCTCTGACACTGCCTATATCTGTCTAGCCATCCAGGGGTTAACTCATCTGACACTGCCTACATATGTGAAGCAATCCAGGGGTTAACTCCTCTGACACTGACTATATCTGTGTGGATGTTGTTATAAGTCACTGGTCACATTATGTTTTAGGGAATTGCACAGCCTATTATCATAATAAAGTTTTACCATTACTCTCTTTTCACTTTATGGGTGAGCTCTTTAAAAAATATAATATTATGTATATAAGAAGTGCTTTAGTGGGTATATAAAAAGAGAAAAATGTGTTCTAGGAGCTCACCCATGAGGTGAAAAGAAAGAAATGGTAAAACAAACATTATTATGAAAATAGGCTGTACAATTCCCCTAAACATTACATGTAACCACTGACCTATAACTTGACTCAAACATTGTACATTAAGTTTAAATGCTCAAACATTTAGGGAACACATTTTAATCATGGCCAGCCAATACTCGCATGATATAATTTTGCAAATAGAAAGGTGTTCTTGCATTAAATTATCACTTCCAGATAAATTTCATTTTAGTTTGGCTGATTATCATAACGGTGGGATTTTTTTTGTGGGGGGGCAGCATTTCATTTTTTGCCCCAGGCAGCACAATGTCTTCGGCCGACCCTGGGTGTTGATGCCATATATAGGCCAATACCAGACGGTAGATATAATTACCCAGCCCTGTCTTACCCAGAACTCACTAAACGCAGAGTTGTTTTGTCTAATTCCTAATCCATGGGATTATAATAACTTCCAAGGTAAAAAGGTGTGATAATTTGTTGTTTTTTAAGTGCACTTAAAAAAAATTGCAGTAATGTAATACAGTATTTGAGCTGAATAAAACTGTTTTCTTAATTATAAACTTAATCAACTCAGGTTGGGATTTTTCAAGAGTCATAAAATGGGCAGACAAAACAGGATCAAGTAGTTCATTTTAGCTGCCAAATCCTTGCTTTGTTGATATGATTTTAAAAGGAAGTGCCACTCTAAAGCTCTGATAATTGGTTCAGAATTATACTGTAACCTTTTCTCCCTGAAGAACGTCTTTACCATAGACAGGATTTAACTATGCTTTACATAGAGTATTGTTCATTACTGGGCTTTAATTTAGTTTTTATTTATTTAAAACAATCAGTATAATTGAATCATCTCAAAGTATCCAAATTCAATGCAATAAAACTTTCTATCAGCAGACAGCCACAGGTGGATGAGACGGTTCATTGCGGTTGCATGAACGCAGCCACTTCACCATCCCCTCTCGCGCGATGGCCAGTTCATCGCGTGAGAGGTCATTGGTGGATCTTTCATCGCGGGACCATTCATCCCGGGATCACTGAATGTGAGTGTTATTAATGATTTTAATGGGGAGTAATTTAAGTATTAGGGTTGGGGGGTTAGGTATTGGTATTAGGGTTTGGGGAGGGTTAATGTTAGTATTAATTCGGGGGTAGTGTTAGTATTAGGGTTTGGGGGTTAGTATGGGGGTTCAGGCTCACCTTTTAGGGGGGTTGATTTATTAGGGAGGATGTATGTTTGGAAGCGGTGACACTTCAGCGCTGAAGTGTCAGCGCTAACATTGCCGTGCTGAAGTGGCCATGTTGATCTTCACCGCTGACAATTCAGCATTCAAACTGTCACGCTGAACTGTCAGCGGTGAAGCAGCCACGATACACTATCCTAGACCCAGCCACAGCACTAATGCTTCCTATGGCAGCCGGTCAGAGGATAAACTGGCATTTACTTTAATGGTATATGTTCATACTAATGCGACTCATAATTTCACTTGTGCTCCTATATTACTCTCTGCTTGATAATAAAGACTAATTGAAGTGGCTATTTATTGTATCCTTATAATTTTTTTTTATAATACAGTGTTATTTTACTTTTACTTGAATACATTCTGGAACTATATTAATTTATAATGTATTATTATTTGTTATATTTAATATTTTTGATACATAATTTCTAATTAAAGAATTTGCAACAAAAAAATGTAAAACATTTTTCAGACAACAAAACAATTTTGGCTTTCTTTCCCCGTAAACAACAATGGGGATCGTGTATAAAAACTTCTGTGCTGGTCAGGAGAGGTATACAAATGTCATTTTAGAAATCCTGACACCTTGCAGTGTGGGCGAAGGACCTTGGCAATACACTGTCAGGTGTTTTTTTTTTTTATACATTGACTGTCCTGGCGCAATATGCGCCACCACAACAAGATTGTACATATTCGTCGAAGCCCGCCCAGACTACCAAAATTGGTTGTGAGCCAGCTTTATACATAGGAGCACGCGCCATTATTTGATGCTAACGCGCGTGTGTCGTGTTTATACATGAACCCCAATTTAGTTATTAGCGAGAATAAAAATTAAGAACCAAAGTACATGGATGTTAAATTTGATATGGTGAAGCTGTGATTGATAATACTGCTTACTGACCCTGTTACAACTTTTTTAACTCATTTATTTCAGGGAAGATACCATTTCTTGTGAAGTGTATCAAATGTGCACTTCCATTATCCTCTACCACCGAAAAATATTTTCCAGTATGCACCTAACCTCTCCTTCCTGTTTTTAGGATGTGGGCCCCAAACGACTAAAGCATAATGACATTCACAGCACGTAGGCTGCATGTTATTATTAAAATACAATTAAACAGTAGTACCTTTTAAAATAATATTTCATTGCAAGATATATCCATATTTGTATACTATATTTTTTAAGGAGATGAAGACCCTTTAAGAAATTCTAGCTTGATTGTGTGAACACATATGGGTAAAATGACATTTTGGTCTACATGTCCTCTTGTCATCCCTAAATATTTTTTAGGCAGTCATTCCATTAACATGCATGCTAACAGAGACCACTAAGACATCTGTATAAAAGGCAATGCTTTGTAGGTGGAATTAGAGGGTATGCTTAAATAGATAAATCTGATTAGTTTGTGAATTAACAAAATTATGAATTTATAAACAGGACATCTAATTAAATTGACTTAAAACAGACCTTTATGCAGTCAAGATGCTACATGGATATAACAATGTTACAATCAGATAAGTCCTTTTTCTGCAGGCATTTACACGTACTAACATTTTTCACATACACAAAGATTACATTTTATAATGTGCCGATAACAGATTATTACATGTATTATTATTATTTATTATTACAGATATAATACATTTATTGGTACTTTAATAAATAAAGAAAGCATGGGGAGTACACAGCATTCCACCAAGCAGAGTGTATCCCTAAACTAATAAATATTTTTAAATATACACTAAAATATACACATACCTGGGAATACAACTGGACAGTAGCCAAGAGATGTTTCATTTCTATTGTTTGGATTTACCATAACGATTAGAATACCCTATTTTGATATCTGCAATGCTTTACTTGTTCCGAATGACCCAAACTCTTCAGCCGTGTGCTATTATGTCAATGCATGACAAGCAGTGCAACTCCAACATGGTCACATGTTCCTTTAACAGCCTTGATTTACTGGCTCTGCCTTAACTTCCAATAAAATTAAGATCAGTAAAGGAGAAGGAAAGTCTAGAAACACATTTTGACCATTCAGATGTTTTCAAATGCGGCAATAAAATGTGACTTCCCTCCTACTTGGAAACATGATCAGACTGCAGTTAACAGGATATGCATGTTGTCAGTCCATAAAGACTAATTGAAGTGGCTACTGTGCATATTAATCTAAAAGCAAATGAATGTTTATGTTTTAATGTTTTTCTTCTTGAATTCGTCGGTATTATAGATTTCTAAGACATTTTCTAATAGTATTATTAAATTTCCACCTTTGTTTCTATAAACATAGCATTTTTGGAAGTACCCTTGAATTTAATATGGTCATTATAGGTCATGTTGTACAATGAAATTGGTGTTCATGTTTATACAAGGAGCTGCAAACCATTACAAACACAAAAATAAGTATGAAGTATATGTGTCTTCAAGTATGGAAACTTGACAGAATTATAGCACATGACAATCCCACAGAGATAAATGGCAACAGCCATTGGTTGGAAAATAAGGCCGCAGAGTTTATTGAAGAAACACGGCAACATATTAATAAACATAAAATCCTTTACTAAACTGTTGCCATAAACTATTACATAAACCATGCAATAAAGGCACTATATAAATGAACAAATAAATTAACGTATACTGATATACCCTAGAATTTAAGCAGTAACATGTAGGACGGGAGGCCCCAAGAATCTGGCCTAAGCGTAATGCATAAAAGCAAACTAGTGGCATAGGTTCTTTGCACATTAGCTTCCCAATCTAATTTTTACTAGGAACCATGGCCAAGGGGAACCTCCGCAAATAGTTACTCCAGCTACTACCAGGTTGGTTCAACCGAAGATAAAATGCCCTGCAGTAACAGCAAATTTCAAGGATCCCCTGCCATGACACCGTTTACCCCTAAACAAGGACAGAATGCAGAAGATGGGCAATAGAAACCTTGTGGCCCTATTTTTGACTTTTGATCAATTTCGGAGTAAAACCCTCTAAAAGATAAGTATTAGACATAATTATCGGAAAAATAACTAAAACAAATTAAACAAATTAAACATTTTTCAGCTTTAATATTAATTAAATTGTTCATTTTTGTAGACTGGAGTGGTCATTTAAAGTGGGCATTACTTGCAATAGATATAATCTACCATATATGACAATTTAATTGATTGTTTCTCCAGAGATGCCATTGTAGAATGCTGTGGTAGCTCTCTACAATATAATCTTCTACAGGTTGAGTATCCCTTATCTGAAGATCCAAAATCCGAAATGACCCAAAATCCTACTTTTTTTCCGATGTGGGTCAGTTCAGGTAAGCGATACTCACCTTCCTGGAGCCCCGGTTGTGCAGCACTATGACGGGAGAAACTACTGACGGATCATCTCGGAAGCACTTTGGAGTAGGTAATTTCACCAGCTCCACTGGTGTAAATGATCTACAAGTTGCTCACATTGAATTTAGGTAATATAGATCATTTATAGGTGGTGCTGCAGAAATGATCCATTAACAGTAAGTATCCGTTATCCAAAATGATGCCAGTCCAAAGCATTTTGTATAAGGGATACTCAATTTATATAAGATAAAGGAAAAATGACTATATATAAACCAATGCTACTGGTTGCAAAATAAATACATAAACATTTGTATGTATAAAAAAAAAATAGAATAATTGTTTTGGAATTTTATCCTACATCCACCCCAAATTAAAAACAGCAATGTGTTAAAATGTCAATACATTAATAGGAGAAATACAAAAAAAATATTATTTGCTAACAGTCTTGTATACTCACTCTCTCATCATCCTTATATTTGTCTCTGTTTTATCTGTCATTTAAGATTAGTGTTTTAGATTATAGCGCCAGATATAAGTAGGTCAGAGATTCTATTTCCCTTAGTGTTCTTACAGTTTACAAAACTAATCTTTCTGTAAGTATAAATTGGACTTATGTCCTGAGCAGGCTCTTTCCTTGACAATGTAGAGTCCCAGATAGATAGCTCTCTGTGTGAAGGAGGTCTATCAGGAAATGCTTCTCAATTCACTCAATTGGCTGAAAGGAGTCCCTCCTTCACACAGAGCTCAGTGTAATCTGCAGCAGCTTGCATGTAGCCAGCACCAAGCAAGAAACAAATACTGTGTGTGTGTGACATTTACTTATAAAGGCACACTCACACACAAAATCACATACACACTGTTCACATATGCACACACAGTCAGATAATAATATTAAATAGTTTATATATGCCTGTGTGTAATATCATCCGTTATATACTGTGCCCCTGAATGGCAGAAATAAAATGCTAATAAGGAAGGGATATGTTGAACAGAGGTAAGATACAGAATGAATAGTAAATGATTTGTAGAATGAGAATAAAAACTTAACAATGGCTAGAACGGAGGAGAGTGAGGATACTAAGTGATGAGTAGAATAAGAAACAAACAGTGCAGTAATTAGATGGGAAAAATAGAAGGGTAAAAAGAAATGAGCACTAGAAGAGCTATATTGCATATTATAAACAAATATTTGAACATCAAAACTAAAACATTGTAAATAAACAAAAAGAAAATAATTACATTATATTCCTTTACATTGGTGGTAAGAACTTTGCCAAGATTTTATTTTTATAATTTGCTATATTTTGTTTTTATTTTAATTATTTTTATTTGATTCTTTTGGTTTTAAACAATAGGAATCATTCTGATAAAACCCAGCACCAGAGAACACACAGAGAACAGTATTATCATCAGTATTAATTTAAACGGAACATAAAGAGGCTACTATATCTGCAGGACAGTTGTACGCCCTACCAGCCTCAGAAATTCTAATTATGGCCAGTCTACATAACTGAACAAAGTATGCTGATGAACAATAGGGCCTTGTTTATGCCAGCTCTTGTGAGGCAAAACCAGCGGGAAAATACACTAGACGGAGCACAACTTCTCCTATCTTCTGTTGGATTTCTCTTTTCCTCTGTCTTTAATTTCCCCTGGTTTAAAATAGAAAGACTCAACGAAAAGGAATATTTAATATGAAAACATCTCACTTGGTAACAAATGGAAAAACTATCTCTGGACATGGCTTCTTCTTATAGTCTACATAGAGAAAATGACTAGATGTCCAAAGAAAAGTGAACATTTAGCTCCTAGTGCGGTGTATGCCAGAGCTAAGTGAAACCAGATTTTGCCAAAAAATGAAAAAACTATGGCACAGTACTTTTTTTTCCCTGAAAAGTAATTTATTTACCCATTCACCATCATATACATCACATACAAATGAGTTGAATTAAAGTGACAGGTGAATGTTACTAAATGTCTGACTTGCAACACTGGCTAAATATTACTGTGTCTGCACCAAAGATATTACTCCTTCCCAAGAGTTCAATACACGATGAATAAGTGCACCCTATAGTAATTTACACAGTACACTGACTCTTCATCACTGGGCATGTTTTAAAGCAATTTCATTACCCACATCGTTTTGTTTAGCTCTTTTAGTTATTCCCCACTGCTTCCACAGTCCTTTTAGACCTCAGACGGACATCTGATAAATTGAAATTCAGTGTCTTGAAATGTGAGGCATGGCATTTATGCATAATGTTCATGTACAATAGAGGCTATCACAACCAATAATAAATCAGTACTCCTTCAGGAGCAATACATTAGTGCTCTTCTGTAAAATGGCTTT
Organism: Pelodytes ibericus; assembly: GCA_036172795.1. Lineage (NCBI taxonomy): Eukaryota > Metazoa > Chordata > Amphibia > Anura > Pelodytidae > Pelodytes > Pelodytes ibericus. Next base: position 123,433,752 of record CM069859.1, read on the forward strand.
GTAGAAACTGATTCCAGACAGAAAGGTTACAGGGAGTTATCTTTGGCTCAAATTGCAACATGGAAACCAGGCTGGTCAGATTATTTAATGATGCCATATGGCCAGGAGCCCTAATTATGTAACATAATCCCTTTCTTTTGTTTGCTAATCTGGTGTTTAAGAATTACACAAAGCTCTGAATATTGCAATCTCAGGAAGCAATCTGGAATCCTGTACACTGTGAGTATTTGTAGTTATTTATTTAAATAGAAAAATAAATCCTACTACATTTATGGACAATTTTAAACACAGAAGCAGAACTCTGCTTGTGAGAACTTGTGAGAATTGCAATTTAGATGCACAGAATGAGTATACCGATCAATAAGTATACTGTATATGTATCTAAGAGATACATGACTTGTAAATAAACACTAGTCAGTATGGTTTATTATAGAAACATATATTGCGACGACAGATAGGAACTAATTGGCCTGTCTAAAAACCTCACAATTATTTTACTTATTAATTTTTCAAGATAGCCTCATGCACATGCCAGGCATTCTTAAAATCTTTTAGTCTTGTCCTTTACTACATACACTGAAAGACTACTCCAGGCATCTAGTACCCTTTCTGTAAATTAGTAATTCTGTTTATATTCGCAGTTGATAATTTCACACAATGCACAGCTGGATGTATAAAACATATACAGCATATAATGTGAGGATTTCCTAAGACTGGTATGTTCATACTTACTTTAGCTCTATATATACGTCCTGAGCCGGCATTTATTCTCCTATCCAAAGCAGCCTCTGGGTGTGCCTTCAGCACCCCCTGCCCCTCCCCCCACATCTCCGCCCCCTAGTTGATCGTGGGTGCCGCATTGAAGAGGAGAATGTTCCTCCAAAACGGAGTGCCCAGCAAAGAGCGACGGAAGTGAGAGAAAAAAATCTCTTCCGTCACTCTGAAACTGTTACTTGATTGCCCATAGAGGCAGTCAGCAACATAACTGTTAGAAGAAAAAAACATGAAAAAGCTAACCCTACATCTACTAACCCTAGATCTAGGGTTTAGGGTCAGGGTCAAAAGGTCACTGTAGAAAAAAATGGTTAGGAAGAAAAAAAAACCATGGAAACATTGGTATTTCTAAACTCAGGACAAATATTGGAAATATATAGATGGGGTCTTTTTTACCATTTGTAATTGTTTTTAAAAAAAAAATCAGTTCAAAGTTAGAAAAAGTGTTTTTTATGGCATATTTTCATCATATTTTATATTTTAATAGTAATATATATGATGAAAATAATTGTTTCAAATGAAATCCCCAATCATCCTTTAAAAGATAATATATAATTTGTGTGGGTGGACTGAACACAAAGAAAGAAATTCACAGTTCAGCAAACGTATGACAAAAATAATGGGAATCTGGTCTTCAAGGCACATCAAATGCAGCATAGAACTTTGTCACTAAGGGGTTAAGCTAGTAAATTGACATCTTCTCAAAATTCCATATGTAATATGACGTACAAAGGCACAGATGTAAAGATCTCTACTGCTATATTCTTCTGAATCCTGGTAGCTAGTTATATTTCTATTTAACTGGTTCTGGTACTATCACTGAATACTGCTGAAGAGATTAGCACACTCGTGAAAAAATAAAAATAGTTTATTTGGCCTTATTTCATCAGCAGAGTTTAAGTGGCCTTACTAGCCAATGTGTCACGGTGGTCTGCTTACCAAATTGCAGCTGAATATCTGACTTGATATAATTTCCCTTTGCTATTCCATAGTTTAGTGTGGGTAGACACACATTAGAATAAATAGGTGGAACTAATACAAAGTAATACAATATATTGTGCAGAAAACCATCAAAGTGATATGCCAGATCATCAACATCTTCATTTCATGAAAAAACAAAAAAATAAAGTAGCGGACGTCACATATCAATTTTTTTGTTTTGTTTCATTAGACGCTTGATACTAACTACTGTGGTCTATTTACATATGAGTTCCTCTGCAAAGTAATGCTGTTCTTGGCCTCATTACAACAATGTTATTGACAACAGAAACGGGGTAGAGAAGTTCTTATCTGGCTTTCCTATCATTGAATTCCTCATTGACTAAAATAGAGCAAGATTGCCTGTTGACAGTGCTCTGTGAGCTTCCGTCTCAATGCTGCTGTGACGCACTTGTTGGAAAAAATATTTCAAAATGATAACATTCTTGTCATGTATTTGAGATAGGCTCCGATGCTGTAGTAATTGAATGTGCATTGTTTGTACATCAAGCAGCACGAATGGGTTTGATTTAATGTGTTGTTCCAATCTATATATAATAGAATATACTGATGGAAAATATATAAATATATATATATATATAATATTTCGAGCTATATCTTAACCAACATGTTTACTCCTATATATAAATACATAGGGGGTTATGTATAAATGCTCCCCCACGCACTAAACTTTCAGGAAGTAGAAAATAACGAGAAATCAACGTCTTTTATATAAATATTCACAGAATGCTGGGACATTGTGGACGTTTGGGGGCTGGGGACACGAGCAAGGGAAATATTTACATTTGATATATTTGACTGTTTTAAAAATAATACCAATTCGTAACGTTACTTGTTTTTTTTTTTTTGGGGGGGTGGATACAAAAGCAAGGAATATGTACATACCAAGTCAAGTAGTGGTTCAGAGCATTAAGGTAGTTTGTAATCTAAATGCCTGTGCAGTACATAAAAACACTAACTCTGAATTTATTGTAGGTCCCATTTGTAAACTGCCAGGTATAGTATCTCCTAATATGTGACTAATACATTCATTCTACATACACTACAATACTGCATACACATAATACATATATTAATCCTTCATCCAATTTATGTCAAGTCATTATATCTAATAAGAGGAAAGTAATGCACATAGAAGAAGTGCAAGTGTTGCTGTGTGTTACCTCAGATTACTTGTTGATGCGGAATTCATAAGAGAACTACAAAACTAAGGCCAAAATAGAGTTTAACATATAACCTGTTATGCATTGGATTAATGAGTGCCTAACACACTGTAATAAAGTCCATTAAAAGACTTTGGATTTCGTCATTAGCCATTAATGTGAAACAGAAGCAGCAGTATTTATGAATAAATCCTCCCACATTAGCCACAGTGTCAAGATATTTATTTCATATTTCCCCAAACTATATGCTATTCCAACCTGCCAGCCATTTCTTCTTAGGAAAGGATCTTTTGTTATCAGGTTCACAGTATGGTTTGGGATACACAAGGTCATAGAGAGCATGAGCAGATTGAGAGCAAATTAAGAAGTATAAGGTTAACAGCAACAAAAACATTTCTGGCAATATAGGCCAGTAACCAATTACAAATATGGTTGCAAGCTAACAAGACATTACCAATAAACTGGTAAAAAAAAAAAAAAACCTGAGGGACAGCATACATGATATACAAGAAATAATACCACACATAAAGTTTGGGAAATGTAGGCCTTGGTAAAATTTACTGACTAATGTATCCGTAAGAATGCTAAATAATATACTTTACTAAACTATAAGTTGGGATTATGTTACAGCCTCCATTTTGATCACTGAAGTAAACAGATTTTTGGTTGTTATGATGCACAGATTCACTATTTTTTTGTTGCATTGTAGTAGTGTCTCTGTCATGTGAAACACAGACAGGATTGTTTATGAAACCTACTCATGGCCACTACATCGAGGGTCATGACCTTTATGGGGATTTGACCTTTGCACTGTAAGTGTCACACTCTTAAAGCTTCAACACAGCAGTGAGTCAGATGCATTCTCTTAACCTAGGAAAGAAATCAGTGGCTTTTTCCACGGTTAAAGTGAAAGAGACCCATGTTGAAAATATCACAGTGTGCATCTATTTATTCAACGGGGGATACTTTAACAACATCCTATAAGGAAATAATGTTCTGCAATAGACTGTGCTACAAGTTTGAGAAGGGCAAGATTCTCAGCTCTTAAAAAATCCCCCATAAAAAAATAACTTGCAATGTTAATGGTGTTGAATCCTAAAAGGGCCATACGTCATATCAATGCTATACAATTATGAAGCAGACGGATTAACCAGTCAGAAACAACATTATAAATTAGAGCCAGTGTTTTCCATACTTAACTACTAATCAGAGCACATATTTTCAAAAATGGCTTTGACAGACACCTGCTATTTCCAAATGACACTGTGGTCCCAGGAAATAGTTGAGGTGAAAGCTCACATTTGCCATATTCACTTTAGTGCCATCTCGATATTAGGTAACAGATTGGTATAATTTCCAATTGCATTGGGCATGTGTTTCAATTAGTTGCATGCAATATAGAATGTTGTTTTGTAGTTGTAGGAAAATATACATTCTTCAAATTCAAAAATACAGTAACTTTCTTCACATAAACATTTGATATCCTGTCATTGTATATCATTGCATGCTGTTTATAGCATGATGGGCTGCTGTATTGATCCCAATTTGCCGGGGGCAAGAGTTGAGTGGACATATTGATTGTTGAAACTGAGGTTTGGGGAGCTTCTTCTTAAAGAAAGTGTCCATTGGGAGAGTTTCTATATGGATAAATATAGAACGTGTCATCAGATGTATTAAAAAAAAATGTAATTGAAGAATACAAGTCACCCCATAAACTTTCGTTTATCACACATGGTTGTGAGTGCATATTACCAATCATCCACTTTGTTTGTGTGGTTTTAACAACATTGCACTATCATTGTTTGTATTTTATGTAATTTAAGCTTCCCACGATTCTGCGCCATTCGGTTTTTTTCTATGTATCGTATGTAAGCATTTTGGAGAGTGCTCCAGAGGGCTGCGTTATTCTGTGTGGTACCGCAAGTATCGTATTCAATACCAGTGTGGCACTTTGTTTTTTTATCCACACCAACCACTTTTCATTGATTTATAGCATCACATTGAATTATTTTATATAGCAATTAAATCCCTCAGATTTAGCTATTGGTATAGAGCATCCAGGTAAGTGTGCTAATGGGTCAAACATTGCTGAAAAAACAATTATGATCTGTGTTCAATACACAACCACAATCAATGTAAATAATATTTATATTTGGAAAAAGCGGAAAAAATGTAATCTGCCCCAAAGTGTCACCAATGTGAAACATCCAAAGACAGAAAAATCAAAATCAAAGAAAAAACTTTCTGCCATCTCCATGAATTGCATGAATCGCCGCAAGGATTATTAGCAAAGTGACATAAAGGGGTGTTTGTAAATTCTGACACTTTGCTGGACCTGTGACTGCATCAGCGACAAAATATTTCTGGCAGATGACACGTTTTTCACACTTTTGTTATTCATGCGCTGTGCTGGCACATTTTTATTCACAACTTTAGTTGGAGCTGGCATCATACATTGGTACACACTATGATAGTGCCGCCATTTGGAGCTATCAGGTTGCTCAGCTTTGCTTCTTATGGTTCTATATAGCCAGTAAAGACATGAGAACATGCTTCTTTTACAACCATTTCTACATTTTCCACATATTATGCATATCCATAATGGTCACCAAGAGGTAATGGTAGCATACATTGTAGCATACATTTTCCTCAGCTGTAAATACATGCTACACATACAGCAATCATCTACATACAATTACCAGATATTCTAATTTGAAGAAACACTGTTAATCTCTAAACCATAGATAATGTGCATTAACAGGGAGAGGTATTAGCAGTCAAAAGAAGGAAGTGCTCATGCCATTGTACAGAGCACTGGTGAGACCTCACTTGGAGTCTTGTACACAGTAATGGAGACCGTATCTCCAGAAGGATATTGATACTTTGAGTTCAGAGAAGGGCTACTAAACTGGTTCATGGGTTGCAGGATACAACTTACCAGAAAAGGTTGAAGGATCTTAACATGCATGTATAGTTTGGAAAAAAATTAGATAGATGGGATATGATAGAAACATTTAAATACATAAAGGTAATCAACACAGTAAAGGAGGAGAGTAAATTTAAAAGAAGAAAAACTACCACAACAAGTGGACATAGTCTTAAATTAGAAGGGCAAATGTTTAAAAGTAATACCTGGATGTATTACTTTACTGAGAGATTCATGGAATAGTCCTCCAGCAGTAGTGGTAGAGGGTATTATAGTGAAGGAGTCTAAACTGGCATGGGATAGGCATAAGGATATCCTAGATATAAGATAAGACTAGTTAAACTGGGCAAAAAAAAAAAAAAAAAGGGGGCAGACCAGATGGGCTGAACGGTTCTTATCTGTGTTTTTAACTCTAATTACAGAACACTCCAACCAACGACCTCTTGATTCCCAATAGTGATTTCTAGCCCACTGGAAAGTGACTTTGCATGCTTCCAATAACCTACCAGTATATGGGATTAAAGCCATATGGTCACCTAAACTCTTCTGTAACCCTCTTTCCTAGTGTAATTGTAAAGTGCATTAAAAGCCTGTGGAGTGATCTGTAGATCGGTGTTTTAAATTAGAACAACATGCATTCAATGGTAAAAAAAAGTAGGCCAGAGCATGTTGTGACATTATAAGATCATATATTCTGCTCTTATAGATATCCTCCCTGCTCATGCATAACCATGCCGTTTATGTACAGCTATAATCCACAGTATCCAGTTAGCTTCTCAACTGGAAATTCTCTGTAACTCTCATTTGATTACATATGGATATTTTATTAAAATGTATGTAAATGCTACATGCTTGGGGAATTATAGCATTTGAAAAGATTGCCTCCTCCATAATAAATATATACATCTATGGTTTAATCCCTCCATCTCCACAGATGTGTGCAAAACAGTTCAAATAAATAGTTTTTTCATCACTCTTCTCTGGTAGTTAGACAGGTTATTTCATACTACAGATACCTTAAAAATAACAATCATATCTAACAACTGAAGTAAAATTACTCAATAATATGACAAAAATGTGGCACCTATTTACTAAACAGTATACAGCAATAAATAAATAAGGTGGAAAAACAAACATGTTAGAGACTTTTTCCAACTGATATATTGTATGTCATTTTTGCAATTAATTATACAATATTACTTTCTGTTGATCTTAACAGTAACAACCTTTAAGTATTTTTATACTCATATTGTTGAAAACAACTTGCATCTCTGCTACTTGGTATATTTTGAAGCTGGTGTTGTTTTAACTGTTTAATGTTATCAATACAAGGAATATAGTGAGACATTTCTGATAGGAAATATATACAATAGGCTGCAGTGATATTGCTCTAAAATTCCAGGCTTCAACTGAGGCCTACCAGGATTTTATCTGGTTACCAACTTCTAGATTAAATTAACAAGCAATAACCTAACATTTTCTGTCAGCTGAATTGAGCTACCATTAGGACTTTATGTAGAAATATATTTAGTAACACAATTCTGTAGCAAATGTAGTGTGTTTTCAAACTAGCAATGTTTTAATAACATTTCCTTAAAGGTTTTAGACAAACATCTGATGCATGCAGTCATTTTATCTGATAATGATATAGCTGAAACAGCGACACAAAATACATTTACAATATCCCTGCCTTTGAGTAACCCCTGAGGGAATACAAAAGAACAGCACTTTAGTTGTAGCTGTAGTCAGTCTCCTACTATAATGGCTTTGAAAACATTATTTCAATAATGCCTTAAAAATCCTCGGTAATTCTCTCAGAGGGCTACAGATTTGGTTACAATTTGACTGTTCTGTATAAAGCAGATATAAAATATGCACTGAGCAACTTTTGTTTTTTGATTGTGTATGTTTTTATATTTCGGTAAATATTAAACAAATTCTAAAGTACACATCAAACAATATCAACATAATGGTAAACTGCAAGTAGGCATCAGTAACTGGAAACTGATATATATATATATATATATATATATATATATGTATAATGCTAACTGAATTATGATCTACACCTAAATATCAATACCAAAGATTAAAAAAGGGCCTTACGGACTCACTCATTTTTATCTTTCTATAATACATTTTGATACAGGGATATTACTGTGGTAAACTGATAATGCACTAGTGATAATGATAGGCTCTAGCAGTTGTTTTGCAAAATGTAAATAAACATGTAAAATAGTACATATAAAATATACAACTTATCTACTTACATCACTTTGTTGGTTTTATTGTCCCCTGGGGAAATTTGGCCATTATCAAGTAGGATTTTTTTTTGTAATAGATGTGCGTTTAGTCTTAATGCTAAAACCTCACCCATCTGTTCTTGGTGTAACTTAATATCATATGTCAAATTGACTTGTGTGTCTTCCATAGAACAATTCTTTTGAAAACTGTTCTGTCTTCTGACTAGTTATAAATAGACTGGAGTCCGACGTACATGTATAAAGATATGGGTGAGGGTGACCTTATGAGCATAAGCTAAAAAAAGAAATTATATTTCAGCAGAACCAAATCCTTGGATAATCCAAGGGAATCCCTATTGTTACAGGGGTCTGATACAATTGTGGTAGCAACTTGCTGTTAAAAAAAGAAGGGAGCCATTTCACTTCTGAAGTCTTTTCTCTCACTTAAATAATATTTATGGTGAAATACTTAAAAAGTTCAAAAATAATGTTACATTCCTCTATGTTTATATCAGTTCCCCTTCATGTAAAGGAAACACGATATATTTGTAACTGAAATAAAACACAAGCAACAACAAAGAACAATGAGCAATTTCCCAAAACACACTGGTGTACAAAAGTTTTTCAATGTGCACTTCAGCGTACAGTGTGAAAAAACCAGAAATAATACAATGACCTGGTTGTACATGGCTGTACATGGTTGCTACCTTCTTACTATGCTATCAGTTTGATATAGTCACATGAAAAGGAACAGAAAGAAACAAGCACTTATAGTGTAGTATTTTGTTAAATATAGTGCAATTAGGTTGTAGCACTCATAAGGAATACCACTGTATAGTGCTAAATCAGGGGTTACTATATCCTTTCCAAGATAGAAGGGCTCAAATCCAAAGAAAGAAAGTGCACAGGCACAACACCCTTTTCATGCCCCATCATGCCCAGAAGAAGGCGGCAGTGGCAAAACACGCAGTGTATATCGACTGTCCAACATGCCAGGAAGAAGCCCGCAGCACAATATGTGTTGCGGATGTGTGATTTTTGCTGAGTATTTTATTTCTTTGGATTTCCGCCCGTGTATGTAAGATACTATTGTATATGTAATAAATTGATTTATTTATCTTTTTACTGGTTACTATGTTTTCTTTTATGAATTGGCCATATTGAAAACATTCAGCCAATGATCTGTGTGAGCCAGTCTTCATTTGGAAGGGATACATTAAACCCTGAAATGCCACTATACACTGGTATTCCTTGTGAGTCATACAACATAATTGCACTGTATTGCGATTTAACAACATACTACACTATAGTGTTTCTCTTTTTTCTGTTCTTTTTCAAGTGAGCTATTGAGCTACTATTATACTAAGAAGATAGCAATACATATATATACACAACCATATACAACCAGGTCATTGTATTATTTCTGTTTTTTGCTTGCATTTTTGTATATTTACGTGCATATTTAAATACTTTTTATTCACCAGTTTTTACAATGTATTTGTGTCTATTTAATTCTCTGGATATCTAGACTATTTTTAGAAAAAAAATGGAAGTGACTGGCAGTCCTTAGTTTCAAAAGATAATTTCTTTATAGATGTTTTCTCCCTATTTATTATGATACGTTTATTTTACCAAAGCAGAAAAGGCTGTGTGAGTTAAGATAGACTTCCCAAATGCCAAAATAATAATATTAACATATTTATCGCACCCTAACAGAAATGCCATATAGCTCAAGGACAATAGAAGAACACTGACAATATGCTTATTCTATAATCTTGCAGTTTGTTGCAGACTTGCTGGCTTCATAAAATGTGTGATCTGGTTCTCCTTCTCTTAAGAAACATCCGTTCTCAACTCTGATCTATTCTGTCAAGTGAATCACACACAGACATGCAAAATTAAAAGTCAAAGCCTAGAGCTGGGTCAGTCAGAATTGAAAATCTGGCATTAGCGGAAAGCTACAATGTAAAATATTTATAGATCCCAAACAGATTCCTGACATATACAGTTTAAGAGAATTGCATCCAATGAAAATAATAATAATATAAAAGAAGGGTAGGCTTTGAATACCCAAATCTCCCTAAAATATTTATGTGCAAGCATTATATGCTCTTTGCTCTAAAATATTATATAAACACATTTATAAATATAGAAATACATAAATACATAGCCCAAAATCACACAATTCCATGTGAGTAAAAAAAAGAGCAGGATATAATGTCATATTTAAACATATATACAGAGCAAAAAATGATAGGGTCTACTCAAGAGAGAATTGCAGGGAGTTGAGATGGGAATTTCAAACTTAAGGCCAGAGAAGCTGAGTTGGAAAAATTCTCCCATTCAGCTGCATTGAAGAATTTACCCAACTTGGCTACATTTGACCTAGTTTGTAATATCCTGAGGACAACTGGATGCGCTATGGAATTCATTAAAAGTGCTTAACTTTTTTTTTTACATTTTAATTAACATATCAATATAAATAACTCTAAATAAATAATTTCCTTATTTCCATTCATGTACATAAATCTTGGGGTTAATACTGAGTCCCAAAGATGTACATGGTAATTTATAATTAGCAAGAAAAAAAAAGCTTAATTTATAGGTTTGGCCATAACCCTGTTCTATCTTCCTCAAGATCCTAATTTCTAACTTAATAAGAACAGAGGTACCATTCCCTACTCCTAGTTTTTCTAAGTTAATTTCTGACTTGTAATTCCAGTCTAAGAAGACATCTGAACACTCTACCCCATTATTTAGTAACCCTCTTTTCCACATTCTATTCAAAAGTGGAGCACTCACTCACTCACATTCACACTATCCTTATATTTATATTCTTATATATTAAAAGTGTTTAACTTTAGTACTTCTACTGGACACTTATATTGTACAGGTTCTTTTCCTGCTCTCCCTGTTGGCTACCAAACCCTAATCACTTTATCACTCAGCAAGTGATGAATTTGCCACAACAGAGACAAGCAAGTTTACCCTAGTTGCAGGGAACAACCAGGATTTCATGCCCCGAGTGTTCAAGAAATGACCACCATGTTTTTAAAGGGTTTCTGGCACACAAGACTCCTAATATAGCTTCTGAGACTCGGCCTAGCTTGTGGTATACAGTGACAAGATCATAACCCACTAATATAGGTAGACCCGTGTCAGATACCCATAAGGTTGCCACCATCAGTAATTTACTGGCAGCCCACTAAACAATTGGCTTCAGGCCAATGTTAAATCTATGGAGACAAAAGCCAGGCTGGTATGAAAAGATGACAATCCTAAATACCTGTGTAATCATGGGAAATATGTTTGATTATAGTTGATCTCAATTGTAAGTTGTTATACAGTATGCTGCATTGACAAACAAGCTCCCATTAAGAGCAAACATATTTTAAGACAAACTTCTCATTAAAGAGGAAGCAAACCACAAAACAAACGTTAATAAGACAAAAGGCCACTTCAGCTTCTTTGCTAGATGTACTGTGCAAAAGATATTGAAGTTTAAGCCAGTGCAAAAAGAAACATATGGAGACTGCCATTGTACGACCACAGTTCTTTTTCATTGGCAATGTGGGTCCTTCAATCATGTGCTGACATGTCAAACACAGCCTCTTGGCTGCTAGAAGAAAATTATATCCTCCCAATTTCTTTTCCATGCCATAGATGACTGATTTAGCGACATGCCACTTGTATAAAACTTTAATATGTTTTGAGGTGGCCTTTGGTGTACTCCATTTCCAAAGTAACTTTCGGTACACTATCATATAATGCTATAGAGCATTTCATTATTATATTTGCATATATTTTACAAACTTCTATGACACACAATATTTTGTGTATGATATATTTTGGAATCCTCCACTAGTGATAAAAATGTTGATAAAAACCCCCACAAAATGATCAACAATCAGGAAGCAAATGTTAAAGTGCATGCTGGTAAATATTACATAGTTGCAACGTACTAAGTTCAGGAAAATAACAAGCGTCAATGCTGGCAACTGAAAATATGTTACAATATCAGAAAAAAAACTTCTAACAAATTGAATAAATAGATATGTTGACTAATTAAAATGTTTTTAGGAAGAATATTCTCTTTAAATTAGTTGGCCATTAAAACTAGTTGGTTGGTTGGTTGGTTAAGAAAATAAAGTAGGCCTAAAACAGTCACAACTAAAAGGTTCCTGTCTATGACATCATATTACGGGTCAGCAAAACAAAGACATTCCTATTATTGGTCACAAAAACTAGAAAAAATTTAAAGAATTTGACCATAAAGCAAATCCGACATGAGTATGTGAAAGGATACCCCAAGAGTAATGTCATCAGGCTACACTTGCTATGAGTCTAAACAGAAACAGATTGTCAGTGAATTGCTTTATTGCCAGGGATTTGTATTGTTCCATAATACTAGAGCTGCTGTGAGTTCAATTATGACCTCTGGCTTTCCCCAGATTTTGTGCCTTGGGGCATGGTGTGGATAAGTATGGCACTGTGTGTAATCACCAATGGCTAGGGATGGGGGAAAATGTACTTCACTGTGCAAAAATGGAAAAACAAACAAACAAAAAACATTTCTGTTCACTGCTCATGAAAAATACTTGAAAAACACTTACACACTCATTTTTGGCATATGACCTACTGATGGGTGAGTAAGAAATATGCATTACCACTCACAAGCCGCCCAAATCAAGACCAAGTACAGTAAATGTATATATACACAAACGTGTGTCTCTTATGGTGCTTTCACAAGGAATAAAAAAAAAAAAGCAAAGCTGATTTAAACATTTCATTTTTAAATATGGTACTAAATTTTAATCAAGCCCAGAAAAATATATACGTTTTCTTCATGCCAATTCTTTAGCCCCACTGAACTAAAAATCACATGATTATCAGATTTTCACTATTAAAAGCATGATACAATAAGTGAGACATGGTAAATCCTGACAGACAAATAGTATAATGCAAGTATTTATTTAAACGCACTCAATCCCCTAAATATTGTTTTTACTCTGAATGTAGGGAATAAAAAAATGGTTGAAAATGCATAATTTAGGCATTTGATTGGAATTTTGCTAACACAATGTACAAATCATTTCAATCTTTTTTTATTCCCTACATTTTTTTTTTTACTGATTTTTTGGAGTGGTAAATTCATTATATTGTGCATTATTGAAGCTGCAGTAAAATGTAATGTAAAACATTTTAACATTGTAATTTAGATTGTCTTAATTCTTACAATTCCAGGATATCATGCTTATAGCATATAATGTGACTAAACAGTCACACAATGATTACATATTTCCCTTCAATAAGCTGGTTTTATTTATGCTAAATGCAACCTTCTTGTTGTACATCAGACTTACTTTTCTTTCCCTGTTGCACAATCACACATGCACACACAAATATGTACAATATAGCAACATATGCTCAAACCCATACACACACACTTACCCTCTCTTTGCTTCATTAACTAAATGCTCTGAATAAATCTATCTCAGTTAAATCCTATCGGCCATGGATTTCCTGCTTAATGCTAAAACCCCAGCGACCCATTTTCCTACAGCAGATACACTGTAGAAATTGGGAGCGGCGAAATAAATAAATAAATATCAGCAGTGCTCAAAGAACGCTATTTTTATAAGTGGTTCTTACAGCAAAAGATTAAAAATCTGCTGAACATCTAAAAATAATTTACACTGTGTACCAGGATGAAGAAAATGGATATAAAACTTTTAACACTACAAGTGTGAGCTTGGCTTGAAATGTGTTATTCAGCACTTATCACTGAAGCAAGTTAGTCAATCCATACATTATTACTTAAACCACTTCAGTGTTAGAATGAACAGGTATGCATTGCTTTATAATGTTATGTTTGATCTAATCTGTATTTGGAGTACTGAGCATAAAGAGCCTTAGCTTGTATAGTTTGCAAATGTCACCATCCACAGCGGACCAGGATGCATCACTCCTAGATTAGATGCGCACACATTTATATTACATTTCATTTTGTCATCCATATGTTTCTTTGAAAAAAATGCCAGGTTTAAATTTGGCAATCCAAAAGTGTGGTATATTTTACAATACACTTGGCAACATTTGAATGGCCTGGCGATGTCGTGAGTGTATGCATCCTGCTGACATCAGGAATGTGATGTCAGGCTCCTCTGAGTTATGAGGTTATTGAGGGTTATAAATTCATAATACTTTTAATATGTTTTTTTTTACTTTTTATTTTGCTCCTTTTTTCTCCGTTTTTGTATATTGACTGTGGTTGGGTACCATTAGGCACACTAACAATTTACACTGTGACTTCATCACATAGACTTGAGCTCTTTAGTTCAATAAATTATCATGTGTGTTGAGTTGGTATAGCTCAGTATTCCATGTAACACTATTTTGTCTACATTTAATTAATATTTTATTTCCATTGCCATTGGGGAGTAGTTCCGGTTGTTAGGGCCTCCTCACACAAAACAGTGTGTCGTTGCAATCAACATCCCCAAACAACTGTCAATTGTGATATCTGTCCCCAAACAGCTTTTCAGTGACATGTCAAGTGCAGCTCTGGCAGAACAACCCCCAGCAGATCTGCTCCCTAGGCTGGCACCTATCTTTCCTGTAGTTAGTGGAGGCCCTGACTGTTGAGTAAACTTGAATACACACATTTATATTAATTCTGGTTACACTTCTGAAAGGACATTTGAGAATGGTTTATTCAAATAAATGTATATTTAATGAATGTAGGGTGTTCAGTTGAAAGAATGGAGCATGGATGTTTTGAAATTTTATAGGGACACCATTTTGATCATGTGTGCCGGGGTATGCCCAAAGGCTCTTAGCTTTACTAACTTATGGTGTACCCGAAAGGCATCGGTAAACTTTTTAATGAAAAAAAAAATTAATGTAATCCAGATCCAAATAAATATTTCCTTGAACTTAAAAGGCCATGTGGTTTTAAAAAGGGATTAAACAAAAAAAAATGTCATATAAAAGGTTCGCCTTCATACTTATCTTTCGTTTGGTCTAATGTGCTGGAAAAAACAACTTACCTTTAAATCCTTGTTCTATGCTTCTTCTTCCACTAAAGTGCCAACATCTTGTGTCTCTCTCACTGTCTGCCTGCTCCCACCTACTACAGTGCCATACTACATTTATACTGAACTGCTAGATAACTCAGCTTAAAAATAAATAAGTAAACTGCAGCATATACCTAAACTAACATTTTAGTTTCCCATGCTCATTGATTTCAAATATGTTAATTTTTCAGGACAGAGGTAGAGTTTGGTGTGAGAGCAGGATTCTGAGGTCCTAATCTCACTCTTCATGGAATCCCTACTGTGCACGCGCAGTATTGTGCGCATGAGCAATAGTGCTGAGAGTTGGCACACTCAACCTCCCAAGCTCTGCCCCTGGCGTCTTGATTCGCTAGAGGGGAAATGTTGAGAAGTATGTATTATTCAACCATTGAGAGTGATCATATACCTAATTTCCATAACATTGCTGCCCCAGTAAAATTGGTGGCAGACACTTTTGCTTTCTCAGCATCAATCCACCCAGATGCAGGAAATAGGGTGAAACAAAACTCATCAGATCGTATTAAATATAGCATTTTATAATATACAGATAATTCTCTTATGTCAACAATTACAACAAATTTACTTCTATAAATAAACTCTATAGATGAAAAAATATGCCTGTATTTCAGTTGTATGACATAACCAAAGCTGGTATTTTAGCGTCTGACTGAAATAAAATTGAACTTTTGGGGCAATGACATAGTGAATATTTTTTGAGTAAAAGTTAACCACCCATACTTCTATAGATATTCTTTTGCTACTTTCCCGGCATCTTTGTTAGCTGGTTTACTAGTGTTCACTTATAATTGAATAATCTTTCATTGGATATAATATTATGTATGCCTCTGTGATCTAAGAATGCACTTAGATTTATGATATTTAAAATGAAGGGAGGAAAGCCAGTACATGGCATTCTATGTATTTGCCTGAAGGTTTAATAACACAAAGTCACATGGCTGTGAATATTAACACCTGCAATGTCAGCTGGGTAAAAGATGTATGGCTAATAATGTGTGCAGACGTCCCCCAAACTAAAAGGCTTTAGGTTCGAGTATGTTGCACATTTTCATTAAAGATTATAATTTGTTTCTGCAATGTTTTTTAACAAATACATTAAAACCATTGATTTTTTTACTTATATTTGAATCTCACCCATGTAAACATAATTGTACAGAGAACACTAAAAACTTTTTCAAAAAAACTGTTAAATTGCTGGAATGAATCTAAAAGGGCCTTGTTGAGATGCTACATTTTCTTAGTAAAATACTACATTCTTGACAACTCTTGGGCCTTGACTTTGGCTTAACATACACATTTTCTTTATTTGAATAATCTTGGAAGAGATACACTTAAAGTCAGTGTAGAGAAAAACATTAATGTTAGTTAGCCATGCAACATGAAAGGATTATGTAACATACTGTAGGAAAGCAGCACATGTCAGCCTGACCTTTGGGTCAGTCCTTTGCATGTGCCAAGTGTCACTAGGGCACTTAGGGTATCCTGCTTGTCAACTGCTACTCATCAAAAAGGGAAAAAGGGTTTGCCTTCATCATATGTTTCTTAGGTGTACATTAGTTTTATGGTAACAAAAATTCTGGACCTTTATCCATCAACATTTAAATGAATCGAACAGATTAAATATGTGAACAAAAATGCGGGTCCTTGTTATTTTATAGATAACACGATTATTTTATTTTCTGGTAGATATTGCTCTAAGCTGAAAGGCTTTGGAGGATGTTGTGACGTTTCCCATAATGCTACATACGGAGAATGTGTTTTTTTTTAAATTATGGCCCTCCTTCTACTCCACCATTTTATCCACATCTCTTACATCAACTTCATTTTTTGTAATTTGGTTTAAATGTTAAAGGAGTTATGAAAATGAAGTTATAGAGAAAGCACTTGTTAAACCAGCTTTGGAGACATATATTTTAAAACATATTGCAACCTATCTTAATACATTATGCAATCCATATTAGAATTTTACAAATCAAGAATTCTGTTGAGTTGGATGGTAAAGTGATAATTAAGCATATTCACATGAGTGTCAGAGTTTAATGGAAATACGGCACCAACCGCGATATTCCAAGATTAATGGGAGTTATGTATACAGTTTTTAGTATTGTGAGAAGAATAGTAGATCATAATGAGTGTCTGTGTATACACTATGTATAAAATGTATACAATTACAACCAAAAAAACAAAAGTGAGTGAATTAGTTTATAAAGTCTGTGGCAGACTATGTAAAAATAGAAAAAATAAAAAAAAGTATTTTGTTTTTTTATTGTATTGCCATTGTGTTCTTATATTATCTGTATTGCACAACAATTCACAGTTTCAAAAGAAAAAGTTGAGAATAAAAATGTTGTCCTTTTTTATACATATGAATTTCACTTGGATAGTTTTATACATAATGATAATGGTTAGACACAGCATCATTATTTATACGTAACCCCCCTTATGGTTATTACCAGACAAACAATGAATTCATTTTAAAAGTCCTACAATGGTTTATAGGGCTATGCAATGACTAACAAATAAGTCACTTCAGATAGGCCCGAAAAGAGTGATGTACAATGCACTACTCTATCCTCCTGCTCTTTCATTAATATTCATTGGCAATGGAAGTATGGAAATCATGATTCTCAACTGAAGGAAGAACTGACACATTGAGAACAGCTAAGCTTCCATTTTGTATGGTCTCAAAAAATAACTTGTGTGAACAACTCATTAACGTGCTTTATTCGATCACTATTTCTGATACCAGCTGCGAATCCCTTGCTTATCCTGTGCTACACTTTGAAAAATTATTAGATTAATTGATTGGTTTATTTAACCTCATATATTTTTTGGGGGAAAGTGTGCAAAGCAATGTGTGGCTATAATATAAAGGGCTTAATGGATCCAAGCTTTGAACAGTCACTTTAAAGATTACATTTGCAATAATGCAGCCAAGCAAATTTATTATTTATGAAACTCACTAAGCAGATTTTTTTTGGGATAATATACATATATAATAAATGCAATCCAATCAATAAGTACTTTGGCTGGAAAGATGAAAAACCCTCTAAATATTTCAATTAAAGCTTCATATATAATAGAAAACTAATAAAAAATGGGATTACCCAGCCATAACGACCATCAACTTTAAACATTGTCAGTACTGGCTCTATCTTCAACATATGATAGCATATCATATCCTCTTAGAAAAGGAAACCACACAAATACACTGTTTTCTATCCATGACACATGTAGATAAAACAATGAATAATACAACAAATAAAGCAAAGATACATCAATCCCAATAGTTGCTCTGCCAGAAAACAGCGTCACCCATATTCAGAGAACCGTAAATTGCCATTACGTACGAAGCATCATTCAGCAGAGCGACTTTACATTATTTATTTTCTGGAAACAATTGAAATAAGCTCAAGAAAATGTCATTTTACATTTTTATAGCTTTATATACCAAACGTGAGTGTAAATGAAATAGACACCAGCTGTTATCTACTGAAAGAATGAATTTGGGGACTTTGATAATGAGTTAACGACAAAAAAATAAAGAGAATTTTAGGAATCCATTTTGAATTTTCTTTGCCGTTTTGTCAGGCAACTCCTATAATTCTTTATTAAGCTTTGAATCAGTTTGATCACATTTACCGAACATTAACGTTACCATTTATAGCTGTCTGTTGATCAGATAATATGATATTTTGTTTTTTTTTAATAAGATTTGCATCAATTTCGCCATGGCTAAAGAAACTCGGGGGTTCAGTAGTCACGTCTAATGTAAGAATCTGGTTCAGATGCTTGTAGCGTTTGGCGTGTGACAATGATTGTCCATCAATTTATGGGATCATACAGATTGAATGTGCTGGTATGTGGCTACTGTAGTTTTAATAAAGCATGTTAATAATTAATAAGAATTAATAGGATTTTGCTAGTCAAACAAACCCCCACAGAAAAGAAATACTGATTACACAACAATCTTTAAGATTATGATTAGGACACAATGTGTCAGCCACATCTTTTTGATTTCATGAAGTCATCTGTCAGAATTACAGTCTATCACACTATATTTAGTGAACAGGTAAGAAAGTATCACAGCAGTAGGTTAACCGTGACACAGTTTGAGAGGCCTATAAGTAAAGAAACTCATGTTCTTGCAAGTAAAGTTTCTAACCTCAGTAACAACCAAAGACATGTATGCATACCGCACTAAGCACAGTTCGTCTACAAACATGACACATAATATAAGACTTATCCACTCATGATGTTATACAAATAGAAATAAGCTCCTTACAAATATTTAGATCTTCAATAGGTCAATAAAAGCATTTTTTGCTAACCATGAAGCAGCACTAGGATGTATATGTGCAATGTAGCGTCACGCAAGCACCAATCATGTCAGAAGGATACCACGGCAACACAGAAGTATGTAGCAACACAGAAATGTTTTATCCATTACAGCGATCCACAGCTGAAAAATCATTGGACACAAAAGCTTACAATCTGAGCAGAACTAACCAAACATACTTGACGCGAAACACAGTTAACCTAATCAGCGCTGGTGAGACAATAAATAGTGAAGTTGTGTGACATCATAATACCCTTGCTGGGGTTTTTTTAACATTTCTTTTCCTATTACTTTTAGAGCACAGGGCCAGTTTTGAAGTAAAGAAGCACATCAAGGAATCACAGAACACAAAGGACTTTCCATGCAAATAAAAACACCGAGCCTGGGATTCATAGACTCAATGGAAGAAGGCAAATCCTCAAACAGAATACTTCACTGACAGATAAGAGAGCTATATTCACCCACCTGCACCTCCGCTGGAAAGCTCAGGCAGAGTTCCTGAACAATGCTCTGTGTTCTGCAGGGTCACAGTGAGTGCTGTCCTTCTATGTGTCTCTTGATTCCAACTGAGGACAGATGGCCAGAAGCCCTGAGCCTTGCTGGAATGAGGCAAAGCTTTTTTTTTTTTTTTTTCTCTCTCTCTTGCTTAGCCCCTGGCAGATAAGCCTGAGTCAGGCACAGTGAGCTCACAACACCCCCTCCACCAATCATTTCAATTAGTGCCACATGAGAGGAGCTTCTGCCCAAAATCTGCTTAGGAAAGGGCCAGAGGGCAGGGCAATCTCCTTTGCTCAACAATGACCAGAAGCTGCTATAAATATAATGAACAAAGGCTCTGTCAGAGCTGGGAATGTGATGTCCTAATCCGACAAAACACTATACCCGACACAGGGAGCAGCACTTTAACAGCACAAGTCCTGTGTGCAATTTAGGTTTCATCCCATAGTCAGAAATATCTCTTGGTGAATCCTTAAAGAAGAGGCACTAGCAAGCATATATTTAAGATGCTATCCAGTGAGCTATTGCTTATCTGATAAGAGGGCTGTGTGTGTGTAGTTGGCACAAGACGGAACTCTTTCCTTCGCTCTGTGAAATCATGTGCTGACAGTTCCTGGAACAACCTCTGTATAGATTTCATCTGCTTTATTAATCTATAAATTATCTAGGACACGATTGGAACTCACTGTTTTTAGATGTGCATCTATCTCTATCTATCTATACATTAAAAAAACCACACACATATATATATAAATATATGTATGATTATTAGATTTTATTATACTTTTTGTATGCAGTGCTGACAGTGTACACTACACTGTACACAAATCTCAGCAGGTGTCAATGTATCGCATATAAATAATAATAAATCTGTTATCTATTTTCATCGTTTTTTAAAATTTTATATGAACAAACAGAATCTATAAGGCAAAGTTAATGCTTGACCCACAGAGCTTACAGTCTAATTGGGGTGCCTAAGGCACATGGAAATACAAAAACGTGCCATGGTCTAGACATAGACATCCAAACGACACTTAGTGCCACAATTAGTTTAACAAACTAACTCTGTCTCCATGTTACATACATACAGGCAAGCTAAAATAATAATAATAAAATCACACCTTATGTTTAACTTTTTGCTATATTTCTGATATTATTTATCAGAACTTTCTTTGTACTGTTATGGCCTACAGGTAGATTTCCAGCTATTGTTCAACTCCGACTCCTATGATCCTTGGTCAGAATGTAGTGCATACTGGCTGTGGATTGAGAGAGTTGTATTTTGCAAAACATGTATTAGGACAACTAAAAAGAAAATGAAAACCTTTTTTTAAGACAAAAGTGTGCAATGTTGCAACATGCAATGTATGCAAGTACCTCCACGGTCACAATACATGTGTATTTGTTTTTATTTGTCTGCAAGCTATTGATTTCTCATTGTATTTCAGATGCAATGGCTATCAGCTTCCCTTTTCTTGGAACTGGAATAATAAAATTAAGAGCACGGATCATACAAAGCCGGAATAAAAAAAATCAGAGACCCTTACCCTGCAAGCAAGCACAGACCATGTGCTCTTGCTGTGTTTTAGATGCATGTGAAGTAGGTTTTGATCTAGTGTTGACAGCTGCTTGCTTGGTGCTGTGTATTGTTTGTTTATGGAGGGGGGGGGGGGGGGGGCGTGGAGATAAAGGAGTGGTTTCATTTCAAACGCCTTTTGCAAGTTAGAAAGGGCATGTTTTTAGAACAAAACAACCATGCTGCTATGGGGGGATGTCAATAGATAATAAGCAAGTCAACAGAAGGCAAGGCTGCAGGTTTACTGCCTGCTATATACAATTAGGTTACATTTGTTACATGTTGTAAGGGCCAAGGGCTATGCATAGCTTAAATTATGTTATGGTCTGTGCTATCTACACCTACTACATGTTGGGTATTATGGTATAAATACATTACACACGCTTCTTAACGGATTTATTAAGCACCCTCTGGTTCTCCAGATCCGGGAATGTAACTCCCATCAGGCGGATCAATAAGGCCTGACACATGCTCAACCAGCTTTTGAAGGAGTCCACAGCAACTGCACTGCCAAATGTTGTCTCTGCCAGCTTAATGAAATGTAATGTTAATAAACATTACAAATTAAGACAATTAAATGATATTTTTTTTAATGCACCATAACTATAATGTACAGGTCATTCCAAGGTCTGAAGGTTTGGAGTTATAACGTTAAATCCATTGTATAAAGTATGCTATCGTAAAAATGCATTAAGAAAGGGAATGTGCTTCTTGAATGCAGCATGTGACAATAATGCAAAATGTGGGGACACTGCTCCTGACCTACTTTTCAAGTGTACGTGATGAAAGACAATGAAACAATGGGATAAATCCATGTATTAAAAAAAATACAAGAAGCTTAAACGATGAGGTTTAAGAACAATCAGCAAGAGGAATTACCATACTGTGATTACTACTTACAGTGGGTGTAACATGGACAGCTACCAGAATGATTGTCATAGAATGGAAGAGGATGGGGATAAATTATGTTAGGGAAATAGTAGTGTGAGTCATTGAAGCATAATTAACAACTACCACAAACTGTAATTGAAACCTATAACTAACACTGATCCGGCTTCAACTATACATCGCACATAAAATTCCCAATTTGTTTCCATGACCTCATTCATGATTATGTCATGTCATCTGTGATTTAATAACAATCCTGGATTAATGAAGGCGCTCCACTTTAAAGGTTAATGTAAACAGTATCATAGTGTTAATTCAGAAAAACAAACCAGCCGCCATACTAGTGCAAACACAAAGGCACACGTCTTTTAAGATGCTGGTATGTCAAGATGAAATTGGGGAGCATTTCCTTACATTATATAAGCAATCAATGTAATACTATTCATGATAAAATAAACAGATGATATTTAATCCTCAATAACCATAACAGTGCTATAATATCAATGTCATCTTTTTCATAACTTCTGAAAATTTTACCCAGTAGCTGCGATATTGAGCAAACACTTGGGGCATTAGAAAAAAATGAGCTGGTATTCAGAAAAGATGAAAAATAATCCTCCCCAGTGATATTCGGGGATACTAGATCATTGGATCATCCTCTTTTGAAGCCAGCAGGAGCCATTAACATATTCCAAGGTCTGGAGGATCCCAGTTACCCCTTTATTAAAAGGCCTAAACCTATCCAGCAATTATATAAAATAATATGGAAGACCACCATGGTCTTTTATATCAGATGACTTTCAAAATGTAACAAATGTAAGGATCATGCAAATCTTAAGCTAAGTGATTTGCAAATGAACATGCAGTTTCTTTAGAAGCAAACAATTCTTCAGTAATGTACTGTAAGATACACTGTTATGTTTTTAAAAGTAACATTGTAAAATACATTACAAAAATAATTGTCAAAAAGGCCTGTTCCAACTAGTCTACTGAACAAAACTCTTATAGACCCAAATATAGTTTTATGAACATTCTCTCAATCACTTTTGTGTGCCCAAACTCACATGAATTAAAGAGAAACATAAATTGCTCCAGTTTTTAATTTTAGGAACACAGTTTATGTCTATCTGGGTAGATTTGAACCTTTATGTCTATCTACTTAGATTATTTACCTTCCTTTGTATAATGTGACCTGTCTTTGATCCAACCACAGAATCTTAATAAAACATTTTGTGAAAAAAACATTTTGTGAGTATATTGTATTACTATGGCAACAATGATGGTCTTGTCCACTCTCATATATGTGACCTAGACCAGAATTCCAGACCAGAAGATAATAGGAAAGCTGACTGGACTGTTTTCTGAAGTAAACATAATATTTAAAAAAAACAACATGAAAAAAAATATATTCAGGGTTTATATAACCCTGAATGCAAGCCTTTGGGCCATAACACCTATGATACAGGGCCGTCTGTCAAATTAAGTTTGGTATGTATGGCTACTATATAATGATTTAATAGCATATGATATAAAATATTATTTGACAATGACCCTTTTCAAAAAGTAAAAAGTGGTATTTTTGGAAAATACAAATGAACACTTTGATTTGTTATCACATTAAAAAGATGATTATGCAAAATAGTGTATACAATTAAGACATAAAATTATAAAATGGAACGTTTTATGTGTTCCTATAATATTACAAACAAATAATATAAACGTACTTCAAATTCTAAAGCTTCATAAAACAAGGACTAGCATCTGTGTTTCTGAGCCTAAAGACAGCATTATCTCATTTGAATGACTATTCAATGTAGGATGACACAGCATATTGAAAAAATAATTGTCCCATGCAACTATATATTTAAGAACACAACCCACCATACAAGTGCCTTGTCAGCAGTGTGACATCTAACTGAGATTTTTTTTTTAAATACATGTAGATTGTAGAAGCAGAACTGCATTACCATTATTACCTAATTAGCTAGCGAAGACATTATGTATTTATGGAAAAGGAATGGTCTTAAAAGCATATGCAACCCAATACATTGCTAGACTTTATACATTAGTCCACTTAAAGATATAACATACCTACGAAGGAAATGCACAACTGAACTCTCTAAGTAATGCTATTCCTTTGGGAAACAGTGTCACACAGATTCATAGCTTACTAAGATGTCTATATTTTGACACGACTGACAGAAGGTTGGGTATCTGAGATCTGTCTACCTGTGATGAGATTATTCGTCTGGAAAAAAAACAATTATTCAAGCATTGAAACAAAGGCTTATATACAACACATTGGAGCAGGAAGAGCCAAGGTCTGTGCATGTGTATAAATATTATAGGATTTCATCACTAGTAGATCTGAAATGCTCTCATTCTAAGGTAAAACACAGATTTTCCACTTGACCTGGATTCTGCACTCAATAGGACTAAACTAGCAACAAATATGCTAAATTTGCCACATTCGCGGATATAAGTAAAAAAAAAAATGCATTTGTATTAAGGTTTACATACTTACTACTTTAAAGCCAAGGCTTAGTAGAATTGTATAACAACCACACATAATATTAATATACATGCCTGTCCTTATTTCAATATTAATGTATCTTTCTTTTAGGTTTCCATCAATAATATCCACAGAAGAAAATAATGATATTGAATATTATACTTGTACATATTCTCGTTATCTATGACGCATGATACTCTCAGACTCAACGCTGAGCATTGTGGGAGCTTTTATGTGGATGCACAATCCAATGACAACCATGGTTGTACACAAGCCTTAGCAATCCAGACCATATCATCAACATCTGTTGTCATTTTTTATTGTACCATTAATATAAAAAAATACATAATATACTATTAATAATAGTAACATTATAATATATAATATTAAAATAGTTTCATTTTGAATCCATACACTGTCTGCAAACAAGCTGCAAATGGAAATGAATATAACTTTTCATTCATATATGTCAGCAAATTTAAAGTGCTATTAGTATTAGTTATTTATGTACTGGATGACCTTGAAAGCACCTTTTTGTCTGAATCTCCGAATATTATTTTTCCTCCATGATGCTAGAAGTAGCTCACATACGTGTGCACTTATAACCTTGTCAGTGTGCATTTAGCCTAACGATGACATGAACTATAAAAGCACACAATAAGTTTAGAGAGTGCAGAATGAAATTGTTATAGAAAGGACTGTAGCTGTATGAGCTAATGTGGTGGGGACTAAGCGTATTTTGGATAGACACAATTCTCTGCAGAACAAAGAAATAAAATAAAATTTGTAGCATGTGATTTTCAAAACAGTGAACTGCTAAGCGATGTGGGACAAATTGGATCTAATAGGTTGTCTATGTACCCATGATAATAAAATGTTTAAACAGGAAGGGTATGTTCATATATTATCTGGTTTTCAAGTACATACTGGAAATGTTTAGTTTTATGATACACATTTTATCTATCTAAGAAGAATGAAGACCTGCCAGGTATTGAACCTGCAACTCTAGAGTACATTGGCCGACTGAGCTAATCTCATTGGAAATTAAAGAGAGTGATAGGACTCTCCTTTAAAAGACTGTTTTATTATTTTGCTTAATATTTTTTAATGTGTGCTATTGATTTATTATGTAACCCTAATGAACATGTCAACGGTGTAATTTGTGAAAGTAAAGTATATTCTAAATCTATATAAATGTATACATTTGACTGTACTAACTCTGGAATTTGTAGTACAGTAAAAGGTAGCCGAGGAATAGCTATAGGTGGAAAGGTGACCCCTGGTGGTTCAATTTTGTTTTCTGTTGTTTTATAGCCAGAAATACTTTATTGTAGTGTATTTATGATTTTATTACAAAATATAAATCTGATTTATAAATTATGTTTCAATAGTTTTGTGGTTTTGTAGAATTATTTAAATTGCTATAAACAATTATGTGTTGACTATTCTTACAGTGCTTTGTTTGGTGCTGGATAAAGGTTCATGCACTCATCTAAAATGATGGGAAAGATTGTGGTGCTCACTTGTTTCATACCTCCCAAGTTGCTGAAAGAGGGATAATTGGGTGGTAGTTGAAAGATGATGCCACTCAAATTTAGATGGTGTATGGGCAGCATTCATGCTCAGGTGACCAAAACTCAAGGGAACACAAATTGGGAGCACAGCAGGGCTGTCTTTAATAGTGATTGGACCCTGGGCAAGCATTTGCTTGGGCCCCCTGGACCCTGCCCCCTCCCCTGCATGCAATCCCGCCATCCATCGCAATGTTACCCCCCCCCCCCCCCACACACACACACATGCCATAATTGTTGTGCCATTCAGATGCCAGTAATATTGTGCCTTTCAGATGCCAGTAATATTGTGCCATTTAGAGCGCAGTATTATTGTGCCAGTCAGAGCCCAGTAATACTGTGCCAGTCAGAGCGCAGTAATATTGTGCCATTTAGAGCCCAGGAATATTGTGCCAGTCAGAGCCCAGGAATATTGTGCCAGTCAGAGCCCAGGAATATTGTGCCAGTCAGATACCAGGAATATTGTGAAATTCAGACCCCAGTAATATTGTGCCAGTCAGATTCCTGTAATATTGTGCCAGTCAGATGCCTGTAATATTGTGCCAGTCAGATGCCTGTAATATTGTGCCAGTCAGATACCAGGAATATTGTGCCAGTCAGATACCAGGAATATTGTGCCTGTCAGATGCCTGTAATATTATGCCAGTCAGATGCCTGTAATATTATGCCAGTCAGATGCCTGTAATAGTGTGCCAGTCAGAGGCCAGGAATATTGTGCCAGTCAGATGCCTGTAATATTATGCCAGTCAGATGCCTGTAATATTATGCCAGTCAGATGCCTGTAATAGTGTGCCAGTCAGATGCCCGTAATATTATGCCAGTCAGATGCCTGTAATAGTGTGCCAGTCAGATGCCCGTAATATTATGCCAGTCAGATGCCTGTAATATTGTGCCAGTCAGATGCCTGTAATATTATGCCAGTCAGATGCCTGTCATATTATGCCAGTCAGATGCCTGTAATAGTGTGCCAGTCAGATGCCTGTAATAGTGTGCCAGTCAGAGGCCAGGAATATTGTGCCAGTCAGATGCCTGTAATATTGTGCCAGTCAGATGCCTGTAATATTAGGCCAGTCAGATGCCTGTAATATTATGCCAGTCAGATGCCTGTAATAGTGTGCCAGTCAGATGCCTGTAATATTATGCCAGATGCCTGTAATATTATGCCAGATGCCTGTAATATTATGCCAGTCAGATGCCTGTAATATTGTGCCAGTCAGATGCCTGTAATATTATGCCAGTCAGATGCCTGTAATATAGTGCCAGTCAGATGCCTGTAATATTATGCCAGTCAGATGCCTGTAATAGTGTGCCAGTCAGAGCCCAGTAATATAGTGCCAGCCAGATGCCCAGGAATATTGTGCCAGCCAGAGCCCAGTAATATTCTGCCATTCAGATGCCCAGTATTATTGTGCCAGTCAGAGCCCAGTAATATAGTGCCAGCCAGATGCCCAGTAATATAGTGCCCGTCAGATACCCAGTAATATTGTGCCAGCCAGATGCCCAGTAATATTGTGCCAGCCAGATGCCCAGTAATATTGTGCCAGCCAGATGCCGAGTAATATAGTGCCAGTCAGCCCCCCCCCCCCTTCCCAAGTACTCACACTTCACTGCTCCGCGTCCCCCGCCGGATGTCTCCTCCGTGCAGTCTTCTCTCTTGTCACATCCGGCGTCAGTTTTTTTTTTTTTCCGGCCGTCGCATCCATCGGATGCGGCTTGCCGGAAAAAAGCGTTCACAAGCGCAATGCGCTGTGAACGCAGCAAGCAGGGCTGGGGGCCCACGGGGGCCCCGTTTGCCCCGCGTTAAAGACGGCCCTGGAGCACAGTCATAGTGGTCCTGAATCACCACTGTCCCTATTATAGTGGGGGTTGGGGGACATGCTGTACTGTGGATTGTGATTTAAAAAAGGTGCAGTGTCATGTAGCTTGTAGCTCTATGTAGCACTTGCATGCTAGACCCAGCAACCTCCCTTAAACAAGCAATACTTGCTCTTTAGGTTATACTTTAGGTCTATCTTAAAACAGATTGTAAGGGCTCAAAGGTGAAGTTCCACCTTGTTTATTATCTGTATGTTATATGTGTTTTTAATATGTATGACAGGTACTTATTTTTACTTTAAAACCATTACAGTTCTTCTGCAGTTTTACATGGAAAAAATGATTTCTTTCTAAATGGAGCGACAATTGACATCCCTAATCTCAAAACACATTTATTTGCCATCAGACAAACACAACTATATGCCTGGTTCAACCCAAGGAGTACTCGCCCATCGATGGCCATAGAAAGGAACTATGTTACTCCAATTCACCTATGCTCTTCACCTATGCTCATGTGGATGCCAAACAGCACTTTATATATATTTTTTTTTTTTCATTCACACTCAGATTCTGTATCACATAGTATAGTTAACTAGGTGATTATCACCTATGTGTATTAACAATCATCCTTGTGTGTTTCTATATCTTAATCTCTATTATTATTTTTTCTTTTCCTTTTCTTTCCTTTTAGTTTTCTTATTTTGACATTACTTTATAGTGTTGTATTATTATCTTATTATATAAAAAGAGATATTTATTTAAGTTATAATAAGGAAGATAGTGAGCAAATAGTAAGAAATCACAAGCGATACATACAAGTTACAAGGTTAAAACCCGTGACGGTATTTATAGTATTTAATTAATTCATAGTTATTATTAAGAACATTTCTAATTATAACATATAGTACATGCACTGTAAATTTAGTATACAATTGTAAAATTAGCTTCTCTATTTAATCCTATTCAGATGCTTATGTGTGCCCAAATGCCGAGCCTAATTGTTGTCCCGTGCTGGTGACATGGGCACAAACCTGAAACATTTCATTCTACAAAGAGTCAACATGAGTCTCAACTTCGCAACCACACACACTCATCATGTATTCCTCATTCCTCATTTATTCATATAGGAGGAGGCGCTTGGTACCTGGGGGGGAAGGATGTCATATCTATTAGATTGTTTATTTGTATACTAAGCCAAAGGGTTGATGCTATTGGTTTATGTGTTAATTTGTATTTATCCTTTGTTCCTTGTATACTTCCTCCAAGTTCATCCATGGTAGCCAAATTTTTGTATGTAAATCTATTACCCCGGAGCGGGTATAGAATCCCAGTTCCATTAAACAGCACTTTAAACCAAACTAAACATACATATCTGTAATCTCTGGTCCTCACACAAGTTCCGCCTGAGGGTCTAGGACAGTTCATTGCTGCCATTTCACCACTGATAGTTCTGCCGGGAAGTTTGAGCGCTGAACTGTCAGAACCCCAAGCCTCTTAACAACCCAACAACTAACCCCTAACCCCCGACTCTAATACTAACCCTGAACCCCAATACTTACCCCTAATACTAAGCCTTAATACTATCCCGAACCCTAATACTAACCTCTAATGCTAACCACGAACCCTAATACTAACCCTAAATACTAACCACGACCCCTAATAGTATGCCCTAGTACTAACCCTAAACCCTAATACTAACCCCTAACAGTAACCCTGAGCTCTAATACTAACCCCTAATAACCTGAACCCTAATACTAACCCTTAATAGTAACCCTGAGCCCTAATACTAATCATAAGCCCTAATACTAATACCTAATAAGTGCCTAATGCTACTTCTATGCAATCCCGTGATTAACTGTCCATCGCGCAGATGTTGGGGTGAAGTGGCTGTGTGGAAGCAGACACGGTGAATTGTCTCATCCCCCCGAGACTAAACACGAATGGTTTCAAACTTGGACCAATCATACAAAACAGAGACTTCCTTCGAGTACATCATTAACAAATTACAAATGGTGGATTTTTTGGGGAAATTCCCCATTATGGGGTCACACTTAATCCATAACAAAATGTGATCATTTGAACAACTAAAAGAGTCACATCAAATACCCAACACAGAAACATTTATAAATCGGACACTACGTAAAAATTTACTGTAATCCAGATACTACTCTTTTTGAGATTACATTTGTCTCAAGAAAGAGAAAATTATACAACCACATCCTATCCTGTCACTCAACGGATATCACCAAAATAACATTGGAAAGATCCCTGGAAACCACATTTGGCATAGAAACTTGGCAGAAATCCCTGCGGTTGATTCTGTGGTGAAGGAAGCGCTGCTGTATCCTTACAGATTTTAAAGGTCTCAATCACGCATGTGTATGCAACTGATAGAGCATGTGCCCGCACAGGTCACTGTTGGCCATCTTCCAACTAAGCATTGCCTATACAGACTGTGTCAGCAATGTAATTCAGATGCCACATTCGGCATCTGTAGACCCAAGGGGCCAGGAAAACAAGTAGGAGTGGCTGTGGACTCTGGATGAAGTAAAGTGAAAAGTAAGTCATCTCCCCAACAATAAGTTGAATTAAGTTAATTAATGACCCAGTGTTGCAAATACAAAGTTTAGTTGTCCTTTAAAGATACATACATCTCCAACCTCTATCACTCCTGTTATCCATTGTCACTCCAAACATATACAAACACTATTCTTTACATTATTCACCTTATATTAAGGTATGCTTGCTATAATGGATTAGTGATACTGTTTTTTCTTTATAATTAATATATTCAATAACTGTTGTGGATTTTTAGGTGTTGGCAGCAGAACAATCTACATCCATCCATTGCAAATAGGATTGGCATATCTTTAATTACAAAAACACTAAATACAAGCTCACATTCATTATGAACAAGTGCACATTTTGTTTACATGTGCTATAAATTAACCATTTGAGTGCTAGAGTTTCAAAACCATTTAAATGTTTACCTGCAACATTAGTTTTGATATGCTTATTTTCCTCTGTTTCTGGTACTGCCTCTCTCTGCCCCTCTCTTACCTTTCTGGAGTCCTCTTAGGAGGGAGCAATGCAATTCTGAAATCTTATTAGAAGAGCTCCCTCTACTGTCTACCACAATTAATTACATCAATCTGTACTGCAGTAACTACCAGAAACCTATACATTTATTCAGCAAGTGAAAATGTGTTATTTTCTAGTGTTGTGGTGTTATTTTGTAATCAACATAATTTTTTCATGCAGGTGGATTTTTTTTTTTTTACTAGACCAGGTTGTTAGTTTGGGACTCCTCAAAGGAGACTAGTGTCAAATTATTCTCATCTATGCACATCTTAGTAAACATCTTAGGACTCCTCCCTTCTTTCTCCCTTTTGAGCTGTTTTTAATTTAAGAAACTGGAGAGAAATAAAGGGGTGATCATGCACACTGCAGTTTTCAAGAATGGGGCCACTGGCCTATGCTTTAAATTTCCAGCTCTATTCCCTGTAATTCTCTTTCTATTCAGTAGACCCTTATGCATGTCTACTTTTCATCTGACACTTAAAATTATTTGTGTCTAT
Organism: Pelodytes ibericus; assembly: GCA_036172795.1. Classification (NCBI taxonomy): domain Eukaryota; kingdom Metazoa; phylum Chordata; class Amphibia; order Anura; family Pelodytidae; genus Pelodytes; species Pelodytes ibericus. The sequence goes on from CM069859.1 coordinate 123,465,728, forward strand.
CCCTGTAAGTACAGCAATTATAGACACTGGGATGTGGAGATGGACAACAACTGCATAGCTCCTTTATTTTGGGGCACACATTCAGGATGAAAAACTTTCAAGAAGCACTAGTCACAGATCTCTAAAATGTAAATATATATATATATATTTTTTAACCTGTGTTTCTAGTGCTTCCTGCAAATTTAACTAGGTCATTTGAACTCCCTGGACACCTGTGTCTGATACCCAGTGGTGGCACTACCGCATCCATTAATTTAGTGGAAGTTTAGGGCCCCCACTTGCATGAAGACACAGTCCTAACTAGGGAGAAACAGTAATGTAGAGAGGGCAAATAGCTGTTACAGTGCTCACTATCTGATTTTTTGCATAGCAAGTGACCACCTTTCTATTGTCACTTTAGCAGAGCCATAGTATGTTAGTATGCTACATGCCACTTCGGATCTCTTTCTTCTATCCAAACATAAACAAACTGCTGACAGTTCATTACTCTGGTATTGATATATTGATACATATATACAAATGGGTAATTAGATTAAACAAATCTGTTATGCTCCAATGCACTAAAATCTTTGCCTCTGTTTGTACATGTTATTAACAACATTATCACGTTTTTAGGAATCACTGATAATATTGTTTTATTATTTATGTCAAGTATAAAAAAAAATCATATATATGTATATTAGGCTAGACCCCAGCAAGCAATATCTCTTCCTTTATTCAAAAACAGAGTATACTAGAACTATTTAGAGTAGCACACCAAACAGTGCTCAATATCAACAGCATAAAATAAAACGTTATTGAAAAACTACACACACCAGTTAATAATAATGCTGAAGAGTTTTCACATAAATACTAAAAATATTTACAGCTATACAACAAGAAGGTTTAAATATCAGAGGAAAATTACATGTCATTGGGGTTTTAGCAGCCTATGTCAAGGGAATCTATTTATATGTATCATTGTTTAATTTTGCTTTATGTTGTTTTTCCAATAAATATTTTTATTGTTTTATGGACAATGTTTACTCTTTGAGTATTGCTTACTGTGATTTTGTAAAATAATTTAAACACAACACAGCAACAATGTATCATTCTTTTGCATAAAGTTAAATGACTGGCAAATGCGTATAACAAGGAAGGGAAGGTTAAGGCAGTCTCAGATTTATGTCTAATAATAATTAGTGTATGTGTAGTGGTTTTTTTTTTCATTGAGACTCAAAACGCTCAGAACTAACTGAACCCGGCAGATGAATATTAGATGTGCTCATTACCCAATCAATGGTACTCATTTATCGACCTCGGAAGGAGGAAGGGCTGAGTTTACACCAAACAAGCGTAAAATAAATGACATTATTGCTACAGCCATTTAATTAACATAATTACATAACAAAAGAAAAAAGAAGGAAAACAACTAACTAAGTTTCCAAGTCTGTAGCAGTAATGCTGAAAAAATGCTGAAAAGGTTAAAAAAGGCACCAGTGGGCACAAATAAACACAACCCTTTTTTAAAGGTCTAGAAAAACATAAATTACATATTTATCTAGAACTATTGTCTAAATATGCGCTCTGCTATCTTTTTTACTTGACTAATGTCAAGTGCGTTGTAGTAATGTGATAGATACATCTGGCTTTACTATTGTGCTTTCTATTCTCCCCTGTGCTATTTGTTACTGGGTATTTGGCTGTTAGTCACATAGAAAATGATCTGATTTAGTCAGAAGAGTTTTTTTGTGCCTTGTTCACATTTCTTTATCTCTGTCTATCCAAATTAACCATCATGCTTCTACACGTGTCACACCAAATCAGTAGCTGGGATGGGTAGCAGTAGTTGAGCAAATCTAATAATTAGAACAATAACACGCATAGTCGCAATCTTTGGCGTTTGCATAATCATTCAAAATATTGTTTATACTCTAAAATAAGCATACATTGTGTTCGCAGAACTGAAAGCAAATGCATGGGTTAGGAGAGAAATATGCTTTAAATTAAACCCTGGTTGTCTGTGGTGCCTTCTGTTTATGACATCACCTTGTGGTTTGATATGCAAATGAACTAGTTTTTTTTCACAGATAACGCTCTACTATTGGCTTGTAATTAGCCATCACTGTATGTATTATATGTTTATCATTGATTAATGTGTTACACCAGTATTCTGAGACCATACATGGTAGTCTACTAATAATGGGAGCAGAATAGTGCTACTACTTCATGTAAACAGTGTAAATCAGAGACATTTATATTTCACAGAGTATTTGCTAATCAATCAAACTAGGAGGATTTAACCTAAACACATTTGTTACATTCAGTATGAGTATGACTGGGCCTGTGATGATTTGTATGGCCCTTTCAGTCCCGCTATTGATGGCATAGGACTTTATAGAACTTTGTGCTTTTTTGAAGTCATTCTATACCATACATGTTATGTTCAGGTGAACCCATTAATCTGACGAACGACTGTAAGAAAATGATAAACAAGGATTAAGTTGAATGGCCTACAAAATCTCTTCATCATCAGAGGATTGTTTTTGAATAGCTTACATGAGTCATGTTTAGTGTTGAGCGAACCCGAACCGACATTCGGTTTATAGACTTTCGGTTTATGGAATACATGTAATGCTATTGCTATTCTATAAACCGAAATAGAGTCCCCATTCATAGGAATAGGTCAATTGACCTATTCGCATGAATGGGGACTCTATTTCGGTTTATAGAAAGCCAATAGCATTACATGGCTATTGGCTTTCTATAAACCGAAATAGAGTCCCCATTCATACAAATAGGTCAGTTGGCCTATTCGTATGAATGGGGACACTCTTACCCACATTTTACTTCATTTTGCAGCCCTCTAACCCTTTCCAGGACTTTTTTAGAGGCATTTTAGTGGCCAAAAGTTTGTGTCCCCATTGACTTCAATGGGTTTCGGGTTCGGGGTCAAGTTCGAGCACAGACGCGGACATTTGCCGAACCCGAACATCCAGGTGTCCGCTCAACTCTAGTCATGTTTAAATCCATAGCTATAACACTTGTAGGCACACATGTTATAGAAAACCCTTTTGGGAATGGTAGGATCACTACATGTTATGGCACACATGACAGGGTAAGGTTAACTATTTACCACCTCTGTTCTTAAATGAATAGTTCTCTAGGGGTCTGCCTAATATCCCTTCTGGTACTCCTAAATAATTGGCATTCTAGTAATTAACTAGTGCGCATTATAAAAGATCTTATCCTTAATACATTAATGTTAGTACCCAAGGGGTTATATTCGCTAAATGTGAAAACTGTGTGGAATTAACAAGTGAACTGCAAAACATAGGCAAATTTGCAATCCCTGTAAATTGTAAGCTTGCAAATCATGGTTTCTACTTCACGTATCAGTCATTTCTGTTTGTCTTTAATTCCCTTTTATGTGCTGTAATCATTTGTTATATACATCATAATAACTGATCGAATGGTAATGCCCCTTCTTCATCCCAATCTGCTAAAATCAATATAATTTTTCAAATGTTCTAATATTTAAACATCATAATAATTCTTCAATATTAATTTCTTTAGTTATCTGCACCCATTCATTTACTTATAACGAGCAATCTTGTTGGCCCATCAAACTCATTCCATCACTTATTATCCATCACACTAGACTATTTCTGCTGCAGGAAATGTGCCAGGAAAATCTCCCATCTCAGCAAGAAACACACACTGTTTAGATAGCCATACAAACTCCTGCCACTAATAAGTACATACAGAATAACAGACAAAGAGACACACTGACAGAACGACAGGATGAGATCTTGGCAGGGGCACTGTGTACGTGCTTAGGAAATAGACTGAATAATTGTTGCGTTTCTGAGTGTAGTTCACCCTATTGTTACTTTTGGAGGTTTGATGGGTTATCATGCGGTCCTTTCTTGTCCACCAATGACAAATCATTATTGAGTTAGAGTTAAAGAAGAAAAAAAAAACGTGTTGAAGAATTGATCACAAATGAGGATTACTATCAAGAGAAGTGTTCTAGAAGTTGGAGTTGGGTGCCTTAAATCATGCAGGAGTTAGTAGAGAATTTATTATGTATATATTTGTGTTATGTATATATTTATAATATAATTGTATTGTTTTACAATTATTAGTATTAGTATTGGTGTATATAAGTCATGTGATGGTGTTATGATGATGCTCACCTTCATAATGGCGGCTTGAACTCAGTGGTTTGATGTTTTGTATGTACCGCACAAGCATTGAAGAAGCTTTAGTATATTTTTACTATAAATAGCAGTTTGCCATTGTTTGGACTCCGAATGAACATCTTCACTCTTGGAAGGTATTATACTTGTTTTTCAGGTGTATAGTTTATCATAATTAGAACTGCCACTCCAACACACACGATTGAGTGTGTAAGCTTGCTTTTAAATTAGATACATTGAACCTACTGATATCGACATGTTATCCGTGGATATATTTGAATACACTTTTATATCTTTACCATGGATAAGGTGTAATCAAGGCTCAGTACTGTGATGTGAAAGCATAAACTTGGTTTCCCTCCCTTACTCCGTCTAATTACTCTAACCATACTGATCTGGAGGTCTAGAATAGTTTTTATGAAATTAAAAAATATGTTTATTGTACATTTAGCATTGGTTTTCTACCTTGCATCTGTCATATTCATGATACATATATAAATATTTTATCTGCCTTGACTAAATGTAGCACTTAAAACTAAGCTAGTCAATATGAAAAGTTGCATTTCCCACTTAATCAAGGGTATTTTTTTTTACCACAGTGCAAAAGGAGCAGCTGACCTGCGGCCTAGTACATTGCTCAGGCCCACTGAGTCTGTACTCAAACCCCGGATGTTCCTGCCTCTTTTACTTCATTTTCTCACCTGCAAAGGTGGGTGGAAGCATGCTGTTTACCATACTTACTACTACATACACTGCATTAAGTTATATCCACATCATCCTATTGGCCATCTTCCCTTAGAGCCCTCCTTTCATCCTATTGGACTATCTCCCATGCACTCAGACCTTTACCTTGGATTGGCTGGCTTACATTTGTTACCTCCCCTTTATTTATATTTCCTGTCTCGTGCACAAGCAGAAAAAGTCACTTACTTAATTTTAAACCTTTTAGTGCCAGAGGGGGCATTGCACACCCTTTTGGCGAGGGCACAATTCTGTTATTATAACACAATATACAGATATACAGAGTTTAGTCAGGCCTAGAGCAGCACTAAACCTAAACACCATTGAATATATAGCAGCAGTCAAGCTAATCAAGCTAATTGATAGCGCAAGCACAGGTGTAGTTTTGCTTAGTTAAACACTGCAAAATCTATAATTCAAGTAGGATGTGTTAACAGAAAAAAAAATTCATGCATAAATACCTTTCTCTTTCACACATCCTTGCCCCAGAAAAAAATAATGGTTTATGCTATTTCTTTGTCTGAATAAAGTGTTTCAGTTCCGGAGATAAAGACACTTTGAGTCAAGCAATTAAATAGCTAAATAAATGAATCAGCAGAGCAGAAGTGGCAAATTTAATTACTGCTTAGCACTAGGAAGGGGAACTAATTATGGGGTTCATGAACCACATGTCAGTCCTCTCTAAAACCATGTGTCTCGATTATTCTAGATCAGACACTGTAAATGTAGGAGCAACCAAGAACCGATACAAAGAACTGTTCAGGCACAAATGGAAGATCCATTGGTCTCTACCATACAAAAAAACACTAATCCTAACACTTGGTGAAATACATATTTAGAATAGTGTTTAGACATGTAATAAATTCTGTTGTTAAAGGGACTTTACTGTCAAGTAAATGTTGTTTATACTGTGAATTCATAAAATATTAAATAGCAAAAAGAAACTTTACATTGCAAATGCATGAATTAAGAGCAAATGGGCCAGATTCATTAATGCAAAAGATCACTTATTTCTGTTTTTTTTAAATTAAATTAACTCCAATGTGTTTTAACTTTGTATATGGTATTTCGTCTACATGAGGTGATGGACGTGATATACAAATTACACATATTACCGTATTTGCTAGAATATAAGACGACCCTGATTATAAGACGACGACCCAAACTTTAGCTTGTATATATTCACATGTAAATTGCTTTTTAATATTTAATAAAAATTATGATATTAAACAAATGCATTTCTTGTTTTTATTTCCTTTTATGTGCCAATGCTGCCTACCCCCCCTGCGTTCTCTCTCTCTCTCCCCTAGTGTTATCTCTCTTCCCCTCCCTCGTTGTCTCTCTCTCCCCCAAACTTTTCTCTCTCTCCCCCCTTCCTCCCCTTGTCTCTCTCCCCCCTTCCTCCCCTTGTCTCTCTCCCCCTTCCTCCCCTTGTTTCTCTCCCCCTCCCTCCCTCCCCTTGTCTTCCTCTTCCCCCTGCCCTTGTCTTTCTCTCCCTTCGTTTCACTCCCCCCTCCCTCCCCTTGTCTTTCTCTCCCTCCCTCCCTCCCTCCATCCCTCCCTCCCTCCCTCCCTCCCCTTGTCTTTCTCTCCCATACGATACGTGCAGACATCCTCCATGCTGCCTGACACTTCTGTCCATTATGACAGACAGACGGTCCGTTATAATAAACGGAATTGTTGGGCAGCATGGAGGATGTCTGCACTATCGTGCAGACATCCCCCAGCTGCCCAAATCTCCTGGTGGCTAGTGGAGGCAGCCGGAGGATGTCTGCACGATACGCGCAGACATCCTCCGCTGCTGCCCGGCACTCCCGCCGGGACTTTTATGATGAAGCCGCATCGTGCAGACATCCACCGGCTGTTAGCGAGGGGGATCCAGGTCCCCTGCAGCTCTGCGGGGGACCTGGATCCCAGATTTATAATCTGACCTCGATTTGAGGTCAGATTATAAAACAACCTCAAATATAAGACGAGGGCTCTTTTTCAGAGCATTTGATCTGAAAAAAACCTTGTCTTATATTCGAGCACATACGGTATATTGGCAGTAGTTAATTTGCATACCAAGTCACACGATGCACTTTAAATTCAAAGTATAACCAACGTTTATGTAAAGACCCTTTTGGATCATCTTCTATGTTACTCATATTAACAATCCCAATGAAATTGTCTAATGAAGCAAAGAAACTGAAGTTTTTATTGTTAAAGGAGAAATGCAGGGATAATAAATAACACAGATTTTTTTCTATAGGGTCTACTTAATGAAGAGAGAATTGCAGGGAATTGACATGGGAAATTCAAACTTTAGGCCAATGCAGCAGAGTTGGAAAAATTCTCCAATGCAGCTGAATTCCAACTCAGCTACTTTGGCCTCAAGTTTGAATTTTACCATCTGCAATTCTCTCTTTATTGAGTAGACCCATATATATATATATATATATATATATATATATATATATATATATATATATTCCATATAATATTTATTCTAAAGCTCTTCATCCCTTCCTATAATTTATTTTGCACCAATGAATTAATGTAACAACTGTGCACTAAAGTGTCTACTACCCTCACGTGTTGACATTTATGTCTTAGATCATAACATTTACTGGGTTTTCCAAAACGGATTGTGATATTGTTGACACATGCTGGGTGCTCCTCAGAGATCTCTGAAAGACACTTGTAGCACTTGCGCAATAGGGTCTCACTCAGTGATACAAAAAATGAATATAAAAACGAAATAACATAGTAACATAATGCGATTATGCATTATGTGAAATTGACAAAGTCCCATTTTAAAATACTCCTAACCTTATCCATAGCCTTACAGCTAGCAAATGAATGTGAGCTGAAGAGCTGCATATAACTACCACTGCTATAGGGCTTTAGTTATCTTATTACATCACACTAAGTGCAATGAATTGGTACCTTTATAGCAAATCAACCCTGTGACCTACAGACCTGGGACTAACAGTGATGACCATATTATCTCACACAGACCACACATCTATGAAGCATTCATATACAATGAGCATTAATGAAACAATAAACGTATAGCCTGCGAGTCATATATGGTGGTAGACTCAGCACCAATATATAACGTGAGCTCCCGTTGGGAGATTGTGCTACATACAGTGACCCTAAACTTCTTGTTTGTACAGGTGCTCTGAGCACCAATGCAACACGGATAAAGAAACTTTTCTACTCCTGATAAGTGTCACATGCTGGTTTGTCATCATGGGAAGTGTGGTCTAGAGGATCAGATAGCCTCCCATGTTCCACTGCTTTGTGCCTTGAAAATCAGGATCATGGAAATGTGGTCTCAAATTGGGATTGTCCATTACAGCGGCACAGTTGGACTGCAGGACTCATGGGTCTCTTCACTAAAAATGAACTGACAACGGAACTGCAAAAATCAAGAATTTTTCCTATTCAATTTTTAATGCCTGACTTTTAAAGTTAACTTGTTAGTTTAGTGAATATACTTCTAAACTAGTATTGCAGCTCTTTTATTCTAATTACTGAGCTACAGTAGAAGTCCATGAGGGCTTTACTTGTAAACTTATATTAAAGTGTACACTTTCATTTCCTCCCTTTTCTACTAGAATTATGCACTTTGTTTTGTTATTTTTATAACATAAGCCTCTTTCTAATCACTTCTGGGTTTATATAAGTTATCTTTCTACAGTAATTGCATATTTATTTTGAACAATATGCTTTTTTTAATTAATTTTGTATATATTTTATTGAACAACTATTAAGATGTATACACCCATGAAATTCAATCTTTCAAAGTACCCCACTGTAGAGCAATAAGCAAAAAAAACAATTTTTTAATCAATGTAAACTATTTATCTCCAGTTCTAAAAACTCTTATTCTGTGGATTGTGGAGTTCTAAACCAGAGGATTATGTGTTGTTGCCTTTGTTATACTTATGCTTAATTATTTTGAATATTCCTTACACATTGGTATAATGAAAAAAAACACTTAATAAAATGAAACATTAAAATAAAGATGTAGGCAACACCACCATTCTCTACAGATTGGGATTAATCAGTGTTGGATGCTGTGTCTCTCTCAATAGCTGAGATGATCTTTTTCTGCATTTATTGGTCATTCTTAAATGCTGTTGGATGAACAATATACAGAAACGATACTCCGCATAGTCCTCACACACCCTGTGTTTATATGAAAATAACAGCCGTATTATTATCATAAAATGAAAAAAAAAAAAAATAGATCACATCACTTAAATATACATTTTTCTTTCATTAAAATAATGTATCCTGCATGGATTTCTAATAAGATCCACTACTTTAAGATGTTGCCAACAAGACACTAATATATCTTGTTTTTAGTGTGATTTTCCATTGCAGTTTTATTATGGTTAATTGCATTATAGCATAATGCCTAAGTAAAAGTAAACAACCCTACTTTCAATTCTCTTCTTATATATCTTATTTTATAGGGAAAGAGTTAAAAAAAAATGTCTAAATGGGATTAAATTAGAAACATTAAATTTCTAGGGCGCTGACTACCAAATGCATCCTCAGTACATAGATATAATGATATTGGTTTTTTTTTTTTAAAAGATACATAATACTGATATAAAAATGTACATTGATGGTTATAAAGCTCATGCTGTGTAATACTTACTCCTTCCTTTGTCGTAGGCAATCTTCCTGATCACAAAAGGAATTCTGTTGGGTCGTGTTAGGCAGTCATCACAAATGTAAGTCTTGCTGGATGCTTCCAAAGATATGATCTTTGGTTATATCATTTAGGCTCTCCAAAAGAATGTTCCTCTGTATGCTTGTATGAAACAGCCCATTCTCATGGTATTCATTTATATTCATAAACTGATTCTAAATTGTTCACCAGAAAAATAAAAGGAGTCTGTGGGACATGGCTGAGAAGTCAGCCCACTTGTATCTTCTGAATACTTGGATGTTATGTACAATTACAATTGTTTCCAGCGGAGTTGGAGGAGTGTGTTAGTAACACCCATAACATTGTTCCAAGGACGAATTGACAATACAATCATAGCCTACTATTAAGAAACCTCATCCATTCATTTATTGGTTGTTCACATCACCGTGCTTAGAAAAAGTGGATAGAACATGTTGTGCGGAGGAAACAGATATCTACTTGTATTCATCCAATTTATTTGCATTATTCTCTTGAGACCTGTGCTATTAAACAACTTCTTCAAGTGGTCACCAGAGCAAAGTTAATTAAATTACTTTCCCTGCAATTATTTCTCCGTGCAAGATATATTAAAAAAATAAGACGCGTAGATAGGGAAGAGCTAAGAAAATTGTGGCATATGCCATTGATACATGGAGTATCACTGTTCACTAAAATATGAGATGCAGGTGAGATTAATATTTAATTGTGCAGGGACAAACGTGGTAAGTTTTTTTTCTGCTATGAGAGCACAGCTGGCCATGGATAATGGACAGTTAAAGCTTTAAAAACTAGTAAGTAAACTATAAAAGCAGGCATTAATAGCTAATTTTGAAAAATTCTCAAACTCGCCTATCTTGTCAACTCAGCACAATAGTATATTCAAACATTTGACATGTATTCCCTGTTGTATTTTTGTTAGCTGAATATATAATGAGGCTAAGAGCGGGTGCACAGCTCTCCCCTTTGGTCATGTGACACATTTTTGGCGCACTCAGTACCTGAGCTCAAATTTTACCTCCTGTACTTAATGTGTGAGCTGCCACTCTGTGAGAAATATCCACACTCCATTAGCATGTACCACAACTTGAAATATATGTTTATGTGATCTAGTTATTTTAACATAAATAATCAGGCTTTGTTTTTGCATTATTTTACTGTGTTAAAAAACTTAATTAGTTCACACCATAAAATAGTTCTAAACATGGGTTGTCTGCATTTATAGTTTACAACCAAAAAGGTATACATAATTGTATACATTGAAAACCTTTTAAGATTTCTGGTTGGAACCAAGTATTTTGACACCATAAGTATATTCACTAAGTGGTGTGTCACACAAGGTGTGTCAAACTTGGTCAGTAAGCACATAGATGAAAAGCATCTAGCTCAGGGATGGCTAACCATGGCACTGTAGATGTTTAGAAACTACAAGATGTTTATTCAGGCATATGATTAGCTGGGCATTGTGGGATATGAGGTGCCAAGGTTTTTCATCACTGAGTTAGCCATTGAAATTAGTGCATTATTGTTCTGTGATTACCAATAAAGAATATATAATACTGCAGTTTTACAAATAATAATAGTAGTAATAAAAATAAAATACAATCATAATAAAAATGATGTTGATTAGTGTGCTATCCTAGCGTTAGCAGCACCTGTTGTTTACTTTAAAAAAAAAAAAGAGAAAAGCAGAGTGCTACTTATTTACTACTGCATGCTATACAACAAGCAATCGTTTTACCTTTTATATGGCTATATTTCCTGTCAGACATATGCAAACGAGCTGTGTGTCTTCATTGATAGAGATTCACAATTCTGCACTTTGCTGATTCATTTAAATGACAAAAGGGAATATGAATTGGAAAGCATGACTAGCCTACTGCAGGATTTACTTGTATGTGCTTGTAATCTGTAAATCACAGAAAAGCCCACATATTAATATATGGAAACATTAAAGACTAAAAACAGAATTATTGTGGAAAAGCAATCACAAGTATACATTTCATATTCCATAATTCAGCAGTGGGAAACTCTCGGTAAATGACAGCTCAACCAAATCTTGTGTAAGAGAACACAAAACCTGGTGATTTAAGTAGACATTTAAAGTATAAAATAAAGATTTTGCTGTAGAACTTTCAGGAACGATCTGGGGCCTACTTTTCAACAACTCCTACTTTTCAAGGAGCTTGTCAGAGCCAGAATTATTAGGAAAAAAAACAGTACACAAAATAACCCAAAGGGCTCCAATAAATACTTTGTTTTAGTTAATATATTCCTCTGGGCCTTGGTCTTTCGACCGTTCAGTTTTGTGTTATTCTCTACATTTCTATGCTTGTGTACGAAAATACTAATTTATTTTAATGATATTTGAAATGGAAATATAAATTGGTCAGATTTTAGAAACCGTTCCAAAGAAAAGAACAACAAGTGAAATATTCTTTCTATAGGATTCATCTAGTGATTTTATGAGAGTGGTTGCTGTGTTGCATGCAGTAATATTGATTTCTAGTATGTCTTTTGTTCTATTATACTATGAAGGGCTTCGTGTTGCTCACTTATTCACCTCTCCACAGGTCCTAATTCATAAAATCTGGTCTCAGCTCTCTTTGTCCATTTAACAGAAAGCACAGACTTTTTTGAGCAATGAATCCCACACGTCCAACTATTTTGTGAGTAAAATAATGATCACATTGTCACTGTGATCTTATTTCAGTGCATGAACGGCTATATGAAATATTTTATACTGCCATTCCAGACATACCAACTACAGATCCATTATTTATTCTTTCTGGTATGAGTTAGTCAACTGTCTAGCTTCATTCTTTATATACATCTGAAAAAGTAATAAATCACAGCACAGTATTATGTCCTGTATTCATTTATGTATAAATTTCTTGCGGCAGAATCAATGTTACCCTCTTATTCCAAGAGATCATGAAAGTCAACTCTTCTCATCACATGGTAATTGCCGTAATCTGCATTGGCTTGGTTGAGAGAAAATTACGTTAACCTGTTGCTAATGTATTTTTAACCAATTTTTCTTTCAGGTAGCCGGTTACGTGAACAACCTACAATGGTACTGTGATCACCAGATTTGAACGTTTTTTACTTATTTTGAGATGAGCTTAGGTTATTGAACTTGTACAAAATTCACATAAAATCTCAAGGATGTTGTACATCAATATAAAGTTAAAAATTAGTTTAGGTTCTTCTCTTGAGGCACAAAAAGTGTGAGATGTAGTTAGGTTATATAGTGTTTCTTATATTTCCACATATCACTTACATTAATAGAAACAAACTCTGGACAGAGCCCGACCTACCCAGAGGGCCGCTTTTCCCACTTTTAATTTTTATTAACGTCTTTGATTTTTACCAATTCATTATCTCTCCTGTATACAAGGAGCACTGACAGATCCCAAGATCCCCCTTAAGTAGATATATCTTATTTAGCTTCTATCCACGCGTCTATCCATCTTTTCCAGTTTATCCAGTTTTTACCATTTGTTTGTCACAGTCGATCGCTTAGTTTTTCTATATACATTTGATACATTATCTGCAAATATACCAGTTTACATTCGCTATCTTTGTTGTCCTTCCACTGTCTAGCAATTACTTTTAACGTTCCTAGAATTATATGTAATATAACATATGTTGTTTCTTTCATCATCTTGGGCCAGTATAGTAGAAGCAGGATCTGGAGGAGTGAGAATTCCTGGTTAATATCCATTATCATCTATTTATCATCTTATAGAAGATCTCGAGTACATTTAAGCAGTGTATTGATTTATGCGCTTTTTCCTGTGAAGCAGACATATGTTCTGGATTTATTGTTCTCTGTAGGTCTCTATTCAATTTTAATGTGGCTGAACTTTCTCTCTTCGATTCTATATTCTTGATGATAGTGAATAGTTTTGCTATAAGACATTTATTTGCTGGTTTGGATAGAGCTATCTCCAGTTCATCAACTCTTTCGTTGCTCTTGTCTATCAGGTGATTCTTTATAAAGTCTTTTACTCCGATATGGCTAAAAAGTTCCCTTCAAGTTTGAATTCCTCTTGTTGATTAAAATTCTTGCAGTTTCCCTCGATGAATAGATCTATTATCTTCTTTGTACCTTTCTTTACCCAGGGGTTTAGGTTTAGATCTGCCACCTCTTGGGAGACAATTTTTATATTTATAGTTTGAATTAATTAGTTTTGCTCTTTAAACCTTTTTGTTTCCTTATTTTTCCCCAGCAGGACATAATATTTCCCAGTACCAATGAATTTGATGTTCTTTTTGTATTATTTTTTTGTCCAAATTAGAGCGTCCAATTCAACGGGTTTGTTTTTTCTCAAGTTGGTGCCAGTATTCTCTATTTGCGGTCTTTCTTTGGGTAGAGATTAAATGGTTTAGCATGTTCACCTTGTAATAGTCCTTTATATTAGGTAGTCCCAAACCTCCCTTATTGATTTTTTTTAAAGTATCTACAGACTTATTCTTTGTTTTTTCCCCTGCCAAATATATCTCATAAAGGACGACTGCACTATTTCTAGCCATGATTCAGAGATTGTTAGTGGTATAAGTGTAAAAAGATAGAGCCATTTGGGTAATATATAAGATAGAAGTATTAGAGGTGTTTTATTTTTCTCGGTTATGTCCATCATGTTGATAATTTTCCTGATATTATTTGTGGATGAACTGTCTGATATAAATCCTACTTGATCTCTGTGTATTATTAGAGGTATGATGGCCTTGAGTCTGTCAGCCAGGACTGAGGCATACATCTTATTTAATAGAGATATCGGTCTATAGTTTTCAACCTTCTCCTTATCTTTTCCCTTTTTCCCTGTTGGGATAATGTTTTCCCTTAAGTATTCCACTGGGATCTCTCCTTTTTCTACCAAGTTGTTAAATGCTCTAGTAAGCAGGGTTGTGACATGATCCTCCAGTATTTTATAGAATGTATTGATATAGCCATCTGGCCCAGGGGCTTTATTCGGTTTTAATTTGTGTATGATTATTTTTGCTTCTGATATCTGTATGGGTCTATTTACATTGTTCACCTCCTGTTCATTTATTTTTGGTAGATTTAGTTTATTTAAGAAATCTGTTATTTCTATTCTGCTTGCTTCTTCTGGTATGTTATAAAGATTTTTCTAGAAATTGTTGATTTTTTCTTTTATCAGTATTTTTTTCACCCTGTTGATTAATTCTATATTTCCAGGGATCAGGTCAATTCTCGAGTAAGTATTAAAGGATCTGGAAAAACAAATCTGGAAAAAAACATAAAACCCGTTTGATGAACCCTCCAGACATCCATTAAATTTCATTTGGACATATATTTCTGGAAGGCATATTTTAACTTTCTCAATTTCGGGGTTAATTTATTTAAATATCGAATTGGTGAGGTATTCGGATTGTATATGTTTGTCAGTGCATATAGGACACCATTGAGCCTATTATCCTCTTATACTGCAGACGTTTGTATGTTTGTAAGTTATTGCACTTTATCAGTGAAATATATCACTCCTTTATTTATCTCTTTATTTTTCTCCTTTCCCATCTCTCTCCTCCCCTCTTCCTTCTTCCCTCCTCCCTCTCTCTCCCCCTCTTCCCTCGTCCCTCTCTTTCTTTTCCTTCTCTTCCCCTCCCCCATCCCTTCCCCTCTTTGCACTGATTTCTTTCTTTCCTTCTTTCCCTTTTTGTCTTCCCTTTTTTACTATGCTCCTAATTGTGCACATTTATTTCTTTATCTTTTTGTGAAGTATTAAAAGAATACTATTGTTCTACACCTCTTCAGTGATTTGTATTACGTGTCTGATCTTATATTTGATTATCTTGTTTTCTATTTAAATATTTGTATTTACCAGGATATTTAACTTCCTATGTGCATCTTACAATGCTCATACTTTACAATTTACTATACTCAAAATTGTGTGCATCTATCTCTTATGTTTTTGTGAGGTATTAAGGAAGTGCTATTATTGTCCACCATTTCAATGATTTGAAAATCGTGCCATGTCTTCCGTTCAATTATCTTATTTTCTTTTTAAATATATTTATTTACCCATGTTGTAGCAATCCTATTTTTATCAGTGTATCTCATTTTATCCCCTCCATTATAAACGTGCCATCCATCTATCTTACATGTTCCTCCTCCTATCTCCTTTCCTCTCTATCTATCTATCTTGTATAAAATTCCATAACCCTGATTTTGCCTGTTTTACTTTCACTTCTGAACATGGAGGTAGGGTGTCACATAGTTATATATTTTTTTCTAGACAATCTCTGGCAGCACTTGGACCTCTTTATGTCGTTCTGATGCCTTCTTTTATGACTATGAGACTTGTGGGAAATCCCCATCTGTATCTTATATTTCAGATGCAACCTGTTTGAATTTATTCCTCGCCATTATAGTTCTATATGATATATCTTGAAATAGTTTTAAGTTGGCAAATCTATCATTCTTATCTTGATTTTGACTGGAGACTAACAAAATTTGGATTTTTACTCTATACGAGTTTAGGCAGATTATTACATCCCTATGAAGGGTTTCGGATATAGATTTGGGTTTCGTTAATCAGTGGCATTTTTCAATAAACCTATGATTGTCATCAGTCTTGATACCCAATGAGTAAAAAAATTGGATTAGAAATGTCTCTAATTTTTCAGCTGTAATGTCTCCAGGAATGTTTCTTAACCCCTTAGTGACCGAGTGCTATGTTGCATTTGACGTGCCTTGAAGACTAGAATTCCATTATTTTTGTCAACTGTTTACTGAACTGTGAATTTTTTTTTTGTTTTCAGTACACCCACACAAATTATATATCATTTTTTTAAGGATGGATAGGGCTTTCATTTGATACTATTATTTTCATCATATGATATCATTTACTATTAAAAAAAATATAAAATATGATGAAAATATGCCATAAAAAACACTTTTTCCAACTTTTACCTGATTTTTTTTTACACAATTACAAATGGTAAAAAAGACCCCGTCTATATATTTCTACTATTTGTCCTGAGTTTAGTAATATCAATGTTTCCTTGTTTGTCTATGTTTTATTTCACGTAATAGGGCAATAAACAATATTAGTGGTTTTTTTTGTTTTCTAACCATTTTCTTCTACAGTGATTTTTTAACCCAAACCATAAATTTACCCCAACTCAAAATTTACTCTAACCCTAAATTGACCCCCACCCCTTAATCTAACCCTTGTAATCATCCAAACCCCTGTTTAACCCTAATTATGACCCTATTTGTGACCCTAACCCTAGATCTAGGTTCAGTAGATCAAGGGTTAGCTTTTTCCATTTATTTATTTATTTAATTTATTTATTTAATTAATTTTCTATTTTTTAACTGTAATATACTTAACTGCCTGTAGGGGCAGTCAAGTAGTGGTTTCAGAGCGACGGAGGAGATTTTTTTTTTCTGTCTTCCGTCGCTCTCCTCTGGGCACGCTGTATCGGAGGAGCATGCTCCTCCGAAACAGCACACCGGTGCCTAGGGGGGCACAGAATGTGTTGCATGATGCCTCGATAGAGGCATCATTGCAACACTTTAACACACATAGGCAGTTATCAGCTTTCACTGCCTATGTGTGTTAACGCGCATACGATCACATTCGCGGTGATCGTATGCGCGCAGGGGGGTCGAGGGGGGCTGAAAGCCCTCTCAGAGGCTGCTTCGGATCCGAAGCAGCCTCTGAAAGTAGCTACAGACATGTAGTGTTGCGCTAAGGAGCCAAACACTACATGAAAACGGAGGACGTATATATACATCCTCATGGTCCTTAAGGACCATGCTTTTCAGGACGTATATATACGTCCACATGCGTTAAGGGGTTAATCTGATGCTATTTCTCCTAGACCTGTCCTCAAGGTCGGCTATTTTTGTTTCCAGTGATTCAAATCTTTTTTCAGCTAGTTCTTGCCATACCTTATTTTTATCACAAACAAATTGGGTGGCTTCAATTTTTTCTTCTAATGATTGTACCCTGTTTCCAATGGCCAACAGATCATTTTTTATTTCTCTGGAAGTGGCTTGAAATTCTGTCTTCATTTGTCTCAATCAAGACATGATTTTATTAACTCTACCATATTGCCAGTTTGGTCAGCATCTGTAGTGATGTCTAGTTGTATCATTTCCCCCATATTTTCCATTGTGCTCACATCTGCCGATTGGGATGTGGGACTTAAAGCTGTATCCTTTAGCTCTTTATGCAATGTGGGGGAGAAGAAACCTGAAAGCTTTTTCTCCTTTTTCGCATCTAAATCTTTAGACACTTTCTTATCTTTCTTCATCTCTGTCTTTGTGTCTCTTCTATTAGCCATATTCTGGCCTCTATGTTGGTTCTGTCTACCCCCTTGAGTAAATCTTTGTCTAGTTTAGGCATCGTGATTCCCCCTACCAATCTCACAGGATTCGTATGAACAGTAGGTTGGTGCTTCAACAGAACATTACACATACATATAACCCATTGCCAGTTGTATTCTGAAGAGGAAGAAAAAAAGAAAACAAATTGTTTTTAAATGTAAATATGTCCCATTTTACAATCAGGGCAAAACGTTTGTTCCTTTTCCCATCTTCTTCGATTGGTGCTTCACGGTCAGTTCATTAGTGGAAAGAAAAGAGAAGAAAAAAGGAAAAAAAATAGTGGGGGTGTCCTCTTCCTTCCTTCCCTCCCACTGTCCTCTCTCTTTATTATATCTGGTCCTTCTTCTTTTCACTACTCCTCTGTTTTCTCTTCTTCAACTCTCTCTACCAAAAAGATCCGGGGCTACTGTAGGCTTGTCTCTAGCAGCATGTTTCTTTTCCCCTTTATTTTCTGTTTTATCTCTGTTTATGTCCCTCCTTTGTCTCTTCATGTTCTCTCCACTTTTTTTTTAGATATCTCTTTGGTAGATTTATTTGGTAGATTTGTAAGTTCTTCCCTCCTCTGCTTTAGTTTTAGAAGAAGCCCTTTTTTCATGGACCCATTTCCTTACATCCCTAACCTCTCTCTAGGGCTGGGAGAAAGGAGAAATGTCAGGGCTACTCTGACATCAGTGTTCTCATCACTTTACAGACCTCCCAACAAATGAGAAGCATTTTTCTGTTTTTTGATAGTCGTTTCCATGGGCAGGGTATTACAGTACAATTGAAATAAGTCAATGACAATTGATAGCTATATACAGGGAGTGCAGAATTATTAGGCAAGTTGTATTTTTGAGGATTAATTTTATTATTGAACAACAACCATGTTCTCAATGAACCCAAAAAACTCATAAATATCAAAGCTGAATATTTTTTAGTAGTTTTTAGTTTTTTTTTTTAGTTTTAGCTATTTTAGGGGGATATCTGTGTGTGCAGGTGACTATTACTGTGCATAATTATTAGGCAACTTAACAAAAAACAAATATATACCCATTTCAATTATTTATTTTTACCAGTGAAACCAATATAACATCTCAACATTCACAAATATACATTTCTGACATTCAAAAACAAAACAAAAACAAATCAGTGACCAATATAGCCACCTTTCTTTGCAAGGACACTCAAAAGCCTGCCATCCATGGATTCTGTCAGTGTTTTGATCTGTTCACCATCAACATTGTGTGCAGCAGCAACCACAGCCTCCCAGACACTGTTCAGAGAGGTGTACTGTTTTCCCTCCTTGTAAATCTCACATTTGATGATGGACCACAGGTTCTCAATGGGGTTCAGATCAGGTGAACAAGGAGGCCATGTCATTAGATTTTCTTCTTTTATACCCTTTCTTGCCAGCCACGCTGTGGAGTACTTGGACGCGTGTGATGGAGCATTGTCCTGCATGAAAATCATGTTTTTCTTGAAGGATGCAGACTTCTTCCTGTACCACTGCTTGAAGAAGGTGTCTTCCAGGAACTGGCAGTAGGACTGGGAGTTGAGCTTGACTCCATCCTCAACCCGAAAAGGCCCCACAAGCTCATCTTTGATGATACCAGCCCAAACCAGTACTCCACCTCCACCTTGCTGGCGTCTGAGTCGGACTGGAGCTCTCTGCCCTTTACCAATCCAACCACGGGCCCATCCATCGGGCCCATCAAGACTCACTCTCATTTCATCAGTCCATAAAACCTTAAAAAAATCAGTCTTGAGATATTTCTTGGCCCAGTCTTGACGTTTCAGCTTGTGTGTCTTGTTCAGTGGTGGTCGTCTTTCAGCCTTTCTTACCTTGGCCATGTCTCTGAGTATTGCACACCTTGTGCTTTTGGGCACTCCAGTGATGTTGCAGCTCTGAAATATGGCCAAACTGGTGGCAAGTGGCATCGTGGCAGCTGCACGCTTGACTTTTCTCAGTTCATGGGCAGTTATTTTGCGCCTTGGTTTTTCCACACGCTTCTTGCGACCCTGTTGACTATTTTGAATGAAACGCTTGATTGTTCGATGATCACGCTTCAGAAGCTTTGCAATTTTAAGAGTGCTGCATCCCTCTGCAAGATATCTCACTATTTTTGACTTTTCTGAGCCTGTCAAGTCCTTCTTTTGACCCATTTTGCCAAAGGAAAGGAAGTTGCCTAATAATTGTGCACACCTGATATAGGGTGTTGATGTCATTAGACCACACCCCTTCTCATTACAGAGATGCACATCACCTAATATGCTTAATTGGTAGTAGGCTTTCGAGCCTATACAGCTTGGAGTAAGACAACATGCATATAGAGGATGATGTGGTCAAAATACTCATTTGCCTAATAATTCTGCACTCCCTGTATATATATATATATATATATGTAAACTGATAAGATATTTAGAATAAAAATAAAGTGCTTTATTTACAAACCACCTAATATATTAACACATTTACTGCAGTTTAAACACACTGTATTGTGAGTTTAACAGCTGTGGAGTTCTGTGATACACTGATACACCAAAATTTCAGTACACCTAGAAAAGAGGGACAGTAGTGTTTGGGATGGAAGGGCAGATGGAAATATGTCTAAAACAGGGACTTTTCCTTCTAAAAAGTCAATTGGAAGGGATAAGTATAGCTGTGCAGAGAAGTGTTGGCATTGCATACTGTTGCATCTGAAGAAATCGTTTACCACTTCCTCACTTTTTGCCAAGACTAAAAGAGATTAAGTGATTCAGGCCTGAACGTCTCTTGTTGGCAACTTCTATTTAAATTACTATGCTAGCTTATCATTGGGGTTGCACAATGCTTAAATAAAATGCAAACAAGTATAATTAACTTTATGTGCACAATTTTCAGAGTAAAACTCGAGAAATCTCAAATGTATATCACTGAATGATTGCATGAGTGACAATAGCTATGCACTATCATATAAAATGTATTATTTTATATTTGTCTTAATCTAACAGAAACGATAATTTGTATAAACTAGAGATCCCATTGGAATTTAAATAAATAAATAAAAAAATGACTATTGTAAAAAATAAGAAAGATAAAGCGGGAGTGCATATCTGATTGAATTCACCCAACCGTATATTTAAACACATTGGGGGTTATATATAAAAACTTCCACATTGTAAAGTTGAAAAGTGAGAAAAAGGAGCAATTTCCTTTTGTTATGTACATAGTTTGGTGGGTTGGATTCAGGACCTGATTATAACCATGAAGTGCGTGTAAGTCACAGATCCATCGCAAACTCTAAACATTTATCGGGAGTCTGCTTTATACAAAGGCGAACACTCAGATGGTGCCAGTACTTTGTGCTATCCACCTGTGCACATTGTTTATAAATCACCACCACTTAGCTTAATTTAAGTGATGGCATTTTTAAATGTCCTAAAATGCACATATAAAATTATTTTTCTTTTTCATTGTTATATTATGCTAGTTAATTACATACATCATCAAAAAAGGAAAAACAATATTGGTTATCCTATATCTTTGTCAACATAAAACAAAGAAAAAAAGTTTGGCCATCTAACTGTTGTTGAACTTGAACTCCCAAGATGCAAGGGGAGCCAAAATACAGACTTAATAGCATAGATTTTGTAGTCCACAGCAGCTTAAATTCCACAAGTTGGACTTCCCTGGAGTAGGGTTTCTAGATGCCAATACTGGCCATAGAGTATTTTCAAGATGATAGGGATATAAGTGCACACACATGCATGCACTATTAGGCAATTGCATTTTTCCCAAGGGATATGAAGCCAACAGAAATCAGTAACACAATGTCAAGATCTCTTGTGTACTTGTGTCTCTTGTGCAAGTGAAGGGCATAGTTGTAATAGCTATAGAAAAATTATATTTTACCTGTTTAGAAATTGCTACTTTTATTTTCCACCACCATAGATGTTAATTTGCACAAAATCTGTTTGTTACACTCACTTGAAATATTTTTCATGAATATTAAAGTTAATTATAAAAAAAATCCATTAAAATGTGACTATCAGTATTGTAATTTTTTTTTAATTCACTCATAAAGCTTCTATTTTCATACTCAGGTCTCAGCATTTGGGTGGAGGCTGAGATAACAAAGCTACATTTTACTGTGTTTCAAAGAGGCAAAAAAACAAGTATCCAAAATTACCCAGGAGGCTGTTCAGCGCAAACATCTGTAGATGTTTTTTTCCCGCCATTAATTTTGAGGTTCACATGACATGTTTACATGCTGCACTGCAGAATGCAAATCTATCCAGGGGGAACCTTCTTATTAATAAGGGATGGATCCTGTAGGAGCTACTTTGATTAACAGATTTCCCCAAGCAGTTCTATGTGTCTTTCATGACAAAAGTCCAGACATACATATATATCAATAAAATTAGAAATGCGAGAAGTTAAGGTACCATCTATTCAGATTCATAGCAAGAACACTAAATAAAGAGGGATTGACATGGATGGTTGCATGGGGGTACATGTAATATGATTTCTTAACAACCATTTCACCATATATCCCGTTCATATACTCCTAGCTACACATTATCAGGCGGTGATACATGATAATTAAGGGATGTTTTTATCTTTTAACTTTTATTATTTAATACTGTCTTTCTCAAGTTTCTAAAAACAAGTGCCCACAAATCTTTTGACTCCATTACAAATATGAAATATACCAAAAATTGAAATACTGGGACTTTAAGTTATTTTACCAGTAAATTTTAATTCTGGCACAAAGTTTGGCTGCTCATATCATTTTGTCTGAAACAGAAAAGCTCAAGCCATAAGTGGTTGGAATTTCATACACTCTAAATTCAGACAGTATTACTTGGCTTGCATTCTCCCACATTTGCTGTGAGCTCTGAAATCACTAAGCTGCTCTGAGTAATGAAAATATGCCTTTCTGGGTGAAACCCTTATTAGATATTCTGGAATATATTCCAAATATAATATATCATAATAATGTATCCCTATACACACTGAAAATAGTGCAAACTGCAACAAGCTGGTTTAATATCCCCATCCTAATTAACAATTCCAACCTATAAAAGTGTGGATATATAAGACAATACTACTCAGTCCAATGAATCATCAGCTTGACAGTAGAGCAGATGCATGGATTAATACTATAAATTTTCAATAGAGGCCACACGGCATAACTGCTAGAAACATCTCCATATTTAGACTCTATATTAAGGTTTCTCCACTCTCCTATCGATTGAATGATAGACATCCATAAAGAGGTTTGCAGCCATGCAAAGGGATATTTTTATCTTGGAGAGATTGTTATTCTTGACAGTTTATTTATTTAAACTAAAAGATTTACAAAAAAGAATGTCATATGATTGACAACCGTTCATTTGTACAAATCCTAGATGATTGCCTTAGCGTGACCTGGATCATTGTGGCTCTGGGACTGAAAGATTAGAAATACTATCATTAAGAAATTCCAATAAATACTATCATTAAGAGACTTCAGACCTGTTCAGAAAAATTTGGAATGGCATTTTACTCTTGCTACTGCTACCTCCCTATACCTCCCTGCTACCGCTTCCTGTCACCTTTGTTCCCTTTTTTGTTCTCCTTTTTCCTATCTGCATTTCTTTCACCAACTTGTTGATTTCACTATATCATTAAATTATCTTTTATCTAATTTTTAGAAATGACATTAATACAGGGTGTGCCACAGTCTCAACGTTTCTCTTTATGACTGGAGTAGGTGTCTAGCTCTTCCTTGAATTGTATGTAACATTAAACTCACGGATGTAAATTATATACTTTGCATGTAAAACAATTTAAACAACAGCTCGCAAGTGGAATGATTCTTTGCCGCCAATTCAGTGTGGCACTTCAGCACGGCTGTGTCATCATGGCACGTTGATGTTAGGATTGGGTGAACTGTCAACGCTAAAATGATCACGCATAGACCCATCAGCTATATACCCAATTATTTTTCCTTATTGGACCATAAGCTGACTTAGTTTACTGTGAGTTTCAAGAGTACTTCCCATCCTTCTAAAGTCGCCAGTAAAAAATGTTCATCATCACCAGCTCCAGTTGACAGTTACCAGAAGAGATCTTTACCGGTGCTCAAAGCTGCCGTTGCATATACTTCGGCCTTCTAAGCAAAGAAGCAAATACGTTTAACTTTCTGGGGTGGGTGGGCTTTTGTATTTTGCACTAATTGCTTCATAATTATATATATATGGCCATATATGTGACTAAATCTCCAATTTTGTTACCTTAGTAAGACAGGTGTTTTTAAGTAGCTTTATTTAAAACCATAGCTTTAAGAGTTTTTCTCCTACCTGCTTTGAGGTGAGTGCGCTGATCTTTGGATTTTGTATAAATATTTGGTCTCAGCAGCACCCCGTTTAATATAATATATGCTAGTTTAGGTGAGTGCATTCAGTTTGGATTTGTTTGTATAGTTGAGGCTATGACCAGGCCTCTGGTTTAGCACCCCTCCCCATCACAGGTGCTCCATAAGTGGTGTCCTGACCTATAAATTGCAGGAGTGTCTCTGTATTATACAATAGGAAGGCCTTTTGGTCCCTGGTAAGTAATACATATAATGAGATTAAGCCCCAGAAGCAACAGTATTTAGTGTTAGGACCCACCAATATTGGAGTACTTTGACGTAGTGGTGGGCTTAGCATCATATGGCCATATATGTGACTAAATCTCCAATTTTGTTACCTTAGTAAGACAGGTGTTTTTAAGTAGCTTTATTTAAAACCATAGCTTTAAGAGTTTTTCTCCTACCTGCTTTGAGGTGAGTGCGCTGATCTTTGGATTTTGTATAAATATTTGGTCTCAGCAGCACCCCGTTTAATATAATATATGCTAGTTTAGGTGAGTGCATTCAGTTTGGATTTGTTTGTATAGTTGAGGCTATGACCAGGCCTCTGGTTTAGCACCCCTCCCCATCACAGGTGCTCCATAAGTGGTGTCCTGACCTATAAATTGCAGGAGTGTCTCTGTATTATACAATAGGAAGGCCTTTTGGTCCCTGGTAAGTAATACATATAATGAGATTAAGCCCCAGAAGCAACAGTATTTAGTGTTAGGACCCACCAATATTGGAGTACTTTGACGTAGTGGTGGGCTTAGCATCATATGGCCATATATGTGACTAAATCTCCAATTTTGTTACCTTAGTAAGACAGGTGTTTTTAAGTAGCTTTATTTAAAACCATAGCTTTAAGAGTTTTTCTCCTACCTGCTTTGAGGTGAGTGCGCTGATCTTTGGATTTTGTATATATATATATATTTACAGGGTTTGGGTCATAGTGCTGGTAATTTTTCTTCTTCACTCAATACATTTTATAAGAGAGATGTTTACCTTTGCTATTTTAAAATGGGCTGCACCATTCATTTTGCTCTTTGTTTTTTCCCTTACATAAGAAACATTGGCTTCTGCAGTCATCTATATCTTATGGTCTGTCAGCACACAACTTTATTCTTGCCTCTCTTTATACATTTTGAATGGATCTTGGAAGGCCTCATGATTTTAGGAAGTAGTTTGCACCATTACTTTCTATAGTCTGTTACTATGTGTAATTATTGTTCGGTTAATCTACGTGTTTCCAACACCCGTGCCATGTGCCAATTTTCTCTCTCCGATGGTAAGAGAACATATGTTGAATATAATAATTTTGATGTATGCAATATTTTAATAATTTATCACTACAGGTTGAGTATCCCTTATCCAAAATGCCTAGGGCCAGAAGTAGTTAGAATAACGGGCTATTTTGACCAAGAAGATGTATTAAAGGCTTTCAGCACTCATGAAATACAGTAGTATCAACACAAATACTGTACAGTAGCTGTGATATGAGGCATCTTTGGGAACCTGCCGTGTCAGGCTTGCATGCATGACATTGTTTTACCCTTTATCATCGTGGGAGAATTTGGTCATGCATGGAAAGGCTATATTGCAGTGGCTGGACACTGAATAAACGGTTGTGTGCTTGCATTCTGACAGGTGTGTGTGGCAACTTATGCCAAAATCCAAAGACTGTTTTAGATAACACATAATTTTGGATAACAGATTTCTGGATAAGGGATACACAACATATAATTAATTTAGTTTGCAATGAAAATACAAATATATTGCAAAAGTTCATAAACAGACTAAACAATAGTTCAATTGTAGCAAACTGAAATAGAATGAGCAACAGAAACACTTCCTCAGAAAAAGTGGGCTTAGCGCAAAATAGCATAACCAAAACATCTTGCAAAATAACTTTGTGTTCAAAAGACAGCTGCCAGACATATTAATGGTCCAAAGAACATACTAGCCAAAACAGCATATTGTGAAATGAGAAAGGAAAGAACAAAGATTAAATTCAAGTAAAACAAAAAAAGGGAGGATGCAAGTGTATCTGAGAACTTATGCCATTTCAGAAACAGTACCCCTCATGTTGGGTGGCCATTTTATCAATGACAATAACAAAAACACTTTAGGTCTGTATGAATGAACTAGTCTTTGTTGTGTACAAAAAAATACTCCAATCTGTTTCTCACTCTTCAAAAGGTGCTCGGAGTATGATTCCACCGGGTCCCATATAATTACTCCAGAAAAAAAGGATTGATCACGCATCAACCCTGCCCAGACCATGTCAAGCCATAGGGTGCATCCTTTGAGTGCCAGGAATATGCATATGGTTTTTTCATAGAAGTGTTTTTCAGGAGTGAACTCGCCGCTCCTCATTTTTACTTAGAGGTGGGGGATAGGTAGATAATTTAATTATTTAGAAGGGGTGGATATGCTTGGGCATTAGAAGGGGGAGACTGGAGGACCTTGGGGTAGCCTCCAGCCCCATGGTATTATTAGGGTCTATTTGAGGCTATTGCACCAGTTAAGCAATGTCTTAACATGTTTTACGTGCAAACTTTCTGTTACTATTAGCAGTTTTCTGTTACTATTAACAGTTTTCTGTTACTATTAATGATACCAGCATAATGCAGCAGTGTGGTGTTACTGCTGTTGTTATGCTTTGGTACCAGTTTCATTGAAATCAATGTTATACAGTACTGAATAACGTGCAATAAAAAAAAAAAAAAAAAAAAAAAATTGCCTTTTTTTTTCTGAATAAAAGGGCTCAATGACTGATATATTTTAGTAAGGATTATTGTGTTTATTTGCTATGACATGCATTGTTATTTAGTATACAATTTTTTACCCAATATTTAAAAGCTGGTACATTTTTTTTCTCTGGTAATAAAATCAACCCATCTACTAAATATGTATGTGAAAACATTTCACTCTGCCGCTTTGGCACAGACGTCAATAAAATGAACAGTCTGTGCTAATCTATAGCTTACCTACAGAGCTTTTACAGTACAGAACGAAATGGTAGGTATAAATCACTGCTCATCTGCCAAGTGTAAATGTTGTCCTTTTTGTTGCCTATTGACCACATGCTTAAAGATTGTGAGTTCTGTCTTTTTATCTGATACACAGCATGACCTCTTGTAACATGTATCCCCTTTCTACTGATCCTAATGTAAAACACATGTAACTTGTCACTATCTGTCCAACAGCTGTACATTTCTAAAGTTGCAATGAAAATATCAGGCATTCAGTTCACCATAGTGGAATTGTTATCCAAACAATTCAGGGCAAACAGACAGAGAAAAATTTACTTAGAGGGAAGGGAGACAATAGCTAGACAGGTGGTTACTCTGCAATCCCTATTTATAGTCTAAAATATTTCAGAGGCTACAGAGTTCTTTACAATGAACTACTATTTGTAGCTTAACAGCTCTCTGCCTGTCAAAATAAAATACTGAAACACAAAACTTTCACAGCAATTGTTATTATTCCCTAAAGCTATACATATATTGATATTTTGTCTACACCCTGTATATATCAGGAGGGTAACTGCAAATAAAAATTGCCCTGATTCTTCACACAATACATCACAACACCAACAGTGCCATATTTCATTTCCATTGTTATTTGTGTTTCAACAGAAGCAATTCTGTCCCACAACACTTTCCATAGTACCATTATTGTCCAACATCACTTTTCACAGTAACAGTATATTCCCCCGACTTTATTTCCGGCAGTATAATCTTTATTCCAAATCACTTTGCACTACCTTACTTTCCACACTGCCATTATTGTACCATATTACTTTCCATAGTGGCATTATTGTCCCAGATCACTTTCAACAGTTCCAACTTTTCCCCCACATCAATTTCAGCAGTGTCAGTTTCCCCCTCACTTTTTACCCAAACACTTACACACTTGTTTCTGATCCAGCCTGTGCTTCTGTGCGTGCTCTGTGCAGACTGATCACAATGTCAGGAAGTGGATGTAAAGTCATTTACTGCTTGCTGTATAAGTCATAGCACACAAGGCCTCTATGGATGATCTCTGCTCTCTCTGGCAGTTAAGAGATAAACAGTTAGGTGATTAAAACAGTTGCCAGGACCCCTAGAGTGGCAGAACCAGTTGTACCATTACACCAATACACTCCTGGTATATATAAGATTTTGGGACCAACCCTGCTCTAGTATCGGTTCTACCTTAATAATGCCTTATATCGATAGACAATTTAATGTCTCTGACATTTAGTAATTTATAGAAATTAATAATTTCACTCATTATTTGTCATAGGCATGTTTGTCCCATATCAATGAAAATAGTATAAAAAAAGAAAAATGCACCCCGAAGGAAGAAGCATAATGTTGTAGTGTCACAACTCATCACATGACATTTTCCCTATGCCACACCCCAAAGACTAACAGGGGAATGCATTGTTGCCAAGATTTGAAAAAAATTATCCATGGACACTTTGCAGCACAGCTATCAACAATGAACCACACACACTGTCTCAAAGCTCTGCCCACTGCCCAACCCACATAATTAGCATAATGCAGCACCACCTAGTTATTTTAGAACAGATTATATCACTAAATTCCCACCAATGAGGGTCTATTTTAAGGACAAATTCTCCCTGAATGTTAAACCATCATTATGCCAGACCCATAGCACAACATTATTATTGCGTTCTTCACAATAGGGAAATTAAAATTTTAAAGCATGCAGTTCATTGGTTGGACAGATATAAAAGTACATAGAGCTTTATACTTGCTCCTTATGCATACCCCCATTGAAACACACTGTGCCAGTCACAGGCAGTGAATGAGAAGATATAGTTATGATATAAAAAATTATTATATTAAAAAAAAATGTGTTCCTGGTTTTTATATCCTTTCTCTGTCCCCTTTACTCCATTTCTCCTGCCCATCTTTCATTATTGCCACCACATTCCTTGCATTGCACCCACAGTACCTGATGGCACCCACATAACTTGCCACAGCACCACCTTGCACCCATGTGACTTGCCACAGTACCCAGCTTGTCCCTAAAAGTCTTGCCACAGCACCAAGATTGCACACACAGGTCATTCCACAGAACCCGGAATGCACCCACAGGTCTTCCCAGAGCACCTAGATTGAACCAACAAGATTGTGCTCTTACATAGCAAACCTGTACCACTCAGACCTACTCTCTTACACAACATGCTGTTACTCTATCCAGCCAGACTCTCCCAGCTTTTCACTCTCTCCTACTCTTACTCCTCTAAGCTATCACTCTCTTCCACTCTCACTCAACCTAGCCACCTCTCTCCCAGCCCTGCACTTTCACTACTCCAAGCCATCTTACTCCCAAACCTTCTCTCTCTCTCACTCTATTGCAAGTCGGATCTCTCTCCCTCTCTCCTTTTCTCTCTCTCCCTTGCAAGCCAGCTGTCTTCCAGTCTTGCATTCTCATACCATCCAAATTGTCCATTAATATGCCACAGCCAATTTGCCCATGAATATGCCACAGACAATTTTCCCATTAATATGCCGATAGTGGCCCATTAATATGTCACAGCCAAACTGCCCATTAATATACCACCACCAATTTGCTCATTAATATGTCACATCCAAACTGCCCATTAATATGCCACAGCCAATTTACCCATTAATATGCCACATCCAAATTGCCCATTAATATGCCACAATCAAAAATTGCAAGCCAGCTGTCTTCCAGTCTTACATTCTGACACCATCCAAATTGCCCATTGATATCCCATATCCAATTAACTCATTAATATGCCACAGCCAATTTGCCCATAAAAATGCCACTGTTTGCCCATTAATATGCCACAGCCAATTTACCCATGCTGTCATATCCAGTGACAATGAAACATTTTTTTTATTATTTAAGTTTGACAAAACAATTTTTTGGTGCGGTGACACAATTGGCTGAGCTCACATCAGCCTCCATTACCCAGCCCTGCCACACGCATCCTGTCTGCTTCCAGCATCTGGCTTGCTAATGTAGGCTGATGTGAGCTCAGCTCGCATGGACTGACCTGCTATCGTGCTAAAACTGTGCAAATTGCCAGGACTCCGGGGATGAGAATTCCCCGAGATAATCCTGGTTTGTTGTCAACTATGAGAATGGTTCCTGGGGAATGAACCGTTGCAACATGTTCAGTTTTCTTGGGATATATGGCATTATTGAGATAAAATGTAAGTTAATTAAGTAATAAATTATGAATATATATTGTTGGGACAACTGACCTGGAAAATAACGATGTATGAAACAGGAAATGTATTCATGTACAGGTGCAAGTCAAAAAAGGCCACTTTTTTATTGATGGATGTTCCAGTATCAATGTATTACCAGAAATATAATTATGAAATTGCATTATATCCCACAGCCCTGTACAATGCACAAACCTGATATAACATGGCTTGCATGAGATTAAAGCATGGTAAGGGTCTTTATTGAGTGATAAACACTGTGCCAAAGCTGTACAGCATAGATACATGTAGCAATATATCAAGTGTGTGTGAAATGGTTGAATTAACATCATCCCCAGATTTTCAGCATACTGAAATCAGTATCATTCTGTTAGCTGTTAATATAAATCTGGCACAATGAAAAAGGAAACAATAGGAATAACAAACTCAGTTACAGCACAAGTGGTAAAACACCCAACACATTTTACTGATCTTAATAGAAATTATGAAAGTGATGGTGGATTAAAAATTTTAGTTAGTTCCAATTTTCCTCCTTCCCTATTCTTCCATGTTGTAAAGTCTTTTAAGGCAAAAGTTTTTTTTTTAAAAAGCCATATACTTCTTTGCCTAGGCAGGCAAAAGTAAAAGTTTGAATACTGCACGTTATTCCGGAAAGAAATATCCAGTGCTGGTATTGCGCTAAGGGAATAACAGTGATTAGCATAAAAGGCGTTTAGCCCCATGAGAAAAAAATGGGCGCTGTCTACTGACCACGTCAGTACCATTGCCAATCGGCCAATCAGATACCTTATTTTTCTTCAAATTAAATCCCCCCTCTCATGGCAGGGATTTCATTATGTATCAGTCCTCCTCTGAGACCTCATGATGAGGAGAGGGGCTCACTAATTTTCTTTTGCTGGTGCAATTTCTTTTATTTTTAGCATAGGTGGATTCCTTTTTATTTTTTGGGTGGCCCCTTTCCCTGGACCAAAGATGAGGATCCAAGGGCCTTGTGGATCAGTGCTGGACTTCTAAAACAGGTAATTATTTTATTTGCAGAAAATCACTGCCCAACACATTCTGGTGAATCGTCTCCCCCGACCAGGACAAGGTAGAGGTGGGGTAGATAGATACGGAAAAAATATTTTATTATTTAAGTTAATTGTATGAGTCTTGGGGGGCTTTGAGCAGCCCCCAGAATCCTGGGGCAAATTATTTTATTTATTTTGGGGTCTAGTGAGTTATCAGCAGCCCGATGAACATAGGATGGTCCTGGGAGCCATTTGGCACTTGCCAAGATCCCAGCCCCATTGATTAAAAGCTACCCCTGCTGCTCCTTTTGCGCTATGCGTGCACTGATGTGATATCAGAGCACCAGGGGTCACAATATCTCACAGTGCTCAACTTTCAGATCAATACGCGGGGAGCACGAGAGAGGCAGTATCTTTTGCAGCAACCAGGTGAGTACTGAGGGAGGGGGGAGGAGGCTGGGATGTTTTTTTTTGACAAACTGGCTGTGGCATTTGAATGGGAAAGATTAGAATATCAATGGGCAAAGAGTGGGATATGAATGGGCAAACTGTCTGTGCCAAATTAATGGCAAACTGGCTGTGACATTTAATGGGAATACTGGCTGTGGCATATTCATGGGGAAACTGGCTGTGGCATGTTCATGGGCAAACTGGATGTGGCATATGTGAGCGAAAAAGTGGAATGGTGGTTGATGGAAGATACATCAGGCCTGATTTGCTAAACAGCAACCTGATAATTTTCAGTTAAATGCCCCAGGGAGGGATGTTAAAGTTTGCAATATACATTGCTGATGCTCTGCAAACCACGGTATGGGTCCCTGGGGCGGAGTATTTGGAGAGCAGGGTGGGCCAATGCTCCAACAGCACTAGTTGCTGTGTAACAGACCAGGATTTAGATTTGACTACAGAGTTTCCTAATTGGCACTCACCTGTAGCTGGTCAATTAGCAGACAGGCCTTTAAAAAAAGAGATCAGCCTGCTACAAAGGGGGAAGAAAAAAAAGGTCAGCTAGGAGAGCTGAGACATTGAAAACAATACTTCTGTTTAATGCAAAGCTGTTTTTGTTTTTTTTGAAGAAATTGGTAAGTGGGAAAGCCACCCAATTATAGATAGAAATTTCTGTCTAGTAAGAGCTCAAGTAAGAGCAAGGAATTTTGTTTTTTGTTTATTATTATTTGAAGCAGCTGTTTTCCTAACGAATAAAGAAAAGGAAAACCGAACTGAATGTGTCCTGGACTTTGTATACCCTAGAAGGCTGTGGTTTTTTGCAAGATCGGTGGCAAAATCCTATATGTAAAAGAGGTGGTTTGTCACATATGGTGGAGGATGCGGGCAACCACGTAAGCCTGAGGGTAGAAGTCATTTAAAACTCAACATGGAAGACGTTATCAAGGCTCTGATCCAATCTACCTCTGTGCAACAGGAAACTAACAGGAGAGCTGCAGAAAACAGTGCAGCCCTGCAGCAACTGGTGCTGGCCCAGGCAGAGTGTGCTAAAGTCCTGGCCAAAACACAGATGGAGTGCACTGAGTCCTTGGTGAAACAGATTGCTGTGACACAAGCAGAGATGTTTAAAGTAGCCCGTGAGGAGCAGCAAAAAGTCACCCTGGGACTACAACAGGAAATCCAAGCTATCTCTGAAAAGCTGAATGGAGACCCTGATGGAAGATACCAGGGACCAAAGGTGATTCGGGCGAGCCACTACCTTCAGAAAATGGCTGCATCAGATGATGTTGAGGCGTACCTTCTGGCCTTTGAACGCACTGCTGAGAGGGAGGGATGGCCGGCTGATGAGTGGGCAAGCATACTGGCACCGTTCCTAAGTGGAGAGCCGCAGAAGGCATATTATGACCTAGAACCAGCGGATGCAAGTAACTACAGCAAACTGAAAGCTGAAATCCTGGCACGACTGGGTGTAACCTCTGCAGTACGTGCCCAAAGGTTCCACTCATGGTCATATTCCTCTGAAAAAGCAGCGCGTTCCCAATTGTTTGATCTTATACACCTCGCACGGAAATGGCTACAACCTGAAATCCATTCAGCTAGCCACATTGTGGAAACCTTAGTAATGGACCGGTTTTTGCGTGGTTTACCAGCTGCCCTGCGTCGCTGGGTCAGCCAAAGTGATCCCCATACAGCAGACCAACTGATTGCCTTGGTGGAAAGATATGTGGCTGCAGGAGAACTGCTACGTCCTACTTCACATGAAAACCCCCGCAATCCTAAGCCCCAAGATTCTGCAAGACCTGGTAAGACTGTTCAAGGTTTAAGGGGAGCTGAAGAGCTGCAGCTCTATACACAAAACACCAGGGGGGCATCCAGGTCTAATAGGCCTGGGAGAGGAACTAATTGGTGGTCAGATTTTACTGTCAAATGTTTCAAATGCAAAGAGGAGGGTCATATGGCCAAAGACTGTCCATTGAAGGATGAACCTATGGAATGCAATATGGGCAAAGATGACGGAGCACCTTCATTTTTTCTCAACTGTTATGGTGCTGTTAACAATGACTATGATAATAACCCTCATAAATGCTGTGTAACTGTGAATGGAAAAATGTCTAAAGCATTACTTGATTCAGGTAGTATGGTTACATTGGTAGCAGAGTCTATAATACCTTCTGTAAAACCTGATCATGTTCAGAAAATAGGCATTATCTGTGTTCATGGTGATAAAAAGGAATACCCCACTGCGGAAGTGAATATTGGAACCCAGTATGGGGATTTAAAGTACCGAGTGGGTGTAGTACCTAGATTAGCCCATGAAGTAGTGATCGGTAGAGACTTTCCTCATTTTCTGGAATTATGGGCAGCTGTACAAAAGACAGACCAAAGTTTATCAGAATATAGTCAATCTGCCGAGGATAATGTGTTCCCTTTTTCCGATATTGATTTGGGTTTTGACCACGGTGACAGACAAATAAGGAAAAGAAAAAAATACTGCCCAAAACCAGTATTAATAGGAGATAACCCAGCTCAAACTAGTGAGGAGCCTACTAATACTGCAGACAAGGATAATGACTTGATTGATATTGGGATCAGTCTGGGTAATTTTAAAAGTGCTCAGTGGGAAGATCCCACTTTAGTGATGGCTAGAAATGATATTAAAGTTGTAAATGGGGTTGCTACTCAGCCAGGAGAAGCACTGCCATTCCCCTATTTTGAAGTACAAAATGACCTAATTTACCGTGTAGAAAAAAAGGATTCAGATATCATTAAGCAGCTGTTGGTTCCCCAGACTTTCCAAAACACAGTACTAAAGTTGGCTCACAGCCACATATTAGGGGGACACTTGGGAGTCGAAAAAACTAGAGAGAGAGTCCTTAGACGGTTTTACTGGCCTGGAGTGTTTGCTGCTATTACAAACTATTGCTCCTCATGTCCTGAGTGCCAGTACAGGGCTCCTTTCAAGACTTTTCGTAGTCCACTTGTACCCTTACCCATAATTGATGTGCCTTTTGAAAGGATCGCTATGGACTTAGTGGGGCCACTGATAAAGTCCGCTAGGGGACACCAATATATATTAGTTGTCTTGGACTATGCAACTCGCTACCCTGAAGCCATTCCCTTGCGTAATACCTCCGCAAAGTTAATAGCTAAGGAACTTATGTTGATGTTCAGTAGGGTGGGTATCCCTAAAGAAATCCTGACAGACCAGGGGACCCCGTTCATGTCCAAAGTCACAAAAGAGTTGTGCAGGCTCTTGCAGGTTAAACATCTTAAGACCTCAGTATATCACCCACAGACTGATGGTTTAGTAGAGAGGTTCAACAAGACCCTTAAGAGTATGCTACGTAAGGTGATTGATGCAGATGGAAAAAATTGGGATTTTTTATTGCCATATCTACTGTTTTCCATTAGGGAAGTTCCACAGGCCTCCACAGGGTTCTCTCCTTTTGAATTGTTGTATGGAAGACATCCCAGGGGAATACTGGATATAGCTAAGGAAACCTGGGAACAGGAGACTACTCCTCACAGGAGTGTAATTGAGCATATAGCTCAAATGCAGGATAGAATGGCCACCATCATGCCTATTGTCAGGGAGCACATGCTGGAAGCCCAGCAGGCTCAGAAAAACAGCTATAACCGTAATGCTAGAGTCAGAGTGTTCCAACCTGGAGACAGGGTATTGGTTCTGGTCCCTACTGTGGAGAACAAGTTCCTTGCGACTTGGCACGGACCCTATGAAATAATAGAAAAAGTGAGTGATGTAAATTATAAAGTCAGACAACCAGGAAGAAGAAAGCCTGAACAGTTGTATCATATAAATCTGTTAAAGCCCTGGAAGGACAGGGAGGCCCTGGTTGCTTTAAAACCTTCAGAACCCCCTATAGTAGAGCCGGAGGTTAATGTATCTGAGACTCTGTCTGTACATCAAAAGCAAGAGGCCAGAGATTTCATCAGAAGAAATAGGGATGTTTTCTCGGTAGTTCCAGGAAAGACTAAGGTGATTAAACATGACATAATAACCGAACCAGGGAAAAGAGTTAACCTCAAACCCTATAGAATTCCTGAGGCCCGGAGGGAGGTTATAAACGTAGAGGTTGAGAACATGTTAAAACTTGGAATCATTGAAGAATCCCAGAGCAACTGGCGTAGTCCTATTGTATTGGTGCCAAAACCTGATGGTTCATGGAGGTTCTGTAATGACTACCGCAAGTTAAATGCCATCTCAAAATTTGATGCTTATCCAATGCCCAGAGTTGACGAGTTAATAGAAAGACTGGGTAGAGCTCGTTATTTGACAACCTTGGATTTAACAAAAGGTTACTGGCAGGTACCTCTCACTGAAAGAGCTAAAGAAAAGACAGCCTTTTCAACACCCAGTGGCCTGTTTCAGTACACTGTATTGCCATTTGGGTTACATGGGGCACCTGCTACATTCCAACGAATGATGGACAGAATTCTTAAACCCCATGATCGCTATGCTGCGGCATACTTGGATGATGTCGTCATCCATAGTGCAGACTGGGAATCCCACCTCCCCAAAGTTCAAGCAGTGCTTGATGCTATCCGCTCAGCGGGCTTAACTGCCAATCCTTCAAAATGTACGATTGGTTTAGAGGAAGCAAAGTACTTAGGGTATTCTATTGGGAGAGGTTTGGTTAAGCCACAGGAAGCCAAAGTGGAAGCCATACAAAAATGGCCACAGCCCCTTACAAAAAAACAAGTTAAGGCATTTTTGGGTTTAATTGGATACTATAGACGATTCATCCCAGATTTTGCTACCATTGCTGCACCTCTAACAGACCTTGTTAAAGCAAAGTCCCCAGTTATAGTTAAGTGGTGCCCTGAGGCAGAAAAGGCTTTTAAGAGTCTGAAGGAAGCTATCTGTAGCCATCCTGTCTTGGTGACCCCAGATTTTTCCAGGGACTTTATAGTTCAGACAGATGCTTCTGATGTGGGCTTGGGGGCTGTTCTTTCACAGGAATACCAGGGTGAAGAACACCCTGTTTTCTTTTTAAGCAGGAAGTTAAACCCACATGAGAAGAACTACTCTATTGTTGAAAAAGAGTGCCTTGCTATTAAGTGGGCATTAGACTCTCTTAAATACTACCTGCTAGGCAGAAAGTTCCGATTGATAACGGACCATGCACCTCTGACATGGATGTATCAGAACAAAGAGAATAACTCCAGAGTAACCAGGTGGTTTTTGAGTTTGCAATCTTTTAATTTCACGGTCGAACACAGGGCCGGTCTAAAACAAGGAAATGCTGATGGGCTTTCCAGGGTACACTCTCTGATTTCCATGGTCGCTCAAACCCATGGGTATGAGCTGGGGGGGAGGATATGTGAGCGAAAAAGTGGAATGGTGGTTGATGGAAGATACATCAGGCCTGATTTGCTAAACAGCAACCTGATAATTTTCAGTTAAATGCCCCAGGGAGGGATGTTAAAGTTTGCAATATACATTGCTGATGCTCTGCAAACCACGGTATGGGTCCCTGGGGCGGAGTATTTGGAGAGCAGGGTGGGCCAATGCTCCAACAGCACTAGTTGCTGTGTAACAGACCAGGATTTAGATTTGACTACAGAGTTTCCTAATTGGCACTCACCTGTAGCTGGTCAATTAGCAGACAGGCCTTTAAAAAAAGAGATCAGCCTGCTACAAAGGGGGAAGAAAAAAAAGGTCAGCTAGGAGAGCTGAGACATTGAAAACAATACTTCTGTTTAATGCAAAGCTGTTTTTGTTTTTTTTGAAGAAATTGGTAAGTGGGAAAGCCACCCAATTATAGATAGAAATTTCTGTCTAGTAAGAGCTCAAGTAAGAGCAAGGAATTTTGTTTTTTGTTTATTATTATTTGAAGCAGCTGTTTTCCTAACGAATAAAGAAAAGGAAAACCGAACTGAATGTGTCCTGGACTTTGTATACCCTAGAAGGCTGTGGTTTTTTGCAAGATCGGTGGCAAAATCCTATATGTAAAAGAGGTGGTTTGTCACACATATTAACCCCTTAAGGACAGAGCCTTTGAAACATTTTTGTCCATTCTGGACAATGGCTATTTTAACATTTCTGTGCTGTTTGTGTTTAGTTGTAATTTTCTTCTTTGTCATTTGCTGTACCCACACATATTATATATTGTTTTTATTGGGACAAGAAGGGCTTTATTTGGATGCCATCTTTTTGATCATATCTTATAATATTATAAAAAAAATTAAAAATATGTTAAAAAAAAAATAATACACAAATTTCCTAACTTTTATTTGAGACATCCTCTCTTCATCGACAAAAGCGAATGAAAAAACCTGCTAAGTAGATTCTACTATTTCTCCTGAGTACAGGGATACCACCCATGCATAGGTTTGTTGGGGTGTTTGGGGGCTAAAATGCCACATTTGTGAGGTGCAGTTTTTTGTTTTCCAACCTTAAATTTTTACATGCAGACAGCCTGCACCCATGTCCCATTTGGGACATATTTTAAGCCAGCTAGTGTATTTTACCCCATCAACCCATATATTTTTTTTAAAGTAGACACCCTAGGCTATCTCAAATGGTGGTATTTTAACACTTTCCATGCACTAATTCTACCACCAGCCTTTGTCAAAGTTTGTGGTAGTAATTTTTTTGTGTTTTTTTTTTCCACAAACCTTGAACTTCAGACATAAATTCACAGATTTTGGTATGTGTCACTGCCAAATAACACCCCAATAAGTGTTCAGCAACATCTCTTAAGTACAGGGATACCACCCATGCATAGGTTTGTTGGGTTGTTTGGGGGGTAAAAGGCCAAATTTGGGAGGTGCAGTTTTTGGTTTTCCAACTTGAAATTTTGACATGCAGACCGCCTGCACCCATGTCCC
This sequence comes from Pelodytes ibericus, assembly GCA_036172795.1. Classification (NCBI taxonomy): domain Eukaryota; kingdom Metazoa; phylum Chordata; class Amphibia; order Anura; family Pelodytidae; genus Pelodytes; species Pelodytes ibericus. The sequence continues at coordinate 123,504,561 of CM069859.1, forward strand.
ATTTGGGACATATTTGAAACCAGCCAGTGTATTTTACCCCATAAACCCATATATTTTTTAAAAGTAGACACCCTACGCTATTTCAAATGGTGGTATTTTAACACTTTCCATGCACTAATTCTACCACCAGCCTTTGTCAAAGTTTGTGGTAGTCATTTTTGTGTGGTTTTTTTTTCACAAATATTGTATTTCAGACATAAATTCACAGATTTTGGTATGTGTCACTGCCAAACAATAACCAAATATATGTTCAAAAACATCTCCTGAGTATAGGGATACCACCCATGCATAGGTTTGTTGGGTTGTTTGGGGGCTAAAGGGCCACATTTTGAAGGTGCGCATTTTCAATTTGGAGTTTTGATGTGTAGTCATCCTGAGCCCATCTTGCATTTGGGACTTTTTTAAAAGTAGGACAGTGTATTTTACCCAAAAAAGTATATATTTTTGTAAAAGTAGACACCCTAGGCTATTTTAAATGGTGGTATTTTAACACTTTCCATGCACTTATTCTACCACCAGCCTTTGTCAAAGTTTGTGGTAGTAATTTTTGAGTGTTTTTTTTTCACAAATATTGTATTTCAGACATAAATTCACAGATTTTGGTATGTGTCACTGCCAAACAATAACCCAATATGTGTTCAACAACATATCCTGAGTACAGGGATACCACCTATGCATAGGTTTGTTGGTTTGTTTGGGGGCTAAAGGGACACATTTTGAAGGTGCGCATTTTCAACTTGGAATTTTGACGTGTAGTCAGCCTGAGCCCATCTTTCATTTTGAAAGTAGGACAGTGTATTTTACCCAAAAAAGTATATATTTTGTAAAAGTAGACACCCTAGGCTATTTTAAATGGTGGTATTTTAACACTTTCCATGCACCAATTCTACCACCAGCCTTTGTCAAAGTTTGTGGTAGTCTTTTTATTGTGTATTTTTTCCCACATACATTGTACTTTAGACACAAATTCACATATTTTGGTATGTGTCACTGACAAACAATACCACAATATGTGTTCAGCAACATCTCCTGAGCACAGGGATACCACCCATGCATAGCTTTGTCAGCTTTGTTGGGGGTTGAAAGGCTACATTTGAGAGGTGCGCTTTTTGATTTTCCAACTTGGAATTTTGACATGTATAGCAAGGAAGGGGTTAATAGCTCTTATAAGAGCCTTTGTAGTACTGTACAAAAAAATTAACCCCTAAAAATGCACAGACAAGAAAAAATGTTCTGCTGTGCAGTGATCAGTGGCAGGGAATGGGTTAATACACAGGCTACACTATACAAAGGGCATGGCTTTTATAAAAGCCCTTGGGACTCACAATTTTTTTACATTTAATTTATTACAATTAAAAAATTATATTATACAGATCTGTCTCTTTCCCTCACTAAAACTCAAGTGAGGAGACGGAGGCAGATCCATATGGGTCAGAACAATATTTACCAATATTGATCTAACCAGACGAATGGTGATGCTCATCTGAGAAATCACCAAACCACCTTTGCCACTGATCGGCTGTTACTGATCGCTATACACGCGTTCAGACAGCTTCAAAAGGAATACACGTAATCCCCTAGTGGATATAATTAATAAAATGCTGATAGCAAAAAAAAATCCTTCTGCGACCAGATTGCTCCATATGCGATGCTTAGGCAGTGACCATATGCACTGCTTAGGCAATGACCATATGTGCTGCTTAGGAAGTGATATACGGCAAGGAAGGGGTTAATAGCTCTTAAAAGGGCCTTTGATAATAAATCACAGTAAAAAAAATTAACCCCTAAAAAAATGTACAGACAGCAAAAAATGTGCTGCTGTGTAAGATCACTGCGTACACAGCGATCAATTGCAGGGAAGGGGTTAAATACTGGAAACGGCTTTTATAAAAGCCTTTGGGTCTCAATTTTATTAAATATATTATTATTAAAAACTTACATTGTACAGCTCTGTCTGTCTCCCTCACTAAAACTCAAGTGAGAGGGAGGCAGATCTACACGGGTCAGATCAAATATTTACAAATATTGATCTAACCAAGCGAATGGTGATGCTCATCTGAGCAAACGCCAACCCGCCTTTGCCACTGATCAGCTGTTACTGATCGCTATACATGCGCTCAGACAGCTAAAAAATTTTTTTTACGTTAAACGTAATCCCCTAGCGGGTATAACTAACCTGTGACGGGTGGAATAAAAAAGTTTAAAAAAAAGTAAAAATGCTTCTGCAGCAAGATTGCTGCATTTGCATCAGATCGCTGCTTAGGCAGTGATCTACAGCAAGCAAGGGGTTAATCGCTCTTAAAAGAGCCTTTTTTATACTGTAATGAATTACAGTAAAAAAAATTAACCCCTAAAAAATGCACAGAGCGCAAAAAATGTGCTGCTGTGTAAGATCACTGCGTACACAGCGATCAATTGCAGGGAAGGGGTTAAATACTGGAAACGGCTTTTATAAAAGCCTTTTGGGTCTCAATTTTATTAAATATATTATTATTAAAAACTTACATTGTACAGCTCTGTCTGTCTCCCTCACTAAAACTCAAGTGAGAGGGAGGCAGATCTACACGGGTCAGATCAAATATTTACAAATATTGATCTAACCAAGCGAATGGTGATGCTCATCTGAGCAAACGCCAACCCGCCTTTGCCACTGATCAGCTGTTACTGATCGCTATACATGCGCTCAGACAGCTAAAAAATTTTTTTTTACGTTAAACGTAATCCCCTAGCGGGTATAACTAACCCGTGACGGGTGTAATAAAAAAGTTTAAAAAAAAGTAAAAATGCTTCTGCAGCAAGATTGCTGCATTTGCATCAGATCGCTGCTTAGGCAGTGATCTACAGCAAGCAAGGGGTTAATCGCTCTTAAAAGAGCCTTTTTTATACTGTAATGAATTACAGTAAAAAAAATGAACTACTAAAAAATGCACAGACAGCAAAAAATGTGCTGTAGTGTATGATCACTGCGTACACAGCGATCAATGGCAGGGAAGGGGTTAAATGTCTTTTATAAAAGCCCTTGGTTACTAAAATTGTATTAAATATTTTTAATTTTATTATTTTATTTTATTTTTTACTTTATATGATCTGTCTCTCTCCCTTACTAAAACTAGTAAGGTGAGGGAGGCAGATCAATACTTGTCAAAGGCAATATTTACTAATTCACACAAATTTACTTCACACAGATCTGCTGGGCCGGCATTGATTGACTCCCCCTAGAGCATCGGAAGTGAAATACATTCACTTCCGATGCTCTTTCCAGTAGAAGGGAAGCGCTGCCTGTACAGGCAGCGTTCCCTTCTACTGAGCCGATGGGGTCGCTCAGGAGAGCGACCACCATCGGTTCTGGGGCAGCCGAAGGTGCTGCTAAGTGCCTCGCTAGCGAGGCACTTTAGCAACACCGGAGGTGCTTAGGAAGCGAACGATCGTTCGCTTCCTAAGCACATGTGTGATCGTAGCGCGCCGGGGAGTGATCGTAGCGCGCCCCTGCACTTTTTTGGGGTGTTGCACGATGCCTCTACCTAGAGGCATTGTAGCATCACCGATAGAGTAAAGTCGCTCTGTTAAGTGCATGACGTGCCAGGCACGTCACCTGTCGGCAAGTCCTCGATTTGCCGTGACGTGCCTGGCATGTCATCTGTCCTTAAGGGGTTAATGGGAAAACTGTGGCATATTTTAATGAGAAAAATAACAGTGGCATATTAATGGACAAATTGGCAGTGACATATAATGGGCATACTGACTGTGGCATATTCATGAGGAAACTTGGCGTGGCATGTTCATGGGCAGACTGGGGGATATTTTAGTGGGCAAACTACCAGTTGCATAATAATGGGCAAACTGTTGCATATTAATGGACAAAATGGCTATGGAATATTAATGGCCAAACTGTGGTATAGTAATGGACAAACTGGCTGTGGCATATTAATGTGCAAACTGGCTGTGGCAAATGAATGGGCAAACTTTGGCATATTAATGGGTCAAGTCCTGGATGTGCAATGTGGGTGAGGGGGCCGGGGTAAATCCTGGATGTGCAATGCGGGTGATGGTTGCATGTCCTGGGGTACATTTAAACCTCATTGTCATGATATACAAAGACATGGATGAAATGACTTTGGGAGGGTATGGGGTGAGAGGTAGGTATTGGGACTGGAGGGCCAGAAATTATTTTATGTAAGGGGCCCCAACATTTTTTATGGCAGCCCTATTGCGTCATAGTTGTGAAAAACCTCAAATATGGAGGCAGAAACAGAGGTGCCACACATACCCTTATTTCCAGAAGATGACATCACCTTCCCACAGCTATGCGTGTGCAACCTGCTTGCTATGCTTTGTGGGTTGCTGACATCACCATTTGAGAGCAGATATAGCAGATACATTTGTTTCACCCTCCTTGTTCACATTACAGACATATATCCAGATATCTTGGCTTGCAAATATATAGATTAAATGAATATCCCTTACCTGAATCTGAATTTGTCATCCGCAAGCATTGAGGGTGTCAAATTGACTTTAGATTTAAGAAAATGTGTAAACTGTTTAGTGAGTGTGTTGATCACTTTGTGTATTGTGTATATATTTATATGCACACATGTATTGTTATATATACGTGACAGTGATGTATATAGAAAGAAAATAATATCTTCATTGTCATGTGAATGTTAATGATGTATTAACTGCTATAATTATACTGATGTTTTTATTTTTTAAAACATGGGTGAATGACATTGGGTGTAAATAAATCCTAAAGAGAATGAATCAGTAGCACTAGTTTGTTTTATATGTAGCAGCTGCACAATAGCTAAAGATGATGAACAAATTACACCTTGTCAAATGCTCCTACTCTCAACAAAGCCAACATTCAGAAGCTGTTGTTCTTAATGATGGCTGATTCATGTTATACTAACTCCCTCTTCTGGTCTTTTGTAGTTCTTCATTCACTTTGTGGAGACACAGAACTTATTTCTAGTCTATTGGAGTATAAAACACAATTATTCATCTGCCATGAATTCACAAAAGCCAAAATAATATCGCTCATGGATTTTGTTTCCCTGACATGGCTAGTATCATTAGAAAATATTAACACACATTTGGGAGTTATGTATAAAAACTCCTGCACTGCAAAATGTCGGGAGTTTTATTTAACCCCTTCGTGACCAATGACGGTCCTGGACCGTCATGAGGAAAAACTCCCTTCGTGAACAATGACGGTCCAGGACCGTCATGCATATCCGATCGCGGTATGCGCTCTGGCATACCGCGATCGTGATTAAAACGGCATGGCTAAGTATCTTGATATCGAGACACTTCAGCCATGTCGGTTGAGGCCCCCCCGGAAACATAAGGGCACCGTGACAGCCAGTGACAGTGCCCAGATGTTAATAGCTGTCAAAGCAGTTGCCTGCTTTGACAGCTATAATCTCTCCCTGCTCCACAGCGATCGTGGGGCAGGGAGAGACTAAATATAGTGCTGGAAGCCACCCCTGGTCCCCCCAAGCCCATCCATTTTATTAAAAAAAACAATTTAAAATATATTTTTTTTATTTATATTTTTATTTTGCTAACCTTAACCCTTGGGTTAGGGTTAGAGATCATCAAAACCCTAATCCTAGAGTTAGAATTAGGGTTTGTACTAACCATAACTCTAGGGATAAAGTTAGAGTCTAATATAAATAAAAAAGTAAATACAATTAAATAAATAAATAATAATAATAAAAATAAAATAAATACTATTAAATTAAATAAAAATAAGACATTAATCCTTAGAGGACCAGTGACAAGTTAGGTCTGTTGGTGGTCCTCTATGGATATTTTATATAAAAAAAAAAAACTGCTAGTGGGGCCAGTGTCTTGCATTGGTCCCCCAACAGTAGATAGGGGCCCGCAGCAGCTGGATATATCATCCATGCAGCCGCAGGATAGCAAGGATAGCAACAATTTGTGCTTCCTACTATAGACTACATTCCCTATGATGCTACGGTCACTTTTGGCTGGCTGAGCATGATAGGAAATGTAGTCACAAGCATTACATAATAAATACATGTTTTAAAGCTGCAATGACCGTATCCTAAATTTGTCCCTTTACCTGCCACATAACACTAGCAAACCTATACATGTGGGGTACCGCTATACTCAGGGGAAGTTGCTTAACAAATATTGGGGTGTTGTTTGGCAAAAAAAAAACAGAACAACCCCTTTAAATTCTTACCTAAATACAAAGAGTGAAGGGAAAAAAACACAAAAAATGACTACGCCAAAACTTGTCAAAGATTGGTGGGAAAATTACTGCATGAAAAGTGTCAAAATACCCCAATTTGACTACCCTGGGATGTCTACTTTAACCCCTTGACGACAAAGGACGTGCCAGGCACGTCCTGGGAGAAACTCCCTTAACGACAAAGGACGTGCCTGGCACGTCCTGCATTGAATGAAGCGGTTTTCGCGATCAACGATCGCGAAAACCGCTTTAACAGTGCTGGTCTATTGCCTCGACATCGAGGCAATAGCCAGCACCGAAATTTCTATTTCGGGACCCCCACGATCGCCCCACGGAGCGATCGTGGGGAGCCATATTGACGGAGCATGCTGCTCCGTCAATATGGCTAAGCCCTCTGCCGGTCTGAGCTTCGGAAGTGAAAGTAACTTCACTTCCGTCCCTCTGAATATGCTACTTGACTGCCCCTAGTGGTAGTTTAGTAGCATTGCAATGGGAAATATTTAAAATAAATATTTAATTAATTAAAAACAGGTTATTTAGCTATATTAGCCTATAGGGTTAAAATTAAATATTTTTTAGCATAAGGGATAGGGTTAAAATGAAATTAAAGTTAAAAAATATTAAGGGATATAATAAGGATTAGAGTTGGGGTTAAATTTAGTGTTAGGGTTACATTTTGGGTTCGGGTTGGGGTCAAAAGATCAATGTAGGAAAAAAACAAAAAACACTATTTTTGGTTTTTGCCCCATAACTCGCAAAAAAATACAGAAAAATATGGAAACATGCATATTTTTGAACTCGGGAGAACATTTAGAAACTATTTAGACGGGGTCTTTTTTAATGATTTTATTTGTATAAATTATATTTTAGGTCAAAGTTAGAAAAAGTGTTTTTTTTTACATTTTTCATCATATTTTATGATTTTTTTTGTAGTAAATTATAAGATATGATGAACATAATGGTATCTAATGAAAGCCCTTCTTATGACGATAAAAACAACATATAATTTGTGTGGGTACTGTATGTGAGAGTGAAAAAAATTACAGCTAAACACAAAAACCCTAGAAATGTTAAAACAGCCTTTGTCACCAAGGCGAAAGTCAAGGTGAAAATGTCTTGTCACTAAGGGGTTAAAAAAAATGTGTACATGTGGGGCTGTTTCAGCAATGCATGTCTAATATCGATGTTACAATGTCAGTAACACAAATTTTGGAAAAAATGGTTTTGAAACAGCTAGGTGCTACTTGTATTTATTACAATACAACATTAAAAAAAAAAGCAAAAAAACATATAAACATTGGGTATTTCTAAACTCAGAACCAATATTAGAATCTAATTAGCAGGTTTTTTTATTTGCTTTTGTAGCTTAGTAAAAGATTTTACAAATAAAAGTCAGGAAAAGTGTTTTTTTATACATTTTTCAACATATTTTTCTATTTTTTTCATAATAATATAAATGATATAAACAAAATAATGGCATCAAAAGATAGCCCTTCTTGTCCTGAAAAAAACAATATATAATATGTGTTGGTACAGCAAATAACAAAGAATAAAATTACAGCTAAACACAAACACCTCAGAAGTGTAAAAACAGCCACAGTCATTAACGCACAACATTCCAAAAACAGTCTGGTCATGAAGGGGTTAAAAAAATTGCGAGTGCGATTACCTCCTGACACTTTGCACTGCGGAAAAGGGACGGTTTGTAAGAGGTTCCTCGACACAAATCAGGTGCTTTTCATCGCCTGTTTTTTTATACATAGGCTGCGTGTGCACAAATTCAGCGTGTGCGTCAGATTTATACATGTGCCCCATTGTTCTGTACATTTTACAGGTGGGGCTGACATACTTTAGGTTAGACAGTTAATACTCAGATTTTCAGAACAAAAACATCATCTGTATTTTTACTTTTATTAATTAGAAGTTCATTTTGTTTAGTTATTGTTCATTAAAACACCACAGTTAATTGGGATCCCTAAATTAAGCACGCATTATATAACAAATATATATATATGTCAAAGAAAAAAGAAGAAGCCTTCTTTTTCCTTTGACCTACTGGGTGGACCTCACTCTGCTATTAGCTGCTAGCTGTGGCATTCTTTACAATAAAAACTTACACACAGCGATTACCTGGAGTCCCATCTCATCAATTCTCCTTCAAGTGGGCGACCCTCAACCCCTTTTACTTTTGTATCAGCTGTTTGCGGTGAGAGTGCCGAGAGGAGGAGCCTGCGGAAGGATACGGAAAAGTGCAGAGCCGGCCATTTCTACTTTTTCTTTTGTTATATCTACACTCACCTAAACATTCCATGACACAAATGAAAAGCGTCTGTTTTTCTATAATGTAAATGGTAACATGTGATTAATCCAGAGTACAATACATGACAGATAAATTATTTGTGTTAATATCACATCAACATTTATATATACAAGCATAATTGTAAAGAACAATGGACCGATCCTGTTGTTTGCTGTTTTGTTTTTTCGCATACAGCCCTGCTGTCAGAAATAATGGACCTTGGTAATTGTGACTGTCACCATGGCGAAATCAATTCCCAGCGGACATTGATGCAATGTGGAAAACCAAAATGAGGAATAGATGGGCAGTTTACCAACAGCACACTCAAATTGCCTTATTCTTTCATGCATAGGCTGTGTCAGGAGTCTTCTTTATACATTGGGGCACACACTGAGTGTGCCAGTATTTGGCGCAATCTGCATGTGCACCGTGTTACATGACCCTCATGTAGGGTTGCCACCTGGCTGGTATTTTACCGGTAGGCCGGTAAAAAATTGGCATCAGGCCAATGTTAAGGCTATGGAGACAGTACCAAGGCTCGTATTTTTTTGAAGAAAAGGTGGCAACCCGACCCTCATGGTGTGTAAATGTCTGCAATGCTCTGCTGATTCCGTAGCTAAAGAGTTCAAAACTTCTACTGTCATTACTATCAGCACAAAAAAAGTGGGGACATTCATGGAATGGGTTTCCATGGATGAGCAGCTGCATGAAAGCCTCACATCCCCAAGTGCAATGCCAAGCATAAGATCAAATAGTGTAAAGTGAGCTGCCACTGCACTCTGGAACAGTCGAAATGTGTTCTGTGGAGTGACGAATCACACTTCACTGTTTGGCAGTCTGATGGACGTGTCTGAGTTTGGAGGATGCCATGAGAACGTTACCTGCCTGACTGCATTATGTCAACTGTAAAGTTTAAAGTTTAGTGGAGAAGGGATAATGGTGTGGGGCTGTTTTTCAGGGTTTGGGTTAGGCCCTTACTTCCAGTGAAGGGAAATCTTGATGCTTCAGCATACCAAGACATATTGGACAATCCTATACTTCCAACATTAGGGGAACAGTTTGGGGTATGCCCTTTTCTACTCCAGCATGACTGTTCCCCACTGCATAAAGCAAGGTCCCTAAAAACTTGGTTGAATGAGTTTGGTGTGGAAGAACCTGACAGGCATGCACAGAGCCCTGACAATAACACCATTGAACACCTTTGGGATGAACTGGAATGGAGATTGCAAGCCAGGCCTTCTCATCCAACATTAGTGCCTGACCTCACAAATGCCCTACTCAATGAAAAGCCAAAAAATCCAACAGAAAAACCCTCCCAAATCTTGTGGAAAATCTTTCCAGAGGAGTGCCAGCTGTTATAGCTGCAAAGGGGTGTCCAACTACATATTGAAGTCTATGCATTTAGAATTCAATGTCATAAAAGTCCATATACTGTATTTTAGATGTCTGTATCTTAGAAAATGACACTGACAATACTGCTTACCCCTTTGTCACTGAAAAGATTCTACAAACCTTATTTAGCAATATTACCATACAAGTCCACTTTCTGGTCTGGGAACAAAAAGGGGGCAGAGCCTAAATGGGCGGAGTTATGTGCTGTAGAGTGACTCTTCAACATTGAGCTCCAGGCTACCTGGTACAGATATTGGGTGTCTGGAGCTCATTTCTCATACATACACAACCTAATTGTAATGCTGCCTGTGCAAAAACACAAATTGGACAGGAACCAAAAAAAGCGGGACTGTTCTGACAAATTTGAGACCCTCATGAGGAACTCAGTGCTAAATCATTCGGAGAAGACCTGATTCTGGGTAAGGGGTTTGTGCATAGCAGAACAGCTACCTCACAGTGATATATTGAAAGCCATCCCTTGAGCTAAACTTTAAAATTGCGTCAAGAGATGGAGGAATGGCCAATTGACGTCACATGCCAAGAGGGGAGAACAGGAAGCCAAACTGCAGAGATCCAGAGCATGTCTGACAAATTGGAATGCTGGGGTACGGAGTTTGGGAGGTCAGGTGTCAGCGCTACCATTCATGCACGGTAGGTGCAGTAATTCTGTCATCGCTATTTCACATGCGCTGTAGCCACTCTCCAGTGCCCCAGGCATTGAAGAATTAGATTTTTTCAGCAGGCTTGCAATCTAAAATCCTGCTATCCTGCTGAACACTACCTCTGTCCCAAAAATCCCACTTTAAACTGTGCTCCGTGCACTAAAAGAATTATAAAACAGCTTACTGGGACATCAGGGCTAAAAGTATAACTACAAAACTTCCAACTCCCATTGTGTTAGAATTAGGATGGTAAATCCTCTTCAACACAGAGCAGTCCAGTCCACAATAACAACCAGAAAATAAAATGGGCCTGCAGAGAGAAACTTCAACAGTTCATGTAAATGTTCTTTAACCCTTTAGTGACAGAGTGCTCTGCTGCATTTGATGTGCCTTATAGACCAGAATTCCATTATTTTTGTCATACGTTTACTGAACTGCGAATTTCTTTCTTTGTGTTCAGTCCACCCACACAAGTTATATATCATTTTTTAAAGGACGGATAGGGCTTTCATTTCATACCATTATTTTCATCACATGATATCATTTACTATTAAAAAAAATATAAAATATGATGAAAATATGCCATAAAAAACACTTTTTCAAACTTTGACCTGATTTTTTATTTTTTTACACAATTACAAATGGTAAAAAAGACCCTGTCTATATATTTCTAATATTTATCCTGAGTTTAGTAATACCAATGTTTCCTTGTTTGTCTATGTTTTATTTCAAGTAATAGGGCAATAAACAATATGAGTGTTTTTGTTTGTTTGTTTTTTTTCATTTTCTTCTACAGTGACTTTTTAACCCCAACCCTAAATTTACCCCAACTCTAAATTTACCCTAACCCTAAATCTACCCCCACCCCTTAATCTAACCCTTGGAATCATCCGAACCTCCATGTAACCCTAATTTTGACCCTAATTATGACCCTAACCCTACATCTAGGTTTAGTAGATCAAGGGTTAGCTTTTTCCATTTTATTTATTTATTTAATTCATTTTCTCTTTCAAACTGTAATATACTTAACTGCCTCTAGGGGCAGTCAAGTAGTGGTTTCAGAGCGACAGAAGATAATTTTTTTTCCGTTTCTCTCCTCTGGGCATGCTCCTTCAATACAGCACCCACCCGCGATGATCGCAGTGCCCAGGGGGCACACAATGTGTTGCATGATGCCTCGATCATCATTGCAACACTTTAACACACATAGGTAGTGATCAGCTTTCATACCTGTGTAACGCGCATACAATCACATTCGCAGTGATCATATGCGTGCGGGGGGGGGGGGGGGGCGAGGGGAGGCTGAAGGCACTCTCATAGGCTGCTTCGGATCCAAAGCAGCCTCTGGGAATAGCTACAGACATGTAGCATTGCGCTAAGGAGCGCAACGCTACATGAAAACGGACCATGCTTTTCAGGACGTATATATACATCCACATGCGTTAAGGGGTTAAGTTTCTTTTCTTATTTATAGAGCGGTATAATCGTCGATTATCCCCAGGGCCGTCTTTAACATTGATTGGAACCTGGGCAAGCATTTGCTTGGGCCCCCTTGACCCTGCCCCTCTCCCAGACATGCAATCATGCCTTCCATCGCAATATTACCCCCCCTCCCCACACACACAAAAAATACAAAAATAAGCACACACAAAATTGTTCTATTATTGCAGTGAGTACTTTTATTGCAGTGAGTACTTTTATTGCAGTGAGTACTTTTATTGCAGTGTGTAAAACGTGTATAATAAGTGTATAATTGCAGTGTATAAACTGTAAAGATAGATCAAAATGTGTGTATACGGCTGCAATATATATACCTTCTTACTATGCAACACTGCAATAAAACTACTTATTGTCCAACAGAGGCGTCACTAGGGGTGGGCTACTGGGGCTATAGCCCCGATTCCACCCTTCATAGCCACGAATGGAGACTCTGGGGCTAAAGTATATTTTAGCCCCGAGACTCCAGGGCTTTAATTGGTTAAAAAAAAATTTTTTTAAAAATTCCCCGGTGAGCTTTCCTCCGTCTGGGACATGGTCCCCTGAATCGGAGGATTAACCTCACGCGGGGGTGAGGGACGATTGGGAGGAGAGGCTGCTATAGGGAGCTCTCCTCTAGCCTCTCCTCCCCTAGCATGTGCCTGCGATGACCGCACCTCCTGGCCATAGAGACCACAGCGTGACGGGAGCAAGCTCCGCCCCCGTCGCGCTGTGAAAGCTGCTCGCCAGATGTCAGGTGACATCCGGCAGAAGATCCTGGATAATGGACCAACTGTAAGGTAAGTAAAAAATAAAAAAAAATAGAAGAAATGTGTGACTGTGTGTGGGTGTCTAGGTGTGTGTATCAGGGTGTCTCAGTGTTTGTAAGTGTGTGGGTGGGTGTCTCAGTGTGTGCCTGGGTGTCTCAATGTGTGTAAGTGTGTGTCTCAATGTGTGTAAGTGTGTCTCTGGATGTCTCAATATGTGTAAGTGTGTCTCTGAGTGTCTCAATCTGTGTAAGTGTGTGCTTGGGTGTCTCAATGTGTGTAAGTGTGTGTCTGGGTGTCTCAATGTGTATAATTGTGTGTCTGGGTGTCTCAATGTTTGTAAGTGTGTGCTTTGGTGTCTCAAGGTGTGTAAGTGTGTGTCTGGGTGTCTCAATGTGTGTCAGTGCTTGTCTGGGTGTCTCCGTGTGTCTGGGTGTCTCAATGTGTGTGGGAACCTCAGTGTGTGTGAATGTGTGTGGGTGTCTCAATGTGTGTGAGTGTATGTGGGTGTCTCAATGTGTGTGAGTGTATGTGGGTGTCTCAATGTGTGTGTGTGTGTGGGTGTCTCAATGTGTGCGTCTGGGTGTTTGCTTAAGTGTATGTGTGTGTGTAAGGGTGTTTGCGTAAGACGTTGTGTGCGAGAGAGAGAGACAGTGTGAGTGTGAGAGCGAGACGGTGTGTCTGAGAAATAGAGAGATGGTGTGTGAGAAAGAGAGAGGCGGTGTGTGTGAGAAAGAGAGAGACTGTGGGTGTGAGAAAGAGAGTGAGACGTTGTGTGTGAGAAAGAGAGCGACGGTATGTTTGAGAAAGAGAGAGAGACGGTATGTGTGCGAAAGAGAGACAGAGAGAGACGGCGTGTGAGAAAGAGAGACGGCGTGTGTAAGAAAGAGAGACGGCGTGTGTGAGAAAGAGAGACAGAGAGAGATGGCGTGTGTGACCGAGCTCATCTGGGCTCTAGCCCCAGATCATCAGAAGACCAAGCAATGCCCCTGTTGTTCAAGTTACAAAAGTATACATGGATATTAGAGAGCACTTACATATGTTCATATATATTTATAAATATCTATACACATCTCTCACTTACTAGTTGCATTTATACTTATATGAGCTTAATATTATATTCACCTATTTTCATATGTAATAAAAATGTTATTGAAGAGTTGCATTTCTTGTTTTTATTCCCTTTTATTCAATTGCACCTAAAGGACTTAACATGACCCCATTGAGTAGCCACAGCATTAGGCTTGCATTCATATTGCACCCACACAGTTTGGCATGCCACAGGGTAATTTTGTCCCACAGAACATACCACATTGTGACTTTGTGCCACTGAACTTCCCCTGCAGAACAAGAAACATTGCCACTTTCCCCAATAGTACATGTTAATTTGCCCCACAGAACATGGCACAGCATCACTTTGCCAATTAAAATAAGCCACTGTCAGGTAACAATTAACATGCCACAGTCACTTTGTCATTCACATATGCAACAGCCAGTTTGCCTATTAAAATATGCCATCATTTGCCCATTAATATGCCACAGCCAATTTGCCCAATAATAAGCCAGTATTATTTTGCCATTAATATGCCACAGGCAATTTGCAAATTAATGTGCCAGTATTATTGTGCCATTAATATGCCAGTATTATTATGCCATCAAGATGCCACAACCAATTTGCCCATTAAGATGCCAGTATTATTGTACCATTCAGATGGCAGTATTATAGCGCCATTAAGATGCCAGTGTTATTGTGACATTAAGATGCCACAGCCAATTTCCCATTAAGATGCCAGTATTATTGTGCCATTCAAATGCCTGTGTTTTTGTGCCATTCAAATGCCAGTGTTTTTGTGCCATTAAGATGCCACAGCCAATTTGTCCATAAAGATGTCAGTAACATTGTGCCGACCCCCCCCCCCCCCAAAAAAAAAAGTTCCACTGCGCGATGAAGAGGACACGATGAAGAGGACGCGCTAGGGCAGGAGGCCCATTCCCCCAGGAATAACGCGGCCGTTTGCCCCACATTAATGTGACCCTGTTTATCCTGGAAAAAAAGAAAGTCTTAAGATTTTCTTGCTGAATAGCACTTAGCCTAGGAATGTCTTTTTTAATGATATTTTCCATGATGTCTGTCCACAAATAATTGTAAACCATGTATATAGACTGGTGAAGTTTCTCTTCACTAACCCATTTACTATTCTGGTTCTAGCTTAAAAAAAATTAAGTTATTAAATAAATAAAGGAATCAATCTCATATGCGGCTGCTTATTATAGCAGGTTGCACCACTGATTGTGTCAATTGCACTTGTGAGATTGCTCATTTGATAAATGCCGTGAATCAAGGTTATAGGATGAAATCCTGGCAGGGTCAATTTAGACCTTCATCCTTCAGGGTCAATAAATAGGTACTTTAATTGGGTAATAATACCATTTATTATTCAGCTCATTCAGTTACTTCCAAGGGAATGCATTGAAAAGTGCTTTGAGTCCTGCTGGAAGAAAGGCATTATATAAACACTATCTATTATTATTATTGTGCAAAACAAATCATTTTATTTTTGCTGATTTGCAGCTTTCTTTTATACCAGTGTTTTTATTCAGGATTAAGACAAACATTCCTCTTTCCAACCTCATTCGACCTGTAGATATCCAAGTGTTTCAATTACTCAGGTCTTAAGAAGATGATGATAATAAGTAGAGATATTATTTTGATTCAGAATGTAAGAAAATAATTAATATGCAGCAACCCACTGTGAAATAACAATACATGTTTCCAGCTTACTTACTGCTGCCACTGACTGCATCACATACCTTTAAAAGGGACTAAACCCCAAATGTTTCTTTTAATATAGAAGATTGCAAACATACCACTAACTCAGTCCTTTGTGAAAATGCATTATATTTGCTGTAACTGTGCAGCACAGCCATTAGTAGGAGAGGAGATATCAACTTCTTCTCCTACAAATAAGTGCTACCAGGTCACAAAGCATCTTGGTTTGCCACATATACGCCATTACAAAATGGCTTGAGGCCCAGTGCTGTATTTCTGTCTTGGCCAGTGAGGCCTAGGGCCATAAACTGGAGGGGTGACTGAAAGCTACTTTTTTTCTAAATACCGTATTTGCTCGAATATACAACGAGGTTTTTTTCAGTGCAAATGCTCTGAAAAATACCCCTCCTCTTATATTTGAGGTCGTCTTATAATCTGACCTCAAATTGAGGTCAGATTATAAGACATGGATCCAGGTCCCCCGCAGAGCTGCAGGGGATCTGGATCACCCTCTCTAACAGCTGGGGGATGTCTGCACGATGAGCGCAGACTCCCCCTGCTGCCGCCCGGCACGACCGCCGGGACTTCCGGCTTCATCATAAAAGTCCCGGCGGAAGCGGCGGGCAGCAGCAGAGGATGTCTGCGCGTTTCGTGCAGACATCCTCCGCTGCCTCCACTAGGCATCAGGGGGAATCGGGCAGCTGGGGGATGTCTGCATGATAGTGCAGCCTGACACTCCATGCTGCCTGACACTTCCGTCTAGACACTTCCTGGATTTATTAAGAATCGAGGGGGGGGGGGGGAGATATACAGACAAGGGGAGGGAGGGGGGAGATAGACAAGGGGAGGGAGGGGGAGATAGACAGACAAGGGGAGGGAGGGGGGAGAGAAAGACTAGGGGTGGGAGGGGGCAAGAAAGACTAGGGGAGGGAGGGAGGGGGGCAGAGAAAGACAAGGGGGAGAGAGAGAGAAAAGTTTTGGGGGAGGGAGACAACGCAGGAGGGGGGGGGTGGAGAGAGAGGCAGCATTGGCACAATAAATACAAGAAATGCATTTGTTTAATATCATTTTTATTGAATATTAAAAAGTAATTTACACGTGAATATATACAAGTTAAACTTTTTTCCTATAGGGTAGTCTTATATTCAGGCTTTTAGTTTTTTTCCTAAAGGAATATCCAAAGTTTGGGGTGTCGCAGAGGGCAAATTGATTATCTGCCAGCTCAGTATTTCTACCATTTTCTTTATGGGAGTCTGACTGACTTCCTATGAGGAAGCATCAGAGCTGCTGCTGTAGATTACAGTCTCTCATTGCTTTTGCAGTGGGAGACATCTGTTTTCAAAGGGGATCTTATCAGAGGCGTAACTAGAAACCACCGGGCCCCGGTGCAAAAATTGCCCTGGGGCCCCCCGAACCCACCATGCAACTCCTATAGTATTATAAATGGATGGTTTATATATTTATATAATGTAATATATAAATATATATATATGGTTAATATAATATATATGTCTGTTTATATAACACAATCAGATATAGATATATATAAATAATATTCATTTTATATAAACTAGCCATATACATTTATCATATGGCTCAGGTTTATATGTTATATAATTTATGGCTGGTTTTATAATATTTATATAACATATATGTATATTTAAAACCAACTATATATATATATTATTTTTTTTGTTTTGTTATATAAATATTATAAAACTAGCCATAAATTATATAACAAAACAAAACAAAAAATATATAGTTGGTTTTATATATATACGTTCCCACAGATTTTTGTCCCCCTCCCTGCACGGTTACCTTTCATTGCAGGGAGAGGGGGTGGATTCAGCCTCCATTTTTGTCGGAGCGTCAGGATGTCATGGACATCCGGCGCTCTAGGAAGCTCAGCGCGCGAGGGGGTGGAGCTTTCACCCCCTCGCGCGAGACCAACGGAGATGCGGCTACCGGTGACAATGTCACACGGGCCGCATCTCTCTACGGAGGGCCTGTACTATGCGATCAGTGCAGATCGCATAGTACAGGTTTTAATATATTATTATTGCAGGGGTCGACAGGGCAGCCGGGCCCCTGGTGTGATGGACCCGGTCGCAGCTGCGACCCCTGCGATAATGATATTTCCGCCACTGGATCTTATTATTAAGATGAAAGTGGTTTGTAGTTTTGTGGTAAGTTCTGGGTGATGTGTCATTGTCTGTGGTATGTCTTGTGTGTGCAATGTAGGCAATGGGGCATGAGCTGGGGTGAGGGCTGGGTGTGCATTGTGGGTGATGGGGCATGTCCTGGATATGCAATGTGGGTGCTGTGGCATGTGCTGGGTGTGCAATGTGGTGCTATGGCAATGGATGTGCTATGGAAATAGCAAAATGGACAAATGGCATGGGGGATGTGGAGGCCCAGACTATTTTTTCTGTGAGGGACCCCACAATTTCTGATGGCAGCTCTGCTCATGGGCATATTGAGACAATCAATATACCCTTTAAATACTTTATAATGAGTAATAAATGTGAACACTAAAAGCTCTGTAAAAAAAAACAGGCATTTCCACATGTAAAACCAGGGCAAATGTAGGAACAAAATAATATTTAAAAATAACTTTAAAAAACACATGTGACATACTGTATATTGAATGACAAGAGAGAGAAAAAGAAAATGGAACACACAAACTCCAGAACAATGTGCTGTGAATATTTATTGTTTAAGAAGTGTATTTGTATTAATTACATCACCTGCAGGGAAACTGTATGCAACCAAAATAATTTTCCAAAAATATGAGAATGCTTAAAAGTATCAAAAAATTTATTCATCTGATAGTGAGCCCACCAGAATGTTTCTTAGGCATGCATTTTTTTTAATGATGTTGTCTGTATGTAAATACACTTGAGTGATGACTCAATATGTGCCAATAATTGGCCTGAAATGTTGCCTTTGAATTGCACACAGATTCAGGGCATATGGGGATCACAATGTCAAGCTACCTAGGTAGCATCCGAATATGTTTGTAATGTGGAAATCAAAGCTGATCCCATGATGATATCTCCCAAAACCAAAATGGCTCAAAATACACTGAAACTAAGTGGTAGCCTCGATCCTCCCCATAGACCTCTCAAACCTCTAAAACTTCATAGTGTTTTAAATGTTCCTGCACTAACCCTTGTTTATGACATCCCTGATAGATGTGTTTCCAATTATGCTAGCACAATGTACAAAAGCATTTTTACTTATCTACATTCAGTATAAACATTTTTGTGCAGTAAAAGAATACCTTTAAACATCTGCACTGAATGTTAAAAAAATGTAACACTTTAACCAAAAACAGAATACAATAGTTGCCCTAAACCTCATCCATGCATGTGCAAACCTGCCTAACTACACAAAACTCTTTAAGGCCACTGGGGACACCTGTCTGAAGCTTTAAAGTGTGTAGCTTCTAGCGCTGCTGCCTTAACATATATTTTTTAATGATGAGTGGCCTGGTCAGTTGGGTTGCTCAGTGGGCCATTAAATATATTAATCTCTCAGGCAAAAACATTTTGGCTGCCCTTACTAGACCACGAGGGAGCAATCTGGGCGTGTGCAAATTGATGTAGGTGCAGAAAATTTTAATGTCACTGATGACATTGTGGGCTGTGTCCCAGTGGTGTATCTTGATTTTGTGCTGCCCTAGGCAGACAAAATCCGGGCACCCCCCTACCCAAGCTGCACACCCACGTTACACACCTAAGACATGCCCCATCATTCAGACTCACATCAAGCTCATACTCCCATCACACACACACTCCCATCACACTCAGTCACACACTCCTAGTCCCATCACACTCAGTCACACACTCCTACTCCCATCACACACACTCTGACTCCCATCACACTCAGTCACACACACTGTCTCCCATTACACACACTCTGACTCCCATCACACTCAGTCACACACACTGTCTCCCATCACACACACTCTGACTCCCATCACACTCAGTCACACACACACTGTCTCCCATCACACACACTCTGACTCCCATCACACTCAGTCACACACACACTGTCTCCCATCACACACACTCTGACTCCCATCATACTCAATCACACACACTGTCTCCCATCACACACACTCTGACTCCCATCACACTCAGTCACACACACTGTCTCCCATCACACACACTCTGACTCCCATCACACTCAGTCACACACACTGTCTCCCATCACACACACTCTGACTCCCATCACACTCAGTCACACACACACACACACACACACACACACACACACACACACACACAGTCTCCCATCAGCACTTACCTTTCACTAGTGGCAGGCAGCATGGTCCCTCCATGCTGCCTGTTCGGCTTCCCGGCGATTGTGCCGACAGGTCACGTGAACGGGCGCGCGTATGACGTCAGCGCGCCCGTCACGTGACTGTCGGCACTTCCGTGTCGGCACACTGCACGGGGAGCCGAACAAGCAGCACGGAGGTTTCTCTGTGCTGCCTGTTCGGCTCCCCGTGCAGCCTGGCAGGCAGAGCGATGGTGAGGGGGATCTTCCGATCCCCTCTCACCTCCGTCTCTGCCTGCAAGCGAGGTCTTTTATTTTTTTAAAGGGCCGGGTTTTTTTTTGGGTTTTTTTTATATATATTTTTTCCAGTGCTGGGGGGCGCTGCCGCCCCCCAAAATTTGCCGCCCTAGGCATCCGCCTAGGATGCCTCGCGGTAAATACAGCACTGCTGTGTCCCAAACCATAAGTTCAGACACAAAA
Source organism: Pelodytes ibericus (assembly GCA_036172795.1). Taxonomy (NCBI): domain Eukaryota; kingdom Metazoa; phylum Chordata; class Amphibia; order Anura; family Pelodytidae; genus Pelodytes; species Pelodytes ibericus. Next base: position 123,524,908 of record CM069859.1, read on the forward strand.
AGATCCCACTAAATGTAACCATTTCTCACTATGAGGATTGGCCACCTCATCTGTCTGACAGAGGGGGTCTTGCTGTGGTTCCCTGCAGGATCTGCAGCATAATGTGGCGTGAGGGGGCATAATACACCTCTGTGTGCAGGACTTGTTGTGCTGTCTCAATGGTCATTCGGGTCATATATTTGAGGACAACATAGCATGCCCTTATGCGCAAAGGCATTCACTTTTGAAGAATATACTAATAAATTTGTCTGCAAACTGCACTACTGGATATTCTGTTAGGTAATTCAGCATATCCATAAAGTGTTAATTAAAGATTATCTGCTTTGCTCCCCTGTGCTTTGTTATTCATAAGCCTTAATTAAATTACATTTTATTACCCATATCAAAAAGTATTTTCTTTGGGCATGACCACAATCTGGACACAATTTAAAAAAACCCCATCAAGCTATCTAGCAATGCAGGCTTAATTCTCTCCTGTTTAGTTTATACAATAAATAATCCTCTTTATTGTTCAGTGATTCGTGGAATGCAATTATTGGCATTTTTTTTTTAACTGCTTGCATTGATCTCTGTTTACATAAAACAAGTGTCTTATAAAATATGCTACATTAGGAAATAACACATTTTGTCACAGTGAAGACCTTTTGGTTACTAGAATGCACTGGCTGTGAATATTTTCTATTTTTCTTAAACAGTGTGGGCTGCCAGAGGTCAATACAAACAAATCATTTTACTCTGCAGTGTGCAAGAATGGAAGAAGGACAGTTACTTCAGCAGCCATTCGTTATCTACAATACAGAATTCTTGTAGTTACAAATGTGACCTAGATTCTGTTGTTTTTCCAAGTTTCATACGTCATTACAGTTTTCGAAGCCTTCATTTCTTAGAAACATGAGATCAGCTAGAACTGTCCAGCCTGTGGCTTTACGGAGGAACTGATTTGCCCAGGTGATTTCAAAATAAACGGTTTACAGTACGAATTACTGCATCGGAGACAGGACACAACCAGATATTTTTTCCTGCTCTTAGTAAACCCAACTCAGTCGTGTGTATTAGCGCTGCACCAATTTTTCAAAAGAAGGAATTTAATGAACCCTCCCTTCTGACAATTACTATAAAATCCTCAAAACACAATCTAACAGGTGCTATTGTTGCTGAAGGAAAAAATTTTTTTCCCTCCGAAATCAATACCTTTCAGCTTTGCTACATGACAGATTGAGATATTGTTTCAGTTTTGCCTTTCCACTCAATGCTATTTGCTGTCTCCTAGGAAAAGAAAAGTATGACTGAAACTTCAGATGACTTGGAGCACGGCTTGGAACAATAGCAAGAGAATAATGATGCTCTATCAGTTGTGATGAATGAGAATGGTTTAAAATTATAGCCCTGTCAATCACAATGTGTATTTTCTTATTGAGCCGGGCTGTTCACTACAATGTAGTACCTGACCTCTTGATTCATCCTCCTAGATATGTGAGCTGTGAGCACTCACAGTATTCGTATGGTCAAGCAGTCATTAATGAATAGTAGTAGAAATACTGTGTTCCATTTGTCAGTCACACGATAATAAGCAAAATATTACCATGGACAAAAGTCGTACATCATTTACAGCTCAACAACCGAGCACTATGTACACAAATGTAACAATAAAGAGCTGTGTCTAAGCAGATCTACAATCAAATTATGGAAATGATGAAGTAAAATATTCTCCATGCAGTTTGCAAAACAACATTTGTTTGTGTTATAAAAATGCTGTTATAAAAAAGTGTTTAAATATTATTTTATTGCAAGGAATGTTGCACTTCAAACAAAGTCAAATCTCCTACTGGAGCTGAGATCAGAAGCAGAAATAGAAATTTAGATCACAGTGTGATGGTGCCTGGAGTGACCTTCAGAATCGAGGGCTAATAGACCGATCACAGTTACATAATATTTTTGGAGTTTTGTATTGCAATAATATACTATGCTCCCAGCTACAAAACCTTATAAGAAAAAAAGAGACATTTCATGCTTTTCTGCCCATTAGCTGTTTTATCTGTAATGACTAAATCAAATCTTTTGCAATATTTTATGAGTAAACTCAGTACATGTCTATAAAAGCCATTAGAATATGGAAGGCTGAATAGAATACATGTTTATTTCCACTAAACAATTGTTAAATTATTATTTTATTGATGTCCAACTACATGTATGTATGTGTGTTTTATATATTTATTTATTTATTTCCAAAACCTAATATAATTAGCCTTTTCGGCTTAAATAGCCTTGACTAGTTTCTAAAAGTATACCCTATAGTTCCCATCCAGGTGGACCTCTCTGCCGGCAGGTGTCTTATGTATTTTATAATGTATTTTATAATGTATTTGTATGACTGTAAGTGTTGTCATTCAATATATCTTTTTTTCATCTCATATATCCCAAACAAATCTTTTTTTTAATATGTTTGTATGTTTATAATAAAAGTAAATAAAAAAAAAAACTTATAATTTTCAAAATCAACTGGAAACATAGAATGTGTTGGCAGATAAGACCAATTTGGCCCATCTAGTGTGCCCAACTTTATGAATACTTTCATTTATCTTTGGCCTTATCTTATTTCTCGGTTAGCCATATGCATATCCCATGCATGCTTAGACCCCTTCACTGTATTAACATCTACGACTTCAACTGGAAGGCTATTCCATGCATCCACTACCCTCTGAGTAAAGTAATACTTCCTAATATTACTTTCAAACCTTTGCCCCTTTAATTTAAGACTTCTGGTAATTTATTTTACAGTGTTTCTTTACAGTGTTCATTCAATTAATGTATTTAAATGTTTTATCATATCAACTCTTTTTCTTCTTTCTTCTAAGCTATGCATGTTAAGATCCTGGTAAGTTTTATCCTCCAATCCATTTAGTTGCCCTTCTCTGAACGGTGTGCCTTTTAACTACATTTTCCTTATTTTAAAGTGGTTCAGTTGTTTTGTGCCACATGTTTTTGAGAGCCTTGGCTTAGGACATTGTTGTGCATCGTGCCTTTTTCTCTACATCTAGTCTAAATAATATAAAACGTTACATCCAATTTTCTAACCCAATATTAATCTAGCTCTATTTCAAATCATTCTTTCACATTTTGAAAGTATGCATTGAAGTAGCATGGAATGAGATGAGTTGAATGGAATGAGGTGAATTTAATGGGGCTGTGTTTCTAGATGTTGCAAAGGCCGGGGTTGAAGAAACTAATTTAGTCTGGTCTGAGTGAATAACAACTAAACTCCCCCCCCCCCCCCCCTGAGATATATCTTTAATAACTTACTCACAAAAATATAACAAAATAACAATACAACAAACAAACATATCTGACATAACTCAATATGTCTAAAATGACAATATTTCTGCCTGTATAACACTGATACTAAGAATAACCTTCACTCAAGAGAGGCAGTTGCATCCTTTGGCAAGAACAATACTATAAACTGATTCACCGTTGGTACTTGGTTCCATCTCGTCTGTCCAAATTTCAGCCAATTTACGAACCATTGCTGGCGATGTCAAGATACTGCTAGTACCCAATTACACATATGGTGGGAAAGTGCTGCCCTGTCTATCCTTAAAAACAAGATAACAAAACCATTTAGAGATTTTTTCCATCTTGAATACAGTCAAGCTCCACAGACTTTTCTGCTGCATTTACCTACCGGTTACTGAGAAATGCAGCAGATATCAGTGTATCAACATTTTATTAGCTCAAAATGTATATTGCTAGATACTGGAGAAGACAGGAGATTCCTCCATGGACAGATATAAATGTACAAATAGATCATAAATACAGTTCGGAAAAATATTGTTTTTAAAAGAAATGATGGTACGAGCTTAATACATTAATACATAATGTCTACCTGCTACCTAATTGTTGTAATTATGTTTAAACATTTTTTACAGTAGCCATGTTCAGGCCCCAAATGGTACCAAAAATAGGCCCAGACATTTTAGACTGAGGAACAATTTTACTTTTATTTACTTTTATTACATATAAAAAGACAAGACTTAAGAAACAGTTAAAAAAGATCAGACATAAAGGTAGTACAGACCTATTATAAAAATGCAATTAATCTTCCATCAGAAGCAGACTTGAGGGTATTATGTATACTTATGAGAGAGTGGGGTTTATTATGACTATGGCCTAGTCTAGATCTCCATTTTGTAGTTTATCTCTCCAATTATTCCAATAGTTGAACTCTTCCCAAATCACATTCTACTGACATTTTCCAGTTTTTAGCAATAGTGACCTTCGCCACAGTAATCAATAGTGACCTTCGCATCAGTAATCAGTAATGTCCATTCTTTTTCAGCTGTGTCTGGAAAATTCAAATAAGGAGTGCTCTATCTGTCATCAACTTCAAATTGGGGTTGCAGATTTAATGTACAGTATTTGTAATTAGATTTCATAATGGGACAATCAAGGGGCAATTCCAAAAAAATGTGCATGAAATGTCCCTGTTGTTGTCACTGTAAGTTATTAATCATTTGACATTATGGAAATTAATATCAGTACTTGCTCCAGCACCCATTTTACACCCACAGGACTTACCCCAGTGGCGATATTTGCCCTCAGGACTTGCCCCAGAAATCAGATTTGCCCTCAGGACTTGCCCCAGTGGCCAGATTAGTTCAGGATTTGCTCCAGGGGTCAGATTTGCCCTCATGTCTTGCCCCAGCAGCCAGATTTGTCCTCAGAACTTGCACCAGCACTCACTTTGCACTCATAGGACTTACCCCAGTGGCAAAATTTGCAAACACCCTTACACACAGAAATACACACACAGTCACACTTACACACATAAATACACTTACACAGACACCCTTACACACACAGACACCCTTACACACACAGCCACATACACACACATACATAGACACATAAATACACACACTTGCACAGACACATAGAGGCAGAACACTGGTTTGTACTGAGCAAGAAAGAGCTCCCAATAGCAGAGCCTCTGCTCCCCTACTCATTGGGACTTTTTTTTTTATAACTTTGCAGTTTGTGAGAGAAGGCCCTAAATCAAATTGTGTTTGGCTGAGGTTCCTCAACACATATCATGTGCTTAAATTCTAAACCTACGCATTTTGCATAGATAACACAGACTCCTGTGAGTCTGCTGTATACATTGGCGCACACATCGATTGTGCCAGTATTTGGTGCAACCCACGTTTGTTCCATGTTTATACATGCCCCCCCAATATGCCATACCATCTGCAAATGTAAGCAAGGCTACATCACTTTAGCCTGTTTTTTTTATCTGTTTTATTATTATTCTCCCACTTACTTTGAGAGATTTCTAACCTTTTGTTTATTTATGCCTAAAGCTATACATGTTGTGCTTATCTACTGCATAACCCTGTAGAATGTGTAGGTGCTAATGAAATGAACAAGTAATAATATTTTTAGCAATAAACAGTTTTTGCAATACCATCTATTTTACATAATTATAGAACCGTATTTGCTCGATTATAAGACGACCCTGATTATAAGACGACCCCCCAAACTTTGGATATTCCATTAGGAAAAAAACTAAAAGCCTGAATATAAGTCTACCCTATAGGAAAAAAGTTCAACTTGTATATATTCACATGTAAATTGCTTTTTTAATAAAAAATTATGATATCAAAAAATGTATTTCTAGTTTTTATTTCTTTTTATGTGCCAATGCTGCCTTTCTCTTTCCCTTGTCCCCAATTTTCTCTCTCTCTTTCTCCTCCCCTTAGTGTTGTCTCTCTCTCCCCCCTCCCTCCACTTGTCTCTGTCTCTTAATCCCTACCCTCCCATTGTCTCTGTCTCTTAACCCCCTCCCTCCCCTTGTCTCTGTCTCTTCCAACCCCCTCCCTCCCCTTGTCTCTGTCTCTTCCCCCCTCCCTCCCCTTGTCTCTGTCTCTTAACCCCTTCCCTCCCCTTGTCTCTGTCTCTTAACCCCCTCCCTCACCCTGTCTCTGTCTCTTAACCCCCTCCCTCACCCTGTCTCTGTCTCTTAACCCCTTCCCTCCCCTTGTCTCTGTCTCTTAACCCCTTCCCTCCCCTTGTCTCTGTATCTTAACCCCCTCCCTCCCCCTGTCTCTTAACCCCCTCCCTCCCCTTGTTGCTCTCCCCCCCGTCCCTGTCCCCCATGTATCTCTACCACCTCCCTCCCTCCCCCTCACCGTTTTCTTGGGCCCTGGTGGCTAGTGGGGACAGCCGGTCCATCATAATAGACTGCCGTGTCGGGCAGCATGGAGGATGTCTGCACGTATCGTGCAGACATCCCCCAGCTGCCCGATTCTCCCTGGTGGCTAGTGGGGCAGCAGAGGATGTCTGCGTGATGAGCGAAGACCTCCCCTGCTGCTGCCCGGCACGACCGCCGGGACTTCTGTGACGAAGCCGGAAGTACCCGGCTTCTTCATAGAAGCCCCGGCGGTCGTGCCGGGCGAAAGCAGGGGAGTCTGCGCTCATCGCGCAGACATCCCCTGCTGTTAGAGAGGGGGATCCAGGTCCCCTGCAGCTCTGCTGGGGACCTGGATCCATGTCTTATAGTCTGACCTCAATTTGAGGTCAGATTATAAGACGACCTCGATTATAAGACGAGGGGGATTTTTCAGATTTTTTTTTCTGAAAAAGACCTTGTCTTATATTCGAGCAAATATGGTAATAACAACAATAAAACACCTATATTAGACTATATGATTCAGAATGTACATAATGTAGGTAGATAGAAATGTTCTCGAGGAACACCAAATATATAGATTTATATTCCTTCCAGTGATTACTGTGTTGGGACACCCAGTATTCCTGGCAGCATTAGAATAGACTGGAAGAGAAGCTGAGAAAATGGCTTTAATTCAAATAATGCATTGTACATTTGATGAATGCAGCAAATTAGAAAATGAACACTGTGATTTAACAAAACTAGAACAAGCTTATATAAGAGAGCAACAATGATAACATAATGATCAAGGTATACTGATTGATCAAACTGTTGCTGATTAGCAATTATAGTCAACTTATTTTGTGTTGTTATTTTTTTAAATTTTTTTTTACATAAATCAACCACATTATTTTAATTGTCATTATTTGGACAAGTAGATAGCAAATTACATGCTAAAATTGAAACAAAAAAAAAATCAGACTCAAGATTGTTTTCTTGTAACATAAAATAAATACGTATAATTCCAATGTATCCTGCAATTAAAACTAACACAAAGAAAAACCCCAAGAATCAGGTCTGCTTATAACTCTCTTTGCAAAGGTTTCTTTCCCTATTTTCCATGTCTTTCTTCTATGACATTTACTTTTTCCTTATTTATACCTCCTCTCACCCAAGGGTGTACCTCACCATCTCCTTGTCCCTCCCAGTCATGGTCTGCATAGAAGAGCAGGAGTTTAGTAGACGTGTCCTATTCTGTAAATTGTTGAACTATATCTATGTAATGTTTCTTCAGCACTAAGTAGTTCCAAAACATGTAGGCCTGTTTTTACTTTGTGAAATTCATGTCCCAAAAAGTATATTCTTTATTTTTTTTTTTACATTTGGGTTGTTCAAAGCTGTTTTTAGGAGCTACTAAGTGTTGACAAATCCCATTCAGCTAGAATGTAACAGGTGATGCTAGCTTGTGCCACTCTGTTGCATCATTTGTTAGCACTCTAATACAGAAAAGAGTGCTTGATTATTTGTTTACGATTTATGTTTATATAGATCATTTCCAGGGCAAAATTCACTGATTATCAGGATAATCACCGATTTCTACAATGATTGCTTCACTTTTATAAATCAGCTTTTTTTGTGGGTTAAATATGTAGTTGAATTTATTTTTGTATGTAATGCAATCTATACTGCATTGCATATGGTATGTATAACTCTACCTCCCTTTGACTTATGTCTTGATAGGAAACGTTAATATCTGACTTTTAGGCATATTTTGGCATATGTTGGATATTATTTTGAATAAAATGCATATCTAATGGTTACATCAACAAAATAGTCTTACAAGACAATGTAAACACAATAAATAGCATTTTCATTATTTCAAAATGTAGGTGGGGCTGTAAGGAATGATATTAAAAGTGCAGTCATAAATCAATCAATTAATTCTACTGATGAGAGTTGTTTGTGCCATCAGAACGCTAAGATGGCATCACAGTGTGTTGACAACATATGTAGGCATGTTTATATGCAAATCTAGTGTCAAAGGATTGTGGATAATTATAGCAATTAGAGCGGAGATTACCAACAGAGGGTCTGTATTGAAAGCCAATCAGCTGTCATGTGTTGAATAACTCAAAATAAGTAACACTTCTAAAATATGTTTACCTCAGCGGGGTATTGCCCATATGTTTCTAATTCCATTCATGCACAGAATTCAGGATGAAAGAATAACATTGTGCTAGTTACATCCTTGCTGCTGACAATAGATATAGCCGTGATTTATATTTATATTTAGAAGCTAGTAATGGCGCTCTCATCTTCAAAATAGATCATCAAACGAAAATGCTTGGTCATTAGTGTATCTATTCAATCTAACAGCTTACTTTTTTAGCAATTGCACAATGTTTGGAGTACAAGTTGTCTATTGTGGAAAAATAAAATGTGAGTAAAACAAGTAATTTGAGGTTTCTGAATGTGTATGTCTGCATTGAGAGAAAAAAAAACTACTTTTCAAATATTGAAATTTCAGAGCTTTCACAGCCTGTGCAGCTCAGAGAATTAATCATAAAAATGTCATGTTGTCTGTTTAAGGTATGAAAAATAATATTGAATTATATTATAGTAGGTTTCATGTCTATTTTTTTTAAATTTTTATAAATAGATGTTGTGCAACATACTAAAGTTCATATATACCATCTATTTAATAACTGAATCATCTCTACTACATAAAATGTGGATTGCTCGTAATCATTTTTTACTCTGTCCTGTATTCACAATTCAGTTCAATCGCTCTATTCTATGATAATTTATAAGATACGCTGTGTTGTGTATTGTTAAATCCTTGCTGCTTATTTAAAAAAACCTCTTGTTCTTGTTATCCATCCATTGTTTATTACAGTATGGTGTGCTTCATTATACAGGTGCATCTTTTATTACTTTGATTTCTTGCCAGATCTGTGTTGGCTCACATTTCTTAGTTGTTTACTTACTCACTATGAATTGTCTTTGTGTTCAGTAAAGTTTATTTGGCACCAACCAGATATTGGCAGAAACAGCACTCAAGTAGATAGGTGCTCGAGTCAGAGCTCCACCAGTTCCCCAGTACAGACAAAGAACAACAAAGGCAGCTCAGCAGTGGCAAAGTCTCGACCAGTGTGGTCTTTATCTAGCCATCATATATGTGGCAATGTTTCGATCAGTGTGATCGTTATCAAGCTTGATAAAGACCACACTAGTTGAAATGCTGCCACTGATATGGAATACACTCACCTCACATTTGATGTGCTGTGCTGCCTTTGTTGTTCTTTAAAGTTTATTTTGGTGACATCATGTGACCATGTCATGTGATCATACAGGGGCAGCTGCCCACTCACCAGCTAATTCAATTAATATTTAGGTATTTATAGCAGTTGTATCTGTGCATCATCTGAGCATCATCCTGAGTTGAATTTAGATCTTTTGGTGAGCATGCTAACATGTATCTTCACATGGACCTGTAAACTTTCCACTCATCCCACAACACCCGTTCTTAAACATTTCCTCCATTGTTGACCACCTAATGGCCACTATTCACTCCTTCCTCTGACTCACTTTCTCCAACCTCTAGCCCACATTTTGTTATGTTGTCTCTTTACCCCAGTTTCCCCCCCCCCCCTCCTATTTACTTTTTTCCTTATGTCTCTATATATGCTTTTTGTGCCCCAATGTCTCTAACTATAGAATCTGTTCGAACCTTAGGGTTTGCAATTTTTTCTGCAATGGATAAAATGAAGACCATTCATTTGGGTAATGGTAAACTCCCCAGGATATACCTGAAAATGTACATGTTACTAGGTATTATCAATATCCTTATTTCTTTATTTTAACTCTCTTTTGAGCTTTCCAAACTTTTTAAAAAAATAAGAAGCAGTGGAGGTTCATAGAGGATCACTAGAATAGGATCCCTACTGGTAGACCATGCTAGTACAATCGGCTGGTTAAGGAAGACCTTCAGATGTCCTCAACTAACCTATTGTATGAATAGCTTAATATGACCTGTATTAATCAACTTCTAAAATGATCCAATTGTTATTTCCATTTATAAAAGTAAAACAAAAAATATCTAATAATATATTGTGACACAGTGCAAGGTAAGGTGCAAAAAAGTGTGTATTTAACACCATGAATATTGCATTGTTTTTACCCTTCAGAGTGGGAAAACACAGCCCCAGGGAAAGATATTTAAGGTTCTTGCACCTGTTGATGGTAAAATGTGTATTTTGGGTCCCTGGGGTGGAGTATCTGGAAGAGAAGAATTCCATTATTTTTGTCATATGTTTACTGAACTGTGAATTTCTTTCTTTGTGTTCAGTCCACCCACACAAATTATATATCATTTTTTAAAGGACGGATAGAGCTTTCATTTTATACTATTATTTTCATCATATGATATAATTTACTATTAAAAAATATATAAAATATTATGAAAATATGCCATAAAAAACACTTCTTCTAACTTGGACCTGATTTTTTTTTAAACAATTACAAATGTTAAAAATGGCCCCCTCTATATATTTCTACTATTTGTCCTGAGTTTAGAAATACCAATGTTTCCATGTTCGCCTATGTTTTATTTCAACTAATAGGGCAATCAACAATATTAGTTTTTTTTTTGTTTTCTAACGATCTTCTTCTACAGTGACCCTAAATTTACACCAACCCTAAATTTACCCTAACCCTAAATCTACCCGAACCCCTTAATCTAACCCTTATACTCACCCGAACCCCCCTGTAACCTTAATTATAACCCTATTTATGACCCTAACCCTAGATCTAGGTTTAGTAGATCAATGGTTAGCTTTTTCCATTTATTTATTTAATTTATTTTATTTTATATTTCTAACTGTAATACTGTCTAACTGCCTCTAGGGGCAGTCAAGTAGCGGTTTCAGAGCGACGGAAGAGATTTTTTTTCCTTCTCCTTTCCTTTCCTTTTCCGTCACTCTCCTCTGTACACTGTACTCCTCTATCGAGGCATCATTGCAACAATTTACACACATAGGCAGTGATCAGCTTTCATTGCCTATGTGTGTTAACGTGCATACGATCACATTCGCGGTGATCGTATGCTCGAGGGGGGGCAATGGGGGGCTTAAAGGACTCTCAGACGCTGCTTCGGATCCTCAAGGACCATTCTTTTCAGGACGTATATATACGTCCATATCCGTTAAGGGGTTAAAAACTGGAAGGAGAGGTTTACTGTTTTGTACAGAGTTTGTTCTGAAGAATGTTGTGATCTGTAATTTGATGCAACCTGAAATAAACAAGAGCAGAGCATTTGGAAAACTTATCAGTGCTTCTGGAGATTTCTTTGTATTTCTCAGAAGGACTATGTGGTATCAAAGATCCCAGATAAACCTACACCAACAGGAAATGGTTTGTCACAATATATAGTTGAAGGGGACATATGTATATATATATATATATATATATATACACACACACACATACACAATCTCCAAAGGCACATGAAATTATTGCATTTCGGGTTGTACTTGCCTTATATTTACTTTGCTGGCACTAAGCAAAATTGATGTTTTATTTTAAAAGCCTTAGTGCAAAGTTTTATGGATAAAAACCAAATATCACATCAATATCTGGAAAGTTTAAATTACATTATGGGATCAGACAAAACAACACAATAATCTTGAATATGTATAGAGATTTGTGGCAAAAGCAAGACATTTATCATAATCCACTATGCGAATTATTATACAGAAAATGCATTCAGTAACAGAATACCATAGACAGCAGGCAGCTTTGATATAAATCATAGGCAGCAGTGGATGAGATGGCCACAGGAGGAATGAAACTATAAGTTAATACAGAGAGATATGGAGACATGATATGATCTAAGAGAAGCTTGACATACCTGTCTGTCAGATCTCATGAAATGCTTTAATGAATGATATCACTCAGTCTGGCAAGCTAGAAACATGGGTTAATAGCCAATTAAGAGCAGACCGCAATCTTACATAGGGTGATAAGGTGACAGCTGTTGCTGTTTCTACTTTAAAGAAAAAGTCATCACAGGTTCATTACATTATGGATGGTAACCCTCAGTTGGGTGGGTTTCAACGTAAATATTTGCCTACCATGTGATGTATTTTAATAGGGTTTATTGTAATTGTCCATATGGGTGAAAGAGATTTGCCTCCAATTTTATTTCTAATTCTCTAACTTATTGGTAAGACATAATTTAAATGCAATACTTTTTGTGTCTAGAGTATATTTGAGCAGTCGATGGTGAACTTTAATGCTTTTAGCAGGGTGACCAGATGTCCCGGTTTTGGATGCTTTGTCTCAGTGTTGATTATAATAGTAGTTTAATTGGCTATTTGCCAAAATTATACAAGTAGGAAGTGACGTCGTGTAGTCACAAACGTAGAACCAAAGTACCACATGGACTTGCACTCAACCTACAAATGTATGTATACATATGATGACTTCACTTCTGCTGCACAGGATTCCTATAGCTGTGGCCTTGCTTGTCTGTTTACTGAGGGATGGTTAAATTGGTGATTGAGTAAGAAAAAAAGAAATGATGATGTAATGAGGGGTAGAATGGATATCCTGGATATATAAGAAGAAAAGTATTCTGCAGTGAGTAAAAATATCACTAATACCCCAAATGATAGCCATGGCCTCTTTCTTGTCTTCCTTTTTTATGTGGTTCTGTGGGACATGTAGATTTGAGACATGAGGCAAGATATATTTTAAAAAAATCTATATCTAGCTGTATTCTGTAAATACTGAAAAAAAAACGCCCCAACATTTTCCTCCAGCAACTTCCCCAAGTTGCTTAAACTAGAGAAACATTTTTTTTTAGTTTGTATCTGGCCATTTTCTCAAGCCGTCCAATGAAGGTAGTAAGAAGAAGATCATTTGTACTACTCTATCCAGCTCATGTGGATAAGAATTTGAATAGCTCATTTAAAACTGGACGAGGAAACCATTTGAAACACACCACCTGCTACAGTGATAACTCTTATTGTTACAGGAGAAAAGTATCCTTCCATGTGACGAGCATTCCTGTCGTTACTTGAAATAAAGAGTGATTTCCATGACCTGTGTTCATATTGAAAATCATTGAAGCAGTAAATTGCAGTAACGAGATGCAATTAGATTAGGTATTTACCCACATTACCATTTGTGACTGATCATTTGTCCTTCTACTAATAAGATGAGCAATTGTATTGCTTTAGAACAATGCTATTGTTTTAACTGATTTTGTGTGGTATGGTTAGCACATGTGACTATGCATTACACTGTATTACATTTTGTGTTAAAGGTGCATCTAACTTATTTTCTATATGCTGTATATATAGGAAAATGAGTAAAGAGGCATAGTTTAACACACATCTATACACACCAAAAAAGCCAGAAGGCCTGCTTTTCCCACATAAATCACACATTCACAGTGCTATCACTACTGCACGGGATTCTGGGTAGGCACGTCTTTTACTTTAAACATAATTTACAGTTCTCCAATAGTTTTACACTGAAACAAATTTCTTCCATTTCACAAGGAGGAGATAGTCAGGATTGTTGCTACCGCAACACAAGATAGAACAAAATGGATGAGACAGATATATTTCTTTTTCTTAATTTGACGTGATGCAGAACTTATCTTAAACTATTTTTCAGACACTGTAGGGGAACTGCCCCTTTAACAGTTATTCTGATATAAGATGATTTGCTACTGCCTTCTCATTCCTTTTAAGATAATGGTAGCTCATACACTTTATTTTCCATGTCTTCCCTATCAAAGAACTTAAGAAACAATTTGTAAAGACTGTTCTACAGAGAACAGCAGGTCAGGGAACAAATATAATGCATTATGCCAGCACATGGATGGGTGGTGTAAGGTTCTTGACTTGGCTCAACTAATAAATCATTGAAGCTCAACCGTTAAATGAGTCATATTCTGATAACAGACATTTATCAGAGCAGGTCAGATTCTAGTATGCACAATAGAGTCATAGCTGGCAGGAACCAAATATAGTCAAGAAAAATGTAATGGAATATCAAGGAAAGTAAAAGAAAAATTATTTAAATAGGAATCAATGGATCAAAAAAAAATAAAAAAATAGCCTTAGGATAAAGTAGAATCAGCTCATGTAAACCATGTGTCAGTAGGAAAGCCACCATATCTAAGAGTGATAAACATCACTGGTAACCTTAAATAGAGATTATAAAACCAGTTTCATCTTCCTATAAAGTAAAGTTGAATAAAGCAAATATACAAACTAAATTAAGATATTCATCTCTTCTTATGTGCCTGCTATGAACATTGGGGGTTATGTTCCATACTCTCACATTGCAAAGTGTCAAACGTTTTATAAAAAGATGCACTCACCATTTGTTATGTATAAAGGCTATTGAGCCTTTTTATAAATCCTGACATTTGTTTGCTGGAGGTTCCCTGACACAAATCAGGTGCTATACATAGGCTGCGGCGTCACAACCAAAAACTCCGTATTTGGTGAAGGCAGCACAGACACACAACATTTTTGGTGCAATCTGCATGTGCGCCATGTTTATACATTGACCCTATTGAATTTCCTAAAGTGTATATTTAACCCCTTAGTGACAAGACATTTTCACCTTGACTTTCCCTTGGTGACAATGGCTGTTTTGACATTTCTAGGGTGTTTGTGTTTAGCTGTAATTTTTTTCTTTCTCACATACAGTACCCACACAAATTATATGTTGTTTTTATCGTCATAAGAAGGGCTTTCATTAGATACCATTATGTTCATCATATCTTATAATTTACTACAAAAATATCATAAAATATGATGAAAAATTTTAAAAAAACCCACTTTTTCTAACTTTGACCTAAAATATAATTTACACAAATAAAATCATTAAAAAAGACCCCATCTAAATAGTTTCTGAATGTTCTCCCGAGTTCAAAAATATGCATGTTTCCATATTTTTCGGTATTTTTTTGCGTGTTATGGGGCAAAAACCAAAAATAGTGTTTTTTGTTTTTTTCCTATATTGATCTTTTGACCCCAACCCAAACCCAAAATTTAACCCTAACACTAAATTTAACCCCAACTCTAATCCTTATTATATCCATTAATATTTTTTAACTTTAATTTAATTTTAACTCTATCCCTTATGCTAAAAAATATTTAATTTTAACCCTATAGGCTAATATAGCTAAATAACCAGTTTTTAATTAATTAAATATGTATTTTAAATATTTTCCATTGCAATGCTACTAAACTACCACTAGGGGCAGTCAAGTAGCATATTCAGAGCGACGGAAGTGAAGTTACTTTCACTTCCGAAGCTCAGACCGGCAGAGGGCTTAGCCATATTGACAGAGCAGCATGCTCCGTCAATATGGCTCGCCACGATCGCTCCGTGGGGCGATCGTGGGGGTCCCAAAATAGAAATTTCAGTACTGGCTATTGCCTCGATGTCGAGGCAATAGACCAGCACTGTTAAAGCGTTTTTCGCGATTGTTGATCGCGAAAACCTCTTCAATCACTGCAGGACGTGCCAGGCACGTCCTTTGTCGTTAAGGGAGTTTCTCCCAGGACGTGCCTGGCACGTCCTTTGTCGTCAAGGGGTTAAGTGGGAATTTTAGGAGTGTCTCTTTGCTGTTGACTTATTAGGTACATACTCAGGGCCGTCCTTAGGTGTTCGTGCAACCCCCATGGTCTATTACAAGCGGTGGTAAACTGCATTCCTTGTTTCTATTTCCTTCTTCTGCCCCATTCATTCTATTTCTCCTGCCCTCCTTTTTTTATTGCCTCACATACCTTGCCATTGCATCCCCAGCACCCAATTGCACCCACACAACTTGCCACAGCAGTGCCTTTCAGCACTGATGGCACTTGAAATGGCACTCAGCTTGCAGCCCACTGGTCTTGTCAGAACACCTAGATAGCATATCCAATCCAGCTGGCACCATATTCCACATGCAGTGTATGTCCCAGAAGGTGCCCAGATTGCCCACCAAAGACATGCCCCAGCTGGCACCCATACCCCCATAGTTCTCCTTATTTTCTTTTATTTATCTGTGATGCTGCACATTACTATATGGGGGCTATTTGTGATCATCCCCACCTACCTGGCAAGGTAGAGGTAGGGGGTAGGTATTTATTTACAGAATAATGTGCAGTATTCAACTTTTGTCTGCCTTAATGGCCAGGATTGAATATACTCCAATGCATAGGTTATTTTTATTGTCTACATTCATAAACAATATTTATGTAAGACAGGCTATAATAATGCTTTATATCAATCCAATGAGAGAAGGTGTTACTGAGACCTTGTAACTGTAGGCTGAAAGAGAGGCAGGGCTGACACCACCAAAGTCTAGATTGTTCTGTGGAAAAATGCATTCTCCAAAATCTGCTTGGACTCCAGTAGCACCTTTTCTGCATGTTAGCTTTGAATTTTGAAATTGTTGATGAAATATCACTCTGTGGCTATTCACTAAAAGGTGAGTTGCAGGTGAGCTGACTTGAGTTAGGTGGAGGTGGACATTTAATCTCACCAGGATTGGGCAGGGACAATACTGGTAAATTTGTTTATTATGGGAAATTAACCAGGTTTTTACCCATTTACTGTATAGTTAAAAATGTTAATCTCCCCTCAACTCACCTCATCTCACCTAAACTCACCTTTTAGTGAGTAGAACCCTCTGTGTGACTCTCACATCTGCCAAAATGCAAATAATGTGGTCACATTTTGCTTCACAGATGGCAGCTACTTGCATTGTCTGCATTGTAACTGTTATCTATTTTACTTGCGTAAAGTGTGTTCAGTCCTGAAACTTTGTACTGCATGCAAATTGTTCCTGCTGGTGAAATGAGCCTTAACTGCATGTACTACTGTGTAATTCTGTTCAAGGCTGACTGAATAGTCAGAAGCCATACCATTTATCAGCTTGTAGGTCTTACCTAGCTCAGACAGCAAGAACGGTACTATTCATTCTCTCTACCCTGCCATCGCAATTGAATTTGTAACCAAACTGCTCAGCTGTCAGCTTCACTCTAAGTCACATTTTATTTTAATAAAAATCTAGTGCACAAGACAGGTCCTTTGTTCAGCACTTATAGAAGGCCAAGAGTGTTCACGGACTGAATCCATCATATCTTTATTAATCACTAATGGTTAGGATCGACGTAAATAAATAATACAATAAAATATCTGCAGGCTGCAAGAAAGCAAACAAATTGAATTGACTTTTATTTATTTTCCCTAGTTCAAGGGTCAAAGATTTGACATAGTCTCTTGGAGATGTCACATTGGGGAATAACCAAGAATAGGTTGATTGTGTTAGGTTTCTGAGTCAAAAACCACACACAACACACTTAAACTTGTGCTCTGTGTAGTAGAAATGTTATTGTAGAATCATTTATATTATTATGAGAGTTTAGCATTATTATGGCTCGGAATCAAATGTTAAATGTCCTAGTAAAGCAAAATCATGTATACAAATGAACTTATGTTTAAAGCAACAAACTTAAAAACATATCATGCAAACAGAAATCCAACAAAAAGAGTCTTCATGCCCAAACTTTATTTTATTTCATGGGTAAAGAAAGCATCTTTATCTTCTTTGTTGGTACCCTGTCCTGGAGACCACCACTGAACAAAAGATGCTATTATTGTGAACCACTTGAAAGCCATCTCTAAACTATTTTACAAGAGCTGTATGCCTTTAAATTCACATACTATTTATCAGTCAAAGCAAGAATAGGTGATGTTGCTCACCAGTACCGACTGGGCTTCAGATTCGGAACACTGGGAAGTTATAAAAGTTGTAAACCAAAACTACTATAAATGTAACTATGTTTGTAATCCTAGTGTTCCAACTCAGAAGACATACCAGAAGTGTTGTGCAGCTTCAGTCCCTGTAGCTCTGCAGGGAACCTGGATCCTAGCACTACAGCCACACCTCATTCAAGGTCTGATTATAAGGTAAACCTCCAATGTAAAGGCATGGCTGTTTTTCAGAGCATTGACACTGAAAAAACCTTGTCTTATATTCAAGCAAACACGGTAACTTGGAACTAGGGCATCGGTTGTAACGGGTGTGCTGTAAGCGTTTCATAAATATATTCTAACACTTCAGCTAAAGTATAGAAAAACATGGCTGGAGCTACTTGGTGCTGCTTAATATGGTGTTGCTCAAGATTTGAGGGGTGTTCCCAGTTATAAAAATAAAGATAAAAACATACAGAAAGTACATTAGGGCAAACACTTGAGCCATTACTGAACCAACTTTGAGTCTGTTTTATGTTGAATTTGAACACAATTTGGCTATAAAGGCTTATTAGCCAGACAGAGATAATAGCAATAGATTTGTTTTTGCAGTTTAGAAAGTGTATTTATTCAGTGTGGCTACCATCTCACTAACCTGATAGTCCTGTATGTCTGTGCCCTAAAGGTTGTTTTAAAAATACAAATTCCCCCTTTGGTTCTAGTTTATCCTAAATAGTCAAAAGTATTATTTAGTCAGGGCTGTAAAGATGCCAGAATAATCTGTTTTATATATGGAAGAGAGAAGTCAAATACATTTACAAAATACAGTTTCAGTTATTTTATAAATAAATTAGTAATCAGTAATTTCATGTAAGTATTATTTTAATATACTCAAACTCAATATCTATAGTCAACTAGAAATTGGGTTGCCACCTTTTCTTAAAAAAAAAAAAAAATACCGGCCTCTATAGATTTAACATTGGCGTCAATCCAAATTTTGTACCAGCCTGCCAGTAAAATACCGGCTAAAACGTGAACTGGGGAACTGACAAAAAAAAAGTAGCAAACAGAAGATATTAATAGCAGACTTGAAAAGATGAGCAAATGTTTCCCACTCAATTATTTGACCTGATATTTGCAGTTCCCCATATTTCACAGACCTAAGTGAGTTTGTCAGATAACATTCTTACTAATATGATTTTTGTTGTTGCTCCATTATTGGCTGTTAAATTGCCATTATAGCAAATATACGGTAGTTTCTAGTGTACCTGCCACATTACCAACAAATGTTGCATGCAGGGCAGTGGAAAGAGTAAAGGCAAGATTAAAGCACTTTTTAACAAGTAGTCTACTGGTGACATGGTGACAAGTTTTTATAGTGATTTTTGAATCTAAAACAGTAGTTTGGTGACTTTGGAATGTTATGATAAAAGTGGGACAGTGCCACCTTTTATGTAGACTAGAACAATTATTTATTTATGTATTGCCAGGTTTTAACTCAGCTGTCATGTTTCCTTTCTCAAACATGTATAAGGTTTTCATTTATGAGCCGAGCTTCTTGGTGAGTTAGCAGTTTTTTAGACAGAAGTTAATGCTGAAAAACATGCAGTTAAAAATCTAAAATGCAATTTAAATACATTCACAGTTATTTTTCCAGAAATACATGAGGGTCTGCGAAAAAAAAGGCTGGTAAACTGCACTAGCTTATCACCACCCTATGTATAATCCAAAAGTAGTACTGACAACAACAAAAACAATATGTATCCCCTAGAGGTAGGGTTGCCACTTTTTCTACAAAAAAATACCTTTTTTTACTTACCTTTGGCATCAAGCCAATTTTTTGTCAGTAAAATACCGGCTGGGTGGCAACCCTACCCACAGGACAAAGGCCCATGTGTCTCATTTCCATTCTTTTACTGTACATTATCTTATTCTCTCATTTATTCCACCTTTATTTCTTGTTCAGATGTTAACACTAGTTGAAATATTTTATAATGTTCTGAAACATTGATTATACAAAAGATAAATATTACATTATTCAAAACACAATGTTGATAACTTGGGTATAGTGAGCAGAGGTGATGTGATCCTTGGATATACATATCAATAGAGAAATAAAAGCATCATAGTCATGCCCAGCAGACCATTTATTTTTGAGTACCCAGGTTGCACCCTGAATTTACTCCAGTACCCAAATTGCACACACAGGACTTACCCAAGCACCCAGAAAGAACTCACATAACTTTCTCCAGCAGCCCATTTAAAAAAAAGCAAATTTCTTATCCAAAGACCCAGTCTTTGCCCAAGCACCCAGACTGCACTCATAGGACTTACTCCACCACCCAGGACTTTACCAGCACCTAGATGGCACCCAAGTTTTGCCCCAGCACCCCAATGGTATGTGGGATTTAACCAAGTATGTAGATTGTACCAAGGAATTACCCCAGCACTCAGATGGCACCCAGGACTTACCCCAGCACCCAAGATTTGCTCCAAGCACCCAGATGGTATCCAAGATTTGCCCCAGCATGCTGATTGCACTCACATGACTTACCAAAGTACCAAAATGGCACCCAGGATTTGCCCTGTGCACACAGTGCATACTCCCGAACTTTATCAACAGTCCTCTTTATTCATAGGCTCACTGGCAGATAGCACCACTATTTGTTATTTCTTCCAAGCTATTCATGGTAAGATCCTTATTGTGAGGCCTCATCCAATTTGCAGACTCATCCAAGCTGTTCCAGGGATACTTTTGCTTTGCTCACTTGTTAATTTCCTATGCTCGCTCCTGCTTTTGCTTTCCTCTCTGGTCTTGCTTACTACCTATGCTCATTCCTACCTTTGTTTTGCATTCTTGTACCTTGTCCATCCCTCTCTCGCTCGGCCACAGAGTGGCGCTCCCACAAAGTGGTAATCCTTCCCTTGCTCGGCCACATAGTGGTATCCCCCACAGAGTGGCACGCCTCTCTAGCTCGGCCATGTAGTGGTATCCCCCACAGAGTGGCAACCCTTCCCTTGCTTGGCCACCGACTGGTACTCCCCCAGATTGGCACCTTTGCAATCTGGCTAAAGTCTGGATCCTGCCCTGTTCCAGAGTAGCCCCTACCTGTGAGCACTCCATGACATATGACCAGGGAATCTGTATGTGTGATAACTTCTGTTCTCTTAAATAAGTTGTCCAGCAAAGCAGTAGTGCTGGTCGCCTCCGGAGGTTGGTCATGTAACTGTAGGTGATACAGTGCTCTTATGCCCTGTATCCTGATTCCCTGTATTTCTCAGCCCTTTCTCAGTACTCTATTAAACTCTCATGTTCCTGTTACTTTAGTTTCTGCTCTGATCCATTTCTGGTTTTCTTGCTCTCTGTCATACTATTGCTCCTTTCCAGGTTTTATTTGTTTCCTCTTCCTTAGTTCCTTTATAAATGGAACCACACCCATTTACTCGGTTTACTCTGCAGGTATTTTCTCTGTTTGTATGTCTTTGTATTGTTATTAGTTTGCTATCCAGTTTTAGCGTAGGGACTTGTCTAATTGTGAGGTACCTTGAATTGGTTGGCAAGCTTCATGTTATGGCCATAATTAACTAAATCCTCACTATTTAACCTAAGAGTGTTCGGTCAGTTCCTGCATGTTTGTTTGTGTGTTTGTATATATATATATATATATATATATATATATATATATATATATGTGTGTGTGTGTGTGTATGTATGTTCCCTTATACTCTCTCCCTAAAGCACCTGAAGATCTCAGCTCCTCTCCCCTAACCCCATGTCCAGCTTGGTTCCCCTTATGAAGCGTCTGAGGATTCCAGCTCCTAACTCCATCCCTTATGTTCCTTTAGCCCTTACCCTGTCCTCTGTAAGTTGTTCTGTGTCATATATGTATCTCTTTATGTCTCCTTAGTTATGTCTTATCCTTTGCCATTCCTTGTATGCTTTAGTTCTCCCTTTGCACCTTGCTCTGTCCTGCAGCCCTGCACTATGTATTCCTGCTCTGCCTCAGTTTTGCTTTGCTTGGCTCATCTGTTTGCTTTATCCTACTACATCCAGCTAACATGTTCTAGTTATACTCCATGCTTGCTGCAGGAAGTTTTGCAGGATCACTTCAGTTACACATAGGCATGACTGGATTCCATGGCTGCTTCACAGGACCTGGGAATGTGGCTGCATGAACTTGGGGGGTCACAACCCACTGACGGATTGCAGTTACCCAGCACCAGGCCCTGTGTCTCCATTTCCAGCGCATTGAACTCCTGCATCGGGTGCTCTGGGTCCCATAACATCCTGGACCCGTCCCTGACATAAAGCATCTAGTTAGGGGCCTGACACTTAAGCAGTGTGTTGTACAACAGCATGAACACTTTTAGTGATTTTCAATTGATAGCAATACAGCATAAATTAAAATGTGATACAAATTATATATAAATAATATATAAATGGTCAAAATGTTACGGCTGATATATATATATTATATGTGTGGTTTATATGGCCACAATATCCACTACAAATATATATATAGAATAAAGAAATCCACCATAGTGAAACTCTATATGTTATACGGTGTCAGGGAACATTTCTATAGTTCCTGCTATACAGTGTTTAAATGCACGTAATAAATGTTTTATTTCCAGTATAGTATGCTTTCTCACAATATATGCACACATCCATACAGTGCTGGCTATATAGTGTATAATATTGATTTTGATGGGAAAGCTATCTTTGGGACAACCACCACAAGAAAAATGCAATGTGTCTGTTAATTGCTTCAGAAGTAGTACTTTGCTTAGTTTTGCTTTGATACATACATTTTTTATTTACATCTTTATGACCAATTAAATCTGAACACTAATCCAGGATTGGTGAACCAGTTTTTTTTACACCAACAGCGGTGGCGAACCTATGGCATGCGTGCCACAACTTACATGCTGAGTACTCAGTTGTGGCATGCGGCCAGGTTCCCCTCTCACTGCTTGTCTGCTCTGTTCGAGTGGAGCAGTCATCAGTGGGTAAAAGACAGGCGCCTCCGGTCATCTGCTTCTTCTCCCGCTAATCGGGCGCATTCGTGAATCCTTCAAATGGGAAAGCAATGGGGAAGCAATCTCCACATATTGTGCATGCATCATATTATCAGGAGAAGGAGCAGATGACCGGCAGCGCCTGTCTTTTACCCACTGATGACTGCTCCACTCCAGAAGCTGGATGGATCAAACAAGCAGTGAGGGGTGAACCTGTGTGAGTGTGAGTATAAGTGTGTGGGTGAGTGTGAGTATGTGTGTGTGTGTGCATGTGTGTGAGTATGTGTGTGTGGTTAAGTATAGGTAGAGGTGTGTGTCTGAGTATAAGTGTGTATGTATTAGTATATATATGTGTGTGTATGTATGCAGTTTTGGCTCTTTGAGGTCTGCAAATCGGTTTTGGCCATAAATTGGGCACTCAAGCCCAAAAACGTTCAACCTATAATAACCATGTGTATAAAGGGACTGTCATCATTGGTGCATTGCAAAAGCAACTATCTATCTTTTGTAATACATGTTAATATAGATATAAATAAGAAGTCAAGTGCAAGAAGTAAAAGAAGAGCCAAACATACATTATGCAGAAATCAGCATGTGAGCAGCCATATTTCTGGGAAGATACACACAGGGCAGAGTTAGGGTGTTAGTTTTCCACTCCTATGTGCTGGCAAGTAAAGCTACCAGGTTGATGAAACAGGGATTTGCTCAAGTGCACCCTGCAGAGACCTCAGTGTACTGCAAGCATCATTTTTTTGTTTGGGGATGGGTAATGGACACAAGACAGTGTAGCCCAGGTAATGCACTATAGTGGACATACGATGTAGGTCTGGGCACAAGTGTATACTGCAGTGTGAGTAAATCAATAGCTTGTCAACAGTGCTGTATTTACCGCGAGGCATCCTAGGCGGATGCCTAGGGCGGCAAATTTTGGGGGGCGGCAGCGCATCCCAGCACTGAAAAAAAAAAAAACCCGGACCTTTAAAAAAAAAAAAAAATAAAAAAAAGACCGTGCTTGCAGGCAGAGCGGAGGTGAGAGGGGATCAGAAGATCCCCCTCACCATCGCTCTGCCTGCCAGGCTGCACGGGGAGCCGAACAGGCTGCACAGAGAAACCTCCGTGCTGCCTGTTCGGCTCCCCGTGCAGTGTGACACGGAAGTGCTGACAGTCACGTGACGGGCGCGCGTATGACGTCATACGCAAGCCTGGTCACGTGACCTGTCGGCACAATCGCCGTGGAGCCGAACAGGCAGCATGGAGGGACCATGCTGCCTGCCACTAGCCACCAGGGAAAGGTAAGTGCTGATGGGAGTCAGAGTGTGTGTGATGGGAGACAGTGTGTGTGACTGAGTGTGATGGGAGTCAGAGTGTGTGTGATGGGAGACAGTGTGTGTGACTGAGTGTGATGGGAGTCAGAGTGTGTGTGATGGGAGACAGTGTGTGTGACTGAGTGTGATGGGAGTCAGAGTGTGTGTGATGGGAGACAGTGTGTGTGTGATGGGAGTCAGTGTGTGTGACTGAATGTGATGGGAGTAGGAGTGTGTGACTGAGTGTGATGGGAGTAGGAGTGTGTGTGTGATGGGAGTATGAGCTTGATGTGAGTCTGAATGTTATGTGTGATGTGGGGTCATGAAATGGAGGTGATGGGGCATGTCTTAGGTGTGTAACGTGGGTGTGCAGCTTGGGTAGGGGGGGTGCTCAGATGTTGTCTGCCTAGGGCAGCACAAAATCAAGATACACCACTGGTTGTCAAACCTAGTAACACTCTTAAGGTGGCAGCACAAGGTATAAATGCCACTTTGCCTACAACAAGCACATTCAGCTTCCCTTTAATAACAATTAAAAATGATAATAATGTTGTAATGCATAAGTTGTGGATGGGTCACATCCAGTGCATGACCCTTTGAAGAGGTGGGATATATACCGTATTTGCTCGAATATAAGACGACCCTGATCATAAGATGACCCCCAAACTTTGGATATTCTTTTAGGAAAATAAGAAAAAGTCTGAATACAAGACTACCCTATAGGAAAAAAAGTATTACTTGTAAATATTCACTTGTAAACTGTTTTTTCATATTTAACAAAAATTGTGATAGGAAAAAAAATGCATTTCTTCTTTTTATTTGCCAATCTGCGCCATGACTAAGCCAATGCTTCCCCCACACTTTTGCCAATGTTCCCCTCACACGTTCCACAGTCTGCTTGCGAGGGGGATCCAGGTCCCCTGCAGCTCTGCGGTGGACCTGGATCCCAGTCTTATAGTCAGACCTCGATTTGAGGTCTAATTATAAGATGAACCTCATATGTAAGACAAGGGGTATTTTTCAGAGCATTTGCTTTGAAAAAATCCTTGTCTTATTTATGAGTAAATATGGTATATTCAATTCCTGTTTCTGCTAAACAACTACTGTACTCTTGTTCATATTTTATATTCTTTAGGCACAAATGCTAATTTATATCAGATTTTAAAAGAAAGCAAGCAGACTTACACTATTCAATGATGGCAGTTATCATGTATCACAGGTTTGTAACTTAAAATGTTCTGTCGCAGTCTGTGATATTCAGTGACTGAAGATGAAATAACTCAGGTCATTGAATAGAGTCCAACTAACTAACAACGAGACATTGAGCGGACACTTTCAAGGCATGATAATGGGAGTTAAGTCAGATTTTCAGCCAGTGAAATCATAATTTTAACTACTTTTAAAGGTGAATAATAATCCTTGATCTAATACCTCTCTGTAAAGTTCTAGTTTGTTATATAGCAGTAGTTTCCCAAACATATATTAGTAGCATGTTTAAAATAAGTCAGCAATTACCCATATTGCAAAGCCCCATTTAAGTAATTAAATTTACATTTGTAATGAGTTGAAGGGCATAGTTTGACTCTACAACTGTGTTTTCCCAGACATCATGAATTCTTTCTCATTCGTAAATATGTTTAACAAAATTATAACTCTAAATTCCAAATGAAACTCTAGATTCTAGTTATAATTTATTGCAGAAATCTTTGTGTCTTTCTAACATGACATTTTACTGACACAATAGTCCTTTTAGGACTCAACAGAAGTGTCTTTCCTCTTAAGAATGTTTTCAGTTCCTCTCATCTATTACCAGTTGTTTTGTAAATCTTAACTGTAGCATAGTTCTAAGTTTCAAACTCTAATTTGCTAATCCTAAACTGCTATCTGCTAATTATCATTCCAACTCATAAATATAACTCTCAAATGTGATGCTGAACCTTACCAATATACATCTCAACCTAATTATGCACAGCTAAACCTATTAGGCCCAAATGGACATTAATTCGGAAGCATTAAGTATCTAGCTATTCCTTATCCCAACGTACGTAACGCTAACAGAGGTATCAAACTCTAGTTTTCTAGGGCTGGAGATGCAACAGGGTATTGGTGTAGTAATTGCCACATCAGTTAGTTATACACAAATATAGATGTGTTTTAATTTATACTTTGATTTAATTAAAATGCCTAACATATTTAATGGGCAGGAGATTTGCTCTCAATAAGCTACAGGGAAGCCATACACCCCAACCTGAACAGTCTGTATTAACTCCTTAACGACAGGTGACGTGCCAGGACTTGTCGACAGGTGACGTGCCTGGCACGTCATGCACTAAATGGAGTAAAGAAAGCGACCAGCGGTCGCTTTCTTTACTCTAACGGTGTTGCTACAATGCCTCTAGGTAGAGGCATTGTGCAACACCCCCCAAATGTGCAGGGGCGCGCTACGATCACTCCACGGAGTGATCGTAGCAGCCATTTAAAAATGGCTGCGCCCGCTGCACACATGTGCTTAGAAAGCGAACGATCGTTCGCTTTCTAAGCATCTCCGGTGTTGTTAAAGTGCCTCGCCAGCGAGGCACTTAACAACACCGTTCTGCTCCCCAGAGCCGATGGTGGTCGCTCTCCTGAGCGACCCCATCGGCTCAGTAGAAGGGAACGCTGCCTGTACAGGCAGCGTTTCCCTTCTAATGGCAAGAGCATCGGAAGTGAAAGTATTTCACTTCCGATGCTCTAGGGGGAGCCAATCGATGCCGGCACAGCAGATCTTTGTGATCTGTGTGCAGGCATGTATGGTAAGTGCTCTGATGAGCACTTACCATACTGTCAAAGGCAATATTACTAAATATTGCCTTTGACAAGTATTGATCTGCCTCCCTCACCTTACTACTTTTAGTAAGGGAGAGAGACAGATCAGATCAAGTAAAAAAAGAAAATAAAATAATAAAAAAAATATTTAATAAAATTTTAAACACCAAGGGCTTTTATAAAAGCCATTTAACCCCTTCCCTGCCATTGATCGCTGTGTACGCAGTGATCATACACAGCAGCACATTTTTTGCTGTCTGTGCATTTTTTAGGAGTTATTTTTTTTTACTGTAATTCATTACAGGATAAAAAAAGGCTCTTTTAAAAGAGATTAACCCCTTTCTTGCCGTAGATCACTGCCTAATCAGCGATCTGACGCAAATGCAGCAATCTTGCTGCAGAAGCATTTTTAATTTTTTTAAAACTTTTTTATTACACCCGTCACGTGTTAATTATACCCGCTAGGGGACTACGTTTAACGTAAAAAAATTTTTTTAGCTGTCTGAGCGCATGTATAGCGATCAGTAACAGCTGATAAGTGACAATGGCGGGTTGGCGTTTGCTCAGATGAGCATCACCATTCGTCTGGTTAGATCAATATGTGTAAATATTTGATCTGACCCGTGTAGATCTGCCTCCCTCTCACTTGAGTTTTAGTGAGGGAGACAGAGCTGTATAATGTAAGTTTTTAATTATAATATATTTAATAGAATTGAGACCCAAAGGCTTTTATAAAAGCCGTTTCCAGTATTTAACCCCTTCCCTGCAATTGATCGCTGTGTACGCAGTGATCTTACACAGCAGCACATTTTTTGCTGTCTGTGCATTTTTTTAGGGGTTATTTTTTTTTACTTTGATTTATTACAGTATATAAAAGGCTCTTTTAAGAGCTATTAACCCCTTCCTTGCCGTATATCACTTCCTAAGCAGCACATATGGTCACTGCCTAAGCAGTGCATATGGTCACTGCCTAAGCAGCGCATATGGAGCAATCTAGTCGCCGAAGGATTTTTTTTTGCTATCAGCATTTTTTTTGTCAGACTCACTAGGGGTTAATTATACCCACTAGGGGATTACGTGTATTCCTTTTGAAGCTGTCTGAACGTGTGTATAGCGATCAGTAACAGCCGATCAGTGGCAAAGGTGGTTTGGTGATTTCTCAGATGAGCATCACCATTCGTCTGGTTCGTAAATATTGTTCTGACCCATATGGATCTGCCTCCCTCTCCTCACTTGAGTTTTAGTGAGGGAAAGAGACAGATCTGTATAACATAATTTTTAAATTGTAATAAATTAAATAAAATGTTAATAAATTGTGAGTCCCAAGGGCTTTTATAAAAGCCATACCTTTTGTATAGTGTAGTGTATTAACTCCTTCCCTGCCACTGATCACTGCACAGCAGAAATTTTTTTCTTGTCTGTGCATTTTTAGGGGTTAATTTTTTTGTACAGTACTACAAAGGCTCTTATAAGAGCTATTAACCCCTTCCTTGCTCTACATGTTCAAATTCCAAGTTTGAAAATCAAAAAGCGCACCTCTCAAATGTAGCCTTTCAACCCCTAACAAAGCTGACAAAGCTATGCATGGGTGGTATCCCTGTGCTCGGGAGATGTTGCTGAACATATATTGTGGTATTGTTTGTCAGTGACACATACCGAAATATGTGAATTTGTGTCTAAAGTGCAATGTATGTGGGAAAAAATACACAATAAAATGACTACCACAAACTTTGACAAAGGCTGGTGGTAGAATTGGTGCATGGAAAGTGTTAAAATAACACCATTTAAAATAGCCTAGGGTGTCTACTTTTACAAAATATATACTTTTTGGGGTAAAATACACAGTCCTACTTAAAAAAAAGTCCCAAATGAAAGATGGGCTCAGGCTGACTACACGTCAATATTCCAAGTTGAAAATGCGCACCTTCACAATGTGGCCCTTTAGCCCCCAAACAACCCAACAAACCTATGCATGGGTGGTATCCCTGTACTCAGGATATGTTGTTGAACACATATTGGGTTATTGTTTGGCAGTGACACATACCAAAATCTGTGAATTTATGTCTAAAATACAATATTTGTGAAAAAAACCACACAAAAATTACTACCACAAACTTTGACAAAGGCTGGTGGTAGAATTAATGCATGGAAAGTGTTAAAATACCACCATTTGAGATAGCCTAAGGTGTCTTCTTTTAAAAAATATATGGGTTGATGGGGTAAAATACACTGGCTGGTTTCAAATATGTCCCAAATGGGACATGAGTGCAGGCGGTCTGCATGTCAAAATTTTAATTTGGAAAACCAAAAACTGCACCTACCAAATTTGGCCTTTTACCCCCCAAACAACCCAACAAACCTATGCATGGGTGGTATCCCTGTACTCAAGAGATGTTGCTGAACACTTATTAGGGTGTTATTTGGCAGTGACACATACCAAAATCTGTGAATTCATGTCTGAAGTACAAGGTTTGTGAAAAAAAACCACAAAAAAATTACTACCACGAAGTTTGACAAAGGCTGGTGGTAGAATTAGTGCATGGAAAGTGTAAAAATACCACCATTTGAGATAGCCTAAGGTGTCTTCTTTTAAAAAATATATGGGTTGATGGGGTAAAATACACTAGCTGGCTTCAAATATGTCCCAAATGGGACATGGGTGCAGGCTGTCTGCATGTAAAAATTTCAAGTTGGAAAACAAAAAACTGCACCTCACAAATTTGGCATTTTAGCCCCCAAACAACCCAACAATCCTATGCATGGGTGGTATGCCTGTACTCAGGAGAAATAGTAGAATCTATTTAGCATGTTTTTTCGTTCGCTATTGTCGATGAGGAGAAGTTGTTTCAAATAAAAACAAAGAAATTTGTGTATTTTTTTTTTTTTACCATATTTTATTATTTTTTTTAATAATATGATAAGATATGATCAAAAAGATGGCATCCATAGAAAGCCCTTCTTGTCCCGATAAAAACAATATATAATATGTGTGGGTACAGCAAATGACAAAGAAGAAAATTACTGCTAAACACAAACAGCACAGAAATGTTAAAATAGGCATTGTCCAGAAAGGACAAAAATGTTTCAAAGGCTCTGTCCTTAAGGGGTTAACAGTAGAATGTTGAAAATTTGGGGCCACAAAAAGAATAGAAAGATGAAATATATTATGAAATGGGATTTTTGTGCAAACAAATGAGGAAAGCCTACCTGGTGTGCCTTATTAATACATCTTTGAACTATTTAGTACTTTTTAGGAATGTTTCTTAGTAGAAAAAATAGAACCAGTGCATAATGATTGTTGTACATAATATTTAGAATAAAAAAACACTTTCAACTGATTTATGGTGAAAGATAATGCAGAATGAATACCATAGGGTGGTGATTGTTAAAAAGGACAAACATAACAGAAAAGGTATATAGCATGATGATGCATGCTGGAGCATAATACAAAGCAGATGTTACTATGTATTGAAAAGAATAGTTAAAGAGGAACTGAACCGCACAATGTATTTGTAAAAAAAAAAAAGAAATACATTTATATATGTTTTTTCTTTATAATTGTTTTTGAATGCAGTTTCTATGAAGTTCCATACGATATCCCATAATCCAAGTACAGGAAACAATGACATTTCAATCATCTATCTATTGAGTAAAAACATAAAGTATATGTGAAAATGAATGTGAATGAGAACACTAAGGATACTGTGAATGAAACATAAATGTTCAGTTGAAAAGTTGGCAAGAATGATAGCAAAGTAGCAAGGAGCAGGTGGACAGTGAGAAGAAGGAGGAGCTAGAACCTCAAAGATGTTGGCACTAAAGTAGAAGAGGGAGCTCAGATCATTCTGAATATTTATAGGTGGTTAATTGTTCCAGCACATTGCACCAGAACAAAAGGCAATTGATAAGGCAATTTCTTTAAGGTTTATTCCGTCTAACTTTTGCACTTTAATTAGGACATGAAAATTCCTGGTATTCTTAGAGTTTAATTATACTGTTATTATTATTATGAAACAAAATAATGATAACAATTATGTGTTATAAAAAAGATACATGGATTAGTATTGGGTGGAACAGGCATTAGGTATGTAGACTCTAAAGATTGACTGCAGAAAAAAGAAACTTTAGAAAATGTGAGAGCTTCGGGAGAGGAGATTGTAACAGTTCAATAACATTAGGACATGAAATGAAATGTTGGCAGTTGCAAGAGGAAAGGTGTAATGAATTTCTATTCATTAATGTTACAGGAGTTAAAGTATTTTTGCAATAAAGGAATAAAAAAGTGATGTAACAGCAGTAGCTGTAGATACAACCTTATAGTGTGCCATTTGTACATGCAGATAATAACAAACATTTTGAATGTAATACAGCAGAACACGATGCAATAAATGCAAAATGGGTGAATTAACTTAAGGGGATGGCCGCATAAGAGTAGTTTTATTAGTGCAGAGCTTCAAGTAACTTTATATACACTGTGCGATGTCTATATATGATGTCTATGTATACTGTTATGATGTCTAAAGGCAATTTTAGTTAGAGGGTAGTCTTTGATATGCTCAACACAGGCAAGTTCAGTAGGACATAGATGTAAAGATAGGTTGAAGTACAATATTAAAATATGAAGAAGATTGGATTTATTAATCTGGATCAATGGGAAGAAGTAATCAACAGAGATAACAGGGCATATCCAAAGTAGCTCAGTTGGAAAAAGTATCCCATAACCTGCAGTTCTGTGGCCAGTAGCCTGCTGGCCTAAAGATTGGGCTTGAATCTAGTGCTTCATAATTTGCATATATTGTTTTAAATATTCCAGGAGGATACCCGTCTCATAAACTGATATTTTTTGACCTGCACAATTAATGGCTTTATTGCTTTATTCATGAAAAAGAGAATTGTATGGAATTGGAAAGGACTTTTCAAACTTATGATCAAAGTAGTTGAATTGGAAATATTCTCCAATTCAGGCTACATTGGCTTTAAGTTTGAAATAATCTTGTCAGTTCCCTGCGATTATCTCTTTTATGAATGAAGCCCAAAACATTTAAGTAATTGTGAGGTAAAGGTGAGATGGAAAAACCCTTCCACCTGAAATTCAGTGAGTAGCAGAGGCATTATCAATCACAAATCTACACACACCAAACAAACCAGAATGTCTGCTTTTCCCACAGAAATCACACATTCACAGTGCTACCAACGTTGCAAGGAATTCTGGGTAGCATTTGCAAATCCGTCCAACAATGATCACCTTTTGCCTCTTAATCCATTATAAACACGGCTCCCTTGGAGCATTTGCACAGCTGTACAAGACAGCCTTAAACACAGCTCAAAAGAAAAATAGCCGGTAACTGTGCAGGGCAAGAAAAATCAGTGTCTGAGTTGGGTATCATGGAACATTTCAAACCACTTATGTACATTATGAAGCAATAGCATCAAGCCATAACTTGAGGCCAGTAGGGTATTGGCCACAGAACTGCAGGGAATAGCATGTATAATGACAATATGGGGTTGATGAATTGTAACAGTATTTCTTGATTATTTATTGAGCTGAAACTTTAAAAGAGTAAGATGCAGGTTTATATATCTGTAACAACAAACATTTGTTGTAGGGTACATGAAGACACTACCCAAACTAGTGATAGTTTTAGAAGGCATGGAATGCACACTCTGTCGTAAATTTGGAATAAATCGAACATTCCTGTGTTTATCTCTCATCCTTTATTTTGATCTGTTATCATGCTATTATTAGGTCTTAATAGGAATTTCTTTTCAAGATGACCTTCCTTAATAGTTCACTAACTCTAACACCTAGGCTTTGGGGCCTGGGTTTCTTGAGCTGGGGTTGGGGGTCTGACTATTTTATCAATCTCAAGAGCTCTTACTGTAATAAAAGACATACACACTACATTTATGTGCAGTGCTATTGAAAGGACGTACAATTACCATACAAACTTGGGAAAACACTATTGCATAATACTGTCAGTATATATAGCCAGATTTATTTTTCTAATACATATATGCAATAAAGGTATATTTTATATGTTTTACAATTTAGTTAGGGGCATTTCATGTCTTAACATCTTCCTCCTTTATTATTGAGCTCCTAAATAATTTAAAAAATGTGTTGTCTTCTTCATGTTATATTTTTGCAATATTTTTGTCACAGAACACCATTAATCTGATTGGCTCCATAATTAAATGCCCTAGTTAAAGGGCTTAGAAGCCTCCAATCACTCTCCCAGCCAGGGTTTGGTCTCCGAATTAGGCTTCCCAGAAGTAGGCGCCTTGTTACTTTGGTAGAAGTTTAGATGCCCAAAGTTAAAGGGAGGTAGGCGCCTCTCCCATCGGTCCAAAAGTTAAAGACCCGAGTACAAAAGGGTTTAAAGTGCCAAAACCCCACCCTGTGGTTTCCCATTGGTTGTTCCAACTTGAGCCCTTTGCTGATTGGTGCTTAAAGGCATAGCACCAAATTTAATTTTTCCTCAGTTATTGTTTCATCATTGTAATGCCTTTTAGCCCTTTGTGTAATCACTATTATCTTGATGTACTTACAGTATAAATATCATGTTGTCCCTTCAATAAATGTTACTTTCTGTGATGCTGAAGCCTGTAACCATGTCTACTCCTTATATCACATATAGATACCATAATCACTTTCTGGGGCATACAGTTGTGGTGGTAACAGGGGCTTAAATAAGGATTCACCTCCATTCTCGTGACAATTTTGTTTAAACATTTAACTACTCTGGTTGTATAAAATGATAATTTGTTGAAATAATACATTCATAACAAACAGTCTAATACAATGTTACATGACAAACAAAAGTTTAGACTGACTTTAAAAAAAAAAGTTTGTGTAATAAATTGGAATAGAAAAAAATAGAAAAATATTTATCAAAACTCAAATAAATTTCAAATAACTTCTGCTGACCTCGCTGTATTCCTTAACACAGATATTTTTTGAGATTCACCTTATCTTTTGGGAATTATAACAGATCCATGACAATTACCTTTTTTCTTTACCATGCTAAAAATGCTTAGTATGCACTAGCAGATAAGTATGTTCTTTTTTTGTTTTGCAATACACTAGAGACAAAGCAGTGTTTTCTATTCTCCTTAATCTCTTTCAAGCTGTTGAATCTGAAGAAGGACTTTTATCTCTGAACCATGTAGTGCTTCATTATGATAATACATTATCCTGTGTTTATCCTAATGACAACCTCTGAACTGTTCTGTTTTCCTACATTCTGAAAGTGTTCAGTAGTGGATGGCATTCTTATAAGCCTCAGATACATATTATTATCAATAATATTATGACATTAGTGGGGTTAAATATATTACCTGCACAACTGTGAAGTGTATACAGACTCAACAATATAATTAATGGACCACAAGCACTATTTGTAAAGTTACCACTGTAGAACAATGAGGCATTATCCATGAAAACTGAACTGACAAGTGGACTGCAAGTGATCAGCAAAATGCAGGCATTAATAGCTGATACGGAAACATTCTCTATTCATCTAACCAGCTCAGCAAGTAATGCTTGATTTTTCCTAAATCAGCCCTTACTGTGGAGTCACTAAAAGTGAACTGTGGTGAAATTACAAGTGAACTGCAAAAATCAAGCATTGATAGCTCAGCTGGAAAGACAATTGTATTGGAGACTCACACTCAGCTATTAAGGCCTGTGTTTTGCAATTCACTTGCAGTTCTCTTGTCAGTTAAACACATTTCATTTTTAGTGAATAAATCCCTTTATGTTTGATATGGAAACTGGTGTCAAAGGGATGCTTAGAAGGCCATATATGAATAGATAAATGTATTTAACACAAATAAAAACATTTGCTAATAATGCTAGCTGTGACTAAATAAGGACATAGTGAAATCCTAACCTGTTTAGACTGGGTGCTTAAGGAAAGTATTTAGGATTGACAGCTCTAATAGTAGAATACATTATCAGTTTCCTGGTTCTGTTATAACTAGTGCCATAAATATAAAGGCACATGTGAAAATGGTTTGAAAGGTTTCATTTCTTGGGTTTATGATCAGAAATGTAATCATAAAAAAAAAAATAAACAGTATTCCGTATACTTGACATCCATAGCAAATTGACATTTATTAGCTTTGTGAAATGAAATATTAATAATCAGATGATATATTAGGTGTAATGTACACATTAATGAGCTCTTCAACAATACAACACATAAGAACACAGCAGTAACAGAGAAGTCATTCTTCAAACTCCCTTAATTAATTATGTTTCAGTAAACAAATAGAAGCACACTATTCAACCTTATTCCACAGTTAGATGAATTACCACTGCAGACCAAATGTCCACACGTGAAAAATGGAATGTTTTGAAGATACCATCTTGCTGTTCCAGGTTTCTATTAGCCTGCGGGTAAGTTTGTTTATTCATGTACACACTGAGAATTATTCAATAATAATATTACAATCTGTATGTCAGAGTGTCTGTGTAAAATAACCTTTATAACAGGGGCTGTGAAACCTTCAGCTGGTAATAGATTGCATCTCCTCTAGTCCATTTCACTCTTAGTGGTCTATTCACTCAAATGTAAGTTGCAGTTGAGTTGAGGGGAGATGAACATGTCATCTCATCATTTTAACTATGCTTTGTGCAGGGACAAACCTAATGAGAACCCCCCCTTTCAACCCTGTACAATGTATAGCTAAACTGGTGAGATTAAATGAGACTGGCTTACGAATATGAGAAATACATCTGTCAAATCAGACATCTCTGCCATGGTGGTGTAATATTATCACTACACCCCCATAAAGTATATCTCTTTAAGTCGGGGGAGTAAATTCATTGTAGCACACTTCATTATTAACATGACAATCGCCCGCCTTGTAGATAGTATTTAATTATATGACATAGTCATACCTTCCAACTTCTGTCCCTGAAAAATCTGGACACCAACGGGGCGGAGCTTGGGAGGTCAAGTGTCAGCTGTCACTCAAACATCAGAGCTACTACTTTATCCTGGAAATCACAATAGGGCTGAAGTTTGGTGGGACAGCGGAACAACCTCCCACAATCAGGCAAATAGGGACAGTTGGGAGGCATGTATGGTAAGTTTTACATTTCTTGTGAGCACTCTTGAGATAGCTAGATTAGAGAAAACAATGGAGCAAAAAGGTGCAACATGGATATTAAAAATGTATATATGAAAAATGAATTCAGTTTTTATTTGTGGCAGGTGGAAGCGTGAGAATACAGCTACACAGTTCTCCAACAGTGGAAATTAATGATGCTTGATAAATGAGGAACAATATTTTTTGTTTAGCTCTCTTGAATTATACTGTGCTAGGATATATCATCTAATAAGGCACAGTACACTCTGATTAAGAGCTCCTAGAGCTTGAAACGCGTCAAGTTCTGTGAGTGCTCGCTTTTCTGCCTCTGTTGTTACTTCCCCCCATGTTTAAATTGTTGTCATTCCATTTAAATGGGAAAGAGCTTTTGAGGGTAGCAACCGTGGCTTTGGGGAGGGAGATATTAAGTGCCTCTGATTTAGAAAAAATAATTTTAAAGTTGGAAAGACATCCGTATGTCTTAAACGCCTCAAGAATATTGGGTAATGTGACAATAGGGTTAGTGACAAAAAATAAAAGGTCATCGGCATATGCTGCCAGTTTGTGATGGTGTGGGCCTAACTTCATCCCTGAGATATCTGGGTTTGATCGCAGGGCCGACGCCAATGGTTCCAACGCTAATATGAACAAAAGCGGGGATAGGGGGCAGCCCTGTCTAGTGCCATTAGACAGGGAGAGCTGGCCCGACAGGGTCCCATTCACTCGTACTCTGGCCGTGGGAGTCTGATAAAGGGACTCTATCCAGCGACACATCGCCGGTCCCAAGCCAATATGTCTAAGAACCGCATGTATGAAGGGCCAGCTCACCCTGTCAAAGGCTTTCTCCGCGTCTGTGGATAATATCATAGCCGGAGTATTGTGTATTTTAGCATAGTGAATAAGGTTAAGTACCTTGGTCGTGTTGTCACGTGCCTCTCTACCAGGGACGAACCCAGCTTGGTCACGATGGATCAGTAAGGGTATATGGGTTTTAAGCCTAGTGCCTAAAATTTTTGCAAATAATTTAAGATCTACATTTAATAAGGAAATGGGACGGTAGCTGGCTGGGTTGTCTGGGGCTTTACCTGGTTTAGGGATTACAGTTATATGCGCCTCTTGGGCTTGGGGGGGAAATAAGTGTGAATTTTGTAGTGAGTTGAGTGCGTTAATAAGGGGGGGAGCCACTGAGTTTAAGAAGGTTTTATAATATGATATGGGGAACCCATCTGGGCCTGGGCTTTTGCCATTTGGAGAGTCTTTAATTGCGGAGGACAGTTCTTCCAGTGTGATTGGGGAGTCTAGTGAGAGAGCGTCATGGGTGGATAATTTTTTATCCATGTGGACGTCTAGGTAGTTTTGAATTCTAAGGGACAAGTCCTTTCTTTCAAAGTCGTCTCCAGGACCAGATAGATTATATAAGTCGTGATAGTATGTGCGGAATATTTCAGCAATTTGGGGGGTGGAATGGAGTACAGTCCCTTGTTTAGATTGGATTTTTGGTATAAATGTCGCCTGATGCCGATCCCGTAACAGCCGCGCCATGGTTCTGCCTGCCTTGTCCTTATATTGATATAGTCGGTTTTTGAGTTGTACGTGTGTACGTCTGTCACGGCTATTACAGGAGGTCTGCTAGTTTAGCTCTAAGTTCTAGCAGGGATTGGTATACATCTGGGCTTAGAGACAATTTATGGGTAGTTTCGATGTGGGCTATGTTATGTAAGAGTTTTATCATGGATGCAGAGTACTGTTTCTTTTTGTGGGCCCCTAAGCTAATTAAATGACCCCGAAGAACTGCTTTGTGGGCTTCCCAAACTACTGTGGGGGACGTTTCCGGGAGTAAGTTTTCTTTAAAATAATTATCTATATGAGTTTTGAGCACTGGAGTCACCTCTGAGTCATGTAATAGGGATTCGTTTAGTCTCCAGGAGAATTGGCGTTTGGATAAAGAGGGTAAGGTTAACTGGAGAGATACAGGTGCATGGTCACTCCAGGTGATGTGACCAATTTCTGCACGGTTCACAAGTGGGAGATGTCGGTGAGATATACATAAATAGTCTATACGTGAGTAGCGGGTATGGGGGGGCGAGTAAAAGGTATAATCCTTAGCGTTGGGGTGCTTTATGCGCCAAATGTCGGCCAGTTGTGTCTCGTGGAGAGCCTTTTTCACAATCATAATTTTAGAAAAGCGTATAGAGGAGGAGCCTGATGAGGAATCTAGTTTGGGGTCCAGGGGCATATTAAAGTCTCCTCCCAGGAGAGTCAGTCCAGAGGCAAACTCTCGTAATTTGTACATCATCGTGCGTAGGAAAATATGTTGGGAGGTGTTTGGGGCGTAGAGGGTGGCCAAAGTGACTTTCCACTACCCTTTGAGGAAAAGGGCCCTGCCCTCGCTGTCCGACCATTGGTCCTGGACAACAAGGGGAAGGCGCTTGAAGGGCGAGTGAGAATAAAATAATTGTGGATAATTCTTATTACTAAAATCAGGGACCTTACGACGCAGGAAATGAGTCTCCTGTACCATAGCTATATCTGCGCGCAGGCCTTTGAGTTCTCTAAATAAACAGGCTCGTTTCACGGGGGGAGTTAAGCCCTTTGGCATTAATCGAGACTGTAGTAATGTTGCTCATGTTTGCCATTTGGTATAAGAGCAGAGGACTGAAGTATACAGGGAACAATCCCGAGGGCCAATCAGAAATAGGGAAAGAAGAAAGAGAAAGCAGGAGTAAACAACATGAGAAGAGTGTAAACAATTCAAAATCAAACACTTTAAAAACATAACAAAATGAGCACGGTCAAAACCATACGTCCTCAGAACATGGAGGGCGAGGGTGCCTAGTGAGGGACCAGATCCAAACCACAAAAGTGGTTGAAATCTCATATATCAGGTTTGCTAGCAGGTCAGTAGCTAGGTTTGGTGTCCTACGAGCCTAGTAGTGTCACTGGGGAATGGGGGAAAGCCCAACCGTATTTTTGATAGTAAGCACGTTACGGGGGATTATAGAAGGGATTAGGGGTGTAAGGGGTCCAGGTGGGGACGTGGGGAAGAGGGGTAACAGGGGGACAAGGGAAAATACACAAGAAAGGCTGCTGTCAACCAGTTATAATCTTACAGATCCGCAGTAAGGGCATCTTCAATGTCGGAGTGAAAGTCCAGGAAACAGTCTATAGAGTCCGACAGGAGGCGAATCACATCATTTTCAGGGGACCGGTCTGTCCGGGACAGGGGCTGGGATGCATACACCGTGTGGTTCCACAAGTGAGTCATGCATCGATGTCCCAGGTAAGTCCGATTGTATGGTCGGGGTAACCAGCGGTGACCAACTGGAAAAAGGTATATATCGAACTCAGGCCCAATCCAGGAATTAGGGCCTTAATGCGGTGGACGGGGTTTGTAGCGTATCCACAAGAGAGTCACTATCTGAACGGGGAGCAGGTTGTGTCGGCCTGGGTCGTCGTTTCCTCTGTGGTCTGGCGAGCCATGGTTGGTTTAGTAATTGAGGGACGGCAGAACCATCACGATCAGGAGAGGTCCAGCCCGGTAAGTCTGGCGGCTGAAGGCCCAGTGTTTCACAGAATGGGAGCAGATCAGTAGGGGACTTTAGTATCAGTCTCATCGAACCGCGGTGAACGGTGATGTTCAGGGGAAAACCCCAAGAGAAGGGTGTATCCCGCGCCTTCAACAGGTCCGCCATCGGTTTCAGGAGCTTCCGAGCCTGCAAGGTCGCCCAGGCCACATCAGGTAGGATGATTACTTTAGCTCCCTTGTAAAAGATGGATCTTTGTTTGCGTGCCGCCCGTAGAATTTCCTCCTTAATCCGATAGGAGTGGGCACAGCAAATGATGTCTCGTGGGTAGGATACATCTAAATTTTTTGAGCGCAGGGCTCTGTGGACGCGATCCAGGCATATATCTTGAGTATCTCCCAGTAGAGACCGAAAGAGATCCGGAACAATCGACATTAGGTCTTCAGGGCCCTCCGATTCTGGTAGGGCTCGGATTCGTAAATTACATCTGCGACCGCGATTGTCCAGGTCGATCAGATTTTGGGCTAATTGTGCAGTAATACGTCGCTGCTCCGTGAGTCGGGACTCGAGGTCAATCAGTCTCTACCTTTTCAATACGGTGCCCTTGATCCGCTAGCTCTGTACGGATGGTGAGTAGTTCCTCCTTTATGGTGGTGCGAATTAGGTCTACAGCGTTCGATAGATCATTTTTGAGCTGTGCTACCAATTCAGTAAAGTCCGCCTTGGTCGGTCCCATCGGGTAGAGGCTTGAGTCAGGGATGGGGACCCTGGTTCCTCGTCAGACTCCTCACTTTCGGACTACAGTGGGGTTTCCCGCCCAGACGGAGCCATTTTGGAGGCCTCAATTGATGGGAGCGGGACCAGAAAAGTCCGTAGGTTGGGGAGATTTTGTTTTTTCCCTGGTTTTCCCGATTCAGGAAGATGAGGGAGCTTTTTAGTAGATTTCCCCATCGAAGAATCACGGTGTAGGGTGAGTTAGGTGCCGTAACGTGCAGATTCACGGTTCGGGTATCGGGAGCTCAGCACATGTGCGTCTCAACACATCGGCATCAGGACACGCCCCCTATTTTTTTATTTTTTTGCTGCAGGAACCAATGAGAATAATTTAGTTCAAAAGAATGGGATTTCCTGTCTCGCTAGTGATGTCATCAGACAATGTGATGCACTGTTAAGAGATCCCACCGTGTACAAGAGGAAGTTTATCACAGTCCACACTGGCTTATTTTCGAGCAGAACAGGAAGTGACTAAATGAAACAAAACTTTAAATCCTCAGTTTCTATAAAATCAGAGCTGCTGCACTTGTAGTATGCATGCAGAGTAATCACTGGGGATGGCTTGAGTCAAATAACAAAACTGTGATTTATGCAGAATGCCTGCATCAAATCACACTGGAAAAAAAGCCTGTGTACTTAGCGTTGCTACCCATCCAGTATTTTACCAGCAGGCCGGTAAAAAATTGGCTTCACGCCAATATTAAGCCTATGGAGGCACCAGCAAGGTGGGTATTTTTTTGTAGAAAAGGTGGCAACCCTATTTGCACTATACAAGCAGTAATCATCAACTTGCACCAAAGGGAATTTGGGGACTAGACTGTGCATAAAGATTATCTTTAAAGCAAAGATCTGCAACGATTTCTTACCCAAAGCTCTTTACAGAATCCCACAGCACACCACAAGTGTAAATATGTAAAAAAAAAAAAAAAATTAATTGAAGTTATAAAGACACGTGCATACAAAGAAATTACATTTTATTTTTTTACATTTACCAAACCTGACCACTAGCCAAATGATTACTCACTCTCCTTTCGCCATGGCACACATAGCATTGTCTCACATCACACTATTTGCAGATCACTGCTTTACCGGACTATTTAGGGAGTAGATAGATCTAAATCAATGCTAGTACTAGAAAATGTGTTCATGTGTTTTCAACATTGTAAACACATGTTTTTACAGTGCCATTATTCAATACTTTCTTTTTATTCACTTAATAAGAAACAGCAAACTGAGGACCCATATGATGATTGCAAATTTAGATA
Organism: Pelodytes ibericus; assembly: GCA_036172795.1. Taxonomy (NCBI): domain Eukaryota; kingdom Metazoa; phylum Chordata; class Amphibia; order Anura; family Pelodytidae; genus Pelodytes; species Pelodytes ibericus. Next base: position 123,566,630 of record CM069859.1, read on the forward strand.
CACACATATATTGAGATAGTCGGGGTTATGTATAAAGATGGCGCACATGCTGACAGCATCAAATAAGGGCGCAGTTTTGGTGTCTGCGCCTATGTAAAAAGCAGACTCCAGGTAAATAAGAAGTGGGACCTGCTGAACGTCCATCTAGATAGCAAGTTTCAGTCCAATCCGTAAGTCCCATCTTGAGACGTTCTAAACAAGGGTCTGTGGGAGTCCCTGGGGTTTGTACATGCGTCCCAAGTGTGAGACATCTAATAACGTCACACCAACAAAATAAACAAACAGACCGGGGAGGGGAAGAAAGAAGGGATGTGTAAGATGGGAGGGGGGCATGCCCTCCTTTTACCTGAAAGTTACTAAACTGGAGAATATGCCTGACCTCCGAGGAAATTCATGAGGCAGGAGAAAATCCCAGGAATACACTGAAGTGACTTGATTGTAATACTAAACGCCACTAAATTCTAGCTATTACTTTTATCTCATCTTAATAAAGCTGAATCGAAATCTCTGTTTTTGACAAATTCTTTTTCTAACGATCAATAAACACACACACATTTTCTCACGCAAAAGGATATGTTGTAATATACTTTGAGGAAATCTGTACTTATCCCCCAAAAATCCATATATGCAGGTAGTCTTTACAAGGTCACAGAAGTGAATAATCATCACAGCAGCAATCCCTTTACATTGAAAGACATCCAGTAATTAGAAAGCACAATCTAACCATAAAATATTCATAGGCTATGATAGTATAGGGCTCTTCCCATAGATTTATTGATTCAGGTACACGCTGCTTTCAGCTAGTTTGAGATTTATACTGTCTGATTAAGTGTCATCTAATATATCTCTTTCTTGTAAGAATCCAATGTACAATTTAAGGTCACTATTTATAAAATAGAAGCCCAAGTCGGAATCATGATATGTTTCTGCGGCAGGTGTTTTTTTGATCAAAAAAGATTTTAAAAAATGGCTTGCTGCCAGGGTTAACCCTATGGAGGCAATAGGAAGGCCAGTATTTTTTTCAAAGTAAAGGTGGCAAGCCTATTATATATATATATATATATATATACACATATACACATGCACGCACGCGCGCACACACACACACACACACACACACACACACACACACACACATATATATATATATATATATATATATATATATATATATATATTAGTATACATCTATAGGCATGGCTATTTAATATGATAGCAGAAAAGCACACTTTATGCTTTGATTTGTGCTTTCATATTGACTAGAAGATTGTATATGCATCATTGTATTCTTTTATGTAAATGATTTCATGCCATTATGATGTCAAGTAGACTTCAAGAAAATCTGTAGCTTTAAGAAATGTATACAAAAAAAAAATATATGTGATGCAAAGGGGAGGGGTGGTCCCACTGGAAGACTTAATGGGAGATCAAATGCCTTCTATGAACCAGAGATACTGTTATATACAATTGGAACAATCTGTAACATTCTTCTTAAAGCAGATGAACTATCCAGAGACCCTTATGCCTAATGAGTCATTGTGTGTAGTTTCTGAGGAACCAAAAAGATGAATTTCCAATATTTACACCATGTTATCGAGCAGGAAAGAGGAACTAAAACCTTATTTTATACATGAGTGGGAAAGGGACTGCGATACTATTTTGCCAGATGTGGAATTTTCTCCACATCTGGTGGGATTCTATTTAACCTTTCTGGGATCTAGTAATAGAAACAATACATATTGTTCTAGATTAGACTTTCCGAGGGATCCTATGGTTGTCTTATTGCATAATACGAAACAATCAATTGGCCAATATAAGTGATCCCTACTTCCAATTTTTCTGATTGCAGCGAAGATTCTGATCCCGAGATATTGGAAGCAGGATAGGGTCCCTACTTATGAAGAATGGGTAACAAAGGTAGAACTGGTCAGGAAAATAGAGGGTAGAAGAAAGAGCTGGGGCAAATGCTGAGAAATGGTCCAAATGGATACAATATCTGTAGGGATCCTTCTTTGTACCAAGTGTGGAGCAGTTGATTTAGATTACTAAGGGAGAAAAGGAATATAGGGGGCTAGAAAACAAGAAGGAAAGATGGGGAGGGGAGAGTAGAGGGATATAAATATGGGTGTTTTGATAAATGTTATTTTATGTACCGTATTTTTCGCCTCATAAGACGCACTTTTTTCCTCCTCAAAAGTGAGGGGAAATGTCTGTGCGTCTTATGAGGCGAATGTAATACTTACCTCCATGCTGCTCTCCATTGTGTGCTCTCCGTTGCTTCCTCCGTGCAGTCTAACCTCCTGCACGGAGGAAGGAAGATCCGAGCGCTTTTTTTTTTTTCTTCTTAACTTTATTGATGTCGCGCAACGTCAATAGAGTTAAGAAGGGGAAAAAAAGCGCCCGGATCTTCCTTCCTCCATGCAGGAGGTTAGACTGCACGGAGGAAGCAACGGAGAGCACACAACGGAGAGCAGCATGGAGGTAAGAGCTAGGGAAGGGGGGAGGAGGGTGGCACAAACGAGCAAAGCCTGGCATAGTGAGGGGCAAAAGCCTGGCATTGTGAGGGGGAAAATCCTGGCACAGTGAGGGGCAAAAGACTGGCATAGTGAGGGGCAAAAGCCTGGCATAACGAGTTGCTAAAGCCTGGCACAGTGAGGGGCAATATCCTGGCACAGTGAGGGGCAAAATCCTGGCACAGTAAGGGGCAAAATCCTGGCACAGTGAGGGGCAAAATCCTGGCATAGTGAGTGACTAAAGCCTAACATAGTGAGGGGCAAAATCCTGGCATAGTGGGGGGCATAATCCTGGCATATTGAATGGCTAAAACCTGGCATAGTGAGGGGAAAAATCCTGGCATATTGAATGGCTTAATCCTGGCATATTGAGGTTTTTTTTTCTTGTTTTCCTCCTCTAAAAACTGGGTGTGTCTTATGGTCAGGTGCGTCTTATGAGGCGAAAAATACGGTAATTGTAGGAGGATTTTTATGTAAATAATTTTCTTCTTTTTTACAATAATAATTGAATAAGAATATATTGAAAAAAAAAGAGTTCCAATAAATATATATACTGTCAAAAAAAGAACTCAAGATAGAATTAGTTTATATTGTATTACAAAGGCAACATGAAGTGTGGGCTAGAAAAATCAAATAGCCACACAGTAGATAAATGTCAAAAACCAACCATGTGTTTATAGTGGAAATAATCCATGAAGGCAGAAAAAATATGGAAATAAAACTTTCACTCTTTGTGATGTAATTGTTTTTAAGCAGATATTGTAGTAAACACTCTGTCATATTTAATTTTCCTGGCTAACCATGGCAGCAGTTACGTATGGGTTAGCTCCACCCTCAAGGTAGGTAGGACAGAAACAAACTTATAAGAGAGCCCCCGCCCCCTGTCTCCTCAGTCTTTTTTCTGTCCTCATTGGTATTAGGACGGGGCCCGTTTCGGACCTAAAATATTTATTGTTTTATGGATTTTTTCTTTATTTATTTTTTACTCACCTTCTGGAAAGTTCAGCCTCTTTCTTTCCGAAGCCCGGTTCCTTGTCTTTTCACGGTTCCCTGGGATATTTATTCCTCCGTACACTTACTACTGGTTGGTACTGGAGATGATTCTGGATATGAAGTTTTTTGGCCATGTTCCTCCGTAAGCTTACTGCAAGTGGTACTGGAGATGTATTGGTGATTGGCAGAGGTCTCAATTCCTGCTATACTTTGGTGGTATGTATGGGGCATTGGGATGGGAGTCCCCCCCCCCCCACACTCTTTTTTATTCCTCTATTTGTTTTTATTTGAGTGTGGGACGCTTTGGCATCCCACACTTCTGTTTCCCCCCTTCTCCGTTTATTTTTCGAGGCTGTGGAACGCATATGCGTTCCACACCTCCCTTACTATCTCCCATTCTCGGCGGTGGAACGCATATGCGTTCCACGCCTTTTTTTCTATGGAGGGCTGGAGTACTTCCGCCTTCCAGCCCTCGTTTTTTGTCCCTGTCGCCTGGGAAGGCGGTGAAGAGGCGCTGGAACGCATTTGCGTTCCAGGCCTCGTTTTCGCTGCCGTTTTTTCGGCGTTGGAACGCATATGCGTTCCACGCCTCTCTTTCAGTGCCGTTTTTTCGGCGTTGGAACGCATATGCGCTCCACGCCTCGATTTCCACTTTTTTTCTCTTCAGGTGGAACGCATTTGCGTTCCACCACTTACATTTCCCTATTTAAGGGCTGCTGGTGAATGAGTTAGGTGGGCCCTGTTATTTCTTTCTAACCAGGACTCACCTTGACCTTTGTTCCCTGTGCCTTTACTTCTTCCAGCCTCAGGTAATTCTTTGTTTTGTCTGTTTTTTGTGTTTTACATTTTTGTGCATTTGTTTCATGCAATCTTTTCTTTCTCAGCCTGCCCTTTATTTTTATTCCTACTATCATGTCCACCTCATCCAAGAGGTCTCATTCTCGTCATTCTAGGTGAGTTTTTAGATTTTATTTTTTATTTTTTATTTTTATTTTTTATTTTAAGAGTGTCATTTGCCTATTTACCCTGGTGTCTTTTTCCAGCCCTAGACCGGAATCTGATCATCCCAGGAAGAGAACGGAAAAGCGTCCTCGATGTTTGGCTTGTGACGCCACCCCTCTAGAGGGCAAACGTCTTTGCGGGGACTGCTTGACTCAGGCCGCTGGCCCCCTGAGCCCTCTCCGGATTTAATGCACCTAGTTAATCAGGCTGTTGAGAGGAGTCTGAAAGAACATTTGGGGAATCTTATCCCGATCCACAACTCACCCCCGACTGAGGAGTGTTTGTTTGCAGATCGGCCCGGCTCTGAGGATCCCTTGATGTTGATTCGGGCGTTCTCTTGGACCCTACCCTTATTGACCACCTCATTGGAGCAGTTAAAGCTACATTGGGTATCACCGATCCTCTTCCCACGGTGGGTGCAGCCGACAAATACTTCACCAGTCTGCATAGGAAAAGGCCATCCTTCCCGGTTCATGACTCCATTGAGGAGTTGATTTCTACTGAATGGAAGAACCCTGATCGTAAAGTTTCTTCCGGCAGGAGGATCTCTAGATTATATCCCGTGGCTGCTGAGGATGCCTCCTCTTGGTCCTCTCCTCCTGTGGTAGATGCTCCGGTCATTCGGGTTGTCCGGCGTTCATCCCTCCCTCTAGATGGTCCGGCACTTCTGAACGACCCCATGGAACGACGGATCGAGGCCTCTTTGTCAAGAGCTTATGTTGCGGCAGGTGCTATCTGCCAACCTACGGTTGCCATGACATCTGTCTCCCGTGCCCTGAAGTGTTGGATCCTCGACCTCAAGGATGATATTGAAGGCGGGGTCCCCAGAGGACAGCTTCTGGATTCCTTATCCAACATCAAACTGGCGGCGGAGTTTTTTATTGAATCATCCTCGGATGTTTTGAAGCTGGCGGCCAGATGCATGGGCTTGTCGGTGTCAGCCAGACGTGCCCTGTGGTTGAAACACTGGCATGCCGATAATGCCTCTAAGAACTCGCTGGTGTCCATTCCATTTGATGGGAAGTTGTTATTTGGAAGGGTTTTGGAGGATGCCATCCGTAAGGCCGCTGAAGGTTAGAAAGTTTTTTTGCCACAGGAACGCAGGCGCCTTCCCAAGACCGTTTGGAACGACCGTCGGACCTTTCGTTCTTCCTTCCGGGATTCCAGACAATACCGTCCCGGCAGAGAGGTGGCTCGTACTTCGGCATGGAGAGGCGGTTTCCGAGGACCTGCGACGGGTTCCCGTTCCCGCCCGGCCTCTTCCTTTCATGGAAAATTCCAGTCATGAAGGTCCTCCTGCCCAGGCCCCTCCAGTCGGTGCTCGACTTCTGGCCTTTTCAGTGGTCTAGGCAAGTTTTTCCACGGATTCCTGGGTCCGGACCATTATCCACGACGGTTACAGCCTGGAGTTTCAGTCCCATCCACCTCCTATTTTTATCCGTACCAAGGTTCCCGTGGACCCCCACCGGAAGGATATCCTAAATAATTTTCTACGCTCCCTTCTCCAAAATGAGGTTATTGTTCCTGTTCCTGTGCTCGAGCACTTCCAAGGAAACTACTCCCCCCTGTTTTTTGTAGCCAAAGCGTCAGGAGACCTAAGACCGGTCCTCGACCTGTCTGTTTTGAATCGTTCCATGAGGGTCAGAAAATTCAGGATGGAGTCCCTCCGGTCGATTGTTCCTTTCATCTCCCCTGGCGATTGGATGGTCTCCATCGATCTCCAAGATGCCTACTTTCACATTCCCATCAGGATTCGGCACCAGAGATTTCTACGCTTCGCCATTGGGGAGGATCACTTCCAGTTTCGGGCCCTCCCATTCGGCCTCAGTACGGCTCCTCGTACCTTTTCCAAGGTTCTGGTGGTATGTGTTGCAGAACTTCGCAAGAGGGGCCTGACAATCTTTCAGCAGAAGTGATGGCCATCCTTCCTTGGTGGCCCAGGAGGCCTTGGTTTCCGCTGGCGAACAGGCTGTCCGTCCGGGACCCTTGGCTTCTCCCGCCTCGCCGGGACCTCCTGTCTCAGGGTCCGGTGTTACATCCTTGCCCCCGCTCTCTTCAGCTAGCGGCCTGGCGATTGAGCGGCAGTCACTGCGGTCCCATGGTCTGTCGGACGTCGTTGTCTCTACCCTGCTGAAGGCTCGGAAGCCTAACACCTCGGCCACGTATCATCGCATTTGGTCTGCCTTCCTGGTTTGGTCTGAGGGTAAAATTCTGGATCCACTATCACCTTCCCTACCGGATGTCCTGGCTTTTCTCCAAGCTGGCCTGGATCGAGGTTTGGGTCTGAACTCCCTCCGGGTTCACGTCTCGGCCCTGTCTGCTCTCACGTCAGTTCGTTGGGCGTTGGAACCCCTGGTGATTCGTTTCTTCAAGGCGGTTCTCAAACTCCGTCCCCCGACCCGTTCCTTCACGACGCCTTGGAGCCTTCCCCTGGTGCTTCGTGCTTTATCTGAACCTCCCTTTGAGCCCATGCAGGATGCCTCCCTATGGCTGGTGACCCTGAAGACTCTTTTACTATTGGCCGTGACTTCTGCTAAGCGTTGCTCGGAACTTCAGGCTTTTTCTACAGAACCTCCCTACACGGTCTTCTCTTCGGATCGTGTCCTTCTTCGCCGTGTCCCGGAATTCCTGCCTAAGGTGGTGTCGGACTTTCACCTGAATCAAGAGACTATCCTCCCGGTGTTTTTTCCGAAACCCACGACTCCTGAGGACTCCCGCTGGCATACCTTGGATGTGGTTCGCTGCCTACGCCTCTATATTACCGCCTCTTCCTCCCTGAGGAAGTCTACTAGGCTCTTCATCCTTCCTCTGGGCTCTCGACGAGGTGAGGCGGCCTCTGTCTCCACTCTACGCCGCTGGATTGTGGCTGCGATATCCAGGTGCTACGTCTCCACTGGTATTCCGGTTCCTCCAGGGCTCAAGGCTCACTCCACTCGGGCTGTTTCCTCTTCATGGGCGGCTGAGGCTGGTTCTTCAGTGGCGACTGTTTGCGAAGCTGGGAACTGGTCATCGGGTGCCACCTTTTTCCGACACTACCGTCTGGATGTCCGCCGGACTGAGGAATCCTCCTTCTCTCACGCTGTTTTGGCCTCTGTCTCCTCTCATTAAACCTTTTTCATTTTTGCAGTATTTCTTCTGTGTCTGCGTTTTTGGTTGTATGTTCTCCCATCCCTATTAATTTTTTGCTTGGGTATGTCCCATACGTAACTGCTGCCATGGTTAGCCAGGAAAATTGAAAATTGTTTCATACTTACCGTAATTTTCTTTTCCTGGTTATTATCCATGGCAGCAGTCAGTTCCCTCCCTCTGTTTTTTCTTGGTTATGAGGAGCTGGTTACTAGACTGAGGAGACGGGGGCTCTCTTATAAGTTTGTTTCTGTCCTACCTACCTTGAGGGTGGAGCTAACCCATACGTAACTGCTGCCATGGATAATAACCAGGAAAAGAAAATTACGGTAAGTATGAAACAATTTTCAATTACAATACACCCTCAAAGTTTAGATATATCTAGCTTAAAACAATTGAGAAATGCTGCAAATGACATTGTCCTCTTTATTCTGCTACGTAATCTACAAATTATTGTTGAGGCAAGTGCATGAAAGTGTTATAGTATACTATAGTGTGTAAAATTATACATGCGGCAAATTGCTGCATATACGTGGACACACTATACCCCTTTCATGCAATTTCTACAGCTATGAAGCCGCAACAATAATTTGTACAATATATCGGACAATGTAATTTGCAGCAGATATATCTGTATATCCAACATATGAAAATTGCAGGTTTATTGTAATTAAATTTAACATAGAGTGTTTACTACAATGTCCATTTAAAAGCTTTGACCAGCACTGTATAACAATTACTCCGCAAAGAGTAAAACCCACAGCTGGATTCTATTATAAATATATTTTTGGCCTTCACACGTTATTTCCACTATAAACACATGATTGTTTATGACACTGTGTGACTATTTGATTTTTCTAGACAACACATCAAGTTGCCTTTTTTAATGTAGTAGTGTAGTTTCTTAATGAACCATTTCTAATATGAGGATTTGAGGGGTTTGTTGGATATCACCATAGTTACATGGCCTAAGGTTTCAGGAACAGGTCTGATATTTGCATAGAAATACTTGGGGATTCTGGATAAAAGTCCTACACATAAAAGTGTCAGAGAGTTAAAAATAGAGTTAATTGTCAATTTCTTATGTATAAAGCTAATCACATAAAGGTCTATTCAATAAACAGAATTTGTAAGTAAGGCTAAAAATTTTTTTTGAATTCCCCATCTCAGTTCCCTGGAATTCTCTCTTTATTGACTAGAGCCTATAGTTTACATAGTTATATAATTAATTAGATTGAAATAAGACATGTTGCCCTTCAAGTTCAACCTTTCTACAAACCCATATTGGTTGATACATAAGAAGATAAAACCCCACATCTCAAAAGGATTTTTTTTTTTAATTCCAACATGTGGACTCACCCTGGATCAACATTTACTGATTGTAAAGCCAGGGTCTCTTACCATGGCAGGTGGAGTCCAGGAGATAGTCCGCACATGCATACAAAAATAAGGCACTAGTTGGAGATGAGACAACTATAAGAATAGTGGTGAGGTGCACAAGGGTAAAATAAATATGCAAATGCTAAGTAAGTGGTCAGGAAGAAGCAGAGGTTGGGGCTGGCAGCAAAGGATCTTGGTTCAGGTATATAAGTAAAAGGTCAGATACAGAGGCAGGTAGATAATCCATAGCAGGTTAGGAAACACTGACAGGTAGATAAAATAATACACCACTGAGTGAGAAATGGAGTGGCTTTATATAGGCAACAGGAGAAATACCTTTAATTAGGAGGAGGTCCTGATTAGGTTGTTGATGCATTGCCATGGTGTTTTCATAACAATTCTGACTCTTTACTATGCCAGAAAGTGTGTAGCTGTGCAGAGGAAGACTAGTAAAATGCATTTGGGGGTGCTCCAGTGCCATGTGCTTCCCCCAGGAGGTGGGCATTGCTTCTACTCCATTGCGCATACTCTCCATCTTAGATTTTTGTGCGTGCGCAAGCACTGCTACAAGAAACTTGATGGGAGTCTCACAAGGAGGTATGACACTGATCTACTTTTAAATGTAATATCCTTATATGCATTCTATATCTTGAAACACATCCAACTGTTTTTGAATATATTGATTGAATCAGACAAACTCACTTCAGATGGCAATCTACTCCACATTTTAACTGCCTTAAGAGCAAAGAAACCTTCTCAATGCTTCATATTAAAGTGTCTTTCTTTCAGTATTAAGGAATGCCCACATGTTGTCTGAAAGGTACAATTTATAAAGAGATCTCCAAAAAGAAATTGAGATTGACCTTGATTTAGAAATCCTTTCTTCATAGATGACATTTTACTTACCTTTAATCAGTTTTGTAGCCCTTCTCTGAACCTTATCGTCCACTTTTTGTACTTGCCTTAGCAACAGCTGACTGAGATTACACACAGCTGCAAAGTATAATGTCAACAAGATCTCCCAAATCCTTTTGCATAGAGATGTTACCCAACACACAACCATTTAAAATATAATTATTTCTGGATTATTGCCTGTTTCTGACCTCAGTTGATCTCTACCAACAACTGACCATTGATTGTGACCTTGCCTATTCTTGTCTGACCCTCTGGCACCCTGTATGTGTTTTGTTCTATTTGCTATTCTATTCGACACTCCACAGCCATCAGAGACTCGAGACATTTCTACTATTTTTGCTGGACTTTTCACCTCAGTTTCAGGCTCCCTTGGGTCTAAAGCTAAAGTGACATTCCTCACTAGTTTTATTCCATGTTGTTTCCTCTTACCTATCTAAGAGACTGCTCATATTTGCCACATTAGCTTATGCACTACTGAACCTATGCATAACTGGACCTCTCCGTTTCAGATGTTCGTTGGGTACTCCTCTCTTGTCCAAGTCCTCAGTGGCGTTTCCACTGGGGTGAATACCCTCACTTCCTGCCTTGCCTGTCTGATAGCTACCCAAGCCAATACTGCAGAGTGGATCTGCCCCATCCTAGGCCAGTTGGATACATTTCCACTTAATTGTAAGGTAATGCCTAAGCTAAATACTGATAAATCATAGACTAGCTTTTACCAGAAGCAGCTCAATAAACCCATTTTAAGTATTGGAAATAAACCAGCTGTGTATAAAAACTAAATTATTTAATAGTGGATAGTAACCTTATCCAAAATGTTATATATGTATGTTTAGAATAAATTCAAATAATCACCCAATTCATATAACTGACATGCACGTTTCCCAATCCGTAAGATCTGTCCTTCTATGATTTCCTGTTGAAGAAGAAAGATCGCAAGGTAACATCCTGCACAAGTCAGAGGAACCCGAGCAGCTGAGTAAAATTGGAGGACTTAGCTTTGAGACTACAGACGATAGTCTCTCTACCCACTTCGAACACTGGTGGACGCTCACAGACTACGTGGTCATGAGAGATCCAAACTCAAAGTGTTCATGTGGCTTTTGTTTGTTACCTATACTTCTGCTGAAGTGGTTGATGCATCCATGAATGCGAGACCAGAGTTGATGGTTGCAGAGTTGATGGTTGCATAGTTGAAACTAAAACAGCTGTGTCAAGGTCTATAAGAGCTATGAGACCAGGGTTAAGCACTAACATTGGTCATTGAAGACCAATATCATAAGAACATAAGAACTGAAAATCACCTGAATTTGTAAATCGGATGATTCAGAATTGGTTCTACAGATCTGTAGACAAGGTCTTGCACATTATAAAACGAATAAACGTTTTTTTTTTATGATTAAAATAAGTTTAAATGTCATGTAGCATATTAACATGCCTCTTGATCTTCTTATGTTTTAAACTAATAAATAAAGTTATTCATACCAAAAAATTGTTCCAATAATTTTAAAATGTTAAGTCAATGTGAATACAAACATGCAAATGAAAGTTTAGCAACAAATATAAACATTATACATATCAAAACAGTAATTAGCCATTGACTAATGTATCAAGTTTAATTTTAGCCTAAGAATTTACAGTATTTTCACACATTCTCAAGCGTATTTGTGTAAGTTTTTGGTTTATTTATAGATAATGACAAATCTGTGCCATATGTTAATTAATATATTTTGAGGTGGTGTGAATTCATTGGTGTAAATTCATTGGTTCATGGTGTGAACTTGCTGTCTATCTTCACATTTATTTAAGTTGCATGTATGTATTCTCCTTAAATTCGCAAATTTAAATTCAAGTACCTCTGCAAATGTATTTGTAATATCTCTAATATTTATTTTTCTTGTCATACTACAATATTTGCTAGAATATAAGATGACCCCCCAACTCAAACTTTGTATATTCACTTAGGGAAAAAAAGAAAGTCTGAAAAGACTACTCTAAAAAAAAAAAAAGTTTTACTTTACTCAGATTTAATAAAATAATGATAGAAAAAAATGCATTTCTTGTATTTATTTACTTTTATTTGCCAATCTGTCCCCCCAAGACTTAGCCAATGCATCCCCCCAAACAGTCATCTGCCTCAGACTTAGCAAGTGCCTCCCCCCCACAGCCATCTGCCCCCCACACTTAGCCAATACATACCCCAACACCCCCACATCCATCAAATGTTACTTGACCCATCTCAGGAGAATTTTGAAATTGTAAAGTAAACAGTGAAGACTCGTCTGTTCTTGTCTGTTTCCTTAACCTAGAGGGGTTACTGGAAGAGATATCAATATCATATTGAAACATCTGTTACTTGGCGAGCTTCTCAGCTTAAGACTATGTCATTGTTCCTCTCCATAATCAAAAGTTACACTTTTTGACAAAGCCGAAGGACCCACTCCATAACAGCTTGCAACCAACTTTTGGGTCAGGAACCACTAGTTGAGAAACACTGTTCTAGAGCACAGAGGACTGTACCATAAGAGGAATGTCTGCTGACACAGCAAAGCAAACTGCAGATAATATCAAGTGGCCAACTCAGAAACCAGAGCAGAATTTACCCTTAGATTCCTTAGGTGGGCTGCATCAGATTTTCATTATCAATCCAAGCCAACAGCTAAGTCTTATTTCTATTTTATTAGTTTGTCAGTTATAGACTTGTTTGTTTTTTCTTATCATATTTGATCTAACAGTAACTGTAGTCTTCCAAAGCATAAACTATTTTCTATATAGAGAGACCAAATAATAATAATAAGCACTACAATCAGCAAAAATATGAAACTTGTGTGAGTGAATGGATACACTCATTGACTGGCACTGGCAAAAACAAAATATTCGATCAATGAACCAAGCCTGCTTTTGTACCACAATATGTACATTATGTTCACTGAAAAAAGAACTGTGAGGAACGGACAACTGAATTGCCAAAGTAGCTGTGCTGCGATGATGAGCGAATATTTCGAAATCAGCTACGTTGTCCTTTTTTTCACAGTTCTCTTGTCAGTTCACTGTTTAGTGAATGGATCCCATAGTATGTATTTATTACTGTGACATTTACAGCCAGTCGAATGGGTCCTAGTGGCAACTGCCGTTGCCTAACAGCAACTAACCTTGTCACCATTCCGACATTAATAGGCAATGCATGCAATCTAAAATGTGCAGGGGAATGCTGGGAGCACAACACGTGGGGCTAAAGTCTGTGCACAGACTGCATTCACAAGGAGGTCTGTGCACAAAAGCTGGAAAACAAGAGCCCACCCCTTAGCTGACAAAACAGCAGGGTGGGATGGGACATATAGTAAAATAGGTATATTTGAATTTTTATTTTCTCTAAAAAACAAAACAAAAAATGACTGCTGGCTTCTATGCCATTTCTCCTGACGAAGCCGGGACTGCACTCGTTGAAACGCGTAGAGGACGCTTCTACTGTCTGCATGCCTCCATGGACTATTCTATAGACAGTTTTTTTGCTGTTTTAGCCCAACTTGTGGGTTCTTCTTTTTGTAAGTTTCTCCAATAAAGGAGGCCGTTTTTTTTATATCACTACTGTACGGCCCTTTGTGACTTTTATTTCATTTGCACAGAGACACTATCTCCAGATATCCTGGACCATGTCTATTTTGATGCCTGACACTCACCTGGGTTTGTGAGTGTGATACTATACATTATTAAAAACACCATTTGTATTGTACTAATTACACTATGATTTGCTTTATGTTTATATTGTGTCATATGTAAATCCAGCGGTGCCCCAATGCCTTATCTATTTCTATGTGTAACTGTGTGTGAAATGGTGTGTGCATGTGTATATATGTGTGTGATTGTGTATGCAAGCCTGACACTGTGTGTTTGTATGCAGAGGTGGGGGCAGCATTGTGAAACAAAAATAATGTTCAGTGACTGTTGTAGTGCTCCTAATATTAATTTCAATAAAACATTTTTATGTAAGAAGTGGGATTTCAATTGCTGTGTCTGGTCAGTTTTTGCAGTTTGTATGTGACTCAGTAAAGCTGGCAGAGCGGTCACCCAGCATGCACATCTTCAGCTTAATCTGGCAGTCATTTGAGGACGATTATACATCTATTTGTTTCCCATGATATTTCATTTTGCTTGTGTTTTTGTTCTTGTTCCAGTTCATGAAGAGTATAGGAAAAGTATTAACCCTTTGCATGTCAGAGCATTAAGTATGCCTATTTAAAACAAACCGGTTAAATGGCAAGCTAGACTGTATTAAGCATTGAACACATGCGTACATTTTCTATTTTTATCCTATTTCATTATAATCATCTATGCATCACTGAATATTCCTCCTTAAACACCCACATCTTTTTTAAGCAAGCATATTTCTGTTATATATCACTAAGCTCTATACAAGTACTACAGATTAAATACAATAACATGGTACCTTGTTTTAAATGTGTAGATGAGAGCAATGATGCCAGGAACTAACTTTGCCAGGACTTGAACCATGTCTACCATGTTACTGGATGTTTTTTTTTTATCAAGAGTCATCAGATTGTTTTTCACAATTAAGCCTCATTTCTAGTAAATATTAATCCACAAGTCTTGCCATTGTTCTAGCTCTTATCAGCTGTGTCCAGGAATAAGCCAGGTGTCTGTGTTAGAACACCAGGTCTGTGAAGGTCTCTAGAATATCATTAAATTATCCACCACGTAGTCCAGCCAAAATTCTGAAGCCCATCCCTGGCTGTGTCTGGTCACTGCACCTTTGCCTATTATGGTTCCTGCCTGTACTATAATTAAGACTGCAGCTATTTATGATTTACCTGTGTACCTATTCTGTACTGTCTGATGTCTCCTGCCATTGACCTTGACTTGCTTGACTACACTTCCAGCCACTCAACTCTGCTGTTGCTATACCTACGGTCACTCAAATATCATGGGCTCAACCAAATGAGTGGCTACTACTGGCTGAAAACCTTGCTGTCCCAACTGCTGAACCCCAAACCTGCTTTAAAATCGGTATCATTAATCTAATACAGACTTTCAGTTAGACAACATTGTCATTAGTAGATATATTATTATATAAATACATATGTACATATATATTATATATGTGTATATGCAGAACCTTTTTGCCTTACACTAAACAAAGTCCAGGAAATCCAGGGCTGTTATATTAAGGGACAATAACCCTAAGCTTTCTGCTTGTCTCTTTAAATAGAGACTTTTGGGATATACATTTATATAAGAGCAACAAGTAGACTTATTTTTTCAAAACCTATAATAATAAAAAACGAACACATCAAAAGTGGCAAAATCCTGTAGCTAGGATAACAACAATTAATAATATAGATATAAGCACAAACTGGGTTAATCTTATTTTTTATTTTACTAATATTAAATTATTGTATTTTTGACTTCATTGGATGATATCTAATTTTAAATCAGTTCAACTTAAAGATTGGGTTAATGAAGTAAAATATTTTTGATACATGGATAAGATTAACATGATCACTAACAAATTAAAATTAATAATATTTTTCTCTCCAAAGTCTGACTGTTTTTAACAACCCATATACATGTAAATTGTCAAGATTGGTATTTGTATTACATGTAACTTTAAATAATATAATCAAGCACTGTAACTTTTATTTATTTTTTGCTTTATTATTGCCTTTTTTTCCCCTTCGTGAAACATTAACTGACCCACAACTAATTAGTAATGATCTTTCACCTGTCTGTGGGTGTTACACAAAGCGGATTGGTCTTTTCTGTGTATGATGTCACTTTTTTTTTGTTTAAAATATATTTATTAAGGTTTTTCTTTTTTTTTTTAAAGTAAACAAATAGATCAGATAAATCAGAAAATATGACTTACAGAAAGGAATTATACAGATTATACACCAGCATCGACAATGATTAAAAAAAAAGGGGGGGGGGTGACCCCTTTGTACATTCTTCTCAAAAATATATATGAAAAATCGAGCAACTTGTGAATGACTTTTCCCCTGTCAAAAAGTTATTTTCCAGATAATCTTGGGCCTAATGAACAATATGCACCAAACTGGATGCTGCCCGCAAGGGGAAGAAGAAAAAAAAAAAAAAGGAGAATTGTCTCTCCCCTCTCTCTCCCTCCTCTCTCTCTTGTCTGGTGGATAAAATTATGAATCACATATTGGATGAGAAGGAAATAAGAAATAAGGTGGAAGAGGAAAAAAAAGAAAAGAAAAAGGTGTGCTCACGGGAAGGTCTCCGGTTCTATATTAGATGAATCTGGCCCGCTATGGCCAAGTCCTATTTGTCGGGGGGCGAGATCATCTCTGTTCCTATCAGGTCTGCCTGGCAATCGGGCCCAGCGAGGTACATGAACCAATGTAGCCATTTATTATTATGCATAATACTTTTTCCGTTAGATGTTTGAGTAATATCTTCCAAGGTGCGAATTGACTCCACCGAAGTGAGCCACTCCCTCAGAGTGGGTGGGGTCGTTTGTTTCCAATGTCGTGGAATAAGCAGTTTGGCTGCCGAGATCAAGTGTACTGTCAAAGACCTTTTATAGGCCCCAATGGGGTGTGGTGTGAGGTGTAGTAGGACCCTCAGTGGGTCATTTTTAATGGAGTCGTCTCCTACTCTTCTTATAACCTGTAATACCCTTTTCCAAAAAGGACGGATAAGTGGGCAGGTCCACCAAATATGAAGGAGGGTACCTTCATGTCGTTTACATCTCCAACATCTGTTTACATCTCCAACGTCTGAAGTGTGGGGGAACAGTTTATGTAGTTTGGAAGGTGTCATGTACCATCTTGTGAGCAGCTTGTAACTGTTTTCTTGTATGTGCATTGCTATCGAGCATTTATGTGCTAGAGTGGCCATCTTCAACCACTGTGGTCTGGTAAGCACCACGTTAATATCTATTTCCCATTGTAAAATAAAATATGGTTTATCATATTCGGTCAGATCAGTGAGTATACGGTAAATAGTTGATACTGCTCGCTGGGGGGGTTCTTTAGTCATACAAAAGGTTTCCACTGGTGTGGCTTCTGATGGGATAGGGCCCTGCTTGGCCATGTAAGACAGAAAGTGGGATAGTTGTCTATATTTGAAAATTTGGCCCTGTGTTGGGGGCATGGAAGACACCAAGTCCCTCAAGGGCCTGATAATTCCATCCTCTAACAGATGGCCTACCCTAGGGTACATTACTCGAGTCTGGAACATATCTTTAAAAAAATCATGGTCCGACCCCGGCACAAATAAGTTATTGCCTAAGAGAGGTGTCATCAGAGTAGGAGAACTGATAAATCACGGGTCTTTAGCACATTGTTTCCAGACCGGGAGGGTGGGTACAACAGTCAGGTGTGACATGCATATAGGTTTGATCTGGTCTGGTGGCATCCAGGCCGCAAATGGGATGGGGTCTGTCAGGCCTCTTTGTTCTAGAGACACCCATAACTTGGGGGAGGGTCGTGTCCAGTCCACCACTCTCGCTACATGCACTGACTTATAGTATCTCTCAACGTCTGGAAGGCCTAGGCCCCCTAAGGGTTTTGGTCGAGTAAGAAGTTGATTACTTAGTCTGGGGCGTTTATTATTCCAAATGAATCTTGTTATCAAAGAGCGTAAGGCGGCGAAAAAGGCTTTAGGTATAAAGATGGGCAATGTTTGTATAACATTCAAAAAGCGTGGTAGTATGTTCATCTTAATAATAACTGCTCTCCCGAACCACGATATGTGTTTTGGGGACCATTTAGTTAGGTCAGATTTGCAAACCTGGTATAGCGATTGGAAATTCAGGTCCAGTAATCGGGATAGGTCCCCTGTGAGGGAGATACCCAGGTATTTAATTGTTCGGTCACTCCAACGGAAAGGGAAAGAGCTTTTCATGGAGTCTAATACTTGTTTAGATAAGGAAATGTTAAGTGCTTCAGACTTATTAAAATTGATTTTGAAATTGGATAGTAAGCCATATTGTTCAAATTCCTTCATCACGTTCGGTAAGGAAGTGATGGGATTGGTAATAAAAAGTAGTAGATCATCTGCGTATGCCGCAACTTTATGATGATGTGGACCTATCTCCAAACCCGATATATCACCATTAGCGCGTAAAGCCGCGATCAGTGGTTCCAAGGTTAAAATAAATAGTAAAGGGGATAAGGGGCAGCCCTGTCTGGTGCCGTTGGACAGGGTGAGCTGGTCTGAAAGCGTGCCGTTGACGCGAACCCGAGCCGTGGGGGTCTCGTATATTGAACCAATCCATTTACGCATTGAGGGACCGAGTCCCACTTGTTCCAGTACCGCATGTAAGAATGACCAGCTCACCCTGTCAAAGGCTTTTTCTGCGTCAGTGGATAAAAGCATGGCAGGTATATTCCATGTTGTAGCATAATGGATCAAATTTAGTATTCTCGTAGTGTTATCTCGTGCCTCTCGTCCCGGAACAAAACCTGCTTGGTCCCGGTGTATGAGGGAGGGGATGAAGGACTTAAGTCTAGTACTCAATATTTTAGTGAAGAGTTTAAGGTCTATATTGAGCAAGGAGATAGGTCTATAACTTGTGCAACAATCGGGGTCTTTGCCCTCTTTGGGGATAACAGTGATGTGCGCTTCTTTGGTCTGGGGAGGCAGGGAACCATTCTCTATCAACGAGTTCAGGGCAGTCGCAAAAGGGGTCCCTAATGTCTCCTGGAACGTCTTATAGTATAGGATTGTCAGTCCATCCGGACCTGGGCTTTTCCCAGTAGGGGAGTCCTTTATGGCCTGGGTGATCTCTTCAACAGTGATTGGGGTGTCCAGGCAGTTTGATTCGTCAACTGTCAGTTTACGGTGTAAATGGTTGTCTAGGTATTCCCTAATTCTCTGTTGGAGGTGAGGTGGGTCCTTAATGGAGCCCTGCGGTGTCAGATTATATAGGTCACTATAAAAATCTTTAAAAACTTTAGCTATTTGTGGGGTGGAGTGTACCACTGGTCCTTTGGGAGTTTTTATCTTGGGAATAAATGTTGTGTTATGTCGGTCTCGGAGGAGCCTGGCCAATGGTCTTCCTGCCTTATTCCCCTGTTGATATAAGTGGCCTTTCACCAGCATATGTGAACGTAAATCTCGAGAATTACAAAGGTCGGCTAAACTAGCCTTAAGGGTAATGAGGGATTGATAAACCGTAGGGTCTAGGGAGAGTTTATGTGTCGTCTCGATGTGGTTGATGTCATTTAGGAGTTTAAGCATTGTCGCAGAGCGCCTTTTCTTTTGGTGTGCCCCGATATTTATTAAGTGGCCTCTGATAACGGCCTTATGTGCTTCCCAGACCACAGTAGAAGGAGTTTCAGGGAGGCTATTTTCTAAGAAGTATTCCCGGAGGATTTTGGTAAGTGAAGTGAGATTGGTTGTGTCTTTAAGCAGGGATTCATTGAGGCGCCATGTGTGATGGCTTTTGGTAAGAGAGGGCATGTTCAGTCTAACTGTTACTGGTGCGTGGTCGCTCCATGTAATGTGTCCTATATCAGAATATATCAGTCTCGGAAGATGTCTGTGCGAAATAAATATGTAATCTATACGGGATTATCGCGAGTGTGGGGGGGAATAAAATGGTATACGCCAAGCATCGGCTAATTGGGCACTGTGTAGGGCTCTTTTAACCCTTTTAATTTTAGAGAATCGTATTGAAGAAGCACCTGTGGAAGAGTCAAGTTTGGGATCTAAAGTCAGGTATAAGTCTCCTGTCAGGAGGGTCACTCCAGATGCAAAGTCCTGTAGCCGTGTAATGATGGTATTCAAAAAAATATGCTGGTTCGTGTTCGGAGTATATATATTGGCCAATGTAAATGTTTCGGAACCTATTGTCCCTTTCAGAAATATGGCCCTACCCTCATTATCCGACCACTGGTCTAACAGAGTAAAGGGCAGTCTTCTAGAAATAAAGATTGCCACTCCTTTATTTTTTTTAAAGGGTGAATGGGAGTAATAGGCCTGTGGGTAATAAAAATGGTTAAACTGAGGTACTTTACGTCTGAAGAAGTGGGTCTCCTGGACCATAGCGATATCAGTGCGGAGGGCTCTAAGTTCTCTAAAAAGACGTGAGCGTTTGGTAGGGGAATTGAGGCCCTTGGCATTAATTGACAATATATTTATATTAGCCACCGAGGTCATGGGAGAATAAATGGTGGTGGATGGGGTTCTGGGGGTCCCTTCCCGTGAGCACTTGGGAGGAAAGGAAAAAAAAACCCAGAGATAAGAGAAAGAACATTGGATACAGAGAAAGCAATAAAAATACAAATCGGAACAGTAACAATTAGCCAGCTGAATGGTTGACAGGGCTGAGGTGCCAAGTGGGTATCCCGTGGCATCTTAGTGGTGCCAAGGGGTCCCATCCTTACATACAGAGGCATTACACAGCTGTGGGGGGTGCGGCTGTACTCATTGGGGACACTTCAGACAAACAGAACAGGCTCTGGAACCAACGAGCCAAAACATAACAAGGAGGTAAGGCAACACCTGTACCTTGCATCTTTTGATTGGCGCATACAAATATTATGATTTTTACTGAGTCCATGTTTATGTGTGGAGAATAGACGGATGTCGGCCATGGTGTTGGGAGGAGACTAGCACTAATGCGGAGGGGTGTAAGCCCATTTAAAAACGGGGTGGACAAAACAACCAGATTGAAACAAAAACAAAGCAAGATAAGATACTATTATCAATAGGGGTGGGGTACACTGGGGGGGGAGGGGGTGAGCGAAATGTATAGGGAGAAGTGATATATATCTATACCCAGGAAGTATTATCCCCCAGACAAATTGGGGTATTGTTAGTATCAGGGGGCATGAAGTAGGTTCAAGATCTCCCATTAGCTTGGGGTGTGGTCGCGGAACATGACTCCCACTCAATTATCTTCATTTACTGGCTGGTATTGTGACAGCTCAAATCATGAGTAGGGAGCAGCACTCCAATAATATCGGACTAACTTTTGTGAGGAGGGATTACAATTATATATATCACCGGCTAATGGGAGGTGGGGTTCCTCGTCCGTTAACACCAATAAGATGTTTGTCCTTTTCCCCATGGGGGTCGGGAGATTTAGTTGGCGCACCTGTAAGGGGTCAGCCAAATAAATCAAGTCCGAGCCTCTGCCTGTGTATACTGCCGTGGTGTTAGGGACACTCATCTACCCCCGATTCCCCTCAATAGCAATACACGGGATTTTAGCATAATAACAAAACTGAACATAAATTCTATACGATACATGCTCCTCGAATCAGGTGTGTGGCTTTCTATTGCGGTAGACTCTGTGGTCGGGATAGACCGATGATGAATCCGATTGTCGATTGTCTTGGGGAGGGTCAATACCAAGAAACAGCGTAAGTCTCCATCCTCCCCTCGTTTGTTGGGTGAGAGAGTGAGGGAAGGGGGGGGGGGAATTGAAATAATAATAATAATTGGGGGAAAACACCGAAGTTAGGCCTCAAGTCTGTTGAGTCCTATTCATGACCGATGTTCGTCTCTCACAATAAATGTTTATGGAACTTGTGCGGTAGGTCCGTCAGATGGGTGGTCTGGTGATCGTCGGGCCGTTTGTGGGGGTACTCGTGTGTGGCGTTTCCGTTGGGGTCTAGGAGCCCACGGTTGTTGAGAGAGTACTGGGGAGATCAAGGTGTCAGCCTCTCCTCTTGACCAATCCGGCAGATCAGGTTGTTGGAGGCCTAAAGAGCCACAGAAACCCGGTAAGTCTTTAGGTTCTCGTAGGGTAATCCGATGTGTTCCTCTATGAACATTGATGCTTAGGGGGAATCCCCAGGAGAAGGGTATATCTCCAGCCCTGAGAAGGTCTGTCAGAGGTTTAAGTTTCTTCCGGGCTTGTAATGTGGCCCACGCCACATCTGGTAGGATGATAATCTTTGCTCCTTTGAAGTTGATTTGGCCCTTTTTGCGAGAAGCATGAAGGATCTCTTCTTTTAGCACAAATGAATGTACGCAGCAGATTATGTCTCGTGGTTGTGTATTGGAGGCAGCCCTGGGGCGTAAAGCTCTGTGCACTCTATCCAGGCGGATTTCGTCTGTTGAGTCTCTTCCCAGGATATTCCTGAACAGATCTGGCACCACGGTGCCCAGGTCCTCTGGGCCGTCAGCTTCAGGTAGGCCGCGCACTCTTAGATTACAGCGTCTTCCCCTGTTGTCTAAGTCCACCACTTGTAGGGCGAGATGTGCGGTCAATCGGCGCTGGTCTCTCAGCTGGTTCTCCAGTTCGGCCATGGCATCCCTTAGTAGAGATTGGTCAGATTCCACGTTTTCCAACCGATGTCCCTGTTCTTTAATTTCAGACTTGATGGTCTGCAGCTCTTCTTTTATTGTTGCCCGAATCAGGTCCACTGCGGATAGCAGGTCCGTTTTAACTTGCGAGACCAGAGCTGCGAAGTCTGCCTTAGTGGGGCCCTCGGGATCTTGAATGATATTCGGAGGTAGGGAGTGGGTATCCTCATCTTCTGAACTTTCACTGGCCGATTGGGTCAGGAGCTCATGGCCTACCACCGCCATCTTGGGAATCTCCTGGGTAGGCCTTGAGACCAGAAAGGTTCGTAGATTTGGTGTGGGTACCTTTTTACTGAGTTTCCCCAGTTCTCTGCTTGGAGAGTGTCTTTTGTGGGGTTTTCCCATGGTTGGAGTGCACCTGAACGGGTAGTATGCGCTGTGAAAAGGCTCAGGTCTCCGGAGCTCCGCTCTGATGCGATCGTCTACATCGAGCTCAGGACACACCCCCATGATGTCACTTTTTGAATACTATTTACTTTTGTTTGCATATTGAGAATTTTGCTTATGATTAAGCGCCAGGTCCGCGAAACGCGTCATGCATTCTGTCACATCTGAATTGCACTGTTCCTGATTGCTGCAGGATTTTTACTATTTGTATTTCACATTAAACCCCTTCACCAATTGGTCTCATGAGTGTCATTTTCTGCTCCTTTGCTGTGTATATATTATCTAACATTCTGATGTTTGAAGTCAAGGAAACCATGTATTTTAACAGGCCAGGTTTTTTTTAAATGACCCTCCACAAAATGGACTGCATAAGGGGATGAGAAAGAGAAGCAGCTACTCAAAAATAGGTTCATAAGGGTAAAAATACAATGCTTCAAAGTGAGGAATCTTTCCATTGACGTTCCTATGCACTGTGCGAAATTAAGTGAGTACAATGTGCCATATATGACACCATACGCTGCCATTCGTACTGGATCACCCACTGTGACCTGACTTCCTACTAAGTAATTGAAGTGATTTGTAATGGGGTTGCAAAGCCATTAGCTAGAGTTTGATGGACAATTAACCCCTTGTGGATTCTGGCAACTGGGTTGTTCACTCATGGTGTCGGCTTTTATGCATTACAAATATCTTGACATTGTTGCCTCATGTTCTATTTTGTTGTCATGTTCCATTGTAGCCATTACAAACATATACATGTATAGTAAAAATAAAAGTTTGTTCAAATCAGTGTTAATTTTGACGGCTCATTTTGATTTAGTTTTATTCGTATTTTAGTCTAAATCTCCAGAACTGAGACTGGAAGTCTGAGAAGGCTGGTACTTAGTGTTAAGTTAACTTGCTAGGAAGATGGGAGGGGCATTGTTCCAGGGGGCAGACAGACACAGGGAGCCTTTGTCTCAGATGCAGATAGAGTGAGGGGTCTGGACTTTGGCAGAGATCCATAGGAACCAGAACCAGAAGTAAATGCAATAGTCCCTTCTAACATTTTAGTCAGCTGATGAAAATCGCAATGGATTTCAATAATAGTTTTAGCCCTATTAACTTAATTTGTATTTAGTCATAGTTTAGTTTTAGTCACATGCAGTTGACAAAAACTATGTAAAGCATGTTTAATCTAAATTAGCATTGGTTCAAATGCCATAATCATTGAGCACAATACAATGACCTCAACTTAATGGATACTGGGGTCTTATGTACAGAAATCAATATCCTTTCACATTCACAAAAACAAAAACAAAAATAACAGTTAATTCAAACCCAATGAATGAAGAGGCATTATTTTAAAATACAAATATACATTAGAAACTTTGAGATAAATGTTACAAATAACCCATTAAATCTGCCATTGTAGAAAGTTACTTCAATACACATGCTATTTTTAAACATCTGTGTGATTTTTGGAAAAAATGCCAACTGACGTCAGAAAGTTAGACCAGCATCTCATTTCTCCAAGAGCAGAATAGTACAAAGCCATGTGTGGGGAAAAAAGAAAGTGTCGCTACTGATCCAAACTACCTGTAACCTGGCTATACACGTCTCATTTAAATGTCCATGTGTGAGGTGTCAATTATACATGAAAGGAACGAGAACACACTTGAGAAAAGTTTAACAGTAAATCTAAAAGTGCAAAATAATATCAGAGCAACGTTACATTTTAGTATTTTGACCTGTAGGTCGTCCTGACAACTCTCTATAATTTTAACATTACATTATTTTTAAGCGATTATGGGTTGGGTGGAAACTGTACAATTTTCAGTTCTAATATTACGCGTGCTGTTTCATTTGTACTATATTTGCTCTCTTTAACCTACATTTTATTCTATTTTAAATGCATAGAGCAGGATTCATGGGGTAATCAGACTGCATACTGTGATCACTTAATTTCTGTTCAATAGTGTATATGTATAATTATATCTATGTTAAACAGAAGGATAATACTTCACCAAACTTTTTTTTTTCTGTTTAATAGTAGACTGCCAAGTGGGGCATTTATCTCCTTGATTGTGACAGTTTGAAAAATTTACTTTTTTGCCTTTATACTTTGTGGCCACATATACATTATGTTAGATACACAGGACAGAAATATTGTGAAATTCAGGTTTCTCAATCAGACCCATTGCCACAGTTATATAAAACAAAGCACCTAGCCATGCACTCTGCATTTAAAAAAATCTGTGGAAAAAATGGGTTGTTCTGTACAGCTCAGTGAATTCAAGCGTGGTACTGTGATAGGATGCTGCCTTTGCAATAAGTCAGTTCATGAAATGTCATCCCTTCTAGATAATCAACAGTCAACTATAAGTGGTATTATTGGAAAGTGGAAACGTCTAGGAACAGCAGCTCAGGCATGAAGAGGAAGACCATGTTAAGTCAAAGAGCAGGGTCACCAAGTGCTGAGGCACACAGTGAGTAAAAATTCCCAATGCTCTGCTATTTCCATAGCTGAAGAGTTCCAAATGTCCACTGGCATTAATATCAACACAAAAACTGGGTGGTGAGAGATTTATGGAACAGGTTTCCATCATCACCAGGAAGAATGCCAAGTGGTGGATCAAGTGGAGTAAAGCATGCCACCACTGGACTCTGGAGCAGTGGAGATATGTTTGTGGAGTGACTAATCACGCTTCACTGTTTGGCAGTCTGATGGGCGAGTCTGTGTTTGGCGGATGCCAGAAGAAAATTACTTGCCTGACTTCATTGTGCCCACTGTAAAATTTGGTGGATGAATAAAGACAATAATACATTTTATAAACGTATTCTTAACTCAATTCCAACTATGAAAGATCTTAAAGCACAAATATTTTTGTTTCACATCGAGATCCCTAATTGTAAAAAAGCAATCAGATTCCTGATTATCCATCTTCTTCTGGCCACAAAATTATGCTTAGCTAAAAGTTGGAAACAGAAAACCACCCCATCTTTGCAGGAGATTAGGGCCCAGATGGATTATCAGCTCACTATGGAAAAAAGCTACTTTGAAGCTAGTCCTCATCATGATCTTTTTGGGGAGATCCAAAGGCTTTGGCTAAATACCTGTGAAACAGTAGACCTAACATTTTAGAGATCTAGATAGGTTCTACTACTACTTGCTTTCCCTCTTCTTCTGACCCGATGGGATTCTGTCGTACCCCCGAGCAGCGCCATGCGCTTTGGCCCTGTGGCCTTGGGATCCTCATGGGAGCTCTCTTCTTTTCTCTTCTATTCTTGTATGAATGTGATATATGGTTTAAATCAAACCTACTTAGACAATACTCATTGCCCAGGTATCTCTTGCCCCTAACTACCCACGCCCCCTATTTCTGATTACTAGAAATTTCATCCTATTCCCACCTCCTTCTCCTTTTTTTTTCTCTTTTTTTTTTTAGTGGGAAGGTCAAGGGGGCCAGGGGGAATATCAGGTTAATGATCTAGTAAATACTGTAACTATGTAATTTTATACTGCCTTAGGTTTCTTTTTACCTTTCTTCTTTTTCTTTTTTCTTCTCTCTTTCCTTTCTCCCCCTGTATCAGTGTGTAGTTGTGCCATTGTTGTTTTCGTATAAAGAAAGTAAACTAAAAGTATAAAAAGTAAAAAAAAAAACAATTTGGTGGAGGGGATGGGGATGTTTTTCAGGTGTTGGGTTAGGTCCATACTTCCAGGGAAGTAAAATCTTAATGCTTCAGCATGCCAAGACATTGTGGACAATGCTATGCTGCCAACATCAATGCCTTACCTCACAAATGCTCTACTGGATGAATGGGCAAAAAATTCCAACAGAAACACTCCAAAATCTTGTGGAAAGCCTTCCCAGAAGAGTGTCATAAAAGTCCCTGTTGGTGTAATGGTAATAATACTGCTAAGGTAATATTGAAAATATCTCTCTCTAATCAGAATATTGCTGTAGAATTATTTTACCTTTTTTATTGCAGTTAAATACTAGGACAATTAACCCTTATGCAGAAAAACAATCACATTTAACTGTAAAAATAACACTAAAATAAAATCATATATATTTAGTTCTGTGTGATACAAATTAATGAAAAATGAACTCACCAAGGAAGAATATGTTTTATTTCCTAAATTTTCCCAGATACTGTCCTGAAATACAACAAATGAAAATGACATTTGTATCAAAGAAATACATTTTTCAAATAAATCAAAACAATCTTATAATAAAATCTACTATTTTTCCTTCTAGACAATATTTGGCCTCCTAAGATAGATCTGTTAGCTATTTCAAACATGATAGAGACACTTACAATCCCAAAAAGCATACAGATCCATTTTGTTTTTTTCTGGTATTGTTATATTAGAATTAATTACGAAGGAGAAAAACATATTGGTTTTCAATTGTGTTTTGAGTATGCATAAATATATGTTTCATGTAAATATAGTTGCAAAATTGAATTAGGAATTCAATAATAAAAAAACACTATATTTAGATAAAAATCAAATTGTCTGCAAATTGAATTGGCTTTGGTAGAAGAGTAAACCTAGGTGACCATGTGACTTTAGTTTTAAACCCAAAAAAAAATCCAGTTCCCTGGTTGATATTATACAAATTACTTTGCTTTTTTACTAGGGGTGTATATTAAAATATTTTTATACATTCATAAACTATGAAATATAATAAGTTTAATGTTAAATGTCTGTACAGTGCACAGACAAATAGATACACGTACAAGAAAAGTGCTATTCAGCAGTACACACAAAAAATTAACAAGCTGAGCGCACAATGGTACAAAATGCAGACTGGCATCTTGGAACATCTCCATATTTTTTCTGTGCACCTGTGATATCTCTATGTAAACCTTATTGCAAAGTGGGTATTTTGAGCATTTTAATCTAGGGAGCTATAAACTGCAAACTAATAGTTATTTGTTTTACTTATAAACATTACTAATGACATTAAAGCAAAACATGCAAATCTTGTTATGCTAAAGAAAACCTTTCCAAGCAACATTTATTGAGTTAAAAGTTCTAGCGTTAAAGGTAAATATCCTTCTTAAGCATCACATTTTCCCTATTATCAACATTTTATCTATCGTCAACTATCAATTTGTATGTTCTTGTTTTTCTTTAAAAAAAAAAAAAGGATTTTAAATAGTTGCCAACATTTTAACACAGTTGGATAGTGTTTTTTACATTTAATCTTATCGGATAAATAGTATAAGATAGAAACCCCTGAATTCATATATGCAGACCTCATAGATATGCACACTAGTCTCTTCTTTAACAGCCTTACTTTCCTCTCTGCCCAACCACTGCTCTATCCAGTTGGCTTGTTCATAAATTAATCTCTGTGCCTTTATCTATCTGCCTTGCCTGTCTTATGATATTGTGTGGGCTAGTGAGGTTTCCCCAGGGGCTACTAAATTGTTTTTGATAGTTGGGTCAAAAGTTCCCAGCCATTCCCTGATAAAATTCAGAACAAAACTCAGGGCAGATGAGGTGGGACGAATGGTTTGTATTTGCCAAAACATTCCATATGTCAATTATAATCTATGGTTAGGCCTAAAAAAAAAAATGACAATATGAATATTGGCCACAATATTTTAAAAAACCTGCACAGACCAATACAAGAAGACCCCAAATAATTTTTGTCACAAAATGAACTTTTACACCTACTCATATTATTGCTAAATGTGCCACCACTGGTAGTAAAACCTTTTAAAAAAATGAGAAGATGTATAGGTTTCCCCGACATCAGATATAAAGTAGATAGTTAAATTCCCTATACAAAGAAAGACCCCACAAAGTGCGTGTATAATAATGTAACAAGCATGAAACATTATTACATTGAATAGAGATGGATAAAGTTGGGCGAATCCTGTGAGAATCACTTGATCACAAGTAGATGTTTTGGATGTCCGTTGTCAGAATTGGAAGTCCAAGGGTTTTTATTTTCTCATCTGTGGATGCAGGGGCGTCACTAGGGATGGTGTCACCAGGTGCGGAAACTCATGGTGTCACCCCCCTGGATTTTCTCCCATACAATGCCAAACAGATTCCTTAGTAATGCCAGTTAGATGGCCTATTAACTATACCACACACAGGAGCCCTATAACTATGCCACACACAGGAGCCCTACTATTTATGCCTCACTTCTGCCCAATTAATTATGCCACACACACAGGTGCCCCATAACTATGCCACACACACAGGTGCCCCATAATTATGCCACACACACACAGGTGCCCCATAATTATGCCACACAAAAGAGTCCCTTAATTACGCCACACAAAAGAGTCCCTTAATTATGCCACACATGGGGCCCAATAAATATGCACACATGGGACCGCCATTAATTATGCAACACACAGGAGCCCCACGAAGTGACAATTGTACAATTATAAAACAATACATATCTATTCATACAGACATCTCTCTGTCTCTCTATAACAGCCAATTTGCCCAATTATATGCCAGTATAATTTTGTCATTAATAAGCCCGGGCGATTTTCCCATTAATATGCCAATATTATTGTGCCAGATGCCAATACCATTGTGCCATTAAGATGCCAGTATTATTGTGCCATTCAGAGCCCAGTAATATTGTGCCATTCAGATGCCAGTAATATTGTGCCATTCAAATACCAGTAATATTGTGCGATTCAGATACCAGGAATATTGTGCCATTCAAATACCAGTTATATTGTGCCATTCAGATACCAGGAATATTGTGCCATTCAGAGTCCAGTAATATTGTGCCAGTCAGATACCAGTAATATTGTGCCCAGGGCCGGCCTTAAGTGTCCCGGCGCCCTGTGCGGGCTTCCCCCAATGGCGCCCCCCCCACCTGTTCTGTCTCTCTCTCGATTAAGTGCCATAATGGCATGAAACGCGTAAGGCAAGCTGTCTGCCTCTCCCTGCCCGTCGTTTCCTTATTCTCCTGTTGAACATACTGAATAAATCACACTTTTTTATCACCATCAATCAATTCTCCGTTTTTTGTATCTGGACTGGTGAGTGCCAAAGTCGATTTCTTTATACTATTTGCTTATCTGCTGCGTTCTCAGCACTGACGAAGCACCACACAGCCTGAGTAATTAACGGACACTAATGCCTGTGTATCTTCGGGTGGAGCCGGTTATTCCCTTAAGGGAACCCTTTTCTATAGTTACTTACGGGATATTTTGATCTCCCCCAGCCAGTGCCTCTACCGGCTTTTTTTTTTCTTCTAGAGGCCGGGCGGGCGCCCCCTGGGGTGTTGCGCCCTGTGCGCTCGCACAGGTCGCACACCACTAAGGCCGGCCCTGATTGTGCCATTCAGAGCCCAGTAATATTGTGCCAGTCAGATACCAGGAATATTGTGCCATTCAGTGCCCAGTAATATTGTGCCATTCAGAGCCCAGTAATATAGTGCCAGTCAGAGCCCAGTAATATTGTGCCATTCCAGTGCTCGTCCCTCCTCCCTCCGTACTTCCGCCTGGCTGCTGCACCGTGTCCCCGGATGTACGCCTCCTGCACGGAGGAGGGAAAACACAGTCACAGGATGTGACATTAACGTAACGTCACATCCGGTCGCAGTGATTTTTTCCCCTTTTTTCCGGTGGCCGAATCGAGCAGATGCGGCTGCCAGAAAAAAGAAAAAAAAAAGTTAAGCAGTGCGGGGGGATGCAAGCAGCACGGGTGTCACCCCCGCTGGAGGTGTCACCCGGTGCGGTCCGCACCCCCCGCACCCCCCTCGGGATGCCACTGTGTGGATGCCATTATTTTGCCCTATCTATTGCCAAGTTGAAAAGCACTTAATTATCACACCTTATGATTTGCTCCGGGTTGCAAACAGAGCAAACACATGTGAGTTTGCATTTCTTTGTTTTCAAATATTTTCATCCTCTATTAAACATCAGAGTGCTATGGAAGTGTTATTTTTTCTTTTTCTAAGATACATTTTACATTGGAGGTTTCTTTGTATCGAGTCATTCCTTGGAGACCCAACTGGCTGTTTTGCTGCTTACTTATGCTCTGGGTAAGAACAAGAACTTTTATGTGTTGAAATTTACTTTTTTTTATCCATATATTTTTTATGGTATAAAACAGTATCCCACTATAATGCAATTTATTTCATTTTGCATGCGCTGTGGAATATCGGTGTGGAAGTTATCTGTGTGCTGAACTCCTATCAAGATTTAAAGGAGTCTTTATCTAGCTCTGTTCAAGTTTATATTTTTTGTTCATGCTTGTTACATTTTTATATACACACAACGCGAGGACTGTTTCTTTTTTTGTGTTTTTTTGTTGCTATCTACTAACAAGTGCTTGGCACCACTGGTGGGTTCCCTGCAGCAGTATATTTCCTATATACTCATTCCCTCAGGAGGTCACTTTTTTCATTTTTTCGCTGTAAATTCTCTCTAGACAGCTGGCAAGCTCTGAAGTGGGAAATAAGACTTAGCAACAGCAAAATGCAATTTGTTAACACGTCTTGTCTTTTTTTTTATATAGAACAGTGAAATCTCTGTGCACAGGTAGAGTCTCCCAAGTTAGTGCCAATAACTGTGTATTATACATTTTCTACGTTACTATACTTGAGGATTGCTTTAAAGCTCTTTAAGCTGATGTTTATTCTGAAGCCAAGAAAATAATTTGCTTTGCGGTTGTTAACCCAAACAGATGTTTCTTAATGAAATACAAGGATAAGAAGCTGTACTTAAAATCCACTCATTAGCATCTCAAACAAATTATGAAAATCTACAATACTCTCTGTTTGTTAATATAAGTTGTCTACATTGTAGGCATGCACTTTTTTCAAACTGGGGATTTGCAATATGGGAATACATGAAAAGTCATTACCCTCCCTTTCCTGAATCTGAAACTGATCCTATACTTAAAAGGCTGCATTATTTTTCTGCCTATAATATAGACTAGTCATCACTCACATTGATCCAACTCACAGCAGTGAACACTGGAATCAGCCCCACTTTGGTACATTGTATCAGATTTGGAAGTTTCATCACACTGCCCTTTTCGTATAGTGCTCAAAGAGCACCTGAAGTATTCTCACCTCTTCAAAAGGTCCAAAAATCAGTTAAAAAATGTAAATGGTGCACTGAATTGGCCGGTGAGAGAGCCAGTTGATTGACCACATCTCCATCATTAGTGTGTATCAATCACACCACACACAACCATTTGCTGGGGTGGAGATGAGAAATTTGGAAGTGTTAAGCATCTCACACAAATCAGCACTGTCCTCTCCAAATGCTGATTAAATCCCTTTTAATCAAACAGAAGCAACCTGAGGAAGGTTTAGTCCGTATTTATATCTCTGTTCTGTGCTGTTATGAAAGAACTCTATTGCATCTTTTCATATTAAGCTGTTTTTTACATTGCGTTCCATTTTAAACATTTTATTCTTTTGTGCATTCTTTTTTTTACTGTTAATACAAATAAGTATTGTGTTAATGACTGCTGTCTGTGTTTTATTTTACATCATCCATTTCCACAATGTTTTAAAATATTTTTAAAAAACAAAATAGGACACTAAAGTCATTACCATTTACCATTGTAATGCCTGTGTTCACAATAACATTATATTAGTGTGTGTATACATTGGGGTAGATTCAATGGTGCCCGCTAAAAGGCAACTAAACTTTTTTTTTTACTTGTGCATCTAATATAGGAGCACCAATGAAAAATGAGCTATCAATAGCCTGAGGATTAACTGGCATGTACTTTTGATAGTATATGCCAGTTTATTCTCTGACAGGAAGCTGCCATACTTCCATGGGAAACAGGCAGCCTGCTCTGGTCAGCGACTGGCTCTCTCTGCTAAAGCATAGTGAGAGACTCATTTTTGAGTGGGATCAGAAGGGTGGAACCTTAACTAGGACTCCCTTCTGATCCCATGCAAAAATGAGGGTCTCCCTCTGCACTCCAAATGTATTGTATCAATAGCTGCAATGTTTTAATCACCTCATTGAATTCCACTTTATTGTGGAGCAAATATTCGGCAATGAAAAGTACACTAAAAGAAGAACTACAATAACATAAATTTGCACTGAGCACATTTACATAGACAGACATCTTTCTTTTGACTGTAGATGTATAAGTGTCAGGTTCTTCCCCGCAGCAGCTCCCCTGAGTACAACCTCTCTCCCAGCCGAGATCCGTCACACGCGCTTGCCAGCGCGTCCACGTCATCACGTGATGTGTCTCCATGGAGGCGCGCGCCCGATGACGTCACGCACGTCGCATACCGCGAGGCGCGGGAAGATTTAAAAGTCAGAATCACCAAGCAAACAGTGCTTGGTGATTCTCGTGTATTTCGATAGCCTAGCGTTTCCTTTATTTGATTGTTGCTGAACCTGGATTTCCTGACTACCCTTCTGCCTGCCTGTGCCCTTTGATACCTGGACTGTTTCTCGTCATTCTGATTCTCTGGACTAACCTGACCCTGGCTTGTCTCTCGTTTTGCTACCTCTCTATTGCCCCTGATCTTGGACTGTTATCGTTTTGCTTATTATCAGTGTGGATTACAACTGTTGCAAGTTCCTGTATTTAACCCCTGTCAGTGTGGATTACAACTGCTGCAAATTCCTGCATATAACCCCTGTCAGTGTGGATTACAACTGCTGCAAGTTCCTGTATTTAACCCCTGTCAGTGTGGATTACAACTGCTGCAAGTTCCTGCATTTAACCCATGTTAATAAATATATCTATATTATACCATCCTGCATTTTGGTCTTCATCCAGTATAGCTCTCCTCACAATAAGCCAATAAGGTATCAGTCATGAAAAAAATATACCACGTAGCTTTAATGTCTTTATATCTTCGTGACAATGGACGTACCAGGCATGTCCAGCCAGCAACTCAGTGTCGAGGCATTAGGCAGCATCAACATTTTTAATCTAGCGCTTCTCAAATATGGCTGCTGCCCTCTTGTGGGTAAAAAAATCACTTCCGTTGCTCTGATGCTGTTGCTTGACTGCCCCTAGGCATCAACATTGCAATAAAAAAAAAGACTTAATTAGCTAATATCTAGGGTTAGGTTATAATATTTTTTAGGGTTACAATTAAATTAGGGTTAGCATAAGAGATAGGGTTACAATTTAATTAAAATTAGAATAAGTTAAAGGTTGACATAAGGGTAAAATCTAGGGTTCGGGTTTGGGTCAAAAGGTCACTGTAGGAAAAAACAAAAACCACTATATTTGGTTTTTGCCCTATAACTTGCACAAAACTACAGAAGAACTTGGAAATAAGCATATTTCTGAACATGGGACAACATTTAGAAACTATTTAGATGTGGTCTTTTTAATGATTGTATTTGTGTCAATTATTTTTTTGGTCAAAGTTAGAAAAAGAGTTAAAAAAAAAAAATTGTAGTAAATTATAAGATAGGATGAACATAATGGTATCTAATGAAAGCCCTTCTTATGATGATAAAAACAACATATAATTTTCCACTATATTTTATTGTTTTGCTTCGTGATAAATTGTAAGATACTATACAAATAATGGAAACTAAAGAAAACTTATTATCCTTGAAAAAAAGATGCATCAGTACAATAAAAGAAAAAGAGGAAAATTACAACTAAACAGAAACACCAAAGAAATGTTATAAACAACCATTGTCCTGCATGGTAAAACAAATGGCAAACATTCATGACGTGAATTGGCAACACTGGATTCTACTTTTGCAAAGTGCCTTATATATTTATGTCAGACCATACTCAACACACACAACCCTTATTATAGATACAATTAAATAATTAAACTTTCTCATGGCTGTTATTGAAAGTACTTTGGAAAAATGACAGGTTATTTTGTGACTTGATCCCTACTTAGTCTCAATATTTTTAATAACATAACACTGCTTCAACATGAGCTGAATAAAGCAAAGAGGTTTTACAGCTCAACTGTTACATTAACAGATTGGAATCTTGAAAAAGATCTTGAAAAGTAAAAGTATAATTGAAAACAAGACAATGAATTCCATCCACTGATTATGTTATTTACCTTTTGAGAATGACATATGGAGGATTTAAATCAGTGGTGCCCATCCTTTTGGAGATTATAGCTGCTTCCAATTTTCATCAATTTCCCACCCACTGCCTCCTATATCAATTTATTGATCTATGTACCAGGTCCGCTCACATTAGATTAGATAAATGCCACCTATCAAACAATATAGGTTATTTTCTTTGACTGAATTTTTTTCTGTCTGTTTGTCATGCCAATGCTGTGCCTGGATTATTCCCAGAGCTTTTGGGCATCCCCGACAAAAGCTGATGTATTTTAAGATATCAATTCTTATTAGGATCATGATGTAGATTAGAATCCATATTAAATCCACAGACCACTGTATTAATGAGACACAGTTCAGACTGAATGTATTTTGTAAACTAAAGAAATGTTGTTTACAAACAAACAAACAAACAAACAAAATAATTACCCACAATGTCGGCAAATGTCCAAGTATTGTTTTAAATGTCTAAGTGTTGCAGTCTTTGTACAAATGCATGTTATATATTTATAAGTGGAAGTATGTATTTATATATATATATATATATATATATATATATATATATATATATATATATATATATATATATATATATAATGGCTAACAAATGAAACCATAAGGATAAGAGGCTTAGTGTATTTTTTCTTTGAATCTTGGCCAAAGTGAGTTTTGTGCAATGCCAAGTCTACTTGCAGAGAAGAATCTCTAAAGACAGGATCCATAATCTTAGTATTTCAAAAATATGAACAAAATGCCTGCTTCCATTTCTATCTCTTCACAAATAACAAATTATGTTGTTGGTTTTTTTTTTTACTAAGAGCTTTGCTTTCCAGATTCCTTCTTGCAGACTGGTTTTAATTGTAGGATCAGTCTCCCTGTCCGAGTGTCAGCACATTTCTTTCCCTACCCCTAGCCTTTCAGATAGTGAGGTAATTCAGTATGTATTTATACAATACTGTGAGTTATAAAGCAACTTATATGACCTCCAATAAAGGTCACAGACACTCACTCTGTAGGTAACAATGTTCTGCTGAATATCTCTTCCTGTTGCATCTCATGTGAGCGGCATGTATTTGATTTTGCCTCTCTTAGTGAACATGGTAATCCTAATGTAGCTCTAACCCTCACCCTTATGTTAACACTAACCCTAATGTAACACCAAACCTAACCCTTATGCTAACCCTAGATCTAAGGCTATTGTAGCCTTTTTAATAATGCAATGTTGCTGGCTGACTGCATCTGGGGGAGCATCTCTGGTGCCCTCTGCAATGCATTTTGGTGTTGCTTAAGTCCCATCTAGATTTGCCAGCATGTACCCTCAGACTTTTGGTATAGAAAATCTCACCATAGTGTAGCTGCAAAGGAGTTAAAGGGAATACTTCTGGTCACTCTTATGCTGGCCCTCTCTAAATTTGGATGACATATTTAGCTACACACGGTTTTGTAGCGGTCAAAATCATTGCAGCCAGAGGTTGGAAGCAAAACCTCAGTTTTGTATGACTGCACTGAAGGAATCAATTAACCTGGCATCTAAGAATGGAAAGAGAGGTTAGGAGGATTCATAACACATCTATAAAAAGTAAGTTGGTGTGGGAAAGATGTCTAGAAAAGGTAGTTTCTCTAACTTTCAAACCCAATGATTAATAACGCCCATAACCAAGTTTAATACACTTGATGAAAAAGGCATATATCCCACATAACCTTGTTTTGTATTAGATTTTTTGTTTGTTTGTTTTTAATAACTAATATAAATCAAAAGGGTTGTTTTTTTTTCAACCAACGATGTGTACAATGTGTTTGTTTTACATGTACTCCAGTTTCATTGTTGTTTTTTTATTAAAATCTAATTAAAAAAAGAAGTGACATAGAAAAGTGTAACATGATTTATTTTTTATGCAAGTGTTAACTGTTACATAACTTATCTGTAAATGTAGACTTTTTGTAAAACACACAGCCTACTTAGATAATGGAAAACATAATAATGATGACCTACAAAATCACAAAGCACCACTATGTGGTAATAAAAGAAAGTGTGCGCTTACTGTATAAAGTAGTAAAATAATTACCATAATATTAAAGCAGATTCAAATGCATCTAATTAAGTCGACTTCATTGAAAATTCTCTCAATCAAGTTGACATAATTAGATGCATTTGAATCTGCTTTACTAAAAGAGAGACACATTCCTGCATTCAACTTCTCTGACTCAGTCTCACAAATTGGCATTTGGATGCAGAGGACCAACCCATTTGACTAACATGTAACTATGTGATGCGCTTCTAATCAGATCTGCACATTGAACAATGGGGAAGTGTTGCAGCCAAGCAGTTAGTCCTGTTGGTTTGGCATTGGCTTATATTTTGATATGTATGGGTTTAAATAGAAGGGAGGCCATCAGTAGTTGAAGTCACTTTGACTATTTGGTCACGAGGGTTATCTCAATTATTGGGTCCAAACTTTCTAAACTGATTTCTACCAAAGCTCTGCATCTGCAGATATGCAAACCACTTGTGTGTGTGTGTGTGTGTGTGTGTGAGTGTGTGTGTGTGTGTGTGTGTAAGGTCTACAAAGGGCATCAAGATAATATGACTGACATGTTTTTAAAGTTCTGTTGTGTCCTTGTTGGAATGTGGGATTATCACAGAATGGCTGAATGAGGGAGAAATCCCACTGTAAGCTCAAGTGCAGTCTAGTTAGTGTCCATGCTTTGATTGTGGACATCAGTAGTGGGTTATGTTCGATATGTTCTGGAATTAGAAATGCTGAGGTGTGAAGAAAAGCATGCAGTACCATACCAGCCCTGAATTGTTTGTCAATGTGAATATCTCTTTAAGTTTAATCTTCCCATCGTAAAATGATTATAAACTAAGATTTTGTTTGGTTTGTTGTAGTTTAGTTATGGCTATTTGATTTCTTTTGGTTTTCCAAATACATTTTTACAAACACTTTTGTTAATAAGGTTAAGTCTTTTCTTTATGTATAATATATTATTACATTGTAATACTGCTTACCTAACCAGGTTTGTCATATAATACTGTCCTGCCCATGTGTTGTATACATACTTTATATGGCAAGTTGAAAACTTCTTAGTATAACATAGTCATGTCCTTCTGTCAGAATTGGCATTCATCTTTAATTTATTTTATTGTAAATGGCAGAATATTTTTAAATGTTTTACAAAATACAACTTAATTGATAAATTTTAAAATAGCTCCAAGCTAATAAAATTATCATTACCAAAGTGTCACTATATTCAGACACTGCATTTAAATTTAGCATTTATCAAGACCTGTGAAATAGAATATGACTTGACTATAGCAAAGCCAGTAATCCACTTAATGCATAATTAAATCCAGCGTTTCAAGTTCTAATTTTATATGTAAAGTCTTTAGTTGCCAAGAGGTTTGTATTTAAAAGCATAGCATTCCGGGCTGCTGCAGAACAAATTGGAAAAAAGTTAAATATTGATAAATTTAACACATTCATGACCAAAACAGTGGTCTTTCTTTTTATTTCTTTTCATCTATATCACTTGTGCATGGGACCACGTAGCTGCATTAAACCTTTGAGTTACAGAACTATATGCAACGCATTCCACATTTGTGATGGTAGATTGCTGTACTTTACAACTAACTGTGGTTTTATTATTAAATTATCTTTTCTCTTACATTTGTTATTTAAAAGAAATACATAACAACAAAATGAAAAAAAAAATGAATATAAAATAATACAAAACCTTTTTCTTTTCTTTTTTTTTTTACTGGTGACCGTTTTGGAACGTCGCCATATTTTTTTAAATGGGCTCTTAAGTTTCTGTATGGTTTATAAATTCTTACCATAATGTCATTCCTCACATGTTTATCTTTAGACTAATGTGGTACTTGGATACAAAAGGTTTTTAACAACTATTTATAAAAAAAATGCAACCTTGGTTTTAGGAATGCATATGTGTTGTTCTAGTGTATCATCATGGGTTTTGTCTGAAATCAATTTTGAGAATGCTAATGTACTTGTGATGCTGTAAACAAACTTGAAGTGAAAAGATGGACGTCTGGTATTTTGACTAAACTGTAATGTTTTGTCAATGTGTTGGAAAAGTGTGCACAAGAGGAATAACATGAATAGAATTACAATATAGATGTCAGTGTACTCTCCAAAATATCACACTGTGGAGAGTTTCAGTACAACTCACACTACCAGTAGTTTGTTAACTTATGGTGTGTCTGTGTGTTTTGTTAGTAATGTTTTGCTTTGTGAATTCTTGCTAGATATGTGTGTCGGTTTAGTGTATGTTTGTCTATCACCCAGCCACAGGGATCTCGCCCTATCTATACCAGTCCTATCACACCACCCTTTTCCACAATCCTTTATGACCTCCATTACCAGCTCCGGTAAAATCCACTTTTTAAAATGTGGCAACCAGAACATGGCTACTACAATCATTTGAGAACCACTGATTTGGACATCATGGATAATGTACACTACAACTATATAATGCAAGCACAAATAATACATGTTGCCTTTTGTGGATTTATTTATTTTTCATATTTATCTATTCGACACTAGTCACTGAAGGTCCAATGTCCCCTTAATAAGCAGAAATTGCTGAATGACAAAAAAAACAAGTTGTTGGGCCATTTACTAATGTATGTTTGAAGACACATTTGGCTATTTCACCGAATTCACCACTCCAATCATTCACATTCTACTACAGAAAACTCATAACCATTTTTCATGACCATTATGAAAAATACTGTTGTTTGTCTAAGGAGACATGAAGCCTTAAAAATAAAATTTGCAATATAAAAGGCTCCTCCTATAGAAAAGGTAGAAATAGCATTTCATATACACCCTGCTCCACATTTTATGCAAATTATATTTTTCTCATTTAACTAAATAATTGATGTAAATAACAATAATAATGTCAGCATAATTCTCATGTTATCAACTATTAAGAGCACAATTCAAATTTTATTGAACAAACCTCCTAATGATAACAGTATCTTTTTAAACATAAAAAACTTACAATGCACTGTTCCAAATTATTACGCACAGTAAGTTTCAAAACACTTTATAGGTTGTAAAGGACTGAAAATTGTCATTTGTTGTGTTTGCAGCATATTTACTGAAATCAAAAGCTATTTCAATCAAATTTATAACAACATTTTAACTTTTTAAACATTTTAACAGGTCACGTTACATTTTAACATAGGACCCCTTATTTGATAGCAGCTTCACAAGTCTTGCATCCATTAAACTAGTGAGTTTTTGGACAGTTTTTGCTTGAATTTGTTTGCAAGATGCCAGAAAAGCCTCCCAGAACTGCTGTTTAGATATAAACTGCCTCCCACCCTCATCTTTTGCTTGAGGATGCTCCAAAGGTTCTCAATAGGATTGAGGTCAAGGGAGGATGGAGGCCACACCATGACTTTCTCTCCTTTAATTACCATAGAAGCCATTGATGCAGAGGTATTCATTGCAGCATGAGATGGTGCATTGTCATGCATGAAGATGATTTTATTACGGAAAGCATAGTTCTTCCTTTTGTACCAGGGAAGAAAGTGGTCAGTCAGAAACTCCACATACTTTGCAGAGGTCATCTTTACACCTTCAGGGACCCTTAAGGGGCCGACCAGCTCTGTTCCCATGATTCCGGACAAAAAACATGACTCCACCACCGCCTTGCTGATGCCGCAGCATTGTTGGAGCAGGGTGGCTGTCCATCCACCATCCACTACTCCATCCATCTGGACCATCCTGGGTTGCATGGCACTCATCAGTGAACAGGACTGTTTGAAAATTAGGCTTCATGTATTTTTCTGCCCAATGCAGCCGTTTCTGCTTGTGAGCATTGGTTAGTGGTGGCCGAATAGAAGGTTTATGCACAGTTGAAAGACTCTGGAGGACTCTACACCTTGATGTCGGTGGGACTCCAGAGGCACCAGCAGCTTCAAATATCTGTTTGCTTCTATGTAATGGTATTTTAGCAGCTGCTCTCTTGATCCGATGCATGGATCTGGCACAAATCTTCCTCAATGTGCTTTTATCTGCACGAAACCGTCTGTGCTCTGAATCAGCCACAAATCTCTTAGTAGTGCGATGATCACGCTTAAGTTTTCTTGAAATATCAAATTTTTTCATACCTCGTCCAAGGCATTGAACTATTTCACTCTTTTCGGCAGCAGAGAGATCCTTTTTCTTCCCATATTGCATGAAAATGGTGCTCTGCTTAATAATGTGGAACACCCTCCTTTAGAAGTTTTTCCTTAAATTGGGCTCATCTGGTAATCTAATTATCACAGGTGTCCGAAATTGTTTTCAGTGATCAAAAGAGCCCTGAGACACAATGCCATCCATGAGTTAAACTGAAAAACTAAATATTTAATCTTTGTGACACTTAAAATAGAATTTGCATAATAATTTGGAACAGGGTGTAAAACTAAAAATACTTATTGGGGTTTATGGCTGATCGGTGCAAGTGTTCTTTCATAAGTCTGCTGTTTAGATGAAGGAGGTTGTGTCCCCTGTAATGCTCTCGTCCCCTTTTTTCTTTGACTTTTTTTCATAAGGTCCTCTTCCCTCCCACTTGTCTCTATTATTTTTCAGCCATAATGTTCTATTCCATATCGGAAACATTACATTGCATCCCCTGGGTCGAATAAGATCTTGCAACATATTGCAACATAAAAAGACCAAGTATGAAGATAAATAATATAATTAAAAGAATCACACAGACATGTAACATAATAATAAAAGTGTTTTGTCAATCTTTGGATTTTATATTTCTGCTATTTACTTACATTATATTGGCAAACTGGTCTGCTAGGTTCTTGGAAAAAGAAAAGTGTTATACTAATGTAATAATGTTGCAAAATATTTCACCTGTACTTCCTCTTGAGTTGATTACTTAAATGTTGCCTCTCGGCTTAAAAAATACCACTCCACAGTAAATCAGTGCTAGCAGCTGTTTGAGCAATAATGTCAGGAAATATTATTAGATACTTGTTGCTGTTTAATACATGTATTATTAACTTTAATCTTTTTATAGCTAAATGATTATAAAACCTATTATTATCCACTGGCATCGGATGCCTGGGTACTGGCTCTCCAGCTGGCTGACCTGTTGCACTTAATTCATCATCCGGGGTTGAGGGAGAATAGGACCAAGAAATAGCAGATTGTAAGTATTGAACATCCATTGATTTTTTCTGTATGTGATTTCACATGTATTAACATTGTTCATGGACTCCTAGCATTTTTTGCCCCTATCAGCAACTCATGATGGCCACAAGCCACACAACATCTGGAAGCTCCTCCTCCAACTTCACCAGGATGGGTGGCTTTGCTGGTCTTGGTGGCAGCTTCCTCTTCACCTGCCTCTAGAACGTCAAACACACATATACCAACAATAGAAACATATACAGATGAGGCTTCCTTCTTGAAAGAGGGAATTGCATAAAGTATCCAAAACTCATAATTAAAGCTCAATGCAAATCTTGATGGGATAAGTCCTGCACCCAGCTCTATGCACTCATCGCTCCAACAGGGGTATCTTCACCACCTCCTTGATAAGCTGATTCCCACCAACTTCAGGCTCCTATTGTGCAGGCACTGGGATCTACCACCAAGGTAGATACTCATTTACTCCACATCATTTTAGTTATTGAGACATGTTCGAGACATTTTGGTTTAAATTGAGTCGACCCTTATAAGTCCAATTAAAAAAAGTAATTGGTCTAATACAGCTACTCCGAAACAAAGTTTCTCTAAGAGTCTTCAACCCATTACTTTAGATGTGCAAATGTGGTATAGCTCGTAATGTGTAATGACTTTAGCTACAAAGAAACAAAGTTGACTTTCACATAAGTACAAATTCTCCAAAGAGTTGATTTATCAACATCTTAAAAATCTGTAAACCCATTAAATCTAACAGCAGAGAATTGTAATACACTTTCCTTTTGGCGAGCTGTTTACATTTGTCATAAGTTCATTTCTAAATCTGGGACAGCTAGTGTCTCAATTTTGCAGACTGATAACTTTAAGACACAGTTCCCTTTTAGTTTTTGATTTCAGCAAATCAAACAGGCATTTGTGAATTCTCCTCAGAGATGTGGCTAGACTACTAATCCAGTTGGTTGTTTTCGCAGTGAAGCCTCTACACTGGGAATTTCACACAGGTCACTAACCTGCTCTCAAATAATGGCTTTTTAGAATGGGAGCCCCTGATGATATGCTTATACTTGATGTAACCATCCGGCAACATTTAACTGGAAATGCAACAGCCCCCTGTGTGCAGGGGGAAAACCAATTTGTAATGAATCAAAAACTGACATCCTCTTTACCTTGTGTGTTTTGGGGGACGTACATCTTAGAGTAGCTGAGGGAAATCTGTTATTTTATAGATGGTATTTTATATTAATAAATATTTTGCTTGCACTAAGGGTCTCTTCCATCTATTGAATGTTGTTTTTCTTTCATTTTATCCAGGAAGTTCATGCCCGATCGGCTTACGCATTTGTGAATAACTAGGTATTAAATAATTAGATGGTTCGACATAGCTCTCTGGGTTCAGAATTAAAAGCCTTCAATTACAAAGTATTTGTATAATTCCTGGTTTTCTCACTATGTTTTGTGAATTTTGTTCTTTTCATGCTGTTTCCGCTTTGCTGGTGAAGCAATGAGTTATTTTTGTTCCATGTGGTGTCTGCTGACAGACACTTTCCGTATTTAAAATAAGCCATTGATATGATTAAATAATTACGAGCGAGAGCTACGAAACAAAGAGGTAAATTTAGAATTTCGTTCTCTAGCTAAAAATAAAAGTCGAATTTTATGGAAAAAAAAGGCCCATAATATACTATTCTGACATTAATAATAAGCGCAATACGTGTATTTAGAGAGACATAACTTATAGCAGATAAACTGGCCCATATAATTTGCCCATTATTACACATCATAGTTAATTGATGTATTTGTTCTTAAGGTATTTTTATACATCATAAGGACAATTGAGCCCATTTGCTGTGCAAACCTTCACAACATTTGCTAGAAGACTACTGAAGGTATATTTCAGGAGAATGACGTAGTGGCGCTATCTGAGTGTGTGTCCATGTATAAAGCAGCCTCCCAACAAATTACGGGAGTCTGCGCTGCCTCTACCTCCATCCGAGCTGTGTTGTTGCTCAGTGCTCCAGTGCAACCAATGTATGAAAAATTAGGCATGCAAAAGGGCCTGTTTAGTGACGGAGAACCGCACTTTGCAGTGCAACAGGTTTTTATACATAACCCCCAAAGTGAGGCGATTGTCTTATCTAGGCATGAAGAATAAGAAATGATCAACTAGCAAGACAAATGCTAGAACATTTTACAGACGACAGTCCTCGAGTTTCATTACACATCACAAGGAGCTAAAGTTAAGAACTCAACTCAACTTCTCTGGTGTGAACTCAGCTAAATGATTATAAAACCTAAGCTGAGGTGGTACTGATCTGGCTGCACGTGTTCTCTGAATCAGAGGTTGATTTTTACTTGAGTCTGTCCAGAATCTGTTGAGCTAGTGCAGATAAAGGGCCATTCACAAAAATTTGCAAATTGCAAG
The DNA here is from genome assembly GCA_036172795.1 of Pelodytes ibericus. Classification (NCBI taxonomy): domain Eukaryota; kingdom Metazoa; phylum Chordata; class Amphibia; order Anura; family Pelodytidae; genus Pelodytes; species Pelodytes ibericus. Next base: position 123,610,858 of record CM069859.1, read on the forward strand.
AGAAGGTCGAACTGTGAGGCTGAATTTAAAACAATAAATAAAAATTTACCTCTCAATTCAACCTCTTCCTGCTATTCACAAAGAAAAATTCCTATTTACTATAAAAAAAACTAACAAAGGATTTTGCTATCCAACACCCCTCCCACAGCTAGAGGTGCTGAGTTGCATAACCACCCATATTTTCCCGATATATACTAGGTCTAGCAGCTCTCAAAATGGTCCGTCATACCCTAATATATATGGGGGCCTGTGCAAGTATCCCTGCCCCTATAATAGAAAAGGTGCTGGAAGCTGTCTGATATTAAGTGGCCCTGCCCCTATGATTAACATTTAGCAGGGCCCCATATCTGTATTGAAATGGGCAATAGACTTGCCCCAGGGTCCCTGGCTCTTTATTAACTACCACAGTAATGGGGGGGGGGGGGTAATATGTGGGCAGTGGTTGGTTGTTAATTAATGGATTTTTTAATGTTGTCTAGGGGCCTTGGGCAAGCCCTTGGACCGGGGGTGTTGAATTATTGGAGGATTTATTATTTATTTGGGGGTGCTATATTTTATTTTGATTCTGGGGACCCTGTGCAAGCCCCCAAACCATTAACATACAGTATATGGGAAAATGATTAATAACATGCCTAGGGGCAATTGACAAGTCCCTAGTCCCATCTTTGTGGTGGGTTAATAAAATGACAGGGACCCTTGGCATGTACCTGGCAGGCTCATAGACCTGTCAATAGTACGAGGGTCCGGGACACTTATCCTGGCCCACCATATGTGTTAAAGGGTTAGGAGCCCCGATGGAAATGAATGGGAGCAAGTTTCATCTCACTCCTTTTAATTTTGGCAGGTTTAGCTGATCGTTTTGCAAGGTTGAGATGAGGCATATGATGGGTGGGCAACTATGTCTGAGATTGGAGTTTTAGTTTAGTGCTAATCTTGACCTCTAATCTCAGATTTTATTGACTAGAACCCTTAATTAATGTTTTCTATTTATTATATATAACATTTCTCACCGTGGTAGTTGTAAGTTATAGTCAGTGACCAGTGAAGCATGCAGGATGCCAATCAGAGCTATGCCAACATGGAAGTGTTTCTCTAGAGGCAGGTAAATTGTTTACACACCGTCGATAAAGTGTTCTGATAGATTAACTGAACACATACAAAAACAGTTGGATGCCTTTCTAACTGATTGACAAATAGTTTTCTTCCAACAGACATAATAACAAACAGATACTATGATAAAAGAATAAAGAAATGCTATCAAAGATATGAAACAAATTGTTCTTATAGGACTGTTCCAAATTCAGGAGCAGAAAAGTTATACTGTATATTGATATATTAATGAGTGGTCATCATTGAGATTTCTGATGTACTATTGTATAATGGGCATAACTTCTTTTTCAGCTTTCTGGACACATCCTTATCACACATTTGATGGCGTCATGGATCTAGCATTTGTCAAGTTGTTCAATGACCTCTTATGCCAAACATGGGATGATCAAATAATCTAATAAAGAGTAATTTTAACAATAACATTCTCCTTTTGCAAATAAAGAGTATCATTTTAACATTACTTGTTCATTTACTTGGCACAATTTTTATTACATTTCCTTTTTGGTTGGATTGGAGATTACAGCAATAGCTTTTGCATTCAATTAGCTAGCTTATTGCATACATAGCATATAGTGTTACTGTAATAATACTGATGCTAGCAGGTTTTGGAAAAAAGCAGCTACATGTTAACCAGGTGGTTGAGCCCCTGAGCTCTGAGGTAGTCAGGCAAGCCGAGGTCAGTAGGTAGGAGAAGGCAGATGATCTCCCATCACCAGCCCTCTACACCGGAGTGGAGCACCCTGAGAGGGTGCGGATCTCACCGGGTGTGAGGTCCGCCCCCTCTCCTTGAAGCAGAGCAGCGTCTGCTTCCCGGGGAGCCATGTGTGACATGTGTGACATGTGTGTCAGAGTTCAGTAAGTGCTGCTCGTGCTCCCCGTGTGGAGTGATAATGCAGGGCATCGGAATCCGATGCCCTGCATCATCACTAAGCATGGGGCAAACCTAGCACCCAGTGAGATCCGCCCCTTCCCAGGGTCTGTCTGGGGAGAGTGAACAGGGAAGGGGGGAGGGAGTGAATGGGGGAGAAAGTGAACAGGGTAGGTTGGGAGAGAGAACATTTGAGGGGTGAGAGAGAACAGAGATGGGGTGGAAGGGTAGAGAACAGGGCAGGGGATAGGAGGGGGAGAGAACAAAGATAGGGGAGAGACTGGAGGAAGAGGGGAAGAGAACAGATATGGGGAGAGAAGGGGGAGAGAACAGAGATGGAGGAGGAGGGGTCGAGAACAGATGGGGAGAGGGAGAGAACAGAAGAAGGGAGAAAACAGATGAGGGGGAGAACAGAGATGGGGGAGAGGGAAAGAGATATGGGGAGGGAAAGAGATAAGGGGAGATGGAGGAAAGATAAGGGATATGGAGAGAGTCATGGGAGTGGGGGGGCATCAAAAAGCGCTTTCTACTGTGTAGAAAAACAAATCCTTCCACCGGCCGTGAGTGCCGCCCTACAGCCCTGAGATAAATAGAGATCAGTAGCAGACTTTATAGAATGCAGGAAGGATGCACACTAATCTAGCAGAGGTATTTGCAAAGGAAGTGGCTTTTATAGGCAAAGAGGGAGACTCTGTTCTGGTAACCATGAATCTACAAGCCTTGTTATCATTGTCAACTTTCCTTAGCTGTGTCTTGTCATGTGCCAAATTGTGAAAAACATACTGGCGAACTGGTAAAGAAAAGAGCTAGGAATATGGAAGTCAGGATTCAAGTCCAGGTACAGTCAGTTCTTAACACTTGTATTATAACTACCTGCAGTCACGTGACCCAGGCAAAAATATATGCATACAATCCTCTTAGAAGCTACCGCTAGTACCCATTTAACACACTAAATAGACAACAGACTAGAACCCTGGAAGTTATGCAAAGTATACTGGACAGGAAAATGTGGGGGAGTGTGACTGGCTGAGTGACAGGTTGTAGGGGGGAGGAGTGCAGTAAGAAGCCATTTTAAAATTTCCCAATCAGTAGCAGTTTCCCACCCTGGCGGTGATTGGCAAGGATTAGTGTAATTTGTAAGGCTGTATTACCTTTTATACATATACAGATATACAAGTTATGGTGGTTGGCGGATACAGTCCTAATTCTTTGTTTTAATAAATTGCTGTGACCTTTTTTAGACCGTCAATAAAGTCTTGTGTCTTTTATTTATTATTAATATGGGTATGAGGGAAGGTTTATTGTGGGTATGAGGGAAGGTTTAAAAGTATTTTAAACCAGGTACCCTACCCTCTCTGCATGTAGGCAAGAAAGAGGAGAGTTCGCGGCAGCTCACTCTCTTTGGGTTTGTTTTTTTTTAACACCAGAACTAGATTGGGCCAGAAGATAACAATATATTTCAAAGGTTACATCAACTTCAAACGTGTGATTTTATAACAGCTTTGCAGAGAATTCTGCACTGATGAACACAAAACTACAGAGAATATAATGTCTGTCAAAAAGATGGCTTACTTAACAGTCATACAACTTCGTAAATAGAATCCTCTCTTGCTGCTGATGCAAAATCTACAGAGAACCCACTGCTTTTGGTCTGACAAACAACAAGGCTACAAACTGGGATACTGGATATTTTAATTTGCTGCTGTCAAAAGCATTGTGTAACTTCATAGCCAACATATCAGAGACTGCAGGTCTATTTCTTATGACATATGCTTTTGGACAATTTTTGAACCATTTTCTCAAGACCAAATTTGGGACAAAGCTCTCTTTCACCCCCAAAAATGCAATACATTCTTTTGACAGCAAGATGATCCTGGGCTTCAACTTAGCTATGATTCTTAGAGTACAAACTATATCAGTCACAGGGCATAATTGATAAGGTTCTTAGATACAGTTTCCTGCAATTAAGTTGTGTATTCTCACTTAGAATCGGTGTGTCTGCACTCATTCTGTAAGAAGGTTATAGGCAGGTTCCATGTCTTTACCTGGGCCCCAATAGAAAAAAAAAAAACATTGTAATGCTGTAGTCAATGATTCAATGCACGTGGATGTTGTTATACACATTCTAAGCATTGTTCAAAAAATATATAATAGTATGGCAGTATGTAATTAATAATCATTCACTGATCCTGCTGAAAATGTCTCATTCAGTTAACCCCTTCACGACAAAGCACATATGTGACAGAACCCTCCAGCTATAGGCCTCTGCCTTCACCTTGTTGAAGAGGCCCCTGCAACCCTACCATCTCCCCATCAGCTGAAAAGACTTCAGGGAAAAGATGCAGTTGGTACTTCTCTCCAGTGGCAGTTATGTTCCACGGGAGAGGCAGAGGTCGGCAGGGTGAGTAACATGTCTGGCAGGGCAGTCTTTTTGAGGCACCGATTTTGGGAGGGCATTGAGATGCCAAGTTAACTGACTGACTGCGCAGTCAACCCATTTTGGGTCATCTCCTGGGTCAGTCCCCTTTGAAAAGGGGAGAAATGTAACAGAACCCTCCTTGGAAAGGAGAAATGTAACAGAAGGGGATGGGACAGTTCATTGGGGGGTAGCATTAGTATTAGGGTGAATTTTAGTATTAGAGTTTGGGGGTTCATTTTAGTATTAGGGTTAGCGGGTTAATTTTAGTATTAGGGTTCAGGGGTTAATTTTAGTATTAGGGTTTGGGAGCCACTTTTAGGGGGTTTCATTTATTAGGGGGGGGTAATTTATTTGGGGGTGTACGTTTGTAAGCGCTGACAGTTCAGAGCTGAACTGTTAGCCCTAACGTTGACATGATGAAGTGGCCGTGTTCATCTTCACTGCTGACAGTTCAGCGTTCAAACTGCTGCGCTGGACTGTCAGCAGTGAATCAGCCGCGCTGAACTGTTCTAGACCCGTAACAGAACCCTCTTGGAGAGAACTAATGGCTTGCCTCCTCCCTCTAGATTATGGACCCTGGCATTAAAAAGGGGTTTTAGATTTGGGAAGGGGGGCACAGTGGGTAAGTTTGAACTTTGCATTGATTACAGTGTGTCACAGTGGAGTATTGTCACGGTAACTGGAGTGAAGTTCTAAGAGTGCTCCAAATAAACTTATATTTGTTACATTTCATGTCATGTTTAAATCTGTACAAGTTCTGTGTGACTCATCCATTGTTCTTTGTTAATTAGTTGTACTGTTAAGTGTTTATGTCCATTGTATGCATGTACCAATTTAATGACTGGACCTAGTGGGGAACTACAGTGGCATTCCCCTAGTATTGTATATATATATATTTTTTTCTTCTCTTTTTTTTATTACCAAACAAAAACCGAAAAAAACTAAATGATTACATTAAACATACATGTACACATCCTGTGGGTAGAAAATATACAGTGGTTTCATTACTTCTCATGAAATCAATATAGTTATCTTCACTTATGAAAAACGACCATTGTATATACACAAAAAAAAAAAAAAAACAGTCCACACAGACCAAGAGACCACTAATTTTACTTTCAATGGGTAGATTTGGTATTATATTCTTATATCCTCCCTCTTTCCCTTACAGATGCTCTATCTGGTACAATGATGGTGTATATATTTCGTGTACTCTTCGAATTGGAATTGTCTGTATGGTACTCAAACCTTTTTCCATCTTTAATTGAAAGGCCAATTGGTTTATCAAGTGTGCTTTCACAAATACTTTACTGGTTCTCCAGGCTCGGGCTATCAGGACTTTAGTAGCCACCAGACAGTGGATGACCAATATCTATCTGGTTATCTTTAGATATCTTGTTTATTCTTAGATGTAATACTGCTATTTCTGGGATCCAGTCAATATTACAGTTTGTCAGCCTTTTGATCAAATCGTTAATTCCATAAAGGTACAACCACTGAACAGTTCCACCAGTACGTGCCGAAACGTACCCTCCTCTCTTCCACATCTCCAACATTTAGATGATTGCAGTGGGTATATCTTTGCAAGAATGGATGGAACCCTATACCATCTGTTCAATATTTTAAACTGATTTTCTGCTAAGTTCAGGCATCTCACCGTTTGACTAACTTGAGCTAATGATTTTGACCAGTCTGTTTCTGAGATTTTTATCACCAATTCTTTTTCCCATACAGCCTTGGCTTTGATAGGATATATATTTAATAGACTTACCAACCCATTGGTTTTTGTTGTGATTTTAGGTATCTGTTTATATGAGAATATTTTGGTTATCTCCTTATGAATATTCTGAGGTTCGTTACCTACCCTAGTAGTCAGAAAATGCTTCATTCTAAGATACGTGAATATTTCTTTTGATGGTATAGAATATTTATCTCCCAGATCTTTAAATTGTACTATTATACCATTTTCATATAGGTCTCTTAATGGGAGATCATAAACATTATGCCATTTTTTTAAGGATAGATTCTCTATATTAAATTTTAGGGTTCTCAGTGTACATGAAGAAATCATCTTATTCTGTCAGTTCATTGATCTCTTGATATTGTCCCATTCCCTTATTATCTGGCCTAAAATCCTTGTTTTCCCCATCACAATTTTAGTCTGAGCCTTTTTACTATTTAGCCACAAATAATATTCCAAATCTTCCTTATCTACTGTCTCTTTCACTATACAATACCAGTGTTCCTTTTGTAACGTGGGATTCTGAATGTTATATGCATGTACAATCATGTTGGACTTGTAGTTATTCATAATGTTTGGATAATTAAGACCTCCTCATTTAACTATTGTTTGTATTAATTCTTGGGATCTTTCCCTTCCAAATAAATGACTTAAATAGAGCTTGGACCATGTCCAGCCAAGATTTATGCACTCCCCATGGGATCATTTTAAAGAGGTAACACCATTTGGGTAAGATGTAGGAATTAATTAGATTGATCCTGCCCCACCATGAAGTTTCTACTCCTCTCCATTCCAATAAAGTTTGATTAGTTTCCTTCAGTAATCTCAAAAAATTAACCTCCATCACTCTCTCCACCTCATTCGGGAATTCCAGACCCAAGTACTCACAACTTTTCATGTTCCATTTAAATTTGAATTTTTCTTTTAAATTGTTAAGAGTCCATTCAGGTACATTTTTAGGCATGGCCGTAGTCTTGTCTAAATTTAGCTTGTAATTTGCTACTGCACCATATCTTTTTATTTCCTCCATCAAATGAGGTAGAGAGTGAGACGGGTATGTAAGGGAGATCAATATGTCGTCGGCATAAAACGCTATTTTATGATCGGCTCCACTAGTTTTAAACCCCACAATTTCATAATTGTTCCTAATATTGATTGCTAGAGGTTCAATTGTAAGGATATATATAAGGGGTGAGAGAGGACACCCTTGTCTCATTCCATTGGCTAATGGGAACCAGTCGGCACAAATATTAGGGCCAACTGTCCTGGCTGATGGGCCACAATATAAAGCCATAATCACATTATGAATCCATCCCTCCAGACCAAATGCTTTCAGGACTCTATCCAGGTACTCCCACCCGACCCTGTCAAATGCTTTTTCAGCATCTAATGCCAGTGTCAGGAGTGGGGTTCCCTGTAGTTCTGCCTGGTCCATGATATCCATTAGTCTTCTAGTGTTGTTAGTAGACAATCTTCCCGGTATAAAACCAATTTGGTCGGGATAAACCAGCGAAGCCACCACTGATTTTAACCTATTAGTTAAAATGGCAAAATATAATTTCATGTCGCCATTAATAAAGTATTGAATTCTAATACCCTGTTGATGTAATTTTATCTGTATATAATGTGTGCTGTTCCTGTAATAAATTGTTATTCTTACTTAACTCTGACACTTTATCATCTAGTGACTTTAGAGCAGATCATGCTGAAGCTCTTGTAAGGGATAACTAATGACAGCAGCACTGGTTCTGTCTAGTGGTTTGGATTATTGCCACAATAGGCCACTTTTGGAAGAGCAAGGAAGCAGTGCTTTTAATGGAGGTACTCAGTCAGAGTACTGAAGGTTCCATTACAACATACATGTACAAACTCCCAATGCAATGCACATCATCAGTGACCGAGGTAAATCGGATGAGGGGCCATGGTTGTCTTAGCCTGCAATAGCTGAGATAGGCTGTCATTACCATTGCAGAGAGCATTCTGATAATCCTAGTGGCTTATCAGAATTCACTGCCAGCCTTCCCCAAATTTAGAAATATTGATGGGGTAAGTTAATCCGGTTGCCTTAACAGTTAGGCAGAGCCCTATCAACCATTATTTTTTGTATTTATTTGTGTGGTCACTATGAAAATCAATCCCATTGATCACATGCAGTAAATACAACAAATGACAATCAGTGTTGTAATCAGACACAGTGGGAACACTGATTGTCAAAATCTTCCCCCTCTCTCACTGACATACTCTGATCTTGTAATAATGTGTCCCAGAAAAAAAAGAAGGAAAAAAACAGCACCATTTTTTAAACATTTTTACAGTTTTTATTACATTTTATTTAGTACACACAGGGTTAAGTTTGAACAAAAGGGTCTCAATGAAAGCCCTATATGTCCATAAAAAAACAATATATGGTCCACTCAATAAAGATAATTGCAGTGAATTGAAATGAAAATTACAACTTTAGGCCAATGTAGCCAAGTTGGAACAATTCTCCAATGCAGCTCAATGAGAGAATGTTTCCAAGCCAACTACTTTGGACTTAAATTTGAAATTCCCATTTCCCTGCAATTCTCTCTTTATTGAGTAGACCCCTCATATAATATGTGGGAATTCGTTTAAAAATCAAGCTGCACTTTTAGTTAAACAAACTATCAATAATGGTGTGAAAAACAAAAGAAATTGTCCTGAAGGGGTTAATATCTGTTTTTCAGCACTCTCAAATATCATATCATTGTAATATCATCAATATAATCAGTATTGCAGACAAAGATGTGTGACAGAGTCTCCATAACACTCATCCTGCATGTGTTTACTTGAAGCATCTGTTTTCAAAGCATTGAAATGAAAGCCTATGTATTCATTGTGGGTGCATAGTGAAGAAATAAATGAACTCTAAAGCACGCCTGTGAACAGAGATGTTTACAAGGATTACTTTGTACATGATACCATTGTCCCCACAGTTCTGTTTAACACAGAAGGTACTGTAAAATAGCAATGCACTAAGACTAGGGTTTTCAAACAACTTCCCAAGGTAACTCAGGACAAAAACCTCAGTGAAACTTAGCATTTTGAACTACGTCCCAATACAAGTTATTTCTTAAAAGTAAAAAAAAAAACTCTTGAGAATTGGGTGTAGTTGGAAGACAGCTGAATAGCAGCTAGAATTCCATGTCATATATAGTATATATATATATATATATATATATATATATATATATATATATATATATATATATATATATATATAATATATATATATATGTACATTCCCTGTATTCATTAGTAAAATATTTTTTTTAACAAACCTTATTATTTGTCTGCAACATAATATGAGGACTTGAGCGTGTTGGTTGGATATGTAGTTTCAGATACAGTGCCCTAGGCAATATATTGCATTGCCTAATCTCCTGGCACTTCAGGACATTGGGGGATGTTTACAAGAAATAAAGAATAAAGAAATTTAAAGACACTATTAAATTCACCTGTGCATGATTTTGGAAGATTTCCATAGGTGCCTATAAGGTGAAATATTATGTCCCCTATGCTTTCCTTCTAATCTGTAGCAGAAGCAGGACAGTTCGAATACAAAATGTCTGTATATACTTCCATATTGGACTAAACTAACAACCAGAGGATATCTAAGCATAACTTTGCTATTATTATGACACCAGAAGCCCAGACACACTGCTTAATGTTGTTAAGTTTTTAAGGAGGGACTAAACCCACCAGGTGAACTTTTAATCAGACAGAATATAACTTCCAGGCTGCCATGTCAGGGAGCTGGCTTTCCATGACCTCGATAGTGTGTGGATTGCACATATGTAGTACAAATAACAAATAAATTCCCTAGCTACATGTTGGAGAGCCCTGATCTAGTCCAACCCTATTATACCTTTTACTATACAGCCATTATCCTATTAAATCATTTTATTAAAATAATGGTGGCTGAAGGTTTGTGCTTACATTAATGATGGTATTTATTTGGATATTTAAGAATAGCTGATCATTTCTTCTATATTGATTGGCTCTCATGAGGTGCTGTGATGCCCATTTGCAGAAGATCTTGAAAGTTGACAGAAAAGAAGGGCTTGTCCCAGCTTGAAAATTTGCATAGGTAAGTATTGCAGCAATTAAAACATCAAATCAAATAAATGATTCACTGTGTTAGTTAGGAGCAGAGGTATTAGAGTGGTCTTTTAATACTATGGCACACACAAGGTTTTAAGAAACGTTATTACATCCTGTTTTGGAAAAAACACATTTCCCTTGCAGTTTCTAAAGTCAATTATTGGATATCCAATTCATAATATTATTGTTTCAGTCTCTTATTCAACATTTTTGAGTGTGTTACTACTTCCATCTAACTGACAATCAGATCCCTCTCTATAGCACCAGAAAATAGGAAAATAAATATTCCTCTGAAGCCATTATTTAGTAGCTTATTCTGGTTCACAACATTTCCATCTTGCATCAATATGCCACATTTGTATTTCATAACATGCACCTTTTACTGCAAAAGTAATATAGTCAGCACCTGCATATATAAACTATAGAGTCTACTCAAGTCAGATCAGGCTATAGCGAAGTCCTCCTACTGACTCATATGGGAAGACTTCAACAATTTTCACCACTTTATTTTGGTCCCTTTCAGCTTGGTTTCAGACACTTTCGGTGTCGGGAGATACCATCGTGGGATCGTCTATGATTTCTGAATTGCAGACATATTTGGAGACACATTAGAGCTACCTGAATAACACAGAATTTGCATGTTCTCTTATCACCGATATACGCCTGGACATCGGGGTAGGATTTCAAGTATGAAAAATCGGAGCTACCAGAGTAGATTTAAATGCACATTTAAATGCATTTGCTGGGTGTTATGTATAAAAATGTGTGCATGAAGATAGCGCCTACTACTGGCTTTACCTCCATATGCTGCTTTGAGTGGCAGGATTGGAGTGTGAGCGAGATGGGTTTGCATGTGTGTTTCTGAAAGAGTGACAAGATGGGAGGGTGGGAGGTGGGTTTACATGTGTTTGGGTGAGTGGCAGGATGGAAGTGTGAGAGAGCCAGGCTTGCACATGTGTGTGTGTTTGCCTGTGTGGGTATGTCTGGAATGGACATTTCCAAAGGGGAGAGATTAGTAATGTAGCCACGCCCTTATGGGAAGCGCCGAAAAAAAATCCTGCACTCAGACATCTGTGATCCTAGGATTGGCCCAGCCCATGTACCAACGTCTTGAGATGCATAAAAAGCACAATCACCATTATACATACCTAATGGTGATTGCACCTTTTTTTGTATTTCCCAGCACTATAGTGTGCAGGAGTTTTTAAACATACCCTCCACTATAAATGTATTTTACTCATTGTGTTATGTATTCCACGTAGGGGGGGGGGGGGGCGATATTTATTTTAAAGTCAACTGGTGGGTGGTCACATCTTCAATATTCACTACATATTCAATGTACGATCTTGCCAATTATTTCTATAGTGACAACATTATGCTATTTTCCTTTGAATCCTTATACCTTTGTATAGGAAAATGTCCTGCTGTCTTTGCCAGCTGCTGACTCACTGTGCATTGTTTCCAAGCATAGTGTTGAATTACGCTCAAACCTTTCTCAAGCAATGTTTCTCTTATAAAATAGCCACACATAATTTATGAGAAATAGGTTCGTTTTACCAGTCAAATAACATATTGAGATGAAATTCAACTATGCCTTGTGGGTTATACATTATGTTTCTCTTTATGTATATATCTGCTTGCAAAATAGGCTAGCAAAGTGTCTACTTAGCTTACTTGCTTCGCATTCAGACTACAACAATTCAGAATTAATACTATTCTCAGAGGTCTGTAATCTTAAAGTGAAGTCTAATTTTACTCATCAAGGCCTGAGTAAGGCCTATCAAACTAGCTTTTGGAGGTTCACTAGAATAAACTCATCCATAAATTATTGTCACCCAAATATGACCGTGTCTTTAATCGAATAAGTCCTGTGCATAGTATATCCTGTCCTCATTGCAAACTAGAATTCTGAGATTGTATAAATACAGACAAGGGTAGTTTTGGTTACATATTTTAGGCAATGACAGTGCACATAAGCAGTTAAATTAAAACTGATGTTAGTTTAATGGAACACCATTTTCTGCTATGCAAGGAAACATTTAAATACATAAAGGGAATCAACACAGTAAAGGAGGAGAGTAAATCTAAAAGAAGAAAAAAGACCACAACAAGAGGACATAGTCTTAAATTAGAGGGGTAACGATTTAAAAGTAATATCAGGTAGTTTTACTTCACTGAGAGGGTAGTGGATGTATGGAATAGCCTTCCAGTGGAAGGGGTAGAGGTAAACACAGTGAAGGAGTTTAAGCATGCGTGGGATAGACACAAGGCTATCTTAGATATAAGAAAGATTCTTATCTGCCGACACATTCTAGGTTCCTGTTACATAAATGCTTTAAACTCTGGAATTACAGTACAGAGTTACCTTACTTTACACACTTAATTCCATTTTAGAAGACGTATCTGGAAGTGTATTTTAGAATTAGCAGCAACACTCTCCTATTAAAACAATAAATGTTATCATGAAAAGATATTCAGGAAGGACTTTTATTCCATGTAAATAGCTTGCCCACTGTGCAGAAGTGACAGTTCTAATGAAGAAAAATATCTTCTTGTTAAAGACCCATAATGAAAATTATATTTAAATGAATGATATTTAAACAGTCATTCTGGAAAAGATGCATTCAATATAAACATTTAAGTTCATCAAAATATTAATACTTAACAAGTGAATTACTACTGCACATAGGTTTGCCACCTGGCCGGTATTTTACCGGCAGGCCGGTAAAATATTGGCATCAGGCCAATGTTAAGTCTATGGAGACAGTACCAAGGCCGGTATTTTTTTGAAGAAAAGGTGGCAATCCCAACTGCACATGAAAAGGTAAATTGAAAATGGGGCAAACAAGTCTGATGTGTCTGGGCCTACACCCTTGATGAAAAGGGAGGATGACAATTTGTAACAGTTAAAAGGAATTGGGTACTATAGGCAGCTTGATTGTGCAAGCATTCCTTAATGCATTTATTCATTATTATATTGGAAGTGGACAGTGTAAATTGTGATACCTTAATAGGCCTTTCACATTATCAGCACATTTAATTACCATATTTATCAGCGTATAACACGCACTTTTTCTCCCTGAAAATAGGGGGCAAATGATGTGTGCGTGTTATACGCCGATCAGTGGCTGAAAAAATTTAAAAAATCTTACCTCGTTCCTGCCCTGTCCCCCGGTGCTCTGAAGGTGTGTGGCTGTGAGGGAAGCGTTGTGAGCTCCTCTCCAGCCGCTCGGTCAACAAAGTGTGTTTTTTTTTAAACAAGCTTTATTGTTCCGCGCGGCTGGAGGGAAGCTCACAACGCTTCCCTCACAGCCACGCACCTTCAGAGCACCAGGGGACAGAGCAGGAACGAGGTAAGTACTGGGGTCTGGGGAAGGGGGGGAGGAGGGTGGCATAACGAGCATACTAAGGGACATTAGCCTGGCATATTAAATGGTATATTGGGGGCAATATCCTTGCATATTAAAATGGCATATTGGGGGCAATATCCTGGCATATTAAAATGGCATATTGGGGGCAATATCCTGGCATATTAAATGGCATATTGGGGGCAAAATCCTGGCATATTAAATGGCATATTGGGGGCAAAATCCTGGCATATTAAATGGCATATTGGGGGCAAAATCCTGGCATATTAAATGGCATATTGGGGGCAAAATCCTGGCATATTAAAATGGCATATTGGGCTTCAAAGTTCTTTATTTGAAATTTAAGGTTTTTTTCCTGAAATTTCCTTCTTAAAATGAGGTGCGTGTTATACGCCGGTGCGTGTTATACGCCAATAAATACGGTAGTTGTCAACTGAATCTAAATCACAAGCCTCATGCGAATGATGGAAAGAGTTGCCACCTTTTCTTCAGAAAAATACCGGCCTTGCTTCTGTCTCCATAGACTTAACATTAGCCTGAAGCCAATAAAATACCAGCCAGGGGGCAACCCTAATGATGGGAGGTGTCAGTTCCTAGAGCCAATCAAACAGTCCCCTCAAATTAAGAAAATCCTGTGGTATATCAAAGACAAGACCCTCACCTAGATAATGGAGCAGGCCTCAAGTTAACAAAACTTCTGTAATGGGAATCAGAGCCACCAGGGAAGGAAGGAGTCCAAATGAGAACACAAACATACTCTGCTCACGGCTAATGAGTAAGAAATAAGTACATGGCTCCAGGTTTAGCTGAATTATTTACCACAAGAAAATACACAACGTTTTTAGCTGTTCTGCTAAGAAACAAGAGCAATGTTGTGGAAACATCTGAGTCAATTAGTGCTGTTCACTAGATGATTTGTTTTCTGTGTGACCTCCCTTCAACTATTTTAACAATGATTCCCTTAGTCTCTCTCTCATATACAATTCCAACAGCTTTTGATTTTTCAGGACACTTAAAATTAAACACCACATATCTTCAAAAAAGTTAACATATAAAATATCAGTAATGTAACACTACCATGTAGAGCCCACGGCTCGGTAAATTGTAAACAAATATAATTGGGCGTAAATTATTGAACCAAATCTTTTTTTTTATTTGAAATGTGCATTGAGCTAAAAACATTTCATTTACATGATCAGAGTTGACAAATGGCAGTCTCCGGTTTATTGAAATGTTACAAAAATACTCGTGCGAAGATAAATCTGTTCATAAACTAAAACATGTTTTTCTGAACATGGAGATTGGACATTTTTGTGTGCAAAAGTCTTATAAAACCAGTGGCACATGTGCAATTTTAATGTGCTATAGATTTAACCAATTGAAGGTCTGAAATAAGCAGTACTTTTGACTGCTACATGAATAAAGTACATATATTACATTGGTGCAGGTGTGTCACGGGTCAACCGTCCAGTTGTACATAGACTACATCTCCCATATTCCCCAAGACTGACAAAGAATTATTGGACATGTAGTTAGGGTTGCCACCTTAAAAATATATCACGCTTTAGCCTTCATGCATCGAGCCAAGATTTTGGAAGTCCTGCCGGTAAAATACCAGTCAGGTGGCAACCCTCCAAGTTGTTTATCAACACCTAGGGGGCTGCAGTTTGACACACTGCACTTGTGTTTACATGAGTCCAAAGAGACAGTAAAAGTATATTAAAGCTGATAATAACTATTGAAGCAGTGTTGGTACATACTTTTACATCTGTTATGAACTACAGTTTCATGATGTTCATCCAACAATATGTGTCCTGGGAAAGTTTCCTGGGAACTGCAGTCTACCACAGCTGGAATGCCGGGGATAGCCATCAAAGATTAAGATAACTAATATGATTGATCGATTTTGCGCTCAAGCTGGTGTGGTCTTCAGCTCTCATGACGCACAAATAACAATAAGGTGACTGTCCTCATAATACTCATAAGGTATCCAGAACCTGCAGAAGAGTATCCTGGGGGGCTCTGCTACCTCAAGTCTGGAGACCCCCTATCAGTGGCAGGGTATGGGAAGGTTATGGCTGGCATGTTT
Organism: Pelodytes ibericus; assembly: GCA_036172795.1. Classification (NCBI taxonomy): domain Eukaryota; kingdom Metazoa; phylum Chordata; class Amphibia; order Anura; family Pelodytidae; genus Pelodytes; species Pelodytes ibericus. The sequence continues at coordinate 123,626,578 of CM069859.1, forward strand.
TAAATAACTTTAAAGCCAATTAATAGCCATTTAGTTAATGTGGAAAGTTATTTAGCAAAACAGTATTTTATTTACAAAAATTAGTATATAAAGATATTTGCTTTCCTCTAATCACATTTTATTGTGAGTTGTATTGCCTTGGAGTCCTGTGATACACTTGAGACAATGCCACCATCTCTAAGCAAAGAAAGCTATTTGTTTGTGTGATGAAACTACATTGTTTTGTTTTCATTGTAACTAATACAAAGTTATGACTTCCAGTTGTCAGGTGCTGGCTTTAGATTGTGTTTATTAATGACCTGAATATACAGTAAGTGTCCAGGAAGAGACAGGCAGAGGTTGTTATGGAATGTTGACTGATCTATCGAGTGTAAAAACAATTTACTACAAGAACAGACAACAATGAAATGCTTAATGTTAGGCCACGTTGGTCCATATTGAATTTTTTTGCAGCTTTCCATTAACTTGGTACAGAAGGGATCAGCTTCAAATAAACAGCAGGGAAATGAAATCATCAGCAATCTGCATAACACAGGAAATTACTTTATAGAGCAAACAGGATATTAAATTCTCAAAGTCCACTATTTGCATAGAAATTGAACGTATAAAGAGCATGAAACTGTTTCTACAGCAACTATTGTCTCTTATCCATCAATCATTTTTTACCTTGCATTAAGTAACATATCAGAGTGGCTTGGTTCTGAGCACTGTGTCATAGGCCATGTATGAAGATATATGTGTAGTAAATCTGAACCTTCTCATGTGACCACCAAGGACACAGTCAAGATAAAATCTGCCAGCAGCAGAATTTGAGTTAGAATAATATTTACAATTTTTAAAAAACAATTTCGCAAAAATTCCTTATGCCTTTCTTTACATATTTTTAGATTTTTCCACTACTACATCTCATTAAGTACCATGCAAAGCTAACACACTTCACTTCCAGCTTGGAGTACTCACGTTCAACTCTTTCAGATTTATTTGTTTGGATGTAACTATCTCTCTCTTTCACTCTCACTCCCTTTCTTAAAATGCTGCCTACATTCCAATATTCAAGAGGAGCCTTCAAACATCATGGCAGTGCCTTCCAAAGCACTATCTTACTGTGTTGTTGTATTACCCAGAGTTCTCTGCTGCATACTATAAATTCCCTGTCAACCTGGGAAGTGTTATCTGGAAAATGCTCCCAGGAACCTGTACAGTGAGCTGTAGACTGTCCTTGAAACTGTCTCTACCAAGGACATCAAGGACAAATACGGCAGAGCTAAAAGGGATGAAGTCTCACGATGCTCCATGAGTTCCATGACCAAGGGAGATTTAGCTCCCACTTCCCCGTACAGATACTCAAGGCTGTCTTTAATCCGGGGCAAAGGAGCAGGTGCCCAGTGATGCATGGGGGGCCTGAACCTGTTGTGGGATAGAGGTCCGGGAGACATGACAAGATCACCAAAAAAGCAATGTCCAAGCAAATTTGAAACTGTTGTCAACTGTGAAACAAATACCTGAGAACTTACAATTGAAAGGAAACAAGGTTATATTGGATGGTTTTGTCTGTCCTAATGACTTCTAGGCTGGTATTTGAAGTGTTGCTACCATGACAGTTGGACTCTTGTATATATCTTCTGTGTTTTGTAATCTGGTATAACTTGTGGTTCTATTGCTAGATTTAGTTTTATTGCCAACTATATTTTTTGGGATGAGAAGTCCAACATATACATGTAGGGTTGCCATCCAGCTGGCATTTTTAGAACTGACAAGAGGCAATTGGTTTTAGATAAACATGGTAATCTATTGAGGCAAGAAAATGGCATGAAGAAAAGGTTCCATGCTGCTACAGCTTGTGATTGAACAAAATGTTTTCTTTGATTCAACCAAATGTAATATAAGTAGAACTTGTTTAAAAACAAATTCACTAATATTGAAATTCTTAGAAACCAGTTCTTGATCCAATATGTAAAAATCTCTCTAAATTACAGTATTCCATCACAAAAAATAAAAGAAAATTAGGACTTTTCAAATGTTTTACATAATCAGGGCCGGCCAAACACATTGTGCTTCCTGGGGCAAAAAAAACAAAATGCTGCTCCCCCCCCTCCCCCCAACAACCCCCCCCCCCCCCCCCCCCCCCCCCCACACACACACACAGTCATGATACTTTAAACTAAAATGAGACTTATCAGGAAGTGATAATTTTTTTTTACTTTTTTTTTTGTGACACACAGTTTTGCGTTGTTTAATCAGTCAAGTTGATTATTAGGTTTTAGCATCATTGTGTCTTTTGAAGCTTAGACAGTGCTCGTAAGTTAGATTGGCTTAGTTCTTTAATTTTCTCCTGTTCTCTCTATACTTCTCAACTTCTCACTACCACCTCCCCCCCTCACCTCCACCCCTATCTTAGCTCTTGTTAATCTAAGGCTTGTCTTGTGGTCTAAAGAGGTTTTAGTCTGTAGTCTGAAATTGTGTTGTAAATTTTCTGGTGTAATTGCCAATTCCCTTTACTTATTGGATCGAATAGGAATGTCTTTTGCTCATGCATTCTATTAGCATTCTTCCTCTGAACATTCATCCATACGTGCATTTATACCTTGGTCTCTTGGTGTACCTGGTATTCCTTAGTATTGCTGTGATGTGGTGGGGGTTTCTTGTTTGGGATTGCCTCCCTCTTATTTGGTTAAATTTAGGTTTGATGGGATTCCAGTTAAATTTGGCTAAAGGTCTGCCATGGGGCCCATATTTCGTAGTATGTGTTTAAGTTGTTGGTTATTTTGTAGAAAGACTTCTCCATATTATGTTGGTACTTTACTTGATTTAAAATATTCAGCCATATTGGAGGGTTCTGTTCCTTCCAGTTTCGAGCTAAGCATATCTTTATTGCCGAAAAAATGTTTATCGCTAAGTCCACGTTAGCTTTTTTCTTCAGCTGGACCTCTATGTTGAACAGAAAAGACTGAGGTGTCGGCGACCAGTCTAATCCGAATAAAGCCTTAATAAGTTCACCCAATTCCATTTTTATTGAATCTAGTCTTGGGCAGCTCCACCATATATGAGACATGGTTCCTGGCATAGTCTGACACCTCCAACAGCTCTCCGTGGAGGATTTAAACATTTTATTCATGACCGTTGGAACATAGTACCAATGATGCATCAACTTAAAAAATTGCTCGTGTAAATTTATGCAGTGAACTGCTTTCCTCATTCTGCCCCATGCCCGGAACTATGTCTCAATTGGGTACTCCAACCCCAATTCCTCTTCCCATTTGCATTTGGCTTTAGTTTTCACCAAGTCCGTCTCCCGTCTATAAAGCTCAGTTATTTTGGATATAAGGTGTTTTTTATAGTGCGCATCCATAAAAGTATCTAGATCTGAGTGAGCTCTTAAGGGATAAGCGTTTAGAGTGCTCTTGATTCTTATGAATGTATATTGTTCTATGTTTGGTAATTTAAATTTACTCTGTAGTTCAGAAAAAGTCCCAGAGGAGAGAGCAGGCAGTAAATCTGAGACTTGAGTCAACCCCGCCCTGAGCCACTGTCTCAGATCCAGATCTTCCGTCAATAGCTGAAGCGTCTCTAGCGGGGCCCCTCCAGTCAAAGAATCAGTAGAGGCAAATTTTCTTTTAAACTTGAACATCTGCTTAACGATGTTTACAATAATAGGGTTTGTGATGTTCAGTCTGTTGAATTGCTCCTGGTTCAACCAGTAGAGACAGATTGGTTTACAATTGTTACATTTCCACTTCCCATAATTGTACCAGCCCAAATTATAGCTTTGTTTACAATTCCAAACCATAAAGTGATAGACCATACATGAATCGTACAATTCAGCAATGTTTGGGTAGTTAACTCCATCTTGTGATAATTTCCTTCTAAGTGTGGCCCTTGCTATTCTTGGAGGTTTCCCGTTCCAAATATATGTGGAAAATAATACTTCAAACTGTTTTAGAGTTTTTCCAGGTATGGGCAGTGGAATGGTTCTAAACAGGTATGTCAGTTTAGGGATGACATAACTCTTTATAACATTCAGTCTGCCCAGCCATGAAATCTCATAGCCCTTCCAAGACGCAAATTGGGATTTTAGTTTATTCAGTAGAAAGGAATAGTTCCCAGTTATCATATCTTTAAAGTTTTGGTGGATTTGGATACCCAAGTATTCAATGTATGGCTGGTCAAATTTGAATGGGAATTGTTGTTTAAGATTGCTCAGAAGTTGATGGTTTAGGTTAAAATGTATTAATTGTGTTTTATTGAGATTGAGCTTATAATTTGAGTAGTAACGATAGTCTGCTATCTGTGTTAGAACTTCTGAGACTGATTTTCCTGGCTTGCCCAAGGTTAATATGATGTCATCCGCATAAAGCGTAATCTTATGAGATATTGGACCTGTGTTTATGCCTTCTATTCTATTGTTCTGGCGTATTAAGGCAGCAAGTGGTTCTATAGTTAGCACATATAACAGGGGTGCTAAAGGGCACGTTGTTGATATGGAAAAAATCAGAGTCTAAATCTGGTCCCGATATCTTTCCTTGTGGATTTTCATATAGAGCCATTGTGTTGATTAAGAACTTGCCTAGGAAGCCGAAAGCGTGTAAAGTCTCTCGTAGAAATGTCCAGCTAACCCTATCAAACGCCTTCTCGGCATCTAATGCCAAGAAAATGGATGGTAGAGTCCTGGATTGGATCTCATGTATGAGGTTTAATATCCTTCAAGTGTTATCTTCCCCATTCCTACCTGTAATGAAGCCTGTCTGGTCCGGGCTTACTATATCCGCTATCACTCCCTCCAGTCTTCCGGCCAGCATCTTTGAAAATATTTTAACATCTAAATTTATTAACGAAATGGGCCTATAGTTTGTCACACATTTGGGGTCTTTCCCAGATTTGGGGATTGGAGTTATTGATGCTTGTAGCATCTCTTTTGGGAAATGCTGACCCAGTGCTATGTTACTATAGACTCTTAATAGTAAGAGAGTAATAATATCCGCCAGAGACTGAAAGAAGGGAGCTGAGAAGCCGTCCGGACCAGGGGCCTTGTTTTTTTTTAGATTTCTAATTGCCTCTTTAACCTCAGACAGCTGAAATGGAGAGTTTAGCCGTTCTATATTTTCCTCTGAAAGTTTTGGTAAGTTTAGCTTAGCCAAAAAGGATCTTATCTGCTTAGCGTTTTTTTCTACAGCTGGCAAATTATATAGAGACTTATAATATTCTTTAAATGTTTCGCTGATATCTTTCGGTGATAATTTAGATTTATTTTTCCATATTATTTTGTTGATCGTAATATGACTGTTCTTGTGTTTAATCTTGTTGGTCAAGTTCTTACTGGCTCTGTTACTGCTATAATACCACTCTTGCTTTAGAATTTGAAGGGACCTATTTGTTTTTTCAATTAATTTACCTTTTATTTCTAGCTGTATCTCCCTTAGTTGTTTAGTTACTATTATATTAGGATTTAATCTGTTGAGGGCTTCGAGCTGGGCTAGCCTCACGTAGAGATCTGCCAATACCGAGCCCTTGGCCCTTTTGACCTTTGTGCCCTGCTTAATGAGATAGCCGCGCATCGTGCATTTCATTGCACACCACGCGGTCACCTCATCAACCGACCCATTATCATTTTCGTTCAAGAAAAGCGTGGCTTGGTTTCTAAATTCCTCTTTAAATGACCCGTTATTTAATAGGGACTCGTTCAGTCGCCATTTGGTTCTAATATTGTAATTTTTATTGTTTTCTATACTGATAAAGATTGGTGCATGGTCTGACCATGTTGTATTGCCTATAGAAGACGAAGTGAATCTATTGATAGATCTGTTGTTTGTGAGGAACATGTCTATTCTGGAGTACGAGTAGTGCACTTGTGAGTAGAAGGTGTAATCGCTCTCACCTGGGTTTTGTGTTCTCCAGATGTCATAGAGCTTGTTCCGGGCTAGCCACTCAGAGAAGGATTTTGCTAAAAGCTTAGACTTTTTATCTGGTTGTGAGCCGTACATCATACGTTTATCTAATTTTATGTCATGTATACAATTTAGGTCGCCGCCCATAACTAAAAGTCCCTTGCAGAGGTCTTGAATTCTGGAGTAAATCTTGCCCAGGAAACCCACCGCAGCAACGTTGGGTGCGTAGACATTAACCAAAGTATGCATCACATCATTGAGATTGCAAATTAGGATAACGTATCTCCCTTCGGTATCTGTTTCAGTATGAATGCATTCAAACTTTACTCTTTTCCCGATTATTATTGCAACCCCTTGTTTCTTTTTTTTGTCTAGGTTAGAGGTATAAACAGTGGGGTAATTCTTATATTTCCAATATCTAACAGCACCCGTAGTCCAGTGGGTCTCCTGGGCAAAACAGATATCCACTTGTTCCCGACAAATCAAATCATACAGGAAAGCTCGTTTATGTGGGGAGTTTAAACCCTGGCAATTTATGGAGGCAAGTTTAAGTGACATATTTTCTGCTGTCTCCCGCTTTCCCCCGACCCCACCTTATCCACCAAACGATTCCACCACGAGACCAACCGTTCATCCTTCACATTCATCCAAACTTAGCATACAGTACTTAGATGCGATTTTTGCCCCATCAGATTGATCAGCGCGTATCATACTCGTGTGTGGTGCCGACCCTGAGCTTTTATATGTGTATCTAAGAATTCTCTGTTCTACTGATCCACCCCTCTTTAACAAGCTATCAACATGATTCCCCCCCCCCCCCCTCCCGTTCCCCTTCGTGAAATACATTTACTATGTGAGTGTGAGGTATATAGTATTATATGGTTTGTTACCTTCGTGATCTGAGAATCTGTGCAAAAAGTACTGTGAGTTTGCGGATATGGTGTTAGATAGATAAATTGTCTAACGTGTGCTATTATCAAAAAAGTTGTGGTGGGGGAGAGAAAGAAAGAAAAAAGAGAGAAAAAAATATGAGGTATGTTGAGTTGTGTGAGTGTCTCTAACTGGTTGTGGTATTCTGTGCGAGTTCTATGTGTCGTGTTATGAGTAAATTAGTGCACGTGTAGTGGAAATAGGTGAAAAGGGAAAAAAATAAAAATAATATATAAGGTGTATTAAGTCATGTAGGTGTCTCAACAAGTAGTTGTGATACTATGTGTGAGTTCTATGTGTCGTGTTATGAGTAAATTGGTGCACGTGTAGTGGAAATATGGGGAAAAATGGGGAGAAAAAAAAAGAGGGAAGGGGAGGGAGGAAGGAGGAGAAAAAAAAAAAAAGAGAGAGAGATTGCAAATTTTATGGGTCCGTTATATCTACACAGTTGGGTGGATCCTGTTGTCTTATCGATACTAATTTATTCCTGCTATTTTGTAACTATTTGTCTATCATCCCTGCTGCCTTTCCTTCTAACCAAAAATGCCCTCTGCCTCAATTTTCTTCTGCGTATGCAGATGATATGAATTTTTGTAGTTGGACCGGATCAGAAAATGAAGTGATAATTTAATGCAAGATCACCTTTCTATTTGCAAAATTATACAAAATACTGTATTGGCCTGAGTATAGGCTGGCCATAATTAAAATGTGTACCCTAAATGTTTGAGCATTTAAACTTAATGTATAATATTTGAACAAGTTATAGGTCAGTGGTCACATATCTTTTGGGAAATTGCACAGCCTATTTTCATAATAATGTTTGTTTTACCATTTCTTTCTTTTCACCTTGTGGGTGAGCTCTTAGAAATAAATATTTTATTTTTATATGCCCACTAAAGCACTTCTTATATAAATAATAAAATATTTTTTTCAAAGAGCTCCCCCATAAGGTGAACAGAACGTAACTGTAAAACATTATTATGATAATACCCTGTGCAATTCCCTAAAACATAATGTGACCAGTGACCTATAACAAAATCCATATAGATATGGGCAGTGTCAGAGGGGTTAGCCCCTGTGTGGCTAGACAGATATAGGAAGTGTCAGATGATTTAACCCCTTGGGTGGATAGACAGATATAGGCAGTGTCAGAGGAGTTAACCCCTTGGGTGGATAGAAAGATATAAGCAGTGTCAGAGGAGTCAACCCTTTTGGTGGCTAGACAGATATAGGCAGTGTCAGAGGAGTTATCCCCTTGGGTGGCTAGACAGATATAGGCAGTATCAGAGGAGTTAACCCCTTTATCCACACACTCACACACATACACAGACAGTCTGTCACTCACACTGACATACACACACTCTCACTCACACTGACATACACACACTCTCTGACACGCACACTGTCAGTTTTTACCATACATGGAGCAGACTGAGCCAATCACGGGAGGCTTCTGAACTCTCAGCCAATCAGGAGAGTTGAGAGGTTTCACCTGATTGGCTGAGACCTCCCCCAGACACAGAAAATAAAAGAAAACCCTGCCTCATGGAGCAGCAAAGTGCTGCCGCTGCAAGGGTGCCACCTGGGGAAAGCTGTCTCAGTCTGCCCCATTAATGGGCCGACCCTCTACATAATTTATGCAGAAGCTGCTCTTCTCTTCTAGCAGAGATGTTCAAAGAAATGTTGAACTGCAAAACAAAGGAAAAGTGTGTGTGTGTGCTTCAACATTATTTTAATGCTTTTATAGTATTGGTTTCAACAGATAATATAATTATCTTATTGCAGGGAACGGAAAAGACAGCAAATAAAGAAGCAAGCTGTTTTAGCTTGGTTACCAAACATTACACATTTATAAAGAACAAAACAAGCAGAGAAAGTACAGGAATGTGGGCCAAAATGCATTTATCAGAACTAACATGTATCTTTTAATGAAACAGCCACAGCAAAGGCAACTGCATCTTCTGTAACAACTGGATGTTTGCTGTCCACAAATTAGGCAGAATCATGTTACTGGAAGCATGTCGTGGCCAGTCTCATGTTAGATACACCCAGAACCCTTAAGTCAAAGGAAAAACATATTTTGTAGCAATAAAAACAGTTCAAAATACATTTATCCTCTCTATTCCACGTCCTTTTATGAGGTCAGTGCCCTAGTTTGTCAAACAGGTTCAGTAATGAAGAGAGCCATGACAATGCATTGGAAGTGCACACACCCACACTTGCCCAGTATTCTTTACTGAATAAAGTTCTCTCAGTGTACACATTGCTGTCAAGATTGAGTTGGATTGTAAGTGCATAAAACCCACCTAGACAAATGTCTCAATAAAAAAGGGATACTGCCCCTTTAAAAAAAAATATTGGTAATTTGGCTACAAATTGGCATTTAAGTTGCTCAAAGAGCCACTTTAATCTAATCTAGTTTTGCTCTGCCCTATTGTTTGTACACACAAATATGTATAGATTGTTGCATCAACGGCCATAAGTAAAATGCCTGCTCCATCCCAGGCTCAGTTTTAGATTCTGAACAGTGAAAAAGAGTAAGTGAAGAATTGGGAATGACATGAGCAGTGCTAAATGATGATGATGTAACACATGTGCATTAGCCATGCACATGCAGTGCTGTATTTACCGCGAGGCCTATGGCGGCAAATTTTGGGGGGCGGCAGCGCCCCCCAGCACTGAAAAAAAAAAAAAAATGTAAAAAAAAAAAAAAAATGTAAAAAAAAAAAAATCCGGCCCTTTAAAAAAAAAAAAAAACCCCACCGCGCTTGCAGGCAGAGATGGAGGTGAGAGGGGATCGGAAGATTCCCCCTCACCATCGCTCTGCCTGCCAGGCTGCACGGGGAGCCGAACAGGCAGCACAGAGAAACCTCCGTGCTGCTTGTTCGGCTCCCCGTGCAGTATGCCGACACGGAAGTGCCGACAGTCACGTGACGGGCGCGCTGACGTCATACGCGCGCCCGGTCACGTGACCTGTCGGCACAATCGCCGGGAAGCCGAACAGGCAGCATGGAGGGACCAAAGGTAAGTGCTGATGGGAGACTGTGTGTGTGTGTGTGTGTGTGTGTGTGTGTGTGTGTGTGTGAGTGACTGAGTGTGATGGGAGTCAGAGTGTGTGTGATGGGAGACAGTGTGTGTGACTGAGTGTGATGGGAGTCAGAGTGTGTGTGATGGGAGACTGTGTGTGACTGAGTGTGATGGGAGTCAGAGTGTGTGTGATGGGAGACAGTGTGTGTGACTGAGTGTGATGGGAGTCAGAGTGTGTGTGATAGGAGACAGTGTGTGTGATGGGAGACAGTGTGTGTGTGTGTGTGTGTGACTGAGTGTGATGGGAATCAGAGTGTGTGTGATGGGAGACAGTGTGTGTGACTGAGTGTGATGGGAGTCAGAGTGTGTGTGATAGGAGACAGTGTGTGTGTGACTGAGTGTGATGGGAGTCAGAGTGTGTGTGATGGGAGACAGTGTGTGTGATGGGAGACAGTGTGTGTGTGTGTGTGTGTGTGACTGAGTGTGATGGGAGTCAGAGTGTGTGTGATGGGAGACAGTGTGTGTGACTGAGTGTGATGGGTGTCAGAGTGTGTGTGATAGGAGACAGTGTGTGTGTGACTGAGTGTGATGGGAGTCAGAGTGTGTGTGATGGGAGACCGTGTGTGTGACTGAGCGTGATGGGAGTAGGAGTGTGTGACTGAGTGTGATGGGAGTAGGAGTGTGTGACTGAGTGTGATGGGAGTAGGAGTGTGTGACTGAGTGTGATGGGAGTGTGAGCTTGATGTGAGTCTGAATGATGGGGCATGTCTTAGGTGTGTAACGTGGGTGTGCAGCTTGGGTAGGGGGGTGCCCGGATTTTGTCTGCCTAGGGCAGCACAAAATCAAGATACACCACTGTGCACATGCATCTCAATGGGAGCTCTATGATGTCTGCCAAGAGCTTATTCTGAAGCCCATTTCTGTGTTTCTGCTGCTGTCATAATGAAAAGTACTAATATGCAAAATATAGGTTTTCAAGGTTAGTATTAAGAATATTCATAATACAAAAATAAATGTATAATTATCATTATCGTACCCGCTTTAATATGCATTCATCCCTCCCCCAAACTCTAGGACTTGTAATGCATGAACAAATATAGTACCTCAATATGCCAAAGTCCAACAACCCAGTTTAATAATCATTATTTGCACCTTTGTCTCATTCATGTGAGTTTTCAGCCATTGTAATTGTTATATGAGACAAATTGGTTTCACAACCAGCAATCCAGCTATAAGTCAAGTATGTGCATGGGGCATCTGTGTGATAAAGTGCTTACTTTATGTGATTACTACTTTATTTTACTTCTGACACAAATCAGTGTATTAAATTACAGCTATTAGAAGCCTGGCGAGAGAACATATTTAACAAATGACAACATTCATCATTCAATGAAAATACTTTCATCTTACAATGATTATGGGTGAGTACTATAGAAAGACAAGTAATTATTAGAAGATTGTGGCTTTTTTATTTTATATACAGCGACTTTTTTCTCAGCAGTAATTCATTGATAATCATAGAACGATCATTTTAGATGAAAAGCACAGCTAATAAGTGAAGCAAGTAATAAGTGCATACATAGACTGGGTAGATATTACATTAAAAGGTAAATTAATGAGCAACAGAAATGTTTGATTAAAACAATACAACCTGAACAAAGGATTCTTGAAGAATATAAAGAAATACAAATATTTGATGGTTTAGTCACTCATTTAGGTTCACACCTTTCACTATGGGGTCTAGTCACTAACGTCCGAGTTTGGAGTTTGAGAACCCATATGAAACTCCAAATTCGTCAAAAAGACGAAAAATGATGATCGGCTCCGCTCACCTATGCTCTCCACGTGGGTGCTCCATCCCGCTGACCAGGCGTGTAATATACAGGCAAAAGAGACGAAAAAATGATGTGCACTCCACTCCAGTGAGCGATCCAATAAAGTGCTTTATTAAACAATGAACATGAGACCAAAAAGGAGGTACATGTACAGCAAAATGGACAAACAGAAAACCGCACCTTACGCGTTTCGCGTATTACAACGCTTAATCATTAAACCTATGATTAAGCGTTGTAATACGCGAAACGCGTAAGGTGCGGTTTTCTGTTTGTCCATTTTGCTGTACATGTACCTCCTTTTTGGTCTCATGTTCATTGTTTAATAAAGCACTTTATTGGATCGCTCACTGGAGTGGAGTGCACATCATTTTTTCGACTCCAAATTCGGACAAATTCGGCCTCCCTCACATACCCCCATCATAACCTCACAAAATGCTATTCACAAAGCATTTTTGTAAGTTTGAGATGTGGTGAAAGCATGTGAAATGGAAGGTAGCAAGGTTAAACTTACCTCCCATTCATTTCAATGGAAGAAGAAATTAAACTGGTTTTGAGACTAAGTACAACAAATTTTGGACATAGTCTCAGATGCCTTCTGCCATTAAATTGAATTGCCTCCTGTATTTAACAGGTGCAGTAAAATTGGGCATGGCACCTGTGCGCAACATAAAGTCTGCAACTGAGACACCATTGACTGAACTTGTGACTAATTAAGTATAACATTCCCCAGAGGTGGAAAATCAACACAGGACTCTGGTGAGAGTGGTGGGTCCATTATCGGTGATACTGGATTTTGGCGGGAGAGTGTCTTGAGCTATAATCGCTAAGACAATCTGTATCATAACTCCTTGACAGGCAGATGCTGTTATTTTACATTTCTGCATGTCATCATAACTTTCCAGGAGTTGAACAGCCAACAACTCTGTGTCACATCTAAAAATGCTATTGTGGAATGTAAATGGGCTAAATTGCCCCTCAAAAAAGATGAAAGCATTGCTGCAAACCTGAAATGCCTACACTTAAACATTGTGTTTCTAATTGAGACCCACACTCTCTCTACATGATAGTTTGATTGCCGACTGTTTTATGGCTAATTTTAGGAAAAAAACAGAGAAGAAGCAATTATATTCCATACAGATACCACAAATGCACAAATGCACCAAGGACACCCACAGTACATCTCTTGTAACCATTCAACCTTGTGTACGCTCATCCAGGCTGTATCAAGGCATTTTAGTATCCTTCTTGCCTTGCTTTCTTGTTTATTATTTGTGCTCATTCGTGCCCTGTTTCCATGTTTCCATTGCTCTCTGTTCTGATCCATTTCTGTTTTTTTCATTCTGCCCGTCATTGTTCCATTCCAGGTTTTCTCTGAATCCCTCTTCCTTGTTGGTTCACTTCTATATAAACCACACCCGTTTCTGTTCAGTCCTTTGCAGTCTTAAGTCCTGTGCAGTTGAGTCTACAGGTATTCTCTGTTTAGGTGCGTATGTTCAATGTTAATATTTTGATTCTTTCTTAGTTGACTTGCCTAAATGTTGGGTACCACAGCTACCATCTAATTGGCCAATAGGCGAACCAAACCCCAAGCATTTTATTATCGTTAGTGTAAGGATAGTTCCTATATTTATGTTTGTTCCTTTGTTTGTTTCATTTGTATTCCTTAGCCCTTTCCTATGTATGTAGTCTTATTTATATCTGTGCATTTCCCTTTAAGTTCTATATCATTGCCCTTTTGTCTGTACCCTTTTCTGCTTTGCTGTCTCTTAGTTCATTCTGTCCTAGCTATATACTCTGGATACAGCAGCTGCTTACATAGGGTCCCTGTATGTGGCTGCACAAAACCTAAAGTCCCAAGCTACCAGATAAGTGGTTACCCAGCACCGGTGGCTTTGTCATCACCCCTGCAACGCAGCTCCTGATCTCGGGCACTCAGGGTCTCTTTCAATCTGGGACACCGTGCATTACAAATCTGATACTGCAATCCACAGTAAAGGGTCAGAGATTATTGTTTGCAAATATTTATGAGCCCAATTATCCTATATACAAAGAACAAGTTTGGCAACTAAATCTAGAAGTGAAACTCAGATTCCTAATGCATGGAGTGTCCACCTTTTGGAGCTCCACACTGGTAAAATAGAAAAAACATTGTGACCTCCTCCACTCAGTAATTAGTGGTACTCTCCAATGTCAGCCAGCCTTCAAAGAGTTTCAACTTAGCAGAAAGCATGAGTTAAAACAACAATTTTTTTTCCTTGTTTAAAAAGAGAAAGGAGAGCAAAGTAAGTACCTACGTTTAAGTCTCAAAGATTAAACACATCAGGTGACTGAAGCATATTGATTGCAAATGGTGTACTGCAGCTAATTTTGAATTGTTTCTACGTATGCCACTGTATTTTTGTGCCCATTTATCCTGACCATGAATTTTAATATGGTAGCAGACTCAGTGTGGGATACTCCAGAGAGGACAACACAGGTAAAAATGTATGTACTCACTCATATGTACGTGACAATACGACACAAATTGATTACCAATTGTTGTCTCTACAATTTGTATCAATCATCACAAAAACCCAAATACACATTAGAGGGCCACAACCTATTACCAGTGCATTAAATTTGGAATCAAATTCCACAAATACCAAACTATTTGGCCAATAATGTGGATTTAAAATATTTTATATTGCAAACTTTGTTGACATCGATTTGGCACATGTCGCTTGTCCTATGGGATAGACGTGCAAATTTTCGTTTTGTTTTCGTCCATTCGGACGTAAATTTTATTTATTTAGTCCAAAACGAATTTCGTTCATTACTGCATTCGTTTCAGACGAAATTCGTTCATTATTTTCGTTTCGTTTTATTCATTTGTACGAATTGACCTATTTTAACCTCTATTTCTGTTTATAGACTTTCGGTTTATGGAATATATGTAATGCTATTGGCTTTCTATAAACCGAAATAGAGTTGAAATAGGTCAATTCGTATGAATGAGGACTCTATTTCGGTTTATAGAATGCCAATAGCATTTACTACATACATTCCATAAACCGAAAGTCGTTCATTATGTCGGTTTATGGAATGTATGTAATGCTATTGGTATTCGGTTTATAGAAAGCCAATAGCATTACATAAATTCCATAAACCGACATAATGAACGACTTTCGGTTTATGGAATGTATGTAGTAAATGCTATTGGCATTCTATAAACCGAAATAGAGTCCTCATTCATACGAATTGACCTATTTCAACTCTATTTCGGTTTATAGAAAGCCAATAGAATTACATACATTCCATAAACCGAAACTCTATAAACCGACTCTCTTTCGGTTTATAGACTTTCGGTTCATGGAATGTATGTATGTAATGCTACTGGCTTTCTATAAACCGATATAGAGTCGGTTTATAGAATACCAATAGCATTACATACATTCCATAAACTGAAAGTCGTTCATTATGTCGGTTTATGGAATGTATGTAATGCTATTGGTATTCTATAAACCGACTCTATTTCAGTTTATAGAATGCCAATAGCACGAATGGACGAATGGACACATGATTTTCGTTTATTAACCATTCGTTCATTCGGCTTTCATTAGTTTAGCATTTTCGTTATTCGTTTCTCGGCCGAAAATGCATTGGTATGAAAACAAATGCACATGTCTACTATGGGATACCTCTGAGGCAGTACTACATGGCTACATTATCATCTTTACGACTAAAGCAACATGGGTGAAACAATAACATTACCTTATCAACTCAGTATCACAAAAACATACAGAATATACAATGCATAAAAATGAAACTAATAAACTGCTAATGGAAACATTTTAACAGAGAAAGCTACCAGAGAAATTTGATGTACCAGACATAAATGTTCTCAATGGGAGGTTAATTTAGCAGGCAGTTATTTAGGATAGCAAAGAGTAGACACAGTCCTACTCGTGTTCCTATAATTTGCCTGATAATATTAGCACAACAAATTTATAATCTCAAAATTTGGCAAATATTTTACAGACAACATAACCATAGGTGAATCTATTCTTATATGAGCCAATCTACAAAGGTTATCCAATAATCAAAGGGAGATGCTAAACAGCCCTATAAAACTAGAGGAAGTTTATCAAACGATTGCATCACTCCGATGCAAGTTCTCATAGTTCTCAAACACCACTCAGATGGTGATGTTTAATGCCTCGAGGTCAAGGTAGTAAGCATCACTGAAATTTGATTCCTAGGGCACCTGCTATCATTCCACAAAGACAATTGCGGCAACATATTAAAGACCAACTTGCTCTTCCAATATGGTTGCTGCCCTCTTATGGGTAAAGTGTCGGAACTGAAAAAAATGTCAGTTTGTTGCTCTGATGATTTTGCTAGGCTGCCCCTAGAGGTAGTCGGCAACATTGCAATGAAATTAAATGCCACCCATTACTTTCTATAGGGAAGATTCGAACCTGAGTTTATTTTTTTATATGTCAGACTCAGGTGCTAGAAATGAAGGTTGACCACCAAAGTCGAATTTTAGTGAATAGACCTCAGAGTCTCATTTATTCGGATACTTGTGGCCAAAGTTAATGGTACTATACTGAAATACTGGATTTGTACGGAGCCCCCGCTTAATGATTTTCAGGAAAAATTATACATTAAGTACAGAAATATTTTTCAATGATTGGAAACTCTACATCTTTATTATTTCAGATCTGCAAACACAAATCAAAAAAGCTTCCCAAAACTTGAACCAGCTTATCCTGGGCATAGACCCGGTAGATATATCTTACTCAAAATATTTAATTCTGCGGACTCAAATGTAATGTAAATCTTTATCCTATGATCAGAGATAATATTGGTCAAGATAAACAGCGAAACTGAAGTATTTTCCTTGAATACAGTTTTATTGTTTTTAAGACTACACAGTATATCACAGGAAATCTACACTAGATGCACCAAAATATTATGCAAATTCTAAAGATGGTCTTGTTTTATATTTGAGAAATTGAAATGTAATAATATTTTATATGATATCTGTCTTGGACAGAAAATGCCCCATTTATTTTAGGAGGGGCCAGGGGCCCTTTCACATGCACCATATATTTAAGAGGGGGGCCAGGGAGCAGCCCCCAGCACTATTAATACTTTGGCTAGCCCCTGAATTTGTTTTATTTTATTTTTTCGCCAGTCCCTGGCCCCATTCTGAATGAAGGGGTTAGGGGCATTATCGCCAGCCCTTACCCCCAGAATTAAGAGTGGGTCAGCCCCGGACTAGGTTTTAAGGGGGAACTCCATTCACTTTTTAGTGAAGAGCAATTGCAATCATTGAAGGTTGAGTTCAAGATCGATGTCCGAGTTGGAATAAGATTAGACATATTAAACATAATTGCTACTGTTATTACAGAAAAGGGTTAGTTCAAACCAGAGGATTAAATAGGAATTTTATAGCTAACATAATACAGTCTTTATACAGAACTTATACAGAAAAGTTTTTAAGTTGTAAGGGTGGTGAAACTGTGGGTTAAGAACGCCTGGGACAAACAGGCTGTTCTTCTGGTCAGGAAATTAAATCAAGAATTACATTTGTTCTATTAAGATAGGGAATGAGTAGGCTAGACAGACATATTTTGTTATCTGCCATTATAATCTAGATTTATATGATAGTGTATTTTTTCTGGTGTTCTGAACTATTCAGGATATTTCTATTTATTTATTATCTAGAATACATATATTGTGCAAACAAACACAGTATAAAAAATAAAAGATTAAACTCATGGTATATAACTACAAGATACAACATATATTTTGTTTGCCCTCCTTTGTTGATTATGCCTTATTATAATCATATTTTCATTTCATTTACCAAATTTTCATATTATAATGATGGATATCACTCCAGGTTAAAGAAAATATAATGACGTTTCCATTACTTCATAGATAAACACAGTTTTACAGCCATGTTTACATAATAGCATTGCTAATTACATGATGAGTGTTTAGTGTTGGCACCTTTTGTTCAAACATCTACCATCCATGCTATCTCCATAGTATCTCCTCCATAGATTTAAAGGATAACTATAGCAGACAATTAAGTTCTGGTTAATGCCATCAAGTGTAAGCATTTAACATAGAAATACTTTAATGGAAGAATACAAATCAAGTACCTTATTAAGCCATCTTAACTCCATGTAGCTTGGTCAGGGGGCAGACGTTTTGTTTAGAATCTTTTGTAAGATGGGTCAGATCTTTGTTCATCTGAACCAAGGTGAGTGGAAATCTAATCTAAAATGTCTGCCCCCTGAGAGAACTTATGGAGTAAAGAATTCTCAATAAGGCACTTAGTGTATATTCTTTAATTAACAAATTTCTTAAAAAATCATTGACACTTAATCTTTCAATTAAACATATGAAAATTTTGCTAACATCTGCAGAAATCCATTTTTTTACCGGCATTGCAACCCTATCCATGATAAAGAATGCCAACAGATCAAAGGTCTATTCTGTAAATAGGAAACTGTAGTGATATAAGAAGGAATAATAGTGGAGTTGGAAAAATTCGCCAAATTTCCAATTTTTCCAGCTCAACTATTAATGCCCGATTTGTGCGGTTCACTTGTCAGTTCATAGTTTTATTCACTATATAGTGATTAGACCCTGTTGCTCAAAGATCCAGGAAAGCCAGACAGAAGGCAGGAAAATAACATTCATTTATTATGATCTGCTCAGGGGTCATGATTTTAATTACAGCTGTACTTAGGCTGGCATAAAGCTCCAAACTGTCAATTAGAATACAGCCATTGACCTCCATGGTGATGCAAGAAACTCCCCTGAATTTATACAAGCTCTCTAAATAAGCCATAAAATGTTTAATTAAAAAATAAAGAAAAGAATAGAGTCATCATATATTCAAATGGATGAAATGATTCTCTTCTGTGTCTCAGTACCCCTCTTAACCACTTAACCGATTTGAACATACATAAAAGTCCTTCAAAGCATGGTCCTTGAGGACCATGTGGATGCATACATAAGTCCTGGGTTATGATGAAGCGTGCGCAATAGTACTTGCAGGCTGCTTTCAACCTCCCTCCCCCATGCATATGATCAACGTAAATGTAATTGTATGCGTTAAAACTCGCATAGGCTGTGATCAATGTTCCATGATGCAACACTCGTATTTGTCCACCAAGGGCGCCATATTGGAGAGGAGCATTTTCCTTCAATATGGTGCTGCCATGTGTCTAGCAAGAGTGAAGTGATAACAATCATTACATTGAAAAAAAAGGAAATACCCTAAATCTACTAACCCTTGATCTAATGTTAGGGTTACAATTAAAGTTAGTAACCCAGATGGGTTAGAATTAGGGTTAGTACAAGAGTTCAATTTAGGGGTAGGTTAGATTTAGGGTTAGGGTTAAATTTAGGTTTATGGTTCGCAGTGAAAAGGTCAATGTAGGAGAAAATGGTTAGGAAATAAATACACACTCGGTTATTGCCCTATAACTTGAAAAAAAAACAGAAAAACATGGACACATTGGTATTTCTAAACTCAGGATAAATATTAGAAACTAAATAGAGGGGAATTTTTTACCATTTGTAATTGTATGAAATATTTTCAGTCAAAGTTGTTTTCTTTGTATTTTTTCATCATATTTTATATCATATGATGAACATAATGGTATCATAAGAAAGCCTAATTTTTCCTTTAAAAACCAATATATAATTTGTGTAGGTGCACTGAACATGAAGAAATAAAATCACAGTTAAGTTAACGTGTGACAAAATTGTTACAAAAACAAAGGAATTCTGGCTTTGAGGCACATCACATGCAGCATAGAACTCTGTCACTAAGGGGTTAATACATGCTTTCTGCAGTTATAAAAAAAAATATCAATATTCATATATAACATTTTTAAAATTTCAGAGCTGATTGTTTAACAAAAAATATATGATGTGGGTATTCATCAACGTTACAGTAATCAAATGGGGTGTGACTATAATACTTGATTAATAAATAATGATTGAAAGCAGGCAACATTTTTGTTAGGCAAAGAAAAGAGGAGAGACGGCAGAGACAAACTCCACAGGTGAAGAAAGAATAAACCCTGTTTGTATATTACCTGTGGAGCTTGTCTCTCTTTCGTCTCGCCTCTTTTCTTTGCTGTTATTGGGACTTGGAATCCCCGGCATGATTGAGATTTACAGTTCAAGTAGTATTCGTTGAGTGGACTTTATTAGAGGTTGCAAACAATTGAAAGGGCTAGGAAATCCGTGGTAGTCCCTAATTTCAATGCCGTTCAACATTTTTGATAGGTACCAAATGCCATGGCATATTCAGTCATATGAAAAAACACTTGCTTCTCTAAGATCATTGCTGATGTCTTTCCTCCTTTAGCATTGTGTTAACATACACACACATCTGAATGCTCCAGAAGAGCAAACTGCTAAAACTTTGGCTTTTTTTTTAGGAGATCACACTTGCTAATTTATTTTTATTCAGTTGTAGATTTAGGGACTTGCCATATTATAAAGTACCTTGACGCAAGCTTAAACATCTTAGAGCCATCAGGAGAACTAAAACCTCACTATTAACACCTGAGGATCTCAGCTCTCCTATACACAGGTCTCAGTTTGGTTCCCGTTTGGAAGCGTCTGAGGATCTTGGCCCCTTACTTCATCCAGTGTGTTCCTTAGCACTGTCTGTTTACTGTTCTTCATTAATATATGTATGTCTGTATGTCTCCTTTGTTTTGTAGTTATGCCCTGCTAACCTATATTTTACTCTCCCTTTACTTTTTAGTTTGTCCTGTAGCCCTGGACTCTGCATTTTAATTATCTTGTTTCTGTTCTGTTTTATTGACTCTGCTCTGCTTGGTTTATCTACTTTAGCCTGCAGACATCCCACTATCTTGTCAAGATAGTCTCCCATGCCTGCTCCTGGATGTCTGCAGGGTTCTTCTGTTTCCCACATTGGCTATAACTAAATACAGCAGCTGCTTCCACATGGCCTTAGAATGTGGCTGTACAAACCTGGTGCCTCAAGTTTCCAGGGGAATGTGATCACCCTGCACCAGGCCCTGTGTATCCATTTATAGCACATTGAACTCCTGAACCCGGGGTGCTCAGGGTCCCATGTCATGTAGGACCCCATTCCTGACATGAAAGAAGTATACAAAATAGCTAGATAAAACCTGGGTGAGTCTGAGCACAGGTTGGGGCCTGACAATTTTTCTCATATGGCTTCTCCATTTGGTTTTACTTTTGTTAAATAAATCATGACACTATGTAATATGTCAAGTGTTGTTCTTCTGAGTTTCTCTTACCTAATTTTAAGACCTGCTAAGGAGCAGGTTATTGTTATTATGTTCTGATATGTAAAACCATAGAAATTATGTTTACCATGTTTGTACATGCTTGTTTCAAGATTAAAACTTACAAAAATAACAACTTGTGTGGGTGAGGTTTAAATAAAAAAAAAAAATAGGCATTTAAAAGTTGGTGGACCATGACCCAAAAGTGTTGGGCAGTACAAAAGGTAGGATTTGACTAAATATTAGGGCAGCTTAAGAAAGTTGGTGCCACTACCAGCAAGACCATCGCCTTTACACGCAATTGCACCTCTAAAAATGGGTTGCACCATGCAAGTGTCTAGTTTGCTTAAAGGGGAATCTGACCTTGTTGGATCTTTATAAGTGTAAATCTAACCATGTCAATAAATCTTTTGATGAAAGCCATGTGTTAGCACAACATCATTCCAAAATCGGTCAACTCAGGAAAAATTATAAAGCTGTAATTCAGTATTGCAAGGAGTCCTCTCATACTACGTTATAGACATGTGCATTCGTTTTCGGCCGAATGCATTTTTGTCCGAAAATAGCATTTTCGTTCATTCGTTTGAAAAACGAATCACGAAAATGCTAAGCTAACGAAAGCCGAATGAACGAATGGTTAATAAACGAAAATCATTTGTTTATTCGTCCATTCGTAGTACTATTGGCATTCTATAAGCCGAAATAGAGTCGGTTTATAGAATACAAAAGCATAGTACACTACATTCCATAAACCGTCATAATGAAAGGTTGGCTTTCTCTACACAGAGACAGAGTCTCCATTCATAAAAATTTATGAATGGAGACTCTGTCTCTGTTTAGAGAAAGCCAATAGTACTATTACATGCATTCCAAATGCCGAAAGTCTATAAACCGAATGTTCAGTTTATAGTCTTTCGGTTTATGGAATACATGTAATCCTATTGCTATTCTATAAACTGAACGTTAGGATTATATGTATTCCATAAGCCGAAAGTCTATAAACCAAACGTTCGGTTTATAGACTTTCGGCTTATTGAAAACGTATAGTAGTATTGCCTTTCTATAAACCCATTCATAATTCTTATGAATGGGTTCATAGAAAGGCAATACTACTATACGTTTTCTATAAGCCGAAAGTCTATAAACCGAAGGTCGTTCGGTTTATAGACTTTTGGTTTATATAATACATAGAATTACATGGATTTCTTATGAATGGGTCTCTCCTTCAGTTTATAGAAGGACAATACTACTACAAGTTTTCTATAAGCCGAAAGTCTATAAACCGAAGGTCGTTCGGTTTATAGACTTTCGGTTTATAGAATACATAGAATTACATGAAATCCTGTTTGGATTTCATGCCCTCAGGCAATGCAACGACATTTTCAAGCCTTATTCACCTTTTGACTTTATTTTCAGTATGAATGTATTTATTTCATTTTTTTCTTTTATTGTTTACTGCCCAGCTATATCAGTGGAATAATGCATGAAGGAGAAATTAAATAAAAAAACAAGCAAAAAACAATTCATTCAGAATAACTGCCTGCCATTATCAATATAGGATAGATAAATAGAAACAACAGATATTTTTCATGCAAAACAGATTGTCAGCATAGGTGATTGGGTATTCATTCAGACACCAAAGGTGTACTGGAGGTCTGTCTTCTATCTCTGATGGCCCTAGGTGGATGGCTCGAAAATGTCAGCTCCACAACTTATCTATGTTAAAGACATAAGGATCTACTCAATAAAGAGAGAAATGCAGGGAACCTGAAAGATTTGAATTTCAAACTTAAGGCCAAAGTAGTTGAGTTGGAAAATGTCTCCATTTCAGCTGCGTTGGAGAATTTTTCCAACTCGATTAAATTGGCCTAAAGTTTGACATTCTCTTCTCAGTTTCCTGCAATTCTCTCTTTATTGAGTAGACCTTTGAGTGATAGGTGTGCGCCAATCGGGCACCCCACCAACCAGAAATAGAGTTGAGAGGTCGACTGCAGTAGTGAATTTCAGAATTCTGTAGCCAATTCGACCAGTGCGAAAAGTATACGAAAATAACTTTGTTTACTTTTCGTGCTGGTCAAACTGGAAACAGAGTGAGTGACTCTGCAGCCAATTTCACTGCTGTTGTCGGCCTTACTGCTCTCTTTCATGTAATTTTGGAGTTTGTGTGCTGTCTGTTCAGAGCACACAAACCGTGGAAATATATTGGCGCGCATCTAGCACACGGAGGATTTGTGCCTCCATGCACAGTAGAACTGACGTTGACAGCGCTGCTGCAAGGTTGTTGTCCTGAATCCAGCTGTCCCGCCAAACTTTAGCTGTATCCCAAAAAATGAGACAGAGGTACAGCTTGGCAGGACAGCAGGACATAGACCCCCAAATTGGGACTATTCTGTGCAAGGGGGAACAGTTGAGGGATATGATTATATATGATCCTCGCTTTAAAGAATGAGTAAGCTCTATTGTTTCTTCTTTTAATGAGGCAGACGGCCTTCCATCTCACAGATCCTTGCTTGTGTCTACAGAAAAAGCCTTTTGGCAACCATCATCATCTGTGGCTTTCTACAGAGAAAGATTGTCTGGCAGCCATCACCAGATGTAATCAATGTGTGGGCGCGTCAGTCGTAGAGAGATAGAGGTGTTTTCGATATCATTGATGCCACAGACTAATCAATGTTGCCATCTCCACAACATGGCAGCCTGGAAGTCCGCATCTGACTTCTGAAATAACTCAAAATTGCTTCAGAAATATGGTCTAATGGAGCATTGTTCATGAGCCCTTTTATTCACACAGAAGTTTAAACATGGGAATTAGGGTTTAGTCTTGCAGAGCTCCAATCAATAGCATCACAAGTGAGGCTATCTAGGGGAAAAAATGGACACTGAACTGCCTGCCACCGGCCTGCCAATCAAGCCCCCTCTCTCCTCTAGATTAATAGGGCCAAAAACTGGCTATAAAAATTGCAATCTAGCTATGGCCAAATTTGACCCAGATTGGGTCTTTATAAGACCTCTATGAGATATAATATGCATGGAATGGCCAAAAAGGGATAGTCTTAGCCTGAAACTGCTTAGAAAAGATGTCTCAGCAATTGCAGAGAGGATTTATGACAAGTATAGGGGTTTTGTCACAATGTTGTACGATCCACCCCCAAATTTGGAGGAGTGGATAGTGTGGGTTGATCCTGGTTGCCTTAAGAGTTAGACAGAACAGGATTAACCATTATGGGTTAGATGTATTTATGTGATCACAGTGAAAATCAAGCATAGTGATCAGAGAAAGAGATGAGAGAAAGCCCTCTAAAATCTATTTTGGTATGCTGTATTAAATGTTATACAGTACACTATACACTTAATCTGTTAAAAAAAAAAAGTACATTACGTGTGGGGATTTAATTAAAAAGCAAGCATGCACTTTTTTAGAACCAATCGATAAATAATAATGCACTATCATAAAATGTAAATGCTGTATGTCTTACATGTTATATGTTTATACATTATAATATAAAAAAAATGAAAATAAAGAATATATTCATTCAAAAAATAAAGTAGTTAAATGGATCTTGTCCCAAACAGACATCAATACAGAAACACTTTCCATGAAGAGGTTAAGTTTTTGTTTTTTATTGCTGTCAGCTGATTAGGGAGGAGCAAGCTACCCATTTGTAATGCTACCCTGGTTGGCCAGAAAACAGGATTTGTATTGAAACTTAAGCATTGTGTTTGATCAAAAGATTATAGACACATTAAACAATCATCTGTTCATTGAAAACAATACATTTGAATTACCCACGTAAATGGTGTATAGGATAAACAAGTATTAGAATAATAAAACTAGTTACATCCAATTTTAAATTTAATTTTAGTTTTGGAAAATTGCTGCTAGCAACTGTTTAAAAATAAAATCCAACAGATGTGTAAGTACCATTTTTTCAGTACAACTGAGATATAATATACTCAATTTATATGCAAAGCTTCACTGTATTAGAATACACAGTTGGTGAAGTTGCAGATTTTCAATTAGACTTAATAG
Source organism: Pelodytes ibericus (assembly GCA_036172795.1). Taxonomy (NCBI): domain Eukaryota; kingdom Metazoa; phylum Chordata; class Amphibia; order Anura; family Pelodytidae; genus Pelodytes; species Pelodytes ibericus. The sequence goes on from CM069859.1 coordinate 123,651,581, forward strand.
AGTAAGCCTTGCAATACAGAAACTATACAGAATACAACACTTCCATATATTTTATGATACCATTTCAAGCATATTTTAACTGCATATTTAAATTTCCAAAATGTTTTATTAATATAGCGTATATCTAATATAGCATATACCATACAATATTTTAGAAATAAACTGAAATTTACATACACTCACATTATTAGAAATGTAAAAATAATAATCACCCATAATAATTATTACAAAGCAAAAGGATACAGTCTAAGATATATATATATATATATATATATATATATATATATATATATGTGTGTGTGTGTGTGTAAGAAATGCTGGGAATGGAGAAGGAAGTTGGAAACTTAAGGCCAAAGTAGCAGAGTTGGAAAAATTAACACATTCAGCTTTATCCATGAAAGAGTGAAATGACAAGGGTCTGGCAAAATTAAAGCCAAATAGTAGAGTTTGAAGTATGACTTAACTGGTGAATTTTTTTTTTCCCAACATGGCTACTTTGGCCTTCATTTTGCAATTATTTTGTCAGTTTCCTGCAGTTTCCTCTTTCATAAATGAAACACTTGGGCTGAATGGGAGAATTGTGTAGTAGATGCACTAATCACTAGTTTGGAATATTACTGTTTATTGGTAAACAGCAAAAGATTTCTGAAGGCACTCAGATTCCAGACAAAAAATGTGATAAAAAAATCTTGTTTCTTTATTTCAGCTCCATGGACAAATAAAATCATTCAAAATAGTAGAAAATAGCAAAGATTATCAAAACGTATTACACATACTGGTACAAAAATATCCTCAGCATGTGAGATTGATGGCTCATAACATTTTGGCTAGTGACCAAAATGGTATTTTTTTCCTGCAGTCACCTTTTGACCCCAACCCAAACTCTTAATTTAACCCTAACTCTAACCGTTATGCTAAACCTTAATTTATTCTAATTTTAATTTAATTGTAAACCTATCTCTTATGCTAACCCTATTTTAATTGTAACCCTAACCATTATTCTAACCCTAACCCTAGATTTGAACTAATTAAGTCTTTTTTTTTTTGCAATGTTGCTGACTACCTCTAGGGGCAGTCTAGCAACATCATCAGAGCGACGGAAGGGAATTTTTTTCACTTCCAATGCTCTACCCACAAGAGGGCAGCAGCCATATTGGAGGAGCATGCTGCTCTCCTATATGACGTCCACGATCGGTGCCTCGACATCAAGGCAATGGAGCAGGACTGCCAGAACGTTTTTTTCGATCGTTGATCGCGAAAACTACTCTTTCAACCGCAGAGGAAATGCCGGCTGGACGTGCCTGAAACATTCTTTGTCGCAAAGGGGTTAATGAACATCCTAATATTTCCCATGGGGCATTTAAATTTGGTTTAAAAAATAGCTGAATTCTCATAGAAAATAATAAAAATTAAAAAATAACACAAAACTATTTTTTTTTAAAATGACCACGTAGCACATCATCAGCATAATGAACCCCCACTTGTAAGTGCAGTGGTTGCAGGCAATGCGTGGTGGTAAATCCATTTGCAGTGGTTAGCACTGCAACCACTGAACTATTCCGCTCACAGAACTGAATAAGGCCAAAAACTGGCTATATTGAATAGCCAAATTGCAATTCAGCTATGGCCAAATTTGACCCAGATCGGGGATTTCGGAAAAGACCTCTATGGTTACGGTATGAACTAATGTCTTTAGGAAACACATTCCATAGAATAACAATGGAATGGTTCACAATGTCTTATAAGCTTTACTAATTGAAAAACATATAAGTAGAAAACTTTAAAGGAACATCAACCCTATTTTTATAACTATGGGCTTTATTTATGAAAAAGGGGATTGCAGGGAATTGAGAAGGGAATATCAAACTTAAGGCCAAAGTAGTCATGATGAAATTTTTTTCCAATTCTGGCGAATGGCAGAATGTTTCTAACTTGGCTCCTTTGGCCTGAAGTTTGACATTTCTTTGTCAATTCCCTGCAATTCCCTCTTTCATTAATAACGTCTTATAAGTGTAATTTCCCTTCATAACTATCATTACTAAGGAGCTATTGGGCTTTTTTGAAAACATATCAGCAATCCAGCCTATAATTCATTGGCAGCAATTTTTTTTGCATATCTAAACCATGTTTCTTGAGGTATCATGGGATTTGTTATCTTAGGAGCAAAAAGAAGCCAGGTGCAAAATTGTGTGCAGTGTTTTGCAGAAGAGAGCACCAAAAGGCTGAACATCTCCAAATATACAGATCCCAACAACACACATGTTGGCGTTTACTGACCATTTAAGACAAACAGAGAACTGGGGTATATACATGCAAAAAACAACTCACACTACATAAAATACTTGAAATATTGCAATATACTGTTGTTACACTTAAACTTACAAAATAACAAAGACGACAAAATATGAATCTGTTTGTCTTTCAAGATATATTAAAGTTGTCTTTGCATACTCACAGTTTTTATTGATTTACTGATTCATGAACAGCATGCATTGAAGATCAGGAGGAACAATAAGATGTTTATGAATCAAACTCCTGTAGCTTACAGTGAGATGAACAGCATTTCAATGTCTTCCCTGTGGATGAAGTGACTGTCACCTGTCAAACAATCAGAGTAGTTATTTAGCTTCCATTTCATTTGTAAAAAAAAAATAATAATAATACAATATCATTTATTTTTCTAATTTGTAAAAGAAAAAAATGGATTCAGCATACATTATTTGAGATAGCATTAAGATAGTATTTTAATATACCTAAAGGAAAAAAAATGTAACAAGACCCTGCTGATATTTGTTTGCCAGTTACTGTAATCAATAAGCCAATGATAAGTATTTTTAAAAAAACTCGCTGATCTGTTATTTGGAATGTGAAGGTTTGTAAGGTAATCAACAACTTCTTTGTATTGAGGGAAATAATAATGCTTTTTATAATTTGAGATTTTCTATTATTTTTCTCCCTATGAGATTTAAACCACTTTACAAATACAAGCCGTGAATTCTTGTTAGTGAGATGTTCCCACTGAATACCTGATAAAAAAGGTGAATCTTGAACCTTTTTTTAAAAAAAAAGGAGGTTTTCAGGGTTGCTTTTGTTTACATACTTCTGGAGGGAAAATAGATTAATGAGCTAGACCAACAAACTTTTCTACCAACCCCACCAGAAGCATGGCATATGCATTGGGAGGTCTCAATGCAACTGAATTTATTTGGGGACATTCACTTGATTTTGAGCTGTAAAATAATGATTTTATCAGGTTTTCCCTTTTCTTTCAGGATGTATCGAAGGTGCCCTTAAGATGAACCACAGTTAAGGTTCTAAATCTTACTTAGGCCAAATCTTCAAGGTTTTAAAGTTCACTTTATTTTTATGATATCAATCCTGTACATAGGTATATATATATATGTTTTAATTGAATCTGCAGTTTTTGTCTTCAGTTTGATCAGTGGAAACAACAATAAAGCACTGCTGGAATAGGGAACATAATTAGGGGTGTACCAATAAATTTTGCACTCAGCTGTCCATGACCCTTGGCTCACCTTTGGCTGATAAAAAAATAAGCACCCAGTAGATCCATGCTGTCTATTGATCTAAGAAGTATCACAAATGCTCTGAAAGGCTGCTGTGAGCAAGAATTATATTTCAGTTCTATCCCAGATTCACCAAGCCACCCATTTTGAACAGAAGACAGAGTTGCAAAATGTTGCCAGCTCAACCTTCATTGAATCAATGACATATTGCTGTGTGCTCAGACGGTTACACACAAATTGTTCAAGAAGATAGGGTCCGACAGCACTCCAGAAATAAATGTAGGATAACAAAAATCAAACTGAGACCTTAAACTTAAAAAAAAAATAAAAAAAAATAATGAATATTCGTCAAAAGACAAAAATACAGCATTCCATACACTTTGCTATAATTATGTGCAAGTGATTGGCATTTTTGTATTTTGATGAATGTTCATTCATTTTTTTTTTTTTGAAGATTTGATTTTATCAGCATCATCGGATCGTTTCTTCTTCACCCATTCCTAACTCACAGTTTACGGACAACCTCCATGTGTAATACGTTAACATTAACTACTACTGTCATCAAAACCCTCATTGTTATTCAAACGGTACACATGTTTTAAGAAACACACTAGACCTAGGAAATGGCTATATTAAATAACATCCACTTCCTGTACTTTCATTACACAGCTGGATGTGTTTCTGGCTGAGAAATTTCTAGAGTTAGCACACAATATGCTCAGTTTATCCCAAAGCAGCTTATTGTGAAAAAGTTCCACATATTCTTTTTGCTTACAATCAGCAAGAATAAAAAGAAAGTCATTTTTCTTTCCTAATATCCATGTCGCTGACCAAGTTATCTTTCAGTAAGGATTTTACACCTGCAGCTAAATCTTACAGATGTCAGATGCATGCTAAAAGACTTAAGAAAAATACTTTTATTGTAACCTGGATAAAGTACTCCCTGAAATATATTTGCCAAGCATATATATAAAAGATGCATGTTAAGCATTCAGATGCTGTATTGCCAAGTCAGCATTTCCAATGGCATGTCAGTGATTAGGTTTTCTTGTTTTTTTTCAGTGGGAAAGAAATGGTAGAATGATAGTCTCACATACATTACAGGCAGACATTTTGTTTCCTCCTGTAAAATATGACTGACAATGATTATGTACTCTATATTCAAATATAATGTTTACCTAAACATCAAAATAGGAATGATCTGTTAAGATGTGAAAAAGTCAGTCATCAAAAAGAGAATAAGAAAATGTTTACGCTTTGTTCAAAATCAGTGTTAAAACAAAATACTTTTTCAGTTATATACAAGTGCTTTATTCGGAAAAGAGTGAATTGTAGGGAATTTATAAAGGCATTACAAAATTAAGTTCAGGACAGTGCCAGTACATGTACGGGCTGCGTTTCAAATAGCGCAATTGCTGCATTTTTGCTGCGATTCACGATATTTTCGACTTTGCTGGATGCTTCATGAGTGAAGGCATCCAGCAAATTAAAAAAAAATGGCCGTTGGGACTGCCTATGTCTTAAAGTGACAGTCCAGTGACAATAGTCACTGACCTGCCAATCACCCCCCCTTACCCTATGCAAATTGGGTTTGTGATAGCTGTAAAAGGCTAATCACAACCCATTACCATTCTCCTCCAATTTGGGGGGATAGATGGGGAAAGTTGATCCTGGTTGCCGTAGCAGTTAGGCAGACCAGGATCAACCATTATATTTTGCATTTATTTATGTGATCACTGTGAAAATCAACTTGTCATTTGCTCTAGGTTTGGAAATGAAAACTCCTTTCATTAAAGCATTTCTATTTAAAAAGCCTACACATAATGCAGTCTTTCAAGTAAACAGAAGTTCATTTTTGAAAGGAGTCTGAATGCGGTTTTTCGAAAGATTTTAAAGACCGGCTTACATTGCCCAAACCTAGAGCAAATGACAAGTTCCCATGATGGTCAGGATCAGGCAGGCTGATAATAGTTTATAGGCACTGGTGGAGCAAAGGTCTGGCACCTGTAGATCATAGATGGTGTGCCCATAATATACTGGCTGACTGAGACAAAGTCAAACTCGGGTGCCGAGTCGACCTCTTCGTACTATCCTAATTCTAATTTTAGTGAATAGACCCAACAGTTTATACAAACACTGAAAGACTAAGGTTGTTTCTACTAAAGATTTGTAATTGTTAGCATCTTTCTGTGGCATTGGTATGTAACATTTAACAGTGTCAATCTTAATGGCATCTTTTGGTGATATTAATTATGCTTTGCACTTTTGGACATTTGTGAGTGCTATTCCATTACTCAACACTTACAATTTGAAAGGCAGTGACATATTACACTTATGATAAATGTGCTCTATTTATTTTATTATGTTCAAGTGTTATCTGCACTATCCCTTTTTTTTTTTTTTTTTTTTTTTACCCAAAAACTCAAGAAACGCCCCCAGGGCAAGCAACCTGAACTGCTGTTTTTTTAATTTTTGTTTTTGCTGGAGCAATTTTTTTTTAAGTATAGGTGGATTCATTTTATTTTTGGATTGTCCCTTTACCATGGGCCAAAGATGATGACTCGAAGGCATCCTGGATCATCACTGGACATCAAGAAAAGGTATACATTTTATTATTGGTGGTTAGGTAGGGCATTTCATTAATTTTATTATATTTATTTACAAGGCTATCGGGCATACTTATTTATATTTAATGAGGGGTCAGGTGCATTCCTCAGCCTCATGGGGGCGACTATTTTAAAATATGGATTCAATATGGTTTATGACAGGGGCATATCCTGTGTGTGCAATCTGGCTGTGGCATGTTTTTGGTGCATGTTACTTAGCAAGTGCTTGCATGTTGTAGATATTTTATTTTTAACGGATGCAATATTGATTTAATCACACTCATTAATGCATTTAACAGATGGCATTGAATCAATGTTGACCATTAATTTATCGCAATTGTAATTTTTGCCTTAATAAAGGTATAACCTTCCCCAATATTACTCTTATCTCAGATGTAGTTACAAACAGTTGGAATTTGGGATTGCTAAAGATACTGGCTGTTATTGTAAATCAAAAAATGTTTGGATATTTCCTTGGAGCAAAACACGTTTCTTAAAAGATTTGTTTATATAGGTCCAAAACACTGTTCACTGCAAAGCTTTAAATTACTTAATCAGCGTGTAAATATGCTTAGGGATTTCAGCATTTCACCAGAGGCAGCACATTTGTAAGCTGGAGGAATGAGGGGGCAAAAGGTATTATGACAATCTCTGAAAATTTCCACTCATAAAGTGATTGAAGAAGAACTACAAAATGTGTAAGACAGATTCGCATAACTGCACCGCTGCCCAGCACTCGAAAGGGAATGACAAGACATTCAAGACAGAAGTCAAGCACACAGATCTGGATATCAAATTCACGACCCAGAATAATACCTGCCTGACTACCAAAGGAAACACAAGAAGCACCATTGAGACTGCTAAATACAATTCAACAATAATTAAGCAAAAGAAGAATAATCATTGAACACCAAGGTGCTAAAATAAAAAAATGTTATGTTATTTCTTTTTTGAGGTGGCTTGTCTTATGTGTTAATAAAAGCTTTGACTCGAAAAGAGGTTAGCGGCCAATACGCTGTGTAATTATTTTTGATGAGAAAATAGAAGTGCAAATAAACATAATGTCATAATAAACATTTCATTACAAAGACTAATGGTAATAAATAAAACCAACAGGGTAAACTTGTAGATAAACAAAACAATATTGACAAAAATGGTTTTTAATTTTACCCATGCAGGGAAGGGTGAACCCTAGACAAAATGACCTGTTGTATCCCTATGTTGTAATATTTCCCACAGCATCTGGGTGGAGTGTCATGTTGTTAGCTATGGAGACATTGCAGTTGATGCAGTTTGATTGTTTTCCATTCCTAGTCTCTATATAGTGTTTTAGACATTCATCAGAAACCCGTGTAAGAAAGTTGATTCTGCACATTGTAAAGATTTCTGAGAATGTGCTTCTCTGGGCATAGCCACTATATTTTATTAAATGGACTGCATCACTTACATATCATTTTGACTCTTTGCTAATTATAAACAATACATACTATATGACCCCTTAGCAACAAGACAATTTCACCTTGTCTTTCCCTTGGTAACAAGGGCTGTTTTGACATTTCTGGGGTGTTTGTGTTTAGCTGTAATTTTCATCTTTCTCACATACTGTACCCACACAAATTATATATATATATATATATATATATACACACATTGATGGGGATGTCCAAAGATTTTTAACATTTTATATGTTCCTGCCCTCAACCCTTTCCTGTTATTTTCCAGTATTTTGAACCTAACCTTAATACATTTTGAAACTTTTAAGAAAAGTACAGTATAAAAAAAAGCAAACAAGTTAGGCAGCACACCGGTGGTCAATACGTTATGATCCTTTTCAGCCACATAAATTTACATAGGTACGAATCCAACATGCCCGGGTTTTGTCTTTAAATTTTACCTTTTCCCACCATGGATTCCACTGACTGCATGTGGGCACCATGTAGGTACAGAGATGGGTACAGAGATGCTGCGGAAATGTTAATGATACAACAACAAATGGATTGCATTTTAACTGACTTAGAACCATTTAAAAATCTTTCTCAAGCACTAACCAGTCTAAAATGGTTAAATTTCATCAGTTGTTCTTGTATTATTAACATTTCAGTAGTGTTCCTGTAACCCATCTCCGTAATGAATTTCCTTGCTGGTAGATAACTGGAAAGAGTGAAGTGGAGATAACATGAAAGAGTGGAGGGCAGATAACAGGAAAGATCCAATTTTAGCTTTAATTAGTTTTATATTTAAAAAAAGTTCCAAAGAATTAGTAGGAACAACACTGACATATAACGTTAATATATTTGCAGATAGAAAACACACACACACACACACACACACACACACACACATATATATAAAACGGCACGTAACAACTTTTTTTTGTCATTCTGGGCTATTTCCTTGTAATTGGGCTCCCATCCCTGTTGCTGCCGATCGGTTCCTAATATTTAGAATCTCAATGCCCAGTGTAGGGGAGTATTGGAACCTCGCTTTTCAGATTAAGCATTTTTTTCTTTTCAGTGGATGCCTGATCACTGAATTCCATAGACTCTTTTGGAAAAGTGAGTTGAGAAAACACTGACAGTGATAGCTCTCTATATTAGAGACCATTGCTTAAAGGATAACTGTCAGCCTAAATACTTTATTTTAATCTGTTTGTTCTGTATAGTGCTATCCAGGGCAGACATGTTGTTTAGAGTCTTGTGTCAGATATTCCAAGTTATACAGAACTCAAAAATGATTTATTTGTATTCTTTCTTTAACGCATTTCTATTTAAATAACTACTTTTGAAACCTAATAAAATAGGACATAACGTAATTTCTTGGCCTGCAGATGAATCCTAAAAGCATATAGGATAAATACTAACAACAAAAGCAAATACAAAAACACACAGAACGGGACAGTGATAAACTAAATATTTGTAAAACAAATGTGTAGTACTCAAGTGTCCTGCCTATAAAGTATTGATGTTTCCGACTCATTTGACCCTTTAATGTGCTGTGAAGAATGTTAAGGCACCTTTGCATAAATTAACGAATAGAAGTTACTAAGACAAATATACTTCTCTTGCAGTTCATTAGGGAAGAAAGCAATTAAAAAATGAATCCGCAAAGTTCTATTATTAGATTGTATCAGAAACCATCTCAAAATGACTGGCAAACAATAATATATTTATATAGTTATACAAATCCAGATACATGTAGACATCATCATAGCCCCAACAGTGCTGCTTTAAGTGGGACAGCCCCAATGCAAGACCAATATCCAGCAGTCCTGATTTTAATTCACAAGTCTTCATGACACTGCAAAAGAATAGTGTGCATACATAGATCTGCGCATGTGCAGCAGTGCTGACAGTTTGAGTGCTGGCACTCTTTCTTCAAAGCCATGCCTTTCGCCATCCAATGTTGCTGTGTGCACAAGTTGGGAGGTATGAATCTCCTGAATAATTTCTGCCCTTTTTGTCATCAACGTTTGTCTTGGCTTGAACAATGTAAGTGTTACCACTTCCACACTGATCTTTCATTATCAACTGTGTCCCAAGCTTATTGAGCTATTTCTATAATGTCATGAACATGATTGGGGAATGGGAAGTCAATAGCGATCTGCTAATATCACACACGATTCTTTGATGTTCCTGTTTCATGGAAAGAAACATTCCCAGTCAGGATGAGTTTTATGCTGAACCAGAACCCTGGAGTGGACGCTGCATGTAACCAAGAACACATGGAATAGTAAGGTACCAAGATGGAGTTCCTCGCCCTCCAACCAGGGCCCGCGCCACCGTAAGGATGGTTAGGTAGCCGCCTTAGGGTGCCGCAGCGACGGGGGTGCCAGCTGGGAGAGTGAAAAAAAAAATGCAGGTAGAGGCACTGGCTGGGGAGATTATCTCTCCTCACCAGCCCTCTACACGGCCGGAGTGGAGAACCCCTGGAGGGGGCGGATCTCACCGGGTGCACGGTCCGCCCCCTCCCCATGAAGCGGTGTCTGATGATACCCTGCATCATCACTAAACATGGGTGAGTGTGAGCAGCACTTACTGAGTTTTACACATGGAGCTCATGCTGCTTGGCTCCCCGTGAAGCAGATGTTGCTCTGCTTCATGGGGAAGAGGCGTACCTCGCACCCGGTGAGATATGCCTCCTCCCAGGGTGTGTCTGGGGGGGGGGGGACAGGGGAGGGGGAGGAGAGAACAGGAGAAGGGGGAGGAGAGAATAGGGGAGTGGGAGAGAGAACAGGGGAGGGGGGAGAGAGAACAGGGGAGGGGGGAAGAGAGAACAGGGGAGGGGGAGGAGATAACAGGGGACGGGGAGAGTACAGGGGAGGTGGGGGAGAGAACAGGGGACAGGGGGAAAGGACAGGGGATGGGGAGAGGAGAGAGGAGGGGGTTAGAGAGAACAGGGGAGGAGGGAGAGAGAACAGGGGAAATGGGAGAGAACAGGGAAGGGGAGAGAACAGAGATGGGGTGGAAGGGGAGAGAACAGGGGAGCGGGGCAGGGGAAAGAACAGGGGAAGGGGGAGGGGAGAGAACAGAGATGTAGTGGAAGGGGAGAGAACAGAGATGTAGTGGAAGGGGAGAGAACAGGAAAGGGCGGGAGGGGAGAGAATAGGAGAGGGGAGAGAACAGGGGAGGATGGAAGGGAGAGAACAGGGGAGGGGGAGAGAACAGGCGATGGGGGGGAGAACAGGGGAGGAGAGAGAACAGAGATGGGGTGGAAGGGGAGAGAATATGCATACCACCTAATGTGGTTCCCTTTCTTTTATGAAACAATACCAGGTGTTATACATATTTTTACTGGGTAATCCCTAATTCCTGGACTGTTGGAAACACCCACTGTACATGTGCATATTTCATCTAAAGCTTTGGTTATTATTCTTTATCAATAATATGCCATGATGGCTGCAGTTGCTTTTATGAGAGACATCTGTTGGCTATGCCCATGCCAGTTATTTAAAATTTCATTTTGATCAGAGTTCTTTTATGTCTAAGATTTAGTTTTGCTGTCTTCTTATACAGAGAATCCGGTTGAATCTATTGTTCGAGTCTATTCCCTTTTTTCTGCTGTTGAATGGAAAGGGATGCCATCTCTAGCTGTACGGAATGCTAATCAATTACACTTTAACACCTGAAATAATTTCCAAAACTGACATCCAGGTAGGAGTTCTTGTTAGCAATCTGATCCCTCGCAGCACTGCTCTAACTTTTCAGTCTCTGTATTTCACTTTGCTTCCTATGCTGACAGGCCTTATTTATTTCTGCCACAATGTCAGTCTCACTGTGTCTGTCAGTCTCTTCTAACTGATTACAAATGTCCTTTCTTTCTCAGTCCTGCCTGTAACTCTATACCTGTCCCTCAATCTGTCTTCCTCAGAGGTATCTCAACCTACTTTTATCCTCATCGTAAAGCAACACATTTCTTACAATCCACAATCCATTTTTTGAGCACTGTAGTTTTTCAGTCTGAAGAGTGATTTAACAGAATTTATATAGATTGCTGAAATGTAGATGAATCCACTAATTAAATTTATAACTACAGCTCTTTTGAAGGGAACTAGAAATATACACAGTGAGGTATATGACATTAAATGATCTCTCTGCTTATATTACCATTTTGTCCATTTCTGTAATGCTCAGCCATTGAACAGAAATGTAATGCAAGACATCGACTGACATCCTCATAAATAATTCAAGAGCTCTCAATGGCATTTTAGAAATCATGCCTTTCTGCAGAGAATAACAATTTAACCAACACCCACAGGGGGGAAAAAATATCTCTCAGTGGGTATATAAAATATAATTGTCAAAGATATCCAAGATGGCATAGTTTCCACTTACCTAACTGCATGATACCTCAGCTAAATATAAGAATTGAAAAAAAAATTAAAACATAGCAATCATTTCAGTTGCATGTCATCTTTTGTGTTTGAAAAGACTGAGTTATACACATAATCCATAGTGAATTCTATTGCCTATGGAGTCACAAAGGATGTATTTTTCCCTTTGAGATGACATTAGATGTGTTACTGATGTTTTTTGTCTTCTTAAGGACCAACAAATCGGGGTGTGTGGAATGGTTTTATTTGATGAACTGCATGTCTTTTCCCAACCTCATTAACTATGTAACGATGCAATAAGATCAGTAAATGCGATGGTTTGTCTGCATGAAGTTCTTTGCCTCTAGTGGTATGTGGACTTTTTTTTTTTAGACCCAATTAGAATGGACTAACTATGGCAGCATACTATTGAATAGCACTACGCAATATTACATTTATGACTAGTATAATGCCTGCATATTTCTGTGGAATATGTAAAGAAGACACAGTTACCATAATACATAAGAAATCACCTACCTGAGTTGTTTTAATGCCAGTAAGTGCTTAATCATTGAGATGGTCAACAGAAACCATTTGCTTACTTTGATGATATCAACCCTTCCTAATTGATGGTAGTTAATTAGCCAACAAGCTTTTCAATATGCATCTTAACATAAAAAAACAATTACACCCACACAATCTAGACATATGCAAAGGATTACAAAAATCATAGATATCCCTTAAAATTTAAATATATGAGAACAGTAGCCACACATTAAATTCACACAGGACACATGTTATATTGTATATTCATTGTAAATGTTATTCTATTATCGGTTTTGGAAAACATAAAACAATATAATCCAGAATTTACAGATGAACGGAAATGTTTTATTGTACAAACAATTGTATAAAATGTATTTGGTTGAATATTTTATCCACTATACCTGGTATGGTAGCTGCCAACTGCTCTTGAACTTCGTTCAAATACAAATAAAGCAAATTACCTCAATACTGGAATAATAACCAGAACTGGTACTTTAGAAAATAATAATAATAATGCCTAAATCATTCCTATTCTGACCATAAGCTGAATTCAGTGAAATGAGAAAGCTGTTAGATGCATAATCGGGCCCACATAAAGCCGCTACTCTGAACCATTGATGATATCAGGTGATCTTGCCTATTTTTGTGAAAGGATCAGTGGAGCGAGGGTCTGCCTTTGGGCAGACTTCAAATGTTACAAAAGCAGTAATTTCCCATGTTTCTATGACATTACATGTATCAAAATTCCTTGAGTAAAGAACATTTTGTGGTTCTAAAATGAAGTGGCATCTTGTATGCAGTCTCCAGGCGGTGTCTGGAAAAATATAATGTATATTTCAAGCTACAAAGTACTTTAAAATGCATGTTTTACATTTTAAACTGCTTAGAAATTGTGAAATTACAGCAGTTTGAAAGAAACCAGGACTGCCCACTCTAGCTGAGTATAAGTCAATTTCCATTTTTCTTTAACACAGGAACCAGTGAGAATGATTTTATTCAAATTATCTCCTGTCTCTCTAGTGATGTCCTCAGAAAACTGTTAAGAGATTGTCTTGTGTACAAGAGCAAGGTCACTTAGTGTCCACACAATGTATTCAATTACCGGAAGTAACTAAATGAAACAGCATTTTATATGATAAGTGTCAAAATAATCAGTTCATGTAGTACACATGCAGAGTAGTACACATGCAGAGTAATCACCTGGGGAAGGCATGAGCCACATATTAAAAATGTGATTTATGCAGAATGCACTATACAAGCAGCAGTCTTCAACTTGCCCCATCGGGAGTTTGGGGACTAGACTGTCCCTTTAACGTTAATGGTTAAATGGAGCCTAGTTGTTCCCATGCTGATGTCCCAGGGACATGCACTAGACCACTGAACTGTCAAAATTCCTGATGTTGCATGGACATCAGCACAATGATAAGTTAGGCACAGTTTTGATGACCTACCATAAGTCTATGTGGCACTGATTGAATGCAATACCAGGAAGCCTGAAAATGTGGGTGATGGCTTACAGACTCTGCTAAGCCAAGTTATGGATCATGGGAGTGAAGGGGAATTTCAGGGGGGGAGTCAGATAGTATAGGAAATACTTGTATGGGTAGAAGGTTATCAAAGAGGAGAAAATATAGGGTTCGGGAGCTAATACATACTACTAGCCATGAATGAAGGATCACTAGACTTGTTTTTCATTTCTTTTGCTTCCTCCACGGAACCAAGGGTTTAAAAAAAAGTTTAATTTTCCTTTAAAGACTAAATCACCTAATTCAGGGAAGGTAGCCAAATTGCGCCCAAATATATATATGGAGAATTTAAGTTTTTAGGGCCAAAATATATTAAAACATATTTTAAAGTAGAAATTGCTAAATGTAACCATAAGCTAGTTTATAATAAATCGTGCAATTCCTACATCAGTCATCCAGTCATTTTTAATGTTATATTTTAAAACACACATATATCCCATATAACAATTTGTAAGCCCAATAAATGTTAGGGAATTCCTTATCTATCTATCTATCTATCTATCTATCTATCTATCTATCTATCTATCTATCTAAGTCTTATCAGCCATAGGGTGGCATCACATCATCGTCAACAGCTGTTGAGCCTATATGTATCATCCCACCATCATTTCACGTGTATCACAGTATGTGTACTGTGATGTATGTAAAGGTACATATGTAAAGTGTTAGGCTTGGGAATGATTGAAAAACAAACAAAAGGTTTATTTATTTATTCATAACATTATTTAATCAAAGTGAGATAGTAGGGCGATGGGTGAGACAAAGACTATAAAGTGAGACACACCCTGTCCTTGTCAACAAATGATATATAAACAAAACAGATTGTGTAAATAAAATCATGTAAAATACACAGAACAAAGCCAGAGCAAGCACCAAGGAGCCAGACATATTGTAACATTGTATCAGTAAAGTAAAAGTATATTTGTATCCTTAACTTAGATGAAAGCTCACACCCCCTGTTTCATGTTACCATGATTTTCAGGAATCTGTTGGTGCTACAAATCATAACACTTGTAGTTTGCAATTTACCACTAAGAGGGATGTAGTGAGAACTTCCTTTTTGGACCTAGATTTAAGCATTGTTCAGGGCAAGGTTGTCTCTAAGTTATTTAGAAAATCAATCAATGGCAATATGATTTATAGTACTAGCAAATTCTTGCACAATCCTAGAAGACAATGGGAAAGAGCAACCCAGGGTCTCTACAAATATGTGGGACGTCTTCCACTAACCTGCAATTGAAACCCATAAAATGAAATACAATATGTCAGATACTGAGAGATTCAAGGAAACACCAATAAGCAAATATATTGTAATGCAAGGGAGGGGATAGCTCAAAATGATTAATATAGCCATGGTACCTGGCTTTGGGGCGGAAACAGGGAGCGTGACCGTTAATCTAAGTTAAATTATCTTGAGGCCATGACATGTCATAAATGCAAAGGATACTAATTATTTTACTTTACTGATACAATGTTGCAATATGTCTGGCTCCTTGGTTCTTGCTTTTCATTTTCTTTGTGTTTACATGATTTTTATTTATATACTACACAGGCTGCCTTGTTTATATATGTTTTGTTCGACAGGGGTGTGTCTCACTATCTAGGTTTTGAGTGCCCCATTCCCCACTATCTCACTGTCATTAGTCAATTATTTGGTGTTTATTATCCATATAAACTGTATTGCCCTGTGACCAATTACCTACGATTAAATGAATATAGCACAAAATGCATTGGGTGTTGAATCTGGTGCTATTTTTCCTATATGTCTACGATGTGACGTGAAGATTTATAAGATGCCTATACCAGTTTATTAATAAAATGCTTTTTGCTATTGCCTTCCGGTGAACACGCTTTTCAGATTTACATTTGATCTTCTCTGCCGTTAGTTGTTGGCTGCTCCCAGACCATTTCCCTTGTACTGGTTTGGCACTGTTACTTGGGTTTCAAGTTGGGCTTCCAACTACACAATCCCTGACTTGGTGCAGGTAAACCCTCACCAGGTTTGTCCCTGCTCAATGCTTAGCTAAACTGATGAGATGACATGTTCATCTCACCTCCACTCATCTGAACAAACCAGCAACTTACCTCTAAGTGAATAGCCCCCAAACTGTTCACCCAGCACCATTTACAAACATGTAATAGCATATTCATTAAATTGTATCAAGAGGCAAGATCTGTATACAAAATGCTATGAATTAAACATAGCTTTCGCCTCAGTAAATAGACATTGTTGCAAATTATTTAGTGTCAGCGTATTTGAAAGCCAAAGATTAATTCTAATGAAAAGGCCACTGAGCATTCTTTTCAGTACGTACGTGATTTAACTTTCAGGCAAACACACAGTTTCACTTAATTGTTAATATAGCCCAAACGAAATAATTGCTATCAATATATCCAAACGTAATGGTGTGCTTGGTTTTCCAAGCTATAGCTTGAAGATGCTTCTGTATTTGCATTTAAATCACAGTATTTCCCTTTTTATCATATAGTACACATAGTCATTAGATGTTCCTTGTCTGATTCAAATTGAAGTTTCCTCTTTGACAGCTGAGGACATCTTATCCTTTGCTGTCACCATGGTAAATACAATATCTCTTCTTCAAAAAAGAGCATTGGTAAGATGGGAAAAAATGTCAAGAGTAGATCAATCAGCGCATGGTTATTTCCTGAAAGATACATAATAATCAGATTGCCTGGAAGAGAGAAAAATAACAGTGTCTGATATTTTCATCCAAATGCATAGTCAAGTGTAAGAATTCCAAATATATTTTTCAAATGTTTATGGACTGCGTTGGTGTAATAGTTACCCTGGCTTTTATTGTGTCCACACTTCAATACACAATGATGAGGAAGGTGTGCAGTGTCGCTCTATAGACTAACAGATTGAAAAAATGTTAAAACAACATTGGTTCTGATTGTGTTTGTTCAGATAGCTGTATTGTACACATAGTTTCATATTTAAATTATTAAAATTAAAAATGGAGACTATATTAAATTAAATCTCCATGTATATATATAAAATCTATAAATAACAAATGCCAAGATAATTAATAGTAAAAAATAAATTTATTGTTAAATCACCCATAAAATATCTTAACTTAGAAACATAGAATGTGTCGGCAGATAAGAACCATTCGGTCCATCTAGTCTGCCCAATTTTTTTTTTAGTACTTTTATTAGTCCCCCGTTCCCGGTCTTATAGCTAGGATAGCCTTGTGTCTATCCCACGCATGTTTAAAATCCTTAACTGTGTTTACCTCTACCACTTCTGCTGGCAGGCTATTCCATACATCCACTACCCTCTCAGTAAAGTAATACTTCCTGATATTACTTTTAAATCGTTGCCCCTCTAATTTAAGACTATGTCCTCTAGTTGTGGTAGTTTTTCTTCTTTTAAATATACTCTCTTCCTTTATTGTGTTGATTCCCTTTATGTATTTAAATGTTTCTATCATATCCCCCCTGTTACGTCTTTCCTCCAAGCTATACATGTTAAGATGCTTTAACCTTTCCTGGTAAGTTTTATCCTTCAACCCATGAACCAGTTTAGTAGCACTTCTCTGAACTCTCTCCAAAGTATCAATATCCTTCTGGAGATACGGTCTCCAGTACTGCTTCTAACTTCTTTTGAAAAACTACACATGCAGTCAAACTAGTCACAATTCATATAGATTGCAAATTGTTTATTCAAATATATAATTTATATAGAGCATAATGCATATGGTGTTATAATGTGTAGCTCTTTAGATCTAGTCATGGCATTAACCCCTTGGTGATTGGACTATTTTGGCTATTTTAGTGTTTGTGTTTAGCTCTAATATTCCTCTTTTTAATTTAATATACCCACGCATATTATATATTGGTTTTATTGGCATAAGAAGGGTTTTCTTAAGATACCATTATTTTCATCATATCATATAACTTATTTAAAAATAAAATGAAAATATGTTTAAAAAAAACAAACACTTTCTAACTTTGATCTGAAAAATCTTGTATACAATTATAAAAGAATCCACATTCACACGTTTGTCCTGAGTTAAGAAATACCAATGTGACCTTTTGGCCCAACCCTAATCATCACCCTAACCCTAGCACTAACTTTAGCGCTAACCCTAACTCAACTCTAAAACTATTTTGAACTCTGAACCTAATTCTAACTCTAACCCCACCCCCAAATGGAAGCAGTCACACGGGACACTGCTACTATAATGGGCATTGGCATTCCTCTCGGTTTATTTCATCTATAACACCATTCTACTAGCAATAGACTCAAGATATCCTTCTTGTAAGAGATTCACCAGCCTTCTCCTTTGCTCCTCTTCGTTCTGCTAAATTAACTGAAAGTCTTTTCCTCTCCAGGCTTACTGTAACAGAGTTGCACTAGTGCTGTATTTGGGCTTCTTTTTGCCGCCCTCTAGTATTGTCAAACTTCATTTGCATGTGTGTGTGTGTGGTTCTGCCCATCTGATGTTTGCTTGTATATATATATATATATATATATATATATATATATATATATATATATATATATACATTTATTGGTTATTGCTCATTTGTGTTTTATGACTTGAGAAAGACCCTACCAGTTGAAATGTTACTACTAAGTTCACCTCACATTTGAAGTGCTGTGTTTATTTGTACTCTTCGAGGAAGTGGCAGCACCCTGGCTAAAGTGCCTTCCATTTTGAGTGCTGTATCCTACCAGTATTCCTCTGGTGTCCCTCTAGTAACCGCTCTTCATATTGCAAGTAAACATAACACTAGTGAAATTGATACTTACTGATCGCTAACGTTGGCACTGCAGATGTTTGGGAACTACATAGCCTATGATTCGAAGCCTACAGTCACTGTGATATTAGCTCCAACTGCATAACAGTCATAATATTACAGGCTTATGAAATTACATATTTTGTGCAACTTCTAGTACCTTAACTGCATACAGGGGTATAAGCTATACTTATACAATTAGCTTCTTTTATTAGTAAGTGTATATGGTAAGTAAACAAAAATCCTAATGCAAGCCAATTGCCTTTTTATGAGATCAAGCTTTGAAGTTTGTTTGAAGTACAGGCAAACTTAGAATATAATCATGCATTATGTGACCTACAGGATAGTGGAGTTATTTCTATAGTTTAGTCAGGTTTCATCTAGATATAATAACAACACAGCACTAAATGTTTGTTTATTTATTTGAAACATTAACCCTTTAAGGACCAGGGATATTCCTAGGCCAAAGACCAGAGCGTTTTTACATTTTTAATATGAGTTTTTTGAAAAATAATTTTCCTCTCTCTCATTTAACGCAAACATACAAGTTATTTGTTGTTTTTTAAAGGACAGTTAGAGCTTTCTTTTGACACCCTATACATAAAAACTATTTACATATAAAAGAGGAAATTTTGGGGGAAAAAAAGTTTTTCCTCATTATTTTCCCAATAATAAGCTACACAACTAGTGCAACACTAACCCACTTATCCCCCCTAATTAACTAACTAATAAAAATATTGTTTCCCAAACCCCCCTAAACAAAAAGACATAAAAAAAAAACTCTGAAGAGTGCAATGTCAGATCCATAAAAATCATGCAAAAGGCATGCAGGGGTTACATTTTATTAAATAAATATATTACAATTACATTTATTTATTAAAAACTATATAAATTGCTAAAAAAAAAAATGTGTAAAAAAATAAATAAATGAGGGCCATAAAGTGGAAGGAAACTGATCACAGTTACAAACTGTGATCAGCAATGAAAGGGTTAATATATATATTTTTTTTCTCATGCAACGTTCTTTATTTATTTATTCATACTTACTATAAGAACGTGAAGCACAGAGAGTGAATAAGATGCAAAGTCAGTGTGTGAACACATTGACTTTGCATCTAATTTGCATGTTATCGCGGTGATCACTCAATCACCGCGATCACATGCCCGGAAATCCACCAATCGGGTCCAGGAGATTTGCCTCGGATGCGAGGCTTAGTCCAGGACCCGTTGCAGACTGTCTGGTGGTCGCACGGAGCGCACCACCGGCTAGACTGCATGACGAGTTAACTCGTTATAAGGTCGCTAATGCTGCGGCTCTTGTGACGAGTTAACTCATCATAAGGTCGCGAAGGGGTTAATGTTGTTTTTATTTTTCTAAAGTCTGTTAAGGCACACTCTGTGATATCAACCATCTAATCATGGCAAGGTTCACAAAACCGTGTCTGATCAAACTTAATAGTTCATAATATTGTGCAAAGTAATTACACTATTCACATTTTTATTATGTTGAAAGTATTAGTTAACTATCAAGTACAGCTTGAACCTAGTATAAGGCCTTAGATGTACCAACACTTTAGTCATTCTGGAACAATAAAACACGTCAAGGAAGTACTTTACAGGGCTTTAAAGTTGAATTCTTTAGCTAAAACCAGGAGAACTGAAATGGGAAAAGATCCACCTATGTTACCCGAATTCAGAGGGTATGCGGGGAGTAATCAGAGCCTATGTGGTAGCTGAAAATCTAGAGTGGTCGCTAATTACATAGTTGTGAAATTCAGCTCCAGTGCACTACCCAAATCCCTTCTGGGACTAATTGGTGTAAACTGGATCGGCCCTTAAGCTGCGTATGTTAATCCTTAGGTATTAAATTCAATGTTAACCTGAGCATTGGAAAAATCAACAAGTGTAATAGCAATAAAAAAGCAATTATAAAAGATACAATATAGGAGAATGGCACCGGTAGGACGTTACATTTCACACTTGTAACATTAATGCTGACCATAAATCATCTGAACAATTTATATGTATTTAAGTAGTATTCAGCATACTGAATGACAACATCAGTCAAGCCAATCTGCTCTCAGATGGATGTACTGCTAAAATAGATGTTTGTTCAAGTGTTTATGTGGTGATTTTCCCCTCTAGCCTAGTTTACAAAGAACATTTCAACCCTATGCTAATTTGCTTAGCATTTGCTTAAGCAAATAAAAATAAATGAAATACATTATAAAGCTTAACTGGAGGAAGAGACATGAAACATGATTAACAGTTAAAAGTTTAACTGGGTTGTTCCTCATTCATGGATGATCTAACTGAAGTGCCCCTGGCTTCAGTTCAAATAAAATCCTGTTCCATTGTGGGTTATCTACTCAAAGTAATACAATTTATGCCATGCCAATTACAACAATGTAAAGCGACAGATCTTAGATGGTAAGGATATCTCGTTAGAATGTTCAGAGCCATTTATTGCCAATAGCTATTTTCCTGCTGGGTACTGTATTTGATATAAAATAAGAGTGATAATTAAAACAGTCGCTGTATGTTCGGCTACATCTTGTACATTTCAATTAAAAAAAAGAAAAATAATTACTAAATTTGGAAGCGCCATTTGATGGCTGCCCATTTCGTTCATTTCAGAAGGTGACAGTAGATAACACAATATTACTATGAGAAAATTATTGAAGGATAAAAGACTATTGGCCTATGTAAAACCTTAATCCCTAATATAATATTTGCTGAAATATTATTTGCAAAAAACAATATATCAGGTCTCTTTCGTCAATGCTGCATTAACCAGGCCACTGTCTCATTTATGTAATGGATGGGACTAGAACATTCTTGCATTTTACAGATCTTAAGAGCAAGATGTGAAGTATCATTAGGAATATGAATATCTTAGTTTTGGGAAAAAATGTATGCAAAGCACCTGGTTTTAAATTCCAGTTACTGATTAGTTTCGAACACACATGTCATTCAAATCTTAGCACAGCAATTTAATGTATGTATGGATTTTTTTTTAATTACACTATAGCTAAAAAAGAATGCATATTTGAAACAGCAATTTTAGCATTTCAACAGTATAAAAGGTTGTTTTCATTTGTGCATAAAAACACCCAACATGTGTGGCACATAAGTGTATACTAAAATTTCTTTAGACATATCTTTGTCATTTATACATATGTGTAAGGGAGAAATATGGATATGGAGAAAGATATGTTTTGTAGATATATTTATACAGAAATCATTATGGAATTGCATTGTCTTTATTTTTTTCTTTTACTCATTGTCTTTAAGTATGCCAAAGGTGTAACTTCATGACCGCAGGGATTTCTACGACAACAGGGTTCACCACTCTAGGAAGTATAGGCAACAGTTGTAACTAATTTCCTGACCCCCCCCCCCTCCCCCCCACATTATGCGTGAGCAATGTGACACTGGAAAGTGATGTGGGTGGCAAAACTGGCACTGACAAATTATGTGGGGCAAAACTGGTGATGTGGGTAAAATGCTTGCACTTTATGTATTGTACTGTGGTAAGTGATGTGGGGTAAAGTTGGCATTGTGGAAAATGGCATTGGTGGTATCATGTGGGGACATGTTGCGTGTTGAGGTCAGGGGACCCCTGGGTAATTTATTCACCACAGTCCTGTGGTTTCTAGTTATGTACCTTAAGTATATTCTTTATATCCAACATGAATTTGATCTGGGAGAGAACATAGATCAGTAGAGGAGAGAATACAGATGGGGAGATGAAAAAAATAGACAGCTATGGGGAAGAGGAGAGAGACAACCATGAGGAAGAGGAAGAAAAGAGACAGCTATGGGGAAGAGGAGGGAGACAACCATGGGGAAGAGGAGAGACATACATGGGTAGAGGTGCAAAGAGACAGACATGAGAAAGAAGAGGATACAAAGAAAGACATGGGAAGGAAGAGAAGAGAGACAGACATGGGAAGGAAGAGAGACAGATGGACATGGGAAGGGAGAGGAGAGAGACAGGCGGACATGGGAAGGGAGAGGAAAGCGACAGAAGGACATGGGGGAGAGGAAAAAGACAGACAGACATGGGAAGAGGAAAAGACAGACGATATGGGGAGAGGAGAGAGAGACAGACATTGGAAGGGAGAGGAGAGAGAGATATGGGAAGCGATGGCAGAGAGACAGACATGGTAAAGAAGAGGATACAAAGAAGGACATGGGAAGGAAGAGGAGAGTGACGGACATGGGAAGGAAGAGAGACAGATGGACATGGGAAGGGAGAGGAGAGAGACAGGCGGACATGGGAAGGGAGAGGAAAGTGAAGGAAGGACATGGGGGAGAGGAAAAAGACAGACAGACATGGGAAGAGGAAAACACAGACGATATGGGACGGGAGAGGAGAGAGAGACAGACATTGGAAGGGAGAGGAGAGAGAGATATGGGAAGCGATGGCAGAGAGACAGACATGGTGAAGAAGAGGATACAAAGAAGGACATGGGAAGGAAGAGGAGAGACGAACATGGAAAGGAAGAGAGACAGATGGACATGGGAAGTGAAAGGAAAAAGACAGGAGGACATGGGGGAGAGGAAAAGACAGGCAGACATGTGCTCCTCTCAAGATCAGACTCTGGATCCGCCCCTGCACTAAAACACATAATAAATATATATTAGCAGACATTTTGAACACTAATCAAGAGATATCTATGTAGGGCGACCTTTTTATTAATCTAAAATGCTACTCTAAATAATTATATTTCCAGGCTTTTTCATAAATAGGTTTTACATTGAGTGATTTCAAAAAATATTTCTGTGTCTGTAAAAGTTAAATTGTGACAGAATTGACAACAAAACTACAGACTATAAATTAAGTGAATTCAACTGGATGATAACCCAAACACAATTTCATCTAGTATGAATAAATTATCTATCTGATATAATTATACTGTTTGAATCTTGACTGTAAGATTAATTCAATGCGCGATGAAAGTTTTTGGAAGATTTTTGGAAGATAATTACTTAGATATAGTTTTAGATATTCATTGCTTCTGACTTTAGTCATTTACACTCTATAACTTACATTATATTGTTACATATAATTAAAGAAATGACTAGCACTTGTACAATGCTTGCAAATTTATTACATGTATAAAACGTCAGAAATATGATATGTGCAGATTTGGTCTGCCAGTTTATAATAAATTCAAGATGATAGTGAGAGACTCACTTTGACATTTCTTGAAATATCTTAATATTATATTTTACTTGATAAAGATATAAATCTTCACCTATATGTCTAGTTATGATATTGATAACTCTTAACTACTGAGTGTAAATTCAGAGTCCACACTCCTTGCTTTCGGCAATTCAACAATATTTAATTAATAGAGGCTAAACACATACAAATAAACAATACATACAAATACTACAGATACATATGAAAACTGGTACTAGGTTGGTATATGCTATCACTAATTATTCATTGATTGAATGGAATCAACTAGCTGAAACAATAAGTCAAGCATTCACACATGTGATACATTTACCACTCCTTGGAATCACGTGTTACCAGGCAGCCGCAGAGAGAGAGAGAGAGAGAGAGAGATGTTGTCCCCAAGGGACACCATGTGTAAGAGAGCTTGCAAGAAGGTTGGCTAGGTCTTTCTTCAAGAGAGAGCCCACCTTCTTTGTTGTACACTCCCTCCCCCACAGCCAGTCTTCTAGTAGTATTTCCAGAAACCATTTTGACTGGGGGAAGGGCTTGTAGAGTTAGGGACTGGAGGTGACACCTAGTTACTTGCCATGTGCTCTGGAGAGTGTAAACTCCATTAATGCCTGAGGCTAGATTGCAGAAGCTTATTCAGTCTTCTGCCCATATTTGAACACTGTATTAGAACACTTAATTGCCACACAGCAGATTAGGTTGCCAATCCTACCTCCGTTTTTACATCCCTCCTATTGACAATAAAGTGGATAAGACACGTGAGCTCTTTGGATCCCACCAAAAGATAAGAGATAAGAGAAGGAAAGAGTATCCTGCAATGTATCAACTATGTGCGCGCTTAGCCCACCATATCAATAGAGACTTCCATGGTATACTAGAAATGAATATACTCGCCCAACCAATGAGTAACTGCAACAGCACACACCAACCTGAATAACAATACAAACTACAGAAATACATAATACAATTATCACAAACACATTTCCCAAAGTCTTGTAGATGTTTGGCCCATAGATAGTTTGATTGAAATCACATAACCAATTTCTGCCAAAATGTACCCTCCGTAATATAACCCTTTCCACAAACCCTTTGCATATGATTATGTAGTATGGGAAAATACTAGGGTATGTAGTGATACTGGCATACCAAAGGTTAAATGGTTTTCAGTACTAGGACATCACACAAGCACTCCAGGTGTTGGTACATGCACTCACTGCACTGTGCTACAGAGTGTATCACACAGATGTTCACTCCACACACATGCGCACACACATCCAATACTTCCACACACCAAGCCACAACACAAGTATGACAAATACACATGCTACCTATCCATGCTGCTTTTATACACGATACTAACCACAAGGTGAAACGTAAGTAGCATTGCATTCATACTCCACAAATAACATGAATCACACTACACACATACTAGAGAATGCTGCATTCTCACACAACCTTACATTTTATGGCTGTTAGACTAGCATGTCACTGTATGTGTAAGGGATTATGCTAAGGAACTGTGAGTGGATGGGAAAGAAGCTAAAACGAAACGACATATAATACGTGCACACAAGTACAACATAAAACCTACAGAAATAAAACACATAATAAACTGACAATAAACAGCAGCAACATTGGAAACATAGTAACACAATGGACACATTTCTAATGCAGATTCATAGCTTGTATCGCTACTAGGGCCTAGAAAATAGCTGAACTTTATTTACTGGGACCCCACTTTAACTGATCGGTGATTCTTCTTTCTTGGTCATGATGAAAGCAATAAGTCCATAAAAACAAACAAAATATTCTTGTGTCCCCAAAAATTAACTACTAAGCTGTAGTTCTGATAAACTGGAACACATATTGCCTTTTTCACAAGTTATCTTGTTGCTCTGTGAAAGTGTCAAAGTCCAATGAATCTGTGAAATGTCCCAAAATGAATAAACCTATTGCTGTTTCCAATCGATTGCTTATTGCTGCAAAAAAAACTTTCTGCTTTCTGAATACGGTGGCAGATAGCTGGCTCTGGTCTTCTTCCGATTTCTCATGGCAAAATCTGTAAAAGATCAAGAGCAGTATCAATTCTTAGCAGATACATCTTGGACAATAGTCCTCAAAAACAAAACATTGGGCCGCATGGACCCTACATTAGACCAGGCTGCATTCTGGCCTACTTACAATAAAATATCTATCTAGGTACTATGGTACCTGAAAATTCCCAAATGTAAACTCAAACTTCCCAAATTGTTTCCCAGTGACAATTTGCATGAAAATGTTTGATCACTTGACCACATTGCCTATCAATCCCAATCCCCCCTTCTAAAACAATTACGTTTTAGACAAATGTTTACAGCCAATGTGAGAAAGAATTGATGCAGCAAAAGGTAGCAGTGAGCTCATCTGCTCCTAAATTTGGTTGAGATCTTGGTCACATAACACAAGTTCTCTCATGGGAGTGGACATTTGACATAGTGCTATAGGTTTTATTACCATTACATGAGCTCATAAGGGTACCTATAGTAGCACTTGCATAGCTGGTTCTGATATACATCAGACCTACTGTAAAATAACAAAACAACAACAAACACAAATGTTTTGAGACCAGGACCCCCCTAGTCCCACTGAAAGCAATTAAACCTGTCAGACAAGGTTTAAACAAAAAAATAAAAATTGCAAGCAGGACTTCTTGAGGCTGGGACTGCACCCAATACCACAAAAAACAGCTGCTTTACCTGTTGAAAAACTAGAAACATTATAAAAATTACACAGTACATTCCGCTATGGACAAGGGTGGATAGACTGATCCTATCACCTCAAACCTGTAAACATTAATTATAAAATGGGATGTGAGAGGGACTGCCCCCCTGATTCCATTTGTTTTTCTCTTCAAAAATGATGGTTTTCAAAATACTTTTTACTACACCATACAGGTCACCTGTAGGCTGGAATTTATAAGCATATTCCTGGCCTGTTTTATCAGGTGGCTTCCTTCTGTGAGTTCTCCATGATCCTTGCTGATACTGATTACCTTTCCAAGGATCAGAAGCATTTACATTTGAAAGCACCTTTCTCACTGACCTGTGATCTCTTTTTCTAACCCTGCATGAGAATTGGGTATGTCCGTGCTTTAAACAATAGAAGCAAATACCTTTGAATGGGGCTGGTGAATTCGTTGCAGTCTTTTCATTGCTATAACATACAGTTGCAATTTTGTAAGGCCTTACTCCTTTTGTTATGAGATTCTGCCTTGCTTTCCCAATAATAGTTAATACACCTTCTAAAGTTTCCTTTTGATCTGCTAACATTTGCATTAGAGGGTCTAAGTATGTAAATTTCTTTATTAAGTACTGTAATAAATCAGGAGGAGTTTGGTCTGGTGGTACACGATGAGTTAGCCTATATACTTGCACAAATTTAGATGCAAATTCCCAAGGATCATCCTCTACATTCACTGTCATTTCTGCAAGCACATGGCTATCTAGGTTTCTGTTCCCATTTACCAGTTTAGAAACTGATTTTAACCGGTCTTCCTCTGTACCCCAATTAAAATCATTAAACCAATCTCTTTCTGAATCAACAGGTTCACTTACTGGTGTTTTAAGCCTACATGCAATCTGACCTGGTAGCCACAATTTTAGCATGATGCATGCCTCTTTAGCAGAGAGCATGTATTGCTTGACTGCCATTTCGAAATTGGACATGTTTGATAAAACATCTGTATTGCCATCATATTTTGGAAACAAAGGTTTTAACTTTACCAAGCGATTAACTACTTTCTGTCTGTCTAACTGTTGGGCAGTATGGAGGTTAGGATCCTGCCCATTGTATATGGCAGGACTACTAATCCTATCACTCTGTGCAGTGGTTAAAGTGCAGTTCTTAGGCTGTGACTGTGGGAGCTTTGTTGTGCAAGGGGTTAATACAGGAGCTTCCCACATGTCCAATCTGTCTGATAAAGTATTTGGGGCTTCTTTATTTGTCTCACATTGACCCTCGCGGCTGCATACAGCTACTGGAGTTTGTGAAGATAAACACGTTCTAAGGGATGAAATTAACTCCCCTCTAGCTTCATAATTGTCCTCCAATGTGTTAACATACTCTGCATTCAAGCCACATGTTGGACAATCAGTATTTTTATGACTACTAGCTTGTACTGGAGCCATTGGATTGTGGATTACAAGTAAACGATTTAGTTGGTTTCTTAATGTCATTAACAACTTCATACAGTTCTGCAACTTCAGTTTATCCTTGTTCAAGCACCACTTCTTGTTATCTACTCTCGTATTTTCTCTCTCACATTGCAGCCAAAAACTGTGCATTTTCTTAAATTCATTTTGATCTTCAATCATTAATGGGTTAAAGCTGCTACATCCTGCATATTCTGCTACAATTTCCATTCTTATAAATAAATTATAAATTACTTACACGATTTGTGTCTTCAGACTTCAGGCAATCAAATGGTGTGCACTCCTCTTTGAATCCTCCGTCTGGATTAACCTTGATCCTCCAGATATGATGTCCGGCTTACGAATTGCGTTTCACTCTAGTTGCCTCTTTAGGATCCCGCACGTCCTGGCCCTGGACATATTGCCGAAAACGCTCACACGAAATAAAACAAAACTGGTTCGTTATTTTGTCCCTTTTTAGCTAGCTTGTACCCGGAAACTGGATTGTCTCCCCCTGTGCAAGCTAGCAAAAAGTGGTAGAAAATAATTACCTGACCCGCCAATGAAATATCTTAATATTATATTTTACTTGATAAAGATATAAATCTTCACCTATATGTCTAGTTATGATATTGATAACTCTTAACTACTGAGTGTAAATTCAGAGTCCACACTCCTTGCTTTCGGCAATTCAACAATATTTAATTAATAGAGGCTAAACACATACAAATAAACAATACATACAAATACTACAGATACATATGAAAACTGGTACTAGGTTGGTATATGCTATCACTAATTATTCATTGATTGAATGGAATCAACTAGCTGAAACAATAAGTCAAGCATTCACACATGTGATACATTTACCACTCCTTGGAATCACGTGTTACCAGGCAGCCGCAGAGAGAGAGAGAGAGAGAGAGAGATGTTGTCCCCAAGGGACACCATGTGTAAGAGAGCTTGCAAGAAGGTTGGCTAGGTCTTTCTTCAAGAGAGAGCCCACCTTCTTTGTTGTACACTCCCTCCCCCACAGCCAGTCTTCTAGTAGTATTTCCAGAAACCATTTTGACTGGGGGAAGGGCTTGTAGAGTTAGGGACTGGAGGTGACACCTAGTTACTTGCCATGTGCTCTGGAGAGTGTAAACTCCATTAATGCCTGAGGCTAGATTGCAGAAGCTTATTCAGTCTTCTGCCCATATTTGAACACTGTATTAGAACACTTAATTGCCACACAGCAGATTAGGTTGCCAATCCTACCTCCGTTTTTACATTTCTAATGCACATTAATGTGTATATGGTTAATGTTCTAGTCTTGACAAGATTTTGATGACATGGTTGATACTGTATACACTGCACAATATCAGATGGCACAGATGCATTATTACAGACATATAACCCAGGAAGACATTGAAGCCTACTGTCTAATATCACTTTTCACTTTGTTATAGAAATTATTTATGAATATGTTTGTAAAAATACATTTAAATGCAAAGTCTTTCATATGTCAACTCCAGTCTATTTACACTGGGGCCTATTTAATAAATACAAACCAATAAAAGAGATTAAACCCTAAAAATAAAACGTTGCCATATAAAAGTCTTCTGCTTTTATCTTGGGCTAATGTGCTGGAACAAACAACATCACCATAAATATTCAGCATGGTCTGGAATTCTTCTTTTACTACAGTGCCAACATCTTGTGTCTGTCTCACTATCTGCCTGCTCCTTCCTATTACATTGTCCTATTTTCTGGCTGTCCATTTGAGCATTTGCATACGTGTTTGGTTTTTGACAAAGTTCATGGCATTTCTTTTGAATAGTACTTTTCTGAATTTTCTGAACATTAAAAAATGCTATAAAACAGCATTCATAAAGAATTCATGTAAAAAAAAAAGTGATAATTTTTGAGAGTAGTGGTAACCTCAAAATATGTAATAATAATAACAACTACCTCATACCCAGGCTCCCAACTTGTATCCAGATATACATATTCATATAAATCTGCTATTTTTCTCCCAGATAAAATTCAGAGAGATAGAGCGATGCTCATGGGCATCCGCAGAATTTTTTTCAGGGGGGGGCATAATTTTACCGTCATCCTTTCTGCGCCGCGCCTCTTTTTGAGAAGTTATCATGAAGTGGAGGAGCTTTGTCATTATCAGTGAAGGCATGCAAAGGGTTGATAAACCCTGCACCAGATACAGATCCACAACACCAGATATAAACCAACCACACTAGATATAGCCTCACTGCACCAAATATAGACCCACTGTGCCAGATATAGACCCACAACAACAGATATTAACCCACGGTACCAGCTAAAAACCCATGACACAAGATATAAACCACAGCACCAGATAAATATCCAGAGCTCTAACTGAAACTCCACAGCAACAGATAGAACAACATAGCAAAGATATAACCCCATAGCACCAGATACAACACTATAGCACACAATATAACCTCTCAGCACCAGACACAACACTATAGCACACAATATAACCCCACAGCACCAGACACAACACTATAGCACACAATATAACCCCACAGCACCAGACACAACACTATAGCACACAATATAACCCCACAGCACCAGATACAACACTATAGCACACAATATAACCTCTCAGCACCAGACACAACACTATAGCACACAATATAACCTCTCAGCACCAGACACAACACTATAGCACACAATATAACCTCTCAGCACCAGACACAACACTATAGCACACAATATAACTCCACAGCACCAGATACAACACTATAACACACAATATAACCCCACAGCACCAGATACAACACTATAGCACACAATATAACCCCACAGCACCAGATACAACACTATAGCACACAATATAACCTCACAGCACCAGATACACTATAGCACACAATATAACCCCACCGCACCAGATCCAACACTATAGCACACAATATAAACACAGCAACAGATACAAAACTATAGCACACAATATAACCCACCAGCACCAGATACAACACTATAGCACACAATATAACCCCACAGCACCAGATACAACACTGTAGCACACAATAAAACACAAAGCAACAGATTCCCTAAACACCCAAATTCCTAAATCCATGACATTTCTTTATCTCTTTCCCCCCTTTTTTATATGTTTTATTCCTCCATATTTGCCATCTCTTTCCCCATCATTTTATGTGTTTTATTCCTCCATGTCAGTGACCTCTTTTCACCTACATTTTATCTTTTCTGCCCCATGTCACCATTTTGTCTGTATTCTGCTCCAATCAATCACCTCTTTTCATCCTCTATTATCTTTTCTGCTCCATGTCATCCCATTTTGTTTGCAATCTGCCTCCATCTATCGCATCATTTTATCCTCCATTATCTTTTCTGCCCCATCCACTTGTCACCATGTTGATGTGAGCAGAGCCTGGTCAGAGGAGCTGCTCAGACTGGACAAATGGAGACCTCAGGGAAATGGGAGGTACCTCCTTGGATTTACCCCACTCTACCATGTACCTTAAAGCTATTATAAGCTCTTCCTACCTGTTACAGAGGCTCAGTTATGGTCTCTGAGTATCTTCCCCTGTTTCCTCATTGATGTTGCACTGCAGGCTCTCTTCTGTCAGTCATGCTGCCACATGGAGGGCTGAGGGGTGGGCTATAACTTCATATCTCCGGGCACCCCTGTCATTGGCTCTCCATGCAGCATGACTGACAGCTGCAGAGACCTGCACCAATGTGGATGGGAAACCAGTATTACAGCAAGCAGAGTTGCAGAGAGCAACAGCTTTGGGTGCCACCTCCTACCCCAGCAACTGGTGTGCAGTCCCCTAGGGACAACTAGAGGCTACATACTGAGAAAAAAATAATAATAATTATAATAAAAAAAAAAAAAAAAAAAAATTTTTAAAAGGGGAATTGCAAAAATCCAGGGGGGGCAAGCGCCCCCCCTTGCCCACCCCTGTGGACGCCCATGGCGATGCTGGTAAGCATATGCAAATAATAGAAATTTATTTGAACAAATAATATCTTACATTAGAATAAAATAGCATCCAGCTTCCAGAATTACATCCAGGAAGACAGGATAAGCCAGGATTGAAAAATGCACGTAGGCCTTAGCAGAAAACAGACAGAGCAGCCACAAAAAAATATGAAACAAATGGTATTGTAGTTCAAAAAAGTAGCAGAGTAGTTCAAATTCAACACCCTATGCTTTTCCCGTGTGATTTAAACCACAATACCCACTTATTTGTGCGCCTAATGTCCATCTCTCCTATTCACATTTCATCTCCTAAATACGCATTTATTGTTCTTACATTTTAATTATTTTTTTAATGTATTTACCTAGCTTGAAATTAGTCAAGAAAATAAAACTTATTGAGGTCTAGTTACTGAAATAAAAACTTTGGTGAAATAACATAAAAAAAAAAATAATCAACCAGTAATAGCTGAGCTGGAAAAAAAAGCCAAAGAATTACTTCAACTCAGCTATTAATATATGGTTTCTTCACTTCATTTGTTATTTCACCACTGCTCACTTTTTAGTTTAAAGCATAAATAATATAAGAAAACCATCTCTGTTTGATTTTCTTGACTGGATACATTTCTAATAAACATATGACAGAAAATATTTTTGAATAGGTAGAATTATATAAGATTGTGTTACTATTCTTAACCCCATATCCGCAAGCAGATTGTTTTACTGTACATTATATTAATAGTAATGGAGATCTCAGTGAATAATTTGCAGTTCTGGGCTGTTTCACAGATGTAAAGGAGAATTGATGTGTGAAAATGGAGACTTTATTTTTATACAGCTTTCCTTCTCGAACAGAATTCTAATCCTAAAGGAAAGCGTCAGAAAAAGGGAAGAGATTACCAAACTCCTAAATCAATGGATCTCTTTGTTGCCTAAGGGCTGTACAAGAAACGTAGGCAGCATTTCTCTCAAAAATGATAAAATATGTCCATTTGCATACCATTGGGTGAGCTAGACAATAAACCACTGAACAGCTTAAATAATATCCAGGCTCTAGAGACTCACTATGACATTTCTAATTCACATTAAAGGCTATAGGGTTAATGTTCTAGTCTTGACAAGATGCTGATGACATAGTTAATATTGTATACATCGCACAATATCAGATTGCACAAATGCATTATGGCAGACTTATAAGAGGCAATTAGGTTCTTCCAGCATCACATCAGCACTTCTAATGTATGATAGGAACAGCAATTATTATATTACTGCTCCTCAACAGTATTATAAATATACTTGTTATTGTGCTTCTAAATCACTCTGTGAAGAAAGAAATCTATAACTCTCATAACCTTAAAACATGTGAAGGAGGGAGCTTTAGGAAACCATTTTTGCCACATTGTTTTCCTATGTTTTATTTTACTGTAGTAAAAATGATAAACAATTATTTAATATTTTAAAACATGTTACTTTTCCATATATTAAGCATGGAAGACAAATGTATATTGTTAATATAGCCTCACTCCTTTGGCCAACAGTACTAGGTGGGCTAACAGAACTAGTGTAGTTGTGGGATCAGAGATCAATGAATTAAAATGGAAACTTACATAAGTTATATAATCCATTAAGGGACCACATTAACTAGGGAACATTAATAACGAGGTGGGCAATAAACCAATCTTACACATATGGTTTATGCCAGTCTCCAAACTTTGCAGTACGAGGGCTACATTGTAGATTTTACATTGTTATAAAAAGGTTATTGACATTATGCATTTCTTGTTTTTATTTCCTTCCTCTGAAGGGACATAGCACCCAAGACTTGCCCCAGAACCACGATTATCACTCAGTACTTGCCCCCAGCAACCAGATTGGCACTTAACACTTGCCCCCCAGGAACAGATTGGCACCCAGGACTTGCCCTGGCACCTAGTTTTGCACTAAGGACTAACCCCAGTGACCAGCACTAAGGCCGTGCTCCTCCTGCCTGAATTTGCACTGAGCTTCGGGATGTCACGTGAACATTCAGTGCAGTGTGAGGGGGCAGAGTAATCAGTCTGTGCCGATGTGGATGGCACAGACTACATAACCTCGCGCCCTGCTCCCCTACGTGCAGAAGAAGAAAAAAAAAACATTGTACAGATGGAAGTGAGGGGGCGGGTCAGCCTACAAGTGGTATAGAGACCCTTGATTTATGTGAATGGATCACCAATAAACTCTTGATAAACAACAATGAGGTGAGGTCCAGAACAACAGATAATGAAAGTGCTACACATTGGCGAGTCACCTTTTGCTCCACCATTATTTTGAAAATTCAAGACCATTATCAGAAACCAAAGTCATCATGTGCTCCATAAATGGAGGTCCATAAATGTGCAATTAGTTATTTCTTTAGTACATGCCTCAAATATGCTGCAGACCCACATTTCCAAAGAGACTTGCCAGTTCTGCTCCTGGTGATCAGTTTTCACCTCCTCTGGATTTACTCCTGATCACTATAGTGACTGGGTTGTTTCTTACATTATAACTTCCCTTCATGTTCTTGGTCTTTTCTCATTGTATCCAATAACAAAAGCACAAAGGTGGATTGTACTTTCTTTTTTTTCCCAACTTGATGTACACTTTACCTGCCAACTTGAAGTACTGTGCTCCAATGCTGAGTATTGTATTTAAACTTCAAAGAAATGAAAAACCATGAATAAAATGATTTACTTCATTATTTCCTGTAAATTCTGTGCATATGTGAGTCAATCTAGACAACTTAATACAA
Source organism: Pelodytes ibericus (assembly GCA_036172795.1). NCBI lineage: Eukaryota > Metazoa > Chordata > Amphibia > Anura > Pelodytidae > Pelodytes > Pelodytes ibericus. The sequence goes on from CM069859.1 coordinate 123,686,471, forward strand.
AGTAGTTTGATGATGATGTTTCACTAGTTTTGCTCAAATCACTACAGTTTTCACAAATACAGTTAAACATCTCTGATGAACCCTCCATATAAATACTATGTAAAGGTACTTACTTATTTTCAAACAATTAGATAAAAACTGAAGTGCAATCTAGACACAAGTCAAAAGCCATATTTTGACCTGTTTAGAAAAAGAGCAGTGTTGTAACAAGATAAGGTTAATTAAAACAGGTCTAATCAGTTAATATTTACTTTCATATCTGATTAGAAAGAGAGATCTTAAGTTAATAGAGGTATTGTTTATACCTTTATAATGAAGCACTGACCTTGCCATCTAAAATATTCATGTTGCATAATATCTTGATGTCTATTTTGCTGGTATTTAATAGATATGTATTGCAATTTGGATTTGGCTTTTTTACTATTTTCATAAAAGAATATATTGCACATTTCTGCTTTTTATGAAGTACAGAAATGTATGTTTCACTGTAATTATTCCTTTATATACTGTTTGCCATACTTTTACCAAGCTGGACAATCCCTGCATTTGTCTTTAGTTGTAATTTATAATTTATATTGTTTCTTTTGTGAGGATATGATGGGTTTCCTTTAAATACCATAATTTGGATTATATCATAACATTTATTATAAAAACATGTATAAAATATGGAGGTAAATTGAACCCCCTCCTCCCCCACACACACTTTTTGTAACTTTGTAATCTTTTATTCATGTAGCCCTCTTTTTGTATCCTTTCTGATCGCTTACCTGTCGCCAGTCTGCAGCCTGTATTGTCCTTCCCTTTATCTCTCTTTTTCCCCGCTATTATGCAAACGATCATTAGATAGGAATTATTTGGATTTGAGACTAGGGACTCCCAATATACTCCACCCTCGCTATTGTCTTTTCTTTATCTATATTTGTGTTGGACTTTTTTGGAATAGGATATATCATCCAGGCTGCACCCTGTCTATAGACAGGTATATAATATAGGGCTCTATTATCCTTTATATATATATTTTTCATTATCATCATTTACTACTACCTTTTTTATGTATGTGTGTTTTTTTGTTTTCATTTGTGATATATGATTTAATATATCTTTTGTATTTATGAGTATTTATTTGGGTAACATTTGGTACAACTTTTTGCCTCCTTACCCTTTCACCGTCTTTTCTATTTTGCAACTATTTGTAATGGTGGTTCTTCACCTTTTAATATATTGAGAATAAAAATTGTTCTTTTAAATGTTCTCTTTGTTTAAATGAGTAGAAATTACGTCTGTTAGTTACATATACACCTAAACTTAATCCGCAATTGAGATAAAAATGAGTCAAAATTGACCTAACTTTCAAATTCCAGCTGACAGCTAACAGCATTAAAATAGCCGAAATTGAGTCGAAACTGAGTCTATTAGTTACGTATACAACTTAAGCCAAAATTTAGATTCATTTAGGATTAGTTTTTATTCGACATGGCATAAAAGTATGCAGAATAAAAACAAATCCGAAATGATTTGTGAAATTCGTCCATTCAGCAATTCGGCTTAATTTCGATTCATTTTCATTTAAGTTTTGATGATCAGCAGGGCTGGATTAAAGGCATGGGCATTAGGAGCTGCAGCCCAGGGGCCTCTGCCAGCCAGGGGGCCTTGGCTGCGGGCCATTCCAGGTTTTTGCTTGTCTGTCACGCAGACCCATCAAGCTCTACCTCTGTCCCACAAAATCCTATGATATTGGTCACAGAGCCAGGTTCCCCCACATTTACTGCCACAAAGGAAGATTGGCCCCACATCCTTTTCCACTTCACGATTGGCCTTCAAATCACTTTTTACTATGTCATATTGTGCTCTCTGGTGATCTAATGCAGGCAGCCTGATATCTGTGCAGAATAGCATAAGGCAGTGAGGGAGGATATACCATTGATACACAATTAATGAAGGGTAGTGCTGGATCAGCTGTTGCCCCCTTCAGTCTGTCACCATGAGAGTAGGCCTGACTATTGCTATATCAACTGCAGTTATTCTTTTCCACTTTATCTGCACTTTTTTGGCGATATGAAGAGTTAAGGAAAAAAGTGGTAAGAAAAATCTGTACATTACTGATCTAAAAATATGTTTTGGACAATCAAGGTGAAACCCTTCTTTAAATAATGCCATCTTGGAGATAATAAAACAAGGTTTAATACAATGTTTTTGCAGATATTTGGAACAATGTACATTTTATTTTGTTTATATTAGAAATAAAACAAAGAAGAGTTTTCTTTTGCGTTACAATGTGGGAAAATTAGTGTGAAATACAGCGGCAAATCAGGATGTTTTTGGCAGATGTAGTGAGCACTTTCAAAGAGTTTGGCTGCCTTTCTGACAAATACAAATATACATTTACATTTTGTTTGAGTAACTACCATGGAACAATTTGACTGCCTCTGGAAGCCAAAAGGAATTTGTTACACCTTTGGATCATTGTTTCTGTTTTTGACTTTTTTGAGATAAACCAAGCTGTAGCATGTATGTGTTATTATATGTACACATGTAAATATATATATAAAATGATATGCGTGTGTGTGTGTGTGTGTGTGTGTATTGTTAGATAGATTGATAGATAGATAGATAGATAGATAGGTAGATGATAGATTTATAGATATATAAATAGATGATAGATAAATGTTCACCCATATTGCAAACACTGTGCACATTCATGATGCTGCATTTTACCTTTAATACAACACTCTCTTTAAAGTTGATGAATAAATAATAAAATCTGAACTGCAAAAGACATTAACATAATTATCATGCAAAAACTTTGAATCATTTTGCTTTCAATTTTGTCCAAAGAAGCTTTGAATACTAACAATAGGAATACATTACTGCTGGCATTTATAAAATCAGTCTAAGATCTTAGAATGTACATCCAAGCTGTGAGTCTTGAGACAATTGTATTTCAATTATGTTATGTGCTTGGAACATATTTATCATGAGCAGTATTGTACATCTTATTCAAGAATAACAGAGTGTATGCAGATTGCATAAATCAGGTTGTCATATATTTTTTAGAATTTGTATTATTTCAATTACTTTCTCTAGTTTTAATTTGTAATTACTGTAAAATAAGATGTTTATAGAATGCTACGACAAAGTGACAGGAAAGTAATATTTAAAAAGGAGATCAACTTTAACTTTAACCTGTTTATATTAACGCATATTTATTTTCTAACGTTTCCTATTCCTTTTTAAATAGATCTATTTACATCCACAATAATAAACTCAAATGGTTAATTAACCCTTTAAGGACCTTTTTTTCTGGGCCAATGACCAGAGTTGATTTTTCCATTTTTATACGTGGTTGTTTAATTGTAGTTTTTACACTCTCTACAAGAGAGTTAGAGCGTTCTTGGGATACCCTAAACATATAAATAATCTACAATTTGGTATTCACAAATATGTATAAAGGGGGAATCTTGAAAACAACTGGGGGGTTTTCACACTCATTTCCCCAATAATATCATACACAACTAGTACAACGCTAACTCTGACCCATAATTAATTTTTTTTATTATAATTGCAATTTTGCTAAAAATTAGTTTGTAGAGTTGGGCAAAAAGAAAATTTTCATTTTGGACACATTTATATTTCGTTTCATCCACAACAGATTTCGTCTATTGCTGCATTCTTTGATTCCGAAAAAATAGCAGGATTCTGACCGGATATCATCTGAACACTAATGCAAATTTCGTCTAAGCTCAACAGTATATGGTAGGGGATGAAATTTGTCTCTTTCATTCAAATTCCCCAACCTATACTTACATATAAAACAACTAAATTAAAAATTGGTCCAGCACTAACTAGCTAATAAAAATGAAATGATAGGTTCCCAGACTCAATAAAGCAAACAGAAAAAAACTCTGACAAGTACAATGTACTGGTCAGAGCAATCAGAACCACAGTATTGGGATGCAGGGGTTAACTGTAATTAAAGTAATATATTAAATAATATAATTAAGTTATTTAGAAAACAAAATGTAAAATTACAAAAAAGAAAAAACAAAATGAGGACCATGAAGTAGGAAGGAAACTCATCACAGTAACAAACTGTGATCAACAAGAGATGGGAAGGGTTAACTTTTTTTTACAGGAAATGTTTTTTTTTATTTTTTTCCCCACTTGCCTGTTACTCTCTGTACTTCACCATATGTGAAGGACAGCAAGTGAGTTGTAGGCAGAATCTATGTATGAAAACACTGACTTTGCCATCTAATTTGCATGTGATCGCGGTGAACGACTAATGTAAATATATAAAATCTTTAATAAAAATATATTGAAAAAAAAAAAGGAGAACAATTGTCAATTATTTAGCAATTCTGTGGTACAACGCATCATCTAGAAATTTATACCTTCCACTGAACATTGAATTATACTAACTTTCCAGATAGTCATGTACAATGATATCTGCTAACAAACACATCAGAGCCAAGCCTATCGTTTTACAAAAGCAATATCAAGTAGACATTAAAGCCTGTCTTCCTTTTTAGACACTAGGGCCTATTTAATCATTAGTAAATGGCTATAAACTGACAAGGAAATAGCATAAATCAGGCAATATATAAGCTGGAGCATTTTTCTAACTGAGTTATGTAGTCCTTGGTTTTGCAATTCACTTGTCAATCACTAGCATTTAATGTTTGGTGACTAAACCTCATTGGGGCGATATGTTATCAATGAAACTTAAGTGTGCTCCAGTGCTGCATCAACTATAGATTCTGTTCAATCCTCAGGGTTGGAAGCTCAATTCCATCCAGACAGGACTCAACCCTCCATCACTCTGAGGTGGATAGAATGGGTACCATTTAATTGCAACATCCTAGATTTTGGGAAATACCAACAAAACCAGGTCATACTGATGTTTCATAAGTTAGCAGCTTACCTAGAGGAGCATTCTGCAAACATAGCATTACATGGTGACCTAATATCTGAGATGTAAGTCATTTTCTTTTTAAAAGTGGTTCATATAAACATTACATTTAGAGACTGATGGGAAGCAGTACTGGATTGGAAGATGACTTCTAATGGGAGAGAATGTTCTAAATAAATAAAGGCTCTAGCTTCTATGAAAAAACTATACAAATGTTGCCCCAATGTGCTTAGTACCTAAATGCCTGACTACATTTAATTAGAATATCCTAGATGTTTGCCTTCCTGGATGTGATGCCTGCAGTTCTTTTAAGCACAATGGAGGTAATGGAGGCATATAATGGGGGTGATGGGGCATGTAATGGGGGGTGATGGGGTAATGGAGGCATATAATGGGGGTGATAGGGCATGTAATGGGTGTAATGGAGGCATATAATGGGGGTGATGGAGGTATGTAATGGGAGTGATGGGGCATGTAATGGGGGTAATGGAGGCATATAATGGGGGTGATAGGGCATGTAATGGGTGTAATGGAGGCATATAATGGGGGTGATGGGGCATGTAATGGGGGTGATGGAGGTACATAATGGGGTGATGGAGGCATGTAATGGGGTTGATAGAGGGGTGATGGGGCATGTAATGGGGTGATGGGGACATGTAATGGGGGTGATGGAGGTTTGTGATGGGGTCATGTGGGTAATGGGACATGTCGTGCGTGTGCAGCGTGGGTAGGGGGATGCCCGAATTTTGTCTGTCTAGGGCAGTACAAAACTAAGATACACCACTGGCTATGTCCCATAGTTTAGTCTTTCTTTGGGTTGGTCTTCTGAAAATCAGGAAATCTTTTATAAAAATGAGGGTTAGATGTTATATTGCTTCAGAATGCCATTGCCCAAACTTGGATTGGTGTGCTGCTACAGATGGATGAGTAAAAAGTATATATTATAAAAAAAAAAACTATGGGCTATTATACAGGTGAAACTGTAAAGTTTCACAACATCTGAGCTTCACAGAAGGATTGGAGACTTTTTGTTCTGCAAAGAGAAATCATGGGAGTTATATCTAAAAACTCCTGTACATGGAAGTTTGGGAATCAGTTGTTTTTTGTTATGTATGAGGGCGATTGCAACTTTTTTATTTTAATCTGATACTTCCATATGTTGAAAATAAATCCTTCGCCAACTTTTCAGCGGTGTTTTAGTGACTGATTTTTTTTTTAATAAACGGACAATATGACCGGCTCATGTTAGGAGTTACCATTATACATTGCTGCGCCTATTTTACACATAACCTGGCTAAGCCTTTATTTCTTTGCATTTTTACCCCTGTATTTATGCTCACTGATGTCTTATGTGGGATTTAAATATCTTTTGAAAGGTGCTGCTAGGATAAACATTAAAAAACATTTTAATCAGGAAAATAAGTAGTCTTAACCTCAGGAAATTGTTTAATCTATGCACCACATAAGCTGTCAAACTGTGAGAGTTGGCATACAAATGCCAATTTAGTTGTTAGTGTTTATTCCTTACAAAGCATTACTGTCTCTTTAAAGTGTACATTAACTGATATTAAAGTACATATTACTGGCATCTGACTGGCACAATATTAATGGCATATGAATGGCACAATATTACTGGCATCTGAATGGCACAACAATTATGGCATCTTAATAGTACAATAATACTGGTATCTTAATGGGCAAATTGGCTGGGGAATCTCAATTGTACAATATTACTGGTTTCTAAATGGCACAATAATACTGGCATATTAATGGGAAAAATGTCTGTGGCATATTAATGGCAAAATAATACTGCATATTAATGGCAAAATAATACTGGCATATTGATGGGCACATTAATAGACAAACGGTGTCATATTTTAACAGGCAAACTGTCTGTTGCATATGCAATGACAAAGTGACTGTGCCATGTTCTGTGGGGAAAAATAACATGTACTATGGAGGAAAGGGACAATGTGGCTTTTTTTCTGCATGGGCAGTTCAGTGGAACAAAGTGAAACTGTGGTATGTTCTGTGGGGCAAATTTACACTGTAGCATGCAAAATAGTGTGGGTTTAATATGAGTGCAAGCCATGTTTGTGTTTAGCAGTAATTTTCTTCTTCGTCATTTGCTGTACCCACACATATTATATATTGTTTTTATCGGGACAAAAAGGGATTTCTATGGATGCCATATTTTTGATCATATCTTATCATATTATTAAAAAAAAAAAAAAAAATATGGTAAAAAAAAAAAAAATACACAAATTTCTTTGTTTTTATTTGAAACAACTTCTCCTCATCGACAATAGCGAACGAAAAAACATGCTAAATAGATTCTACTATTTCTCCTGAGTACAGGGATACCACCCATGCATAGGTTTGTTGGGTTGTTTGGGGGCTAAAATGCCAAATTTGTGAGGTGCAGTTTTTTGTTTTCCAACTTGAAATTTTTACATGCAGACAGCCTGCACCCATGTCCCATTTGGGACATATTTGAAGCCAGCTAGTGTATTTTACCCCATCAACCCATATATTTTTGAAAAGAAGACACCTTAGGCTATCTCAAATGGTGGTATTTTTACACTTTCCATGCACTAATTCTACCACCAGCCTTTGTCAAACTTTGTGGTAGTAATTTTTTTGTGGTTTTTTTTCACAAACCTTGTACTTCAGACATGAATTCACAGATTTTGGTATGTGTCACTGCCAAATAACACCCTAATAAGTGTTCAGCAACATCTCTTGAGTACAGGGATACCACCCATGCATAGGTTTGTTGGGTTGTTTGGGGGGTAAAAGGCCAAATTTGGTAGGTGCAGTTTTTGGTTTTCCAAATAAAAATTTTGACATGCAGACCGCCTGCACCCATGTCCCATTTGGGACATATTTGAAACCAGCCAGTGTATTTTACCCCATCAACCCATATATTTTTTAAAAGAAGACACCTTAGGCTATCTCAAATGGTGGTATTTTCACACTTTCCATGCACTAATTCTACCACTAGCCTTTGTCAAACTTTGTGGTAGTAATTTTTTTGTGGTTTTTTTTCACAAACCTTGTACTTCAGACATGAATTCACAGATTTTGGTATGTGTCACTGCCAAATAACACCCCAATAAGTGTTCAGCAACATCTCTTGAGTACAGGGATACCACCCATGCATAGGTTTGTTGGGTTGTTTGGGGAGTAAAAGGCCAAATTTGGTAGGTGCAGTTTTTGGTTTTCCAAATTAAAATTTTGACATGCAGACCGCCTGCACCCATGTCCCATTTGGGACATATTTGAAACCAGCCAGTGTATTTTACCCCATCAACCCATATATTTTTTAAAAGTAGACACCCTACGCTATTTCAAATGGTGGTATTTTAACACTTTCCATGCACTAATTCTACCACCAGCCTTTGTCAAAGTTTGTGGTAGTAATTTTTGTGTGTTTTTTTTTCACAAATATTGTATTTTAGACATAAATTCACAGATTTTGGTATGTGTCACTGCCAAACAATAACCCAATATTTGTTCAACAACATATCCTGAGTACAGGGATACCACCCATGCATAGGTTTGTTGGGTTGTTTGGGGGCTAAAGGGCCACATTGTGAAGGTGCGCATTTTCAACTTGGAATATTGACGTGTAGTCAGCCTGAGCCCATCTTTCATTTGGGACTTTTTTTTAAGTAGGACAGTGTATTTTACCCCAAAAAGTATATATTTTGTAAAAGTAGACACCCTAGGCTATTTTAAATGGTGTTATTTTAACACTTTCCATGCACCAATTCTACCACCAGCCTTTGTCAAAGTTTGTGGTAGTCATTTTATTGTGTATTTTTTCCCACATACATTGCACTTTAGACACAAATTCACATATTTCGGTATGTGTCACTGACAAACAATACCACAATATATGTTCAGCAACATCTCCCGAGCACAGGGATACCACCCATGCATAGCTTTGTCAGCTTTGTTAGGGGTTGAAAGGCTACATTTGAGAGGTGCGCTTTTTGATTTTCAAACTTGGAATTTGAACATGTAGAGCAAGGAAGGGGTTAATAGCTCTTATAAGAGCCTTTGTAGTACTGTACAAAAAAATTAACCCCTAAAAATGCACAGACAAGAAAAAATGTTCTGCTGTGCAGTGATCAGTGGCAGGGAAGGGGTTAATACACTACACTATACAAAAGGTATGGCTTTTATAAAAGCCCTTGGGACTCACAATTTATTATCATTTTATTTAATTTATTACAATTTAAAAATTATGTTATACAGATCTGTCTCTTTCCCTCACTAAAACTCAAGTGAGGAGAGGGAGGCAGATCCATATGGGTCAGAACAATATTTACGAACCAGACGAATGGTGATGCTCATCTGAGAAATCACCAAACCACCTTTGCCACTGATCGGCTGTTACTGATCGCTATACACGCGTTCAGACAGCTTCAAAAGGAATACACGTAATCCCCTAGTGGGTATAATTAACCCCTAGTGAGTCTGACAAAAAAAATGTTGATAGCAAAAAAAAATCCTTCGGCGACTAGATTGCTCCATATGCGCTGCTTAGGCAGTGACCATATGCACTGCTTAGGCAGTGACCATATGTGCTGCTTAGGAAGTGATATACGGCAAGGAAGGGGTTAATAGCTCTTAAAAGAGCCTTTGATATACTGTAATAAATCAAAGTAAAAAAAAATAACCCCTAAAAAAATGCACAGACAGCAAAAAATGTGCTGCTGTGTAAGATCACTGCGTACACAGCGATCAATTGCAGGGAAGGGGTTAAATACTGGAAACGGCTTTTATAAAAGCCTTTGGGTCTCAATTCTTTTAAATATATTATAATTAAAAACTTACATTATACAGCTCTGTCTCCCTCCCTCACTAAAACTCAAGTGAGAGGGAGGCAGATCTACACGGGTCAGATCAAATATTTACACATATTGATCTAACCAGACGAATGGTGATGCTCATCTGAGCAAACGCCAACCCGCCATTGTCACTTATCAGCTGTTACTGATCGCTATACATGCGCTCAGACAGCTAAAAAAATTTTTTTACGTTAAACGTAGTCCCCTAGCGGGTATAATTAACACGTGACGGGTGTAATAAAAAAGTAAAAAAAAATTTAAAAATGCTTCTGCAGCAAGATTGCTGCATTTGCGTCAGATCGCTGCTTAGGCAGTGATCTACAGCAAGAAAGGGGTTAATCTCTCTTAAAAGAGCTTTTTTTTATACTGTAATTTATTACAGTAAAAAAAAAATGAACCCCTAAAAAATGCAGACAGCAAAAAATGTGCTGCTGTGTATGATCACTGCGTACACAGCGATCAATGGCAGGGAAGGGGTTAAATGGCTTTTATAAAAGCCCTTGGTGTTTAAAATTTTATTAAATATTTTTTTTATTATTTTATTTTATTTTTTTACTTTATCTGATCTGTCTCTCTCCCTTACTATAACTAGTAAGGTGAGGGAGGCAGATCAATACTTGTCAAAGGCAATATTTACTAATATTGCCTTTGACAGTATGGTAAGTGCTCATCAGAGCACTTACCATACATGCCTGCACACAGATCACATAGATCTGTTGTGCCGGCATCGATTGGCTCCCCCTAGAGGATCGGAAGTGAAATACTTTCACTTCCGATGCTCTTGCCATTAGAAGGGAAGCGCTGCCTGTATAGGCAGCGTTCCCTTCTACTGAGCCGATGGGGTCGCTCAGGAGAGCGACCACCATCGGCTCTGGGGCAGCTGAAGGTGTTGTTAAGTGCCTCGCTAGCGAGGCACTTTAACAACACCGCAGATGCTTAGAAAGCGAACGATCGTTCGCTTTCTAAGCACATGTGTGCAGCTCCACTCCGTGGAGTGATCGTAGCGTGCCCCTGCACATTTGGGGGGTGTTGCACAATGCCTCTACCTAGAGGCATTGTAGCAACAACGTTAGAGTAAAGAAAGCGACCGCTGGTCGCTTTCTTTACTCCATTTAGTGCATGACGTGCCAGGCACGTCACCTGTCGGCAAGTCCTCGTGCCAGGCACGTCACCTGTCGTTAAGGGGTTAAGAAGTTCATATAAGTATAAATGCAACTAGTGAGAGAGAGTGAGATGTGTATAGATATTTATAAATATATATGAACATATGTAAGTGCTCTCTAATATCTGTGTATATTTTTTTCATGTAATGAGTAGTTGTAGTGCAGTGTTGCATAGTAAGATGGAAATACATATTGCAGCCATATAATCACAATTTGTATCCAAATATACAGTTTTTACACTACAATTATACATGCAATATACACATTTTATACAATGCAATAAAAATACTCACTGCAAGAAAAGTCCAGTTGTGTGTGTGCTTATTTTTATGTTTTTTTTGTGTGTGGGGGGGGAGGCAACATTGCGATGGATGGCGTGATTGCATGCAGGGGAGGGGGCAGGGTCCAGGGGACCCAAGCTAATGCTTGCCCAGAGTCCAATCACTATTAAAGACGGCCCTGGCCCTGCAATATGTTTTTGATAACTGTATTCAACAACTGTGAAAGAACCTGCTGTTCTCTGTGACACCCATAAACAGTAGTAAACCTCTATAAAACATGTACAGTATAATACACGGGGGATGGGACACTTCTTCACAGCTGCTTCATTGCAACCGATTCACCACGACCTATCGTGAAATGGCCAGTTCATCGTATGAGAGGTCATCGCAGAGAGCTCATCGTGGGAAAGTTCATGTTACCAGCATCAGGAACTTTACTAATGTTTAAAGACGTTATTGTGAACTAACCTTGTGGTTATGTTCACCAACATAACGAGTAAGAGTTTTAAATCTGTATGTTACAATAAAATGGCTAAGATCTTTCACTATTGCCGGGCCTCCCTCTCTCTCTCTCTCTTTGCCTTACACCTTCTGGGTATATGGAATAGGTGGAGGTGATTACAGACCGCTGGATAGACAGAGCAAGCCTGTAGACATATGTTCACATTGAGCAGTACTGATCTGCTCTGCCCAATGTGAGTTGTATACTCAGACATCAAAATAAATTGAATAGAATTAAAAACGGTGTTACACTATATGTTCAACCTTTTATCTTTTCATGCAAACAAGACATTCAGCACAAGACTGAACAAGAAAAGACTGAGTGCAAATGTAAGTATATAATGATAATACTATTTATTCACAGAGGTGTTATTTATGAATATCAGTTCTCCCTATTTTTTTTCTTCCTTTTTGTTTTTCCAACCATAAGAGGAAAGACTTAAAAGTATTCTCAGTCATTTATCTGATTGTAGATTTGGTGTTATTTGATGATTTTTTTAGTGTTATGCATGTCGAAAAAGTTGTACATTTTTCTTTGTAAATTTTTTAATTTTTTTTGCTAATACAGATCATTCTTATGACAGTAAAGACAAGTCGTAAAGGCCAGTTAGCACTGAGTGAGAATTCAGATCCATGAAATGCATTTAATGTCCCTAATGCAGATACATATGAGATTTCATTATGTGCAAACTAGATGACAGCACCATTCTTTTGAGAAGAGTGTTAGATACAATGCATTGCTCATACATGGCTCAATAGGATCTACTTATCCTATTGAAATAGTTGAATTACATCAATTGACAAACTGAAAATGAAACTTAGTTCCAAGTCCAAAATCGAAGTAAAAGCTACTTTCTCTGGTTTTCTAAGACCTGGTAATGTGGAAAACTAACCCCACTGGATATTAAGCTAGTCCTATAAGTCACGAAGGGGACTGATTAATTAAGCCTGTCAGTAAGAAAAAACAAAGATCGTCATCAACATATTAAATCCTTCCTTGCAAATGCAAAGCCTTTCCAATTAAGAGCAATCGGCAGGAAACCAATTTGCGGAAGGTCATTACAATTATTTCTAAATCTGGATAAAGTCCTCGTTAGACACTGTACTCATCAGTAAAGAGGAAAAGAATCGCAATGTGACTGACATAAGCATTCACTGTAGACCTCCTGTATGATCATTGTAGATTAAAATGCTGATTGACATGGCAACATTTCTGTCTGTCAGACATGAAATGCTCAGTGCTGATAGGTAACTTATGGACATGCCATTAATTCTTGAGTTATAGCAAAAGAAATAGACTTTTGAGCTGAAAATACTATTTATTCCACTGACAGCTCTACAGTGGATTGTATGGCTCTTTCATTTAGCACATTCTTCTATTTGATACCTAGGAGTAAATGTAGTGTGAAACGCATTAGGTGATTACTTTTCTGAGCCCCCCTCCACCAGCTACTTTTCACTGATGGACATGGCATCCTATTTCTTTATGGAGTGCGCCCCTTGCTACTCAGTTTCCACATTCATCTATATTAGCTTTGCTTGTTCTAAATCCTGCCACAGTGCCCCTGCCCCATTAAGTACATGGGGTAAGTGTCCCCAGCACCTTTAGTAACTGTGGAGTCACAGACAACCTAAAAAACATATCACTAAAAAATAAAACCCCACCCATGAATTTAAGGGGGGCTGGGGGGCACTTGGGCAGCCCACAGAATCATAAGTTCTATTCATAAAAAGGGGGTCAGGCCATCATGACTAGCCCCTGGCACTATTACTAATGGTTTAGTTGGACTTTGGGGAGGGGATTGAGGTCAAGATGGGAGTAGAGTTTGGTTTAGTGAATAGCTCAAGTTAGTTGAGTTGGGAGGACGAGTTCAATTTTAAGACTAAAAGTCAAACTTGACCTCTCAACTCAACCAATTTATACTTTTACTGAATAGACCCCTATATGTACCCTAGATTATACTTAACTCTTAATAATGTTTATTGTGAAGCATTGTTCCAGATTATATAAAACAATCTCCGAAACACTGACCACAGGGTACAGTCGCAAAGACTTTGCTGCCCACAGATTCAAATGTATCACTCATATAACTTTGTATCACGATACAATTCAGTTAGATCTGATTATAAAAGCACCATAGTCACTGAAAATGTAAAAAAAAAAATACTTAAAACAACATGTGCCTGTAATATTCAGTATCGATGATACTAGGTGATACTCCATGACTATAATAAATGCCCATGGTATCACTTGAAAAAGTGTAAGAATGTGGACACGTGCAATCAGCTAATCAATAAATGCACTCAAATAATTGACCATGTTATATTATAATTAATTACTTTGCTTTCCAAACAATATGGTGCACGTTCAACTAACTATCAAACATCAATCTCCATACTAGCCTGATTGTGAACGGCTTTGTGAGCCTAGTGTCGTTCATGATAATCACGGCTTAAGTACTTTGGCTACAGAGGAGCAGTCAACAAATGGACATACATTAATAGTGACGTGATGGCAGACACAAGATAACCCGACAAGTGCTTCAACAAACTGCTTCATCAGGGGCAAAAAAGGACATACTTGCAAATCACAGAATGTTTCAACATTTTATTATTATTAAATAGGCGTTCCTAAGAGAAGAATTAAAATAAAACCTTTCAAATATGCAATTTCTAGAATAGCTTCTCATTAGCAGAAACATATAATTAACTCATTGATGTAACTGTTTTTGCTAAATATCAATATTATGCAGTTAAAGTTTGTTTTATAATTTCCATGTTATATTATTAGTTTGAAAACAGTGTTTCAGTTTCATCTCTACTTTAGATTGCAATAAACCCTGCTTGGGAAGGTCATTTGCTAAAAGCAAAAAGTCTTAGTAACTGAGAGGTTGGAAATATTTCACAAAAATATATTAGAACAGTATAAACCGCTAACACTGAGAGCTACACTTAGCTCAACCATACAACCATTGATACAGCCTATATTTCCAAAGAACCTTCTGTAATTCTAGTACAGGGAATAGACCTGGAAGTTTTCATTTCAAATGACTTAAAAGTAGAAAGCACTGTGTCAATGTTTATCTGCGTAATAGACTGCCATAGAAGAGTTATCTGAAGAGTGCCAGGACTGTGGTGGTGGAACGTGTCTGAACATTCAGTTTTCTTTTATAGCAGTCTACAGGGTTCTCTCTTGCATTAAGTACTCAGTAATCAGCTACAGTCCATTCCCACATGCACCTGCTCACCATGTCATAGTGTCACCATGTCATAGTCTCTTTAAAGCTGACCTGTGCTGAACTCAATATTTTTTGGGACCTCTGTACCTGCTACTATTATTGATCCTCTAGTTTTGACCTCCACTTCCCTACTTGAGTATGATTCTGTTCTGTTCAATACTGAACTCAACCTGAGCTCTCATGCGCTGCCTACGCCTGTCAGTCTCTAAGTACACTCCTAGTGCTATGATGGCTTTCACCCATGTGCTTTACAAAGTAATATCCACTGAGTGGTGATAATTTCAAAATACTTATCATCGGTTAACATTCTCTACTCTGCTTGTTTTTTGCAGCAGGTTCCATGCTAGGATATTTTTAAGTTATAAAAGTGTGTATGTGGATTTGTGTATTTCTATTATTGGGATAAAGTGTCCAGGACAACACCTTCCCATCATGATGTTTCTACAGTACAATTAATTAATGTATTGGATCTGACATCATATCAGGCACCTTGTTTTATTATAAAAGTGCTCCCAGTAAGGGAGCTGTGAAAATAGACATTACTGCTTTCTTATAGTACGGTACATTGCAAAGCAAAGATGCTTCATAAAGTAAAGAACCTTATTGTCATCTATGGCCACACCATAGGTGCACTTCTAGTGATTCATATTATGTCATTCAGAATAACATAGATGTTTTTACTGAATAGAAATAACTGTAAGGTGGTAGAGAAAAACACATCTTATACAAAAGAAGAGTGGATCAAGAAATACTGTATTTAATAGAGCACAGCTTAAAGCTTATAACAGTTTATAATAATGCATTTGGGAAAAATGCATGTTTGCTTATTTACTGATGCTGAAATTTGTCAAAATAATATGATAGTATTGTAGGGCAGGGCTGCTTTAAGACCCTAGTGGGCCCTGGTGAAAGTCTTTAGCAGTGGGCCCCCTTCGACCCAATTTTTCTAAAGTCGCAATGTAAAAAAACATTTGTAAATGTAAACTTTTTAATATTATAAGCAACTATTTTCATATCACATTAAACTATTTATATATGTAACAAACATGTTATCGACTTAACACAACACCATACAGTATCCACAGAACTAGCCATGCACTTGTATTGCACCCACATCACTTGACTTGTACCCGTATTGCACCCACATGATTTGGCATGCCACAGTGTCAATTTGCCCCACAGAACATACCACAGTGTCACTTTCCCTCTCAAAACTGGCCCTGCAGAACATGCCACAGTCACTTTGCCACATTGTAAGTTATTTTGCCCCACATAAGATACCACAGAATCACTTTGCCAATAAAAATCAGCCACAGTAATTTACGAATTAACATGCCACAATCAGTTTGCCATTAACATATGCAACCGCCAGTTTGTCAATTAAAATATGCCACCGTTTGTCTATTACAATGTGGCACTATTTGTCCATTCATATGCCATTGGTAGTTTCCCCATTAATATGCCACAGCCAATTAGACCACTAATATGCCACAGCCAGTATATCCATTAATATGCCACAGCCATTATGCCCATTAATATGCCACTGTTCATATGCCCATTAATATGCCACAGCCATTATGCCCATATCTCACTGTTCAATTACCCATTAATATGCCACAGCAAGTCTGCTCAGTAATTCCACAGCCAGTATGCCCAATAATATGCCACAGCCAACATGCCCATTAATATGCCACTCTTTGCCCATTGACATGCCACAGCCAGTATGGCCATTAACATGCCACAGCCAGTATGCCCAGTAATGCCAATAACTTTATGCCCAGTAATATGGCACTGCCAGTATGCTCAGTAATTCCACAGCCAGTATGCCCAGTAAAATGCCACAGCCAGTATGCCCATTAATATGCCACTGCCAGTATGCCCAGTAATATGCCACAGCCAGTATGCCCAGTAACATGCCACAGCAAGTGTGCCCAGTAATATGCCACAGCCAGTATGCCCAGTAACATGCCACAGCAAGTGTTCCGAGTAACATTCCACAGCAAGTGTGCCCAGTAACATGCCACTGCCAATATTCCCAGTAATACGCCACAGCAAGTGTGCCCAGTAACATGCCACTGCCAATATTCCCAGTAATACGCCACAGCCAGTATGCCCAGTAATTTGCCACAGCCAGTATGCCCAGTAATATGCCACAGCAAGTGTGCCCAGTAATATGCCACAGCCAGTATGCCCAATAAAAAAATCACCACTTCCCAGGCCCCAGTACTTACCTTGCTGCTGCTGCTCTCTCGGCCGCCTCCTCCACAGTCTGTGTGCATAGCGTGCGTGGAGGAGGGACTAACAGCTTGACTTGCTGTCATATCCAGTAGCACTAAGAGCAAGCCAGAGCACCTCTGCTGGATATGGCTGTCGGCAGCTGCACACGTGACTGTCTCTGTGTGAGACAGACACACAGGCAGCTGGGGGGCCCCTTTAACCAGTGGGCCCTGGGTAAGTGCCCACTTTGCCCATTGGTTAAAGCGGCTGTGTTGCAGGGGATAAAAGAAAACTAACATTTTTTTTTAAATATTCTTTTATTGATGTAAGCATATTATTAGCAATATAATGTACATTATACAATGGCCTTTTAACATTTTATAATATATATCTCTGTATTTATGGAACACACTTATAGGATAAATTGGTATAATGTGCAACTGAATAGCATTTCTTTTACTGATTTGAAACTCACACATTTTTCTGAAACTTTAAAATGAAACCTATCATTAGACAGGAAGATTCAGGTTCATGTCGACTGTCTTTCATAATATTTAGTAAGTGTCAAATGTGATAATAAAGTAGTTGGATTGAGCCAAGTTAAATACTGCCAAAACTCCTATTGATGTCAATTGAAGAATGAGCAGCTAAATGTAACTCAGTCAATTCATTTCTGCAGCCAAATTAACCAACCAAATTAGTAACTGAAATTTGCTAACCATGTGATTAATATGGAAAATTGGCCATTACCACACAATATGTCCGCTAAACCGTATTTTCTGTAGATCAGCCAAACTCGGTTTATAGTTTTTTCCAGTTGTCTCCGATCCATGAGGTGTTCTTTCCAAAATGGCGTTGCCGCCTGCCAGCCCGCCTGTTGCAGCCTCTGTAAATACTGCATCTTCTTCTGAATAGCTGACAGATATGCCAGAGATCCAGTGGCAACTAGCTCTACAAAACCTAAATTGAAGGTATCTGTCCTTTTAACACAGATACACTTACTGTAAGGTATTTTCAGGCAAAAATGAGATTATGTCATAAATTTGCATAACTGTGGCCACTATTAGGAAAGTGTGGCATGATATGCTAATGTGGTGCACAACCCCTCCAGCAGGAGAAGTCATGTCACTTTAATAGCCTTGCCCAAGAATTGGTGAAATGGCTTCAAGCAGGGGATGTGTTGTCACTTTGCCTCCCGGCAGCCAGACAAACAGTTCAGTGCTTGTTTAAAAAAGCAGGACACATATTTCAAATCAGTTTTTTTTACATGCTGAAGATATTGGGGTTATCTGCTGCTTGATCTACTGAAGATTTTCTTCACTAATTAGTGAGTTTATGGCATACTATTAGGTCTCTGTGTTTTATGTGATACCCATGGATCGTTGCAGTGGCTGATGTCCCATAGATGGTTTCTCCCACTGTGTTGCTGGATTTCTTCAGCTACTTCAGATTCATTATCAGTGATCTTGGTTACTTCTCTGGCTTCTGCATTCTCCTAACTGGTCACTGACTTTTTATTCAGCCTTTAAACTTTGCTTTGGACTTGTTTTTACAGGATTTATATTTAAATGTCAATATTTTAATAATAAACTGATTGTTTTTATTACTGTATCTCCTATCTTCTAAGACACACCCTCTTTCAGGGATGTTAAAATTGGAAAGTCCTAGAATAGAGGAAATACCTAAACCACTTGTACTTACCTTGCTACACGACCTCATAAGCCGTCTGTCATGCACAACAGCGTAACACATCATCCGATGGCGAAACTCCTCTCTCCTCATGTCAGCTGAAATGCGAATTGCGGATGCTGAGCCAAAAATCGCATCATACATTCGGCGGCTGTATTTAGCCGCTAAATGTAAGACACCATCAATTTTAAGATACACCTCATTCCCAGAGCAGTAAAAACTAGGAAATATGGTATATATTTTTATTAATTCCTGTCTCCAAATCAAGCACGTGACCTATGTAAAGCCTAGAGCCTACCCCCCACCTTTTTTTTTTTACTTAGGCATTTATTTAGATGAGCTTACCTCATGGACAGACTGAGGTATTTGTAGCAACTACATCTTGAGGCGCAGGTGGAACATTTTATGCTGCATGTGAAAGTAGTGCAGACTTGAACATATGCAAGATGAAAACAAACATCTGTAAGATGCCACTTGTATTGCCAATTTACTCAGTAATATTCTACTGATTAATTGCGAACATAGCACTCAGCACTCAAGCGGTGAACGATTATAATGTCTAATATATTTATGTATAGAGATATTACAAGTCAGGATCAATGAAATCATTCATGCACTAGATTTAATTTGTTAGTCTTGTTTTGCTATTTCCAGTAGATTATTTGTAATTTCCCTGTTGGGTCGAAATTCGGCCTTCAAATGCTAGTCAGTTTTTTAGTAAAATAATAAATACAATGTATTGTGTATTCTTTTTTTTTCACTTTTATAATTATTTACACATACTTGTTATGTATTTATTGTGTGTAATTCAGCATCTGATTAATAGACTTCCTTCAACTTCCTTTTGTTATCTCTCTCAGAAGAATTACCTAATGTTCTGTTAACTGAATGGGTAAGTATCATAATTGTCCTCTTACCCTGGGGTCACTTTAACCCCTTGGCGACACAGGACGGACTAGGTCCGTCCTGTGTGCCGAGGCGTTAGTGACACAGGACGGACCTAGTCCGTCCTGTGTCAAAACGAGCACTGAAAGCGGAGTTTTTCCGCTTTCAGTGCTCTAAGGGCATTGTAACGATGCTTCCGTGTGGAAGCATCGTACAATGCTAAAAAAAATGCCCGTCGGCATTTCGATCGCTCCGGAGAGCGATCGAAATGCCGGTTTTAAAGGCACAGAGCCTTTAAAACGCGGGCATTTAAAAAACGAGCATAGGAAGCGAATCTTTCGCTTCCTATGCTCAGAAAGTGTTCCTGATTGCCTCGCAAGTCGAGGCAATCAGAAACACAAAAAAAAAATGCACGATCTTGGTCACTGAGTGACCAAGATGGCGCTGCCCTTCTAAGGGCAAGAGCACAGGAGGCAGGAAGTACCTGCTTCCTGTGCTCTCTGGCTGTCACACGATTGCCTCTTCACAGAGGCAATCAGTGACTGCCAGGCACACTGACAGGCAGTGGGGATGCTCTCCTGAACATCCCCACTGACTGGTCAGATCAATATTAACTCTATATTGATCTGACCAGTTATGATCTGTCTCCCTCTCCTCACATTTTTTTTAGTGAGGGAGAGAGACAGATCAAAGTTCTAAAAGTAAGTAAAAGTAAAAAAAAACAATAAATACACAACACACAAATAATAAAACAATAAAAAAATTTTTATTAAAGCAATTCCCTGCGTTTAACCCCTTCCCTGCCACTGATCTTGCATAAGCAGTGATCGTGCACATCAGCGCATTTATTTTTGCTGTTTGTGCATTTTTTAGGGGTTAATTTTTTTGTACTGTAATTTATTACAGTACTAAAAAGGCTATTCTAAGAGTTATTAACCCCTTATTTGCCGTCGATCACTGCTTACGCAATGATATTGACGCCAAAGCAATTTTTATCTGTCTGCATATTTTTTTTTATTTTTTTTTTTTACACATACCCGCTAGGGGATTACATGTAAAGTAAAAATATTTGAGTTTTTTTTTTTAAGCTGCCTGAGCGCATAGCGATCAGTAACAGCGAATTAGTGGCAAAGGCGGTTTGGTGATTTCTCAATTAAGCTCACCATTCGCCCTGGTCAGATCAAAATTAATCGGATCAATATTCACAAATATTGATCTGCCTCCCTCTCCTCACTTACATTTTTGTGACGGAAAGAGACAGATCAGTATTAGTGATATAAAATAACATTTTATAAAATTAGCAGGTTTTATGAAAGTCTTTCACTGTGTATTAACCCCTTCCCTGCCATTCATCACTGTGTAAGCAGTAATCCTGCACAGCAACAGTATGTTTTGCTGTCTGCACTGTTTTATGGATTAATTTATTTGTACTGTAATGTATTACAGTACTAGATAGGCTCTTCTAAGAGCTATTAACCCCTTCTTTGCTCGAGATCACTGCTTACGCACTGATTCTGAGGCCGCGGACTCAGGGTTCGATTTTGACCCTATTCAGCTTTCTGATACATCATCTAGCGATGTATCGGTGGCTGCTGAGCCCTTGCCACAAGTAGTGATGGGGGTCTACCGATAAAAAAATATATGGTTTGGTGGGGGTAAATTACATTGGCTGGCTTCAAAGATATATCCCATAAAGGACACGGACCCAGGTTGACTACATGTCAAAATTCCAAGTTGGAATTTTGAGATGCGCATCTCACAAATGTTGCCTTCTAGCCAAAAACAAACCAACAAACCTATGCATGGGTGCTATCCCTGTACTCGGGAGATGTTGCTGAACACATATTGGGTTGTTGTTTGGCAGTGACAAATACCAGAATCTGTGAATTCATGCCTGAAGTACAATGCATGTGGGAAAAAAAACTCCCAAAAAAGTACTACCACAAACTTTTACAAAGGCTGGTGGTAGAATTAGTACCTATACAGTATTAAAATACCACCATTTGAAATACCTTAGGATGTCTATTTTCCAAAAATATATGGTTTGATGGGGTAAAATTCATTGGACGGCTTCAAAAATGTTCCAAATGGAACATGGGCGCAGGCTGACTACATGTCAAAATTCCAGGTTGGAATTGCGCACCCCCTAAATGTGGAATTTTAGACCCAATACAAACCAACAAACCTATGCATGGGGGGTATCCCTGTACTCAGGAGATGTTGCTGAACACATATTGAGGTGTTGGTTGGCAGTGGCAAATACCAGAATCTGAAAATTCCTGCCTGAACTACAATGTGTTTGGGGAAAAAATGACATCCCATCCCTTTGACATAGGTTGGTGGTAGAATTAGCACTTGGAAAGTGTTAAAATACCACAATTTTAAATACCCTAGGATGTCTAGTTTTCCAAAATATATGGTTTTATGGGGTAAAATACTTTGACAGGCTTCAAAAGTGTCCCAAATGGAACATGGGCGCAGGCTGACTACATGTCAAAATTCCAAGTTGGAAATGCACCCCCCCCTAAACGTGGCCTTTTAGCCCCCAAATAATCTAACTAACCTACACATGGGTGGTATCCCTGTACTCAGGAGATGTTGCTAAACACATATTAAGGTGTTGTTTGGCACTGACACATAATAGGATCTGTGAATTCATGCCCGATGTACAATGAATGTGAAAAACAAATTACTATCCATAACATTGACATAGGCTGGTGGTAGAATTAGTGCATGAAAAGTGTTAAAATACTACCATTTGAAATACCCTAGGGTGTCTAGTTTTCAAAAATATATGGTTTTGTGGGGTAGAATACACTTTTTGGCTTCAAAAATGTCCCAAATGGGACATGGGCGCAGGTTTTCTGCACGTCAGAATTCCAAGTTGGAAAACCAAAAAGCGCACCTCTCAAATGTGGCCTTTTAACCCCCAAATAACCTAACCAACCTATACATGTGTGGTATCCCTGTACTCAGGAGATGTTGCTGAACACATATTGAGGTGTTGTTTGGCACTGACATATAACAGGATCTGTGAATTCATGCCCAAAGTACTATGTATGTGAAAAAAAATTACTATCCATAACATTGACATAGGCTGGTAGTATAATTAGTGCATGGAAAGTGTTAAAATACTACCATTTGAAATACCCTAGGGTGTCTAGTTTTCAAAAATATATGGTTTTGTGGGATAGAATACACTTTTTGGCTTCAAAAATGTCCCAAATGGGACATGGGCGCAGGTTTTCTGCACGTCAGAATTCCAAGTTGGAAAACCAAAAAGCGCACCTCTCAAATGTGGCCTTTTAACCCCCAAATAACCTAACCAACCTATACATGGGTGGTATCCCTGTACTCAGGAGATGTTGCTGAACACATATTGAGGTGTTGTTTGGCACTGACATATAACAGGATCTGTGAATTCATGCCCAAAGTTCAATGTATGTGAAAAAAAATTACTACCCAAAACATTGACATAGGCTGGTAGTATAATTAGTGCATGGAAAGTGTTAAAATACTACCATTTGAAATACCCTAGGGTGTCTAGTTTAAAAAAATATATGGTTTTGTGGGGTAGAATACACTTTCTGGCTTCAAAAATGTCCCAAATGGGACATGGGCACAAGTTTTCTGCATGTCAGAATTCCAAGTTGGAAAACCAAAATGCGCACCCCCTAAATGTGGCCTTTTAGCCCCAAAACAAACCAACAAACCTATGCATGGGTGGTATCCCTGTACTCAGGAGATGTTGCTGAACACATATTGAGGTGTTATTTGGAAATACCCCTTCACATTTTAAGGTAATGTTTACCTAAATTGCAATATATGTGAAAAATTAAAAAAAAAGATTTTTTGCTGCAAACTTTGGCATAGATTGGTGGTAAAATGGCTACATGAAATGTGTCAAAATACCCCAAGTTAAATGCCCTGAGTTGTCTAGTTTTCAAAAATATGTACATGTTGGGGGTCATTCATGGATTTAGTACAGAAATCAGTGTTACAATGTCACTATCGCTAATTTTGAAAGAAGGGATTTTAAAATAGCTTTGCACCACTTATAGTTCTGGCCCTGTAACATGAATAAAAAAGCACAAAAACATAAAAACATGGGCTATTTCTGAACTCAGGACATATATTAGAAACTTTTTAGCAGTGTTTTTTTGTTGTCTCTTGTACATGAGTATACGATTTTTCAAATAAAAGTCATAAAAAAATTATTTTTTCATTTTTTTTGCCATATTTTATTATTTTTTTTACATCAAATTATATGCTATTATCAAAATAATGGTATCAAAAGAAAGCCCTTCTTATGACGATAAAAACGATATATAGTTTGTGCGGGTACACTAAATGAGACAGAAATAAATTACAGCAAAACACAAACTGCTCAGAAATGTTAAAACAGCCCATGTCACCAAGCGTCGGACAAGCCAAAAAAGTCATGTCACTAAGGGGTTAATGGAATTACTGACAATGTGTAGTTGGGAAACCAAGTGTTCCATTTATAAAAAGGTTATTTGAAAGACAGAGGGAAACTGTGCATGGGCATAGCAAGTTTGTTGGATACAGTAACACTGAGCTAATTTGGTGGCTGTAATTTCTTGTAGTTTAATTAACTTATTTTTAATTAATTGCTTCCAGTTTCAGAAAGCTAGGATAATAAAAAGCTTTTGTATTATAGAAATTGTATCTTACATTCTGCACAGAAGCAGATAGCATTTCACAACTGCTAATAAATACCAATGACAGACATAGCACACCAGCAGAAAATGCTCTGCTACTGCTTTTCCCAGTATAAAATGTGTAACTTCTTGTAGTTTCTTGCAGCAAAAAGGTGTATAATGGGATATAAACAGTCAAATACCTAAGTAATATAACTTGAAATAGACTTATTATAAAGTCTAATAATTGGGAAAATGAAATGCCAAGGATTAATAACATGTTCAAGCTACTGCAGAAACTTTGTCAGAGAATACAAATGAACCATAGTAAATAGGTTAAAAGGAGATGACATACAATTAGATAGGGCTAAAGCACCATGTATGAAGAAAACAGGAACCTTGTTCCAAGTTGCGGTCGAGGTACTCCAGAGGCCGGCAAAATGAAGATTCCAGGACCAGGTAAGTGTGCAAGTATGCAAAGAAATTTATTGAATATACAAAAAAAAGTTAATAACTGGGTACAAAGAGGGTCACCCGGTGAGGAGAGAAAAACTGTGCTAAAGCCTACGCGTTTCGTGCCTGTCCTGGCGCTTTGTCTAGGAAGCCCTAGACGGCATCCGGAAGCAGCTCTGGCCATTTGCTTTAACTTTTACTTCTAAAGCACCATGTAGACAAGAAAAATTTTAAATTGAGCAAGAAGAAAATGGCCACCACCATTAAGGAAAGTGGTAGCTGAAAATAAGGAAAATGGGTGTTTCCAGGAACAACAATAACTGACACGCATGTGCGAAATGAAGGGAAAGAACAGGAGAAGTGCATCTTCTGATGGAGGAAAGTTGGAATATTATAGTGGCTAGCAAGGTATTATTGGAGGTTGGAGGGCTTAAATGATGATATTATTTACCTTTCCTGTGCCAACATGCTTTAAATTGTTAGACAGGGCAGCACCTAGTGGAGGATCATACTGCTCTCCAATATGGCATCCATGAGCACTGCCTGGGGTGATCTCATTATCCTCGTAGCCCAAATTTTGGTGTTGCTTAATGCCCTAATGTCAAGGACTCATTAGAACACCATTTTAAAACATAGGCAGTGATCGTTGATCTCATATAAGCTTTTCCCTCTTATCCCATCCTAGTGCACATAAAACCGCAAGCACCAAATATAATGCTTTCACAATGATGGCCAACGACATGGCTATGATGAGTCTGTGTAATCAGTCTTAAGTAATACAAGATATTTCCACACACATATTTATACTTGTGTGATATGCCAGATTCGGTCCTACAATGTGTCTGGGCCTACCATCTAAAATAACCATATGAGTGCAACATTAGGGGAGTAAATCTGTACATTAGCACAGACCTCCTCCTTGCACTCAGTATTCTTTAGTCACCAGATTGATTGTAATATCTGTTTATAGTCAATTAGGAGAATAGGGCATAAGCATGGATGTCCGTGTGTCTACAAGTATCCGGAAATAAACAGGATAGTGCTCTGAAATCAATTCCTACCAGGAACAATTTCAGTTCAAAATAGTCCCCGAAAAATGAATCAAAATCTAATTTAAAAAACTGATGTCACTACACACATATCTTTTGAAAGCACATAATGATATAAAACATCTTACATAACACAACAAACATGCCTCAGTCATTTCTAAATTACCTACACAAATTGTTTCCCAAGTAAATATGATTATGACAATATATGTTAGAGAGCTGCTTAATGGATGACAGATTATAAAAGACTGTAGTGATTCTAGGTAACATAATATAACACATTATTCATATACACACCACTCATGACATGGTGTATAAGTTAACTGCTTCACCAAGAATATTAGGCTCTTGTTCAAAGAAGATAAAAATAAGATCCAGGTTAGTATTGGCACAGATCTCTCTCTGTTTCTTTATACCCAGTGCTTTGAAACAGAGCAAACAATAATATGGTTTCATATTCTGGAACATTCTGCTGAAATCATAGTATAGTATATCATAATATATGCTTTGTTAATAACTTACAACACATAGACAATCTTTGTTTTCATCTAAAACACATTTGAGAAAGAAGAAAAGCTCTTTGATTTTAAGTTATGCAACACAAAGCTAGGTTACCAGTGTGAAGCAGTGCAAAGCTTTTCTTCCAAGGCCATTCAGAGATAATTGAAATGATAATAAGCTGTATTTATTCAGGATGTGGAAATTAACCTGTTTTGAGGTAAAAAAATTTCCTTTGACTAAATAAACCCTATTAATATAAAGAATTCTATTGAGGGATGCCAGATGTAATAAATCAAATGAGTTCAGAAACTCAGTGCAGTGCACCTGTTCACCTTTACCAAGTAATCCAACGATTCGACGGAGTGTCAGTATACATAAAGTAGTTTATTGAAGATCCATGAAAACATCATCGGAGAGGAATAGTTCCATGCTTTTTCCGTGAGGCTTAATCGTAGACACTAATCCTAGACAGGCAACAGAGAACCTTCCCTTAACCAAACATTGGCCCTATGGGTGATCCTCACGCCCCCTAAAAACAACATAGTAAAGTTAAACAGTTAGAGTATAGTTAAAACATGGCTTTCAAAGCATACTCAAATGCCATGGATTCAGAGAAATGAGTCAAATAACAGGAGAGGTCAGTCATGTCATCCTTCCATATGAGTATGTCTATGTAGCAGCCATACCAAACTATGGATGGCCCAAAAGTATCCATATCTCCAAACACGTGGGACCGCTCCCACTAACCCAAGAACAATTTAGCGTAAGATGGGGCAAAAGATATTGCCATGTTGGTCCCACGTCCCAAAGTTATGGCTTTCATAAGAAAATAAATCCGCTAAAGTAATTCAAAAAGTAATGGGCCGCTTAGCGGGCATAAAAATGGGGAATTGAGGAGTATAGTGAAGCAACATCAAAGGTAACCCAAACATAATTCGGTTGCCTCACCACCCTCTCCAAGTGTCCCAGTAGGTGTTTAGTGTGCTTGATATAGCTGTTCAAGTTTATTTTTAAAAGTGGCTACAAATGGTGATCAACAAAACATGAGAGACCCTCTTCCAAAGAGCTTTTCCAGCTACAATCGGGCATCCCGGAGGTTTGTTTTAATTCTTATGGATCTTTGGGAGGTAATAAATATATTAAAAATGTTCTCTTTTTTTGGTCTCTGATAGAATGTGATCCACTGCTGCAATATTTAGCATATTCGAAATATTCGACACTCTAGAACCTGGATGTGAAAATACTGAAAAATCGCTGAGCATAATAAATATCAGATACTCATAATAGCATCCAAAAATGGCAGTAACTACATGTGTCTGAATAGAAAAAAATATCTTCAGTGAAAAAAAAAAGTGGAAAAAACAGTTGAAAACATTAAACAGTTTTATCAAACATGCATAAAACAAAGAATCACATGGGGGAGTATTTTTAAGAAAAAACACGCATGAGTGCCACTAAACATATTCATACTCCCAAAATTCCAATAGAGAAGTGGTTTATAGAGAGAGGTGACCCATTTTGGAAACTGTATTAAAAAGAGGAAAGTTACATTTATAGCATGAGCAATAGGGTATAGACAAAGCAGGATCTAAGAGGAGATATAAGGGTAAAAATTAGAGTGGATTGAACAAGAGTGCAATCCAAAAATGGGCAGACTATCCACATGTACTGGTTACCAGAGCCAGTGGTCCGGGGTGGTGCCCTGGGAGGGTAGACATGTTACACATCTAAGACTTGCATTTCTTTTTCTTTTTTTAAAAAACAAACAGCCATCACCAGCATGTAAGTAAAGTGATAAGAATTATAAAACTGAGTCCCTCTAGGAGCTAGTATATGAAAGTCCAATGACAACAAAAATAATCAAACAGAACTTGCATACATCCATGTATAATCATGAAAAAGACAGGATAGTGCATCACGGTGAGGTTTCAGGCATCTATTTCAATGGCCAATCACAAAGTCTCCAAAAACAGAGCTGCATCCTCAATTTGGTCGATAGTCAAAGTTTTATTGTTGGAGGTCACTGTTAAAGTTTCAGGCAGTCTCCATCTATACTGGATACCATGGTGTCGCAAATGCATTGTGAGCGGGAACATAAATCGTCACCATAATAACATAGACGTGGAGATATCATCAAAAATTTGAATAGGCGAATTCTCATAGTTAAACTTGCTAGCTTATTGGTCTTGATTCAAGATGAGAATTTTCTCCTCCACAGTGGCCAGCTTGATGATCACATCTCTGGATGCTTCTGAAGGTGCTCTTTGAGCTTTTCGAATCTGAGCAATATCAATCAGCGTGTACCTCGTTCCAGGCTGATCAGGTAACAGCAAGGCCAGCATTTTCATGGAGTAAGGCAGGAGTTCGGTGGGCCCAACCGACTCTGGTATATCCCTTATAAGTAGGCTGGAGCGTTTCTGCTTTGCATCTAACATGTCATGTCTCTATCATTTTAGCTGGGGCTGCCATAAAAATTTTGCTACAATAAGTCATCTCTTGTGGAGCTCTACCAAAGCACGTCCATTCAGATAGTCATCAAGCCCAATTCCCTTAGCATTTTACCACTAGAAAATATGCATCTATAAACTAGAAGATCAAAAAATATAATTTCTAAAATATATAAAGGAATGAACTCATACAAATTAAAAAAACTTATATTTGGTTAACTGGGAAAATATTTGAAACATAACTTAGATACATTTACATGGGAAAAAATAATTACCTATTCTAATTAAACTCATTTGAATTTATTGCTGAAAGAAAATTTGAGAAAAATGTTATGCAGATGGTACAGAGCCTCAAAAATCCAGAATGTGCAAAAACTACTCTGTGGAATGAAAGGAGACACAATACAAATATGGTGGACCTGCATTAAAATGAAACCTCTCTGGAAAATGATGTCTAATTTACTATCTGAATTATTAGATAAAGAGATACACTTAAAACCTGAACATTCTTTATTACATCTACATTAAATTAATTAACAAAATACTAAAATAAATTAGTCAACATTATAATGGTAGCTACGAGATATTGTATCGTCAAAAGATGGAAAACTGAACCTACAACTTTATAGAAGTTATCAGGAACATAAAATGAATCCTTAAAATGAATATAATATTAACAGAACTAAGTGAATTATACAATTTCAGTATGGACATATGGGAACCTTTGATTATTTCGAACACAAATGAAAATAACTCTCATTAGAATAATAGGGTAAAAATAGCCGGGGGAGGGGGGGGGTATAAAACTGAAAGGGAAGGGAAGAGAAGAGAGAAAGGGAGTAAGGGAGGAAAAGAAGAAAGGAGAAATAGAAAAATGGGAGAAAAAAGGAAAGAAAAGGGTAAAAAGGAGAAACGATAGACAAATAATATTTAAAGATGTGTCTTTTTTTATTTTGTTTTTTTCTTGTCTGTTTTATTTCTTGTTTGTATATTTTAATACTTTATTATCCATATATGAATTTGGTTTTGAATCATTTAATATATAATAATAACTTGCATTTAAATAAAATAACATATTTATTTAAATCAGGGCTAAAGGTCAGACAGCTCAACACTGGGACTGAAACTAGTTGAGAGGTATCTTCTGCAATTCAAATTCTTAAAACACATCAGTGTTGTATGCAGAGGACACATTTCTTTCTTTGCTAGATAATTGGAAAGTGAAAATTCCATGATCAATTCATAAATACATCACCAATGAGAATTCACAAGTTATTTGGTGAATATTGTCCAATATAGGGGACACAGCTAATGAAACATATACAAACCTTGCTCTCTATGAGACTGGAAAAGATAGGGAACTATGTTTAGTGAAACACACCTATAATAACATTTGGTATCATATAAAAACCACCAGGGTACCATTTCATGTCCACAATGGAAAAGTTACCTTAATACACGTGGCATGATGGAAGGAGGCTATGTATACCTAAATTGTCCATAGTGGGTAGCCAGATTGTGGATTTTATTAAACGTAACCTTATAACCACTGACAGATGGAAAGCCAGCAGAGGCAGTGTGATGCTTTGGGATATGTTTTTCTGGGAAATCTTGGGTCTTTCCATTCATGTGAATGTTACTTTGACACATACCACCTACCTAAGCATTGTTTCAGACCATGTATACTCTTTAATGGAAACAGTGTTGCCTGATGGCATTGGCCTTTTTAAGCAGGATAATGTGCCCTCCCACAAAAGCAAAACATGTTCAGGAATGGTTTGAGAAACACAACAACGAGTTCAATGTGTTGACTTGGCCTCCAAATTCCCTAGATCTCAATCCAATCGAGCACCTGTGGGATGTGCTGGACAAACAAGTCTGATCCATGGCCCCACCTCGCAACTTACAGAACTTAAAGGATCTGATGCTGAAGTCTTGCCAGATATCACAGCACACCATCAGAGGTCTAGTGGAGGCAACGCCTCAACGGGTCAGGTCTCTTTTGGTGCAAAAACGTAACCTAACCAATATTAGTCAGGTGGCCATAATGTTATTGCTGATCAGTGTATATGGATACATATTTGTATATATCCAGATACATACAAATATGTCTGTGCCTATATCGTTTTCACATGGGTGTTTTCATGCCCCCCTCTGTTATTAGATATTACCATAGAATCAGCCTCTCTCTTAAAATCACCTGTTTCAAATCCATCGAATGAGGTAGGTGTCAATCAGCTTTGTGTGCTGTGATAGAATACAAAAAGGGTAGATAGGCAGGACAGTTGGTATTGCAACAGCAGAAACTCTAACTTTAGAAGCTATTTCTAGAAATATTGAGGAAAACCCTAAAAATGCAGATCTATTTATTTTCTTTTACTTTCTTATTATGATGCCGCACTTTATAATATTTTGTTTTTGACACTGGAGGTTTAACTGTTCCTTTAAGATAAAGCAAACATGCTAAAGCAATATAAAGTGCTATGCTATATATATATAGTGTATATACTTAAACACACACATATATACACATAGGTATGTGTATACTGCACATTCATAACATATAATATCATATTTAGTGAACATTGATAAATATTGTGTCTTTGTTACAGGCCAATAATAAATATGCCGGAACATCTCTGGAAGCAATTCTTGTACTTAAACTATAAATTATGGATTACTGAACATACTTACCCAGACCTTGTTGTTGGAAGTGATGGAGTGTTAATGAGTTTACTAGACTTATGCAGGCTAGATACATAACTTACATATTTTAAGCCACAGGTGCAGGAAATATAGCTCAGGTGAAATAGGAAACAACACACACACACACACATCACATAGATTCACAGATGCTGAATATTGCATTGTACAGACATTTACAGCAAGCACCATTTTCCATCAATCTCTCAGAATATATTTTACATTTGTAAGTAGAAATATTTTACATTCCTTCCAATATACAAGAAAATAAAAATAAATGTTAAACACACAAGCCTATATTTTGCAATTCCACAGGGACACAAGATTTGACTTTGATAGAAAGCTGCATAGAAATGAAGTAAGCCGTCAAAATAATATAGCGTTAGTGAATTTATAAGCAGCCAAAAGCATATTTAACTTTGCTTATAATCTATTTTCCTAACTGTATTAAAAAAAAAACCTTTCATTACTATCCCCATTCTCCTCTTCAGCTCTATTTGCCAGACAAACACTGTCAAATGAAATTAAAGTCACCCACAGATCGGTTTATTGAGTGACAGAGTATGCCTCTCTGGAGGAAGCCAGAGCATTGCAGGCCCTCACACTGCCAAAACACATATACTAATTATTTCCACATTGGTTGACACTGCCAGAAGACCCTTTCTAGTTTCATATGCCATCACTGGATTGAATCCTTTTAAGAAATTATTTTCTGCTGGGCTGAAACAGAAGCAGTGACACATGCTACAGGTTGACATAGAATATTACAATATTGTAACAGTGCTTCATGACTGAAATTTGTAACTGTAAATTTACAAACAAGTAAACAGTAGAAGGGATCAGCAGTACAGACTCATGTATACGTGGTCAGTTATTCATCTCTTCATAGTTTGTTAATTGTGATTACTGTTTTATGAAGCTATATGCCAAAATCTACGACTAGGTGCCAGACAGGCGCGAAATGCGTAAGAGGACTTTTGTTTACTTTGTACCTACGCTTATCGGTTATTGCTGTGGACAAATGTGTTTTGCATTTTTTGATTATTAATTTTTTTTTCTTTTTGTTTCATGAACCGCCCCAATTTACGTTTACTCCTGTTTGACAGTGACAGAGCCTTGGCCCCTCCTTTATACTTGCTGGTCTCCCCTTCTGAGAGCTCTACGGTTTGTTTTGCTTGTATGCAAACATGCTCTATGGGTTTGAACAGTGAAGTTTTTTTCTTCTTACCATTATATGACCATTACATATCAGGCTACCATGTTGTGTATTTTTACGTTGGTTCAACTTTTTATATTTCATGTTTGTTTGTTTGTGCCTTGTAAATATTATATTTTTATATGACTTTTTATTAAAACTATTTGGTAATATTGGGGTCTAGTCAATGACCTGAGATAATCGATCTCGTCACTGAATACCAGAGATTGCATTAGAGTTAAACACCACTGATAAGTGATATTTTATTTTATTGTATTGGGTCCATTGTGTTGATATCTGCTTACTATTTCCTATTTTCTTGATTAGAAAATAGCAGAAATAGATTTGATTTTTCTTTTGTCATTAATACGATCAGAGCTGCCATCAGAAATTTTAGAGCCCTTTACAGAACAAATGGAATGGGTCCCTCCCCAAAATATTCCCCACTGTAGATACTTAGCCATTGGTGGTCTAGGGTACTGCTAATTTGTAGGAAGCTTGCACTTATATAAACACCTCTCTCTCAGCTAGTGTGCTGTGCGGAAAGATATGAGAACATCTGATGGTGTCACAGTGCGCTGGATGTGCACTAAGCAGGACAAGGAGACATTGCTGTGCCCAGCCCAAGATACAGCTCCGGCCTCCTGAAGGTATAGTGGTGGTGGTTACTTGGCAGAACACCACAAAATGAATCCCCCCAAAACATACCGTATTTGCGTCCCAGATTATAATTTATAAAAAAGAAAAGGCCTGAATGTAAGGCAGTCCTGTAAAAAAAAATTTGCAAGTAAATGTATTTCTATGTCTGTGCACAGAACTCTTAATTAATTTTATATTAGTTTATTTGTTAATAACTAACACATTCTGTTGTCTTAAATTTAAAGTGTATTTCCATTGAGTTGAAGTGTTTAAAGTGTATAATTAGTTCCTTTAATACTATTTTTTGGAACAAACCATTGAAATATCAATATTTGAAAATCAGACATGTAGGAGCTGCTCCGTGGTATTTGGAGATTTGTAATAATTAAACACTTTTTTTTTTTCTTTTTTTTTTTACGTTCTTATTATAAAAATACAAAATACATAGATATAGAATAAATAGATGCAAAACCGACAGATCCAAACTGTCCATACTAGACAGACAAGACATACACAGACAAAACATACAGCGATTCTGTATAACAGAGGTTTCTGGTGGTACTTTGCGGATTCTTTTCTTCTTTCTTCTTTTCTTTTTTCTTTTCCACTTCTCCGCTCTTTACCTATTTCTATTACTATCTTTCTTGTTGGGAGCTGAGGGGGTCTGGAGGGGGTAGATGCAGTTGGGTTTTCCTGTTTGCTTATATTCCTCTCTCCTTCCAAGGTGAATCTAATCCCAAGCTCCAGATTTTAGATATTCTGCCCATTCATCCCATTGTTTATATGCTTTACTGTTCCAATTAAATTGCATCACAATTCCCTTTTCCATGAGGGATTGTTGGATTAAGTTTGCTTTTATTTTTTTGCCATACAATTGGGTCTGATGTTCTCCAATGTTTTGCAATTTCTAGCTTAATAGCTGTTAGTAGGTGGATTGTAAATTGCAATTCATTATCTGATGACTTTGGGAGGTTTAGGTGTAATAGTGCTTTTTCTGAGGTTAACTCCCATTCGCTTCCTAATCTCTATGTCAACTTTTGCGAAGTATATTGCCATATTTGTCTGATTATCGGGCAGTCCCACCAGATGTGGATTGTATCCCCCCTGGCGGTTCCACATCTCCAACAGTTAGTAATGTTATTGTTGGATATTTTGGCCATAGTTGTGGGGACTAGGTGCCACCTGTGCATTACCTTGAATTGTAGTTCATATTTCAATTTAGACTATGTACTGCCCTATATGTAAGATTCAAGGCCTTGTTCCAATCGTCCAAGTTTATTTCCACCTTTAATTCCTTTTCCCGTTTATTTATGGCCTTAGGTACATGAATTTGTTTTAGTTACTTTATTAGAGCTAATGATTTAGCAACTAATTTTTTATAGTCTTCTTTCTCTAAAATGTCATGAAATATTTTTTGTGGTTTGGTCAACATGTCTTTGATAACCATTACTTGAAGGAAACTTTTAACTCTAAATCTTCCCAAAAGTCGGGGGTCGTCTTATACGCTGGGTGTCGTCTTTTTACTTACCTCGTTGCTGCTCTGCAGGTGCGCGCGGCTGTGAGGGAAGCGTTGTGTGCTCCCTTCCAGCCGCGCAACTTCAATAAAGTTTGTTTAACCTTTTTTTTTAAAACAAACTTTATTGAAGCCGCGTGGCTGGAGGGGAGCGAACAACGCTTCCCTCACAGCCGCGCGCACCTGCAGAGCAGCAATGAGGTAAGTACTGGGAAGGGGGTAGGAGAGGGGCAAAATCCTGGCATATTGAGGGAAAAATCCTGGCATATTGGAGGGGCAAAATCCTGCCATACTAAATGGCATTGAGGGGCAAAATCCTGGCATATTGAGGGGAAAAATCCTGGCACATTGGAGGGGCAAAATCCTGGCATATTGGAGAGGCAAAATCCTGGCATCTTGAGAGGCATAATCCTGGCATATTGGAGGGGCAAAATATTGGCATATTAAATGGCACAAGAAAGGCATATTGAGAGGCAAAATACTGGCATATTGAGGGGCAAAATAGTGTGTCTCAGTGTCTATTGGTGTCACTGTGTGTGTGTAAGTGTGTCACTTTCTGTGTAAGGGTGTGCGTGTAAGTGTGTCACTGTGTTAGTGTAAGGGTGTGTGTGTAAATGTCACTGTAGGAGAAAATGCTCGTTGGAAGAGGGGTAGTCTTATACGGCGAGTATATCCCAAACTCTACATTTTAACTGTAAAAGTTGGGGGTCGTCTTATATGCCCAGTCGTCTTATACACCGGAAAACACGATAGTCTTTTCCCACTAATGCAAACTCTTTCTGGAGCTTCGCAAAGGATTTGATCTCAGACTTTTCTAGCAGATCTGTAATTTTCTGGATTCCCCTTACTTTTCATCTACTCAGGTCTGAATTTGGATTTAGCTTCTCAATAATGGAAATGTATAGGGTCATTGGAAGTTTGTCCGCATAACCTAATTTTCCTTCAGTTTTTTAATAGGTGTGTAAGGGAATTATTTCCTATCTCAGACCTACTTAATTTTATATATCTCTCAGGTAGCCAGAAATATGTGGCTAGATCGCCATAGGCATTATGTTTCTTAAGTTCAAACTCATACCATGTTTCATGCTTTGCTTTGGGATTTAAGGTGACTAATGCCTGAGCTAGAAGAGCTACCTCCTTGATGTTTATTTCTTGCTACTCTCTGACGTTTTTGTGCTCACACAAATCTATTAAACGAGTGTTGTATAAGTTCTAACCAGCTTTTGGGGACAGAGAATGGCAACATTCTGAATACATACAGAAAACGTGGTAAAACATATGCTTTTATCGCATTAATTCTACCAAGCCATGAGATATACAGGCTCCGCCATTTCTTAAAGGAAGAATTCATGCCTTTGATTAGGGGGAGAATATTAATCTGTGTCCACAGTTCTGGTTCTGCTGATATTTTTACCCCCAGGTAGGTAAAAGATTCCCTAGCCCATGTAAAACCATATTTCCCCAGTTTTGTTTTTTTGTCCCTCGACAAATGACATTGCCAATGCTATTGCTTTTGTAATATTTTGCTTATAGTTAGATAGGTGGCTATATTGGTCTATCAATGTAATAATATATTTCAATGGTCTCACTGGTTCCTGTACAGTCAGCAGTATACAATCTGCATATAGAAATAATTTTTGGTTGCTCTTCTCCCCACAATCCACAATTTTCCCTTGCCAGGGGTTCCAGTGCCAGAACGTAGAGCAGAGGGGACAGACCTGACGTGTACCATTTCCCAGATAAAACCACTCTGACTGTACGCCCGAGCCAATTACTCTCCCTTGAGGCTCCTTGTATAGGGCCATTATCGCCCGATGAATTTCCCCCTCGAAACCATAGGCCCTTAAAGCCCTAGACATGTATCCCCAGCTGACCCTGTCAAACGCCTTCTCTGCATCCAATGACAGGGCCCGTAGGGGAATGCCTGAGTTTCTCGTTTCCTCAAAAATACTTGCCAAAGCTTTTATGTTGCCAGTTGATGAACATCCCAAAATGAATCCTACTTGGTTATGTTGTACCAATTCAGTCATAACAGGTCTTAATCTAGTTGCGAGTATCCCTGCATATAACTTCACATCTAAATTTAATAGAGAAATTGGTCTATAACTAGTGATTTCTTTTGGGTTTTCCCCTGATTTTAAGAAAGAAATAA
Organism: Pelodytes ibericus; assembly: GCA_036172795.1. Lineage (NCBI taxonomy): Eukaryota > Metazoa > Chordata > Amphibia > Anura > Pelodytidae > Pelodytes > Pelodytes ibericus. The sequence goes on from CM069859.1 coordinate 123,723,527, forward strand.
TATTACCTTTTAGGATCTCTGTAGGAAGTGTCCCTTTATGGAGTCCCTCATTGAATAGCCTTACTAGATATGGTGCGATTTCTGATTTTAGCGTTTTATAAAACTCTGCGTCAAATCCGTCCGGTCCTGGAGTTATTTTGTTTTTAGTTCCGATATTATTTCACTAATTTCTTCCATTGAAACATCTTTATTCAGTCCACTTAGGGTCTCCTCTGAGATTCTTGGTATGCATTTACCCTTAAAATATTGATCTATTACCCCTTCTGTGGTATTTTTAGGGAGGTTATATAAAGTACTATAAAATTCACTAAAGGCTTGGCCTATTTCGCCCGGAGCCAAATGTACATTACCCTTATTGATTAGTTATATTATTCTTTGTTCTTCTATTTTTTAATTGATCAGACATCAATTTTTCCGCTCGATTTCCCTTATAGTACATTCTGGTCTTCATTGCCCTCATATTCTTATTAACTGATTTGTATATTTGGAGGTTAATGCTTTCCTTGATACTTGAATTTTTTTCAGCGGTTATTTTAGACGGCATGACTTTATTGTCTGTTCAACTTATATAGAGACATATATAGATCAGAGAGATTGGTTTCTTGCTTTTTCTTTGCCCATGCGCCCAGCCTCATAAGGTGCCCCCCGTATCACTGCCTTATAGTTACACCAGAGATTGGAGATAGTTGTCCCGTGCTCGTCATTCTCTTGTAATAATGAAACACTTAGCATTGTCAATTTTTTACATAGTACCATAATATTTTTGGCTGAAAAAATACTTTAACAGTTTATACCTTTGACTTTGCATGCTTTGCTGTTGATCTGAAAGGAAGCAACAAAAAAAAAAATCTTAACAAAGCAATGTTAAACTGTATCTTTTTTGAATCCATAACATTTCTCAACGTTCTTTTACGTCAAATTCTAATTTTATACTTCCTGCTTCTAACACTAAATTTCTGGTTTAAGTTATAAACATTAATTCGGCAAAGAAAATCACTTATATTTTATAAGGTATTACTAATGCTAATGTCTCCAAGATGGCTGAAAAACTGAGATATTTACATAAAATGGTGTTCAAAGATACCAGCTGAGGACAACAAATCATTTGTGGTTTTGGTAACCAATATTTTACTTTTATCATGTATTTAGGATTATGATTATAAATGTAGAAGGATGGAAGAATTAGCAAACTGCAAATAATAATTTATTTAATTTAATTTTAGATATGCTAAATGCTATTATTTATAGAATAGTTTACCACAGGAAGACAATTTGTTCACTTAATAAAGGTAGCAATCAACAAAACATTAACCTTATGCTACCTCAATTAGTTCCATGGTAACACAATTTAGGTTGAAAAAAGACACAAGTCCATCAAGTTCAACCTTTCTACCTATCATTCCCACTTTTGAGTCAAAAGAAGGCAAAAAACCTCTAAGGAATCTAAGTTTTACCTCCTGGGAGGGGGGGGGGGGTATTCTTTTTTGACTCCAATAGCCCTGTATGTTCTGCTTTTCTAATAAAAAAAACATCCAGACCATTTTTTAATGCATCTATTGTAGGTGATAGCACCACCACTCTTGGCAGTTACATAACTGTATAGTCCTTTCCATAAGGAATCCATTCCTTTTCTATCTATGAAATCTTTGCTCTTCTAGTCTCAGGGGATGACCTCTTTTTCTTTGTACATTTCTGTTAATGAGCAGGTCACTTGAGAGCTCTTTATATTGGCCCTGTACATATTTCTATAATGTGATCATATTCCCTCTAATACGCCTTTTTTTAATGTATATATAAATGTAATTTTTTTGTTAACTCACAAATAATTTAGAGACATGGAACAGGTATTATTATTTTCCTGAGTGCCCATGTTCCATTCCTCTCCTCATTCTTTAGGCTTGTCTGTGAGTAAGAATTTCCCAGGGAGCCCAAATTTTTTCAAATTCAGCAATCTGGTCTTGTCTCACATATATTCCCTTCTCCATGATATATTGAAAATTAATCTGATTGGTTATTTCTTCCCAAATTATTGGACCATTTTTTTTCCAGTTTCTAGCAATGGAGATTTTTTGCTGCAGTTAAAAATATGTATAAGTAGGCTTCTTCTTTGTTCTCCCAAAGTGGAAAGGCTCATGTGGAAAAGGAACATCTGTGGGGTAATTAAAATTATTCCCAAAGAGAGGATACCTACTATATTATTTAAAGATTTTTTCATATTGTCCAACATTGAACATTCCCACCAAATATCTTTTATTGTACCAATGGTCGATAAGCAGCACCAACATATATCAGAGTTTTTAATATTTATTTTATGAAGTCTATTTGGGGTGAGATACCAGCGAAGTTTAATCTTGTGCTAGGTTTCAAGTAAATTGAGAGAGTGTATGCATTTTTTAGTATAACTAAAGGACTGATTCCATTCCTCCAGAGTGCACGTCATGCCCAAGTCATTTTCCCATTTAATCACTGGTAAGTCTTTTTCATTATTTGACAGTTGCGAGATTAATTTGCCAGTTCTAGAAACTTGCTTACTCTTTTTACGCTTCCCTAGCCAATCCTCAATGGGTCTGTTGTCGTGCACCCCGGAAGAACCCTCCAGTCCCTTCAATCTCAAATATGTAAACATTTCTCCTTGTGGGAGATTATATAATTGTTTTATCTGTTCAAACAAAAGTAATCTATTTTGATAGACTGAAATTAGTAATCCCATCCATAATACATAAGGACCAGACCGGATTCGTTGGGGGCAGGAGCGCTGCTGATAACACACGCAGAATATTCAATTTAATTCATTCGGTCAATAAATACCGAATTAAGACTGCTTTTTTGGCACTTGACGCAGAAAAGGCATTCGACCGAGTCAGTGGGAGATTCTTGGACACTGCTTTGAAGAAATTTGGTATAGTAGGGAATTTTCACAACTATGCAATGTCTTTGTATTCTAACCCAACTGCCAAGGTTACGGGTCCGATGCTATACTCAGAATGGTTCCACATTAAAAACGGCACCCGGCAGGGTAGTCCTTTAGCGACATTATTATACATTCTGATCATACAACCACTAGCAGAATATATCAGGAAGGAAGTTAATATAACAGGTGTGGAAACAGCTCAGGAATCACACAGAATATCTCTTTACGCGGATGATGTTCTCCTGTCCCTGACGAACGCGCTTGATTCTATTTCAACCGTATTTAAAATAATAAAACAATATGGAGAAATCTCAAATGATAAAATAAATCTTAATAAAACACAAGTATTATCAATATTTTGTCAGGATTTGGACTACGAGAGGCTTGGATCCCTGCACAGGTTTAATTGGAAAAATGAGGCAATAGAATACCTGGGGGTAAAGATAACCAAAGATTTAGCTAATATAGTGGACTATAATAATAATTATATTATCTCTGAGCTTAAAACTCTAACAAAAAAATGGCAGGGGCTGGAAATATCGTGGCTAGGCCGTATAAATGTAGCTAATGCATATATAGTCCCTAAAATTATGTATCTTTTCAGAACAATCCCTCTAAGAGTTCAAACAAAACATTTAGTTCAACTCCAAACTATTTTAAAGCTACATATATGCATAATTAAGATCCTCCAATTCCCTTATTAATTTTGGAGCCCTCCTTTGCACTTTTCTAGTTCCATAATATCCCTTTTCATCTCTGGTGTCCAGAATTGTACTACATATTCAAGGTGAGGTCTTACCATTGACTTGTAAAGAGGCAAGATGATATCCTCCTCACGTGAATATATACCTCATTTTATACATGCCCATATCTTATTGGCCCTTGCAGCTGCTGACTGGCATTGAGCACTGTTTCCAAGTCTGTTATCTACAATTATTCCTAAATCCTTTTCATTAGTAGAGTTTCATTTCTTAAGCACTTTCTCGTGTGTCAGCCAATCCCACACATGTTTGTGGTGACCGTTAAAAAATATTTAAAATGTGCTTTCTCTTGTTTTGTATTTTCTGTTTCACGTTACCGGTAAGCAACATTGTTTTTGATTTATGGCTTTTGTATTTATTTCCCAAAGGTATATATTGGAATGTGTACTTGTGTGATGTCTGCTTAAAGGAATTCCACTTGTCTTCTGTATTTAGCCCAGAACACAATCCTACCCAGTCTACATGTCCATCAAAGTTGACCCTTTTAAAATAAAAAAACAGCTTTTTTGCATTAATCTCAAACGATTCCCCAAGTATTCTCTAACTTGGAAGTTTGAGATAAGCTCTTCATTGTTTATTACCAAATACAGACAGGCATCCATTCTAGTTGGGGTGTCTGCTAATTGTGCCATAAATTTGTTTTTAAGCAGGTTCAGGAACTTGCTGCCCTTAGCAGAACTATTTTTTTCCACATTTCCAAGTTATATCTGGGTAATTAAAATCTCCCATGATCAAAACTTCATTCAGAATTGCAGCCTTTTCAATTTGTAATAAAATCTGATCTTCTCCATCAATGCTAATATTTGGTGGCTTGTTGCATACACCTACAAGTAATGTGCGACTCTTTTTATTTATTTAAATATATAGTATAAAATACAATGTCTTACTACATGATGTTGAATGGAGGAGACTAAAACAGAAAAACAGACACCCCAAAAACAAAGCAGTGCAAACAGTTTATTTACTGTAAAAAAAACTTTCCCAGCAGCCTGGATGAAAGTGTTGCTTCCTTGTTAAGTAGGCATGGTCAGTGCTGTATTTACCGCGAGGCATCCTAGGCGGATGCCTAGGGAGGCAAATTTTGGGGGGCGGCAGCGCCCCCCCTGCACTGAAAAAAAAAAAACGCGGCCCTTTAAAAAAAAATAAAGACCGCGCTTGCTGGCAGAGACGGAGGTGAGAGGGGATCGGAAGATCCCCCCTCACCATCGCTCTGCCTGCCAGGCTGCACGGGGAGCCGAACAGGCAGCACAGAGAAACCTCCGTGCTGCTTGTTCGGCTCCCCGTGCAGTGTGCCGACACGGAAGTGCCGACAGACACGTGACCGGCGTGCTGACGTCATACGCGCGCCCGGTCACGTGACCTGTCGGCACAATCGCTGGGAAGCCGAACAGGCAGCATGGAGGGACCGTGCTGCCTGCCACTAGCCACCAAGGAAAGGTAAATGCTGATGGGAGACAGTGTGTGTGTCTGTGACTGAGTGTGATGGGAGTCAGAGTGTGTGTGATGGGAGACAGTGTGTGTGACTGAGTGTGATGGGAGTCAGAGTGTGTGACTGAGTGTGATGGGAGTGTGTGTGTGATAGGAGTATGAGCTTGATGTGAGTCTGAATGATGGGGCATGTCTTAGGTGTGTAACGTGGGTGTGCAGCTTGGGTAGGTGGGTGCCTGGATTTTGTCTGCCTAGGGCAGCACAAAATCAAGATACACCACTGGGCATGGTTAAAGTGGGCATGCACTAAATTCACCCTGTGTTTTATTTTTCTGGAAGGCCGAGGGAATTATATTACATCCTAATATAATCCTATTGTCAAAATGTATTGTGATTATTTTAAAGTGGATTAAAGTGGTTTTAATGTACTCAAAATAAAACATGGGAATAATGAACCCCTTCTTGCTGCCAGTTATCAGAGTGGGCAGTAAAGCCACCTATCATCTGTTTTGAACATTTCAGATTTAGTCCCATTTCACTCTTACCCTTTACTGGAGACTGAACATGGTCTCCACTTCCTGCCCTTGGAGTTCTGGATCCTCCCGCCTCCAAAATGAACTCACACACACACAGTTTGCCAACAGACACACTACCAGTCTAAAATTAAGAGAAGTTGAGTCATTTCACTTACGAGTTGGGAACAATGAGGTATAAATAAGAGAAGAGCAAGCACATTTGGGCTATAGGCTTTTCTCATAAGAGTCTCTGCTGTGTACTTTTACTATTTAAATATATATATATTGTTTAAATCTTTATTTTAAATTCCATAAAAGCATAGCCAGGAAATCTATGATTAAGCCCTTAGGGTGAAACACGTGAGACCATGGATCTCCTGGCTATGCTTTTATGGAATTTAAAACAAAGATTTAAGCTTTTACTTTGGATCTCCCGTGAGTTACTACATTTAGGACATCGAAGAGGTGCACTGGTTGTTCCTTTTTTCTTTGATTAATCTTGAATGACTGCTGGGAACGCCATCCTGAGCTGCACTCTGGATTGTCCACAGGCTGCTGAACTAAATGCGGGAAAGTGAGTGCTTAGGTGGATTTTTATTTTGCAAAAGATTTATTGTTCTCGAAGATTATAGTAGTATCAACATTTATAAAATAAAGGCTCAAATGTCATAATGGTCAAGGCATATAGTAGTGGGAGGGTTTAATTATTGTCTACTTGAATCTCTCGGCACTTAATGAAACACACAACACATTGCGAATGGATAACGTAAAAGCATAAATATGTGTTAAAAATCTATTATTTGAATAAATGGATCTACATTGATAAAAAATATTTTCATTGCAGGTTTTATGCGTTTTATGTGATGCTAAAAATTAAAATGTTTTCCTAACAAGTTACCAACACAATGATGTAACGCCTTTACTATCATGATTTAGCTGAACTACTGATATCATCACCAACTACTTGCATGTGATAGCTAACTATGACTAGTCATGAGTCCACAAACCATATCTTTGCAAGTTTTCTGCTGCTGCTTTAGATTGTAACAGGACTTTGCCTGATTTATTTAGAAGTAGGCTAAACTACATACTTGCCTCATCTTTTTCTTTGAATACACTGAAGATATTTGATGCAGCACCACAAAGTGGTACTTGTACAAATCCCCATGTTTCTCAGAAATGTCACTGAAATGATAATAAAGTCAACAGGGACTTCACAAAGAAAAAAATGGTTGGTAATAATTGGAACTCTTTGTCAGATGATACATTTACACAAGGCTCACGCTTAGTACTGGCGTCTAGAAAATTAACCCCCAGACCCTAATTCTAAAATTAACCCCCGAACTTTAATACTAAAATGAACCCTAACTAATGCTACCTCCCATTACACACCTAGCGATGAAATGTCCCGCAATGACCTCTTGCGCGATGAACTGGCCATCGCACGAGAGGGGTGGTGAAGTGGCTGCGTTAATGCAGCCGCGATGAACTGTCCAATCCCCTTAGTACTGGTCTGGAGTTTCAATAAGATTCACAAAAATACTGCAGCTTGTGAATAGGCCCATAGGGTAGTATTATTAAATGTGAATTATGGTTCTATGACTTTTTGTTTGCATAACCTTAATTGTGCAAAAATCAGGGAGGCTATAGAGTTCTTCATGTGAACCAAATGTTCACCTTAACAGATGTATTGTTCCTTAACTGTTCACTTTCTGAGGTATGCCATCGGTGTCTGTCCATCTACTAGCATTGGGATATTTGTTTACTTGGCAGAGAAAGTTACAGACATGTCACTACATCTGTACATTCATCTTAGCTTAAATTGTGTGATAATATTTCCATAGTAAATATGTTCTTCTCCTCTAAACATTATCATCTTACAGAATAAGGACTCAGAATAAGGGGCATTGGACTGCAAAAATAACCTGAACTAAACTATTACAGTGTTTAGTAGACATGTACATTCGTTTTCGGACGAATGCATTTTCGTCCGAAAATAGCATTTTCGTTCATTCGTCCGAAAAACGAATAACGAAAATGCTAAGCTAACGAAAGCCGAATGAAGGAATGGTTAATAAACGAAAATCATTCGTTTATTCGTCCATTCGTAGTACTATTGGCATTCTATAAGCCGAAATAGAGTCGGTTTATAGAATACAATAGCATAGTACACTACATTCCATAAACCGACATAATGAACGACTTTCGGTTTATGGAATGCATGTAAGTCTATTGGCATTCTATAAACCGACTCTATTTCAGTTTATAGTAATGCCAATACTATAGCACGAATGGATTAATGATTTTCATTTATATTAAACCATTCGTTCATTCGTTCAACTTCTTAGCTTTCTATAAACCGAAACAGAGTCCCCATTCATAAATTTTTATGAATGGGAACTCTAGTTCGGTTTATAGAAAGCCCATAGTATTACATGTAATCCATAAGCCGAAAGTCTATAAACCGAACGTTCGGTTTATAGACTTTCGGCATTTGTAATGAATGTAATAGTACTATTGGCTTTCACTACACAGAGACAGAGTCTCCATTCATAAAATGAATTCTTATGAATGGGTTCATAGAAAGGCACTACTACTGTACGTTTTCTATAAGCCGTTCAGTTCATAGAAAGGCAATAGTACTACATGTTTTCTATAAGCCGAAAGTCTATAAACCGAAGGTCGTTCAGTTTATAGACTTTCGGTTTATAGAATACATAGAATTACATGTAATTCTATGTATTCTATAAACCGAAAATCTATAAACCGTACGACCTTCGGTTTATAGACTTTCGGCTTATAGAAAACATGTAGTACTATTGCCTTTCTATGAACTGAACGAGAGCCCTATTCATAAGAATTTCTTATGAATGGGGCTCTCGTTCAGTTTATAGAAAGCCAATAGTATTACACGTATTCTATAAAACGAACGAATAAAACGAAACGAAGCGAAAATAATGAACGAATTTCGTCTGAAACGAATGCAGTAATGAACGAAATTCGTTTTAGACGAAATAAATAACATTTTCGTCCAAATGGACAAAAACGAAACGAAAATTTTAGTTTTGCACATGTCTAGTGTTTAGGGTTGCCACCTGGAAGGTATTTTCCCAGCAGACTGGTATAAAATTGGTTTGAGGCCAATGTTAAGTCTATATAGGCAGTAGCATGGCCGTATTTTTTTGCAGAAAATGTGGCAACCCTAACACTGATATTTACAAAACTTTATCAATGTTTAAAAGAATATAAACAGACCATTATTACTAGTTTGGAAAAGTATATGTAATAAGATTAAAATGGCAGCAGGTCCCTAATGTACCATTAGCTTCAGGATTTGCTAGTACAATGTTTTTTGTCTTTTGACGTCTGTCTATAGGAACCTATATGACAATAACACCTAGCAGTCATCTATTGCGTCTACGCAATTGTGCCAGTTTCAGCTAGAATTATTTTCATGAGTCAACAACAAGGTTAAATAAACACTATTGATTCTCCCTAGCTATTATGACATTACTGTACACTTTAAACATAGAAATATAGATTGTAACAACAAATAAGAAATAACTGTTCCATTTAGACTTCTTATCACAAAAGCTCACAATGATTTAGCCTTCAATTTAGACGTTTGCACTTCCCAGGCATTGGTGACTTTCTTTACAGTCCTAACCATAAGTACAAAAGCTAATTCATTAAGAGTGTTGATGTTCATCTGGTGGCCCACATGCTGGATGTGGCTTTTAAGGGTTTTTGAGGCACAAAAAGCTGGTATGAACAGCAATAAAATGTCATCGTTAGTAAACAGTTTTTATATACAATACATATTGACAACCTAAACCCTGGATAGGTGATCAACAGCTTAGTTAATTAATGCAAATCACTCATATATTCATCCTAGTTCAAATGAAAGTTTGTACTAGCGACGGCTATCTGGTAAATTCAACTGATCGGCCAAGTCAATTGCACACACGTAAAGAAAAGCAGATGCTCCGAATCCTGTGGGATATTAGTGCATACAAGACAAATAACAACAAATCATGAATATAAAAGGCATGTATTTCATATTAAATGGATTTTCAGCAAGCCATTGATTTGTTTGAACTAAACCACAGGGAATGTTTAGAAGCAAATTTATATATTTTAAGTAAAGTAGATTCACAAATTGATGCACCATGTGAAGCTAGCATTACTTTTCTTGTTCACACTTTATTTTCAGCAAGTTATTGCTGACGCTACAGCAACTAAACTGGAGAAAGGTCCCTATTTGTATTCTTAATATATATTTATTTCAATGTAGAATAAATGCAGCTGTAGGAATACTAGCCATGCATATTTTTTTCCATTTCTGTAGATACATAGGAACACACAAAATAATACACGACTTTATAGTGTATCAAAAAACAAACTGCTCTGGTCCATGTCTCAATGAAAGACTGAAACCATTAACTAACTAAAAAAAAAAAAAAAAAAAGGAAAAGGAAGCCCTAATATAGATATCTCAAACAAATAGTGGATAGTGATAATCTTACAGCATGATTTAAGTGACATACCTTGCTTATATAGACTTAAAAAACCCATTAACTAACTAAAAAAAAAAAAGTCTCTGATCGAGGAAAAAGATTACTGTGTTATGTTCAGTTATTATACCTAGACATGTTAGATCTCAGTGCAAAGCAACAACCATAAATACTAACATCAAACTTGGGATATCAATATGAGTGGATAGATTCTCCGCTCCTAATATAGGACCCTGTAGTTCCTCGGACCCTTCCCTTCCCCCCCAGCCTCCACTCGGTACTTATATAATGTTTATAAATGTTATCAAGCTATGGGGTGAGGGTTGTTCTACGTGTATTCTCATCCATGCTAACTGAATCTAGTGCCCATAGATACCCTCAGGTTATTCTCCAGGGGATTACCCTTATTTATCCAATCTTATAGAATCATGTACAGTGTGCCCCCGTAATACCCAGCATCTCAAATATATAGTGATTAGTGCAAGTCTTACCGCATGTTATAGGTGAATACCTTTACTTATTTAGACTAAAAAAAAAAAAAAAAAAAATCATAATAATAACTTATACCAACTGTCTCAACGATATAGTGAATAGTGCTAATCTTACATCATATTTTGGGTGATACACCCTAGCTTATTTATATTTATAGTAATCCATAGACCCCTCCCCCCCATATAGGAAGAAAAAAAAAATACCCCAATATCTCTCCTCCCGAGCCTCCTCTCCCCCTCGTCCCAGCCTCTGCACTCCGCTCCTCCTGTCTCCCCCCTTTCTTCTCCATCAATTCAGCCACAGAAATGTCCACTTTACTCTCCTCCTGTCCCCTCCCTCTGCCCCCCGTTTTTAAGGTGCAGCCATGTCGCTAAACTTTTTTTTTTTAGTTAGTTAATGGGTTTTTTAAGTCTATATAAGCAAGGTATGTCACTTAAATCATGCTGTAAGATTATCACTATCCACTATTTGCTTGAGATATCTATATTAGGGCTTCCTTTTTTTTTTTTTTTTCTCTCTCTTTAGTTAATGGGTTTTTAAGTCTATATAAGCAAGGTATGTCACTTAAATCATGCTGTAAGATTATCACTAGCCACTATTTGCTTGAGATATCTATATTAGGGCTTCCTTTCCTTTTTTTTTTTTTTCTTCCCCTCATTCTCTTCTCTCTCTTCTTCCTCCCGTTTCCTTTGTAATAGGGTGGGGGAGTGGGTACGGCACCTGCACGGAGCCCGGTATTCCGGACTCAACAGTTGACTGGAAATCTCTTGATGGAGCTCACAGCCAACCTCTCGAGGGGTCTTTTGGGAGCAGACCCCAGGGATGGGAGTTTAGGGGGATTTCACGTGTTAGTGTATGTTTTGTTTTGTCTGTGCACTGGGTCTGGTTGCGTCGCCGGAGCGGTCCTGAGGGGAGCTAGAGGTTATGTATAGAGTATGTACTATAAATGCTCGGGGCATCAATTCACCCCAAAAAAGAGCCCTGGTCCACAGTTTCCTGAGACAGGAAAAGGTAGATCTATGTGCATTACAGGAGACACACTGGAAATGTGGTGAGGAACAGAGAATGGTCTCAAAGAACTACCCAGAGATTTTTAGTTCCTCATTAACTGATAAGAAGAAAAGAGGAGTGGCAGTGATGTTCTCCAAAGATCTAGTGGTTGAGATGATGCATATCGAGAGGGGACTGGATGTAGAATATAGATGTAGAATGTAGAATAAATGCAGCTGTATCTGCTTCTGATCTGTAAAATTAATAATGTTCTGCATACAATAGTTAATCTATATGCCCCTAACCAGGCTCAAGTCCGGTATATATGGAAGATATTATTAAAGATCAACAGGGTGAGGCAGGGAACCCTAATTCTCCTGGGGGATTTCAACTGCATAATGAATGTTGACCAAGATAGGAGGACAGCCGGAGAGATGGGGAATAGCAGGCAGGACAATAACAACTCTAGGAGATTAAGGGAGCTCATGAGAAACTCTGGGCTGCTGGATTTATGGAGGGTGTTCCACCTCCGGGAGTCAGACTTTACATGCTTCTCAAAGACCCACTTATCATATTCAAGACTGGATATGATTTTGGAGATAGATATCTGACAAGGATAGTTAAAAACATATACATCAAACAAGTGGCTTGGTCTGATCACAATGCGGTGGTCATGACTCTCGGGGGTGGAGACTCTCAGGGCAGGTCTAACTGGAGACTGAATAGCTCCTTGTTGTCAAAAAAGATCTATCAGCAGCAACTAAGAGAGACTATCTCAAACTTTTTTAGGGAAAACAATGATAGAGGGTCCTCTTGAGTGATGGTTTGGTGTACCCTTAAATGTGTTCTGAGGGGGGAGCTGATTAAAATTGGCTCCAGAGAAAAGAGGAAATTTAATAAAAGTCTAGAAGAACTTTATATGTACTTAGATGCTCTCACAGAGTTGAATATTAAAAATGTGACTTTGGAGACTACACAGAAGATACAGCGAACCGAGGCAGCCATTAATGAAGCCTTGCTGGAAAGGGTTAATAGGAACCTGGACCAGCTAAACAGGAAGTGGTACTATGAAGGGAATAGAGTGAATACCATGATGTCAAATAGACTAAAGAAACGCAACGCCAGAAGGAGGGTAACCTCTATTAAAACGCGAGGCGAGCTTTTACTGTCCCCGGAAGAAATAGGGTCAGCTTTTAGAGATTTTTACGAAACTCTGTACAATCTACCGGACCAACCAACAGTTGTAGATCAACTGGTGGAATATTTCTCTAGGACCTCATTCCCACAAGTAAATAGGGAGCAACTGGCCGCATTGAATGAGCCGATTAGAGAGGATGAAGTGCTTAGATCAATAGATGCCTTACAGCCAGGGAAGACCCCGGGCCCGGATGGATTTAATAACCTATTTTATAAAATCTTTAAGGATAGCCTGAAACAAGACATGTCCAAGACATTTAATGAGATGGCAGAGGAGTCTAGGGCGCCCTCAGAGATGCTTCAAGCCAATATTACAACTATACTGAAACTATACTATCGCCCAATCTCTCTGTTAAATACAGATATAAAGATCTACAGCTCTATCTTGGCCAACAGGTTAAAATTAGTAGTTCCATCCTTGATCCACCCGGACCAGGTGGGGTTTGTCTCGGGGAGGTCATCTACTAATAACATCAGAATATTAATTGATGTACTCGACGCGGTTCACAGGAGAGGTATACCCCACCTGACCCTGTCGCTTGATGCTGAAAAAGCCTTCGACAGGGTTGGGTGGGGTTTCCTTCGAGAGGCCCTGAGAGCATTTGGATTGACCGGTAGAATACTAGAATCAATCATGGCTCTCTATTCCTCCCCCTCAGCAAGGGTCCTGGGGGGAGGTTTTTCATCTGAATGGTTCCCACTCTCCAATGGAACAAGACAGGGGTGCCCACTCTCCCCCCTTCTGTATATCATCTCAATTGAATCCCTTGCTATACATATTCGGGAAAATAGAGCCATTAGGGGCTTCAGATCCCCGCTAGGGGAACTGAAGATCAATTTGTATGCAGATGATGTTATTCTAACCTTAGAAAACCCGGTCAATTCCTTAAGAGAAGTCCTATCTGAACTGTCCACCTTTTCAAAGGTATCCGGGTACAAGCTTAATGAGAGCAAATCCCTGGCTATGATATGTAATATTCCCCCTGAGATGGAAGCGTCACTAAAGGAAAATTATAAGTTTACCTGGTCAACAAGTATGAACTATTTGGGTATAGAGATAGTCTCAGATCCTTCGGGGATAGTAGAGGCTAACTTTCTGCCACTCATGAAAAAAACCAGTAAACAACTTAAGGAATGGTCCAAAATGTCTTTCTCGTGGTGGGGCCGCATCAATATCATCCGAGCTTATTTAGTACCAAAATAACTCTACCTGTTTCGAATGATCCCTCTGACCATTCCCAGCAGTTGGCTCTCCCTGATACAAACATTGTTTAATAAGTTTGTTTGGAAAGGGAAAAAGCCAAGAATCAGTTTACAACGGCTTAAAAAGAAACCAAAAGAGGGGGGAGCTTCAATGCCAGATATAAATGAACTGTACAGTGCCAACCTGCTCGCTCATGCCTTCAATACACAAAAGAGTTGAGCAATAGAGGAGCAGTGGTACGGTATAGAACAGGACCTTTCCAATACAAAGGACCTATTCGGGTTGTTTTGGGGAGTAAAAAAGGATAGAAAACATTATAATAGTATAGTCCTGCAAAATTTGATGGACTTCTGGTCTAAATGTAAAAGAGAACATAGGTTAGAGGGGAAAGTGGCATACTTCCTACCAACTGAAGTCATAACATATAACGTGGAGAACTTAAGCATGACTAGGTGGATAGAAAATGGCTTTACCAATATTCAGGACTTCTTGAAGGAAGGAGGGATTAAACCCTTCTCTGAAATAGTTGAATCCCATAGACATCTAAAAACAGAAGTGTTTTCTTATCTGCGCATTAAAGGCTACCGCCTTAATCACCTATATAAAGACCCTGTACCCATAGACGTTGGAATTAAGAATATTTTAGACAGGGTAAAAACTAGGGGGCCACTTTCACTCTGCATAGATCTGATAAGGACTAAAGAAGGCAATCTCCCAACTTCTGGCCTAGCTAGATGGGAGAAAGAGCTGGCTGTTGAGATCCCCCAGGACAACTGGTGTGGAGCCCTGTCGACACTTCATAAAAGAGTAAGATCCCTGAGTCTGGTGGAACTACAGTTCAGGCTTATGAACTGGTGGTATCTGGTCCCCTACCGGTTAAACAAAATGTACCCAGACCAACCTAAAGAATGCTGGAGGTGTGGAACTCACATTGGTGACATGGTACATATATGGTGGAAATGTGAACCTATTAGCAGATTCTGGGAAACTGTTGACCAGAGGATCTGTGAATTTAGTGGGAAGAAGCTTCCCTTCAAACGAGAAGTCTTCTTATTACACCTAAATTTTCCAAAAATGGAGAGTCAGAAAGTAGACCTTGTGGTGCATACTCTATTAGCGGCTAAACTGGCTCTAACAAGAAACTGGAGGTCGTCCCTTGTCCCTAGTTGGAAGCAGGTAGAAGCTCAACTGCTATATCAAATGAGGATGGAAAAGGGAATTACCAAATATCAATCAGCCTCCCCCGAGAAGAACGAGGAATGGGACGTATGGATTCAGATGATTTCCCCCATTTGAGCATTTAAATATTAGTGCATGTCCTGAGACAGTGAGAGCTTAAAAGCTCCACGACCGCAGCCCCCAGGGACCGCCCTGATGATTAGCGACCAACCACAGGTATAGGCGAAGGATTTTGGGATTGAGTCTGGGGTTGACCTAGGGGTTGAGCCAACCCCAGACCAATATATAAAAGCACAGTGTTTTGTTTTGTGTTTTGTGACATACAGAGATGGAAAGGTTAAGAAAGAGTGAATGGGATTCCTATTTAACATGAATGGCTTATCTAAAATTACTTGTCCCCTCTCTTGTTTACGTAACCTATAAAGCATTTTGTGAGGTACCGCCTAACTTGCACCTTATTCTTATGTGGTCTGGGGGAACTGAGCAACGTAATCCGTACTGAATATTACTCGGCAACTCACTTGGCCACTCTGCTTTATGAAATATTGATAATATTTAAGTCATGATGCTGTAAAATGCTATGTTTATATTCCATCTTATGTATGCTTGTCTGTTTTGTGCCATCTGTAGGTAATGTCAATTTGCTGTTGGTTGTCTGTATTGTCTTTTATATCAAAAATGTAATAAAAAGTAAAAGATGAAAAAAAAAAAAAGAAAGAAAGACTGAAACCACTTAGTAATTAATTATATGTTAATTTCCCAGACATTTCATAGATAATGTTAAGTATTCACAGAAAATGTGCTTGATAAAATATTGTATTTAAATTAACCTGTTTTCCACAAATGTTGTGTATGACAAGTTCAGATTCAGGTAGGTATATAATCCTGATCTACATGTTCGCAGGCAAAATCACCAGCAAACATGCATCTCAAGAGATATACTTACCTGAAAGGAACTGCTGCCTTCTGCAAGATGTCCAACAATGCAGGGAATATGGCGGCAGAATCTCAGAGAGCTTAGCATGACCTTTGGATGCTAAGCACCCTGGGATGCATTTCTGTGCACACATCCATTACCATCTTTTATAGTGTTTAACTGCTTTGTCTTCAGCATAGAGGTTCTATACTAAGGAATAGCGGAAAGGTTTTAATTTATCTGAAATAATAAAAAAAAGATTTCTATACATTTGGTAGGACAATGTATAGCCATTCATTAATGACAGTTAAAACTGGTCATTAAAACTTCAAAAACTGACTGTGTAAATAAATGTGAAGAAGCCACAGCCACAAAATTAAAGGACAAAGATGTAAATAAAAAGGGACACAGATGTGCTAAGTTTCACAAAGTGTATCAACAATATATATATATATAAAACCTGGTATGTATCAGGGATTATGCTTGTGTGTTTTTCTAGACCATTCAGGATAATACACTCAGGATAACATAAATCCTCACCCCCCCCCCCCCCCCCCCCCCGAGCAAAGCCGGTGCGGTAGTGAGGGCTGAAAAAAAATACAAACCCCCCCCCCGCCCCTTTTTAAAAACTAAAGCGCACTTGCGGGCAGAGACGGAGGTGAGAGGAGATCAGAAGATCCCTGAAGGGAGATGAGAGAGAGAGAAATGGTATGGCAGAGGAGAGACAGACAGACATGGGATGGCAGAGGAGAGACAAAACAGACATGGGATGCCAGAGGAGAGACAGACAGACATGGGATGGCAGAGGAGAGACAGACAGACATGGGATGGCAGAGGGGAGACAGAGACCTGAGAAATGAGAGGAGAGACAGACAGACATGGGAAATGAGAGGAGAGACAGACAGTCATGGGAAAGAAGAGGATACAAAGACGGACATGATAATAAAAAGGAGAGATACGGACATGGAAAGGAAGAGAGACAGATGGACACGGGGAGCGAGAGGAGTGTGACAGACATGGGAAGGGAGAGGAGCATAACAGAAGGACATGGGAGAGAGGAAAAGACAGACGAACATGTGCCCCTCCCAAGATCAGACTCTGGATCCACCCCTAGTAGAGCATGATAGCATTATCAAGGAAATTTACACTACCAAAACAGCTCAGCTGTGCTAAGAATAGATATATTCAAAGTACACTTCCAAAGAATAAGGACATGGTATATATTAGTTATAAGACATATAAAAGATTTATTATAGTAAACAAAATACTTTTCATATAGGTATAAGTCTTCAAATGTTAGTCTCACTCTTGCAACACCATCCGTTAACGAGTTTCGCCTCAATGGAGCTTCCTTAGAACACCCTAATATATTATTTCACATTTGTCTTTTTATTTTTTTATATATATATATATATTTATGTCTTATGAATTCCAACTTCCTTGCTTTGTTTAAAGTTTCTAAACTACTGTATATATATATAAAAATAACAAACACACAGCATTTGAAATGCACAAATCAACCAGTCTTGTGTTGTGAATTGTGCACCTTTAAAGTGTAGCTTTGGAAATATGTTAGCACAAAATGTACTTGTAGGAAACACTTTATTCCCCGAGAGGAAAACCAACATCATTTTAAATTATTCAGATTTAAAGATAACATTTTGATCTGAATTGAAACTTGATGGAAATGCCATGTTAAGATGCAAATTATTATTATTTCGGAAATGCTTAGAAACTAATTAAAAAAGATATGCTTTTGAACTTACTCATTAGCAGGGAGCACCTTGATGAAGTGGTAGTCAAAGTAATAAAAACATGTTCTTTAGACTGGAATGAGGGTCAGTGATGAGTGCATGCTGGTATTAAGAGAGCATATAAGACTAGATAAAAGGGCAGAAGAGGTCAGAGTTTGTAAAATATTTTACATATTCTTTAGTTATATATTGCTGAAAAATAAACAAAAGGGCTTGGACCAGATGTTTGAAAAAAGGTAAAACAATCTCTCAGCATTTATTGTAAATCATCATTAAAAAGATATAGTATTCACCATCCAAATATGTGAGACAGAGCTCATGGTCACCTAACACGTTTTGTGCACAGATGTGCACTTTGTAGACTGCCCGTACCTTCTGCATGACACATGCAAGAAATTATAATTAATGTTTAAAGGTACAAAGTGATGTATAATGACCAATTGACCCTGCATACAAAGCATGTCACTTTTATCTAAGGCAAGTAGTTAGACCATCAGGCTGAATGAGAAGGATGTTAGAGTGCTATGTTGAATAAACGTCTGATGTGTATGTAGACCAGCAATAATGCATTCAGAGTGGTTTTAACTTATAGAGAATCTAATGAACTCTCACTAGTCCAATTACTCTAGTTTATAATAACAAAGATAGATATCACAAGGTGTCCCAGATTCAATCTTGGTTGAATAAAATTGTAGCTAATCTCTGCAGCTGGATTCTTCTGATAAAGAATATATAATTTTGATCTATATGAGCCATAAGGTTTGCTTTTACTCTCTCATGTTAAACCGTGATGCTTACTGTTCTAATAAATCATTTTTTTGATCAATAAAGATCCTACATTGTAAGGTGTCTCAGATTAGTTCTTGTTTAGTATTACTATAGTAATAATATAAAAAGTATGTTAATCAGGCAGAGGAGGGAAACCTCTTAGAAATGCCAGATACTACAGTGGGATGATTGTGCATTGCGTGTGTGCTAGATTGTTGACAGGCTCAAATACTAAATATATATATACAGTGGTGTATCTTGATTTTGAGCTGCCCTAGGCAGACAAAATCCGGGCACCCCCCTACCCAAGCTGTACACCCACGTTACACACCTAAGACATGCCCCATCATTCAGACTCACATCAAGCTCATACTCCCATCACACACACACTCCCATCACACTCAGTCACACACTCCGACTCCCATCACACTCAGTCACACACACTGTCTCCCTTCACACACACTCTGACTCCCATCACACACACTCTGACTCCCATCACACTCAGTCACACACACTGTCTCCCATCACACACACTTTGACTCCCATCACACTCAGTCACACACACTGTCTCCCATCACACACACTCTGACTCCCATCACACTCAGTCACACACACTGTCTCCCATCACACACACTCTGACTCCCATCACACTCAGTCACACACACTGTCTCCCATCACACACACTCTGACTCCAATCACACTCAGTCACACACACTGTCTCCCATCACACACACTCTGACTCCCATCACACACACTCTGACTCCCATCACACTCAGTCACACACACTGCCTCCCATCACACACACTCTGACTCCCATCACACTCAGTCACACACACTGTCTCCCATCACACACACTCTGACTCCCATCACACTCAGTCTCACACACACACACACACACACACTCTCTCTCCCATCAGCACTTACCTTTCCCTGGTGGCTAGTGGCAGGCAGCATGGTCCCTCCATGCTGCCTGTTCGGCTTCCCGGCGATTGTGCGGACAGGTCACGTGACCGGGCGCGCGTATGACGTCAGCGAGCCCGTCACGTGACTGTCGGCACTTCCGTGTCGGCACACTGCACGGGGAGCCGAGGAGGCAGCACGGAGGTTTCTCTGTGCTGCCTGTTCGGCTCCACGTGCAGACTGGCAGGCAGAGCGATGGTGAGGGAGGATCCTCCGATCCCCTCTCACCTCCGTCTCTGCCTGCAAGCGCGGTCTTTTTTTTTTTAAAGGGCCGCGTTTTTTTTTTTCTTTTTTAATTTTTTTTTCTTTTCAGTGCTGGGGGGCGCTGCCACCCCCCAAAATTTGCTGCCCTAGGCATCCGCCTAGGATGCCTCGCGGTGAATACAGCACTGTATATATAGGCCCAAATACTATATATATATATATATATATATATATATATATATATATATATATGCAGTCATGGGAAAAGGAAGTACACTCTCTTTGAATTCTATAGTTTACGTGTAGTACATATCAGGACATGATATAATTATCTATTTCTTAGCAGGTTTTAAATACAACCTCAAATCAACAACATATGACATATTACACTTTGTCAGGTTTTTGTTTAAAGGGACATTGATCACTGAATAAGAAGTGCTCTTGGACAGCAGCAAATTATTTGCAGCCTGTGCATTTTTTTAGTTGTTCATTTTTTGTACTGTAATTTATACCAGTACTACAAAGGCTCTTCTAAGAGCAATCAACATTTTCCTTGCAGTAGATCACTGCATAGTCGTTGATCCTGTTGCAGAATTGTTTTTATTTGATGAACATGAAAACACACACTGAATAGATCACAAAAGTAAGTCAATGACCGCTTTTATAAAAAAAAAAATAAAAAAATCTCCCCTCTATGGAACAGTCTTAGGTGGAATGCTGCATTGTCCCTCACCATCTGCCAAGGATCAACAGCAGCATCAGGATCATCAACAGGATTAGGAGCAGGGTCATCAGCAGGAGCAGGATCAACAACAGGCACATCAGCTGCAAGTATGATGGATGGTGAGAGTGAACAAGAGGCAACAGTTGTATGGCCCAGTTGGTGAGGCAGAGGCAATGTTGGCAGCTGGCAGTGGCAGTGAAGAGAGATATATAATAGACTCAAGTCCACTGGGGGACTTGAGGCTTGAAAAGGCAGGTGATAGTGGCCTTGTGGTGGTGGGGTACCAGTGACCAGGTAACATATAGGGCCTGAAAGGCATCCATGGCAAGGGGGCCAGATAGGGGTACCCACACATTGGTAGGTAGTACTGTAGCCCAATGTATGGCCATGCCTGGAAGGCTTGTAGCTGTGGTATCACACATGCTTGTGGACAGAAATAGAGTGTCAGGAATGTGGCAGATATTATCAGCATAGAAGAAGTGGTAATGGTGCTTGCCTGACCCAGTCCACCTGTTGTAGGCCTCTGGGCTACAGGTATTGTTAGGTCCCCAGTAAGTATAAGATGACCTTACATGAAAAACATTTTTAATTAATAATTCACATGTAAACAGTTTTTTCCATATTTAATAAAACCTATGATTGAGAAAATTCATTTAATGTTTTGATTTCCTTTTATTTGCCAATCTGCCCCCATATTTGCCAGTCTGACCCACAGACTTGACAATGCATCCCCAAACTTTCCACTCTGCCCCTCCGACCTGTCAATCTGAACCTCAGACTGGTTAATACACCCCAAGACTAAAACCAGTCTTGACAATGTATTCCCACAGCCAGCTTGCCCATTAATATGCCATGATATGTCCATTAATATGCCACAGCCAATATGCCCATTAATATGCCACTATTTGCCCATTATTGTGCCACAACCAATTTACCCATTCATTTGTCACTATTTGCCCATTATTATGCAACAACCAATTTGCCCATTAGTATGCCACTGTTAGTCTGCCCATTGATATGTCACAGCAAATATGCCCATTAATATAACACAGCCAATTTGTCCATAAATATTCCACTGTTAATCTGCCCATTAATGTGCCACTATTAATCTGCCCATTAATGTGCCACTATTGGTATGCCCAATAATATGCGACAATTAGTATGCACAATAATATGCCACTATTAGCATGCCCACTAATATGCCACAATTAAAATGCCCAATAATATGCCACTATTGGTTTGCCCACTAATATACCACATTTAATATGCCCAATAATATGCCACAATTCATATGCCCAATAATATGCCACAATTATGCCCAATAATATGCCATTATTGATATGCCCACTAATATGTCACAATTAATATGCCCAATAATTTGTCACAATTAATATGCCCAACAATATGCCACTACTGGTATGCCCACTAATGTCCCACATTTAATATGTCCACTAATATGCCCCAATTAATATGCCCAATAATATGCCACAATAAATATGCCCAATAGGATGCCACAATTAGTATGACCAATAATATGTCACTGTTAGTATGCCCACTTATATGTCACAATTAATATGCCCATTAATATGCCACAATTAATGTGCCCAATGGTATGCCACAATTATGCCCAATAATTTGCCACTTTTGATATGCCCACTAATGTGTCACAATAAATATGCCCAATAATATGCCACAATTATGCCCAATAATATGCCACTTTTGATATGCCCACTAATTTGCAATTTGCAATATACACCCAATAATGTGCCACAATTAATATGCCCAACAATATGCCACTACTGGTATGCCCACTAATATCCCACAATTAATATGCCCACTAATATACCACAATTAATATGCCCAATAATATGCCACTATTAGTATGCCCACTAATATACCACAATTAATATGTCCACTAACATGCCACAATTAATATGCCCAGTAATATGCCACAATTAATATGCCCAATAATATGCCACTATTAGTATGCCCACTAATAAGGAACAAATAATATGCCCAATAATTTGCCACAATTGGTATGCCCACTAATATGCTGCTAGTCTTCCCAAAAAATACGTTAACCCCTCCCCAGTACTCACCTTCCTGCTGCACTGTCTCCAGCCGTCTATAGCGCTCTCTACTACTCTCATCGAGGAAGGTCACGTGATCACCAGTAGGTCATGTGACCCACATCAATTGTGTGGAAAGCTGGGGGTGAGTAATATTAATTATTTCGATGCAAACATGTGCCTGAAGGTATGAGTCGGAAAACCAAACAAGATGGGCCCCCTCAACGGCCATCAGCTTCAGACATTGGTGCATTTTTTCCTAAGCTGCAGAAGCCTGCCTCGATTTTTGTGTAAGCAGCACGACCTTCTCCTCTATCAAAATCAAACAACTCGTCTGATGAAGGCGAACCTGTGATCAAACTAAGTCACGCAAAACAGACTTTGGATCCCCTCCAGGATAAAACTCCATCAACTGAGGGTGATATAAGGTGACTATTTGTAGATTTTCAGAAGATGGTGCAAGCTGAAATGGCGTCTCTGAGATCCGAAATGACCACATTTGATAAAAAGGTGACTTCCATGGAAGCAGAAAGTAAGATATCGATGCAAGATTGAGCTGACAATAAAAAGAGTGAACTTACCATCCAAGTAAGTAATCTTCATCGCCAGGTCCTTGCACAAGACATGAAGAGCCGAGGGGCCAATATCCGTGTACGAGGAATACCGGAGGCTGAGGGACCTAATACTCTCCAGACTTACCTGAGCCGTTTCTTGACACAATTAAGACCTGGTGCTGATCCAAAATAACTGAATATTCGAGATTGGTTCCATGTGCGGAAGGCGTGGAGCGCACCGCAAAATGCACCACGAGATGTGATTTTAAAATTTCATAGTGCACATGAAGAAGTTGCACTTCTACAAGCAATCAGAAATACTCCTCCCACTGTGTACGGGGGGGAGTACCCTGCTAATATTCGTAGATTTGCCGATAGAAGTCATTTTATGGAGAAAATCTCTGAGTGGTCTGACAACCCACCTGCGCAGTCTTGGGGTGAAATACAGGTGGAGCTCCCCTACCTCCCTCTCTGTTGCTCGAGATGATAAACTCTTGCCCATAGAAGATCCGGACACTGTTACATATTTCCTACAGGACCTGGGTCTCCCCCTATATCAGCCAAGACAGACTCATCGAAGGATCCTGGGACTCAAATCTTTTCTTACCACACATTAGTCGATGAGTAACGTTAACCAAGCATTTTTTTTTTGTTGAAAGCCTATTTTTAATGCACACCAAACTAGCACCTTAACACGTTTGCATTGAATTGCACATTATTGTCATATCAGAGAAACGTGCATTAGAAAAGCATTATCTTTTTTGTGTCAACAAGCCTCATTGCATTGGCTCCAGTAACACCAATCACTACAATATTTATGAATAGATATACTGTTAAAAAATATACTTTCACAGGACTTTCAGACAGAAATAGACTCTTTGCAATAATGTATACAGGCTATACTGGACACTCATGATAGTCCCAATCTGTATTAGTATGTAAGAGTACATTTATGTTGTTGTTTCCTTTTTTATCCATTACCCATACATAAAATATAAACTACCAAAAATAAGTAATGGAATTAAATTATTTTGTTGGTCTAATATCACATGTGAAAAACTGTATTAGTATGAGTTACTGTATACTTTAATTCAAGTAAAGGAAACACAGTGACCACAGTGCCAATTATGTTGCAACTACAAACAGGCATCACACCAAAAGTTTATTGCTTCCTAGCTCTCTCTTGTCAACCAAAAGACTGCCTTGTCACTCAAACATCACAACACCAGTTGAGTTCAAATTATTACCGTATTTGCTCGATAATAAGACGACCCTGATTATAAGACGACCCCCCAAACTTTGGATATTCCTTTAGGAAAAAAACTAAAAGCCTGAATATAAGACTACCCTATAGGAAAAAAGTTAAACTTGTATATATTCACATGTAAATTGCTTTTTTAATAAAATATTATATGAAAAAAATGCATTTCTTGTGTTTATTTCCTTTTATGTGCCAATGCTGCCTCTCTCTTTCCCTTGCCCCCAGCTTTGTCTCACTCCCCCCTCGCCTGTCTCTTCTTCCCCACATGTTTCTCTCTGCCCCCCTCCCTCCCTTTGTTGCTCTGTCCCCCCTTCCTCTGTCTCTCCCCCCCTTCCTGCTCTGTCCCCCCTGTCTCTCTGCCCCCCTCCCTCCCTCCCCCAGTCTCTCTGCCACCCTCCCTTCCCCTTACCTCGATCCCTGGTGGCTAGTGGGGGCAGCCGGGGGATGTCTGCACGATACTTGCAGACATCCTCCATGCTACCCGACACGGCAGTCTATTATGACGGACAGCTGGTCCATCATAATAGACTGTCGTGTCGGGCAGCATGGAGGATGTCTGCACGTATCGTGCAGACATCCCCCAGCTGCCCCATTTACCCTGGTGGCTAGCGGGGCAGCAGAGGAAGTCTGCCCGATGAGCGCAGACCTCCCCTGCTGCCGCCCGGCACGCTCACCGGGACTTCTGTGACGAAAGCGGAAGTACCCGGCTTCTTCACAGAAGCCCCGGCGGTCGTGCCGGGCGGAAGCAGGGGAGTCTGAGCTCATCGCGCAGACTTCCCCTGCTGTCAGAGAGGGGGATCCAGGTCCCCTGCAGCTCTGCTGGGGACCTGGATCCATGTCTTATAATCTGACCTCAATTTGAGGTCAGATTATAAGAAGACCTCGATTATAAGACCTCGTCTTATAATCGAGCAAATACGGTAGTCTATTTTCTCTGTAAAGCTATTTTAAGATATGATTACCAGATTTTCCACAGACTATTTATGCATTGCATTTTATTTTTTATTATGGAGTAAATGTAATATGTACATTACTACATTATTACTTACATTCCTTCATAATGGTGGTTTTTCATTAGACTGTTAGTCTGCCCATTAATATACCACAGCCAATTTGCCCATTAACATGCCTCTGTTAATCTGCCCATTAATATGGCACTATTATGCCCATTAATATTCCACTGCCAATTTGCCTGAATTGTTTGAGAAAATGGCATTCTGTATGATATATAAGCATCAGAAATATTAGTCTCAAACTGGGGACTGGCTTCTGAAATTAGGTCTCCTGGTCACGGTATTCTATGATCTCACAAAACAACTTTTCCTTCTTTTGTCTTCACTAAAGAATTTGCTAATGTATCCAGTATTTTTGGCACCAATAAAACTAACAAGGCCCGTCCACTCTCTTCCATCATTTTGATGAGCTAAACATTTGGCACTCTAGGCAAGTGACCAACATGCCAATCTGTCTTATGGGAAATTAGGCGCCAATAGTAATACATTAATGTATATTCAAGGTTTATGCGTCTCTAGTCTACTATAATTTATTTAATTTAAATATATGATGCAATGTGACTTTCAGAACAGCCTTAGGTCTATTTCAATAGTAAATTCACCTCTAGTTTTTAATGAAACTGCACTTTCTAAATTTTTCACTGAGCCTGCAGCCCTCCAATTTCATAGCATAACCTGTCAATTTAAGACTTTTCTTTTTCTGAAATATACTTTTTTTTTTGTTTCAAAGTGAATGTTTAGACTATTGTCAGACAAAGCCTATGCTGGATTTAAAATAATTATGTTCAAACCAAAACTGTCTAATTTAGTGCATCAGAACTGAATTACACATTATCAAATATTTCTCACACCCGGGGCTAATAACCTGGTATTACCAGGCAATAAATAATAGACAGTAGTACATTATTAGTTAAGATCAGAATCCAGCAGCATGCAAGGTATTTCATTGGAAATATATATAGTAGATATGTAAGTATTTTATTATCAGATTGCTGCTAAGGAATCCTTTAAATGTCATAAAGAATATACCCCAGCATCAAAGCCCAAAAGTTGAGGGGAAAAAAGGGTTTGGTAGAAGAATTCAAAGAATTGTTTTATTATATTGTATTAAAAACTTGTGAACAAATTACAAAATGGCCAACACAAGCCATGGGCAGTTATTTTTTAGTCAGTTTAACTATGCATTTAAGTCATAATTTTCCAGACTGTTAAATGGCCCATAAATATGCCATGGAATGAAAGTAAAAGATAATGAAAAATGCATGTATACATATAAAAATGTGTTTAACATGTGTCTGTGGTGTCTCACCTATATTCCGGTTTGTGACTTCATCTTGTGATTTGATATGCAAACTACATATTTCTCATTGAAAGTAATTAATTTATATATCAAGTCACAAGGTGATGTCATAGACAGTAGAGACACTTTAAAAACAACATGTTTCTCTTAGTTTCTGTATTTCTAGCAATTCTGATAAAACAATCTATACATTATTTTTTTTTTGGTACAATAGGTTTTTATTGCAGCGGTTTTTCTTAATTGCAAAAAAAAAGAGAAAGGGATGGGATACAGAAGAGAAAGGGGGAGATATTTGTACATAGCATAAAATAATAGTAAAAAGAGATAACAATACTTTGTGTGTACAATAGTATGTGCATATTTGCTTATAAATTTATACATATTTATATAATGTACTTAAAAGACAATATATATTTCTGACATGGTTTCTGATGTATTCTTAAACATAAGCTGGCATTATCTTATTTTTATATTAGGGAAGTTTTGTTACATGTTCTACCCATGGATTCCATATAGATTGGTATAGGTCATATCTGTCTTGAGCACAATAGAATGCTTTCTCGTGTGTGGAGACAGATTTTATCAAAGTTATAAGCTCTGAAAATTTTGGGGTCATTGGGTTCTTCCAGTTTCTGGCGATGATTAATTTGGTTGTTGTACAGATTGTTGTGATTAGTTTCTTATGAAATTTGTTAATATTGGGGAGGGACATATTCAAAAGAGCTAGTTCCGGGCATTCTTTAATGGGGAGTTGGAATATAGCCTTGAGAATATCAAAGATTTGGGTCCATAATGGCCTGATCACGGGGCAGGACCACCAAATGTGTGCCATTGTTCCTTGACCGCCACAGTTTCTCCAACAAAGTGCACTCGTCCCCTGGTACATCTTAGAAAGACGTGTAGGTACTAAGTACCATCTAAAAAGAACTTTTTTGGAAACTTCCATGTGTTGAGAGCAATGTGATGTACCTGAGAAGTTTCGAAAAGCTTTAAACCATTCTTCCAAATCTATATGTAATCCCAGATCAGTTTCCCATCTTAACATATAAGGAAGTTTATTTCCATCAGACTTTGACAGTAAAGCATTGTAACATATTGATATACTTTTAGGGCCGTTAGGAGACCTACGACATAGGTTTATGACATTTATAGTAGAGGATGATAAATTAGAATTCTGATTTTTGAACTTCTGTTCAAAGAAGTGAGATAATCGTACATATGTGTAATAGTCACATTGAGTAAGACCGTATTTGTCTATTAGTGATTGAAATGAGCACATCTCATTACATGGGAAAATGTCGTTCAAAATGGTTATACCTCTCCGTCTCCATTTGGTTAAATTAAGATCTGGAATTAATAGTTTCAGAGTAGCCAATGGGGAGGCACTAGAAATGTATGGGATTGTGTGATATTTTTGTTTCATTTGGTCCCAGTATAGTAGGGAAGTCTCTGTACAGGAAAAAATCTGGGGAATAGGTGGACGATGTGTGGTCGGTGTCCACATAAGCTGATCCACAGTGAATGGATATATATAGTTGTTTTCCATATCTAGCCAAGCCAACACTTTAGGCTTTAGATGACCTTTAATGGCCTGGGATAGGATTGCTGCCATGTGGTAATAATGAAAGTTGGGAGTACCCAACCCTCCTTTTGAGCTATGTCTTTGGAGTATATGGGAGGAGATTCTTGCCTTCTTACCATAGGTTATAAAATTGGAGGATAACTTTTGAAATTGCATAATTAGCGATTTAGGGATAGATAAAGGTATAGTTTGTGCCAAATATAAAAACTTTGGGAGGATCATCATTTTGACAGTTGAGATCCTCCCCAACCAGGATAAGAATGTTGTAGACCAATCTTTAAAGCATTTTTTCGTGTGGTTTAGTAACTTAAGCATATTAAGATCATGAATATCTTTGAGGTTTTTTGGTATGTTAATACCCAAATAAGTAAAGAAGGTTGTTCTCCAATCATAGTTAAAGGATTGTTTTAAACTTTCCACTATTTGTTGTGGTATATTTATTGGGAGGGCTTGTGATTTTGTAACATTAATTTTGTGATAGGACACTCTACTAAATTGTGATAAGGTTTCATGTAAGTTGGGGAGGGTCACTTGTATATTGGACAATGTTAAAAGAATATCATCGGCGTATAAGCCTAGTTTGCTTGTAAAAGAGGGGGAGGTTTGTATACCAGAGATATCTGGGTGCCTTCTAATTGTAATAGCTAGTGCTTCTAAGGAGAGAGCATAAAGCAATGGGGAAAGTGGGCATCCCTGGCGTGTCCCATTGGTGATTTCAAATAGTGGGGATAGAAATCCCGAGACATTCACTTGTGCGGAGGGACTCTTGTAAAGAGCAAGTATTGACTTAATGAAATCTATAGGAATACCAAATTTCAATAAAGCTTGTTTCATATAGCCCCAATGTAATCGGTCAAAAGCCTTTTCTGCGTCTAATGCAAGAAAAAGGCTTGGTATTTTGTGTCTGACCACATGTTGTATTACATTTAAAGTTTTTCTTGTATTATCTGAGGCTTGTCTTGTTTTAATGAAGCCCACTTGGTCGTAGTGTATGATATCTGGTAACAAATTGTTTAATCTTTCTGCAAGGATTTTTGCGTAAATTTTTGCATCTGAATTTAATAAGGATATTGGTCTGAAGTTTTTACATGTGTCAGGTGTTTTTCCAGTTTTTGGTAGGGTTGTTATATAGGCCAACAGGAATTCCTTAGGGAATTCACCCGAAGACTTTCCATGGTTATAAAACTCACACATATGGGGAACTAAGATATTGTTAAAAACTTGGTAGTATAGATTTGTGAATCCGTCTGGACCCGGGGCTTTGTGTTTTTTCAAGTTTTTAATAACATTGCGTATTTCAGATTCAGAAATGGGGGTAAGTAACGAGTGGCTTTGGTCGGGGTTCAATTTCGGAAAGTCGATTTTAGAGAGATATTTAGTTAAGTCATCATCTGTTGGTTGATAAACGGAACTATCGTCTTTGAGATTATATAGTTTCTCATAGTATTTAGCAAATTCTTTTGAAATGTCTACTGGGTTAATAATTCTTTTCCCTGAGGATGTTTTGATGTATGCTATCTTAGCTTTTGCAGTTTGTTGTCTTAATTGTTTGGCTAGTATCGTACTTGCTTTATTGCTGTGTATATAGTATTTTGATTTCAGTTTTCTAAGTATGAATTCTGTTTCTTGCATTTGGATTGAATTTAGTTCTTGTTTGAGACTATCTATTTGTGATTTTAATGTTGGGGAGGGTGTTATTTTATGGCGTTTTTGCGCTATATTTAATTGCAATAGCAACTCTATTTTAGTTTTTTCTCTAGATTTCTTTTTTCTAGATGCTTCTTTTATCAATAGCCCTCTTGCTACTGCTTTATGAGCGAACCATACAGTTGCTAACGAGGTGTCTGAGGATGAGTTTTCTTGAAAATATAATTTCAATTGTGAAGCTAGACCTTCTTTGATTGTGGGGTCATTTAGAAGAAAATCGTTTAATCTCCAGGGATTACAACCTTTTGTTTGGAACTGTTCATCTAGTGTTAATGATATAGGGGCATGATCTGACCATGTTATAATGCCAATTTGGCCAGATAATAATTTTTTAATCAGGGATTTATCTACTATAAAATAATCAATACGTGAATAAGTGTTATGTGGGGAGGAGTAGAATGAATAGTCTTTATCATTTGGATGGAGTAGTCTCCAGGTATCATACCAACCATATCCGTCTAATAGTTCGGTAAATTTTTTACCTAATTTCAAAATGGTGTGGGCCCTTTTAGAATCCTTTGCAACAGTGGAATCCAAAGAAGGGTCTATTGCTAGATTAAAGTCTCCTCCTAAAATCAAGGGGTTATTACTTGTCTTGTGAATTTTAGCAAATAAAGTCTCAAAAAATGATATCTGACCGTAGTTTGGGGAGTATATATTAACTAGGGTGTATGCCATATTATTAATATTACAGTTTAAAATTAGGTAGTGACCTTTGGGATCCAATACTTTACTAGTTATGGAGAGAGCCAGGGATTTATGCAAATATATAGATACCCCTGCAGTTTTGGTATTGGACATTGCATGAAAGGCATTGGGGTATAACTTGTGAGTGAATTTAGGGGGATTTCTTTTATCAAAGTGAGTTTCCTGAATAAATAATACATCTGCATGTGTTTTCCTGGCTTCCTCCATCACCATCCTCCTTTTATGAGGTGAGTTGAGACCCTTTGCATTAATGGATACACATTTTAAACCCATATTGATGTTAGAGTTGAGATAATACCACTATCTTGTTCAATACAAGTCATGAATCCATTAATGATAACAGGTTTTGCTAGCATTTGCTGTTTCATATATACAGTTGGTATAGGTGATGTTGTAATAGTAAGTACATTATGTAATTTTAGCATCAAGACTCTTGTATTAGTAATACAAAAAGGAAAAAAAAGAGTTAATAGAGAGGGGAGAAACAGTAGAAGTAACTGGGGGAGGGAAGATTTATTAATGGAGAAGTAGGAGAGGCGAAGTGCGTCCTTCTTCTGGAAGTTGGAGGTGTTCTCCAACTTGCTCACCTGAGGGGTGAGGGTCATTTTAGGGGAGTGTGTGTAAGGCTGCTTTGGACAGGAGGTAGATGTAAAAGATATGAATTGAATGAAAGAAAGAGAAGGTAGTGCATTTGTGACTCAGGCTTGTAAATGTAAGCCTGAACATTCAACTTTTTCATATGCTCATAATACCCTAACATGAGTAATATAAATAGCATAATAAACAATTATAGTTAAATTATCAATTATGGTATAATGGGGTGGATATTTACTTTAGATTCTGCATATGCCAAACTTTCTGATAAGTATGATATAAACATAATCTAGAAGTTACCTTCAATATCAGATTTCTGAATAGTTTCATATTACTTTTGTTGTGATTGACATTTCCTTTACGGTTCTATAGTCCAAACGCGATGAAGGTAAAGTCCACCATATTGAGGAGAAAACATTAGTAACTATAGTGAAAAAAACAATAGTTAACAGTCAAACCTGTACGGGACCTCTATGATGAGGAATTCTTGAAACAAAGTTCTTTAACCATTATGCTTGGATTTCTTGGAAACCGTGACCCAATCTTGGGAAATCTTGCTGGGTGATTTTCGTGATTGTGTTTGTTCCAGGGTATTAGGTAGGATGTCCCAAGCTTGCAAAAGATGTTTTCCATCTTCTGGAGTGAGGATGACTTTTGATGATCCATTTCTGTGGACTATCAGCTTAACTGGAAATCCCCAACGGTATCTGACTCCATTAGCTCTCAGCACTTTGGTGATTTCCGTAAATTCTCTCCTGCGTTGGAGTGTGAGCGAAGAGAGGTCTGAAAAGATTTGAATTTCTCTATATTCTTCAGGCAGATCTGTCTTTGCTCTGGCCGCTTCTAAAACTTTCTCTTTGTATTTGTAGAAATGTATGCGCACTATTACGTCGCGAGGAGCATTTGCTGGTGCGCTTCTGGCTTTAGGGACACGGTGAGCCCTATCAATCATGGCTTCACATTCTGTGTCTGGTTCCGATAGCATGGAGAATAGAGTATGGAGGTAGTCCTCTAGATCTTCGTTGGAAGTTGTTTCTGTGATGCCTCGCACTCGTAGGTTATTTCGTCTCGAGCGATCTTCAGCATCAGCCAACTTGTTACGAAGCTGAATAACTTCTTTCTCCAATGATGTATGGCCATCTATCATCGCATTGTGAGACTCAGAGAGTTCTCCCATTTTGTGTTCCAAGTGATCCGTGCGGGATCCAATATCAGAGATTTCTCTCTGTAGCTCTTCTGTTAAGTGTTTTATATCCTTGTGCCATTCTTTTTTCATATCTGAAAGTAATATTTTGATGTCATCAATTGAAGCAGGGCTTTTAGTATTTTTCTCTTGTTTGGATTTTGCAGTTTCCCGCTCTTCCACTTCAGAAAATGGCGCATCCAAAGAATCCTCCGGTGACGAAGGTAAGTTTTTCTTCTTGTGTTTGGGCTGAAAATAGCCAGAAAGTTTCTCATCCGATTTCTTTTGCCGCTGGGAAGTCATTTTGGGGTATTTCGCTTTCTTGCTGCACTATTTTCTTCAACAAATTGCGATCATCTCCTCGTCCAAGACGGAGCTTCAGTGTTTTGCGTCCATCTTGGTGTGCGTCCAGACCACGCCCCCCCCCTATACATTATTTTTAATATTTTTTCATTATGTAGACTTATAGTATAAACAATGTTTAGGGAGCAGAGTTTTTTTTAAAATGTTACGACCGTCAAAAAGACAAGGACTGAAAACGTATGTCAAATAATGCAAAATATGACACAATAAGATGAGGTGATATATATGCATCATTAAGCACTAAATTGTATTTTCCCCAGGCCAAAATTTGATTATCTTTCTTGAGCACACTGAAACCCTGTTTGACTGTTACACCAAAAAACTACAGAGGAAGCAATTCACTAATTGTGAGGTGCATGTGAGATGAGGTGAGTTAAGGTGAGATGAAAATTTAATCTCACAAATTTAACTATACATTGTGCAGGGACAATCCTGGTGAGTTACATTGTGAAAGAGGAAACATAACCAGTTTCTCCTGCTAGAAGAACTCAATTGCGCCTAAAGATTTAACAATGCAGTAAAATTCCCAACTTTGTAGGAATTCCGAGAGAACTAAAAAAGTACAAAAGAGATAGTATCTTATAAGGCTATAATGATATGCTGAATCATATCAAAACAAAATATTTTTTTTTTTTTTAATTTATTGGCAAATTACATATAATAAATACATTCAAAATCACAGTACAGGAACATCACATTAGGCACTTTTATAGTATTACTAATTTCATCCCACTCTTTTTAAATATTATATACAATCTGTCAACCGATTCTAGGAGGGTCGTTAAACATATCAAAACAATATTAACCCCTTAGTGAAAAGACATTTTCACCTTGACTTTATTGTCATAAGAAGGGCTTTCATTAGATACCATTATGTTCATCATCTCTTATAATTTACTACAAAAAAAAATCATAAAATATGATGAAACATTTAAAAAAAAACACTTTTTACAACTTTGACCTAAAATATAATTTACACAAATACAATTATTAAAAAAGAACCCGTCTTAATAGTTTCTAAATGTTGTCCCGAGTTCAGAAATATGCATGTTTCCATATTTTTCTGTATTTTTTTGCGAGTTATGGTGCAAAAACATTTTTTTTTCCTTTATTGACCTTTTGACCCCAACCCTAAATTTATTTATTTAATTTTAACCCTATAGGCTAATCTAACTATAAAACCAGTTTTAAACTAATTAAATCTTTTTTTTATTTTTTTAACATTGCTATGCTGGTTGCTGCTTCTAGGGGCAGTCAAGCAGCATATTCAGAGCTACAGAAGTGAATTTACTTTCACTTCCAAAGCTCAGACCCCCAGAGGGCATAGGCATATTGACGGAGCATGTTTCTCCGTCAATATGGCTCCCCTGATCGCTCAGTCGGGTGATCGTGGATGCCCCAGAAAGGACATTTTTGTGCTGGCTATTGCCTCGACATCGAGGCAATAGACCAGCACCATTAAAGTGGTGTTCATGATAATTGATCGCGAAAACCGCTTGATTCACCGCAGGACGTGCCTGAAACGTCCATTGTCGCCAAGGGGTTAAAGGACAACTATTGGCAACAATTTGTTTTGTTTAACTGAAATATTCCATTCTTTCATTAACACATTTCTATTTAAAATGATTACACTTGGTGCAATCATTTAAGTAAACATAAGTTTATTTCTTGCCGACAGTTGTCATTTAATTGAAGTACTATATTTGAAGATGAAATATGCCTTTATTTATTGGCTGAGAACATACTAATTGGTAAGGTATAGATTGATTGTTATGATCACATATAGATACTGTTGGCATAAGTGAATGCATTCACAGTTTAATTATTGGTTGACATATATCTATTCTAGTTGATGAGTAACTAAGGTTATTACACATATGGTATGACAGGTTTTCTCTCCTCTGACTCATTCAGTCCCTTAAATACAGCAGATAATTCACAACTCAACTACACGGCAGGAAAAGTTCCATTTGAACAATGTATCACATTTCTCAAATAACCAACAATTAATGGGAAAATGTAACAGGTAAAAAGTTCTTGAATAATGTCTATTATTAAAGGCACTCTATCACCCTAAACATTACATGTGTTCTGAATGGTGAGAACAAAAAATTATGAAAAATGTTCTATACTTTGTGTTAGAAAAATGGCATGGAAATGCATAAAATAAGAGAAAAATATGTTTTTGTGGCTGGTGTGTCTCATGTTTATGACATCACCTGTGGCTTGATATGAAAATTACCAAATTTGCAATGGGAAATGTGTGCTTTTAATATCAGGCCACAAAGGTTGTCGTAAACAGGAGACTCCACAGACACATTCAAAAATATATATTACTCCTATTTGATACATGCAATTGTGCTAACAGAATGTATAGATCATTTTTATCACTATCTATTCTCTACATTGACAGTGTAAGACAGTGTGAGGTTGACAAAGTCAATTTAAGGTAAGCAATGTATGTCTATATCTACCTTATTTTTGCTGATAATGGTCCCAGTCAATTTTCTTAAGTGCAGGAACTGATCCGAGCCATATTAGATGAAACAGTTCAATGAGAGTTTCCAGTGAAAACGGCTTTATGTGTAAACAGAATGAGTAACCTCAGATTGGTTAGATAATGCACATAGTGCAGTTTGTCCTGCATCTCCAGAAAGTACAATTTCAACTAGGCTACCCCTTAACCCTTTGCATGACCAATAGGTGGAGATGCATTAGAAAAACAAAAACATTGTAACCCTTGTAATTATTCTAAAAACATAGAGGTTAAATGCCTGTATTAAACCACAATCAGAAACAGATGGATGTTATGAGTGACTGGTCAGACCACGGCAGGGATGGTTCTAGTTGCTTTGGTGTCATAAGTGAAAAAAAAAAAAACAGATCGGAATCCCTGTGTTGTTATTTTTCTCAGGAATATTCAATAGCACTATGGCAATGTGGCCAGTGGAAGAACATGATAATGTGGGATCCCCGCTGCAAGGTATATATCGCTGAGCATGATGGGAAATCAAAGTCAAACATGAGAAGTGAACACATTACTAATGAGTTCCTTAGTTAATCTCTGGTATCTAGTGGTGTGCCTGTCCTGTGAGCTGTTTTATGAACAGTGTGCACCAGATTATGACATCACATGTTGTTGTCAAATTTAGCTATCACATACTCTGATCCCTCACGTGTTGTGAGGTTGAAAGATATTGGGGAAATTTACCTGATGGTTGTGGGGCCATTTCCTACCAGGGCCATGAATTAACTTAATTTAAAATCTCATTATGGTTCACACAGTTATAAAAAATAAAAAAAAACAGGTAGGCTAGTTGCCTTAAATAAATGAAA
This sequence comes from Pelodytes ibericus, assembly GCA_036172795.1. Taxonomy (NCBI): domain Eukaryota; kingdom Metazoa; phylum Chordata; class Amphibia; order Anura; family Pelodytidae; genus Pelodytes; species Pelodytes ibericus. The sequence continues at coordinate 123,759,714 of CM069859.1, forward strand.
AGCCTGACTAGGAATATGTATATATATATATATATATATATATATATATATATATATATATTAAATAGCCAAAATCAAATAAGGTACCTGTGCAAAAAAACAAAAACTGCTAGACCAATTTTGTAATAATACGTAAATACTGAATCACATGCATATTAGTGAGTACTCTGTGATTCAAATCATAATAATGAAATAATTGAATGTAGCATCCACAGTGTATGAATATTTATATAAAATAATTATTACAAGTCCATCCATAAATTACATGACATCAGCTCACTTTTTACAACATTTAATCCTAGTTATTTGTAAATGATAATTTATATAATGTTCTTAATTGCTCGTTCACATAAATGAGTCCCCAGTATACCTATTACACTGGGGAGTCATCCACACATTTAATCTGTTAATGCTGAACTAAAATAGCTACACTAGATTATTACTCAAAACAAAATAATAAGTGCACACTTGTACATGCTGCATAATAATGAGTTAAATAACAGTATAGATTTCGTTATGTATATATAATCATGTGTACTACTCCACCCATTACTAATAAGAATTAAGCCCACTTTTACTGCCTGCTGCCTGTGCATTTGCTCTATTTTAATAAATACAAACTATTATTTTATGTATACAATAGGTTTTTATCAAAATAATAGGTCCTGCACATAACAGGTTCTAACTGCTACCTGCCAATTAAATATACATTTTATGAATAAGCACCACTCTAGGCTCTAATGAGCATAGCTTTTATTGTGTACATAAATCTGAGCTTATTAAACCTTTAGAGAGATGATTGCTAAATAACAGTCTTCTGTATTCAAGCTCAGCTGCCTTCAATTATAGTGTTTATAATTATAGAATTGTACCATATAATGTGTGTCCAACAGTTTTGGGTGTTTTATTACTTCACATCACATCCACATTTAATTCACCTTTTTCTGATTCAGAGCCAAGCACTTCACTATCCCAATTCATTAGCATGCAGATCAACAGTGTGACGGAAACCTCGATATTATTTATTTATTTTATTCTGAAAAAAATCATAAAATATCATTAAAAAGTTGAAACCCCTCCCACCCTTTTACTATCTTTTAAAAAGATAAATATTTTACACATCTTAATGGAAAAATTTTCAGTGGCATATTAATGGACAAATTATCGGTGGCATAGTAATGGTCAAATTATCAGTGGCATATTAATGGTAAAATCATCAGTGGCATGTCAATGAGCAAAGTATCAGTGGCATATTGATGAGAAAATTATCAGTGGCATATTAATGAGCAAATTATCAGTAGCATATTAATGATCAAATTATCACTGGCATATTAATTAGCAAATTATCAGTGGCAAATTAATGGACACATTATCCATGGCATATTAATGGACAAATTATCAGTGGAAAATGAATGTGCAAATTATCAGTGGCATAATGATGGACATATTATCAGTGGCATATTAATATGCAAATGCCATATTGTGCTGTGTTAAGTTCTTTAGGTACAATGTGGGTGCAGAAGAAGGGAATAAAAAGAAGAAATGCAATTTTTTAATAAAGTTTTTATTAGATACAAAAATAGTTGTATATGATATGAAAATAGTTGCATGTAATATTTTAGAAGTTGAGTAGATTTTGACATGCATTGAATTCAGACCGTGTGTAATTAACTAAACCTTTCAATGACTGAGCTTGTTAGACAGTGTGTTATTAGCTGGATTTTGGCATGCCTGTGGCTGGCAGTCTGTGTACTAATAACTGTTCTTTGACAGTTTCAGGTATGGGATAAATAATAGAAAAATAGATCTAAATGTAATCAACAATGGATTGTTTTTGCTGATTGCGCAACTTTTACAACTTTCCACCAGAAATTGCTATTTATATATAAAGCCCTATGTACTTTTACATATGTTTTATATATCAATAATATATTTTTCAAATCTTCTTCTTAAAATCCATGGGTTTCCCTTTTATGAACAGGAAAATAATGATGGTATGCTATGGGGCTGTTTGCCACAACTTTCCGGTGCTTTCTCCATGCAGCACTAAAGTCTGAGAAGGTGCACCAATAAACCAAATTGATGTTGCGGCAGCCATTTTTAAATGTGGCAAATGCCCAGCCCTTGTTGTTCCCAAATGCTGTCAGAACACAAATTCATCACAGTATGCTGTATATGGGACTGGGTAGGCAAGTCAGAGTACCCATGATGACCCCTGTCCATCACCAAAATAGATAAAGGTATGGTTTGCACATGGCCGACAATAGGGGGCCCCATGATCTTCTATTGCCGGGGGGCCCCATGAGTTGCCAGTCCACCCCTGATACAAAAACAAACAAACTTACCAGCATCAGCTTGAGTGCCCATGTCTCTCACCAGAAGTGTACGCTGGCAAGGAGGAGCCCTCCCCTTTTAGGTAGCCATTGGCTGCATGCAATAGTTTACACAAGACAAAATCACATCCAAGAACCAGCAGGTACTGGTTGATACCATCACCATAGAAACATGTAGCAGTTCAAAGAGACCTGCATGTTTGACTGAACAATATATAGAAGAGGAATTGCACAAAATGAGAGCCACCACCAAATAAAGAAACAAATACGATTACAAGTAAGGAAATGTTATATATTCATCTTGGAGCTGCACATCTTAGCGTGGAGATAGAAATGGAGTGTGCAGCAGTTTCTCATTTAGACCCTTAATCCAATAGATCTCAGGCTCAAGAAGTGTCCAGGATCTGTCACCTCATCTACAGGATGCTGGAACATGGTCTATTGCTGTGAAATGGAGTTGCTACAGGCTTTGTTGGAGTTTCAAAAAATGTTTGGCAACTGGCTTGTCAGTTGTCTTGTCTCTATAATCTATCTGGATGGATGACTTATGACCTCTAATCTTTTCTCTCAATGTTACATCGGTCTTCCCAATGTATAAGAAAATTCATATGATGTTTGATTGTATATTGACGTACAGTGTGGGGATGTACAAAGTGAGTTGATAATATCATGTGACACAATTAAGGCATTGGAAACGTCCTGGTTTGTGATATTGTTGCTGAGCCGTTGATTTATCGTAGCAATGTATGGCGTCTGTCAGAACAAGCCAATTCTAGCCCTCTTGTAACCAAACAAGTTCTTTTGTTGCAATACAGCTGGTAGAGATTTATCATCCATTACAGTGTTCCAATTCCTCATCCCGATTTCCTTCAGAACAGTTGATTTTGTATAAAAGTGAGTAGTGAACACTACTTTGCCAACTTACTCCTTTGGAGACATCTCAGATCTTCTATTCTTAGCTTTTTGTAATGCAGCCTGAACCAATTCTTTTGTGTACTCCCTCTGTCTAAATCAAAATGCCATCTGATTCAATTGAGTCTCTAACTTAATGGGATCGGAGTTGTTACGAATAACCCTAAGGAATCGAGAATATGGCAAAGGTTTCAACATTTCAGTAGGATGAAAACTAGATGCATGTAAAAAGGAACTTCTGTGAGTGCTCTTTTAGTATAATGAATATCCCATGTGTCTAGTGTACAGAATATCTTCACATCCAAGAAATATTGTCCACGAATGGAAAATATAATACAATATGTAGCATTTCCATAAGAAAGACTATCTGTGGTATGATAATACGGTGCTTACTGCTTATATACTGTTTAGTGTACCCTTTGTGAACATTCAGCTTATCATCACCCTTTGCCTTACTTGCGAAGTCTGGGTGAGCAAACTGGTATTCTGTGGGCAAATTGGTAAGCCTGTGAGGCAGAATTGGCAAGTCTGATGTGCAGCATGGTAAGTTTGAGGGGAAGATTGAAGGGCAGAATGTTTGCATTCTTTTAATGAACTCCTGTATATGGCATATTTGATGACCCCCTGTATGTGGCATATTTAATGGGCCCCTTTTTGTGGCATATTTAATTGGCTCATGTAGGTGGCATGTTTATTGGGCTCCTGTAAATGACATATTTAATAAGCTCCTGTATGTGGAATATTAAATGGGCCCCTGTATGTGGAATATTTAATGAACCCATGTATGTGGCATATTAAATGGCCTGTATGTGGGATATTCAATGGGCCCCTGTATGTAGCATATGTAATGGCCTGTATGTGGCATATTTAATGGACCACTCTCTATGTGGCATATTTAATGGGCCCCTGTAGCTGGCATATTTATTAGGCTCCTATATGTGGCATTTTTTATTTTTTTTTTATTTTATAAACATATAAAAAGATTTTACAGATACAAAACACTTATACAGTAACATTGACATATTTCCACATTCATTCACAGGTACCTTGCCTTCATATTTAATAGTGAGTGTAGTGTTCCATTTTGTATTGGAGTTATTCTGAGTAAGACCTTACATTTATGTCAATCTAAATATTGATCTATCGTTTTTGGGTCTCCACTTGGGAATTTGATGTATATTATAGACATATGGATAAGCCTAACCCGTTCATATTGTATAGTCTTAATATTCCTTCTCCTCCTTTCCCCCCCCCCTTCCTTCCCCTTCCTTCCTCTCCCTCTCTTCTCCTTCCCTACGTCTCCAATGTACAAAAAAAAAAAAAGCAGAGAAAAACATACATAAAAGCAGCATACAATATACAATAAATAAGTACATGATCATAGTAATTCAAGTCTGGATCAATCAAGATGTAAAGATGTAAAAGCCTGTAGTTGTTAGTTGTAAGTTCCTGTTAGCCAAACTTGCTCAGTCAATCATGCGAATTAGTCGCTTAACCTTACATACAAATTAAAAATAACTAGTTGAGGGGTTCTCAGGGGGGGGGGGGGGGATTTGACACTTTCCAGAGATTTCAAAATGGAGGAAGTGGGAGGGAGGGGGCTCCCCCCGAGCACAGCTGTGGCATTTTTAATAAACCCCTGTATGTTGCATATTTAATAGGCCCCTGTATGTTGCATATTTAATAGCCTGTATGTGGCATATTTAATGGGCCCTTCTCAATGTGGCATATTTAATGGGACCCTGTAGGTGGCATATTTATTGGGCTTCTATATGTGGCATATTTAAGGGGCTTCTGGATGTGGCATTTTTAATGGGTGCCTTTCTATGTGGCATATTTAATGGGCCCCTGTAGGTGGATGTGGCTTATTTAATGGACTCTTGTATGTGGCTTATTTAATGAGCTCCTGTATGTAGCAAGCCTTTCTGGCTCATTCGAATGTGGAACCACCTCTTCAGTCCCAATATAATGCTGCCCTTATTTGCATGTTATCAGTATACCAAGGAAAAATATGTATCAATATGTCAGTCAAGCAATTATTAACCCATTGTTTTAACTATAGAACATCTAAACAATATCAATATAAGTTAGTTATTGTGTATGAACAATTGGATTCAAGCCTATAATAAAATCAATGAAATAGAACATATATGTATAGCATTTATAGCTTAAGCAAAACCTGCCCTGAGAACAAATAATGTTACACAGACATTCCATCACTATGTTTATATTTTGGCAGCGACTGCTGTACACAAACCAAAGACTCTAAACTTCTGAACCTGTCCAGTGCCGACAGCATGAAAGAAAGTTTGAACATATATATGTGATCTGATTCAGGGGCGTAGCGTGGGGGGTGCAGGGGGGGGCGGCCGCACCGGGCGCAATATCTGGGGGGGCGCACTAGCCCTATGCGGCCGCAGCCACAACCGCGCGATACTTCCTGTCAGCCGCCGGATGTGAGCGGCAAATGACGGCGTGACGTCACATCCGGCGGCAGCGCGGCGGAGGCTCTTCTGAAACTGCATCGCGGCCTTTCTTCCCTGAGCTGTTTGAAGTGGAATTTGTAAAGGTAAGAATAAAGGGGCTTGGGGGACCTATTGTATTATGTATTGAGGAGGGGGTCATTAATGTATTGGGGAGGGGGGTCATTAATGTATGGGGGAGGGGGGTCATTAATGTATGGGGGAGGGGATGGGGTCATTAATGTATGGGGGAGGGGAGGGGGGTTCATTAATGTATGGGGAGGGGGGTCATTAATGTATGGGGGAGGGGAGGGGGGTCATTAATGTATGGGGAGGGGAGGGGGGTTCATTAATGTATGGGGGAGGGGAGGGGGGTTTATTAAATGTATGGGGGAGGGGTGTTTATTAAATGTATGGGGGAGGGGGGTTCATTTAATGTATGGGGGAGGGGAGGGGGGTAATTTAATGTATGGGGGAGGGGAGGGGGTCATTTAATGTATGGGGGAGGGGAGGGGGGTCATTTAATGTATGGGGGAGGGGAGGGTCAGTAATGTATGGGGAGGGGGGGAAGTAATGTATGGGGGAGGGAGGGAAGTAATGTATGGGGAGGGGGGAAGTAATGTATGGGGGAGGGAGGGAAGTAATGTATGGGGGAGGGGGGCAGTAATGTATTGGGGACGGGGGGGCAGTAATGTATTGGGGATGGGGGGCAGTAATGTATTGGGGAAGGGAAGAAGGGGGGCAGTAATGTATTGGGGAAGGGAAGAAGGGAGGCAGTAATGTATTGGGGAAGGGAAGAAGGGGGCAGTAATGTATTGGGGAAGGGAAGAAGGGAGGCAGTAATGTATTGGGGAAGGGAAGAAGGGGGGCAGTAATGTATTGGGGAAGGGAAGAAGGGGGGCAGTAATGTATTGGGGAAGGGAAGAAGGGGGGCAGTAATGTATTGGGGAAGGGAAGAAGGGGGGCAGTAATGTATTAGGGGATGGGGGTCAACTGTGTATTAGGGGAGGGAGGGGTCAGCAGTGTATTAGGGGGAGGGGGGTCAGCAGTGTATTAGGGGAAGAGGGGGGGGATGGGAAAGATCTGACTTGGGAATTTGAGATGAGGCAATGATTATATTTTTTACATTTGTGGCCTAATGAATAATCTATATATATGTGTGTATGTAGAAGGAAATGTAAATAGGTGGGGCTACAGGGGTGAGGGAATTATATTTGTAATATATTTATTAGGAACTGTGGAGGGAAGGGGGTTGGATGAGAGCATTAAATATCATAGCATTAAATATTATATTTATGGGGTAGGAACTGTATTATATATTTCTGGTTTAGTGCAGGGGTAGGTAACCTTTGACACTCCCTTTGTTTTTTGACTACATCTCCATTAAGGCTTGCAAAGCATCATGGGAGGTGTAGTCCACAACATCTGGAGTGGCAAAGGATGTCTACTCCTGGTTTAAAGCATAGGTGTATAACCATTTGGCTTCCCCAGGCCAAAATAACCCCTTAAACTCTTAAAGGATCAATATAGTGTCAGGAAAACAAAGCGGTTTTCCTGACACTTTAGTACCCTGAGGGTGCCCACACCCTCAGGGTCCCACTCCCGTGGCGCTGAAGGGGTTAAATTCCCTTCAGTTACTTACCTTAATCCAGCGCCAGGCTCCCTCGGTGCTGGTGACCTCTCCTCCCTGTCTGACGTCAGCTCCCCGTCCGACGTCACTGGAGCTGAATGCGCATGGCTGCGCGCGCATTCAAAGTGTCCATAGGAATTTCTCAATGCTTTCCTATGGACACTCTGCGCGATGGAGGCGAAATGTGCCTCCAGGCTCCAGCGTCGCAGATGCGCCTCTAGTGTCTGACCGGAAGACAGCCACTAGAGGCTGCCTTAACCGCAAATGTAAACGTAGCAGTTTCTCTGAAACTGCTATGTTTACATGTGAAGGGTTAAAACCTGCTGAAAATGTGGAGAATGTGTGTAATGCATGTTCGCACTCAATAAAGTGTTGGAAAATAAACTTGTATTTAGATGCATTTTACTTTAATTACATAAGTATTTTCATAACAAACAATACATGTGCTTGGGGGGTAAGGGTTTCTTTAACTAATCTAGTAGAAGAGACTCGAGTGCTAAAATCCACGGGTTAGGGGGCGCAAATTACTTGCCTTGCCCCGGGTGCTGACAACCCACGCTACGCCACTGATCTGATTTGTTAAAAGCAGTTTTCTGTCCAAGTCTAAATTGTACAGGAGCTGACTCTCATGTATACACCCTGTTCCAAATATATTATGCAAATTACATTTTTTTCATTTACCAAAATAATTGTAAATAACACCATCATTCTCATGTTATCAACTATTAAGAGTACAATTCAAATTTTATTGAACAAACCTCCTAAAGATAACAGTATTTTTTTAAACATAAAAAACTTACAATGCACTGTTCCAAATTATTACGCACAGTAAGTTTCAAAACACTTTATAGGTTTTAAAGAACTGAAAATTGTCATTTGTTGTGTTTGCAGAATATTTACTGAAATCAAAAGCTATTTCAATCAAACTTCTCACAACATTTTAACTTTTTAAACATTTTAACAGGTCACGTTACATTTTAACATAGGACTCCTTATTTGATAGCAGCTTCACAAGTCTTGCATCCATTGAACTTGTGAGTTTTTGGACAGTTTCTGTCTGAATTTGTTTTCAAGATGTCAGAATAGCCTCCCAGAGCTGCTGTTTGGATGTAAACTGCCTCCCACCCTCATAGATCTTTTGCTTGAGGATTCTCCAAAGGTTCTCAATAGGACTGAGGTCAGGGGAGGATTGAGGTCACACCATGACTTTCTCTTCTTTTATCCCCATAGCAGCCATTGATACATAGGTATTCTTTGCAGCATTAGATGGTGCATTGTCATGTATGAAGATGATTTTATTACGGAAAGCTTAGTTCTTCCTTCTGTACCAGGGAAGAAAGTGGTCAGTCATAAACTCCCCATAGTTTGCAGAGGTCATCTTTACATCTTCGGGGCCGACCAGCTCTCTTCCCATGATTCCGGCCCAAAACATGACTCCACCACCGCCTTGCTGATGTCGCAGCCTTGTTGGAACAGGGTGGCCGTCAACCAACCATCCACTACTCCATCCATCTGGACCATTAAGGGTTGCACGTCACTCATCAGTGAACAGGACTGTTTGAAAATTAGTATTCATGTATTTTCTGCCAAATGCAGCCGTTTCTGCTTGTGAGCATTGGTTAGTGGTGGCAGAATAGAAGTTTTATGCCCAGTTGCAAGACTCTGGAGGACTCTACACCTTGATGTCTGTGGGACTCCAGAGGCACCAGCAGCTTCAAATATCTAAACAAGCAAAATCCTGGCATATTAAATGGCTAAATCCTGGCATATTGAGGGGGAAAATCCTGGCATTTAAGTGGCTAAATCCTGGCATATTAAATGGCTAAATTCTGGCATATTGAGGAGTAAAAATCCTGGCATATTGAGGGGTTAAATCCTGGCATATTGAGGGGTTAAATCATGAGATATTGAGGGGCTAAATCCTGGCATATTGAGGGGTTAAAGCACGGCATATTGAGGGGTTAAATCTTGACATATTGAATGGCTAAATCCTGGCATATTGAGGGGCTAAATCTTGGCATACTGAGGGGTTAAATCCTGGCACATTGAGAGGTTAAATCCTGGCATATTGAGGGGTTAAATCCTGGCATATTGAGGGGTTAAACCCTGGCATATTGAGGGATTAAATGCTGGAATAGTGCTGTGTTTGTGGCATAAATAATGGGGCTCTGGTGTGGCATAATTTATAGGGCTCTTGTGTGTGTCATAGTTATGGGGCTCCTGTGTGTGGCATAGTTAATGGGCTCCTGTGTGTGACATAATTTGTGGGGCTCCTGTATGTGGCATATTTAATGGGCCATCTGACTGGCATTACTAAGGAATCTGTTTAGCATGGTATTGGAGGAAATCCAAGGGGGTGACACCATGAGTTTCCGCACCGGGTAACACCAACCCTAGTGACGCCTCCAATTCTGTGATATTTATATTTTATTTTTTTTCCTCCTATACTGTAATATTATTGAGAATATGTGTTTTCTTACTTTTGCATTCTATTTTTTAAACATTTTGTTATATTATGTTATTGGGTGTAAGATTTAACAATATTGGTGAATATTTAATGTGATATATAAGTACAACTGTCTGGTCATCTGCTAATAAAAGGACGTTAGTTACCAATAATGTAACTTCTGACAACAATATACTGGAATTATGGTTTCCTTTACTATGTTTATTTAAAATTCTCATGCAACAGCCAAAATTTCAGATGTGGACTGTAAAATATTTGTGTTTACTATCCAGAGCCCCCTATATTATGACATATCTTCCAACATGTTTGTTAGTAACAAAAAAAATCAACATAATTTATTATTAAAATTGTAATTTCTAAAATGGTTTACTTATCACTAATATTATTTTATGATCTCCAGACCGTTTTGAACTATAATATTCTATATAAATATTTTACATCTAGCTTAAATTTGAATATCTGCCAATATTCTATGAATATGAATTGTATTCTACAATATTATTGTTTAGCAGTTAAACAGCCGACAGTTGGGTATATTCACAAAAATTTCGACTTTGGAGGTCTACTTTCATCAAGTCAAATTCGGTACCTGATTTTGGGTTAGAAGGAAAAAAAAACAGGTTCAAACCTTCCCCATTGAAAATGATGAGAGGTGAAATGATCAAAGCTGTTTTTGAGACTAAGTCAAAGTTGGCACTCCTCGAGCTATTTTTGTGAATAGACCCATATAACATTATAATAATCAACACCCTCTACATTATCCTAATTGCATAGTAATTTACATATACATGACGCATGGTGACTTTTGACATTTCAGAGTATCATATATTTTCATGGACATACAAATATATATATAAAATGTTTGCTTGTGTGGCACATCCCCATGCTGTGATATTGTAAAGATCAGCCCTGCCTTTGGAGAGCTTATAGTGTTCAGTATGTAAGACCACAACATAAGAGAATATTTCCAGGGGGGAAAGGTCAATTTTTAAAAAAAAAACGTGCTATCAAGGTTTGCTATGTGTAATTGCTATCATGCCTTTTTTTTTATCCATCACAACATTTAGTGTGTGGGAATACTAAAAAGCACCTTATTGTATATATGTGTTGTGTGAGCTCCCAGAGTTGGATCGGCATGTATGGGAGGCGCCCACATGGAGAGCGCCAGCGTTGGGCACACTTAATGTGTTATCCGTCTTTGTTAATAACACCCATTATGTTTAGTCTACATCTAGTGCACATCCTTTCACATTCACTTTAAAATGAGTATCCTTTGCAACTATGATTGGAATCAGGCAAAGTAGAATCTTTTGCCAATCATTTCCAGTTTGAAGGTGTATCATATAGAGCAATACATATGATCAGGATTTCAGAATCTGGGATAGGCTCTTTATCCCCACCCCATGCATAGTACTTAATGCACATTCCCTGGTACACAATAATAACCCAAAGTAAAAACAAATAGGAGGAGCCCCATAAGGGACACTACAAACTACTTGCAATTTAGTAATTTTGAAGGGGAATAGTTCTATTGCAAGTAGTTTGAGTCCACCCTTTCTGTGTGGGTGGTGTCTTGCACTATATATTGTGTTCATTTTTCATGATGAAGGGGATGAATGTCCCATGTAGGAATCTGCAACATTGATATTACCACTGCTGTAATAAATATTTCTCTACTTTCATAATAAGACCAGTAAGTGCTCCCGTCTTCTTTATGGATGTTAACTGGTCTTGGATAAATGACAACTAAATGTATTGACTAAGTGTGCCTTCCAAACCAGGGGTATATATATATATATATATATATATATATATATATATATATATATATATATATAAAAATACATACATACATATACATATATATATTTGTACACCGATCAGTCATAACATTATGACCACCTACCTAATATTGTGTTGGTCTCCTTTTGATGCCAAAACAGCCTTGACCCATTGAGGCATAGAGCTCTGCAGGTGTGCTATGGTATCTGGCACCAAAATGTTAAGATCAGATAATTGAAGTCATGTAAGTTGCAAGGTGGGACCTCTATGGATTGCACGTGTTTGTGCAGCACATAAGACAGATGATCAATTTGATTGAAGTCTGGGGAATTTGGAGACTAAGTCAACACCTTGAACTAGTCGTTGTGTTCCTCAAACTGTTCCTGAACCATCTCTGCTGAAAGATGCCAATGCCATCGGGGAATACTGTTTCCATGAAAGGGTGTACATTTGACATGCAGCAATGCTTAGCTTGGTGAAATGTGTCAAAGTAACATCCACACGAAAGGCTGGATTCACACTGCCTCTACTGGGTTGTCATCTGTCAGTGGTCATAGGCTTATCAATGTATATACATCTATATGTCTTTAAATTGTTCAGATATATTTTTCTTTTATTTAAATATACCTGATTTGAATAAATATAGGCATATTAAGTGAGGGTGGTGAGGCAAAAATAAAAAAAGAGAGCAAAGTACAGGCACCAATTGTAGCTTTCTACTGATACACTGAACAAGTAATGGTAACAAAATTATCAGTTCCTTGGATAAGCTACAGGAAAATTAGCAGCTGAGTATCTGTTAGGTATAAAATTAAAGCATTACAATAGGTTTGGCACTTAGAAAACACATCTCCAATGAACCATGCAATGGAAATTTATACAATACATTCAGGGCCGGTGCAAGGATTTTCGTCTACACAGGCGAAGGTGCATTTTGGTGCGCCCCTCCTCTGACCTGCCACGCCTCCCACACCACCAACCCTCCATACATTTTATATTTATAAAAGTAAAATGTATAGTGTGGAAAATAAATACATCTAAATATTCACCTTGCATGCTCTAAATTTGTCACACATTGAAACCCTTAAATACAAAGACACCCTTGCAGACACACACAGAGTCACACTTACCACTTGCACGTACACCCTTACACAGACACAGTGACACATTTACACACACACACCCTTACACAGACACAGTGATACACTTACACACCCTTACACAGACACAGTGACACACTTACACACACACACACCCTTACACACACAGTGACAAACTTACACACACACCCTTACAGAGAAAGTGACACACTTACACACACCCTTACCACTTACACACACAGTGACACCAATACACACATAACCTGAGACACATTATTTTGCCCCTCAATATGCCAGTATTTAGCCACTAAATATGACGTTGTTTTGCCCCTCAATATGCCATTCTTGTGCCATTTAATATGTCAGTATTTTGCCCTTCAATTTGCAATTTAGTATGTCAGTATTTTGCCCCTCAATATGCCATTCTTTTGCCATTTAATATGCCAGTATTTTCCCCTCAATATTCCATTTAATATGCCAATATTTTGCTCCTCAATATGCCATTTAATATGCCAGTATTTTACCCTCAATATGCCATTTAATATGCCAGTATTTTGCCCCTCTATATGCCATTCTTTTGCCATTTAATATGCCAATATTTTGCCCCTCAATATGCCAATATTTTGCCCCTCAATGTGCCAGGATTTTGCCCCTAAATATGCCAGTGTTCTGCCCCTCAATATGCCATTTAATATGCCAGTATTTTGCCCCTCAACATGCCATGTAATATGCCAGTATTTTACCCCTCAATGTGGCAGGATTTTGCCCCTCAATGTGCCATTTAATATGCCAGGATTTTGCCCCTCAAAGTGCCAGGAGTTTGCCATTTAATATACCAGTATTTTGCCCCTCAATATGCCATTTAATATGCCAGAATTTTGCCCCTCAGTGTGCCAGGATTTTGCCATTTAATATGCCAGGATTTTGCCCCTCAATGTGCCAGGATTTTGCCATTTAATTTGCCAGGATTTTGCCCCTCCATGTGCCAGGAGTTTGCCATTTAATATGCCAGGATTTTGCCCCTCAATGTGCCAGAAATTTGCCATTTAATATGCCAGGATTTTTCCACCTCAATGTGCCAGGAGTTTGCCGTTTAATATCCCAAGATTTTGCCCCTCAATGTGCCAGGATTTTGCCACCCTCCTCCCTCCCTCCCCACCACTTACCTCCTTGCTGCTGTCTTCCGGTTCTCTGCAGGTCCGCGGCTCTGAGGAAAGCGTTGTGCGCTCCCCTCCAGCCGCGCGGCTTCAATACAGTTTGTTAAAATAAAAAATGCGACCAGAGTAACTCCAGTTGCATTTTTTTTTTTTATCAAACTTTATTGAAGCCGCGCGGATGGATGGAAGTGCACAACACTTCCCTCACAGCCGCTGACTGACAACACCCCGGCGTGCCTGGGGGGTGCAGGCGATTTTTCCGCCCCCCCTCCCTTGTGGCGCCCTAAGGCGCCCTTAGTGTAGCGCCAGCCCTGAATACATTATCAACCCCTCTAGACTGACATTATGGGTAACTAGTATATTGTTAACTATGGCCTTCTCTCACTCACTGGTGTATCTGGAACTGGCCTAAACTTCTACTGCATTTCTTCAAATAAAAATCGTTTTTGTACAGTTGGATCTCATTTTTATCACTTGACCACTACTAGGTTCCTGCCATGGGAAAATGCAGAACAGCTTTTTTTAGGCGGCTTGGTTTCACTTGAACTAGCATGAGTGGGGAGGTTCCAATTCTTAAAATACAGCAGGACAGCTGGACCTGCAGTGTGCTAGCTTCTTACTTTTGTTTGCCATTGTCTTGTTAATGAGATCTTGTGCAAACCCTGGGTCTGATCTAAATAGAGAATGTAACTGATACTAATAAAAGAAGTTGTATTTGATAAGCATATGTTCACAAAAGAGAGCCTCATATGATGTGAGATAGATCAGAGAGAGGACCAAAAAAGAAATAACATTGCTACATATTCTGATATAATAAATAGACAATTTGGATTCAATTATTTATTTAAGGGAGTTAATTTATCTTTAATTGCCCCATCCTAATACTTGAAAGCCTAAGATTTCATTAAAAAAAACAATTCAACCTGATGAGAAGCTTTATGCTATATTTCATAATAACCATTTATTCTTCTGGTTTATTAAATTCCCAACATAAATGATCTAGTTGAAATTCTCAATTGAAAGTATATATTTAAAAGCATTTATTTAATGAACCTTTTAGTAGAAATGATAACTTGTTTTCAAGTATTGCATTTTAATAATAAAACTATAGGAAATAAATATATATATATATATATATATTTATTTCCTATAGTTTTTATTATTAAAATACATTACTTGAAAACATGTTATCATTTCTACTAAAAGGTTAATTAAATAAATACTTTTATTTATGTTTATTTATTTTGTCCCGATGAACTCAACTACAGTGCACAGTTGGTTTATTAAGCTTTAGAAGCATACACTGATCACATTGGTGTAGCTGTTAATGACGTTACAGCTTCATGTGTCTGTTTAGGAATGCTGACAGGAGATCAAGGACAGACTGCCAATAGGGATCAGTGCCCTTGAGCATTGTTTTAGGTTTTACTAACGTACCCATGTGAGTGGCAGGAACAAGTGGCCTAGAGACAGTG
This sequence comes from Pelodytes ibericus, assembly GCA_036172795.1. Classification (NCBI taxonomy): domain Eukaryota; kingdom Metazoa; phylum Chordata; class Amphibia; order Anura; family Pelodytidae; genus Pelodytes; species Pelodytes ibericus. The sequence continues at coordinate 123,775,032 of CM069859.1, forward strand.
CTCTGGGTATCAAAGGCTCTCCGACGTGCATCAGTCATCTGAGTAGACATATAGCACCGCATGTATTTACATTCCACACGCTACATATAGGCAAACTATTGCATTCAGTTTGTTTTGCACATAACACTTCTGTCTCTAACAGTATTACATTCACAGTGAAAACTACATGGGCAATAGAAACACAATGACAGCTTTGACGTAGAGAAGCAGCAATAAAGCATGTCCTATTAATAAGTTAACTAGAGTGCCAGCCACAGTTGATGTCAGGCTATACAAACCGTCCTTGCATCACACGGGTACTTCCTGCCTCCCGCTGTGTCCCCTGCTTCTCCTGCTGTCCACTGGGGAGCCCTGCCATCACTGTTGGTGCAGTAATTACCACATAGAACAGTGTTTCAATGCTGTGTTTTTTTTAATGGCTCCACTAAACCTCCATAGAAAGCATGGAGGTTTTTAGCGGGTGTGGCATTTTTGTGTGTTTATATTTAATAATATTACTGCACCTGTTAATTGCATTGAATCAGCAATGGCCATTATATTACTACTAATGCCAGATTTGGGTTAACAGTGGCCATATAATCGACGCCAATATCAGAATGTAACACAATCCTTCCCAAGGACTATGACAAGGGTATAAAAAAATTAACTCCCCCTTTTTTTACCATTGTCACAGTCCTTGTGAAGGTCTATACTGTATTCTGATATTATGTGATTTTTATAGCAATATATCTTATACCGTGCTCTTATTGTGCACTGTGTCTTGTATTTGATTGTTAGTGTGTTTCTATGGTCATTGTAATGTGCCGCTGTGTTGTATGTACAACTTCATGGGCAAACAGATGAACACATGAATTAATGTGTGAATAAATGTTTCTTTCAAAGAGAAACAAATATATCTGGCGGTGGGAGAGACACACAAATCTAATAGCTCAGGCGTTAGTATTAAATAGTGAAACATTATATTCACTAATAACTTATTTAATGTCACCATCTTACTCAGCTAACCCACTGGTTTGTAGGGGAGGGTTATCTACATTAGGGCTGTATGCCAAACACAATTTGTTGTATTTACATACTATCTATAGAGATCCTGTACTAGTGTAAGAGATGGGATTCAGGTAGTTCCTTAGAACAGAGCAGGAAGAGAAAGGAAAGGGAGGTGAAAGGGCAGCAATAGAAGATCAAAGTGGAAGGTGTCAGAATGCAGAGTATATCTGATGTTATCTTATCATAATTGCTCCTAGCCAACCACTCCTTTGAGGAGACCCATGCACCCATGGCATATTGGTATTTAGGAATGACAAATGGTGCAGTGAGTAATGTTAGAGGTTTATTCTGGGCACTAATGCTCCTAGTTACACCAGGCTACTCTACAGTCGAATCACAGTTTCCAGCACAATGTCCCATTATTATTTTTGTATAATTGTGCATGCAATAAAATTGGGCATTCTCTGTATGCTCAATGTGCTCACATGCATGCATATAGTGTGCGCAGTGGACATAAGTGCTGTGCATCACCATTTCTCCCAAGAAGAACCACTGCAAAATATACATACCAAATGAATAAGTGTTTGTATTAATTTCTTTCTTCAGTCTTAAGCCATTTTCCTTTACATACCATGATGAAATAGTAGTTACTCAGTGTACAGACAAGCACCATTAATAAAGGTACAGCATAGTCACTGTGACCAGCCCTAAAATTCATTAATTCTTTCAGAAGTGATACAGACAATATTGTATTTCCTATACAGCTCCCTGTCTGTGTTTTATTACATAATAATACATGTCTCTAGAAAGCAAAAACTAGAACTGAACTTAATTGGTTTTGAAAATAAAATATTCAGTGTACTCCATAAAGTATAATAAATTAGTATGGGAATAAATGTAGTGTATAATTCTTATAATGGCAAGGCACGTATTGCAGCATCAAGAATGCATATCATTAAAGCGTTTATGTTATATTCAATAGATTCCAAAGAAAGAAGGAAAATATCAAATACTTTGCTACCATAACTGCAATTTTCATTGCAGATAGAAAGGTTTTCGAGAGTAATACTTTTCATCTAGTAAGCAAAAAGGAAGTTTGCATCATTACAGTAAGTTAATTACATTCACTTTTCTGGGTGGATTGAGGTGCAGGTAAATGTCACTCTAACAGCATCTTTAAGTGCCATACATGAATGTGATGGAGACCATGGATATAAGTTGAAAAAAGCAGCATTTGACTTATCCAATGATGAAATGTTCTTTTTTTCAGTGGACTTCTGGCTCAGATAGTCTGCTGTGAAGACATCAGCTTTTCTGGACTATATCCCAAATATTACTAAGCATCTCTTGCACAGATATTAGCTAAATCTAATTCTTTTCCTAGTGACACCATGTCCACTATACATCCACATTTAGAGATTTTTGATCATGATGTTCAGTAGGTAATCAATGGATATAGCCCATTTTGACACTGATTTTCATCTAAAAGGTGAGATTGATTACGCGTCCAAATTTTGCAGCCTGCAGTCTGACAATGGATAATTAATGAAGAGTTAAAAGAAAGTGCAAAATATAAACTACTCTTTTCCAGTGGTTTGTAGTCATCAATAACAAAAACAGTACCATACATGATAGGTGCATCATTAGAAGTGTTTGTGTGTATAATAATATTTTCGGTTTTATTCATTAAAGAGAGAGTTTTTGCAACTTGGCTACTTTGGCCATGTGTTTGAAGTTCCCTTCCTAGTTTATTAATGCCAAAATATAATTGTAAATATACTTTTGTAGCACATATTTTCCCCACTTATAATTTATGTGAAATATTAAGAATACCTTTCTTGAAAATAATATACCAGTAACTTTGTTTTGGGAATCTTATAAAACTATATGTACCATCATTTGATTGGCAATATAGGACATACACATAGTGGCCCTTAACAGTGCTAATTTGACAAGGGCTATCCAGCATGAATGGTTAGCTTTTCCATTCCAAACAGTTTTCTACCAACCATAATGAGACTAAATCATTACCAAAATGGTAACAATAAGGGATACCATTAATAGTAGGAAAGGAATTTGATGAAAGCTCACACACTAATTGCTAATCATTTGTTATTTTTTGATGACAAGAAAATAAGATTATCTTTTTTAGCTGAACATGGCGGCTCGAAGTAATATGGAATCAGATAGAGATTTACAGAGGTCTAGTCACTATATAATGAGCTATCAGCTGAAAGCCTTCATTTACAATAAACTCTCTTCATTTGGTTCAAATTCACACACGTGAATTAATGAATGAATGTGTGAGTGGGACCGTACTCAGGAAAGCTAGGGGAAGGTTGTAGCCTGTTGATGAAGAGACATAATGATCTACTCTCTACTATTGCTAGCATGCTCTGTTATTACAATAGTATTCTTACATTTTTTGTATTTATTGTAGAGTCTACTCAAACAATAGAGAATAGCAGGGAACTGATATGGGATTTTTAAACTTAAGGCCAAAGTAGCTGAGTTGGCCTAAAGTTTGACATACCCATATCAGTTCCCTGCAATTCCCTGCAATTTTAATGAGTAGCCCCTATAATAAAAACAAAAAAAAACATATAAGAATTATTTTGCAATAACTGAGCAGGGTAGCAATAGTAAGGAGGATGGCCACAGGTCTGTAGACACCAATATGGAAGCTCCAGTGGTAGATGTTAAGCATGCAGAAGAAGAATGTGAATGTAATCAAATCATTACAGCAAGTGCACCAGCATTTCAATTACACAATATGGGTAAGGTTAGCATATGGATTGGGGGGTTGGCAGGATTACCACGATTGTCAGGAAATCATGGGGGTTGGCAGGATTTCTATAACAGAAAACCACCAGATGTCTACACCAACATTTTGCTGCATTATCTCACTGAAAACAAAAAGAAAGAACACAAAGCTGATGTCTAGTTTCATTGCAACTGTCATGCCCCTCTGGCCCTTACCTGCAGTTCCAGTAGTTCCAGGCATCCAGCAAGTCTCTTAAGTAATCCGCGATCGCGGAGTAGGCCGAAGCCGGGGCCTGTAGTACAATCTTCTATCCGCGATCGCGGTAGCGCGGTAGGCCGAAACCAGGGCCTAGAGTTTCTACAAGCCCAGGATGCATCCTCCAGACTTCACCCCAATCAAGGGGAACCTATTTCCAGCTGTAGGAGGGAGGTAAACTCTGCCAAATTTCCTATTAACGCCAAGCACAGAGACAGAGGGGTATGTGCTAGAAAAGCACACCACTCTAACATCCAATCAAGTAAGGAGCTTGTCCCACTGAGGGGAGGAGTGGAGACCCACAGCACTATAAAAACCCCTCAAACTGTTTCTTCAGTGCTCCAGTGTTCCAGAGCTTTGGTTCCTGTTTGTCCTTGGACTTCAGTCTCCAGTTTCCCCTTTGTTGCTGTGCTACAGTATATCTATTGGATTTCCCGTTACCTGACCTTTGGCTTGCCTTCTGGATTACCCTGTTTGCCTGAACCCTGACCCCTGCTTGGATTACTACTCTTTGACCGCTGCCTGCCCTGATCTATTGGACTGTTCCTGACTTCGCTTTTTGGATTATCCTTTTGTGGCACTCTCGTGCTTCTATCCTTACCAGGGTGCTCTGCCTATATATACTTGTGGACCACCTGGTAAGGGTTAAAAGCAAGAGATAGCATCCCCTGCTCTATGCTCCAAAAACCTCAATCCTGACAGCAACATTTTACAGCTATTCATTTTTAATTGTGTTTTCAATGCTAGTTACTATATTTGTACTTGCTTTAGCACCCTCATCCATAATATACTGTAATGTAACAGTACTGATTGGTCACCATATTTGAAATGTGCTTGGTGAAGAATCATTTTTCCATCACTTGTTCTGATGCATATGCTCACCTTCTGCTTTATGAAATCTTTTCCCTATCACTAATATTTGATATGACTATATGTCCCCTTCAGTCATACTTGCCACTTCAAGCATCATGCATGCCCCATCCCTTATGAAACCGCGGTTTCCATATACTAATTTAATATGATTTATTTAATCTCCTTATGACAACTGTAGGAATAAGCTGTATATTTTTGATCAGACATAGACTCTTGAAAATGAGGCTTGATACTACACCACACCGAATAAGCGATAAGAGACATTGTAGATGATATTAGTCAATTTGTATTTATGTATATTTTGTGAGGGGTCGGAGTCTTGAAATTAACTTAAAAAGGGGAGAACAGTTGAACTGATTAAGCTGATTTGGTGTTTTTTCTGAGATTTTAAGATCTCTAATTTGTTTATCGTAATTTGTTTTAACACCTTTGCGACAATGGATGTACCTGGCACGTCTTGCGGTGGAACAAGTGTTTTTTGCCCTCTTGTGGGTAAAGCGTCGGAAGTAAAAAAAAATTAACTTACGTTGATGCTGTTGCTTGACTGCCCCTAGAGGCAGTCATCAACATTGCAATAACAAAAGGCTTAATTATCTAAAATCTATGGTTAGGGTTAGAATAGTTGTTAGGATTACAATTAAATTAGGGTTAGCATAAGGCATAGGGTTACAATTAAATAAAAATTACAATATATTAAGGATTAGCATACAGGTTAGAGTTGGGGTTACATTTAGGGTTGGGGTTAAATTTAGGGTTCAGGTTGGGGTAAAAACTGTAGGGAAAAAAACACTTTTTGTTTTTTGCCCTATAACGCACAAAAAACTGCAGAAAAACATGGAAACAAGCATATTTCTGAACTCGTGACAACATTTAGAAACTATTTAGATGGGGTCTTTTTAATGATTGTATTTGTGTAAATTATTTCTTAGGTCAAAGTTAGAAAAAGTTTGTGTGTGTGGGGGGGGGGGGATTACATCATATTTCATGATTATTTTTGTAGTACATCATAAGATATGATGAACATAATGGTATCTAATGAAAGCCATTCTTATGGTGCTAAAATCTACATATAATTTGTGTGGGTACAGTATGTGAGAAATAAGAAAATTACAGCTAAACAAACACCCCACAAATGTCAAAAAGCCCTTGTCACCAAGGGAAAGACAGGGTCAAAATGTCTTGTCGCTAAGGGGTGATTTAGTATGTATTGTTTATAATTAGCAATAAAGAGAAGAAAATGTGATTTGAAATGTATTAATGTTTCTATTCTGTATCATTCCATATTTTTTTCTTTGTAAGTACATTTTTATTTTCCTAAATTAGTTATATTGTATGTTACGTTACTAAATCAAAAGTACTATGGTCCTAACCATTTCCTGCATTCTGATTATGAACAAATTGCAGAAAGCTCGCAACTCTACCAAAACATATACTTAGAAAATTAACTGTCCCGCTGGTACAGTTAGTTAATAAAAATAACTAACGGCTGGTCCTCTATTCATTAAAAATCTTGTAATCATATTGAAATACCTATGAGTAAGATACACGTATATTGATTGAAAAATACTAAGTTATTATTTTTTCAGCTAGACAAATATTTTTCGATAATACCTCTTCAGATGTTATCATCAATCACTCCAAAGTCAGCCATTAACACAACTCTTCTTTTTGAACTACTGTGTGGTCAATAAAATATCATGAACTCCGTCTCTTCCTGTTTGATTTCATAAATCCTTTTAAAAGCCATTATCATCATTACCAGTAGTTCTATAAACAGCACAAATACATGTGGAGATGAAGCACAACCCAGCTATAGTCTACTTCATTATTACTGGCCTTGACTCTAGCCGAAATTAGCAGATGCTTTGGCACAAACGGCATTGCCTTGAAGCCAAATAAATCTATTTAAACCTAAACAAAAGGTCAAGGTTAAGGTGAAAATAATGAAAACTTATTGTTGTCCAGAGTTATTACAAAAAGTAGAATAAATGTTCTGTTTGCTACATTTATTACATTAATAACCTTTAACACATAATCTGACCTTTTTTCCCCTTAAGGCATAAACTCTACTTGATTTCTCATGATGGTAAAATGTTATTGTTGCCATAATGCTTAAACAAAGTGTAATGTCAATATTATGTCTTCGATTTGATTGCTTTTGTTTTTATTATTTATATTCTTGCCATAGATAAACTAGTTATATCCTGTAGAATTCTATGGGCATTCATTATCTATCTGAAAAATGGAAGCAATCGTGGAATGAGCCAATCTTTTTTTTATAGCAGAGGTTAAATATGCTGTCAGGGCCTAATGATTTCATACAGTGAAGGTATGAATCCCCAACTATATTTCCTACCAACTAATCTGTCTGTTGAAGAATTCAATATCACGTGATTGATCTTAGTTCATTTCATATCACCTTTTTTGCCTCATAAATATTATCATTGTTGAATCCATGATATTGAATCAGTGAACCAAACTATTAAAATAGTTTCTACTAATTACATTAACATCTATTTATATAGTACTATTAATTTACGAAGCGCATGGTACAGAGCACAGAAAGGAACTTCAGACTACGTTAGATGAACAGGGATAGATTGATAAATGAGGTAGACAGTGGCGTACCTACCACTAGTGCAGGGGTCGCAGCTGCGACCGGGCCCGTCACTCCAGGGGCACGGCCGTACTGTGACCCCTGCACAAAAAAAAAATGCACTTGAAAACGGGGCAGCTGCCCAGGGCCCATTCATCTTTGGGGCCCAAGGCAGCTACCCAGTGGGCCCCCGCTTCCCGTGCCATTACTTACCTCCTTGCTGTTGTCTCCCGGTGCAGGTCCGTGGCTGTGAAGGAAGCGATGTTCGCTCCCCTCCAGCCGCGGGGATCAATAAAGTTTTTTTTGATCCGCGCGGCTGGAGGGGAGCGCACACCGCTTCCTTCACAGCCACGGACCTGCACCGGGAGACAGCAGCAAAGAGGTAAGTACTGGCACGGGTAGCGGGGGAGGAGGGTGGCATAACGAGCATACTGAGGAGCAATATCCTGGCATATTAATTGGCAAAAATCCTGGCATATTAATTGGCAATATCCTGGCATATTAAGTGGCAATATCCTGGCATATTAAATACCAATATCCTGGCATATTAAGTGGCTATATCCTGGCATATTAAATGGCTATATCCTGGCATATTAAATGTCTATATCCTGGCATATTAAGTGGCTATATCCTAGCATATTAATTGGCTATATCCTGGCATATTAATTGGCAATATCCTGGAATATTAATTGGCTATATCCTGGAATATTAATTGGCAATATCCTGGCATATTAAATGGCAATATCCTGCAATATTAAATGGCAATACCCTGGCATATTAAGTGTCAATAGAGTGGCAAAATCCTGGCACATTAAAATGGGAAAAGAATGGCATATTGAGGGATAAAATACTGTAATATTAAATGGCAAAGGAATGGCATATTAAATGGCAAAAGAATGGCATATTGAATGGCTAAATCCTGGCATATTGAGGGCACATAACACTGGCAAATAGGCACATAACACTGGCAAATGGGCACAACTGGCAAATAACACTGGCAAATGGGCACAACTGGCAAATGGGCACAACTGGCAAATGGGCACAACTGGCAAATGGGCACATAACTTGCAAATGGGCACATAATTGGCAAATGGGCAAATAACACTGGCAAATGGGAACATAACTGGCAAATGGGCAAATAACACTGGCAAATGGGTAAATAACTTGCAAATGGGCACATAATTGGCAAATGGGCAAATAACACTGGCAAATGGGCACATAACTGGAAAATGGGCAAATAACACTGGCAAATGGGCACATAACTGTCAAATTATGGGCAGAATAACACTGGCAAATGGCCAAATTAACACTGCAAATGGGCAAAATAACACTGGAAAATGGGCAAAATTGGCTGTGGCATATTGGCAATCTGGCTGTGGCATATTGGAAATCGTGGCTAATCATGGCATAATGGGCAAATTGGCTGTGGCCAAATTGATACTGTGGCATGTTCTGTGGGGCAAAATAACATGTACTATGGGGTAAAAGGTACACTGTGGAATGTTCTGTGGGGCAACATAACGTGTACTATGGGGGAAAGTGACACTGTGGCATGTTCTGCAGGGGCATTTCAGTGGGACAAAGTGACACTGTGGTATGTTCTGGCAGGAAAATTTATACTGCAGCATTCCAAATTGTGTGGGTGCAATATGAGTACAAGCCAAGTGCTGTGGGTACTGTATAGTGCTGTGTTAAGACCTTTAGGTGCAATGTGGGTGCAGGGAAACGTAATAAAAATAAGAAATTAACAATTTTTCGATAACATTTTTATTACATATGAAAGTAGTTGAATATAATATTAAAAAGTTCATATAAGTATACATGCAGCTAGTTATATACATATATTTGTAGTCCATCTCAAGCTTTTGATAAGGCTGGAAATATTTTAACTTTTTTGTGTCCAAAAAAGTAATATTACTTTACTGAGAGGGTGGTGGATGAAAGGTTAATATATGAAGCAGTTTATGCATGCATGGGATGATCATAAGGCTATCCTTGAAATAAGAGAAGGCCAGGGACTAATGAAAATATTACTTTACTGAGAGGGTAGTGGATGCATGGAATCGTCTTCCAGCAGAAATGGTAGAGGTTAATACAGTGGAGGTCAGGAACTTTGTATTATTTTACTGAGAGGGTAGTGGATACATGGAATAGTTTGCCAGCAGAATTGGTAGAGGTTAATACAGTGAAGGAGTTTAAGCATGCATGGGATAGGTATAAGGCTATCCTAGATATAAGACGAGGCCATGCGAAATTTTTGCACCAGGGCCTGGTGGTTTCCAGTTACGCCTCTGGAGGTAGAGCACTATGCTCGCAAGCTTACAATCTAAATGGAGTGGTGGATATTAACTGGATTTACTGTATATCACTGTGTTGCTGTGATCAAACATTATATATCAAATATACAAGAAAAAGTAATAACATTATTTAGTGATTTGTCGACACGTGCAATGCATTGTTTACCTCAAGATATGTGGCTTTAATTTGACATAGTCTACAAAATAGGTCAGTGTATATATTGTGCTAGTTAGTTAAGCTAGCAAAGTCAGCAACACTTAATGAAATCTTAAAATGCTTTTTTTTTTTACTTTATATGCAAACATATATTTATGATTTCCCACTGTATTAGAGTAAACACATTTCCGAATATTGTTTTTAGCACATAGGCTCTCTTTATTTCCTACTCATGAAAGATTTACTTCCAAATATCAGTGCTGGTGTAGCTTGGCTCCTCAGAAATAGGTTTTTATACACTGATGAATTAAACCTGCCTTGTTGCTGCTAAGGCAGAGATAGAGTTCGGGTTGAACTGGCATTACTGTTGTGATGAAAAGGCTTAAGAAAAAGAAATGTTAAGTCTGCCAGGAAAATGTGACAGGACAGAGATAAAGAAAAATCATTGCTTTAAATAAGCAATAATACTTTTGAATTTTGCCCCAGGAATTGGTCTTCTATACATTGTGTCAACCCCCCTCTTTATCCTTGGCGGTGGCAGGTGTTTCGAACACTTTTTTGTTGTTTAATATTTAAAGGTAATGTACATGGTTTTTTCCAAGGCAGTAAATGTTTCCAGCATTACATAAAGCTGTCCTTTCCCCTGAAATACTACTTACATCATATATACAAATTCACTATCTACTTTATATGCTGAGTTAGCAATTTATTAGACCAGTTCAGCAAAGCAATTTTAAAAATATTAAAGATAATACTAAAGACAACAAAAATACGAAACAAAAATATACAAAAATGGCATGAGAAATTTAGACATACTGGAACAAGACTACCTATTAGGGTTGCCACCATTTCTTCCAAAAATTACCGGCCATCCTGCTGCCTCCATAGACTCAACATTGGGGTCAATGTAAGCGCTGGCCTAAGGTGCAGACCTGCAGGGCTCTCTCAGAGCGCTCCCCATAGGTTGCTGTGACAGAGGGACGAGAGGCGCCACTCTGAATGAGCGTGCGCCTATTTACCCTTATGCACTGTCAAGTGCAATCAGCATGCTGGAGAAAATCCCATGAGTTCAATCAGCATGCTGGGGTAAGTCCTATGAATGCAATCAGCATGCTGGGGCTAAATACTGGGTGCTGGGCAAGGCCGACCCTTTGCTGCTCCATGAGAGGACTTTTTCTTCCCACCCCCCTGTGTCCAGGGGAACTTGATAGAAGGAGGTCTGAGCAGGTAAGTTAAAAACTGACAGCATGTGTGTGTGTGTATATGTCAGTGTGTGTGTGTATGTCAGTGAGAGTTGTGTATGTCAGTGTGAGTGAGAGTGTGTGTGTATGTCAGTGTGAGTGAGAGTGCGTGTGTGTATGTGTGAGTGAAAGACTGTCTGTCATTGTGTGTAAGTGAGTGTGTGGATAAATGGGTTAACTCCGCTGATTCTGCCTCTGTCTAGCCACCAAAGGGGTTAACTCCTCTGACACTGCCTAGATCTGTCTAGCCACCCAAGGGGTTAACTCCTGTGATACTGCCAAGATCTGTCTAGCCACCCAAGGGGTTAACTCCTCTGAAATGACCTATATCTGTCTAGCCACCCAAGGGGTTACCTCCTCTGACAATGCACATATCTGTCTAGCCATCCAGGGGTTACCTCATCTGACACTGACTATATCTATCTGGATTTTGTTATAGGTCACTGGTCACATTATGTTTTAGGGAATTGCACAGCCTATTATCATAATAATGATTCGCCATTACTCTCTTTTCACCTTATGGGTAAGCTCTTTGAAAAAAAATATTATGTATATAAGAAGTGCTTTAGTGGGCATATAAAAATAATAATATTTTGAATTTTGAAAGAGCTCACCCACGAGGTGAAAATATGCTGTGCAATTCCCCAAAACATAACATGTGGCCACTGACCTATAACAACTCAAATATTGTACATTAAGTTTAAATGCTCAAACAGCAATAGGGTACACATTTTAATCATGGCCAGCAATACTCGCGCCATATAATTTTGCATTAAGGAAGGTGTTCTTGCATAAAATTATCACTTCCTGGTGAGTTTCATTTTAGTTTGAATTATCATGACTGTGGGCTTTTTGCTTGGGGGGGGGGAAGCATTTTTTATTTTTCACCACAGGCAGCACAATGTCTTGGGCCGGCCCTGGTGCTGGGATAAGTCATGGGTGCCATGTGGGTGGTGCGGTCAAATCCTGGGTGTTGTGGTTACTCCTGTGAGTACAATCTTGGTGCCGGGGCAAGTTTTGGCTCCAAGGGCAAGTTCTGAGTGCTGAGTTAACTCCTGTGAGAACTGAGGTAAATTCTGGGTGCAGGGGTAATTCATGGGTGCATTGTCACAAGTAATGTGGGGACAATATGACACTGTGGCAAATACTGTAAGAGCAATGTAACAAGGTAACACTGTGACAAGTGCTATAGGGGTAATGTGACAGTGTTGCGAGTGATGTTTTGTCAATATGACGATGTGGAAAATGCAATGGGACAATGTGGCAGTGTGGGGAATGTGGGGGAAATATAACACTGTGGCAAGTATTGAGGGGCAATGTGACATCTGGGGTGATGCAACAGTGTGGTAATTACTGTAGGTCATTATGACACTGTCTATAGATTCATAAAGAATACATTTTTCTTCAAAACAGCATTAAACTAGAGGTGTCACCTGTAATCTGGACAATAACATTAAGTCAGACAGGACCTGCCTAACTATATTCTGATGGGAGCTATGCTATACCTGGCCAACATCTGCCGAACTATAAACTAATGGGACCGATGCTGTAGATGACAATTATCTGTCTGACTAACTATACATTGAGTAGAGCTGATCAGTACAACTGACTGTGAGTTAACTGCATACTAATGGAAGTTATACTGTACCATATCTGTGTGCTGCTAACTATAGTCTGAGCTTGACTATACCACCACTGAAATGGTAACATTGAGGGGGCAGCAAATTTCATATTTGCCTACGGTGACAAAAATCCTTGCACCGGCCTGTATTTAAGTAAATCACAAGTGATATTAAAATGTCTGTTAGAGGACATCAGTGTCTGTGAATGTTCATAGAACATCATTAAATTGTCCATCACAAAGTGTAGTCAATGTTCACCAAGATAGTAAAGGAAAACATGGCATGCCAACAGGAAACAAATGCTGATGAATACCACTATAGGGTGCAGAAGGGAATAAACTTAGGCTAATTAAACTATCCTCAGTGTCTATATAATCACCTGCAGTAAGCATGCCCAGTAATCACTGGGGTGGGCTTGAGTCAAATATTAAAAATGTGATTTATGCAGAATGCCTGCATCAAATCACACAGAAAAGAAAGCCTGTGCACTATACATGCAGCAGTGTACAACTTGCAGCAAAGTGACTTTGGGGCAGTGGCGTCCGGCGGGGGGGGGCGGTCCGCACCGGGTGACACCTCCAGCGGGCCGCCAGAAAAAAAAATCAAAAAAAAATCACAGCAACCGGATGTGACGTTACGTGACATGTGTTTCCCTCCTCCGTGCAGGAGGGAAGACTGCACGGAGGAGGCGTCCGTCCGGGAGCAGAGAAGAGCAGTGATTCGGTAAGTGATGGGGAAGGGGGGGGGGGAGGGGGGTTTACAACGTGCAGTTTATTACTGGGCTGTGGCTGGCACACTATTACTGGGCTCTGGCTGGCACTATATTACTGGGCATCTGGCTGGCACTATATTACTGGGCTCTGGCTGGCACTATATTACTGGGCTCTGGCTGGCACACTGTTACTGGGCTCTGGCTGCCACAATGTTACTGGGCTCTGGCTGGCACTATATTACTGGGCTCTGGCTGCCAGTATATTACTGGGCATCTGGCTGGCACACTGTTACTGGGCTCTGGCTGGCACTATATTACTGGGCTCTGGCTGGCACACTGTTACTGGGCTATGGCTGGCACACTGTTACTGGGCTCTGGCTGGCACTATATTACTGGGCTCTGGCTGGCACACAGTTACTGGGCTCTGGCTGGCACTATATTACTAGGCATCTGGCTGGCACTATATTACTGGGCATCTGGCTGGCACTATATTACTGGGCTCTGGCTGCCACTATATTACTGGGCATCTGGCTGCCACTATATTACTGGGCTCTGGCTGGTACTATATTACTGGGCTCTGGCTGGCACTATATTACTGGGCATCTGGCTGGCACTTTATTACTGGGCTCTGGCTGCCACTATGTTTCTGGGCATCTGGCTGGCACTATATTACTGGGCTCTGGCTGGTACTATATTACTGGGCATCTGGCTGGCACTATACTACTGGGCTCTGGCTGGCACTATATTACTGGGCATCTGGATGGCACACTGTTACTGAGCTCTGGCTGGCACACTGTTACTGGGCTCTGGCTGGCACAATGTTACTGGGCTCTGGCTGCCACTATATTACTGGGCATCTGGCTGGCTCACTGTTACTGGGCTCTGGCTGGCACTATATTACTGGGCTCTGGCTGCCACTATATTACTGGGCATCTGGCTGGCACACTGTTACTGGACTCTGGCTGGCACACTGTTACTGGGCTCTGGCTGGCACTATATTACTGGGCTCTGGCTGGCACACTGTTACTGGGCTCTGGCTGGCACTATATTACTAGGCATCTGGCTGGCACTATATTACTGGGCATCTGGCTGGCACTATATTACTGGGCTCTGGCTTCCACTATATTACTGGGCATCTGGCTGGCACTATATTACTGGGCTCTGGCTGGCACTATATTACTGGGCATCTGGCTGGCACTTTATTACTGGGCTCTGGCTGCCACTATATTACTGGGCATCTAGCTGGCACTATATTACTGGGCTCTGGCTGGCGCTATATTACTGGGCATCTGGCTGGCACTATATTACTGGGCTCTGGCTGGCACTATATTACTGGGCATCTGGCTATCACTATATTACTGGACTCTGGCTAGCACACTGTTACTGGGCTCTGGCTGGCACACTGTTACTGGGCATCTGGCTGGCACTATATTACTGGGCATCTGGCTGGTACTATATTACTGGGCTCTGGCTGGCACTATATTACTGGGCATCTGGCTGGTACTATATTACTGGGCTCTGGCTAGCACACTGTTACTGGGCTCTGGCTGGCACACTGTTACTGGGCTCTGGCTGGCACTATATTACTGGGCATCTGGCTGGCACTATATTACTGGGCATCTGGCTGGCACTATATTACTGGGCTCTGGCTGGCACTATATTACTGTGCATCTGGCTGACACTATTACTGGGCTCTGGCTGGCACTATATTACTGGGCATCTGGCTGGCACTATATTAATGGGCATCTGGCTGGCACTATATTACTGGGCTCTGGCTGGCACTATATTACTGGGCATCTGGCTGGCACTATATTACTGGGCTCTGGCTGGCACTATATTACTGTGCTCTGACTGGCATAATATTCCTGGGCTCTGAGTGGCACTATATTACTGGGGATCTGGCTGGCACTATATTACTGGGGATCTGGCTGGCACTATATTACTGGGCTCTGGCTGGTATAATATTCCTGGGCTCTGACTGGCATAATATTCCTGGGCTCTGACTGGCATAATATTCCTGGGCTCTGACTGGCACACTATTCCTGGGCTCTGACTGGCATAATATTCCTGGGCTCTGACTGGCACCATATTACTGGTATCTGACTGGCACACTATTCCTCGGCTCTGACTGGCATAATATTCCTGGGCTCTGACTGGCATAATATTCCTGGGCTCTGACTGGCACAATATTACTGGGCTCTGAATGGCACACTATTCCTGGTATCTGACTGGCACAATATTACTGTGCTCTGAGTGGCACTATATTACTGGGCATCTGGCTGGCACTATATTACTGGGCTCTGGCTGGCACTATATTACTGGGCTCTGGCTGGCACTATATTACTGGGCATCTGGCTGGCACTATATTACTGGGCTCTGGCTGGCACTATATTACTGGGCTCTGACTGGCATAATATTCCTGGGCTCTGAGTGGCACTATATTACTGGTGATCTGGCTTGCACTATATTACTGGGGATCTGGCTGGCACTATATTACTGGGCTCTGGCTGGCATAATATTCCTGGGCTCTGACTGGCATAATATTCCTGGGCTCTGACTGGCACACTATTCCTGGTCTCTGACTGGCATAATATTCCTGGGCTCTGACTGGCACCATATTACTGGTATCTGACTGGCACACTATTCCTGGGCTCTGACTGGCATAATATTCCTGGGCTCTGACTGGCACACTATTACTGGGTTCTGACTGGCACACTATTACTGGGCTCTGACTGGCACAATATTACTGGGCTCTGACTGGCACAATATTACTGGGCTCTGATTGGCACACTATTACTGGTCTCTGAATGACACAATATTCCTGGTATCTGACTGGCACAATATTACTGGGCTCTGAGTGGCACAATATTACTGGTATCTGACTGGCACAATATTACTGGTATCTGACTGGCACAATATTACTGGGCTCTGAATGGCACACTATTCCTGGTATCTGACTGGCACAATATTACTGTGCTCTGAGTGGCACAATATTCCTGGTATCTGACTGGCACAATATTACAGGGTTCTGAGTGGCTTAATATTCCTGGTATCTATAATTGTACAATTTTTAAACATTGAAAAAATTGTGGGTGTTTTCTTACATTTTTATTATGGGGGGGGGGGGGGGGCACACTCAGGGTCTGCCCCGGGTGCCAAATGCTCTAGGTACACCCCTGCTTTGGGGACTAGACTGTCACTTTAAGTTTGGTGGTCGAGATCAGATCTCATCCCATACATAGTCATATATATACCCACAATTAAATATGCATGCAGTCACATAAATACAGTCACACTATCTCTCTCACACACAACCACATAAACACACAATCACACATGTAGAGTCATACACTCACATATAAACACATACACAGTCATATATGCAAACAGAAGGCACCAGTTGTTTAAGAAAGCAAATACAGCTTTCCTAATTCTTACAAATTCTTGGCACATCATGAATGTAAGCAAGGGACTTGGTCAACTAAAAAAAAAAAAAAATCTAATTTTATGGGAGTCCAGGTACATGCTAGTCTGTGTGCCACTACCACCTTGCTCATATATGTTTTCCCATTAATGGGTAAGTTACATTTGCCTCACACCAGGAAAGCCCTTTCCTGCTCTTTCTGAGGTATTGGAATGGGAAAGGGAGAGGACGATATTCCCCCAACAGTTAAATACCACATAACAAAAAATGTGTGTCTCGTCTGTAAGGGGTTAAAGTGCCTCCCCCCAAACCCATTGTAGGTCTTTAGAGCTAATACTATTTAAAAGTATCGTAAGCATAAAATATTCAGAAATCAGAGCATTTTTAAAAAAATTCATATCATATAGTTAGATGAAAAGAAATCAACCACATTAGTAATATATATGTGGTGTGAACAAAAAAATGAATCTACTGAGAGGAATAAATTATATTTGTTATAATTGTTAGAAACAAGCCAGCAATAAATTGAGAAATATGATCTGTTAATGAGACACTATAAAAAGAGCAGCTTCTTGTAGTGATACTTTAGAAGTCATGTTTGGCTGAAGATCAATAAAGCAGGTTCAGGATCACAGACTTTTCAGCTCATCTAAATAGGATTATGTCAGGAAGTCTCCTAATCCAAATCAATAATTCTTCAATTCAAAGAAACACACAGTCAACAAAAGCCACTGTTACTGAGTGTACATCCTGACAGCAAGCAATTATTTGAAAGCTACAGACATTAAACTCTAGGTATTGTCAGTAAGTAAAATCACAGAATGGGAAAAAAAAAACAGAGGGTACTCTTTTTCGTTTTTGTTTGGATTAACAAGCAGAATATATGTATTCAAGCTTGTCGTTATTTAACGGTTCACTTGTCCTTGAGATAGGTGACAAGGAGAGTTTTATCTGGCTTTCTCTACAGAATTTACTTGTTACATATTCTTAAATACCGTATTTGTTCAATAAATTATCCCTTGTCTTATATTCGAGGTTCGTCTTACAATCAGACCTCAAATGAACCTGGCTATAAAACTAGGATCCAGGCACATGCCAAACTGAGTCATATTGAGTAGACCCTTATATTTCCATTACAATTAATTATCATATGATGCACGTAATGGAGTGTGACACCACTTTGTGTCTATCTGTATGAAAATTACCTGACTTCTAAAAAATTCTAGTTATAATAATTAAGTTGCTATTTTGCAGGTCAATGTTGCTCAAATCCACCTATTCGGCCCCATCCAACCTTTTTTTGCAACATGTAACATTTTTTCAGCTATGTACCACCCATAACGTTTTTTTTTTACTCATTTTAATTTATGAATCATTTTGTAGAACCATGGCTCCCAAGCAAGTCCAGGATTTAGGAAATATCACATTAGATTTAAGTAAGGAGAGCTATAATAACTCGCCTGTTGGGGTTTATTGAGGAGTGGTGCATTGAGCTTTAGATGCCCTTGTAGTTTCTGTTTGTAGGGGGTTCATAGGGGTCCGGGATGCCAAACAAGCCCTGAGCGTTTGGGTGTAATTTATGCAGTTATGGTTATAGTGTAGTTTTGATGTTTTACATTTCACTGTGATAACATGAAAAACACTCTATATCAATTCAACGTTTTACTAACTTTTTTTAAACTTTTTTTTTTAAAAATCACATGGAATGTTATAGAAATGTTTTACTCAAAAGTCTTCAGTGACTGTTATTCGATGAATAAGTAGGACATTTTCTACTGGATTGCACAAAATAGTCCCCCAGAAACAGTCCTGGTACAGGTTCTGATTGCCTTGTCCCAGTAAGTAGAAGCAAAACTACAGAAAGGTGTCTAAAAAAACTGCTAAATTATCCCAACTAATTGTCTTTCTTCTTATACGATTTGCAGTTAAGACAACTCAGGAACTGAAAATTATTGAAAAAAATTGTTATATGTTGGCATAGGTATCATTATTGCATTTTTAAATTTCACCCATTAAGCTGCCAAGGCAGCAATGTATTCCAACAGATAAATGTCTAAAGCAATTAAGTTTCATTCTTAAGGGTACTGTTAAAGAAGGTTAATGTGCAAAATATGTTGGTAAGCAAATTAATAGTAATAAAACGTCATAAATCTAATCATGGACAACATACAAATTGTTTAAATACATTGAAATTATCTCTTTGTGACTATTAAACAATATAGAATTTACACCTTAACTCTACATGCTATTATTTTTTATTAAAATATAGTTAAAAATTTGAAGTGCATAGTTGCTAACAGTCAGATTTAATTCTGATTTTGTCCCATCATATTTGTCGAAGTTCCAGCATAAATGCTGTCCGTGTACAGTGCATTGCAAGGAAACGTGCAAAGTCTAAATCGGCACCTGGTACCTGTACATCACATGACCCCATTCTGGAACGTTCCCGATCTGGCCTCAAAATACCCTCAATTGGTTGAACTTGGAGAAAATCTCTGAATTCACACTATCCAAGATTCAGCTAATTCAGCTACATTTGGCTGCATTTTTAAGTTTTTCCCTGAATTTAAACCAAACATGTGGGGCTTTTTGTTTAGGAGCGACTTCAGGAAACTTGGGCAAAGAATGAATAGTATTCCCCCTATTCATACAACCCTGAATTGATCCGAATTGAACCCAAATTCAGTGCTTGTTTCTCAAATATAAGGATTTCAATTCTCCAAATAGGATTAGGATTAGTTTAAAGTGGTTATTTGATATGGAGATTAATAAATATAAACCATATTAGCATATGTGATATGATATTTTGGAATTAATGTTGCAATTACTTGTAATTTTTAATTTTATGTATTAAAACACACGTGAATCCCATATGAAAATAAGTATCCTAAAAAATGTTGAAGTATTTCCATCAATATACACGGGAGATGTCATTCTGTTTTGTTTAAGCCCAAATGAATTTGTCTAATTCCTGATGTCTCCTACTGGTATTTTGCATTTCCTGAGTAGCATTTGACTTCCTCAAGCAATCATTAGCAAGTTTCTAAAATGTTACACTAATTTTACACTAACCTGACCATGGATTTAATTTGCTGCAAGTCTTTGGGCATTTGGGCCAATAAGGACTAGGCATCTGTAATTTAAATTTACTCTTTATTTCTTTTTTATTTCCTAGTACATTTGGCTACATTTAATTAACTTATTTAACCTAAATGCCAAATACTTTCATAATAAAGCATACTATTAGAGTATACTAGTAGTCTTTATAACATAAGGTGAATATAGTTGGTAGTAATCCCCAAAGTGATGTGCAGAAAAAATCTAATTTGAGGAAAAGAACATAATAAAATGTTTCCATTATAAACACAGATTCAGAACAATCCTAAATTGTCATTATATTAACAATTACTGCAAAGTGTTATTTCAATTCTTTCCCACATTAACCCCTTCGTGCTGGATGGTGCTTTGGTCCTTAACGACCAAAGCACCAAACCAGCATCTTTGTGTTTCTAGCCAAGATCACAGCCAGGAATATACAAGCAGGGACCCGATCAGGGTATCTATACAACCCGTCGGTCCCTGCCAACATCCCGCAATACTTTGTGATGTCACGTGTGATGTTGCAGAGGCGTGCCCGAAATTCCAGGTTTCAGGGATGCCGTATAGCGGATGCTCGGTTTCAGTGGTCGCTTAATTTTTTATGTCCCACTCAAAGTGCAGTGGGATCCTCAGCACAGTATCGCGGGGAGCCATGATAAGCTGTTATATGATAAGGTGGTCTATGCCGTTCTGCAGGTTTATTCAGTAAAATGTAGCCAATGTCACTTTGAGCGTCAGCTACATTTTCTGTGTCAGAGTGAGGGCACTCAAAGTGGCCTCATCTGACAGTCGGGACCCCGCTGCAACTTCCTGCAGCAGGATCCGCACACAGCTCATGGCGGGGGCTGTGATGAGCTGTCTAATGCAGGACATGCTTTGCCATCCTACAAACCTCTAGGCAATAAAAAGTAGGACAGCATAGGACATCTATCAAGCGGGAAGGGGTTCACATGCGAATCTAAGGCATTAACAGTTGCATTGGAAAAATAGGCAAGATGGAGATTTGTTTTTTTTAATTTAACTATTAATGCCTGATTTTTGCAGTTAATTTGTCCATTTAGTTCATAGCCCATAATGTCACAAAAATAACAGACTCTCAAATAAAGAAAGAAACTAATATTTCCAGATACCATATACTGAGATACCAGCAGCCACAAAAAGGAGACAGCGTACCATTAGTGGTGACCTACAATCCACAAATGGAAGTCCTGCGCAAGATTTCCGGGGGTAACTAGAAACAATTTTAGACATAGGTGAAAGACTCCAGACAGTATTCCAACATCCCCCACTTTCATTCAGGTAGCCTCCCAACCTCAAGCAACTGATGGTGAGGAGCACCCTGCACAGAGATATGGTGAACGGTACGTCTCCCTGCCAACAAGACATGTGAGACCTGTGCACAAATCCACAGCACAGATAAAGTACCAGTTCCAGGTTCACATTTGTACCACAAAATCAATGGCTACTTTACGTGCAAACCATCCAATGTGGTAAATCTAATCACATGTGTAACGTACCCTAATGCAATGTATGTGGGGGAAACAGGACAACCATTGCACAAATGGTTTGATTCCCACAGACATACTATTAATCAGAAAAAAAAACAGATCCACCTGTTGGAGAACATTTCTGTCAACAAGGACACAGTCTCCAAGATATAAAACTTTTGGTACTGATGGGATTTTTTCACACACAGAGGGAGAGAAAAATATGGGAGGTCAAATTAATATGCCAGTTTAAGCCCTTAATCACTGGCTTTAATAGAGGAAGTGCATTCATCTCCAGATATAACCTGACTAATTAATAATATTTTTACAAACCTTGCATTGCTGCAGTGGACTTATCTCATACTACAAACATTTGACACCTTCATGGATCTGGCATGTGTCTAATGATTTTACGGCCCTACCCCAACCAGAGAGTGGAGGAATCAGAGATGCTCTGACCGAACTGATTTTATCGGTTGTATCTCTGTAGAAATGACTGATTTACTGCTGAGAACATTTCTCAATACCCTATGTTTTTCTTGCCTTTTTTTTTAAAGCTGCTTACTATGTTTTGTAATCAGGTTTTAGCCCCATTTATGCCTGAGGAAGGGACCTAGCAACTAGGTCTTCAAAGCTTGCAACCAAACTCTCAATAAGCCAATAAATGGTATCATTTTAACCCTACTTGTACCCCGTAATGTGTATGTTAAATAGTAAAATGTCACATTTGTTTGAATAATATATCTGTGTATTAATTTAATGATACATTTGTATGCAGAGACTTTGTTAGCAATATCTTTGTTTATATTCCTTTTACATTCCTGAAGCAGGCATGGGGTTTCAATTTAGCTGAAGTAATATTTATAAAGGTCTCATGAGTGCTATTATTCTTCAATAAACTAGATGGCTAGAGTGAAACAATGATGGTGTCAACATTTCTGCCCTGCAGTATGTATAACCTTCTGTTCCAATGCAAGTTTAACTGAGTACCAAACTCAATGTATCACAGTCATATTTTTTCTACTTCTGGGGAATAAGGAAAGCTGCATGTTCTGTATTATTTCTGGATTATTTATTTATTTTCAAGTGTCAACTGGTGAGGAATCAATCCAGCACCAGGCTTTAGTAGAAATATTTTGATACAGAGCCTGCAGGTTGTCCCTTGGACATCAAGCAACAGCATTTAAGTATAAGTATAAGAGAAAGAGGCAGAATAAAAGGATCTTTGAGAGACAGACTATAACGAAAAGGATTGTAGCTAAGGGAGAAATCAACTAAAGTGGGAAATGTTTGGGTTACTGTAAAACTTAACCCCTAAGTGACAAGTCATTTTTACCTTGACTTTCTTTCGTGACAATGGCTGTTTTGACTTTTCTGGGGTGTTTGTGTTTAGCTGTTATTTTTTTATTTCTCACATACTGTACCCACACAAATTATATGTTGTTTTTATCGTCATAAAAAGGGCTTTCATTAGATACCATTATGTTCATCATATCTTATAATTTACTACAAAAAAATCATAAAATATGATGAAAAGTTAAAAAAAAAAACACTTTGACCTAAAATATAATTTACACAAATACAATCATTAAAAAAGACCCCATCTAAATAGTTTCTAAATTTTGTCCAGAGTTCAGAAATATGCATGTTTCCATATATTTCGGTATTTTTTTGCGAGTTATGGGGCAAAAACCAAAAATAGTGTTTTTTGTTTTTTTCATATATTGACCTTTTGACCCCAACCCGAACCCTAAATTTAACCCTAACACTAAATTTAACCCCAACTCTTACCTTATGCTATCCCTTAATATATTTTAATTTAATTTTAACCCTATCCCTTATGCAAAAAATTATTTATTTTTAACCTTATAGACTAATATAACCATAATACCAGTTTTAAGCTAATTAAATCTTTTTTTTTAACATTGCAATGTTACGTGCTGCCTCTAGGGGCAGTCAAGCAACATATTCAGAGCGACAGAAGTGAATTTACTTTCACTTCCGAAGCTCAGACCGCAAGAGCTCATAGCCATATTGACGGAGCATGCTGCTCCGTGGGGCAATCGTGGGTGCCCCAGAGAGGACATTTTGGTGCTGGCTATTGCCTTGACATCAAGGCAATAGACCAGCACCGTTAAAGCGGTTTTCGCGATCGTTGATCCATTGCCGGAGTTCACGGCAGGAAGTGCCTGACAAGTCCATTGTCGCGAAAGGGTTACTATCAGTCTTTTTTTATATGTTTACTAATATATCCTAATGACACCAATATGCAGTGGTGTATTTGTGCTCCCCTAATTCTGACCAAAGCCATGCAGCCCTCCAACCACTCTAGATTACACCCCTAACTTGCATCACCTTTCCATTATATTATTTCTCTCACATACCTTACAATAGTTCCAAATTGCCCAAGCATCTCTTTCCATTGTACCATTTGCCTCCACATCCCTTTCCAGTACACCAGTTTGCCACCACAAACATCAATGCCAGAGTGTGTCCACATCCCTTTCAACTGTAGCATATTGCTCCCTGGTGATCTAGTGGGGGCTGCCCAGATATCTGTACAGGCAGTGTAGGAGGATGTATCACCAACAGTGGGTTCACTGATACTACTGTCGCCCCCATCAGTTTGCTGTAGGCCTCCTCCAGTTTGCCACCCTAGGCCTAGTTGGCAAAGGCAGAAATACAACACTGCCAGTATTTCAAAATCAGGGTTTGATGTACCTCCCATGGAAACTACTGGACAAAAGGTATCAGTATGAAAATTGCAATCAAGCAAAACAAAAGTAGTTACTTGCACAGCTGTGATCAATTTCATTTTCCAGTTCTAGAAATGAAAAATGTATATAGTCCCTTGTTTATTTCCATCATCTGCCTTTGAATATAAAGGAGCTTTTTAAAAAGTTAGCATTCAGCTGCCATTTGCATAATAGAGGCCTGTTTTTCAAATCAATACAACATTAAGACAATATAGCATTTGCATGCTTTTTATTTCATTGTTGTTCACTATTATGTATAATAGTGTTGTGGCTGTTTTTGTGCATAGAATTTTGCTCATTCCTTTGTCACAGAAACTATTATATGCGGATGCTATTTTGTGTATCCTTATTATAAGTTTTTGTCTTTTAATTTATATTAACTTGTTTATCTGTTGACCCTGTATTTATTTTATGTTATTTTTTTTGTATTATAATTTTTTATATTGATTAATTTTAATAAATATTTCCAAATTTGAAAAATAAAGAATTTACAAAAGAAAAATGTGGGTGCTTGCTGTTGCTCCTCTTAGCATTACCTTATAATTGGATGTGAAGGAGGCATGGAAACAGGTAACAGAGAAGCACATTGTCAACTATAAATTGGGCAATTACAAACTGAATTACTGATAGTTATCCTGCTCACTTTAACACGTGGACCAAGTTCACCTGAATTAAATGTATCATTTCATGTTTACCATGTAATACCTAATATTGTGAGATACCTGGCCAACCTGGAATCAGAATTCTTTAGGTTTCCACATATGCTCCTTGCTGATATGAAACAAAATCTCTACACACACATATATAGGTTGGTGCAGGATCACTATCTAAAAATACGAACCACTGTATGTATTAATTTGTTTGCATGTCAGTGATAAATCCACGTAATGCGAAAAAATAATCGCTAAAATAAATCTTATTAATGTGCGTTTTTTCGGTGTCACTGGAATTTTAACTGGAATTCTCACTACAAATAACAGAAGGTGAATCGCTAGTCAGAACGCATGGAAAATTTCGATTTTTCTCAAGAGCAATACAATTTATTTCAGAATTGTATTCACAGAATAAAGATAATAGAAATAAAAACCAAAATGAAAACTCAAGTCAACAGATCCAGCAACAGCAACAATTAATCACTATTTATTTAATATTAGCACGTCATGAGCGAACCTGTTATATTTAATTCCAAAATTGTTATCCAAGGCATTGATACAACGCTATTTAAAGTTACATGCGTAATATAAATCGCAAACAATTACATAAACGTATAAAAAAATATTTTTA
The DNA here is from genome assembly GCA_036172795.1 of Pelodytes ibericus. Classification (NCBI taxonomy): domain Eukaryota; kingdom Metazoa; phylum Chordata; class Amphibia; order Anura; family Pelodytidae; genus Pelodytes; species Pelodytes ibericus. Next base: position 123,800,586 of record CM069859.1, read on the forward strand.
TTTTTTAAATGGAAGATGTGCATAGTAATAGACCACTTTTTCAAATTAAGTATTCATTAACATCCAGTTATTATGATCCCCGCACATTGAGCTAGTTTAATACATAGCCCTCATAATGTAGGAAATCAATAAACAAACACCAGTAAATAGTTCATATATGCATCCACAAACAGAGTAGAAAAATGAGCCTCTCAAATAAATGGGGCTCTGCTCGAGATATTCTATAATAATATTCTTTAACATAGTCTAAAACACAGCAACAAAAGAGACAACACAGAAGAAGTAAAGCTCCCGACTAACAAGAACAAATGGCACACTTAGATGAGTATGTGGTCCATAAAATTAACGGAATAAATAAAGTATCTGTGGAGTAAATAGAGTCACAAGGTAAAGGAAGAAGAAATGGTGAGCCTCTGTACACATTTAGTTGGATGTCTGGTCAAGGCTTCATCAGGAGATCATGGAAACCCATGGAACCTTAATAGTATGCAGAAGATAATTAAAATAAAGTGTTCAAGTAACATAACATGACTTAAAAATCAAAGAAAGACCATTTGGTCTCTCTCTGTGAGAGGGTTTGGATGATAATGCCTCTTTCCCACTGTGATTTTATCTACCCTGCTACTATCCTGCAATCCATAAACTGAAATAAAGTCGTTTTTTAGAATACCAATAGCATTACATACATTCCATAAACCGACATAATGAACGACTTTCGGTTTATGGAATATATGTAATGCTATTGGTATTCTTTAAACCGACTCTATTTCGGTTTATAGAAAGCCAATAGCACGAAAAAACAAATGGACGAATGATTTTCGTTTATTAACCATTCGTTCATTCGTACATAGCATTACATGCATTATATAATGCTTGGGGACTCTATTTCGGTTTATAGAATACAAGTAGCATTACATACATTCCATAAACCGAAAGTCTATAAACTTTAATGAGGGTGGAGATCTCAAAGGACCTACCATGATTAATAAATTGGATTGTGTCTGTGTGTATATACAGCCTACATACTACCGGGCTGCACTTTGCATGCTTTGTCTGCAGCATGTGGAATAAATTTGTCTCCCTGGAAACATAGCCAATGTTGGCAACTATGCTATGCAGCTTTGTCTCCTTATCATGTTTGTTTTTATTAATTTCTTTTCCCTGCACTCTTTTCCAGTGGCGTCCCGAGGGGTGGGCGCTGCTTAACTTTTTTTTCTTTTTTATGGCAGCCGCATCTGCTAGATGCGGCCGCTGGAAAAAAGAAGAAAAAAAAATCACAGCAACCGGATGTGACGTAACGTCACATCCGGTGACTGTGTTTCCCTCCTCGTGCAGGAGGGAAGACTGCACGGAGGAGGCGTCCGTCTGGGAGCACAGAGCAGCTTCGGTAAGTGATGAGGAAGGGGGGGGAGGAGGGTGGCTTGATACGAGCAGTTTATTACTGGGCTCTGACTGGCATAATATTACTGTGAATCATCTGGCTGGCACTATATTACTGGGCATCTGGCTGGCACTATATTACTGGGCATCTGGCTGGCACTATATTACTGGGCATCTGGCTGGCACAATATTACTGGGCTCTGGCTGGCACTATATTACTGGGCATCTGGCTGGCACTATATTACTGGGCTCTGGCTGGCACTATATTACTGGGCATCATCTGGCTGGCACAATATTACTGGGCTCTGGCTGGCACTATATTACTGGGCATCTGGCTGGCACTATATTATTGGGCTCTGGCTGGCACTATATTACTGGGCATCTGGCTGGCACAATATTACTTGGCTCTGGCTGGCACTATATTACTGGGCTCTGACTGGTACTATATTACTGGGCTCTGACTGGCATAATATTCCTGGGCTCTGAGTGGCACTATATTACTGGGCATCTGGCTGGCACTATATTACTGGGCTCTGACTGGCACTATATTACTGGGCTCTGAGTGGCACAATATTTTTGGGCTCTGACTGGCACAACATTACTGGCATCTGACTGGCACAATATTACTGGGCTCTGAATGGCACAATATTTTTGGTATATGACTGGCACAATATTACTGGGCTCTGAGTGGGACAATACTACTGGGCTCTGAATGGCACAATATTCCTGGTATCTGACTGGCACAATATTACTGGGCTCTGAGTGGGACAATACTACTGGGATCTGAATGGCACAATATTACTGGTATCTATAATTGTAAGATTGTCACCTCATGGGGCTCCTGTGTGTTGCATAATTAACGTCGGTCCCATGTGTGCATAATTATGGGGCACTTGTGTGTGGCATATTTATTGGGCCCCATGTGTGGCATAATTAAGGGACTATTTTGTGTGGTGTAATTAAGGGACTCTTTTGTGTGGCATAATTATGGGGCACCTGTGTGTGTGTGGCATAATTATGGGGCACCTGTGTGTGTGACATAAATAGTGGGGCTCTGGTGTGGCATAATTTATGGGGCTCTGGAGCTGCATAAGTTATGGGGCTCTGGTGTTGCATAAGTTATGGGGCTCTGGTGTTGCATAAGTTATGGGGCTCCTGTGTGTGGCATAGTTATGGGGCTCCTGTGTGTGGCATAGTTAATAGGCCATCTAACTGGCATTACTAAGGAATCTGTTTGGCATTGTATGGAGGAAATCCAGGGGGGTGACACCATGAGTTTCCGCACCTGGTGACACCAACCCTAGTGACGCCCCTGCTCTTTTCAAAGTCACATGATTGTGACCTCAGTTTGATGCTCTCACCTCATTGGCTAGAGATTAACATTTAGTTTTATATGGGCCTTAACCTCTGCTTTCAGACTTCTGCTCTGCCTTGGATTTCAGTTTTCCTTAAAAGTCACAGCTCCTGTTTTTGGTGCCTAGAGGCTGATTCATTGGGATCTATTCAATTTAACTCACAGCTTTGAATATTATTGTCTGCAATAGAATATTGAAGTTAAAACAAGTGCTAAGTGATATTTTACATCATTGTGTATTATATTATGTATAGTGTCCATACACTGTAGGTTTTAGGCATTCGCTTTCATTTTTTATTTTATTTTATATGTGCAGTCAGAGTTGCCTGCCTTTTTCCTAGGAGCTGCTGGTATTAAGTAGATATGTTGTTATTGTTCTTTATTTATATTACTTTGAAGAAGTATTACTTTTATTATCATCATCATGTAGAGTAGCAGCACAGGTTTCCTCGAACAAGTTGATGCTTTGTGAAATATTGTAAGATGAATATCCTTGCAGCTTCTTATGCTCAATTCAGGAAGAGTCCTGGAAGCTGCTTCTGAATGTCTCTGTCTTATTAAATGTTTTTGATATAATTTGCAGTATCTATTTTCTCTTTGTGATTTTTTTTTCTTGGTGCCCACCCTTTGTTTATATTGCTTGGATATTACACATATGTAATGCTGCCATGGATAGCCAGGAAAGGGGAAAAATGTTTTCATACTTACTGTAATTTTCTTTTCCTGGCTAAGATCCATAGCAGCATGGAATACTCTCCCTTGGGTCTGATTGCTTGTTACAAGACTTATGGTTGAAGTGATTAGGGGCCTATTTGTATCATGTGTGAGTTTGTTTCCTGTCCTATCAACTGAGAGGGAGGAGGTACCCATATGTAATGCTGCCATGGATCTTAGCCAGGAAAATAAAATTACGGTAGGTATGAAAAAAATGTCCCCTTTTTTTTAAAACTTTTTCATTTTTGGCAGCCATATCCAGGGGATACGGCTGCCAAGAAAAAACAAAGTTGAGAAGCGTGATTCGCTGAGAGGGGGATGCTGGCACCACGGGTGTCACTGGCTGCTCCGTGTCCCCGGTCATCTCCTCCGTGCAGTCTTCCCTCATGCATGGAGTAGGGAAATACAGCCACCGGATATGACGTAATGTCATATCCGTTGTAAATTATTATGTTTTCAACTTTTTTTTGGCAGCTTCATCCAGTGGAAAAAACAGTTGAGCAGAGGCATGGTGACACCATGGCCAGTGGGTGCCCCCTTAAAGTGCCCAGTTTGCCCACTGGTTAAAGCGGCCCTGCCTGTACCCCTTGGGAATTGCTTTTATGCAATACTTCATTTAACTGTGCCATTTGTTCCTGGGACTACTCTGAGTGGGGAGCTTTACTTCTTTTGTATTTTCTACACCATGTGTTTCTGCTTTTTTATGTTTTAGACTACATTAAATCATTTTCTGAGATGATCTAGAGCAGGGGTGTCCAAGTTTTTTCTTCAGTATGCCACTTCACCAGAAATGAATGTGTGCATGGGCCACATTAATTTTTCATTGAGAGAAAATTATATACAATATATATCATATTCATTAATCATACATATATAAAATTCACATTAATGTGCATTGTGTTAGTGTATCACAAACTCCACAGCAATAAAACTCATGCTGCACATTACTGTATCACAATACACAATAAGACTCCCAGTAAAAAAAACTCACATTAATAACACACACACTCACACTTATACATATACATTCACAGTCACACATAGAAACACAGTCATCCTTACATACAGAAGCACACACAGACACACACCCTGACACACTTACACAGACATCCTTACACACATGCACAAACATCCAGACATACTTAAACACACAGGAACACCCTTCCACATGCACACGCACACAGGCTCTCTTCCACATGCACACGCACACAGGCTCCCTTCCCTATACGCACACAGGCTCACACACAGGCTCCCTACCCCACGCGCACAGGCTCCCTACCCCACAAGCACAGGCTCCCTTGCACACAGATGCACAGACACCCCCTTGCACACAGACACACAGACACTCCCTTGCACACATACAAATAAAACACACACACACTCACTTCCACACAGATACACACACACAATCACTTCCACACTCTCACACACACATACAGATCCCCTTACACATATTTCTTCTTTTGATAATTTTTTTACCCAAAACATGATTTGCCATTGATGTCAGGCACACCGTGTACCTCCAATCTGGAAGTCATCATCTTCTGAGCACCTGGATTTCACCTGACACCAGGCACTCCGACAGGATCACGGAGCATGGTGACGGAACATACAGCCCTTGCACTGAGCTCTCCCCTATGCGGCAGATGTAGGCACGGGACAGAAGTGCGGCCCTGATCTGGAGCATAGCCCTTTTCATTTGGTAGTATGTGTTTGTCTACTGATTTACTACACTATTGGACCTAGTCATTAAAATTTGAGAATAGCTTGAGGAGGATGACTTTCAATTTGAGACTAAGTCAAATTCAGCACCTGAGTTTTTGACTTGGAAAAAAAGCTCATGTTAAAATATTCCCCATTCACAGTACTGGGAGGAAAAATGATCACAGCTATTTTTGAGACTAAGTCAAACTAGGAGTCTCAAAATGAACTCTACCTCCTCGAGCTATTCTCAAATTTTAATAGACCTATATGAATGTGTGGTTTTTTTTTTGTCAAGTATCAAGTGATCCTGCGCCAACCTATATATGTTTATGTGGATATTTGGAGCATAAAGAAGAGTAATACAGGAGACTGCACGTCACTTGAGAAAGTATTATTTGTGATTTATTGGGTTGCTCACTTACTATTTGTATTGTTTGATATGCCACAAGAGCCATGGGTTTTTGCATTCGTTTTCTGGATTGAGTTCCTGGAAGACTCACCTGGCTGCCTTAATTGCCAACAATCTGTATCTGTGGCCTGTTCAGCATACTTTATTAAATCTTCTTAACATAGAACGCTGTTCAGTTATTCTGCATGTGTATGTGCATATGGAGAAAGAGATGTGCCTTCCTTAAATAAATAGCAAGGCAATGTAAATTGGGCTAATATGCTGGCAACATTGTGATAAATTGTGTGCAACGGCAAAGACAAGACTAAGTTATCATGTATATCACTTTGAATGCCTTCTAGAGTTATAAATTGATCTTATTCTGGAGCAACATTAAGGAAAAATGACTAATTTATTCTGACAGTAAAATGAGCAGTCTTGGAAAATGGAACACAGTTACATCAGCAATACAGAATATCTTCCTATACTGTATCCATTGCAACTTCTCAGTGAAAAGCAGATCCATTTAATTAAAACCTAGTGTTAAATCTACCAAAACATCCCTTTAACACCTAGACTGTAGATTTTAAAAATAATTAGTGTTAAGATGTTAACATTCAGGTAAGCACAAAGATAGGGACATGGTGGAAAAGAACACATAAGCTCCAGGAACAAGCACGTCTACCACAGCATGAAGGTCCTGGGAGGCAGTTGGAAAGAGCAGGAGAATAGTTCTGGCATTCCAATATGACCATGTTAAGCCTACGTCTAAGCCTATTGGACAAAACGCGTCAGGTGTGACTTGTCTTACTGTCGGGTCTGACATGCTGCGGCTCTATTTGTCTGTTTACTACTTTTAAATATGTTGAAATAAAAAGAACGTTTTATCTTTACTACACACCCCGTGGATGGTGCATTTTTCACTTATAAGAAGTCCGGCAGTGTGGCATATCTGTATGGAGGAGTTAAGATTTATTGCTAGTGTCAAGGGATTACCTATAATATGGGGTTTGGGATTTCTAATACCTAATAATGGAAACTGAGAGAGGTGCATTAATTGTCTCTGTCTTGGTTTTATCAGGTTCTAGGAAACTCAAGCTCTAGGCAGAAAATTGGCAGGAATTTCTGGCGGTAGGGTGGGCTATTGAACGCTGTCCCCCCTATTGAACTCTCCCAAGTCATATAGTTGGGGGTAAACAGGAAGGCACAGTAACAAGTGGAACCTTGTATCAATGAAAAATTTACCAATTGTGTAATAAAGTAAAACAACAATGTGATCACAATGTCCAGAGGTGAGATACACTTTTTACAAGTCCAAATCCAACAGGAAATAGCACAGTAGGTAAAAGGTGCTACCGCTTGTGGACGGAAGAAGGTACCAGGCTGGAAGCAGAGATTTTCAGAATTTTAATGCGTTTAGCCGGATCTTCAACCATGGCTTCATCAAGAGAAGTACTTTTACCTTCTTTCGTCCACCAACAGTAGCCCCTTTTACCTCCTGTACTCATTCTTGTTGGATTTGGACCTATTCTACATTATGTATTACCAACCTATTATTGTGATCATATTGCTGTTTTACTGTATTGCACTATTTGTGTGTGTATTTTCATTTAAGGTTCCACTTGTTCCTGCACCTTCCTGAAACCCCCCCCCCCCTCCTTTTTTTTATTTTACAAATTAAACTATGCCAGTGTAGAAATTGTGAATTTTTTTACAAATTTTTTTATTATAAACATACAAAATATAAATATATGAAATACATTCACAATAGATAGAATGGTACATATTCCAAAAATGGAAATAAATTTGCAATAGATAATGAAGTACGTATTCTATCAATAAGAGATTGTCGCTATTCTTTCAGATTAGATTGATAATAAACCAATGACGTACCAATACAATTATACAACATATATTACAACTACATTTACGCTACATCTGCCGCACGCCACAAGAGGATCCACACTGACAGAACCTATGGAATAGTGTACAATGTATTTGAAGAAAATTTAAGCCATAAAGGGAATGGGGATGTACCCACCAATAATCTATTTCACGATGGAAGAAAATAAAAAAATTATGTTGATAGTAAGAATCCAATTCAGTTTTGTTGCATGCTTAGGATGAACTTCCTCTATGGTTGCCCAGCCATAAGTACCATATATTTCTATATTCCTGGGTATTATTGTCGCCGAGGAATGATGCTCTCTCCATTGAGCCCTGGTAATTTATCTGCACTATAACTTTGTTTATTGTTGGGGGGTTTTCACTCCTCCAATGCCTGGCTATACGCAACTTAACCGCCATAAGTATGTGTACAGCCGGGACCATATGAGACTTAGGGATTGCTGGAAAATCTAGGTGAAAAATAAACCCTGCCGGTGTTAAAATCGTTATATTAATTACCAAGTCTCCAAAGATTTCTAATACCTGTCTTTTTAAAGAACCCAGTGCACTACAGTCTCACCATATATGCATTAGAGTCCCTATAGCTTGCTTACATCTCCAACATTGATTAGTTGTTAAGGGCTGGAATTTGGATAGTTTTACAGGCATCATATACCATCTATGAAGGAGTTTTACAAATGTCTCTTGTATATTAATACAATGTATGTGTTTCCTCACTATCTCAAAGGCTTTTTGCCACTGTATAATCGAAAACCTGTGTCCCCATGTCAATCTCCCACTTGATGATGGTGGGCATTTTTTCTTCCCTCTTTGATTTCTTTAGAATACTCCTGACATAAGAAGTTATTTTAGTTCGAGGTTCGATTAGAAGGCGATCCAATGGGCCCTCTTTGCTGATTATACTCTTTGTCAAGAAGGATTTTAAACGAGTAAATGTGTATATATATTCGTATTTTTTTAAGCCATATTTGGATTGTAGATGGTCAAAGGAGCCTATCTCATCACCCTCATATAGATTTCGTATATGCGTTATACCTGCTCCCATCCATTGTTGTATGTCTAGGTCTTGGATGGTATATCTTAAGACGGATAAGGGGGTGTTCCATGTTAAATGTTTACATCCATATAGCTCTTTTTTAATCGATTTTATAGAGTCAAAAATCTGATTTATTATGAGGTTGTCGCAATTTAGTTTTCTAAAGGCCTTTTTGTCCAACCAAAAAATGGTTAATGGATCAATGTTTTTAATATTGAGTCTTTCTTGGGTATACCACGCTTTTTTTTTCTACATTAGGACTACCCCAACGAAGATAATGTGAAAACTGGGCTGAATCGTGTAAGCTAAATATATTGGGGAAAGAGAGGCCTCCTTCTGACAGGTTAGATGACATAATTTTCAGGGATATTCGAGGTTTTTTTGCCCCCCCATACGTAAGCCGAGAAAAGGTTATGAAACATATATAGGGTCTCATATGGAACCAGTATTGGGATCATGTGAAAAAGGTAATCAAGCTTCAGGATAATGTATGCTCTGACAATATTAATTTTCCCCATCCACGATACAAAAAATGTCTTCCAATTTGCTATTAACCCCTTAATTTATGAGAACAATCCCAGATAGTTAATTTGGATCCACTTATTTATTTCTCCACTTATCTGGATACACAAATATGTAATAGTATTTTTCTCCCATTTAAAGTTGTACGTCTTTTTTAATTCTTCCTCCTGAGACTGGGAAAGATTACACAAAACTATTTGGGTCTTTGCCATATTAATTTTATAATTTGAATATAGGCTATATGCAGGGAGTGCAGAATTATTAGGCAAGTTGTATTTTTGAGGATTAATTTTATTATTGAACAACAACCATGTTCTCAATGAACCCAAAAAACTCATTAATATCAAAGCTGAATATTTTTGGAAGTAGTTTTTAGTTTGTTTTTAGTTTTAGCTATTTTAGGGGGATATCTGTGTGTGCAGGTGACTATTACTGTGCATAATTATTAGGCAACTTAACAAAAAACAAATATATACCCATTTCAATTATTTATTTTTACCAGTGAAACCAATATAACATCTCAACATTCACAAATATACATTTCTGACATTCAGAAACAAAACAAAAACAAATCAGTGACCAATATAGCCACCTTTCTTTGCAAGGACACTCAAAAGCCTGCCATCCATGGATTCTGTCAGTGTTTTGATCTGTTCACCATCAACATTGCGTGCAGCAGCAACCACAGCCTCCCAGACACTGTTCAGAGAGGTGTACTGTTTTCCCTCCTTGTAAATCTCACATTTGATGATGGACCATAGGTTCTCAATAGGGTTCAGATCAGGTGAACAAGGAGGCCATGTCATTAGATTTTCTTCTTTTATACCCTTTCTTGCCAGCCACGCTGTGGAGTACTTGGACGCGTGTGATGGAGCATTGTCCTGCATGAAAATCATGTTTTTCTTGAAGGATGCAGACTTCTTCCTGTACCACTGCTTGAAGAAGGTGTCTTCCAGGAACTGGCAGTAGGACTGGGAGTTGAGCTTGACTCCATCCTCAACCCGAAAAGGCCCCACAAGCTCATCTTTGATGATACCAGCCCAAACCAGTACTCCACCTCCACCTTGCTGGCGTCTGAGTCGGACTGGAGCTCTCTGCCCTTTACCAATCCAGCCACGGGCCCACCCATCTGGCCTATCAAGACTCACTCTCATTTCATCAGTCCATAAAACCTTAGAAAAATCAGTCTTGAGATATTTCTTGGCCCAGTCTTGACGTTTCAGCTTGTGTGTCTTGTTCAGTGGTGGTCGTCTTTCAGCCTTTCTTACCTTGGCCATGTCTCTGAGTATTGCACACCTTGTGCTTTTGGGCACTCCAGTGATGTTGCAGCTCTGAAATATGGCCAAACTGGTGGCAAGTGGCAACGTGGCAGCTGCACGCTTGACTTTTCTCAGTTCATGGGCAGTTATTTTGCGCCTTGGTTTTTCCACACGCTTTCTTGCGACCCTGTTGACTATTTTGAATGAAACGCTTGATTGTTCGATGATCACGCTTAAGAGTGCTGCTTCCCTCTGCAAGATATCTCACTATTTTTGACTTTTCTGAGCCTGTCAAGTCCTTCTTTTGACCCATTTTGCCAAAGGAAATGAAGTTGCCTAATAATTATGCACACCTGATATAGGGTGTTGATGTCATTAGACCACACCCCTTCTCATTACAGAGATGCACATCACCTAATATGCTTAATTGGTAGTAGGCTTTCGAGCCTATACAGCTTGGAGTAAGACAACATGCATAAAGAGGATGATGTGGTCAAAATACTCATTTGCCTAATAATTCTGCACTCCCTGTATTCCTTAATGATCTCAAGGAGCACTGGGATTGATTGAATAGGATTTTGTACAGTGAACAAAAATATCGTCAGCGAACAACGTGTTTCTTTGTTCACATGATCCCATGTGTATACTTGAGATTGTTTGGGATTGCCTGATATTAGCTGCTAGGGGTTCTATGGACAGGATATATAGCAGGGGAGCAAGCGGGCATCCCTGCCTCATTCCATTTTTTATGTGGAACCAGCTTGAGCACATGCCTGAGCCTTGCACCCTTGCTGTGGGATCTGAGTATAAAGCCATAGATAGGTCTTTAAACAATCCCCTCAACCCATACACCTCAAAAGTCTCGGATATAAATAGCCAGTTAACTCTATAAAAGGCTTTTTCCGCATCGTCAGAGAGGATAACCGTCTGGAGTCTATGTTTTTCAATTCATTGGAAGATATTTAGCAGTTTTCTGATGTTATCGCCCCCAGAACTACCCCCTATAAACCCCGACTGATCACGGTGTATTAGGTCTTGTATCACCGTGGTCAGTCTTTCAGCCAATACTTTAGAAAAAAAAATAATATCCAGGTTTATGAGAGAGATCGGGCGGTAATTGCTTATAAATTTAGGATCTTTTCCGGGGCTTCGGTATGGGGGAGATTGAGGCTTGTAGAAGGTCCCTATCAAATTTTTTAGTACTCCCTATTTCATTAAAGAGTTTCTCAAGTAAAGGGGCAATGGTTACTTCCAGATGTTTGTAAAACTGGGGTATAAACCCATCCGGGCCTGGTGATTTACCATTCTTCATGTTTTTTATAGATCTTAGTTTTTCTAACCTATTTATTGGTTGGTTTAGTTCAGCCAGTTTTCCCTGGATCGATTTTGGGGAGGCTGCATTTTGTGAGGAATGGAAGCTGGAAGCAGAAGATGGCAGCAGGGATGTGGAGTGATTTCAGTATTTTAATGCGTTTAGCCGGATCTTCAACCATGGTTTCATCAAGAGAAATACTTTTACCTTCTTCTGTCCACCAACAGTAGCCCCTTTTACCTCCTGTACTCATTCTTGTTGGATTTGGACCTGTTCTACATTATGTATTATCAACCTATTATTGTGATCATATTGCTGTTTTACTGTATTGCACTATTTGTGTGTGTATTTTCATTTATGGTTCCACTTGTTCCTGCACCTTCCTGAAACCCCCCCCCCCCCCCCCCTTTTTTTTTTACAAATTAAACTATGCCTGTGTAGAAATTGTGATGATGTCTAGACGAAAATTTATGATATTATTTGTAATAATGGCAGTTTCCTTTGATTTTCTTTACAGCCATTTTATGCCATGAACAAAATTGTGCCAAACATAATTTGGAATAGTGTGTGAGATACAGCATACAAAGACCCAGGCCACATCAAGTAGTACTCACAGGAAAATAGTACCAATGCAGCTGTACCCAATCTCTGTTTTAACATTTAACATAGATATATGTGTTCCTGTTCCTTCTCTCATAAATTATTGAAGATTAAGGCTTCAGACATGCAAGAATGAATGATGTAAGTTGTTTCAAAAATGTTAACGTCAAATCCATCACAAACAGTGGCCCAAACATTAATAGTATATTGCTTTAATGTGTTTATGTATTTAATTGGAAATTACAAATCCATTACTGGGTAAGAGAATGTCAGCAATTTCTCATCAACTTAAATATGAAAATGTTCAAGTTAATGCTCATGCAAAATATCACCCAGTTGGAAAATTATTATTAGCATGTTAGGCTTCAATGCACTGGTAATTGAGTCAGTATTTCAAATACAGGCTAAATGGTATATTCATGATGAAATCAACCCACAGGAATATATAGGCTATATCTACAGAATTTGTTCTAATCTTCTTACAGTGTCTGTCAAATACACTTTTCCATGTCTCTCGTCTGTCTGTCTCTCTACCAGTACTGCCCAATGTAATAATAGTTAAAGCTTCTTATTATATAATGAATCGCATATTTTTTCATGTATTTTTATTTAAATGATTAACACTATTTTTCCTTTCAAACACTCACACACTTCACTGTTATTATATTTCCACAAGCATATCATTTACTTTATATCAAGCATGTACTCTTTACCACTCTTTTTCCACTTCATTTTCTTTTACTTTTCTCTGACACTTTTATCCCTTTGTTTTTTGCTACAGACAACCACTACTTCAAATCCTTCTAAGCTTAAAGATATAAGGGCAGACTAAGTAACTTTGTAAGCTTTCGAGCAGGGTTCTCTGTTTGGGTGGTAATTTTAAGGTGTTTGGGGAAAAAGAGAATTCCATGTGTTGATGGGTTATCGATGGGTTGGTTAATGGGTACTTTCTCAAAGTCTTCTTACTTAAACAGGTGTGTAAAGATGGCAACTTTAGTTGAGGGTTTGCAAAAAAAAAAAATGTAGCACCAAATTGTCAATAATGATAACTATATCTATAGTATACATATCGCTATTGCCGATGTATTTATATTTCGACCAGTCCTAAATTAAAGTTGTACCATTCTATGATATTCATACACCTTCCTTTCCTTTATCATTCACATGGTGGGGATGCCTTAACACTGATTTATTTAATTTGAAGCGCATCTATTGTCACAACCTGGGATAACAGACCAGGGAGGAACCTTGTTCCAGGACAGGATGTGGTGTCTGTCTGCACCCCACGATGCATACTTATGGACTGCACTGGCAGCTCTCAGAGCAGGACACAGGCCTGTGATACTGTAACGATTCAGTGGAGGTGGAACCTCTGTGCAGAGTAGGTACAGGGTATTGCCTCGGGTGTTAGCAAGAGATCAGAATTCTTCTGCCTGAAGGAAATCCACCTTATGGTTGAGCCTCAGGCTTAATTCCCCCAGGACTTTTGCACTCTGCAATTACTAACACACTGAAGCGAAACCCCAGGACAAACAGGATCACAGGAACAAGAAATATACAGTCGAAGGCAACAGTACAACAGGAATAGGCAAATAGAATCGTCAGGCAAGCAGACATCAAGGCCGGCAGCAAGAAACAAAGTCTGAATCAGAAAATAGGTAAAGACGGGCGGCAAACAGGAGAGGTCAAGACTGGCAGGATTCGGCAACAGGAGATCAAAATATATAAACAGGAAAACGCTAGTAAAAGACTCAAGGCACTTTCACAGGCAGCAACCAAAGCAATGCAAACGCACTGATTGCAATGAGCTGCAGCTTTAAATAGATAAGGGCTGAGGATAATGAGGCAGCTGACAACAGGAGGAGAATGGGCACCCTAGAATAGCGGCCACTAGAGGCTGAAGATGAAACAGCCACAAACCCAGAATAACCATGACATCTATACTCTATTTATTGTTATTGTTGATTTTGTGTTGCTTTTTTTTCTTACTTAAGTGACTCTGATAGACAATTGATGCAGTTAATATTTCATACTGAAATTTGGCCGAGACATTTTGGTTTCAGAATACGTAGAGCATAAAATCCTCTTTTTTGATGGATAGTAAGCGGCTGCATTTTTTTTTTATATAAATATTCATGTGAAATAGTTATTCCAATTTCAGTTTCTGAGAATATAAAAGCCAAGTTTGATACGTTTCCAATTATAATAAGATTTTCAATTCCTGTTTTGTCATTTTTGACAAGTAAACAGGTATCGTTTAATACAGTATTGATCATTGCATGGAGAGATTTTTCAAAGAAACTGTAAAATGTATGCATGATTTCTTACCTTCACCTGGAATTCAATTTTTTTTATATCTCATATTATTTTATTTATAAAGTAGCATCAAATTATGTAGCACTTCATCATAAGTATAGATGTGTGTGTGTGTGTGTATGTATATATATATATATATAAATGAATTAATAAAGAGCAGCGTGTAAACACATTCAACACACAAATAACCATATATATGCATACATGTGTGTATGTATATGTATACATATATACAGACATTTGTAGCAGAATCATGTTTGCCCTGTCATAATCCTATATGTGCTACAATGAAAACGTTTCAGCAGTGGAAAATAAAAAAGCTTTTTAATCTGTATATTGCACCAATTGCAAACAGTCAGATGTCAAAGGCTCTTGAAAATCAGTATAAACCAGACTGCCATAAATGAATTGGTTAGACGTGAATTAGTGATAGTAAAGGAACAAAACATGATTTAAAAGTTGCCTTTGGAAATCTTCTGGAGAAGATTAGGTATACCTGAGAAAATTAAACAATAAACTGTTACTACTGTTTATGTCATTGCCAACTCAAAGGCCAAGAACATATAATGTTTGGTGCACTGAACATTATATTTTATGTTTGTGAATTGCATTACAGTATTTATGTGTTCTTTGCTCATAACAACTAAATTATCAATTAACTTACAAGGAGCAAAGTAAACGCATTCAGCACCTGAGTTTGACTTAGTCTCAAAAATAGCTATAAACATTTTACCTCCCATTACTTTCAGTGGGGAAAATGCTAACCTGTCAACCTCCAAAGTCAAATTTTAGTCAATAGACCCATTAGTGTCAGATATATTCTACATTTTATTTGTCATGAGTATATAGACATTTATTTAAAATCAAGTCAATCATGTTAAGTCATTATAGTAAATATATAGAATTATCAATTAATTTGAATCGCCCACTACAGCTGCACCGCGTCTTCAGCCTATCTCGGCACAGCTGTCCGTGACAGTGTTATACATACAGTAAAGATGTAACCACCAAGAAATAAATTCTGGTACAGAATATTACCTGACCAACACGATTTTTGCAATTGAACCATTAAAATATGTACAGTAGCCGCCATATTTATTATCCACAATATTCTGTGAAGAAGGCTTAGTTTACATAGACAGCAGTTAAGGATGGCTATGTGTATATTTTATATAGTTTTTAGTCTAAACAATAATAATTTTTCTCAATGCAAACAAAGCTCTATCTAGGCGATTAACTTTGTCTTTTTTCAGCCATGTTTGCTATGTCACAGTTAAAAATTACAACAACATGCAATATGATGAACGTATTAAACATAAAAAGATAGAATGTGTCAGCAGATAAGAACCCTCTTGCCCAATTTTCTAAATACTTTTATTAGTCCCTGGCCTTATCTTATATCTAGGTTAGCCATATGCCTATCCCATGCAACTACTTCACTGTGTTAACCTCTACCACTTTCTGAGATTACTTTTAAATCGTTGCCCCTCTAATTTAAGACTATGTCCTCTAGTTGTGGTAGTCTTTCTTCTTTTAAATATACTCTCCTCCTTTACTGTGTTGATTGCCTTTATGAATTGAAATGTTTCTGTCATATCCCTCTGTTATGTATTTCCTCCAAGCAAAATAATATTGTATTAATCATTTACAAATATGAACACTATGTCTGCTTTTAGAACAACTGTTTACATAGTTTCTATGACATCTAATGGTATGATTAGCAACAACTGTCTAACTGACATACCATGTACAATATTGGAAATACTCTATAAAAAAAATGTAAACAGTATTTACCAATGCTAAGGTGGAAGCTGACACATTACACTAGCAGAATGGTCTCCTCCTGTTTTTATGTATGATTTTTACTGCAAACATTTCAATATTAGAGCTCAATTTGTCTATACCCGAGAGGTACAGGAACCGTAAATAAGTTGACTATGACAATTTCACATCTAATATGTCTGATGTTTCCTATTCACAGATGCAACTTTGAAGTCTATGATGAGAAAATATGCTTTAAAGAAAAAACTTATATAAATATTAACTATACCACATAGTTCCTTTTAAAAAAACAAAAACAAATAATGTGCATGCAGAGAGATTATTTATGTATGTATATATTTATTTATTTGTATATATAATATATTCATTCCATTAAAAAGTTTGGGCGCATTTAGAAATGTATTTGTTGTCCATGAAAACCTAACAGATGGGTTGCAAGATGAAATATAAATTGTTTGTGTGTGTGTATAGACCAATCTGTCATTACATTATGACCACTGATAGGTGACAAGCCAGCGGAGGCAGTGTGATGCTTTGGGCAATGTTCTGTTGGGAAATCTTGCACCCTGCCATTCATGTGGATTGTACTTTGACATGTACCACCTACCTAAGCTGCAGACATGTATATTTTTTCATGGAAATGGTATTCCCTGATGCCACTAACCTGCTCAAAGCAGAATAACGTGGCCTGCCACAAGGCAATAATGGTTCAGAAATGGTTTGAGGAACACAACAACGAGTTCAAAGTGTTGACTTGACCTCCAAATGCTCCATATCTCAATCCAATTTAGCATCTGTGTGATGTTGTGGACATTATTAGCCATTATTATTAAATATAAATATAGTATTTTATAACAAGAATTAACCAGAAAATTGGTTTGAATTCAATTGGGGGTTAATTGTATAACATTGTTAATTGACAAATACATTACTGTAGCTTGGTTTTTGTGGCATAGCAGGGTATTCTTATTTATTTTTCGATACTATATTTTCTAACTATGTTGTACATTTGCTATTTGTTTTTACTGTGCTCATGGGAAAGCAGAAGATTATTGTGTTTTTGCTGGGCCTACAATTCAATTTAATTACTGGAGATGTATAAAACCAAAGACATATGTAAGGTAGAAAAACCTTGTTCTACATAATTCATTGATATATCATACACCACTAGCTCCTCCAAAGCAAACAAATAAAGCAACCCATCCTAAAAATGTAATTGCTTGCAATAAATAAACATGTAAAATTCACAGGAAAATAAGTGATATACACTTAACATTTTGTCAACACTCCTTTGATGGAAATATAGCTAACATTAATGATGAGTAAGATACTATACTCAAATACTAATGAACTGTTAATGTAATCTTCAAATATATAGAATGACGTGTCAGAGGCAGAACCTGGGATGAAAATGGGTATAGAGTTGTACATGTTAAAAAGTATATTTACAAATTCGCCAGCATACTAATAGATATTTTAAAATTAACTTTTTTCATTGTTAACACTCTTTCTAGTGACAAGGTAATTGAACACATACATCCCAGTTTTCCTTCACTTCCGTTCTGTTACTAGTTTTCTGTTGTCATGGTCGACAGTCGTGACCCTATTGATTAGTTGTTTTAATAGATGTATCAAATTAGGCTATTGGAAAATGATGTTCCAAAGTTTTTCTGTGTAGCCAGAGGAGATTTACAATGTCACCAGATAATAATAATAGTCTATTATCACACCACAGCATTAAAGAAGAGAGTGAAAAAGTTGCTAGCCAACAAAAGGAAGGTTCCCAAACAAGTCATGAATGCATAGTAGTAATTCACCACTACATAATATAGTGTCACTAGATGAGGATATAAGCTTCATCATCCAATTCACATGAGACGTTTTTGTACGTTTGTCAAAGCTATACCTTGACATCCAATATTGACCCTATTTTGGAAAAACAGTGGCTCTTTCCTGCTCTGTTATTCCTGTATTTTCCAACTCAGAATCTTTGGTTTGTATCCATTGTATAACAAAATTCTAAAGCAATAAAACTCTCAACTACAACATATATTGCTTGTATACACTACTAATGATTTTATTGACATCTGAAAATAATCACTTTAGAAATTACATACAGGAACTCAAACACATTTCTTGTTAAGTCAAAATTTTTATTTTATTTTAAAGCAATTCCAGTATTACAATTATTATAGCGGATTGGAGGAAAGGAATGACAAGGCACTGTTTGCAACTCCCATTACTGCCACAAAAAAAACTGTTGAATAGTTGGTTTCCTTATTATTAAGAACAAAAGGTAGATTGGTATATATGTATATCAAACATCTCACTACTAATTTACTCAGTAAACCAAATGACAAATATGTTTAACTGAGCAGTCCTGCTGTTTTGGGAACTCTTTCTAATAAAGCGGACCTGAACATCCCTTTACATAAACATAGCACTGATGCTAATTTATTCCATTGTCACGTTAGTGCCTACATCATTATGGTAATATAATTGAGTATAAAAGTGATGTAATTTCTGCATGCCAATGTACAAAGTCAGAACTGCACTACCTGCAACACTCCTTGACTCCGGAGGTTGCTATGGCAACCCATTTATTATAAAAAGGTGCACATGCATCTAAAATCTAAAACTGAACTCACATATTCAGGTGCAAGATGTCTCAACATTAATTAAACCTTTTCTAAAAATGTTTACAGCACTTCCACATGCCAATGCTTGCGTATGCCACCATCAATGGTGCATGTTAAAAGTATAGAATTAGAAATGTTGGGGTAAAAAGAATATGAAGAGTTACCACATCTGAAGAAAAAAGGCACAGAAAGTCATTAATAAACAGATTCAATTTACTAAACACGAAAACTTACATCAAGATATGTTTTTTTAGGGGTTCTATTAGTCTTCAAAGTAAAGCTTCTGCTATATGCTGATACTTTATACAATATAGTTATGAACTGATATTATCCCAGAGAATTTATCATGTCCAGAGATCAAATAAAAATGATTTTTTTCGTGCCTTATGTATCACTACAATGTATGTTATTGTGCTTTGAATGCAGGGTGGTTTTGTGTTGTGTAATGTATCACAAGAAGTTGGGGAGAAAGGGAAGAATGTCGTTACAGCAACATCAGTAACTATTTTAATACGCTTTATATATTGTTGTCTATGAGATAGGATGTGTTTAGGAAATAACTGTCCGGATAGATCTGATTCTTTTTGTTTTACTTTACATAATATAGCACTTATCTAGTGGAACTGCACGACTTAAAAAAAGAGAGAATTGCAGGGAATAGAGACAGGAATTTCAAACGTAAGGCCAATGTAAATGAGTTGGGAATAAAGTCTTCCATCTAGCTGCATTGGAGAATTTTTCCAACTTGGCTACAATGGCGTAAAATGTGAGATTCACAACTCTATTCACTGCAGTTCTCTTTATTGAGTAAACCCATATACAAAGCAAAAAAATACATTGTTACTTCAAGTGGACCTTTAATTCTATTATTTCTTTGTTTTGTTGTTTTATTGTTCGGGGGTTTGTACACAGAGCAAACTGATGTTTTTTAACTTTCTTCATTTTTCCCTTTATATGTGGCATGCTGTGATTACACATCCACTATTTACTTTTTTTTAATTTTATTTAAAATTGTATTATATTATCCTCCTGGATACACAGAATTTAGGAGCACAATATATTGTAATATAGTGTCTATTTGTTGTTTACTATTATCACTGTTAAAAGAGATGGCATTATTACATGTATGAACTAAGCAGGCTTTATGACTGGAATATATCTCTTGTGACACAATCTTCCCAAAATCTACCAATTAAAAACGCTGATTTTGCAAAAAAAAATCTAATTTTTTTATATTGCTAAAAAAAATAACAAGAGTAACAGTAGCTTTAAATATGCAATGGTGCAACCATGATTTAATTACATTCCAGTCTGTGAAGCCAGATGGCTTTGCGTGATACATTTTTGTTTGATACATACAGGGACATAAAAAACAAGAGAGAGAGAAAAAACACTGAAGATGTATATTATTTAGACAAAATAATGAAAAATCATAAATCACTGGAGCATAAATGTTGAATTTAAAACATTTAATTATGCCTTGAATCTACAATGGAGTTTTTGTGGCCCAGCAAGAACCCATAATTAGATTTGTGAACTCCTGAAATTGCTTCTGTGGGTGCTTATACTGAGTATGTAAATTTTGGAAGATTATAAGAAGTTGGTAAATCTTTTAATGTATTTATAAAAGTGTCTCTTTAACTCTAGTAAGTGCTTGTGGAGGTTGCAACATATTGTATATATATCCATGTCTGCTAAAGGTTTAGAGTTAAATGTAGATCCCATTACAAACGTATGAACGTATATTGTAATGGCAGATAAGGATTAATTGAAAATCTAGTCTGCCTCTAGCCAGAACTCTGATGTATTTGTTCTTCAGTACAAGTTTACGCTACCTTCACACATTTGCAGAATTCTTTTACAATACTAGTCTTTACTACTTCTGCTGGAGAATTGGATAATCTGCAATTAAAAATGTTAGTCTTTTTGGTGCACACCTTACAACATAGCCTGAAACTTGTGTTCATTTCATAAAATTACATATTTAAGTTCTTCTTGCAGCATGTGTCACTCCACATACTTTTGATAAGAGAAAACACAGCAACCACTCTACAATCACATGCCTTCATGATATTCACATTTTTCTTCATGTTTCTTCCTCATTGCAATGAGAACATAATTGGCCATACACTGACCCATATTTATTCCCCATAACACTCTACTATACAGTTTCAAACTATGATGTGTACACAGGAATAATATACAGCTAACATTATATTATTTCACATAAATACTTTAACTAGAGTAGCAGTGAGGGATTTGAAGAGCACATTACTGGAGGGAAATTAGAATATATCTTTGTACAAGTTAAGCAGCAATGAGGAGCAGGTTAAACGTTCACGATGACTTACAAAGTAAGCGGTATATGGAACTTGAATGAAATCGTTTTATGTATGCTGCATACTGTACAAGATAAGAAATGACAATTTTTGAATGAAAATAACAGGGGTCTTCAGGTTTTTTCTAAAAAATGAAAATGATCAGAAATAAGGGGGCCATAGGTTAGAAATACGTGTGTGTATACAGTTAGTTACTGCAACAATAAATCCTTTTTTGCCATAGGATAATATGTTTGTTTATTTATGGGAATACAGAAGCTGTCTAAATCAAATTTGTATGCATAGTCCTAATGACATATGTTAATTCAATTGTGCCACACATTCCTTTCAGATGGGTAAAACATGGCTGCCACCCCTGGAATAGGATCATTGCAGAGACAATACCGGTTATATATATGATGTGCAAAAAAGTGTAGAGGTTTAAATGGCGCTTGTCCTTTTTTACACAAGCTGCAAATCTGTCAGGCAACTACCCCATGTGCCTTATACATAAAACAATAGTGATACAAAAAGTGACAGTGCGCTAAAGTGTCAAACCAAGGTGCAAAATACAGGATATGTATCAGAAATATGACTCACGTAAATGTGGTCTCACAGATCGTTACAAATGATTTCTTCAAGTTGTATATGTATCTCCAAACAAATAAAACAAATGTTAGAGCATATACAGTACAATTTTAATAAGAAACATAAAATATCTTACACTTAAAAACATGAACAGATGATCCAAGATATCAATCCTGACAGGAACAATCAAGCCCCAGGAAGGTGAGAAGAAGTAGTGCCAAGCAACGCGTTTCGCCCTTCTAGTGGGCTTCCTCAAGGCTAGGCAATACTTTTTGGGGCAAAAATTGGTGTTTATATACATGTTACTAATTCTCCAATTCAAAAAACGTGTGATTTGTGTTTCTTTCGTTATACATGGAGTCCCTTACGTCACTTCCGGCGCGACCCGCACGGCACTTCCGGCGCGACGATTTGTAGTTTTTAGGTTTTGTAGGTTATATATATGTGTGTGTGATATTAACTCACACCAGCAAATATGCGATCATGGGATCTATGAGCAAGAGTTATTCTGACTTTTTAAAAAAATACTTCTGCAGTCAATAGACTACAATTTAATACATGTTTTATATGCAGCTATGTGGGAAAAGCTCTAAAAGTGGAGGAATCACTGTGAAAACCTCCACCTTTATAAATTGTTGTAAAACTGACCATTATATACAATCCTAATTTAGTCAATTGTGGGGGACATTTGGAAGATTACCATGGAAACCAATAGAATTGTTCTCCACTTTTAGAACTCCTCAGCATTAACCCTTAATAATATTAACACCAATTATACCATGATACATGGCTGTCATAATATATATTTCCATAGAAAGCCGTTACACTTTAGAAGAGTCATGCATTAAAACATGTAATGTTTTCTCTTTTTCCACTCCTTTGCGCATCTTGCAGTTACAGTGCTTTGAGATTTCACAGTTTACTGTGCCCCTGTATAGATGAATACAATTAAAATAAATGTATTTATGTCTGATTACATCAGGGCTATAAATGGTCTTGTTCCACAACTGGTATACACCCTCCTTTTTTCCAAAACAGAATAAATAAGCTGGTCCTTTTTATCATTCAAAAATGTCACTTAGGTTTGTGGCAAATAGAAATTCTTCTGCAACAGTCCATATCTTACATAGCAGAACATTGACTAAAACCATAGACTGTCAGTTACTAAGTACAAAACAAAAATCAATACTACTTGAATTTCAAATTGGAGCAGGTGAAACACAGTACAGGATGCTCTATTACATAATGAGCAGTACAGGGACATAAACATATACATTGTAGAATGGAAACAAGTGTTTTTGTTACCTTGTAACAATAGTATATGTTGCTGATTTAAGCAAATTGAAGCAAAATAATCCAGTAAATACTTCCAGACATAGAATAGTCTGAAGTGAGGAAGTTTAGAAAAACTGATGAAATCTGAAATATTTACAAAAGTGGCCATTCCAACAGGTATCCGTCATGTGCTGTAAATCTACAATTACTTTCAATGAACAAGGCCCCTCTAAATATCACTTATACTGTTGTGGATACAATGTCTCTTTTACTATTATATATTTGTGTTTATGTCTTATTTGGCACACTTCCCTAAAAGGTCATAATTTCTTACAGATGCTCACGTATAAGCATTGCATTCCTTTGTCTGTTTAATCTTTTACACATGTGTTCAAATAAGCTACTTCCTATGGAAACTCCTCCCATCCAAGCTACCCCTTCCCCCTGCTAAGGAGCAAGTCTCATGTAACACATTCTTATAAAGACCAGCTTCCGGTACTAACTCCTCCCACTTTCTCTTGTACAAGTTATCACATGCCACGTGAATCACTGTTAAAGTAACAGTAACTGTTCCCACTGGAGCCCCTCTTTGTTCAGTAAACTACTCACTCCCCCCTCCCATCCTGTAACCAAGATGGAGCTGGAATGTGGTGGGAGAACTCTATAAAGATGACATCACATTCTGTAGGGTGGGCTTAAAAGAAGACCCTCCAACTTTTAGCCAATTGTTGAACGTATATTGTATCTTTAAACTATGACTGTACTGTGACGTATTCCTGCTTTAAAAGGAATCCCCCACTCTGGAAAATAAAGGTTTGTCTCAGGTTTTTCACTGATCAGAAACGTTGTCTCCGGTGTGAATTACTTCTAGGGGAGAGCGCATTAGTTGATCAATCTGGAAGGAGTAGATAGACAATAAAGCAAAGTTTGCTTTGATCCAAATCAATACAATCTTTAGTTTATATTATCAATTTACCAATAGCTAATATCGTGACAGTAGGAAGTTGGAGATGCAATGCTCTCTCTCCAGCCAAGCAGAGGCACCAGAACAAATTCATTATTGGCACCAACATTGTTGATGGTGCATATTTACTGGACTTAGTGATGGACAGTTTAATTATGTTCTATGAACCTTACATCAGACACAGATGTCCTTGTACAGACACGCCACCGATCCTTGGTTACTGGGATCTGTCTTAGAAGATCAGTTCTGTGCAACGTTTTACAAGTGGAGCAACCAAGAGGAATGTTCCATTGGTTTCCATGATTGCCTCACTTTTTGGAAGTTGGTACACTTTCCTAGAGGATCCACTAATCAGCTGCCTATAGTTTTTTTAAATACGTTTGTCTTAATTACATAACTAAGGTTGGAAAGTTTTTTACTGAGACTGACTGCAATGAAAAAATATTTTTCTACCCTTGCACATTATTCTATTCTGTAACATTTAAATCTAGTCATATTGCAGTGCATGAAGAAATTGGGACCTTTGAAAAAACTAAATGCTAATATATATATTAAACACTGACTTATTACGAATTTTCTATTCCCTATAAAAATATTCTCATAGATTCATATTTTGTGTGGTATAAATATGGTACTCATGCTACACACAGAGCAGGCGAATGATGTGCAGCAGCTTTTTATTTTTGTTTATTCTACACACAAATATAGCTTTTTTTGCTACTATGTCTTATTGCATTGTTTGACCTTAGATGGAGTTTTACTAGTGAAAAAGCAGTTTTAATATATGATCATATTCTTCCTTCATTACCAGAAATAGAAAACTCTTGCCATTTAGTCCACATGAAAGAACATTTTCATTGACATGTGAGAAGATCGCCTAGCAGATCTAGACTGCTAATAAAAATGAACACAAATACATAACAGAATGTTTTGTACATTTTGTTCCCCTTAAATATGTATTGTAACCTTTATTGGCTCAAAGGTTGCTTTTTTTTTTCTACGGTATCTTTTTTTAAACATTTTGAAGCTAACATAATGCTAGCAGACAATGTGTGATTGTATTTGAGGGTGCAACATCCTTAAGATAATGCCACTGGCACTTTGTTCGCTACCGGCTCTGTATGTGTGACCAAAGTATTTAAGTGAGAAAACACCAATATCTTTTGTCATGGTAACTAATATATTTGTCACTGAGGCAAATAACTCTGCGGCATAGCTCTTAGTTTGGTTAATTCTCCACTGTATTCTGTTGCAATTATTTATTGTGAGCAATGGAAGACAATTACATTACATTAACATTTATTTATATAGCGCCAACAGTTTTACGTAGTGCTAGGTACAGAGCATAGAAGGGAACAACATACTAAGTTAGACAAACTAGAACAGACTTGTACATCAGGTACAGAACCATGCTGGCAAGCTTACAATCTAGAGGGAATGGGGTACATGAGACACATGTATAAGAGACTGAAGAGGTCAGAGGGAAGGAAGTTGTAGTAACAGTAATGTAGATGGTTGGCAGTAGATGGGAGAGGCCAAAGATGAATTGTGTGTGTGTTCCAGCTAGGTGGGATCAACTAGAGGTAAAGTGACCGGTATGCTAGTTGGATGGGTAGTAAGCTTCTTTAAAGAGATGATTTTGAGAGACGTTTTAAAGTTTGAAAAGGAGGGAGAGAGCTGGATGCGCTGCGGAAGGGAGTTCCAGAGTGAGGGGGAAGCTCAGGCGAAATCTTGGAGACGCGAGTTGGAAGTGGTGATGAGGTTGGAGGAGCGTTTTAGTCCCACTGAGGAGCGCATGGTCATGCAGGGAGGTATCGGTTAACAAGGGAGGCAATGTACGGAGGGGTGGAGGAATAGAGGGCTTTGTAGGTTAAAGCAAGAATGTAAAATTTTATCCTTGAGCAGACTGGGAGCCAATGGAGGGCATTGCAGAGAGGAGCCGCCAAATCAGACTGATGTGCAAGAAAGATGAGTCTGGCAGCTGAGTTTTGGATAGATTGCAGGGGAGACAGATGAGCCAGAGGTAGTCCAGTCAGGAGGCTGTTACACTAGTGCAGGCGAGAGATCACAAGCGAGTGCACTAGTATTTTGGTGGTCTCTTCACTGAGGAACGGGCGAATGCGTGCTATGTTCCTTAGGTGCAGCTGACAGGATTTTGACTAAAGATTGAATATGAGGAACGAAGGAGAAAGCAGAGTGAAAAGTGACCCGACATTGGATGAGGTCAGGGGAGGAGAGGTAGATATGAGTATCATCCACGTACAGGTGGTATTGGAAACCAAAAGAGCGGATGAGTTCTCCCAGGGAGGTGGTTTACAGGGAAAACAACAGTAGGCCATGGACCAATCCTTGCAGAACGCCAAATGAGAGTGGAACATGCGACAATGTTGCTTCAGCAAGTGACACTGAATAGGAGCGCTCAGATAAGTACAACATCAAAGAGAGTGCCGTACCACCCATGCCAAACAAGGATAATCTGTTAAGCTGGCAGTGGTCAACAGTGTCAAAGGCAGCAGAGAGATCTAAGAGCATCATCACTGTGAAATGGACTTTAGATTTGGCTGACAGGAGGTCATTTGATACTCTAGTGTGGCCTGTTTCAGTAGAGTGTAACGGTCTAAAGCCAGATTGCAAAGTAGGTAATTGGCAGTCAGAAAGTATGTTAGTCGTGAGTGCACTGTTCTCTCCAGCAACTTGGACATGAAGGGGAAAAGGGATATAGGATGGTAGTTATATGGAAGAGTAGGGTTGTGGGAATTTTTTTTTCAATACTAGTACGATTTGGGCTTGCTTGAACGTTGACGGTGCTATTCCAGAGGACAGAGAGAGGTTGATGAGATGGGTTAAAGGTGGACAGAGTAGAGGGGAAAGCAAGGATACAAGGTGAGACTGGATGGGATCTAGTGCGCAAGGAGTATATACCTCTTTCTCAGCTACAGGGGAGAAGATATTCAGAGTGGGTTTGGGGGATGGGAACGAGGCAGGAGGTAGTTGGGACAAGTCACAGGAGGTGAAGTCACAATTAGGAGATATGGAGGGGAGATCTGTGCAATTGACACACAGGTCTTAGCTCCTTTTTTTCACTGAAGGCCTGGGATGCTTGTAGTGCTTATTGTTCCTACTATTTTATAACATTTGAAATCCTTCACAAATTTTTACTCTAACAAATACACATTCTTTTTCTATTTTGTAGGCGAAATTAAGTCATTTATATTGAAATACTATGATTTCTATAAATAGTTTTTTAATATGTCATAATTTTTTTTTTAAATGCAGTTCTTGAGCTTTTGACCTCAAGGAAAAAAATAATTACACATAGAAATAAACATAAACAAAAATGTCAAACAGCTGGCACATAACCTCAACGGGAAAGAGACCATAATATTCGATGCTTTGTTAAAATGAATCCTAGTGACCATTATGGAAAGATTTGTTTAACCCTTGTCAGACAGACAGAACATAATTCATTGATCTCTTCTGCTGCATAAAAAGGATTGATGAAGAGTATTTAATGTATGTAGAAATTGGTATTAAACTCTGTTTGACTGGTTCAAGTTCATGATATTGTGGTATTTAATATTCTTACCTTCTCTGCTCTCTTCAGTAAATCTCTCAGGACTGTCAATTACTGTTGTTGTAAGCCGATATTGTACCAGTTGTGCAGAGATCCACAAATTGCATTTGCAATTAAGCGCTGACAAAATATGGATAGTTTTGTCACTCCATACAAGCGAGATTTTCTGAAACATAAAGTGAAAATTAGATTTATCACTGGAATTTAATTCCGTAACACCATTCAATCTAATTATGCTAGGGTTCATGTGTCCTGTATCTACTGTAATAAACTCTGATAAGCATGATGTCGACCAAAGGGCATGCACTCACTGAGTGGGCCTTTATAATTTACAGTAAGTAGTAAGGTAATGGTGTGGACACCAAACAACTATTCCTTGTAGCTAACAGTTTATTAATAGTATTATTAATTATATTTATGTATATTTTTGCTGTTGTACAGCATGTCCATTGTGTGTCGTCATTATCAGCTCTAATGTACATAAGATGCTGCAATAAACTGAGAAAGCAATTTACTGTATAATTAATTATCTCTTCATAATAACCTTGGTCTGTTTTTACTGATCTGTATAGCTACCAGCTGATGTCATAAGAATGTCCTGCTTTTGAAGTGATGGGCTGTACAGGAGACATGTTAATGGTAAACAAAGGAGAATTAAGAGAATCATGTGGTGAAGATGTACTGATAGAAATGAGAAGCTTCATGACATAATTATTGTACTAAAGTAGCAGAAAAACAATAATGAACTAAATGGTGTTTTGAATAGCACGTGCACATGGGTTGAAAGTGTACAGTATAGTAGTGAATTGATAAGCACTGGTGACCTTCAACAATTCTCATAGCACTCAGCTATCACACTGAGTGGACAATGTCACCATTGCTTATTAAAATCATTGCCAGTGTAGTGTTAAATGCAATTGGGAGTGCAAACTCCACAAATTGTATTGCCTTCCCATCTCTCCATTTTGTGAATCTCACTTTTAGTTTTCAATTATATTTTTAGTTTTAAAAATGTTTAAAAAATGTTTCTTTGTTTTTATTGGAGAAAGTATATGTAAAACACAAAGTGTTCTTGATATGCAGCTCATATCAATTTTGGTTCAGCCATCTATTGGCAGCTATGCCTCTAGTTTGTGATTCAGTTTTGGTTTGGCTACATTTCCCTCTTTTTTATTTCATTCAGCTTGGTAAATTTCAGTTTCATACTTATCCAGAATTATGTGACCCTAAAGCTAATAGAATTAAAAACAGGTCAAACATCATTCAGCTGTTGTTGAAAATGACAATAAATATGTGTGCACATGTTTATATACGTTGTACTTAAAAATGTATAGTTTCCTTATTAAATTTTTGTTTGCCAACGTCATTGGTAGTGAAATTAATACTAACAGCAAAAATGCTTCAGAACAACCTATGGCAACATGATAAAGAAACATAAGGCATATAATTAAAATGTTAACACATTCTAGTACATGTTAATTTTAAGGAGGTGCTAAAAACACCAAATTCTAATTTAATTGGAGTGTGCTTATTGTTTCATTAAAATTAGCCTTTCTAATTAAGGTTTCGGTTTCTGAAGAAACGGTTGATTAAATTAGATGTAACATTCTATATTAGTTTCTTGATTGCATACAAAAACTAAAAGAAACAGATGCCCTGTCTGAAGTAATCCTGATTTAATTCTAATAACGTTCAACATTAGTTTCTTGTAAAACATGCACACTGCCTCCTTATTAAGCATAGACCTATATTCTATGGAAACATTTAGTCACCAATCTGGATCAGCACACATTTTTTATTTGTTATGCCAAGTTGATAAATGCCTTGTATTTTTTAATACGAAACTGTTTACTGTTTATAACAGCAAATATGAAGGGCTAGTGTTGCATTAATTTACTGCTTATTAAATATATATAGTAGTGGTTTTACTATAGGGGAAGTCTGAACAGTTATGGATTCAAGCTTATCAACATAATCACCCTAAAAAATGTCAAAACATTTTTAATTAAAAAAATTAAAAAACACCTAAAAAATCCTGAAATTTGGATTATACCATTTAATGACTATTCTCAGAGAAAAAAATCCTACCAAACAATAAAATATATTCCTTGTTCAAATCAGTATGTTAAGTTTCCAAACTGGACTTGGAATCTTTCTAGAGCTTTTATGAGGGGATAAGAATGCTTGGTACAAGTATTTCCAAGGTCATTCCTTTTCTAGAAATGTCTGCATACACTGAAGTTTTAGTTGGTGAGGGTGCATCCTGTAAGGTTAGAGGAATAGTGTCTTCTATGTAACAATAACATCAGGCCAAAGTGCCCTGATATAAATATACAGGCAACAGATTTTCCTAACCAAAATACATGTTTTTTTTTCCTCCACAGTAGGCCAAACAACCCTTTAGGGCAGATTTGTTTCCTAAAACTTTAATTACATAAATCAATTTAACCCCTTAAGGACAGAGCCTTTGAAACATTTTGTCCATTCTGGACAATGGCGATTTTAACATTTCTGTGCTGTTTGTGTTTAGCTGTAATTTTCTTCTTTGTCATTTGCTGTACCCACACATATTATATATTGTTTTTATCGGGACAAGAAGGGCTTTCTTTGGATGCCATCATTTTGATCATATCTTATAATATTATATAAAAAAAATTAAAAAAAATACGGTAAAAAAAGTTTTCCAACTTGAAATTTTTCCATGCAGACAGCCTGCACCCATGTCCCATTTGGGACATATTTGAAGCTAGCCAGTGTATTTTACCCCATCAACTCATATATTTTTTAAAAGTAGACACCCAAGGCCATTTCAAATGGTGGTATTTTAACACTTTCCATGCACTAATTCTACCACCAGCCTTTGTCAATGTTTGTGGTAGTAATTTTTTTGTGTTTTTTTTTTTTATGTGTCACTGCCAAATAACACCCCAATATGTGTTCAGCAACATTTCCTGAGTACAGGGATACCACCCATGCATAGGCTTGTTGGGTTGTTTGGGGGGTAAAAGGCCAAATTTGGGAGGTGCAGTTTTTGGTTTTCCAACTTGAAATTTTGACATGCAGACAGCCTGCACCCATGTCCCATTTGGGACATATTTGAAACCAGCCAGTGTATTTTACCCCATCAACCCATATATTTTTTACAAGTAAACACCCTACGCTATTTAAAATGGTGGTATTTTAACACTTTCATGCACTAATTCTACCACCAGCCTTTGTCAAATTTTGTGGTAGTAGTTTTTGTGTGTTTTTTTTTCACAAATATTGTAGTTCAGACATAAATTCACAGATTTTGGTATGTGTCACTGCCAAACAATAACCCAATATGTGTTCAGCAACATCCCCTGAGTACAGGGATACCACCCATGCATAGGTTTGTTGGGTTGTTTGGAGGCTAAAGGGCCACATTTTGAAGGTGTGTATTTCCAACTTGGAATTTTGACGTGTAGTCAGCCTGAGCCCATCTTTCATTTGGGACTTTTTTTTTAAGCCGGACAGTGTATTTTAACCAAAAAAGTATATATTTTGTAAAAGTAGACACCCTAGGCTATTTTAAATGGTGGTATTTTAACACCTTCCATGCACCAATTCTACCACGAGCCTTTGTCAAAGTTTGTGGTAGTAATTTTATTGTGTATTTTTTTCCACAATATCTGTTCAGCAACATCTCCCAAGCACAGGGATACCACGCATGATTAGGTTTGTCAGCTTTGTTGGGGGTTGGAAGGCTAAATTTGAGAGGTGCACTTTTTGATTTTCCAACTTGGAATTTTGACATGTAGAGCAAGGGGTTAATAGCTCTTATAAGAGCCTTTGTAGTACTGTACAAAAAACTGAACCCCTAAAAATGCACAGACGAATGGTGATGCTCATCTGAGCAATCACCAAACCACCTTTGCCACTGATCGGCTGTTACTGAGCGCTATACACCCGTTCAGACTGCTTCAAAAGGAATACACGTAATCCCCTAGTGGGTATAATTAACACCTAGCGAGTGTTACAAAAAAAAAAGCTGATAGCAAAAAAAATACTTCTGCGACCAGATCGCTCCATATGCGCTGCTTAGGCAGTGACCAGATGCACTGCTCAGACAGTGACCACATGCGCTGCTTAGGAAGTGATATCCGGCAAGGAAGGGGTTAATAGTTCTTAAAAGAGCCTTTGATATACTGTAAAAAATCACAGTAAAAAAAAAATGAACCCATAAAAAAATGCACAGACAGCAAGAAATGTGCTGCTGTGTAAGATCACTGTGTACACAGCGATCCATGGCAGGGAAGGGGTTAAACACTGGAAACGGCTTTTATAAAAGCCTTTGGGTCTCAGTTTTATTAAATATATTATAATTAAAAACGTACATTATACAGCTCTGTCTGTCTCCCTCACTAAAACTCAAGTGAGAGGGAGGCAGATCTACACGGGTCAGATCAAATATTAACAATAATAATTTTTTTTTCTCTCCCTTTTTATTATTATTATTTTACTAGTTTTTTGTTTTTTACCCTAAGTATTGTATGTTCTCTCTGGTCTACTTTCCTATCATATTTGCCAAAACCTTGTCTGTCCTGGTTGATTTAATAAATTGATAAGCAGCAGACAACGAGCTTATGTTATTTTTATTTTGTCTTAATTAACTATAAAAATATTTATTGAAGAACTATTTCTACTGTCCTATTAATGTTTTTTATACGTGTTTTTGTATTTATGTTATCATTTGTTGATGGTGTACTATTGTTGTCTTGAACTTTTGTACTGTCCTTTTCATATTTTCTGTATGTGTTCTTGTATTGTCATGTTATGGTATCATTTGTATATTGTTTACTATTGATATCTTGGACTTATGTATAAATGGTTTAAAATGAATGTTAAAAAAAAAATAAAAAAAATATTGATCTAACCAGGCGAATGGTGATGCTCATCTAAGCAATCGCCAAACCGCCTTTACCACTGATCAGCTGTTACTGATCGCTGTACATGCGCTCAGACAGCTAAAAAAAAGTCGCTTTCTTTACTCTATTTAGTGCATGACGTGCCTAGCACATCATCTGTCGTTAAGGGGTTAAAACTGTGGGGTTAATATTATTTTGAACTTATCAAATATAAGTTTAGCTGTATTAAGCAAATAATGTTAAGACAGCCACTTTGGAACTACATCAAAGTGAGGTAGGCCCCAACATTGTTCATGGTGGACATTTACTGGGCTATGTGACCTATAATATGGACCTTCACAGACCTAGCCAAGGCCACTGGTGGCCTTATATGGACACTTTGCCAATCCCTGCATCATACCCTCCTGGTAGACAGTCACCTGGTAAGCAAAATGAACTGCTCCCAGCATTGCACTATATAAACGTAGGATATTTTATGATATGATTCAAACTATATTTAAAGTAATGTTAAATGGACAAGCTTGCTAAATAAAGATCTAAAGATGTTGTTTAGACATGTTTGGTTTTTAGACCTTCTCAAGGTTTGTTTTGATTCATTAACGTTTATCAAGTTTTACTAAAATTCCAGTGAATCGAAATGTTGCTTTTTTGATAATTAATACCTCACATGTTATGGCCACAAACACACTGTTGATTCTCTATTGCTTATTGTATTGTTGGCTGTTTCCATGGAAACTGGACCAAGCACCAGGGGGAGGTGAAGCATGTGCACTTTACAGTTCTAACCTTACCTACAATGAAGAAAAGAGAGAACACAAGAAACACATTGATTGTGCTTCTTAGAAGCCCTGTGCCATTGAGACAATTTTCAATGGTACACAACTTGCGGTTATTCAAATACCAATACCTAATATTGAAGCCTTTGAAACTGAAATATGTTCACAATATCATTATCAACATTCTAGCCATACATGTCAGTGTCATACAGAAATTGCTTCCCATTGGGTTGTTTGTTCAATGATGATTAATAATTCACAGGGTCAAACCTGTAGTAAAATATGGCATTACTTGATACAGCCTGAGTTCAAAGGAACTCCAGTCAAAACATGTTCTTTTACACATAATTTCATGGTATAGTCACTTTTTTAAAGAAATCTCTGTCCTGGTGTGTATGCTGCCTATATATAATGCTTAGCCCAAGTAGCATTGTGCTGAAGTAAAGATGGCTGCTTTCATATAACCATTTTAGCATGCTCAGTTTTTTTAAAACTCCAGCCTGCAAAAAAGAATGCATACCTTTACTCCATCGCTAAATATGCTTTTATAACCCGGAGCCGTGTGTGTTAGTAGTATATTCCGAGAAGCAAGTCTGGTACAATGTATCACATATCTATACAATGAAGTATACTGTATATAAAAAATGGGGTATTTTTTTTTATTACTGAGTAAGAGTACAGTGATACACATATAAGAACTTCTCTCTGTGATAAGGAATGCTGGGCTCTATCATTTATCACTGATTTTTGACTCAATATTTCCACTGCAGTCTCTGATTTTCAATGAGCCCACTGTTACTCAGGAACATGTTTTTTATTTCAATGTAGTCAGAAATCAGCATAAATTTAATATGTTCAGGAATAAGAAGGGCATGAATAAGGAAAGGCTATTTTGTTGTTGTTAGTACAAAGTGAAGAATAATTATAAGCACTGTGTCTTAAGGTATCCCCTGAGTAAGACTCATGAGCCTTGGCTCTTCCAAGTGCTGTTTACCTGGAATTTACCTGGAATTCCTCTTGAAGAGTGCGATCCATACTTTTTTTGTGGGGGGGTGAGGATGCAGGACATGTAAATTAAGAGATGAAACTACTCCAAATGGTAAACGTATCACTTTTACTTAAGTTCTGCATGAAAGTTATGTTTAATAGAGTTGAGCGGACACCTGGATGTTCGGGTTCGACAGGTTCGGCCGAACTTCGGAAAAAAGTCCGGATTCGGGCTCGAACTTGACCCCGAACCCCATTGAAGTCATTGAAGTCAATGGGGACACAAACTTTTGGCCACTAAAATGCCTCTAAAAACATCCTGGAAAGGGCTAGAGGGCTGCAAAAGGAATTAAAATGTGGGTAAGAGTAGGACAAGTGCCCTGCAAACAAATATGGATAGGGAAATAACTTCAAAAAACATAAAATGCATATAAATTAAAAATACAGCTGAGCCATAAAATAGCACTAGATGGAATCTTTGATTTTAGCTTTGGAAGAACATAAATCTAAATCTAAAGCATGGCTGCCAGGAGGATCAACAGAATTATCCATTTGAGAGAGGGTTGGAGTGCAGGGTATTCTCTTTCAGTTTATACTAAGTGACCCATAGGTTGAGGAGGCGGTGACTGTGGCGGTGTAGGTGGAAGCGGCGCAAATGTATCACTCCATGCAAATGTATCACTCTTTAACCGGTAACTGAGTTAAGACATTTGTTTACTTCACAGGAAGCTACAGATAAGGAATACTAAGTGTACTACATCTGTAGGTAAAAGAGGTTTAATAAATAGTGTAACTAAAATAATACAGTACCTTATGAAAGAGGTGCTTCCTATCAGTCAGAGTATTATCTCTTTTTTTAAACAGGAATTAAAAGGCTATTACATCCTTCTAGTGGATAATTGCCTTTTTTGGTGATCTCTGGTCAAATATGATCTGTTCTACAAGGTCAGCTCTTGTGTATCTCAGTGCAAAAACATAAAATATATTCTAAAAACCACAGAAGGCCGTATTGGTAGAAGTGTTTCTTATTAAATAGATGGAATGGTAAAACTCTACTCTGTCAAGTTGCTAGAGCTATCATTTACACTGATTGATACTACAACTGTCTCTGTGAATTAAATGAATTGTGAATGATTTTAGATCAGTCGGATTAATAATACAGTCATTTGAATTTGTCAGACATTTTAAGTGCTGGCACATGGCTTGCATACAGAATTCTATGAATTTAGATGTCTAGGAAAAACAAATAGACAAATGTAAATTCAAAGCTGATGTGTATATCTATTTTTAAGTACACCATCAGAGCATATTTACATAATATTTCATTTATTTAACCCCTTAGTGACATGACTTTTTTGGCTTGTCCGACGCTTGGTGACATGGGCTGTTTTAACATTTCTGAGGTGTTTGTGTTTTGCTCTAATTTATTTCTGTGTCATTTAGTGTACCCGCACAAACTATATATCGTTTTTATCGTTATAAGAAGGGCTTTCTTTTGATACCATTATTTTGATAATAGCATATAATTTGATGTAAAAAAAATAATAAAATATGGCAAAAAAATTGAAAAACAAATTTTTTTATGACTTTTATTTGAAAAATCGTTTACTCATGTACAAGAGACAACAAAAAAACACTGCTAAAAAGTTTCTAATATATGTCCTGAGTTCAGAAATAGCCCATGTTTTTATGTTTTTGTGCTTTTTTATTCATGTTACAAGGCCAGAACTATAAGTGGTGCAAAGCTATTTTAAAATCCTTTCTTTCAAAATTAGCGATAGTGACATTGTAACACTGATTTCTGTACTAAATCCATGAATGACCCCCAACATGTACATATTTTTGAAAACTAGACCACTCAGGGCATTTAACTTGGGGTATTTTGACACATTTCATGTAGCCATTTTACCACCAATCTATGCCAAAGTTTGCAGCAAAAAATCTTTTTTTTTTAATTTTTCACATATATTGCAATTTAGGTAAACATAACCTTAAAATGTGAAGGGGTATTTCCAAATAACACCTCAATATGTGTTCAGCAACATCTCCTGAGTACAGGGATACCACCCATGCATAGGTTTGTTGGTTTGTTTTGGGGCTAAAAGGCCACATTTAGGGGGTGCGCATTTTGGTTTTCCAACTTGGAATTCTGACATGCAGAAAACTTGTGCCCATGTCCCATTTGGGACATTTTTGAAGCCAAAAAGTGTATTCTACCCCACAAAGCCATATATTTTTGAAAACTAGACACCCTAGGGTATTTCAAATAGTAGTATTTTATCATTTTCCATGCACTAATTATACTACCAGCCTATGTCAATGTTTTGGGTAGTAATTTTTTTTCACATACATTGTACTTTGGGCATGAATTCACAGATCCTGTTATATGTCAGTGCCAAACAACACCTCAATATGTGTTCAGCAACATCTCCTGAGTACAGGGATACCACCCATGTATAGGTTGGTTAGGTTATTTGTGGGTTAAAAGGCCACATTTGAGAGGTGCGCTTTTTGGTTTTCCAACTTGGAATTCTGACGTGCAGAAAACCTTCGCCCATGTCCAATTTGGGACATTTTTGAAGCCAAAAAGTGTATTCTACCCCACAAAGCCATATATTTTTGAAAACTAGACACCCTAGGGTATTTCAAATAGTAGTATTTTAACACTTTCCATGCACTAATTATACTACCAGCCTATGTCAATGTTTTGGGTAGTAATTTTTTTTCACATACATTGTACTTTGGGCATGAATTCACAGATCCTGTTATATGTCAGTGCCAAACAACACCTCAATATGTGTTCAGCAACATCTCCTGAGTACAGGGATACCACCCATGTATAGGTTGGTTAGGTTATTTGTGGGTTAAAAGGACACATTTGAGAGGTGCGCTTTTTGGTTTTCCAACTTGGAATTCTGACGTGCAGAAAACCTTCGCCCATGTCCAATTTGGGACATTTTTGAAGCCAAAAAGTGTATTCTACCCCACAAAGCCATATATTTTTGAAAACTAGACACCCTAGGGTATTTCAAATAGTAGTATTTTAACACTTTCCATGCACTAATTCTACCACCATCCTATGTCAATGTTATGGATAGTAATTTTTTTTCACATACATTGTACTTTGGGCATGAATTCACAGATCCTGTTATATGTCAGTGCCAAACAACACCTCAATATGTGTTCAGCAACATCTCCTGAGTACAGGGATACCACCCATGTATAGGTTGGTTAGGTTATTTGTGGGTTAAAAGGCCACATTTGAGAGGTGCGCTTTTTGGTTTTCCAACTTGGAATTCTGACGTGCAGAAAACCTTCGCCCATGTCCAATTTGGGACATTTTTGAAGCCAAAAAGTGTATTCTACCCCACAAAGCCATATATTTTTGAAAACTAGACACCCTAGGGTATTTCAAATAGTAGTATTTTAACACTTTCCATGCACTAATTATACTACCAGCCTATGTCAATGTTTTGGGTAGTAATTTTTTTTCACATACATTGTACTTTGGGCATGAATTCACAGATCCTGTTATATGTCAGTGCCAAACAACACCTCAATATGTGTTCAGCAACATCTCCTGAGTACAGGGATACCACCCATGTATAGGTTGGTTAGGTTATTTGTGGGTTAAAAGGACACATTTGAGAGGTGCGCTTTTTGGTTTTCCAACTTGGAATTCTGACGTGCAGAAAACCTTCGCCCATGTCCAATTTGGGACATTTTTGAAGCCAAAAAGTGTATTCTACCCCACAAAGCCATATATTTTTGAAAACTAGACACCCTAGGGTATTTCAAATAGTAGTATTTTAACACTTTCCATGCACTAATTCTACCACCATCCTATGTCAATGTTATGGATAGTAATTTTTTTTCACATACATTGTACTTCGGACATGAATTCACAGATCCTATTATGTGTCAGTGCCAAACAAAACCCCAATATGTGTTCAGCAACATCTCCTGAGTACAGGGATACCACCCATGCATAGGTTTGTTGGGTTGTTTGGGGGCTAAAAGGCCACGTTTAGGGGGGGTGCATTTCCAACTTGGAATTTTGACATGTTGTCAGCCTGCGCCCATGTTCCATTTGGGACACTTTTGAAGCCTGTCAAAGTATTTTACCCCATCAAACCGTATATTTTGGAAAACTAGACATCCTAGGGTATTTAAAATTGTGGTATTTTAACACTTTCCAAGTGCTAATTCTACCACCAACCTATGTCAAAGGGTTGGGATGTCATTTTTTCCCCACACACATTGTAGTTCAGGCAGGAATTTTTAGATTCTGGTATTTGCTACTGCCAACCAACACCTCAATACCTGTTCAGCAACATCTCCTGAGTACAGGGATACCCCCCATGCATAGGTTTGTATGTTTGTTTTGGTGCTAAAAGGCCACAGGGGGTGCGCAATTCCAACCTGGAATTTTGACATGTGGTCAGCCTGCGCCCATGTTCCATTTGGAACATTTTTGAAGCCGTCCAATGAATTGTACCCCATCAAACCATATATTTTTGGAAAATAGACATCCTAAGGTATTTCAAATGGTGGTATTTTAATACTGTATAGGTACTAATTCTACCACCAGCCTTTGTAAAAATTTGTGGTAGTACTTTTTTGGGAGGTTTTTTTCCACATACATTGTACTTCAGGCATGAATTCACAGATTCCAGTATATGTCAGTGCCAAACAAAAACCCAATATGTGTTCAGCAACATCTCCCGAGTACAGGGATAGCACCCATGCATAGGTTTGTTGGTTTGTTTTTTGGCTAGAAGGCAAGAATTTTGAGATACGCATCTCAAAATTCCAACTTGGAATTTTGACATGTAGTCAACCTGCGTCCGTGTCCTATATGGGATATATCCTTTAAGCCAGCCAATGTAATTTACCCCCACCAAACCATATATTTTTTTAACGGTAGACCCCCATCACTCCTTGTGGCAACGGCTCAGCAGCCACCGATACATCACTAGATGATGTATCAGAAAGCTGACCAGGGTCAAAATCGAACCCTGAGTCCGCGGCCTCAGAATCAGTGCGTAAGCAGTGATCTCGAGCAAAGAAGGGGTTAATAGCTCTTAGAAGAGCCTATCTAGTACTGTAATACATTACAGTACAAAGTAATTAATCCATAAAACAGTGCAGACAGCAAAACATACTGTTGCTGTGCAAGATTACTGCTTATACAGTGATGAATGGCAGGGAAGGGGTTAATACACAGAAACCTGACAATTTTATAAAATGTTATTTTATATCACTAATACTGATCTGTCTCTTTCCATCACAAAAAAGTAAGTGAGGAGAGGTAGGCAGATCAATTTTTGTGAATATTGATCCGACCAATTTTGATCTGACCAGGGCGAATGGTGAGCTTAATTGAGAAATCACCAAACCGCCTTTGCCACTAATTCGCTGTTACTGATCGCTATGCGCTCAGGCAGCTTAAAAAAAAAAAAATCTCAGATATTTTTACTTTACATGTAATCCCCTAGCGGATATGTGTAAAAATAAAATTAAAAAAAATATGCAGACAGATAAAAATTGCTTTGGCGTCAATATCATTGCGTAAGCGGTGATCGACGGCAAAGAAGGGGTTAATAACTCTTAGAAGAGCCTTTGTAGTACTGTAATAAATTACAGTACAAAAAAAATTAACCCCTAAAAACTGCACAAACAGCAAAAATAAATGCGCTGATGTGCACGATCACTGCTTACGCAAGATCAGTGGCAGGGAAGGGGTTAAACGCAGGGAATTGCTTTAATAAAAACATTTTTATTGTTTTATTGTACGTGTGTTGTGTATTTATTGTTTTTTTTTACTTTTACTTACTTTTATAACTTTGATCTGTCTCTCTCCCTCACTAAAAAAAATGTGAGGAGAGGGAGGCAGATCATAACTGGTCAGATCAATATAGGGTTAATATTGATCTGACCAGTCAGTGGGGATGTTCAGCAGAACATCCCCACTGCCTGTCAGTGTGCCTGGCAGTCACTGATTGCCTCTGTGAAGAGGCAATCGTGTGACAGCCAGAGAGCACAGGAAGCAGGTACTTCCTGCCTCCTGTGCTCTTGCCCTTAGAAGGGCAGCGCCATCTTGGTCACCCAGTGACCAAGATCGTGCATTTTTTTTTTGTGTTTCTGTTTGCCTCGACTTGCGAGGCAATCAGAAACACTTGCTGAGCATAGGAAGCGAAAAATTCGCTTCCTATGCTCGTTTTGGAAATGCACGTGTTTTAAAGGCGCTGTGCCTTTAAAACCGGCATTTCTATCGCTCTCCGGAGCGATCGAAATGCCGACGGGCATTTTTTTTAGCATTGTACGATGCTTCCACACGGAAGCATCGTTACAATGCCCTTAGTGCACTGAAAGCGGAAAAACTCCGCTTTCAGTGCTCGTTTTGACACAGGACGGACTAGGTCCGTCCTGTGTCACTAACGCCTCGGCAAACAGGACGGACCTAGTCCGTCCTGTGTCGCCAAGGGGTTAAAATTATTTATGACACAAAGAGCTATATTTAGAGAGCTCCATTTTTTGGCATACAAATTCAACCTGAGTACGGCCAAAACGAGATAGTAGCCTCATCACCCCATTATTTCCTGTAGGGCATTCAAGGTTACCAATGCAGCTATTTTGTAAAGCAAAAAATAATTTTTTACTTTACATTGTAATAATGAGGGGGAGACCTAATGTTCCCCCCGGTACCCACCCATTGCCGGCGGGTGGGGACCCTATAATAATAATGAGGGTGGGGTCCTAGTGTCCCCCCCCCCCCCCAGTCCCCACCCATGAGCGGCGGATGGGGACCCTAAAATAATAATAAGGGGGGAACCTTGTGTCCCCCCCCCCGGTCCCCACCCATGAGCGGACAAATAAAGTGACTAGGGGTGCCCAGCCCCTAGTCACTTCTCCCCCCCCCCAATAAGAAAAATGCCTACCTACCCCCCTCACCCTAATAATAGTGAGGGGGTGGGCAATAAACTAACTTGTAAAAAAAATAACAATTTCATACTTACCATTTGATGTCTTCTTTTTTTCTTTCTTCTTTTCTTTATCCCCAACCAATCAGAGTGCTAGCCATTTTAAACAGAGTGGG
The DNA here is from genome assembly GCA_036172795.1 of Pelodytes ibericus. NCBI lineage: Eukaryota > Metazoa > Chordata > Amphibia > Anura > Pelodytidae > Pelodytes > Pelodytes ibericus. The sequence continues at coordinate 123,841,970 of CM069859.1, forward strand.
AAAATTCTAAAGAACTTTCCCACGCTGTGTAAAATGACACAGAGAACTCTGATTGGTTGGATTTCAGACCAACCAATCAGAGTGCTCTGAGCTTAATTGCAGGGTGGGGCAAGGCTTTATAAGCCTTCCCCCGCCCTAAGAGCTCAGTCTGCACGGGGCCCTCCATGGGCGAAGATGGATTATTTTTTCACCCACCAGTGTATTTTTTTTTTTTTACCCGTTGAGGCGCGTATTATGGTTTTTTATTTGTCCTTTTTTGGGGCTAAAGAAAAGAAAAAAGAAGACATCAAATGGTAAGTATGAAATTGTTATTTTTTTTACAGGTTTGTTTATTGCCCACTATTATTAGGGGGGGGGGGTAGGTAGGCATTTTTTTAATGGGGGGAGAAGTGACTAGGGGCTGGGCACCCCTAGTCACTTTATTTGTGGTCCCCACCCGCCGCTCATGGGTGGGGACCAGGGGGGACACTAGGTCCCCCCCTCATTATTATTATTATAGGGTCCCCACCCACCGCAATGGGTGGGGACTGGGGGGGGGACATTAGGTCCCTCCTAACATTATTAGGGTCCCCACCCGCGGGCAATGGGTGGGGACCAAGGGGGGTGGCTTATTTTACTAGTGACTGGGCAGCAATAGCTGTCCAGTCACTAGTAATTTTAAATTTGTTAAGGCGATATGAATCTCCGAACTCCAACCCGGACATACAGTGGAATGTCCGTGTTCAGGTCCGGGGTCCAAAAATCCTAATGTTCAGTACGAACCCGAACTTTGCTGTTCGGGTTCGCTCAACTCTAGTCTTAAACACAATTTACACACACCCATTAAACATTCACAGTGCTTTGGCTGCAATAATTTCAAACATGGTAGCTGTGGGTCAGCCCTGTATAGTGTTCAGGAGGACTTTTGCAAAATTCTTCCTTACGTAACTGGTTAAAACTATATTTTTAGGATGTATGGTGTAAAAGGCTCTCTTGAGGTAATTCCATATCATCTCTATTTGGTTATGGTCTGGGCTCTGATGCGCCACTCCAAAAAGCATATCTACTTTTTATGAAGTCATTCTGTAGTAGATTTACTTCAAAGTTTAGGGTAATTGTCCTGATTCATCACCCAACTTCTACTGAGCTTCAGTTGGCAGACAGCCACCCTGAGATCCTGTTTGATACTGTTTGCCAGTGTTTATATACACCTTTTGATAAAAGTCTCCAAGTGGGACTAAAGCATTGACTATTGAGATAAAGTTGTAAAACTATTGCTGACAAGTTCCTTGCTCCTTTATACATATTGCTGAGTGAGTGTGTGTGTGTGTGTGTGTATTATATTTGTGTGTACATAAAACTATCCTGATTGTAAGACCACCCCCCAAAGTTTATGTATGTATGTATATCCACGTGTGTGTGTATGTATATATATACACGTGTGTATGTATATCCACGTGTGTGTATATATGTATGTATATCTACGTGTTTATGTGTATGTATGTATGTATATCCACGTGTGTGTAGGTATGTATATCAACGTGTGTGTATGTATGTATATCAACGTGTGTATGTATGTATGTATGTATATCCACGTGTGTGTGTGTATATACAGTGCTGTATTCACTGCGAGGCATCCTAGGCGGATGCCTAGGGCGGCAAATTTTGGGGGGCGGCAGCGCCCCCCAGCACTGAAAAGAAAAAAAATGTTAAAAAAAAATGTAAAAAATAAAAGAAATATCCACGTGTGTGTGTATGTATATATATACACGTGTGTATGTATACCCACGTGTGTGTATGTATGTATGTATATCTACGTGTTTATGTGTATGTATGTATGTATATCCACGTGTGTGTAGGTATGTATATCAACGTGTGTGTATGTGTGTGTATGTATGTATATCAACGTGTGTGTATGTATGTATATCCACGTGTGTGTGTGTATATACAGTGCTGTATATACAGTGCGGATGCCTAGGGCGGCAAATTTTGGGGGCCGCCCCCCAGCACTGAAAAGAAAAAAAATGTAAAAAAAAAATGTAAAAAAAAAAAAAAACACGGCCCTTTAAAAAAAAAAAATAGACTGCGCTTGCAGGCAGAGACGGAGGTGAGAAGGGATCGGAAGATCCCCCCTCACCATCGCTCTGCCTGCCAGGCTGCACGGGGAGCCGAACAGGCAGCACGGAGAAACCTCCGTGCTGCCTGTTCGGCTCCCCGTGCAGTGTGCCGACACGGAAGTGCCGACAGTCACATGACGGGTGCGCTGACGTCATACGCGCGCCCGGTCACGTGGCCTGTCGGCACAATCGCCGGGAAGCCGAACAGGCAGCATGGAGGGACCATGGGAGACAGTGTGTGTGACTGAGTGTGATGGGAGTTAGAGTGTGTGTGAAGGGAGACAGTGTGTGTGTGTGTGTGTGTGACTGAGTGTGATGGGAATCAGAGTGTGTGTGATGGGAGGCAGTGTGTGACTGAGTGTGATGGGAGTCAGAGTGTGTGTGACTGAGTGTGATGTGAGTCAGAGTGTGTGTGATGGAAGACAGTGTGTGTGACTGAGTGTGATGGGAGTCAGAGTGTGTGTGATGGGAGACAGTGTGTGTGGCTGAGTGTGATGGGAGACCGTGTGTGTGTGATGGGAGAGAGTGTGTGTGACTGAGTGTGATGGGAGTCAGAGTGTGTGTGATGGGAGACAGTGTGTGTGACTGAGTGTGATGGGAGTCAGAGTGTGTGTGAAGGGAGACAGTGTGGGTGACTGAGTGTGATGGGAGTAGGAGTGTGTGACTGAGTGTGATGGGAGTAGGAGTGTGTGTGATGGGAGACAGTGTGTGTGACTGAGTGTGATGGGAGTCAGCGTGTGTGTGATGGGAGACAGTGTGTGTGACTGAGTGTGATGGGAGTCAGAGTGTGTGTGATGGGAGACAGTGTGTGTGACGGAGTGTGATGGGAGTCGGAGTGTGTGACTGAGTGTGATGGGAGTAGGAGTGTGTGACTGAGTGTGATGGGAGTGTGTGTGTGTGATGGAGTATGAGCTTGATGTGAGTCTGAATGATGGGGCATGTCTTAGGTGTGTAACGTGGGTGTACAGCTTGGGTAGGGGGGTGCCCGGATTTTGTCTGCCTAGGGCAGCACAAAATCAAGATACATCACTGTGTATATATATATATATATGAATATATCCACGAGTGTGTATAAATAAAACACACAAATAAATTTACGGTGAAGTGGCCCACTGCAAAACAAACTTGGACACCCCTGGTATAATACAACTGACTGCTCTACAATTAATGAAATCTAACATGTTATTATCACAGTCCAACATCTACAATCATACTGCAATGGGCAATGCCTTCTGTCTGCTATCATCATGGGCTGGCAAGATTGCTTCTGCATATTAATATCCTTATCAATTCTAATTTCCAAAATAACAACATGACTGGACCAACTCTGACTGGAACATTAGCACTACTGTTAGAATGATATGTAAATCATTGTACTAAATTATATATATCCTCATTTTTCTTTCTTTACTACCCAGTAGCACTTTGTTTAATGAATGTAGGTGCCGACACAGTGGCGCCGCTGTATCTTGCCTGCTGCAATTCATTATGATTCATCACTACATGATTCATGTCCTTATTACTGGAAGACTATTTTATTGCCAATGTTCTTTGGTTACTGTCTGCCAAATATAATGTACTTAAAAAATACAATCATTATGGGCTTTATTTTGGTTTCAAGCCAAGTTAGACAATTACTGCTCTTGCATTAGGTAAATTTAAAAGCCAGCATCGGGTAATCTATGTGAAACAAAATGTTTTGCTGAAGTCCAATTTATCAAAATTAAATAGATGTATTAGTATAAATGTGCTGTTATTATTTTTTTTTTTTTTTCTTAATGAACAAAGAAGAACAGGTATCCCTTGAGAAAATTAATAAAACTTGCCAAATCTAAGATTTTTATTGAACCATTAGGCAAAAAGACAGTACACAATCCTGCTCAGATAATTCTAGGCAGTGGTGGACTTTTCTAATACCGTTTTTTTTTTTTAGAATGAGGTTGATTCTCAACCTTGGTAAATGATTTACACATGCATAAGGAGGTTCTCAACCTGGTTGCCATAACAGTTTTACTGTAGAACCAATGCACTACATTTGTTTCTGTTCTTGCAACTGTAGAAATGTTATAAGGAAACCCATTTTGTATCAGAGATGGTCAAAGTATCATGCAAGGACATCAGTGTCTATGGGAAGGTCTATGAAGGTCCATAGAAAATATCTTAATTATCTATCACAAAGTCCACTAAATGTTCACATGAATAATAATAATAAATATAATACTAATCTGTGTTAATTCATAACTTAACATTTACCTTTTTCTAGAACGTTTTGTACAAAATGTGAGTAAATTGAGATCTATTTAAATATTCTACCAGCAGATAGACCAAAACAAAACATAACTGTCTGCCATTAAATAGACTCTGTCACCTAAACCTATAGATTGTGTTAGTGAAACCACAAACAAAGTGTAAGTTAACCCCTTCCCGTTGGATGGTGCTTTGGTCCTTAACGACCAAAGCACCATCCGTGTGTCTGTGTGCTGCTGGCTCCGATCGGGTCTCTATAGACACAGTCGGTCCCTGCCAACATACCACGATACTTTGTGACGTCATGTGTGATGCATGGAATGTCCTACAGGCGGGAAGGTGTTAAGAGGAAAATGTGTTTTAAAAGTGTTTCTGCTGTCTTCGGCTTATGACTTGATATGCAAATGTACTACCCACAGTTGTAAATATATAATTTGCATGGATAAAATGTGTGAAAAAAAATAAAATGCAACAAAAACCTCAAGGTTTTCATGGTGACAAAAATAGTCCAATCAAAACTATCATCCCATTGGTTAATCCAACAAATCTTCTGTATGTGTAAAAAAAAACGCTGTACCAGAATAAACATAAAGAAAATGTTCCACAAAGAGAGAGATATACAGGTATACGCCCAATCAGCGTAGTTGTAGATTCTTCTTCAGGAATGACACACAACCATCTCCAATTAAACTGAGACAGGTAAGAATGGAACACTCTCACCAGTGTAATGGTCGAAGTGTAACTGGATATATGCATTGCATGCACACATGAATCTTCTGATGTTCATCGGTTGCATTGTATATGCATGCATAAAAATAGTTACAAAGATCGCAAATGTTATATGTCAACACCAATCTGCTTGGTCAGCTTTGGTGGTTTGTGATAAAGGAGGACACATAGGTGCTCAGCCTTAAAGGTTTTTTCATCCGAGTGCTTTGCTCAGCGCTAAACATCCTCCTATGTCATGATCTCACATGTTTTATGCTGCTTAACCCCTTAGTGACAAGACATTTTTACCTTGACTTTCCTTGGTGACAATGGCTGTTTTGACATTTCTGGGGTGTTTGTGTTTAGCTGTAATTTTCTTCTTTCTCACATACTGTACCCACACAAATTATATGTTGTTTTTATCATCATAAGAAGAGCTTTCATTAGATACCATTATGTTCATCATGTCTTATAATTTACTACTAAATAAATCATAAAATATGATGAAAAAAATATATATATATATAATTTACACATATACAATCATTAAAAAAGACCCCATCTAAATAGTTTCTAAATGTTGTCCTGAGCTCAGAAATATGACCTTTTATATATTGACCTTTTCATCGCAACCCGCACACTCAATTTTACCACAACTCTAACCCTTAAGGCTGCTACAAAATTGTTAATATGTATGTAAAAGATAGGAGACCTACCTGTATAACATGCTCTTTGTTTTAGAAAAAGCAGGGCATGAAAAAGTAAACATAAATCTTGCTGACATACTTCAAATCAAAGTTGCACAGCATTATCTTGTGCCATGCACAAATCAGAATATAGGCAGTTTAACCTATGATCACTGAGTAAAAATGATAATGAACTAATAGCAGACCTCCTAGCTGTCACGCATTATGTGGGGCAGTTCTGATATTGGGGCTCTGTCCTGCTGTCCCGCCGAGCTCTACCTCTGTCCCGCTTTTTGTTAACCTTTTGCTTCTGGTAACCGCTTATTTCAAAGGCCAACCTGCATAACCTGGTGTAAGGAGAAGAAATCCTGCAGCTCTGGTCAACAGTAGAGTTGAGCGGACACCTGGATGTTCGGGTTCGGCGGGTTCAGCCGAACTCCGAAAAAAAGTCCGGGTTCGGGGTCAAACTATTAAACGTCCGGGTTCGGTCCCAACCCATTGCCGGCGGGTGGGGACCCTATAATAATGAGGGGGGACCTAGTGTCCCCCCCGGTCCCCACCCATGAGCGGCGGGCGGGGGCTAAAGAAAAGAAGAAAGAAAAAAGAAGACATCAAATGGTAAGCATGAAATTGTTATTTTTTTTTACAGGTTAGTTTATTGCCCACCCCCTCACTATTACTGGTGAGGGGGGGTAGGAAGGTAGGAAGGCATTTTTTTTATTGGGGGGGAGTGACAAGGGGCTTGGCACCCCTAGTCACTTTATTTGTGGTCCCCACCCGCCGCTCATGGGTGGGACTGGGGGGGGGGCACTAGGTCCCCCCTCATTATTATTATAGGGTACCCACCCGCCGGCAATGGGTGGGGACAGGGGAGGACATAAGGTCCCCCCTAACATTATTAGGGTCCCCAGGGGGGGCTTATTTTACTAGTGACTGGGCAGCAATAGCCAAATTTTAAATTTGTTAAGGCAATATGAATCGCCGAACTCCAACCTGGACATACAGTGGAATGTCCGTGTTCGGGGGCCAAAAATGTTAATGTTCGGTATGAACCCCGAACTTTGCGGTTCGGGTTCGCTCAACTCTAGTCAGCAGGCAAACAAGTAATATGATTTGATGACTAAATCTCATACGGGGGACGAAATGAGTGAGGTAAGTAGGTTGCCACAAGAATTTCAAGAGCCACAAGAGACTTTTATAAATTAATGTTCCACAATAAAGATAACTTTTAAGTGGAGTCAGCCTCTAAGCAAGTGTTTATTTATTGCCATCAGGTTTATGGGTAACACATATTTTATTATTACTTCCTGCACCAAGCAAAAATTCAGTGTAGGAGTGTTAGGTCCAAAGATTTCTCTGCATGGTTGAGACCAATATACTGGACCAGGTACTATTTGTGGTAGAAAAACTTTTCTCTCAAGATATTTCCATTCTTCATTATGACAATGCCCCATATACACTGCTAAATAAATTCAAGAGTGGTTTCAAGAATGCTTTCCATGGCCTACCCAATAACCATGTCTAAGCAGTTTTGAACCTTTATAAGAGGTTCTACTACACTCGGTTTAGACTTATAAAGCAGAATTCCAAGGATTATAGCTATTCTTAAGCCCTACACCTTATTGTGTTCTTAATATTAATATACTGTGAGGTTTTTTTTTCCATTATTTTGTCCACCCTCTCTGGGTCTACAGTAGCAATATTTCTGTCCTCGTGAGCACTTGCTAGGCTTCATCGAAGTCAATCAATATCTACTACATGCTATAATTTCTTCAGGTGACATAATTCAATTTTAAAATGTCCACCTAATTTCCTGTGGTTAGAAAATCTTATATACAAAGACAATTATGTTATAACTAAAGGAATGGTAATTATAGATTTGAGATATTAACACAGTATTGCCGGTGACAAAAAAAGTATTACAAGTCCAAGTTTTCCTGTTAGCAATTACATTTTTAATTAGCCCAGTTTTGCCAGTGGCATTTGTGTTTAATAAGTACAACAATGCTGTCTAAATTGAAAGGGTAATTATGCATGTTACTATTGGCTATGCAAAAGGTAATTGCCCCATAACTACAAACAGAAGTGAAAGGTCATTATGTAACCAACTGGCCTCTGGGAAATATCATTCTGGAAAGTTTAATTATTGTTAGTGATGATAACACAGGTATAATTTTATTTGACCGCATGTTCATTGGGTTTGATGTTGCAAACTTTTTTTTTTTTTACTGAGTTATTTAATATTTAGATATATTACTCTATCAATCACTACAATACTTCAGTCTAATGTGTTTTGTTCATGTTTTTAAGAAAAATAAAATAACGAATAGTGCATTAATGTCCAAATGGCAGCTTGGGGCCCTCAAGAGTTTTTGTACAGCCCCTTTCCTTACTAAATTTTTGGGTCTATGTCGGCCTATACATTGCTTATGCTGTGAATGTAGAGAATAAAACATTTTGAAAAACGTTCTATACGTTATGTTATCAGAATTTAAACAAAATGCATAATATGAGAGAAAACTATGTTTTAAATCTGTCTGTGGTCAGAGCCACTTTAAGACCTTAGTGGGCCCTGGGAAAAGTCTTTAGCAGTGTGCACCCCTCGACCCAATTTTTCTAAAGTTGCAATGTAAAAAACTATATGTAAATGTAAACGTTTTAATATTATATGCAAATATTTTCATATCACATTCAACGTCAGACACGAGCATGGAGGACACCATGCTGCCTGCCACTAGCCACAAGGGATCCTGGGGAGATGGGGGCATGTATAAGATGTATTGTGGGTGATGGGGACATGCATTGGTGTTAATGGGGGCATGCATACGGGTGATTTGGGCATGTATAGGACTGATGGGTTGACATGTATAGGGTTGATGGGGGACATATATTGGGGTGATGGGGCATGTATTGGGGGTTATGGGGACATATATTGGTGGTGATGGGGCCATGTGATGGGGACATGTATTCGGGGTGATGGAGGCATGTAACCGAGGTAATGGGGTCATGTGATGGGGTAATGGCGCATGTGATGGGGACATGTAATGGGGGTAATGGGGCATTTCATGTGGGTGATGGGGCATGTAATGGGGTGATGGGGCATGTCCTGGGTGTGCAACATGGTTTATGGGTCATGTTGTGGGTGTGCAACATGGGTAGATGGGCGGTGCCCACATTTTGTCTGCCTAGGGCAGCACAAAACCAAGATACACCACTGCCCCATAGTACATGTTATTTTTCCCCACAGAAGATGCCACAGAATGAGTTTTTCAATCAAAATGAGCCACAGTCATTTACCAATTAACATACCACAATCAGTTTGCCATTAACATATGCAACAGTCAGTTTGTCCATTTAAATATGCCACAGTTTGTCCATTACAGTGTGGCACTGTCTGTCCATTAATATGCCACTTGTAGTTTGCCAATTAATATGCTATTGTTAGTTTGCCCATTAATATGCCACAGCCAAATTGCAAATTAATATGTCACAATCAATTTGATAGTTAACATGCCACTGTTCATTTGGACACTATTTTGCCACAGCCAGTGTGCCCATAAATATGCCACAGCCAGTATGACCATATACCACTATTCATTTGCCCACTAATATGCCACAGCCAGTATGCCCATTAGTATGCCACTCTTTGCTCATTAACATGTCACAGCCAGTATGCCCAGTAATATGCCACAGCCAGTATGTCCAAGAAAATAATCCCCACTCCCCCATTAATATGCTACTCTTTGTCCATTAACATGCCACAGTCAGTATGACCAATAAAATAATCCCCACTCCCCCATTAATATGCTACTCCTTTTCCATTAACAGGCCATAGCCAGTATACTAAATAACATAATCCCCACTCCCCTGGTACTTACCTTGCTGCTCTCTCGGCCACCTCCTCCACAGTAATTTCTCCATGCATGCTGCGTGTGTAGCATGCATGGAGTAGGGACAGACAACTGCCGGATATGAATTGCTGTCATTTCTTGCAGCACTAAGAGTAAGCACAGATTATCCTCTGACCAGCAGCTGCAATATTTCCATGCAGCTCAGTCTGGTGGGTGACTGGCACCCTCTGCAGAGAGAGAGAGACTAGTTTTGTGCAGAGAGTAACTTTGTGTGTATATCTCAATGCACTGAAGGGGAGAATTTTTCCAACTCGGAACTGAGTCAGCAATTAACTTAATTAAGCTTATTTTTTTGGGGGAGGGGGGTTACTTTATACTTACTTTATGCCCCTCCTACTTTCATTTCTGTATCCTTTGCTCAGTTGTGTCACAGACATAAATGAACCAAGGGGCCAAATGTGGCATCCGAATTGCATTTCTGACTGTGTCTGGGAAAGTAATTCTGGATGTTCCCCGAACTCTGTGCATGGGCGATTGCGACTTTTTTTTAAAATGAAAGCAGAATCAATGGGAACTATATTTTCCATGATTCTGTGGTGGGAGAATCACGCATGTGCGACTGCGCACAATTCGGCAGTCTGGTATCTTCCGAATAGCATTGCCGACACAACTGTCAGCAATGTAATTTGGATTCATAGAATCCCTAGAGGGGGCGGGGGTAACATTCCCATCTCTATTCCCTTTAATCTCCTGCAGTTTAGGCATTTTAATTATAAATTATTTAACAAAAAAAGACAAACAATACCTTATTGAGGCTTGTATGGCTATATCAGGGAGAAGACATCTTGGGACAGATGGGTCAAATCTTCTTAATCTGACCCATGATTCTAAATAACATGTTCGCGCCTTGATATCTTGAGCAAAGAGGGCTCAATTACATAGTTCATTTGTATTTTTTCTTTAAAGTTTTTTTTATTAAAAATGCCTACACTTCATGTAATCTTTCAATTAAACATAACTTTTTTGGGTGACAGTTGTCCTTTAAAGAGACTTGTTCCCTAAACATTATTTATACTGTGACCTGTAGAGAATAAGAAATGATGTATACATTCATGCATTTCAAACAAAGAGTAAAAGAAAAATGTGTTTTAATGTGTTTTCTGTTTATCACATCACCTTGTGGTTTGATTTGCAAATTACATTTTTCTCATCGAAAAATTGTTGTCATAAAAGGTAGACACCAGAGACACATTTAAAACATATGCTTCTCTTAATTTATGAATCTGTTAACACAAACATGCGGATGCTTTATTCGCTGTATTCACAGAATAGGCAATGTTATGGTGATGGCATCCCTTTAAGTAACTAGAGACAATATTCCAGCTTTGAGGTTCCTATGTCCACATGTCTCAGATCTTTTCTTTTTTTTTTTTTTTTGAACAACCTTATCTGTTTTTAGATGGACCAGTGAGGATCTCCTTAATTATATGTTTATATTTTTATACATACATACATATGATTAATTGACCACTTTATCTTTATATATGCAGAATATGTGTGCAGTACCTTTTTTTTTTTTTGTGCTAAAATTGAGGAATTTGGTATGTTTTGATCAGGGGAGTTGACCTTTTAATAAAACTAGTTTAGTATACTTCTTTTTTTTTTCATACTTCATTTAACATTTGTTGTTACATTTCCTAGCACTGGCAAACATACATTAAGCTGACATTTACACCGATAAAAGTGTAGTTTGACTCTCCATTAAATTCTCAGATGAAGTGGTCAAAATATGTAAATATATGTATTACAACTGAGTGACTATGACCTTTTTTCTCTGCTTGCAAAAGACATTTGTCTATGGTACATTACTGCAGATCACTGTGACATGATAAGGCTGATCCTAGCCAGAATTTTAAAGCAGTATTCTTTAGATTTCCCACTGATAAATGAGCAGATCATCTCTGTACAACAGTCTAATCTTTTGGAGGACAAAAAGTCTCGACAGTTTTGCATTACATTTTGTCTCTGCAATATTAATTCAAAGTGAAAAAGTCACTTTAAGAATTTTTGGATGTGAATGATGATCTATGTCCATGATTAATAACCTTTTATAGTCATACATTTCTTTTAAGTTCAAATAGGACAAAGACACAAATCAAAGATAGATCAACTTATTTTTCCTTTTGTAGGACAATCGCACAACGGAGCAGAAATAACAGTTACCAACAGAGATACTGCCCAGCACTTCAGTAAAGAATGCAACTGTAATAGGAATTTATCAAGAGGATCACAACACATAACTAATGTATGTGCCCATATTGCACTAATGATGGATAACTTATGGTACTTTCAGCTCACTGAGCTCTGTAGTACACTTAAAGTGCAGCAGCAAATATATACAAGATATACATTTATTCTAACAAACAAATATAGATACATGTATACATGCATGTACATTAAGTAAATATATACATTTGCTACAGATACATACCATTGCATGCACAGATGTAAATTTGACATACACATATACCGGCAAATTATATAATATTTTTTTCCCACTGTTTTATTATTTGTATCCTAGGCAACCAAACATCCTGAAATGCTACTATTTTCTTCTTATTACATTAAAAAGATCCAAATCCCACTTACGGTCTTCATTCAAGCATATAGATTTATAATTGCCCATTTTTTGAGAGATAGATATAACTTTTACATGTTCAACCCCGTAGTATGTATCATTCATATATGTTAACAAGGAAATCGATTAATGGGATGCCCTCATTGAATAGTCAATTGGCTCATCCTATACACACATGCATGCTACAATCTGCAGGGGACTGTGTAAAAGTTGTATGTCCAGCACAAAAACTCACCAGGCAAACCTAACGTTACACATGAAAAAAAAGTGCAGATGTGTGCTTGTGTGGGGTGATGCACACATCACTAATTTAGTGTTTATTTGAGATACTTTGATTATTGCGTTTTTTAAAACACTTGAGAACTAGAGAACTGAATGGGAACGTCAGTAGAATCCACTTTAATATTCATTCATCAGATGAAGGAATGTCTGACCCATCTGACCCAAGATTTTAAACATGCCCACTCTCTGGCTACAGAGCTACACTGGATGCCTACCCTTGATGCAACCTTTCAATTAAACACAACTTAGTTTTTTGTTTTTTTTTACGACCGGTATCCTTTAAAAAAGGTTGGTCAATTTCAAGTTAGACTGCGCCTTCAAAACACATACATTTTCCAAAGCATGCATTTTATCTATACCTGCATAATATACATGCAATAAGCAATCTGTAAATACAAATATTTAACATATTTCAGCACTGATCCCCACATTCCAGATTTAGAAACTCTAAAACATTACACCACATCAATCTGAAGCTACATCACAGAGATAAAACTCCTGCTGCCTCGGGTATACAACAAGCCACAGACGTAGATATCATAAGCAACTATCAATTATTTTTAGCTTCAAGACACGCAGACAAGACCAGCTTTATCCGACCAAAAAAGTCCCTCATACTTAGAGAAAGGCTTTAGCCATTCTGACGTCTGCATCACAAGGTTACCTTCAGGTAGGTATTATAATTTTATTCATAAATGGTTCTAGACAAATAATTAAAGATTAATAAAATTAATCTTTACAGCATAGATTTGGGGTTTTGTCAGTGGGCATTACACTAACCTAAATGGCTTGTTAAAGGTTGTGTACTTGAGTTGTGTACTCAATATTTTTGCAATTTTTTTTTAAACTTGCAACTTATGACATGCTCTGATATCTGGCTCAAACTGTTAGAGTGGCATCTGTCCTTTTGGCCTCGAGAGTGGCATGTGCCCAGTCCATCTATAGTCCGGTTCCTGCCCTGAAGCCTCTAATGGGCTGCCCTTAAGCCTGTAATAGGCTGCCCTGTATCCAATAATCCCTTTAATGGGAAGTACTGAGTACCTGTAATGGGGATTCCCTGAGCCCTGTAAAAGGGGTGACCTGAATACTAGAGCCTTTCATAGTAAAATTATGTCTTAAGTGTTCCAGCCGTGTTAATGATCCTGAGTCCTGAATCATAGAGAGCTGTAAAAGGGGTGACCTGTATCCTGTCCCAGAGCCCTGTAATAGGTAACCTGTACCCTAGAATTCCTGTCTTAGTTCTGCCCTGCTCCTGTACCCTGTTTCTGTGTTTCCTTTGTCTCTGCTCTGAATCCATTTTTGGTTTTCAGTTCTGCCTGTCATTATGTTTCATTCTGGGTTTTCTCTGCTTCCCTCTACCTTGTTAATTTGCTACTATATAAATGAGGCCCAGCTGTTTCCTCTGTTTGCTTTCTCCATTTCCCAGCCAGTCCTGCTGCAGGTATGGTTCTCTGTGTTTGAGTGTCTATGCAATATAAGTCTTTAGATCATGTGGCTCTGACTGTCCCTATATGCCCTATGCCCATAACATGGCTAATTGGCTTATCCATGTGTTATTTGTATGATAACAAACCCAAATCTGAAATCTTTCAAAAAATTCAATCCTTGTTCAAGAAATAATTTTCAGTGTCTTATATCAATAGACAAACTTGCAGCTTCTTTTCAAATCAAGGGTTACACAATCTAGCTTGCTATGTTCTATAAAACAGTTTGCTTAGCACATTAGGGATTTCTTTGTATCGGGTCTTTGTATAAAATGGGTAAATTGTGTTAAAGCCTTTCTTAGAATGTGTCATTTCTTAAATATTGTTTGAGTTGTTGAGTTCCATAAGGGTATGTTAAACAGTGTATGACAGAAATAATATAAGAACCTATTTTTCATTCAGCACTCATTGTCTGTGCATTTGTTCAGAAGATGAAATATACAAGAGTGTTATCTAGAAAAAAAAAAACTTGATTACTGAATATGATTACTACCACTGTTTTTTCCATTCAGTGAAAGAATATTTGCATCTTCCCATAATGTTCTATTCAATGCTGCACTAATATGCATTGTGATTAAAGGCATTAAAATCTATTTTTCATGCATTCATTTTTTTTATTGTTATTTTAGTGTAAGTTTAATAATTGGGACATATTTTAAAGAGACAGTGTCACCTAAACATTGTTTTACTGTGCATGTAGAAAATAAAAAATTACCGAAAATAATCTATACATTGTGTTAGCAAAATTGCACGTAAATGTCTAAATTAGGAGAAACGTGTTTTAAATGTGTCTGTGGAGTTTCCCGTTTATGACATCACCTGTGACCTAATATGCAAATAAATTGGTTTTCAATGGAAAATGTGTAATTTGCATTTTAGGTCACAGTTGATGTCATATGCAGGAGACTCCGCATACACATTTAAAACACATTTCTCCTAATTTAGACATTTGCATGCAATTTTGCTAACACAATGTATAGATCATTTTCCAAAAAATGATATTCTCTACATGCACGGTAAAAACAATGTTTAGGTGATCCAGTCCCTTTAACCCCTTGACGACAAAGGACGTGCCAGGCACGCCCTGGGAGAAACTCCCTTAACGACAAAGGACGTGCCTGGCACGTCCTGCATTGAATGAAGCGGTTTTCGCGAAAACGATCGCGAAAACCGCTTTAACAGTGCTGGTCTATTGCCTCGACATCGAGGCAATAGCCAGCACCTAAATTTCGATTTCGGGACCCCCACGATCGCCCCACGTAGCGATCGTGGGGAGCCATATTGACGGAGCATGCTGCTCCGTCAATATGGCTAAGTCCTCTGCCGGTCTGAGCTTCGGAAGTGAAAGTAACTTCACTTCCGTCGCTCTGAATATGCTACTTGACTACCCCTAGTGGTAGTTTAGTAGCATTGCAATCGGAAATATTTAAAATAAATATTTAATTAATTAAAAACAGGTTATTTAGCTATATTAGCCTATAGGGTTAAAATTAAATATTTTTTAGCATAAGGGATAGGGTTAAAATTAAATTAAAGTTAAATATTAAGAAATATAATAAGGATTAGAGTTGGGGTTAAATTTAGTGTTGGGGTTAAATTTTGGGTTCGGGTTGGGGTCAAAAGATCAATATAGGAAAAAACAAAAAAACACTATTTTTGGTTTTTGCCCCATAACTCGCAAAAAAATACCGAAAAATATGGAAACATGCATATTTTTGAACTCGGGAGAACATTTAGAAACTATTTAGACGGGGTGTTTTTTAATGATTTTATTTGTGTAAATTATATTTTAGGTCAAAGTTAGAAAAAGTGTGTTTTTTTAAAATTTTCATCATATTTTATGATTTTTTTTTGTAGTAAATTATAAGATATGATGAACATAATGGTATCTAATGAAAGCCCTTCTTATGACGATAAAAACAACTTATAATTTGTGTGGGTACTGTATGTGAGAAAGAAAAAAATTACAGCTAAACACAAACACCCTAGAAATGTCAAAACAGCCATTGTCACCAAGGGAAAGTCAAGGTGAAAATGTCTTGTCACTAAGGGGTTAAAGAAAATCTGTTGGCAAAAAAATGTTTTATGTTTAATTAGAAGATTGCCTCACATTAAGGTATTTTAGATAGAAATGCTTTAATAAAAGAATACAGATAAAGTACCTTATTGAGCCCTCATTTCTTGTATAGATCTATCAGCGGGGACACGTCACCCATGCATTTTTTCTAAAGTCATAGGCACATGGCATAGTGGTCATGTTCACACAATGGAATCACTGTTGTGATTTCAACTTTCCTATGTAAAGTGACTTCAATTTGTGATTTTATGTTTAGTCTACACCAAGAAAAGTACAGTCACTGTCCCTTTAATTTACTTGAAGACTCGTGTTCTTTGAGCATCATTCTTCCATGCCAGAGTGGCACATGTCATCAAAATTATACACCTGTTCAGCAGTCTACACACCATCTTCAATTATTTTGAAAAGCTAAGCGGGATCAGCTTCATCATCTGCAGACCATATCTCCCTTGTTATAGCCATTTTGGTTATTCCATGTCGCTTTTAAAAGCAGTGGATGTTGTGGACCGATTTCTATGAAGATCACTGTGGAACTCTTTATTCTGGGTTGGCAGAAGGGGTCCAGATAGAGGTTTACCTTCAGATCACTCTTGAACAAATAACTGAAACACTGCTATATCCAGTTTCCATCTTGAGGGTTCTGTATGCATTTGTGTTACATCCCATCAATTGTTTCTATAGCCTTGGCTGCATCACAAATATTTTCCTCTTCATTCTGCCATCCATGCACTATATATTTATTCACTCCAATATCTCTAGCCACTTGAGTTTGCTGGACTTCAGACTTGAGTCTCTCAAGAGCAGCAATTTTTTTTCTTCTACAGTACATTTCTTCCCTTTTTTTTAATATTTGAGACATTTTGATAAATTTACACTATACTGTATTTTTACAGATACAGTAACAACTTATAGCTTCAGACACCAGGAAAACTGACAGCTATGTAATTCACACATAGTACGGAAGCACACGAAACGGGCACATAAAATGTGTTTCCCAAGCACCTTCATGCAGAGTCTGCAGACATTGACGTCAAATGTCGAAATGATAAATCAAAATGTGTTGTAGCACAAGTGAATAGCCGCGTGTGTATGAGTGACAGCTTGAACCATAACGTGTAAGGCAGATTCATGTTAAATTGAAAATATTGCGATGTGTGAACAACACATCCAAAATGTTGATCTGATGTCCATGTCACAAAGTAAGGGAGCCATGCTTTCATCGCGTTATAAACAAATCAGCATTATAACAAATCCTGTTATAACAGATTTTACCTGTAGTAGGTTATAGTTGCATGGTTTGGTTCAACCATAGGAAGTGACACACTATATAGAGGAAAAAATAAAGGAGTCTTCAAAATCTACCTGAGGAATGGCTCCATTTGGTAAATATAATAGAATTGTGTGAGGCATGGCAGCGGCTTTGTAGTTGTGCAGTATATATAGGATTCCCATGACCCCTTTGTTTATGGGTAGGCAAAGACATTATTTGGCTATTCTTCTTGTACTGTAACCTTGAATAAATGTGTTAATAACTTTTTTGTGCTTCTCTAAAAAAATATAATCGAACATCAGTTTCCTGAAAATATAGAGACATTTCAGGAGAGATGTCACGTTAAGAGCAGATATGCGGCCTAGCCAGCAGAGTTGGAGGTTTGACAAAGAAAGTACTTCCTGTTTGATATATTTCTATTGGTACAGAGTAGTCCATCAGGGGAGTTCAACATTGTTTTTTTTATAATCTGGATTTGAATCACCTAAAAGCACTATGATAGTAGATTGGATGTGCGAGCAGCCCAATGGAAACACTCATTTACAGCATGATGATGTCAAGAGGTGAACTGGTGTTTAGTTCTATCATAATGTTTGTATCTAAAACCATATTATAATGGAAACTGAAGCAATCATGATTTAATATACGTATGTGAATGAAAAAAATACTATTGTTTCAATGAGAAATCAATGTGTATCTATTAAGGCAGGGCCTCCCTGGAGCCATAGATCCTAAAATCCATACTGCTGGCTACTAACTTTTTTTTGATTATTTTACATGTAATTCTATGGCAGTACCATTTCCCTGGCACCTAAAAGTAAATGATCTGGGTCCTCGGTTGGTTGGCTTGGCTCTTAAAGTCTATTTGTCAAGCCCTGTGTTAGAGATATTAAATGTGTCAAATGACTTGTTTTACTATGTAAAATGTTCAGAAATAAATATATGACTCTGCATTTAATTTTAATAATTAATGAAGGAAATAATATGAATATTAGGGGAAAAGTACAGCTAAAACATAAGTTTATAAAAAATATAACATAATTACCAGGATCATTAATATGTAAAACACTGCCTTTTTTACAACACTATGCAAACCAGGAAGTATTTTGTTTTAGCCATAGTTTCATAAAATATATGACAGACACAGTTTTACTTTTCAGTCTTTTTACTTTGCATGTATTTCTTATAAACACTGACAAAACCTTGGGAAATGCAGATATGTCCAAAGGATAAAGAAACTTTTTTGCAATAGTTGTTCTCCCCCTGTGAATTATTTTGCTCTTACAGGAATTAAATTGTAACCATGACACTTTAACTAACCCGCTTAATGCACCTTTCACCCTTTCTTTCTGCCTTGCCACAAAGTGACTAAATACTGAATCTAAGTCTGTCCCTTCAAGCTGTTCCGTGACAGGACTATCAGCCAGCATTCTACAATACCATTTTTCAGTATAACCCATTAAACCTGACTGTCAGCAGCTGACTACAATTTTCAGTTGATAGCTTAACTATGTTCCCTAAAGTAAAAAACCAAAACCTATAATCTGGTTTTAGTGTCATTTTATGTCACCTTGAGTTTGGCACTTTGAAAAGATTGGTTAAGCAGCAGGTCAACATTTTTGGCAAGGCCCTAATTCAAAGCTTATAGTCATATAAACTTAAAGTAAAATTATAGTGATTACTAAAAAGCTTATCTAGACTGAAGTAACTATAGTGAGCATAGTACAGCACCAAACGTATAATAGACTGGTTTATACAGAACTGACATTAATCAATAATTCATGTTAGGATTATTCCTAACGCAGTCATTATTTTAAAAGGGAAAGTATTGCTGTCGGACTCTTTTGTGATACAAAGAGGTAAGGTAAATATCTAAATGGACAGCGCTATATAATAAATTGCAATTGAAAAGTAGTAAAAATAAAACCTTATATATTAGAGTGAGGTCAAAAAGAAGTAAAGTGTGGAAATATAAATTTGAATTTACAGATATATATTTACAAATGATACATAAAAAGGACCATACACAAATATTATACAATAAAAAACTTGTATAAGAGAGAGAGAGAGAGAGAGAGAGAGAGAGAGAGAGAGAGAGAGAGAGAGAGAGAGAGATATGTATATATGGTGGGGAAGGGGAGAGAGGCAGCATTGGCACATAAAAGGTAATAAAAACAAGAAATGCATTTTTTTTAAATCATCATTTTTACTAAATATTAAAAAGCAATTTACATGTGAATATATACAAGTTAAACTTTTTCCTGTAGGGTAGTCTTATAGTCAGGCTTTTAGTTTTTTTCCTAAAGGAATATCCAAGGGTCGTCTTATAATCAGGGTTGTCTTATATTTGAGCAAATACGGTATATAAACAAGTGCTCGTAACACTTTACTAATATAGCAAACAAATATTTCTTTTCACATTTCTCTACTAACAATTAGTAACAAATCCAAGTATTTTACCAGAACTGCTGCTCAGGACATATTACCCTTGAGTTGCTGCCCTTGTTTAAATCCTGTGTCTGGTAAAGTACTTGTTTGTTTTTTTACTAATTGTTCTTAGACAAATTTGTGAAAACCCTTTGTTTGCTGCATTTGTATAATACACTTTTTGATTTACATTGTGATGTCTCTGTAATTGTAATATAGTTTATTTGTATATTGCATAGTTGCCAACAATTGCCATGTTTCCAGGAACACATATTTGTTAAACATGCTGCAGACAGAGCATGCAAAGTGCAGCTCGGCAGTATGAAGGATGCATACACACAGACAGAATGCAATAAATTAATCATGGTAGGTCATAGGAGATCTCCACCCTGATTAATTAAATTGATTTTGTCTATATATGTGTATATGCATCCTACATACTGCTGGGCTGCACTGTGCATGGTCTTTCTGCAGCATGTGCAACAAATATGTGTCACTGGAAACATGGCCGATGTTGGCAACTATGATATTGATCAGCGTGTGCATCAGTATCATTTGAGCTACACAACCTTGAATAAATTATATATACTTACACTTGCAAAAGTAATGAAGCGACAGAATGAGAAGCTGCATTTTTTTGTTTCTATTTTAATTTTCCCTAATTTGATTATTAAGTTGGTTTATGTTTACTGTGCTATTTGCATTTTAGCATTTAACTATGACTTTATACAATATACAATAAATAAATAATGTCTATGATGACACTTTTTGTGCTACCTTTGCTATTCCTCTTGTAAGTATCATTACATAAGTGGTGTCACATGACAAGGTAAAAATAATGAGTCATGTTTGTTTCTGTGAATCTCGGGATCACAGGAAATCATAATAACAAGGCCAGGTAAGCAGCTGGCATTACTATGGCAACAGAGCTTTTATTTCAGCACTTCACATAAAACTAACGTGTGTGTGTGACAAAATATACAATCATTCTCAAAAATAATTACATTATTTTCACTAATTAAAAGTGATATGTAAGTTAGTACCTGCTGGTAATAAAAATAAACCCCCCCCCCACAATATTTGGTATGACAACAGGGTTGGTCAAAAGCAGGCCAATATCTATTGCTCTTTGATGCTTTACTATCTGTGTATTTCTTTTTCTGCACAGACATTAACATCTGATGATTTGAGGATCACTTTTTTTCCACATGTTACCCTGCGCTACACTACTTTGATGTTTCTGGATATGTTTAGCTCTGTGAGGAGTGCTGGGAACAAGTTGTGCTTAAACATTTTGGGTAATTTTGTTAATTGTTTTATCTATTGTATGGCACTTTTCATATTTATCACTTAAAAATTGGCTTGTGGCCAGTATAATGTATATGGAGGCAACTAGCACTGCATCAACATCAAAGGAGTTGCAGTCAATAAAAGTTAATGTTGTGTAGTGTAACTCAGGTGCTGTTATAACATTTCTCATGATGCTCAGCCAACCAAATGGATGACTGACAATCATGAGATCTGTATTCCACAGCAGCTGCAGTACAAATCCAAAATGGTATAATAGCTATACTTTGGCACACCAGTTGTTGAGTATTCACTTTACCATGATGCTTAACATACCAGACTGGCTGAGGGTCTTGGGAATTGTATTATCAACAGCAGGAGTATTAACTAATCCCAGCTGCAATCCATATACCCTGTATCTCTGCCCAGGTAGGGACTCTATTCATGGGAAGCTTCAACAGATAGAATGAATGGGGAGGAGACCAGCTACAGGGAAAGAAAAGGAAAAGTATAGACTATGCTATTCTGACAACAAAGGGGTTCATATAATTTAAATAAAAGCTTACTATTTCAATAATAGCCAAGGTCCTCTCAAGATGGCCCTTAAATGAGCCAAAGCCCTCCCATCGTGCAGATTCAAGATAGCTTCAGTGTTCTCTGAGTAGTCCAAATATAAGGGCTATTCGATTGGGTCAGAAACTCAGAGTTCCGATTTCCAGCAGAGAAGTTAAAACTCTTCAACTAAATCTCATACCCTGTTTACTTCCTGTTGCATAAGCATCACAGCAAAAAAAATTTTTTTCCTTAATTTGTATTTTTCAAGAAAATATTTGTCCTTTGTATTCCCTTCTGTATGACATAATTTGCTTTTCTCCCTCTATAAACCTTAAACCATTACTGGTCAAATCACTAGCAAACTGTCAAAAGGTTATTAAAGTGTAGGAATAGTGGGAAAAACAGGAACTAAAAGCAGACCACCACAACCTATGTAAGAAGATGGGGGGATGATCTAGCAGTTGAGTGACAACAGAAAACTTGGTATTAAATTTGAATGAGATTTTTTGCTGCCTTCTACAGCCATTTTCTATTTAGCCTGTAGTGTTATGAGCACACAAACACATTAATGTAATGAGATACGGCAGTGAATAAAGCTTTAAACTCACAACAATTATTAAATACTGTATTTTCTTCTGAGAAGCGAAATAGCAAAACTATAACATATGCTTCAACTATTTCACTGTTGAATTGCTATTCACTGTACTGCTTTGCACACCAACACTCATTAAATCTGTTATGTCATAAATAAGTTCTGAATATGTTAAAAAGATACTTGCCATCTGTTTTACTCTATAATGTTCCCTCAGTTAACACAACTTTTATGCACAGAAAAGAGCAAAAGACGGAGTGTAGGTAAATAATAGAACATGTCATTATACATTTCACATATAATAATAATAATAATTATTATATATATATATATATATATATATATATATATATATATAAAATTATTATTATAATATATAATAATAATAACAATAATAATGATAATTACAACAAAAGCATTTAACCGGCAAAAGTACATTCAGCTATTCTCTGCTTTCCAAATACATCCTGGGAATGTTACTTTTGCACAACTAGCCCTTAGGCAATTTGTAGTCTTTAGTTCTGTCTTGGTCAACTAAGATAATAGAGGATATTGAATGTCCAACACCTACCTACTTAATATAATCATCAATATATCACAAGGTAAGCAAGTTTTTTGGCAGAAAAAGTCCATGGGCTCATTGATAGGTTGATAACTTTTGTGAATTGAACCCAGACAAGGAAGAGGTTGTGAAAGTAGAGATTCCGGTTTACTTGTAACCAAGGCGATGCCCCAACATTGTTCAAAATGGACATTTACTGAACTTTGTGATAGACAATGTAATCATGTTATCTGGTCCTTCACAGACCTTACCACAGACACCAGGGTCTGTGTACAAATACCTTGCCTATCCCTACTTGCCATGAAGAAATTAGTGGAAGTTCCTGAGAATGGTGGAATTTTATTAATCATGTAACCTTCCCACAATCAATCTGCAATCAGAGTTTCTCAGTCAATATGGAATAAACAGATGCAGCTCCTCATTAATGAATAAATCAAATATTTATAATATTTCCTGATTTCATAATTTTATTTTTGTCCATCAAATGGATAGCTGAATTGAAATTTTGTAAATGGCGTCATTACTTTGACACACCAAAAGCAGCAAAATTACAAGCACCCCAAATAAAATGTGTAATATAAATTTGTTAGCTTTGAGATATTAAAATCTGTAATTAAACCAAACATATTCATGTTCCTAACAAATCAGCAAAATACTCCACTGTTGGGTTTATTGACTACCATTTAGGATTTATGTTCCCCATCTTCATATGCAGAGGGAGGGGCTCTACTGGAAAGAAGGGAGGTAATTATCTCCTAATATGGGCATCCTTAGCCAAAAAGGAGTAGCCTCTGCCCAAACCAGTCAAGCTTTCTGATGATTGCTCTGCATTTACAATTTTTCTTCTGAACTTTTCTTTATACATATCCCCTAAACAGCAGCAAATGGAATTTATTTAATATACATTATCAAATTTTATCACACCCTAGCTGTGTGCTAATGCCAAGAATCGTCCTTTATACATACCTAGATTTTAATAACTATTTTTTAAATTGAGCCCCATGATCAGAATTCTTTATGATTTGGTTTATTCGTTAAGAATGGAAACAAATTAGCCAAAATGTTTGTTTAGCAATAATACAAAATCAACCTTATGTAAGCAAAATCTACACATAGGGCCAATAAGAATATGTTTATTAATGCACTTGGGCCACACCTTGTTGTTAGCTAGTCCACACTTGGCCTGCAGTTTGCACGCTGTAAGATCCTGCCATTGAAGTATTTTTTCAAAATCCCTTTTAATCAGAAAATAGTAGACTTCTATCTGATTTCCAATTGCTATGGAGGATTTAGTCCCTCTTTAATAAGAGGGCTGGTGTGAATCTCTGTTTTGACTGTCAGATTAGAAATAGATGAGTTATTACGTATACATTTGTCACATGTTTATGTGGGTTGGTTTCATCAAGACCTCTAGTGTGCTTTTTTGTCAACAAATAGGGCAGCTGCATAGAAATTGTAATATATAATGTCACTATAATACTTAAAAGGATTTGGTTTAAGTTAAAAAAAAAGCATTACACACAGTATAAAGAGATTACTAAATAAATGAACACTTTGCCAGTGTTGATTCCTATGAGGTTTAATGTCACATGTATCTTAAAAGCGGAATATCAACCTCAAGGCACTTCATTAGCATAATATGAAGGATTCTTATTTATGATATAAAAGCATTTTCTTTCTTGTAGTCCAGGACTTTCATCACAAGATGATTTTTTTTTTGCTCCCGCTCTGACAGCATTGATTCTGAAAAAAAATTATATTTGCACAAATTATATATTCTGAGTTTTCATCTTACTAAATTAGATGTCCCTTTTTTCTCATTTGACTAGCTGAAACGTTTTTTTGTTTGAAGCACTGGTCAAAGAGCACTGAGCTACTCTACATCAGAATTCAGCCCTTCTGCTGTTAGGGAATTACCGCTCCCAATAGCCTCAGCTTAACAGGAAATGGGAGTAAAAAGAAGGGAAGTAAACAACCTGCCCTTACATGTCATAACTGTATGTTAATGTTTCCATGTGTGCATTATATGTGTTGAGAGAGACATGTTCAAGTACTCAGTTAAAGTATGTTTGTTTTGCTATCAAGCAAAATAGAGTGAAGTGTTTATTTGATCCAAATTAAATATGTACATTGATGAAGAGATTTGCAAAAGCCTTTCTTACATTTACAAGAACTACATTGGGACATGTGGTAATGGAATATGATAAAGACGCAATGAGGTGTCAGTTCAGTAAAGTAAAATGTGTCACTGAACAGTTTTAATTATAGCATTTGTATTCCACTCATTAAAACAGAAATATATAATGAAGAACATATGTAGCTAGTGTTAATTTGCATTGTGTCACCTTTTAGTTTGCCATCTTTTTCTCCTTGTGACTGTTTAGTATTTGAATAGATTTTTATAAAATAACTATAAATTTTTTTTCCCTTTTTATCAGTCTGTAATTATTTTCTGTTTAAAGGACAAACATATATAAATATTATCTTGAAAAACATACAAATAGACAAATGCACATCGCATTTCTTAAAACAGGATATACCATTAATAGTGCAAAAACTATAACGTCAAACATATAACATGAAACAAGAGGACCTGGGGAAATAATTAGGAACATTTCAGTATTTGTCCATCAGGAAGTAAGAAAAAAAGGATCGCCACAATTCAGGGGTAGATATGACTACGAGGAAGAGAATTAGTGGTGGATAATCTATAAATTCACAGGGACAATGGGTTAACACATTTTTGTATCCAAATGGTCCATAATTTCTTACATGTACAAAATATCTCCAGTTTTTTTTTATTATGGAAATATTTTTCCGAGTCACATTGGTGGTTAATTTGAGCCTTTATCTCTATTTATGTAGGAATCTCCTGTCTCTTCAATTATCTAATAGTATGTTAATAAATAGGTATCTACCATATTTATCTAGACCAGAAGGTTCCAGATCATGTACCGCATATGAGTCAACTTCTTCTTATGCTTGATATCGCATTTGAATTAAATTGTAAATTAAAGCGGGTATCTCCTATGTCTGACTCTATTTGTCACGAGAAGAGAAAATGTTTTATCCGGAGATAACTAAATATGTCTCGAAGATCATTTAAATTTCAACAAAGGAAATAAAATGATCATTATCAAATAATCAGAAATTAAATTAAGGCGATGAAGCAGCCAATGTACTATGCTCAAATGTTCCATATAGATTGGTAGAGCCACAATATAACTGGTCCTATTTATATCATTTGTCAAGATTCGTTTTCTATTTCTCTTTCTAAACTTGTAGAACCACCGCATCAGATGCCCAACTATCTGGTTAGATATACTGAGACTTCTAAAATGGAGAGGATCCACCCCAAAAAATAGGAAAGGGTCAAGCCCTTTCTTTAGTGTTATACGGGCCATGATTTTTTTCACATTTTTTATATCCCACGCATTGCATGAACGATTCATTAATTTTAATTAAGTCTGGATAGCTCCATCCATCCTGTTCTATGTCTCTCTTGAAAGCCTTGCATGGTATTCTTGGCCCCCTATATATTTGATAAAAGAAGGGTCTCTAGGTCCAAATAAGCCTTTGGTACATTTATCTTTTTGAGCCAGGAAACATCAAGGCCCATCCAGCGTACAATAAAATCTCTTAAGTCCAGTATTAGATTTCAACAATTGAGGGTCATGAGTTGTCTAAGGTCTGAATTCCAAAATATGAATTAGTATCATTGTACCAGTCCAAGTGGAGTTGCGCACCCAAAAAATAAAATTATATAACCTTGATGAGTGCCATTCTGAATGTCAAAATCAGCTGAACTCAAAAAGGGTACCATAATTTTAGCACTCAGACCGTGTACAATGCCATGGGGAATTCATCAATTTTCTCCAGATGTTTCTGTCAAATGCCTTTTCCGCATCTAAGGCCATGAAAACCGAGGGGATTTGTCTTTGATGTATTTCATCGAGGATATTGAGAACTCTGCAAGTGTGGTCTTCCCCAGATCTACCAACCATGAAGCACACCTAGCCCGGATGGGTTTAGTTCCTAAGCTAAGATATTGGAATAGATATTAATGTCTAAATTAATTAATGATATTGGTCTATAATTCATTACAATGGTAGGATCCTTAGTGGACTTCAAGGTTGGGGATATAGTAAACTCCAGCAAGAGAACACGTGCAACACATTTCCATTCATAAATATAATCTTTTTTTTTTTTTTTACAGTAATGCTTAAATAAAAATATTTTTATAGACTATTGATAATTCATTTGCTTGGAATGACACTCTACCAAGATACCTCAATTGCTCAATGGATTAGTCATAGCTCAGTGATGGCTAACCTTGAAATTGGACATGTTTGGGAACTGCACATGTGATGATGTTTAGTCAGCTACATCTGAAGCTATAGATCAGTGATGGCTTAACATGGCAATGCAATGTTTGGGTCCTGCATATGCCAAGAAATTATGCTGGCTGAGCATCATGGATATGTAATTTCCAACACCTATACTGAGCACTAATAGGTCATATATTCCAGTAATACCACACAGATGCATTGCTTAATTTTTCAGGATTCTTATCTTGCTAATTGTGGATCACTAACAATTTCTATTTTGTGCATTTGTTCCTATGCTCCAACTTAGCATAGCTAAGTGACATGTCCCATTATTGCTATAATGAGACATTTTTCTTTTTCTTGACATGATTAAAGGAGAAAAAGTCATTGCATTCATTGGGGTAAGGATAGAGGATCTTTTGTGAAAGTGTAAAAAAGTAAATTAATAGATCATTTGGATTTTATTCAATAACAGGCATTATCACTTATGACCAAAGATCAATTTAATTTAGAGGGTTCTTGTCATAAATACATTTTATTATAATGACGTTCTGCTGCTAGCTGTGTATTCAGTCCAAATATCCAAGTTTATTTATGATACTTTAGTACAGCATCTGAGACAAGACTGGATGACTGGAATTGTGAAAACAAAAATGTTATTAGTATAGGCAGCCTGTCTAATATGATTAGTCTATTACACACAATGAAAATAGCCATTAAAACATGTAAAAGAATGTAGTCTTGGCAATTAAGTTAAATTATCAAGCAGTAATGATGATTAACATAGGTTATCTTATAAGGGAAGCATTCAAAAAAATGTACAGCGAGCATCCTTCATGTGAAATGAGTTGGGTAAGAATCACACCTCAATGATGTAGCAATGAGCTAAGTAAATTGTCTCAGTAAGGAAGAGACAACATATTCATCCAGTTCAGTAGTTTGTTTTAGAAGTGTTCACTAGTAAACAACAATGTTATATCTTTACAATCTAGTGTTTTCAACTACGTATTATAGAAACCATCTTTGTTGCTGTGTAAAACAATAAAGTCTCCACTTTTCTTTTACCTCATGTTGGAGTATAACATGCTGTTTAAAATGTGCAAGTGAATCAAGCCATCTTTACAGTTTGTCTTGTGGAATAACAATATCTTGAGCTACTCAGACTAATGTAATTTTCTATTGGGAGTTTGTTTACAACATTTTTACTTTTTGGTTTTGAATATCTAAATCGATTCGAAAATAACTGAATAAATGTAGATTATTGATTCATGATTTATATTCCCTCCAAAACAAGCTAAACAATTTACAAATAGGAGCTTTTTAGTTTTCATTTAATATTTTTACTTTGCATAACTTTTAAGAGATCAATGACACATCTAAAGGAACACTGCACTTTGTTCCTTCAATGAAGCAAGTGTATCTTAATGGAAGCAGGGCAGCTGTCAGTCAGAGGATAAATTGGCGTGTACTATCAAAAGTACATGCCAGTTTATCCTCACAATAGAAACAACTTACATTTCACTTGTGCTTCTATGTTCAAACACTTCCCAACCCAACTGTGCTAACCGCCAGTCAGCCACTCAGCTATAGGTACATTGTATTTTATTGATTGTCCTTCTGGATCCCAAAAAAGCTTCCTCTTTTGCGCATTCCATTGGCAACAACATTCTTCCGAAATTGATACTCAGATTGCTGTCCCTAAGATAAGACTCACAAAATGTACCAGCCTTTTGTCATAAACAAGTGCAAGACGTCAATACTTATTTACAGGGATACCAAAGTACCATATTTGGGTGATTTGTTTGTTTGATATTGTTAGTATATAACTATATTGTGGAATAATTTCCATGTTTTGGAAGCTACTAATGCACACAAGGGGCTGTTGTTGACTTTTGTTGTCAGCACTTTTCACACAGCAGTGTTCCTTAAATACTAGAATTTAACAAGTAAAATGTGACAAGCAAGAAAGAAGTTAATTTGCACATCTCACATGCAGAATATTCTACTGACATTTTATATGCTAAGGAACAAAGTTTCAAATGAAAGGAGGAAATGTCACCCTGTAAGCTATTCTTCTTCGTCTAGTAGGTCAATATATTGAAGGAAGACAATGTTATCTGGTGCGTTTATAAGCATTCCCTTACGCAACATATTTTCCAATCAGTCTGTCATTGTAATTTAATAGGCGCAGGCTCATACTTTTTATTTCATAGATTTTTTTAAATGTATCAGCTGTAGTCTGTAGCGGAAGTGAATGTGAACATCTCAGTGTGCCCCAGATTTTAAAAAAAATGGCACCTATAACCAAGCTATAACCAAACTGATGATTTGAAATCAGAGTTTGTATATCGCAAAAAAGAAGGTAGGATCCAAAATAAGGATCCTCTCTCCCACACCACTAAAATATAACTTTTATTTAATACTGGAAACAAGCTTGTTTGCTTTCAAAAGAATACTTAACTACCAAGTTAAATCAAGTAACAAAAGAAAGAGATATTAATCTTTATTCCAAATCCCTCACACTCAAAATATGAGTATGCCTTCGTACATAAGGTAGCATCTACTACATAAAATCAACTTGTATCTCTTGTACAGCAAATCATTATTAGTTTTAGGTTTAGCATATTAAAAAATAAAAATTCAAGCCATTGAAATATGCCTTGACATGGTTGAACATTGAACCCCCCTAAAAGAAGGACCTCACCTCTTCACCTCTTGAAATTCATAAATTAAATATCCATGGATAATGGCCCATTAACTATATAGTTAGTGCCTTTTGTAAGAATGATGCCAAACATCCATTGTGCACCATGTTATATCTACACAAAATTTCTTCTTAGCCCAATATACAAATTGTCAACATGGAAAAGTAATCAAACTAATATAATTACTAATGCTTTTCAGGATACATTTAAAAGCAGGTTGTTATTTCCTAAAATGAATATAAGAAAAGTATGTCAATTACATCAAAAGTTTAAAAAAGGGAAAATTAAGATAAAAATATAAACATCGGTTGTTGAATGATTTTATATGATTTAGATTATTTTATGATACATGTATTGAGAAAGCTAAAACAAATGATTTTTTTAACTTGAAAAGCATTATTTCATCTACTTGGATGTCATCCAAGTGCACATCACCAGCTAATAATTCAAATATAAAAATGATAGAAAAATCTACAGTAAAATACATGAAAACATAAAAATGATATAGTAATATCCATATACCACTGTAATCAAGAGATTACACCTTAACAAATTGTAAGTTTGAATGACTAACGGACTCAATATTGTAAAAGTCAAGTAGACATTTCAAAATCCATTAGAGTAGATTTAATATAAAATTAATTATTTCCTAATTGTTGATGGGGAAAAAAATCCGCTAATCTCTTGACACAGAGACCTCCGACAGCTAGAAATTGGATTAAAACATTTTAAGGAAGCAGCATGAAATTATTACTACATTTTTTATTTTTATTTTTTACAGATTTTTCCTTTTAACCCAACTGGGAGTTTTCATTATATGAGCTGGTAAGATTTATGTAACACCTTCTCGATAACAAACATTAGACTAAAACATTGATTACAAAGGTACCTACAAACCAACTGGTCCATGTATTGTGCACCCATTATATTATAAGAGTACCTATGGAGTTTACAGTAGCTTTGAAATTTAGAAATACTAACTCATATGCTGTTCTCTGAGTATTGGTATACTGCTAAATTGGTATCTGCGTGAGCCTTTTACGTATCACAGATAGCCCATATTTAAGTCAAATTAGGTCAATATTAGTATATCTATGGAGAAAATCGATTTATTGGGAGTGATTCTTCTATGTCTGCTTATGATAGCTATGACATAATATGCACTTATGGTCAATAGAAAGACGTGTCTTACATCATGAGGCCAAACTCTACAGAAAACAGCACTTCTAGCAAAAAAATAATCAGCCAGTATGCTTACTTTTTAAATATTTCTGTAAAGTGGGATTCATTTTCCTACATGAGTTTTAATGCAGCATAAAAGCCAACATATTTATTTTACAATGCTTTTTTTTTTTTGGAATTCAATTAAGCAGAATGAAGCTAAAAGGGTCAAAATGATCGTTCAAGTGCCAGCAATGACTTTACAAAGCTCCTGGTAGAGTTCTGAACAAGAATGTTTTGGCTGTGATCCCAGAGCTGTATGACATCATGTCTATAACCAGAAGTCTAGTGGTGGACATATTGAGTCAGCATACATCAGGTACACTTTGCTGCATTAGAGATGCAGGTCATGTAAACTGCATTAGTTACAGCAGCAAGAAATATTTAGCAACATGTTTTATTGTTCAAAAATGCAAAATGCTAAGTTCATAACAACACTTGGAATTTGTGCATACATATATCACACAAGAACCTATACTTATTTACAGCTTTTTTTCTACTAGGTGTTTAGTTAGGGCTTTCAGGTTAGCCAGTTTTTTCCTGGACACATATAACTTTTACAAATATCGACTGCAAAATATAGTTTTTTAACAACTATCTTGATTAACTTACTGATTTCCCTCAAAACACATATGAACTATAAAATGTAAAAGTTTTTTAAGACCAGCAAAATAAACTAGCTAGAAAAAAAAAAACATCACAGAGATGTGTGCTTGGATGCAGAGAGCAGTTCTATTCAGGTTGATGGCAAAACATGGGAGCAATTCAGACGAGTGGGAAAGAAGGCTAAACCTATCCCAGGAGTGTGCATTTACATAAAGGGCATGATGAGATGAAGATTCATAATGTGGGTAGGTAACTGAGTTTCTGGATGAGATCATAAAGAAGACCATGTCTGGAGGAGAACTACTGCAGCATGCATGGCATACAAATGCTAAGTACACCTATGGGTCGATTCACTAAAATTCGACTTTGGAGGTCGACTTTCATTTTGAGACTAAGTAAAATTCGGCACTCGAAAAAAATTGGTTCGAACCTTCCCCATTGAAGGTAACAAGGCAAAATGGGCAAAGCTATTTTTAAGACTAAGTCAAACTCGCGTGCCAAATTTGACTTAGTCTCAAAATTTGACCTCCAAAGTGAAATTTTAGTGAATAGACCTACTACAGAGTACAGAAGGATAACATAAGCTTAGAGACTAATTATAGCATACTACTAATAAACTAATCCGATTCCCTTGGTTTTTCATCTGTATCATATTTTATTATTTTGTTATGGTCCGTGTAATAAAAGGACAGTTATGGTCAAGTATCAAGATCACTTGAGCATTTCTTCAGATCAAATATTTGGCCACCACTAGCTTTTCATACAAGGTTTGCCATAGTGAAGTATAACTTCATCCTACTTAAAGCAGTTTGTTTCGTGTCAAACTACACATGTATTCTCAGCCATGCCTAAATCTGTTGTTTGGAAAGAGGAGACAAGTTTTGTTCCAATCCTTCATCACTCTGTTAGGAACATTGAACGTGACAGAAAATAGCAGACAATTCTTGATGAGTAAACCATGAGATTATTATGCACTTTCCCCATCACAAATTGCTTAATAAAACAATATTTTGAGTCAATTTGGTTTATCTTTAGAGTATAATAAATTGAGCTTAAGTAAAATTACTAAATATGACAATAACTTCACACTAACAAACATAATTATGATACAAATCTAATGATTGGGCCATACAAATTAATTCTTGTCCACAGGGTATTTTTTTTCTCAAAAATATATCATAAAACAAATCACTTTACTGAAAAATGCAATGTTCCAGTTAGATAATATTTTTCAATCATTAATACAATAATTTCTTGCATTTAGCTAAATCGATTAAAATAATAGTCACAATCCATCTTATGAAAGTTAGGAAACAAAAATTGTAGACGAAAACTGAAAACTATACTTTATACTTTAGTAGTATATGCCACAT
The DNA here is from genome assembly GCA_036172795.1 of Pelodytes ibericus. NCBI lineage: Eukaryota > Metazoa > Chordata > Amphibia > Anura > Pelodytidae > Pelodytes > Pelodytes ibericus. The sequence goes on from CM069859.1 coordinate 123,874,965, forward strand.
TTAAAAATGAACAACCAAAGATACCAACAGAGTCACAAAAATACATGTAACATATACTAAGAGGTTGAGCAGACTCATAATAAAATATTTTCATTAGACACAAATGTTTTTGTAATGTCTTTTTTTAGTTAATTTAAAAAGGAGAAAATCTATCAGACAGAAATGCAAGACCTAATTTTAATAAAATGGACTTAAATCTGAGTCAGAAAGCAACCAGTACAAACTTATTAATGCAAATGTATAGTCCTGAGCAAAAAATTGGTAATCTCTATTTGCTCCATAATTCTCAAAAGGCCACGGAGCATTATGGGAGTTTTGGGCTAAAGGAGCTAGAGTGTCATTTATAAGTAATATTACAAAAAGATAAATCAACAGAAACAAAAAAAAATATGCTGATTTTTTGATTTATAATCACTATAAGTGATAGTGATTATGCACATGGCATGATATACTTATTAACTGAGTTTGATTCTTGGATTTAAATCAGTGCATTTGCATATAGCCAATAGAGCTAAGGAAGAACATTCAGGACACCAGGGACTATAAAATAAAATTAATGAAAAGCATTTCTTACAGGGATTTGAGACACTGAGCTTTGAAAGTATTCATACATGCCAAATATTTAGAATTTTAATAGAATCTCAGTTGCTTTAAGCCTTAGCTTTAATCTTGGTAAAAGTGGGAAAGATGACAGATACAAGTGAAAATACTTAGAGACATTCCAACTTGTTTGCCAAAATGAGGGTCTCTTTCTGCGCTAGCAGAGAGAGCTGGTCGCCGACCAGACGGCTGTCTGCTTCCTATGGAAGCATGGCATAGGTCAGAGGATAAACTGGCGTGCACTATAAAAAATATATTCCAGTTCATCCTCACAACATCAGCAACTTACATTTCACTTGTGCTTCTATATTAGAAGCACAAGTGAAAAACAACATTTAGTGTCCCTTTAAAATGATGCATAAAGGAAACAATTGTGAAGTGTGCTGTCTAATTAACTAATTGGATTTTGCCTATCTCTTCATAATTTATATTAATTTAAATGGACAAATACATTTTACTTATTGCAGACAAACAAAGTGTAAACGTCACTGTCAGTTTATACAAAATTATATCTTTTGCCAGAGTATTAAAATCTGAAAATGAATTTATTTAGCAAAATACTCCATGGCTATATATAATATATTGACTAAATATACACAGATTTTCAATTATAGTATCAAATGTACAGCACAAAAGTGTGATTAAAGTAAATAACTTTTATAAGTTTGAATTTGCAAGTGAGTAGTGTTTTGTATGACTGAGTTGTTAAATTATTAAATATTTAATGAGGCCATCTGCTGGCAGTCATTGCTTTATAGTGTCTACACTATTAATGGAAACCACACTTAGTTAAATGTCTGTACGATGCTCTTTTCATAGATCAAAATGAGAGGCCATCTTCAAGCAAGCTGCAAAATCAACTGTGATTGTTGAACTGAACAACAGAGCAGGGGTAAGCACTAGCATTGATGGACAATGTAATAATGCTCAATGGACCATCTCAGACCAGGCCACGGACACTGGTGGCTTTTACCGACATTTTGTCTATCTCTGGCAATGAGTGGAATAAAATCAGAGGTGTCAAACTGCATCCCTTCTACTGTTGGAGAATTACATCTCTCATCTGAATTACTTCTAGCTAACAGAGATTACGGGATGTGTTGGTCATACACAAAAAACCCCAAAGAATCAGCTTGGGACCAATGTTAAGTCTAGGGAGGCGATATAATGTGCAAAAATCAAGTGATCTGTGCAAGAAGAACCTTGTGCAAATTTGTAATACTTGCGGTACCACACACACTGCAGCCTTCTGAAGCACTCCGAAATGCTTATATGCAATATAAAGAACAAATGCAGGCTGGTGTAAAGATAGTGGGTACTTTAAATTAAACACATTAAATAAGAGTGCAATAATGCTTGATCATGTGTACATTTTAAAAAGTTGGTGATCAATACACTCACAAACATCCATGAGTGACAGTCATATGAGGCATGATTTTCCATAAAAACCTTTAATCGAATTCTGAAATAAAAAATAGCCACACATGTGTGGGACCAGAGTAAACACAGAAAAGTGGCCCCCGTTACAAGGAGAACTCACTGGCTACAGACAAATAAATCACCGAAAAGGATCTCAGGAGATCTCAGGAGATCTCAGGAGATCTCAGGAGACAGTCCCATACAAGGAGGTGGTCTACAGGATGGTAGAAAGTGCAGCGCTGAAACAAGATCTGCCGATACCTTTACGCGTTTCACCGTTAGGCGATAAAATGGACAGTAATTGTTTGAAGAAAAGTTGTCAATCCTAGACACCCCCGATCTAAAATGTAATTTTTTTCCCATTTAGTGGGCAGTAGGAACACAATGAAAAGGATTTACATAGTTCAAAATGTGCTTGTATCCATCAAATGGAAATGATTAATATGCTACTATCCAATGCTTTGTAATAACTCCCTCACAGGCTGCAAGCACGTTTAGTTTTTAATTGTTGGTTATTAAAATATGTGTTTAACGGCCATTATCTCTCTTTAAAATTACCCAGCTGGAATAAATGTCTGTCTGGACCTGCTCATAAACTGATAAAATTAAGATTGTATCAAACATTGTAATAAGGGGAAATAGTGACAAAAACATGGAGGTAAATTTACAAAACTTTCACCAAAATAACTTAGATAGGAAAATAGTAGAGATGAAGAATTTTTAAAATTTTAACCCTAAGTTTTAGAAGTTGGTTATCAATTCACTTTAGTAAATAAACTCTGTAGACTCATGCAGAATGCAGAACAACACTTATTAGCTTGGTAATAAAAAAACCTTAAGGTCTTATATTTACTTTTAGTTTTCAAAACAATTAATCCCCTTTACAATCTTATTATCAAAACACATCATACCATAAATATGTATTTATGACTACCAATCTATGCTTACTAGTGTGATTGTAAAATAGATGAAAACACACAACTGTAAGACAGAAATTATTAGATGTTTTCATCTGTAAAGAAACCAGTACTAAATGTAAAGAAAACAGAGTATCACTGGACACTAGAAGTACTATAGACATAATGCACTGGCAAAGTAGCACCAAAGACATATAGACAATGCCCACAGCGATGTGAGTTTTGTGTGTTAACTCACCCTAAGCCTTACTGTGGTAGAAATGTGATACAAATCTGTCATGATCTGTATAAAATAATAGAGTGTTACAGTTTATGGACAGTATACATTTCTGTTTTAACAGTGTTCTAGGGTTGATTCGCAAAAACCCTTACTTACGTATCAGATCAAATGAGATGAATGAAAGCCATGTCAAAACTGCGAAATTCAAGCACATCTCCCATGGATTGAGCAGACAGGTAAAATAAAACAAGTTTTTTCATCAGTCTATAAATTTTCTTGACAACTAAAAAAACGTTATCTATGGCCATGCATTTCAGGACTTCAGCAAGCCACCATTTCTCAAGCAACCCCTATACTCTTTTGGAAACACCGCTCTCAGATTTCTCTGCTTCCATTATACAGGGAGTGCAGAATTATTAGGCAAATTAGTATTTTGAACACATCATCCTCTTTATGCATGTTGTCTTACTCCAAGCTGTATAGGCTCGAAAGCCTACTACCAATTAAGCATATTAGGTGATGTGCATCTCTGTAATGAGAAGGAGTGTGGTCTAATGACATCAACACCCTATATCAGGTGTGCATAATTATTAGGCAACTTCCTTTCCTTTGGCAAAATGGGTCAAAAGAAGTACTTGACAGGCTCAGAAAAGTAAAAAATAGTGAGATATCTTGCAGAGGGATGCAGCACTCTTAAAATTGCAAAGCTTCTGAACCGTGATCATCGAACAATCAAGCGTTTCATTCAAAATAGTCAACAGGGTCGCAAGAAGCGTGTGGAAAAACCAAGGCGCAAAATAACTGCCCATGAACTGAGAAAAGTCAAGCGTGCAGCTGCCACGATGCCACTTGCCACCAGTTTGGCCATATTTCAGAGCTGCAACATCACTGGAGTGCCCAAAAGCACAAGGTGTGCAATACTCAGAGACATGGCCAAGGTAAGAAAGGCTGAAAGACGACCACCACTGAACAAGACACACAAGCTGAAACGTCAAGACTGGGCCAAGAAATATCTCAAGACTGATTTTTCTAAGGTTTTATGGACTGATGAAATGAGAGTGAGTCTTGATGGGCCAGATGGATGGGCCCGTGGCTGGATTGGTAAAGGGCAGAGAGCTCCAGTCCGACTCAGACGCCAGCAAGGTGGAGGTGGAGTACTGGTTTGGGCTGGTATCATCAAAGATGAGCTTGTGGGGCCTTTTCGGGTTGAGGATGGAGTCAAGCTCAACTCCCAGTCCTACTGCCAGTTCCTGGAAGACACCTTCTTCAAGCAGTGGTACAGGAAGAAGTCTGCATCCTTCAAGAAAAACATGATTTTCATGCAGGACAATGCTCCATCACACGCGTCCAAGTACTCCACAGCGTGGCTGGCAAGAAAGGGTATAAAAGAAGAAAATCTAATGACATGGCCTCCTTGTTCACCTGATCTGAACCCCTGTGGTCCATCATCAAATGTGAGATTTACAAGGAGGGAAAACAGTACACCTCTCTGAACAGTGTCTGGGAGGCTGTGGTTGCTGCTGCACGCAATGTTGATGGTGAACAGATCAAAACACTGACAGAATCCATGGATGGCAGGCTTTTGAGTGTCCTTGCAAAGAAAGGTGGCTATATTGGTCACTGATTTGTTTTTGTTTTGTTTTTGAATGTCAGAAATGTATATTTGTGAATGTTGAGATGTTATATTGGTTTCACTGGTAAAAATAAATAATTGAAATGGGTATATATTTGTTTTTTGTTAAGTTGCCTAATAATTATTCACAGTAATAGTCACCTGCACACACAGATATCCCCCTAAAATAGCTAAAACTAAAAACAAACTAAAAACTACTTCCAAAAATATTCAGCTTTGATATTAATGAGTTTTTTGGGTTCATTGAGAACATGGTTGTTGTTCAATAATAAAATTAATCCTCAAAAATACAACTTGCCTAATAATTCTGCACTCCCTGTATTCTATTATGTTTGTATCCACTCTACCTTCCATATAACAGCAACATCATTTGTAAGTGATAAGTGAAATAGCAATTTGTACTTCTGCAATGTATATTAGTATTAGAGATGCAGAGGCAGGTATTTACATCTTACTCGTACCTGTAGGTTAGATTAAAAAAAAAATATATATATATATATATATCTATCTATATATATATATATATATATATATATATAAGGTTTTGAACCAAGAGGGTCATGTACTAAACAAGAGCAGTAGAAACAAAAGGGTAAAACATATTCAAAGGAGCAATTTGGGAATATTTGAACATTTTGCTCTGTATTTACTATTTTGTGTCTCTTCCTTTTATTTTCCACATAGTGTGCATCTTTCCAGTTTCGGTAATATATTGTCATAATATTTCCACATGGTAAAGACTTTTGTGAATATGTTGTGAAACCTAATTCTTATTCTGTGTGTAGAAATGATATCAGCTTTTAGCAAGTGCTAATAAAACAGTCAGAAAGAATATTCGCAAACTTGCCTGTGTTTATTCACAATTTGCTCATCTTTACTATTTGAGTGTTACTTGTCTAGTACATTGCAGAAGGAGTAAAGAGCAAAAAGAGTTTTGCGCTAAAAATATATATGCTTTTTTTTTTTTTAGTATATGCCCCCATAAATGCTTTACCAAAAAATACACAAAAAATTAATTTTGCTCAACGACAAGCAAACTATCAAAAGTCAGACATTAGTAGCTGAGCTATAAAAAGAGGCACATTGGAGAAATTCAGCTATCAAAGCCTGATTTTTTTTTTCAGTGCACTTTTATGTTCACTATAGATGACTTTTTAGTGAACAGACTTTAATGCCTGTCTCTTTTACCAAGTATTACGTGCAATATTGACTAACCTTATCAGCAACAAATACATTGTCAGTGTGATAAATAGTAAAATCAATTGTGTTTGCAGCAATATGTTAGAGAGAGACCTCTGCACAACAAAGGGTTAAACTCTGAGTACTTTATCACTGGCAGACAATGTGTAGCTGTTATGAATTATAAGTGAAATACACAGGAGTTGAGAAGTAAAGAACAAAATTTCCAGCGTTCAAGTACTGAAAGACAACATAAAATGCCATCTGTCTTTATATCTGTTCCTCAATTTGAAACCAAGGCTGTAAAGATGTAACAAGCAATTGAAAGTAACTAAAGTTCTCCTTTATGACAAAAATGTTGTGTCTCATTAGCACAGTATGTTTCCGTAGATGCACTATTTGTTTGATAGTTTCGTTGTGGGAAAATAAGTTTCATTGTACAGTTCAATCTACTTCACATCAATATCAAAACTTCAAATATTTAATATTCAAATATCGTTCTTGTACTTTTGCTATAGAGCAGAAGGAGAGAGTGGGAAGAATTCATATATTTAAAAACAAGGGAGCTTTATGATCTGTTCTTTGACCCTTTCCTGAGGGGAACACAATCATTCAAAAAGCTTCAGGAGCTGAGATATAATGAATTTCCTCCAGAAATTAAGCCATGCTGGATCTAACAAAAACAAATTAAATATGTTGCCAACAAGCTGATTTACAAGTAGCTGTCAGAAATATAAATCTATCAGGAATACTAGTGCAGTATGTTCATACTCCTCATTAAATCGTGTGACAATCTGGATGTTCATGCCTTATTATAACAGTTTTACCTCCAAACCGAAGGTCAAAGCAGATTCTTTCCATTCGCCCAATGCCGTTAATCAGTAAATGTTGACATCTCTGGCATGCCGCAATGGTTGAAACAAAGCTGCATCATATTGTTGAAGTGGGCCTGATGCCTAAATAACTTTTAGCATCTTTAAACATATTAGGGGGTTATGTAAAACAAGGGCTTCAACCTAATAATTGAGCTATCCTTATGTGAACCTATGTATACCGCAATCTCCCAGCAAGGTTCCATTCACGCACCCAATTGTCCTGGGTGGTTTAAAAAAAGTTACTATAACCATAGTTCATAAAAAAAACAGTGATTGTGCTTATTTTAACTTCCCAACACTATTGTGCACTGGGGGTGTTTTACATAACCCCTATTATCTTTAGCTTGCACTTTTAATTATTTTAACTTGTATATTTGTATTCAAATTTTTTTTAAGGGTTAAAGTGGGATACTTGGATTATTGCAATAAACAGTGATTTGACACCTAAATAGCAAAAAATAATAATCAGGCTTTAATAAATTACAGAAAACTTTAGTTCCACCTTTAATATTGAAAAAATAGATCGGGTGGAGCGGTTTTCCAATGTAACTATTACCATAAGAAAATATAAAACACAGAATCTTCAGGGAGTTGTAGTAGCAACGCATTAGGATAATTCCAAAAACTCCAAAAGAGTTCCTTAAATTCAAGTGTCTTAGTACATATGTTAAAAAATGTAAAAAGAACCCCAATGTTTTACAAGGTGCCAATTAAACCAAAGTAGTAAATATTAACTTAGTACGTAAAAATAAGAAAATATTTTTACATATTTAAAAACATGTAAATAAACTAACTGCAGAGAATATCATATATTTTACTTACATTAAAAACATAGAGAAAGTCTTTCATATATCACAACCTCTTTTCTCTAAGGAGTCTCCAGTTTTTACTTTAAATATAAATTATAACACCTGGTGACCTTACACAGTTTGGTTAAGGCTTCCTCATGCATCCAAGAAGTGCAGCATTTGGGGTGGTGACTGTATCACTTCATTTCGGAGGATGTTAAAATGGTACCAGTGTTGCAATGGGACTTCCCAGACTCTATGAAAGCTTTTAATTGTCAGCTCTGGGACAAATATTTTTTTCTGTTTGTGATTCTCCAACTGGAAGCCTAAGGTATATAACTATAACTGTGAAGAGCCAATAGAGCCAGATGTTGCTTCATTATGTCACTGTTGTCTGAAATATTGGGATGCAGCTAAAAGTTATATTTCTGTGCTCAGAGCTATGGACAGTTGTAATTTAAAAAAAGCCATGCTAACTTCTTTTGACTATAAATCCAAGCCAGTGTATCCCTATTTACATGTATTCCATGGCAAGTTGACCATGTCATTCTCAGGAGAGAGAAGGCTTCCACAGAAAACGAACCAACAAAACCAAAGAGCGAACCATGTGTGCTCTAATTGCTGCCTCACAAATATTACAAAGATGATAAATTAAAAATAATCCATGAGGACATGTTATGAAACCTTATACTCTCATAAATTTGAAAGCCTGCAATCAATAGTAATCAAAATATTTGCTCATTTCAAAAATGCAAGTCTAAAAAATAAGCAATGACACACTTGAAAAGACACAATAAACAAAATGAATCACACACAATTATATACAAATATAGAATTAATCATCACACTGATAATGTTAAATACATGTAATATATTCATTTGAAATCAATTTGTGCTAATGTTTGTAATTAAACATTAAAAATATGAATAAATCATGTCAAATTATTTAGGAATTGTGTGTGTCATTTAATGCCACGCTGTCTACTTCCTTAATAGTTTGAACAAAAAAATATTACATAAGTCCGTCAGGCATTACTTTGCATATCTCTCTGCACAGATGAAAAACTATTGAAATATCTTTGCGAGGCCAAGCTACAATATTACATGGCAGTTAGGTAATACATAATGGAAACAAGATGTAACTGAAATGACAAGGGCTTTGAAATAAGTAAATAAGAATCCTTGTTCAATTAATTTTAGTTCAACCCTATGGACTGATTTGCCGCTCAGATAAGATGTGAGCTATTTATCAAAAGAAAATCAGCTAGTTAACTAACCAAACAGTGATGAATGTCAAAACAACCAAATTCCTGGAAGACAAATGTGAATCGAATAATGAAACAGATAGAAAACAAGTTAAGGAACTCTGTCACCTAAATAGCATCTACATAATCAATGCACAACATAATAAGCATAAGTTGAGACAAAGTGAAATACGATTTGTATAGAAGTAGTAGGTTTTAAAGGTCTGTAACATATAGGTTACCTACTGGTCTATTTAGCATAGCTGCTTTGGTCTAAATTAGTCCATGACAGTTCTATGCATGTATGATTTGTTTTCAGTTTTTCATCATGAAGAGACACCGTCCAGGGATGAAGACCGAAACAGTGAAGAATTACTAGAATCTAGAAAATACTCTATATTGAGAGATATTAGAAGTAGAAAGAGGGAAGTGCTCATGCCATTGTAAAGAACACCGGTGAGACCACATATGGAGACCATATCGCCAGAAGGATATAAATACTTTGGAGAGAGTTCAGAGAAGGGCTACTAAACTGGTTCATGGATTGCAGGAGGAATAATAACACAAAAAGTAGAAATCCAAAAATGGACACCTATTTTCAGGGGATAAAGACCTAACCTTGGCTGGCCACCTCTGTTACATAACCCCTCACCAGCCATTTGCTGGCGAACAAGCAGCATGATTTCTATGCTTTGCCCAGGCACACAGACATCCTACCATGCTGCCTTTCATGCTTCCCAGTGTGTTTGAGGGCATTTCCTGGGTGTGTAATGTGGGTAATGGGACAAGTGCTGGGTGTGCAATGTGGGTGCTGGGGCATGTCCTTGGTGTGTCAAGTGGATGATGGGGCATTTCCTGGGGTCCTGGGTCAAATCATGGGTGTGCAATGTAGGTGATGGGGAATATCCTTGGTGTGCAAAGTGTGTCATGATGCAAGTCCAAGGTCCAGAATGTGCGTGCTGTGGCATGTCCTTCGTGGGCAATGTGGGTTATGGGGCATTCCTTGGGATGTTGGGGCAAATCCTGTGTGTGCAATATGGGTAAAGGAGCATGTTCTGGGGTGCTGGGTCAAGTCCTGGGTGTGCAATGAGACTGATGGGACATGTCCTAATAAAGTTTAATACCATGTATTTTTTTTAAATATGGCACTATTTATCCAGATTTTCAGTATGGTAGAATTAAAATAAAAGAGGTGGATAAATAGAACCAGTTAACGGGAAGGTGTGGAGAGGGGCTAATATGTGGGAAGGGATTTTATATAGGTGTGGGTTGCCATGATGTTTTATTGCATGGGGTCCCCAGGAGTTGTCATCCACCCCTGGTCTGAGGCTCACTGATTGAATGCCAGAACGTTGAGGAAATGGGAATGTTATAAGCCTTTAACATTGAGCAGAAGCACATCTGCTGAGCAGCCAGATGTCCCATCTGACCTTTTACTGACAAGACGTTTTGACTGTGTATTACCCTTGGTGACATGTGTTATTTTAATATTTCTTGTGTTAGTGTTTAGCTGTAATTTTCTTCTTTCCCATTTACTGTACCCACACAAATTATGTATTGATTTAAAAAAAAAAATGTCTGTTGTTCTTTTGCAAGTTATAGGGCAATAACTGAAAGTACCATGATTTGTTTCCTAACCATTTATCCTCTACAGTGACCTTTTGACACTAACCTTTTGACACTAACCCTAACTGTACTGTAACTCTACCTCTAGCCTTTATGCTAGCCCTAATCTAAACACTAACCCTAACACTTATACTATCCTTAGGCTAGTATAGCCTTTTTTTGTATTGAAGTGTTTCTGATTGCCTCTGGATGCCGTCTAGCAACGGAAACAGCAACATAAATGTTATTTCATCACTTCCAAAGCTCTTGGCCACTAGAGGGAGTACTATATCGGAAAAGCAAGCTGCTCTCCAATATGCCAGGCAGGTTGATTTTTTTTTTTTATATACGTTAGTCCTCTTGTGGACAAGCACCAGGGTTAAAAAAAAAAATTTCAATGGACTAGGTCTGTTGTCTACATAGTCTATCCTTTGCTCCCCCGTTTGCTCTGTGGAGCAATCATGGGTGCCTTCAGCACAGAATATTGGTATTGCTTAATGCCTTGATATGAGCAGTGTTAGCAATAAATGTTCGCTCATACCACTTATTCCAATTCTCATTCCACTGCAGGATGAACTATGTAGACAACGGACCTAGTACATCCAATGCTGTAATAAAATGCTTTTAACCCTGGTGCTTGTCCACAGCAAGACTAACGCATAAAAAAACCACCGCCCAGGCACATGGAACTGCATGTCCCAGGTGTATGGGAAATGCAGGAATTGCACATCCATGAATGCTACAATAAAAAAAAAATATTTTTGGTTTATATGTTTATGAATTATTTTTATCCAAACTAGCATACCTTGTAAAACTGTGAGTTTGATCACGCTTTTAATGCTTAGATGCATGTCTGTAAATGATGGTGTCTAAACATTAAAGGTCAATGCATACTTAAAAAAGCACTGCACGGAAAAAGCAACTAATGGACTAGTGAACATAAATGAGTAAGATTTTTGAGAACAGCTTCCTATAATGATTTTTCCATAGAGAATTTTTAAGGAAGATGAAATGTAATCTTTAATGGAAATCTCATGTTGTGACTTACAGTCAACTGAAAGGATTTTGATGGATACTTGTTGCTCAACTACAATTGCTAGGAATGTATTTAGTAAAATTGCATTAACCATAACAATAGTGCTATGCCAAAGCATGTTTGTAGGGAATAAATTGAATTCCTTTAATTTATCAAGGTGACTTCATGATATAAATATTGTTTCCACGGTGAATGTAGTAAATAAATATGCATATCAACTGCTTTTAATGGAAAATGTGGAGTTTGCATATCAAAGGTGATGTCATAAACAGGGGACACCACAGAAACATTTAACACAAACTCTTAATTTATGCATTAACCTGCATTCTGTTTGTCACTAAAATATTGTTTATACTGTTTAGGTGAGTAAACCAATTTTATTTGTGCATATTTAATGCAATAATTACTGCTAAGTACTACAATATCCAGAAGTCAACATATCATGTAAATCTTTATTTTATCAAGACTACATAAATGAGTCAGAAACTTTGATGTCACACTTATCACGCTAAGAAGATCTTTATCAAGGATAAAATTCAAATATAACCTACTGAATGACAAACCAATGAACAAAGCTTGCAAACTGCCAAAACAACACATAAATCATGGTTTCAAAGAAAACCATATGATATCAACAATGGCCAGGTATTACAATAAGCAAGATTTGGCTTTGAGGTTTACAGAAAAGACTAGTGTCCCCACTGAGATATTGGGATTATTCCCAATGTCTGAGTGGGAACATTTGGAAATTAAGATTATAGTATGTTTTTTCCCAGAATCCATTGGTATAATTTTACAATGGGCCAACCGCTGAATCATTATATCAGACTCCATAGCAGTGTTATACAACTTTAGCCATATGCCTTGTCAATATTAGTAATTTCATAAGGTAATACAAATTAAGTCTATGGACTTTTTAGACAAGGCAGGAGCAAAAAGAGCCACAAATGGCTACAAACTGAACATCAATACTCCAGAGCACTTTCTGAAATACTGTAATCAAAAACTGTTTATGAGAAATAGGAGATCTCTTCAAATCGCTGCATAAGTATATGAAGTATATAACTTTGGGAAATAGACACAAAGTACGAAAATTAAAATTGATGTAGCATAATAGGTTACTAACGAAACGGAGAAGAAAAGTCTTATTTTCCATGGTTTCAATTTGGAAGGGATAGAGGCATCATTCCAGAAATATAAGAAATAAACTGAAGCAGCCAAAGAACAATCATGTTAGCTAAAGCGGAAAATGAAAAACTGATTGCAAAAGGAATTAGGATAAATGCCCAAATATGTATATGAGCAAATAGCAAACAGACACATACTATTTCCACTCCCATCACTGTAAACTCTATAACATATTAATAAAACAGCTGTAGTTCAATTTATACCCTAATGTACAGAATTAATGAAGTGCCATGTGTGGGGCTCTGTAGGTCTTTTAGTAGAAATTAGGTTGGCTTTAAGGTTTTTTTTTTTTTTAAATGGGCAAGATGGCATAATTGCCAGGCTCTAATTTTACTTATCGTTTTAAATATTTTCTTAAAATCCAAAGAATGGGCAGGACTTTTTACTTGATATACTGAAAAAACTACTTATTTTATGAACGTTAAAAAAAAAAAAAAAAAAAAAAGGCTGGATACGGGAATGACTGATGGAAAAAATATTCTAGGAATAGGCTACCCAACAGACAAAGTACACCAATAACAAAATATGTAGAACTGACATTGCAACTAAACAGCTTTGCTTAACAGCCAGAGGAATTCAGGGTCGCTTTAAGACCTGAGTGGGCCCTGTGCAAAGGCTTTAGCAATGGGCCTCCCTCAACCCAATTTTTATAAAATCACATTGTAAAAAACATTTTCATATCACATTCAACTATTTGTATATGCAATAAAAATGTTATTGAAAAATTGCATTTCTTGTTTTTATTCCCTTTTTCTGCTCCCACATTGTACCTAAATGACTTAACACATCACCATACTAAACACACAGCACTTGCCATGCACCTATATTTCACCCACAGCACTCATATTGCACCACACAATTTAGCATGCCACAGTGTCAATTTGCCCCACAAAACATACCACCGTGTCACTTTGTCCCTGCAAAACAAGCCACAGTGTCACTTTCCCTCATAGTACATGTTCTTTTGCCCCACAGAACATGCCACAGCATCACTTTGCCAATTAAAATAAGCCACTGTCAGGTACCAATTAACATTCCACAGTCACTTAGTCATTAACATATTCAACAGCCAGTTTGCCATTTATAATATGACACCGATGTCCATTAAATATGCCAGTGTTAGTTTGTCCATTAATATGACACAGCCAATTTGCCCAATAATATGCCAATGTTATTTTGGCATTAATAAACCACAGCCATTTTCCCCAATACAATGCCAGTATTATTTTGGCATTAAGAAGCCACAGCCAATTAGCCCCATAATATGCCAGTATTAGTATGCCATTAATAAGACACAGCCAGTTTGCCCAATATGCCACCCTCCTACCCCCTTCCCCAGTACTCACCTCCTGGTCGTTTCCTCCGTGATGTCTTCCCTCCTGCACAGAGGAGGGAAATACAGTCACCAGATATGACGTGATGTCAGATCCGATGGGACTATTTTTTTTTTCTTGCGGCTTGACGAAAACGGAAATATTCAGCAGTGCGATGAGAAGAGGATGCAGACAGCATGGGTGTCATCCCCATTGGGGGTGTCACCCGGTGCAGTCCGCAACCCCCTTGTGGCACCTTGGGTTTCAGTAAGAAGTGGAATAGCCTTTAGGTAATTATTTTCAGTAACACAACTGTAATTACACACAGTAGACAGGAACCTGTGGAATTAATTGTGTAATCTATTCAGGATACACAGGATTTGCAGTGTTCTTTGTCTGTAAAGCTACCATAACTGTGTGTATATATATATATATGTATATAGATAGATAGATAGACAAAGAGTCCATACAAGAACACTAGTAATAGTGGCAAGGTTTGTGAAGTTCTACATTAAACTGCATGTCGCAAGGACCAGTGAATTTCCACTATGAACAACGCTGGTGCCTATCCTGTGTGTATCAAATAAGATGCAATAACACGCAGGATTACGTTAAAGTATTGGTTTACATCCAAGTCATATGCTTATTTTCAAATATGTAGATAATGTGGAAAATGCTTGCATATAACCCCATTCCTAGTAGTGTTAATTGTGATGGCAAATTTTGATTTAGTATTAGTTAGTCTTTTGACTAACATGCCATTTTAGTTTAGTCACATTTTAGTCACCTGAATTGTTTTTGCTTTTAGTCTAGTTTTAGTAAATTACATCTCCAGTAGATGTTAATTGACTAAATATCCAGCAATGAGGGAGGGAATAGGTCTGTGAAGGCTGTTATACAGTATTAAGTTAACTAGCTAGGCAGATGGGAGGGGAAAACACTGAATCTGATGTAGGAGCATTCATATAGATAAGTATCCTCATCCTCTGTAGTTTGCAGGGAGTTGTTCCAGGTGTCAGACAGACATAAGGAGCCTGGATCCAGGGGACTGGGCTTTGACGGAGATCTAAGAGAACGAGAACCGGACGTCCAAATTGGTAAAAGCAGTAGTCCTTCCCCAAGATTTTTGTTGCATTTTTATCCATTGACAAAAATTGCAATGGACTTTTGTCATAGTTTTTGTTCTATTAACTTAGTTTTTATTTAGTTATAATTTAGTTTACATCATTGAAAAAATGTAGGTGACAAACTATAATGAGAATGTTTCATAAACAAAATTAACAATGATTCCTATGCTAGTCTGTAGTATCCAAACTGAACAATAAAAATGATTAAAGTTACAGTTGCACAATGGTAGGTGAAATATAAAACATAATATTGATTTGATGAATTTGTCAGGTTTTTGCTCCTCATAAGGTGTTACGGGTACCAGCTAGGGTTTTGGAAATCCCTTAATTTTCTTCCAGGTCTAACCATAATAAATTCATGTAATATTTCCAGTTGCAAAAGAATGTTTTAGGTTTGTTTTGTGGTCAAGTAAGAGATGCCAAATGTGGTGTTAGCATATTCTTGGACTTTTGTTCTAAAGTAGTATACAAATTTACCTCACCATACAGTGGGGCAAAAAGGTATTTAGTCAGCCACCAATTGTGCAGGTTCTCCCACTTAAAAAGATGAGAGACCTGTAATTTTCATCATAGGTACACTTCAACTATGAGAGACAGAATGGGGGGAAAGAATCAAAATTGTAGACCTGCACCAGGCTGGGAAGTCTGAATCTGCAATAGGCAAGCAGCTTGGTGTGAAGAAATCAACTGTGGGAGCAATTATTAGAAAATGGAAGACATACAAGACCACTGATAATGTACCTCGATCTGGAGCTCAATGTAAGATCTCACCCCCTGGGGTCAAAATGATCGCTAGAATGGTGAGCAAAAATCCTAGAACCACACGGGGGGACAAAGTGAATGACCTGCAGAGAGCTGGGACCAAAGTAACAAAGGCTACCATCAGTAACACACTACGCCGCCAGGGACTCAAATCCTGCAGTGCCAGACGTGTCCCCCTGCTTAAGCCAGTACATGTCCGGGCCCGTCTGAATTTTGCTAGGGAGCATTTGGATGATCCAGAAGAGGATTGGGAGAATGTCATATGGTCAGATGAAACCAAAGTAGAACTTTTTTGTAAAAACTCAACTCGTCGTGTTTGGAGGAGACAGAATGCTGAGTTGCATCCAAAGAACACCATACCTACTGTGAAGCATGGGGGTGGAAAACATCATGTTTTGTGGCTGTTTTTCTGCAAAGGGACCAGGTCGACTGATCTGTATAAAGGAAAGAATTAATGGGGCCATGTATCGTGAGATTTTGAGTGAAAACCTCCTTCCATCAGCAAGGGCATTGAAGATGATCCCAAACACACTGCCTGGGCAAAGAAGGAGTGGCTTCGTAAGAAGCATTTCAAGGTCCTGCAGTGGCCTAGCCAGTCTCCAGATCTCAACCCCATAGAAAATCTTTGGAGGGAGTTGAAAGTCCGTGTTGCCCAGCGACAGCCCCAAAACATCACTGCTCTAGAGGAAATCTGCATGGAGGAATGGGCCAAAATACCAGCAACAGTCTGTGAAAACCTTGTGAAGACTTACAGAAAACGTTTGACATCTGTCATTGCCAACAAAGGGTATATAACAAAGTATTGAGATGAACTTTTGTTATTGACCAAATACTTATTTTCCACCATAATTTGCAAATAAATTCTTTAAAAATCAGACAATGTGATTTTCTGGATTTTTTTTTCTCATTTTGTCTCTCATAGTTGAAGTGTACCTATGATGGAAATTAAAGGCCTCTCTCATCTTTTTAAGTGGGAGAACTTGCACAATTGGTGCCTGACTAAATACTTTTTTGCCCCACTGTATATGGTGATTGATGTCTACTTGAGGCATATTAAATTTGACATAGTTCTGCTAAGTTGGATTCATGGTCTTACTTCATAAAGGAGATTTATATGCCCTATGTAAAATTTTAAGGAGCATTTTTCTTTATGCTGGTGCTCTTATTGTACAGAATATTTCTTCACTAGCTTTAAAAATATTGTCTAAAGTCACCTGTTGTAGAAAGGGAAGAAGTTGGAAGTTTATCTTTAATGGATTCATACGATAATATGTCTTGTCTTGTGTTACATAGAAGTAGTCAGATGAATGTGATGTCCATTTCTGCCCATTTAGTGAAACAGTGAGTTGCTTCTCGGTCTTGATAATTGGGGTTACTTTAAAATGGAAGAAATATGTAGAAGGTAAAGTTTAGATGTACCTCAAACATGTTATTTGCCATGCTCTGATGGAGCAAAAAGGTAAAATATTGGTTATCATTTCCTTTGGTAAGATGTCTACATACACTGCCTGGCCAAAAAAGTCACCACCTGGTTTTAACTAAGCAAATATGTCTGGGGTTGCTGCAGTTGGTCTAGGGTCAGCAACATTATGTGCCCAAACAATAAGGTCAGCTGACTACCTCAATATACTGAATGACCAGGCTATTCCATCCATGGATTTTTTTCTTCCTTGATGGCATGGGCAAATTCCAAGATGACAATGCTTGCATTCATCGGGCTCAAATTGTGAAAGAGTGGTTCAGGGAGCATGAGACATAATTTTCACGCATGGATTGGCTACCACAGAATCCAGATCTTAATCCCACTGAGCATCTTTGGGATGTGCTGGAGAAGGCTTTGCTTTACAAGATCTTGGTTAAAAATGAATGCAACATTGGACGGAAATAAATCTTGTGACATTGCAGAAACCTTCTGAAACATTGATAAAGCCAATGCGTGCCGTAATCAAAAATATTAGAGTGCGTGACCATTTTTTTGGGTGGCGACTTTTTTTGGGGGGCAGGCAGTGTATATATGTATTTCTTTATCTAGTTTTGAGCCTGAGTCAGTTTGTTAACCAGCCCATTACAAATTCTAGAAGTGTAGCTAAATTCTATTCGCTGACATCTCCCCTGTGTATAGGTTGTTATGCTTTGGTTAAGGTGATACTAGGTCTCTTCTCAGAAAATATATTCAAATGGTCTGAAAATATGTAATTTATGTATTTCAAATGAACTAGAAGTGGTAACAACAATTGGAGGAGATACAAAGGAAACTGCCTATTTCAGGATAGTTGGTGGCATGTTTTGTGAGGCAGCAGATTTTATTTTTGTGGGTATAATGCATCTGATTTATAATAATTAATAGTGAAGCCACTCACTATGTGAAAACCACCAACAATTAATCAGACTTATGGAGGACTCATATCCAACACAAATCTGTTTGTTTCAAATTTATGTATTCATGTATATTTACTTACAGACAGATTACTGATCCAAAAAAATCACACTGGGTGAGGTACATGTGTATCTTTGATGCATTAGCTAAAAATGTATTTTTTTGGATTAAGCAGAGAGATTTGCCTAAATATCATTCCTTTGTTTGATAGTGTATATTTAATGTTCTGGTGACAGAAGCTGTTCTGGATATCACCTAAGGCTCTGTCTTTTTTTTCTCTCTCTCATAAGTATTCAGCCCATAGTAACTGTCACACAGGGCTGGCAGATGTCAGAATGATAATGAGCTCAGATCTTTTATATTCATTTAAATGTTTTGCCAGTCTTCCACCAACAGTGAAACAGATGACAATAAATGTATAGTTATGTACAAATTCATCTACATTTACAGAATAAATTAACAATTAAAACATCCAACTCCTAGAAAGTGTATAGGCAGGTAATGGACATTATAATAAATTCAATCAATACAACTTTACAAGAAATTCTGACAGAAAATTCATCTAGATACATGATAACCATTTAGCTGAGCAAATACACATCCCTCACATAATTATGTATATATTTAGAATGCACGTGTTAATACGATAATACAATTATTCACTTACATTTTTTTATAAACCTGTGTAGGACCAGCACAAACTAGGAAGAGATAAGGTAAGAGTTGAAGAGAGAACATACGTGCCAACATCCTGGATGCCATTAAGTGATAGGAGACAGAACCAGCAGCTGGCAGGGTTATGTGACACTGTAAATATACCTACTAACAGGAAGGGGTAGGAACTTAGATCTTTGCGCAAGAATCCCATTAACATTAATCCATGATCAGATAACAGGAAGAGTGTTAGATTCCTGTCATCCTGTTTCACAACCCACCCTTGGGCTAATTTCTGATATAATAGTCTCTAAATTATCGTAATTTAAATTCTCCAAATATTATTTTAAGAATTGGACATTTTAGGGCCACAAACTACTGAGAATGTAAGTGCTTAAGTCATATGGAATTCATTTGGCAATTGCTAAATATATGCCGTAATAGGATATTTGAAAAAAAAGAAGCATGACTGATTTTTTTTTTTTTTTTAATTGCTATTTTGGTATAAATGGTGCAATTACCACATTAATCAACCCATGATTATTAATGTATCACATTAATGTATCCCATACACCACTTTGTAACCCCAATAAATTATGTTGTAAATGAATATTGTAGCTGGAAACTGTTGATTATGTAATAAATATCTGCATAGGCCCACTATCAGCCATCACTTCTGTGTTCCAAGGTCACGTTGTATTAGCTAATCCAAGTTTATCATTTTATAATGCTAAAAAAATCATTATAAAACCCTTTTGCAATTATGCTAGCTGAAAATGATGATGCTGCATCAATAAAGCTGGCCTTCTTTAGACGAGTTGAGTATCTGGATCGTTAGCAGGCTCAGAATGGCCAGAAACTTTCTTCTGAAACTTATCATTCTATTTTTGTTCTGAAAAATGAAGAACAGAACACTGCAAACTGACTAACCAGAATAGAAAGAGGAGTGGGAGGTACCGATGCACAACTGAGCAAAAGGACAAATATATCAGAGCATCATTATGAGAAACAGATGCCTTACAGATCCTCAACTGATGGCTTTATTAAATAATGCCCACAAATTACCAGTCTCAACGTCAACAGTAAAGAGGCAACTCTGGGATCTAGGCAGAATTGCAAAGAAAAAGCCATATCTCAGACTGCCAAATAAATAGAAAAGATTAAGATGGACAAAACAACACAGACACTGAACAGAGTATGTTAGGAAAAAAGTGCATGGATAGACAAATCTAACTTTGAGTTGTTCGGATGACAAAGAAGAATGAGAAGATGCTGGAGGAGGAAATGTGATGGTCTGGGAGATTTGTACAGGATCAAAGGGATCTTGAAGAAGGAAGTCATTTTGCAACACCATGCAATACCATGTGGAAGGCTTCTAATTGGGCCCAATTTCCTCCTACAAAGGGTCAATGTACTACTTAGGAAAGAAATAGTCAGCTGGTATTCTGTCTATAATAGAGTGGCCAGCACACTCAACCCTACTGATATTGTGAGAGTAGGTTGACTGTATCGTGCGTAAGAAGTGCCCATTAACCCAATACAATTCTGGGAGCACAGGGTAAAATATTTTCTGATTACTTCAACAAATTGAAAACTAGATTGTGAAAGGTCAGTAAAGCTATAATTCATGCAAAGTTTGAAAGACATAGTTATTATTTCAATTAAAAATCATTATTTCTAACCTTGTCAAATTCTTGACTGTATTCCTATTCATTTTGCAACTCATTTGATGTATGCTTTTATGGAAAACAAAGACATTTCAAAGAGAACCCAAACCTTTGAAGGGTAGTGTATATATATGTATGTATTACGTATGCTATTGTACTGATATGTAATTTTTTTTTTATATTTAAATATGTATATTAACCCCTTCGCGACAAAGGACGTGTCAGGCACGTCCTGGGAGAAACTCCCTTAACAACAAAGGACGTGCCTGGCACGTCCTGCGGTGAATCAAGCGGTTTGCGGGATCAACGATCGCGAAAACCGCTTTAACGGTGCTGGTCTATTGCCTCGATGTCGAGGCAATAGCCAGCACCAAAATTACTGCTCTGGGGCACCCACGATCACCCGAAGGAGCATGCTGCTCCGTCAATATGGCTATGCCCTCTGCCGGTCTGAGCTTCGGAAGTGAAAGTAACTTCACTTCCGTCGCTCTGAATATGCTACTTGACTGCCCCTAGTGGTAGTTAAGTAGCACAGCAATGGAAAAAATTTTAAATAAATATTTAATTAATTAAAAACTGGTTATATAGTTAGATTAGCCTATAGGGTTAAAATTAAATAATTTTTAGCATTAGGAATGGTGTTAAAATTAAATTAAAATTAAAACATATTAAAGGATATAATAAGGATTAGAGTTGGGGTTAAATTTAGTGTTAGGGTTACATTTTGGGTTGGGGTTGGGGTCAAAAGGTCAATATAGGAAAAAAACAAAAAACACTATTTTTGGTTTTTGCCCCATAACTCGCAAAAAAATACCCAAAAATATGGACACATGCATATTTCTGAACTCGGGACAACATTTAGAAACTATTTAGACGGGGTCTTTTTTAATGATTTTATTGGGGTTTTTTAAATTTTTCCTCATATTTTATGATTTTTTTTGTAGTAAATTATAAGATATGATGAACATAATGGTATCTAATGAAAGCCCTTCTTATGACGATAAAAACAACATATAATTTGTGTGGGTACTGTATGTGAGAAAGAATAAAATTGCAGCTAAACACAAACACCCCAGAAATGTCAAAACAGCCATTGTCACCAAGGGAAAGTCAAGGTGAAAATGTCTTGTCACTAAGGGGTTAAATATATGTATATGTATTTGTTTTACTATATTATTGTACACATAATATTGTATCATGTCTTTTATATATATATTTGTAGTTTTTATGTTAATTTTTATAATTTATTTATTTTAATTAGATTAGGTGTAAAAGAGTCATTATCAGACTGGAGCAATTTAAATGGAGTCCAGGAGAAATGGGATTATCTAAAAGTTGCACTACTGAAGGCAACAGAAAATTGCATAAGGCTTGTCAGTAAGAGCAAAAAATTGAAGAAACCACTGTGGTACTCTGCAGAGGTGGCTAAAATTGTAAAAAATAAAAAGCTAGCATTTAGTAATTATAAAAATACTCAGAGTGAGGAAGATAGAAAGATCTATAAGAGTAGGCAGAAAGAGGCAATAGAGACTATAGCCCAGTCAGTGAAAAAGGGGGATAAAACATTTTTTAGATACATAAATGAGAAAAGGAAAGTAAAACAAGGATTAGTTAGATTAAAAACAAAAGAAGAATGCTATGTAGAAGAGGATAAAGGCTTAGCAGACTGCCTTAATGAATATTTTTGTTCAGTTTTTACAAATGAAAATGAGGGTAAGGGACCTCATTTAGGGAAAAAGACTAATGAGTCTTTTGATGCATGTACGTTTACAGAGGAAGAGGTTTTACTTCAGCTGTCTAAAGTAAAGACAAATAAGTCGATGGGGTACTAGTGGGGTACCTCAGGGATCTGTACTTGGACCCATTCTCTTTAATATTTTTATTAGCGATATTGCAGAAGGTCTTGTTGGCAAAGTATGTCTTTTTGCTGATGATACAAAGATTTGCAGCAGGGTTGATATTCATGGAGGGATAAGCCAAATGGCAAATGATTTAGCTAAACTAGAAAAATGGTCAGAGCAGTGGCAACTGACATTTAATGTGGACAAGTGCAAGATTATGCACCTTGGGCGTAAAAACCCAAAAGCAGAATATAGACTATTTGGTACAGTCCTAACCCCAACATCTGAGGAAAGGGATTTAGGAGTAATAATTTCAGAGGACTTGAAGGTAGGTAGGCAATGCAATAGAGCAGCAGGAAATGCTAGCAGAATGCTTGGTTGCATAGGGAGAGGTATTAGCAGTAGGAAGAGGGAAGTGCTCATGCCATTGTACAGAGCACTGGTGAGACCTCACTTGGAGTATTGTACGCAGTACTGGAGACCGTATCTCCAGAAGGATATTGATACTTTGGAGAGAGTTCAGAGAAGGGCTACTAAACTGGTTCATGGCTTGAAGGATAAAACTTACCAGGAAAGGTTAAAGCATATTAACATGTATAGCTTGGAGGAAAGACGTAACAGGGGGGATATGATAGAAACATTTAAATACATAAAGGGAATCAACACAGTAAAGGAAGAGTATATTTAAAAGAAGAAAAACTACCACAACTAGAGGACATAGTCTTAAATTAGAGGGGCAACGATTTAAAAGTAATATCAGGAAGTATTACTTTACTGAGAGGGTAGAGGATGTATGGAATAACCTGCCAGCAGAAGTGGTAGAGGTAAACACATTCAAGGATTTTAAACATGCGTGGGATAGACACAAGGCTATCCTAGCTATAAGACCGGGAACGGGGGACTAATAAAAGTACTAAAAAAAAATTGGGCAGACTAGATGGACTGAAGGGTTCTAATCTGCCGACACATTCTATGTTTCTATGTTTCTATGTTAAGGGTTCTTTTTTGCTGAAGTCCTCCCATACATGTGAATTCAAGGCATACAATTTGGTTGGCTGAATTCAAATTGAATTAGGCCACCAAAATATCAATAAGGCTCCCATTTTGGTTCGGCCAATGTCGGAATTAATTTTGAGCCGAAGATTATTTTCGAAAATCGGAGCTACCTGAATCAAGCTCTTTCTCTATACATTTTCTAAAAATTTCAACAATACAATATATAGAAAAATTAATATCTATGAAGTAAAGTAAAATAATAGTGCATTTAGTGTGTCAGTCCGTGTACCATATATATGTAGATAGAATAAAACCAAAATCTCCTCTTGCACACGTGGAAAACAGTGTAAATAAAGTAAAAATAGTAATGGTGTACTGTATACATATGTAGATAGAATGCCACCTTATGGTAAATAACAGAAAAATATCCAGGTGTAGGAGCATAGATATAATATGAAAGCACACTATATTTTAATAACGAATGTGTTATGTAGGGAACAGATATCCTTTTCATTCAACACAATAGCAGCAACAGAATAAAAACAGGAATACAGTGTAGGCAGTCTGAAGGTATAGCTCATGGATGCATTTCGCCCTACTCGGGAGTAAAACTCATCATATAGTGTATTTAAAATGCATGTGGTTTTATATTAATTTTTGTAAATAAAATGTGTTATTCCTATTTTAAATGGGTTATCCAGTTGCATATAATTAGCCCTCAATTGGCCATATAGTCATCTAATAATGTCCTGCCCATAGCCACAACTTCAGCCACACCCCAAAAACAAAAGTATGTCACTTTGGCCATTTTAAATATTCAGATGTATGACTTTACGTTTATTCAGTTCAGATGGTCAAATGGAATGTGGTACCCACAACATACTTGACATAAACTCAGTGGCAGTCTATTTTCAATTTATATATGTGAGGAACCGACTTTTCCCAGGTGTTTGGTAACTATGACTAATATGCTATGACATTACCAATAAACAACACATTTCCAGTATGCATTAGAAGTAATTATATGTGCAAATTGCTTTTCTTTACTCAAACTTGACATTTGGCATATTGCCTAAACTAAGTTGCATGGAGGAAACATCTTATTCAAGTTCACTTTAATGTCTTTACTAATTTTTAAACATTGCCAAACATATATATTTTTTTTGGTCATCCATGGATCTACTAGAATGATGTCAATATTAAATATATTGTATTTTTTAAAATATTTTTGGAATGATTACATTCTGTTATTAAGTTCAGGGGAGGGTTAACGGGGGGGGGCAGAAGTGCAATTGCCCCCTTGGCTACTCTCTAATCTCATTCAGTGTTCTGGATTTTTCAGTTTTAAATGCTTCAGTTGGAAAACCTTTTCATCCAATAGTCTTGTTTGCCTGTCAATCTCGGTACATTATCTGTCAGCAAAGCTGTCTTACATGTTAATGTGTCTCTATCTTTGATGTTATCAGCTGGGCTGATGAAATGACACCAAGGGGAACTTAATTGTTTTTGCCCCTCGGGCCAACAGGTCCCAGCCCTCCTATTCTTGAAATGTAGGAATTACTATATTTTACTGTCATTTTTCATACTTTCGAAAGAACAAAATATTATTTCTACATAGTTAACTCAATACGGTGTGAAATACATATTTCAAACTGGCATAATGCATGTATTTATTCTTTGCAAAGGTACATTAACCCCTTAGTGACAAGTCATTTTCACCTTGACTTTCCATTGGTGACAATGGCTGTTTTGACATTTCTGGGGTGTTTGTGTTTAGCTGTAATTTTCTTCTTTCTCACATACTGTACCCACACAAATTATATGTTGTTTTTATCGTCATAAGAAGGGCTTTCATTAGATACCATTATGTTCATCAAAAATCTTAAAATATGATGAAAAATTTAAAACCCCCCACTTTTTCTAACTTTGACCTAAAATATAATTTAGACAAATACAATCGTTAAAAAAGACCCCATCTAAATAGTTTCTAAATGTTGTCCCGAGTTCAGAAATATGCATGTTTCCATATTTTTCAGTATTTTAATTTAATTTTAACCCTATCCCTTATGCTAAAAAATATTTAATTTTAACCCCATAGGCTAATCTAACTATATAACCAGTTTTTAGCTAATTAAATATTTATTTTTATTTTTTTACATTGCTATGCTACTTAACTACCACTAGGGGCAGTCAAGTAGCATATTCAGAGCGACATTCAGTACCATATTCTTTCACTTACGAAGCTCAGACCTCCATAGGGCATAGCCATATTGACGGAGCATGCTGCTCCGTCAATTTGGCTCCCACGATAGCTCCATGGGGCGATCGTGGGTGCCCCAGAAAATAAATTTCGGTGCTGGCTATTGCTTCGATGTCGAGGCAATAGACCAGCACCATTAAAGCTTTACACTTGATTCACCGCAGGACGTGCCAGGCACGTCCATTGTCGGGAACAGAGTTTCCGGCAGGACATGCCTGACACGTCCATTGTCGCGAAGGGGTTAACCCAAGAATAATAGTGACCACTTTGCCATTTTATTTAGGGACACTGATGAGAAAATGCATATTCCAGAGCTGCATTGAGTAGACTGTTTTATTGATTACATCCCTGAAGTGTATATTTTTCATAATTTTCCATAATTAAAACAGTGATATTATGATCACTCTTCATAAAATCATTAAAAAGGAATTTTTAAAAAATCTACCTCAACCAAACTAGATAAATATAAACTAATTTGCTCTATAATTTTTTTAAAGGATTTTTTATATTTATGGATACAAAAAGATCAAATCTGTAATACTTACAGATTATTGAATACCGGCAGCAAGTCAACAATGTGTGTGTCATGTATCTGGCTTGCTGATATTGTCACTTTTTAATTTCCTGAAATCTGTAGAAATATTCAAATTATTCCAACCAACAATACTGGTGCAGAATGCCAATCTCCATTTTTCAATTTCCTTTCCTCACCGCATTCATTTTTTCTTTACACCAGCTATTCATGTTAAAAAGTGAGGTTTAATTAAGCGTTTATTTATAAAGCTCAATAAATATTCGGCAACCTTTTTCTAAAAATATATGTGTCTGAATTGACAGCTCTCTGCACATCATTCAGTAATAGATTCATTCTGACTTCCTCTTGCTCAGATACAACTAGCATTTCTGTATTATGTGAAATTGGCTTTGTAGTAAACTTAATACTTGCTGCTTTCAAGCACATTATGTACCAAGGATGTAGATAATGTGAGTTCTAGGCCAATTCTTTAATTTGATATTAAACTTTAAGGATATTAATATAATATGTTTTTTTTATACACCAGTGTATTTATACAATACTGCTATGTAATCAATACAGTTTTTACCTATCAAAACATTGTTTTGCAGCACAATATAACACAAAACAGTCATTTTATTAAAGGGTAACAGTATCTAATAATATATTATATCAGTTTGATTCAATAAAACATCAAAACTTCAACTTCAAAAGTGGCATCTCAAGGCATGCTTAAATATAGATATCATTATACTACAACATTTTTGATGATAGATTTCAGTTAAGTATATCCGTTTTATCTTTAGGATGAAAAAAAATCATGTAAGTTATAAAAGACAAAATAAAGGCTCCACAGATTCTTGAGAACCCTGCCAGGTTCAGAGAGTTTTAATTTCGGAAATTATTTGGACCCTGTAACTTTATATACTGCACTAAAGATGAATGCTCAGTGGGAGAATAACCTTGGGTGCAACATTGCAAAGAGCCCATTACATTGTGTGCAGCTTGTTTTACTTGTCACAGGATGGAGTATGCCATTTTGACAGATTAACCAATGCTAACAACAGTGTTACCTCTTTCACTGCAAAATATCCAGGGAATGTTCCAAGGCTGTGGCTTTTAAGGAAAGACTTTGGATGCCTTTAACCTTTTGGTTAGACTTATGTGAAAGAGGGCAGTATTTGCATGGATCAAAGGATGTAACAACAAGGAGCACATTCAAAACCAGAAAACTTTATTTCTTAAATACGCTTTTCATGTCACAGAGCATAGCTCTGTGTCGCAGAGAGAGACAGTCAGTTGACAGTTGTGCTCTGTGATTGGTGTGATGATCACCTACTCCCATGTTGGAGGTGTGTTCAACACCATAGACAGTATATTCCAAAAGAAGTATGCATCAATCTAGAGAAGCTTTTTTTAATCACAGTTGTCTTCTGTGTGATGAAAAGACTACATGGATGGTTTAGTCCCTTTTTAAAAACTAAACATAGTGACAAATGTTGAGGTAAAATTGGGGTTGCACACAACAACAAAAAAGCCTTACACATCTCAGTAGAAAATTCTGGCATGAAACACTCAAGGTAGTTACATCCATCTTTGGCTTAGGTCTATTGCACATGGATTGTATTAGCTCCTTAGCATTGTAAGACTTGTTACATATTATGTACTTACATGCTTTTTCCACACGCGCCCGCCATTTTGGTCTCATTTGAATCACCGCAAAAGCATATTTGAAATAAATCTGTAAATCATGAAACGTGATTTCAAATATATGATGCCTACTCGGAAAAATCAACATGATTTTGTAAGCATATACTTCTGTGTGAATTTGTATGAATCTGTATGAAAACTATACATAGTGACAAATTCTGAGGTAAAATTAATGTTGCACACAACAAGGAATGCCTAACGCATCTCAGTGGGAAATTCTGTATTTATGTCTAAGCACCATTGAGACCATTAAGCGCACAAGGTGTTTACATCCTTCTTTGGTTTTTTTATTAGCTTCCCAGCATAGAAAACAAGTTACATATTATTTATTTATACGCTATTTCCCCACACACCCACCATAACAGATAGTCGCAATAAAAGCAAATTTTCAGTAAATCTTTAAATCACGAAACTTGATTTCCAATATATAATGTCTACTGGGAACGAAGTTCATGATTTTGTATGCATACGCACCTTGTGAACTTGAATAACTGAAAAGTTAGTAATGCCATCTTCATTAGTTTAAAGCATATCCTGTTCTTCTTGTCTTGAGTCCTTTATTATATAATCTATTTCTTGTATGCTCATGAGATTTGATTTGATTAAATGTATATTTACTCAGCAGAAAAAAAATATGTAAAAAGGAGATAATATACTCAACAATTTAAATACCCTGAAGATGATTTGGGAATTTAACTGCATCAGGCCAGAGGTTTGACAGTCAGCATGACCTCATTTTCCATGCATTGTGTTCTCACATTTAAGTCATTGTAATCTCTGTATTTAATTACAACTCTAACAATAACATAATTTACAAGTTCAAGACATACAGTAAAGCGCACGCTATCCTACTTTTTAAATTAATTCACATTTAGCTCATAGCTATGTGTGTTATCACTTGAAAAATAGATGTAATTAAAGATAGAATCCATCTTATTTTTACAGCAGTCACAGTAGAGAACTATGCTGATAATGTGCTATTATATTTAAACTAACGTGTGACATGAAATATTAAGGGCAATACCAAAACACATGTAGGTCAGTGAGGCTGATGTCATATAATATAAGTGATCAGTAACTCTACTGATAACACTATAGAGCGCATCCTACTCCGTAAAACTTTAGATGTTAGATATTTCATGGAAAAGACATACAAAAGAATGTGTATATAGAAGAATGTTAAAGACTCTCATAAAGTGTTTTAGCACAGTACAGAAGTAAAGTACCGTGTTTGCTCGATTATAAGACAAGGCTTTTTTCAGAAAAAAAATTCTGAAAAAGACCCCTCTTCTTATAATCGAGGTCGTCTTATAATCTGACCTCAAATCGAGGTCAGACTATAAGACTGGGATCCAGGTGCCCCACAGAGCTGCAGGGGACCTGGATCCCCCTCTCTAACAGCAGGTGGATGTCTGTGCCATGAGCGCAGACCTCCCCTGTCAGGAATATGCCTGTCACGGCCCGGTGGGCCCTGTCCTTTAAAAGAAAAAAATGGAAAACATTTTTTTTTTAAAAAGCATAGAGATCTCCCCTTGCCTGCATCTCCATGCAAGAAGGCAGCATGGTGTTTGCAATGCACAGACATGCATCCATGCTGAATGTCTCACGTACCCGTGCACTGATCTGACATCAGAGCTCCATGGGTCACGTGACCTTCTGGTGCTTAATCAGATCAATGCATGGGGAGCACGAGAAAGGCAGCATGGAAGGCCAGTAAGTACTGGGGAAAGTGGAGGGGCAGGGAGGGAACTGTCTGGGGCATATTAATGAAAATACCATCTGTGGCATCCTAATGGGCATACTGTCCGTGGAATTCTAATGGAAATACTGTCTGTGGAATATTAATAGAAATACTATAATAGGCATAAGGGGGCATATTAATGGGCAAAGAGTGCATATTAATAGGAAAAATGGCTGTGGGAAATACATTGGAAAATAGTGGAAAATTAATGGGTAAACACTGGCTGTGGAATGTTAATGGACAAACTGGCTGTGGCATATTCATGGGTAAACTAACAGTGGCATGTTAATGGACCTGGCTGTGGCAAATTAATTGGGTAAGTCTTAGATGGGTAATGGGGCATGTCGTGGGGGGTCAGTAGTAAATCCTCAATGTGCAATACGGCTGATGGGGCATGTCCTGTGGTGATATTTAAATCATTGGCATGTTATACAAAGACCTGGATAACATGACTTTGGGAGGGTAGGGGTACAAGAGGTAGATATGGGGGGGGGCAGAATTTTTAATTAATGTGTCACATTGTTCTATTTTCATGAATGAAGTGATTACATGCTGTCGTGTTACTACGTATAATCCTTTATCATTGCCATTGCAGCATGTATTTACTTTTTTAAATGACAAAGCAATAAGCATCCTGCCAATCCATCAGCAGATCCCCCCTCACCAGCCCTCTGCTCGGCATGCTCTTCTAGATCCGGGGAGGGGGCGGAGCTAACCAGCTGAGCGGTATAGCTCCGCCCCCACCCTGTGAAGCAGAGCAGCGTCTGCTTCACGGGGAGCCACTGGCAGCATGAGAAAGTGCTGCTAGGCTCGCCATGCTTGCATTAAGCATGGGGAGCCGAGCAGCAACTTCTCTTGCTGACCTGGGCTCCCAGTGAAGCAGACGCTGCGCTGCTTCACAGGGTGGGGGCGGAGCTACACCGTTCAGCCGGTTAGCTCCGCCCCCTCCCTGTATCCACATTTGAAGGCAAAGGGAGGGGAGGGGTGGGAGAGAGGGGCAGGGGGGAGAGACAGAACAGGGGGAGGGGGGAGAGACAGAACAGCTGGAATGGGGAGAGAGAGATACAGAACAGGGGGGGAGAGAGACAGAACAGGGGGAAGGGGGAGAGAGACAGACTGACAGAACAGGGGGGGAGAGAGAGACAGAAAAGGGGGAGAGAAAGACAGAACAGGGGAATTGGAGAGAGAGAGAGACAGAACAGGGGGGCAGAGAGACAGAACAGGGGGGAGAGAGAGACACAATGAGGGGGAGAGGGGGAGAGACAGAACAGGGGGGTAGAGAGACAGAACGGGGGGAGAGAGAGAGACAGAACAGAGGAAGGGGAGGAGAGAGACAGAACAGAGGGAGAGAGAGAACAGGTATGGGGGAGTTAGAGAGCGACAGACAGGGCAATGAAGAGGAAAGGGACAAACATCGGAAGGGAGAGAGATACATACATGGGGGGGGGGCACCACGGGGGAATCCTGCACAGGGCGCCGGAACACTTAAGGCCGGCCCTGTATGGAAGTATGGGAATTGGGGAGGAATTGCAATGAGAGATTTGTGATCCAAAGCGGTGTGATGCTATGAAGTCAGCAAGGACCAAAATCCCTTTGCAATATTTCCAGAAAATTATTAAATCCATGCCACAAAAATGCAGGCTATTCTACAAGTAGAGGTCTGTAATAAGGGGTGGGCCTAATAAAATTTATTTATTTGATTTTGCAATTATGTGAGATATTCACATAGCAACTGAACTCTTAATAATTGATTATTATTGTAACATTACTCATTCTTTTCATTATTGATGTATAGGTTTGTGATTTATGAACCATAACCCTAACAAAATGAAATCCTTAATATAATTAATGTGACTGAATAAATGTAAACATTACTTGTGTGACTCTGGGGACTGATCTCATGATGTATGCATAAAAGTGTAGCATATATTTAGGGAATGTTAATAAATATATTTAATAAAATGTGTAATACTGTTAAATACTGTGATCAATTATTTATGGAAGCCTATTTCCCGAATAATGGGAGAAATTCCTAGAAAAGAGACACCAATCTTTATAAAATGTTATAGATGAATTCACACATTTTAGCAAGAACCTTTTGGTTTGTTTTATAAATTAACCATTTCTTACTAAACAATGAAAGGAAAGAGAAAATGTCATCAGTAACCACTCCTACTGTCCCTGTAGTGGATAAATAGCTCTTTATATTTGCAGTTGTGAACAATAATTATATCCTGTCTATCTCCAATTTTTGTCTTGGAGAAAACCAAAAGACTAAACTGGTGAGAAAAGACTAATCACCAACATGAGTGACCAATTGTGAAAAGGGCAATAGTAGAAATGTAACTTTAAAATGCATGCTGTTCTCTCAACATTTAGAGTGCTGTTTAAATTTTACAATACCTATTGCCTACTATTTCTCTGCATTTACAATAAAGCATGGCCCAACATGTCCTGCTCCAACCCGTTGTAACCTCTAAGTTCACCAGATGTTGAAGATGCTAGATCATTCATCCAGATAACAATCATAATGAGCCTTCAATGCTCAATTGCTGTGGATTTTTAGGTATTTAAACTGGCTTTGCGTCCATTCGTTTTTTAGGTATTTAAATACTGGTCTCACACCCCACAAGCATTGCCAGGTTCTGAGGAAGCCCAAGAGACGGGTGAAACGCGTCAGCCAGGCACTGTTTATTGGGGTTTGAGACTTTTATTACCTTTGAGTCAGGATCTTTCTGGACTTCATTCAGCTTATGTGTAAGATATTTT
This sequence comes from Pelodytes ibericus, assembly GCA_036172795.1. Taxonomy (NCBI): domain Eukaryota; kingdom Metazoa; phylum Chordata; class Amphibia; order Anura; family Pelodytidae; genus Pelodytes; species Pelodytes ibericus. The sequence goes on from CM069859.1 coordinate 123,907,400, forward strand.
ATGCACTTTTATTAAACTTGTTCTGTGTTTATACTGATATCTTTGTATTACTTGGAGGCTACTAGGCAACAAAGACCAAGAAAGAAGATATACGAACAGCACTTTATTTTATGAACACAAGTTGGAATGTGAGTGTCACATCCTATAAGTGTGTACCATCTTTTGTATACTATTTCAAATACAGCAACGGGTTGCTTGTACACTTTTCACCTTTTTTTAGCACTATAGCGCACTGTAATTTTTTTGTGCACTTTTTTGTTGTGATTTTATTTTGTATTGTATTGGGCACTGAGGGATAGTTGCCTGACAGTTTGCAGCTTGTGCAAATCTAAAACAAGCGCCACTAAACCTCATCACTTTACCAGATATTGCTCATAAAATATATTCGCTTTTTTAGTACATGCCTCCAGAAAAGTGTTCGCTTTTTCTTAGTACCTGCCCCCAATAGGGTGGAATTCTACTGTTATATACCATTGCTGCTCGACTATAAGACGACCTTGATTATAAGACGTTACCCCAAACTTTGGATATTCATTTAGGGGAAAAAAACGTAAATATAAGACTATGGAGCTGGACTTAGAATTCTTTTTTGTATGTTCACACATGCAAAAACGATACATGTTCATGTCTGAGAACGTGAAAAGTCCAAACATAAATTGAATACAACCTTTACGCATTAAAAACAGACTGGAGGCCTCTCTTAATGACTTAAGCTTAAGCTTAAGAAACAGTTTTGCCCAGCTAGACTGCAGCTCACTGAAGATAAACCAGACACTGGTTTGCAAGATTATTAATTCTCTTCTACCCCTCCAGCATATGTTGCTTAAATGATATTACCCACGACATATTTCTTATCTTGACAGATAAATGTATACTTATTGAAAAGAGGCTCTGTCCTTGGTTTTTGCATTTATTATTCCGTAGTCCTATAATTTCCTGTAAGCCTTAACACTATTCATTTTCTGAACATCCTTTGTGCCATAACATTAAAAGACACGTGAAGTATTCATTCCTGAGAAACACATAAAAATTACCTCCATACAATGGAACATATTATTGGCATTATGTAAATTGCAGGTTGACTATTGGAATGTACATGTTAATGTGGCTGAATGAGAGTGAAGCGTAGTGGATATTAAAGCATGTCACAGATGAGCCAATGGTTGTAACAATGGGTGGGGTCTTGATGGTCCTAATTACCTAGCGACATTAATGCTTTTCTAGAATATGTTACTCAAGATCACATAATGATGTAGTAAAGTTAAAGTACAAGCTACCCATGGAAATTGATAACATTACAATGTAGATAGTAGAGGTTTCTATAAAAATTAACCTGACCTTTGTATCTAATAACTGTATGTAAATACTCTACCCATTTGTTCTAACCAGTGTCTCATCTTTGACATTATTCATTACCTGATACGTATATATATATATATATATATATATGAGTCACAAAGGTCAGGTCAATTTCCATAGAAACCTTTCTACAACTTAGTGTTCTCAACTTCTGTGTTTTGCTGTCTAATTTATAGTTGTGCTGTAGAAGTAAATGTATAATGGGAGCAAACACTGTCCCTGTTTAGTCAGGACTTTTAGATAACTAAATTATGTAGCACTCAATCCTTTATTGTAATCCGGTAGAGAGTGAGAAGTCCCAACCTATAACCTACCAAGTAGCCAGAACATATGAAGATCAAACATCTGTTGCCAGAAAAAAATCCATATAAATCCACTAGACCTTTAAAAATAAACTTTTATTCAGTAATGTATTAAAATTGTAATCGAAATGAAAAAAACTAAATTGGCAATGGAAAAGTAAGATGCTAAAGGTGATCCACCACCTGACATGTCTTGCCCACAGCACAGGACCAAACAAACTTTTTCATTTTTGACACGTGTTCCTACTTTTAATGCATCAATGAATAATATTTTTTTTTTAAGTTCCAGCCTCCAAAATGGATTTGTGTGAGTAAAGAACACTGCAATGCACAAGCAGCCATTTTAGTTCTAAAAACTGTTGTTTCGACCTTTGCTCATGCCTATATTGATGATACCTACCACATTGCTAAAAAAAAAAAAAAAAGTGATGGAATAATAAATAAATTACATGCCGGCCTACTTGTTATCTATTGAGCTGTGCATACTGTAAATATTAACATATACAAGCTAAATAAACACTTCACAAATTAATTTGCTTTATGCAAAAGTAAATAAGGATCACAGATTCATGAATTAACCTTACATTTTAATAATAATAATAAACTATACTAAAATATGTTAATGAAATCAGCTGCAAAATAAATTGACTTGTGTCTCCATAAATCCACAGAGAACCCTCATTTCAGATGTATTGTTGATGTTTGTTTTAACAACAGAAAAAATGGTGAGAAGAATAATTTCAGAAATAAACTATGAAAGAAAGTGAATGATATTAATTACATTTGTGTGAAGAGGACAGGGACTACTTTAGAACAAAGGCTGCTAAAAACAAATGAATAAAAGGGAAATCTTTTCGCTTGAAGAAGCTATTCATACTCTCCTGTAATACCAGAATGTTAGAATATAATGAGTATTTGTGACCCAGTAGAGACCATCAATTGCTAGCCGCCAATTCTGTTGACACTACTGTGGATGCCAAAAACTGTTACTAAGCGGAATTGACTCAAGTTATGGATGGCTCACAACAAGAGCTGTCAGTGCCAATTTATCTTTGTCAATTAGAAGAAGTGTAATTTTTATAAAATGACTGCTCCATAAACCATTGTGTAGTGATTTTCACTGAAGTATCCTGTATTAAATGTAAGTGATAGCCTTCTCACTGCAACTTTGTTTCCTCATAAATACATGCATGTCATATGGTAATTTATAGCAACATATGATATTTCATCTCTTTCTCTTTTGCTGTCCTTTTTTTGGTTACCCTTGGTGTTTTGTTTCCTTCTTTCAGTTCTTATTTTCGCCCCTTTTCTCCAAACTTATTTCTTAGTTGTCTCTTTGTTATTTTGCTTTTTTTGTGTCTTTCTTTTCCCATTTAATTAAACACCTGATTAGTGTCAGAGAACCTCGGTCAAACAGTGTTTCGAGACTTGTTGAGATGTATAAAAAAAAGCCACAATCGCCTATATAACAAACGTTGATTGATTTCCGATACTTCAGTGTGAAAGCATTACACATTTAAATTCATGACAGAGCATGAAGCACAGACATAATCCGCTATTTAGTTTCAGTTGCAGTTGTTGTACCTTGCAGGCAGCAGTGTTAATTTAGTTGACTAAACATTGTAGTCATAGTTTTAGTCAACTGCATGTTTTCGATGACTGAAACTAAACAAAATCTAAATAAAAACTAGGTTAATAGAACTAAAACTATAACTAAAATCCATTGCAATTTTCATTAACTGACTAACATGTGACTAATATGTTAATGAGGGACTATTGCATTTACCTATTTGGACTTCCCTGTCGCCTGAAAATATTGCCAGCTGGATTGACTGAGACGCAGGCTTCCTGTGTATGTCTGCAGCTTGGAACAATGCCCTGCAACCCACAGCGGGATAGGATGCTCTTTCATCTGATTCACCTGGTACTGTCACGTAAGTGTTTCCCCTTCCATCTCCCTAACAACTTAACTTAAAACTATGTAACAGCCTTAATAGATCTGTTCCCTTCCTCACTGCTGGAAATATAGTAGAATCTACTGGAGATTTAGTCAACTAAAACTAGACTAAAACTAAATAAAAATGTCCTGTCAAACTTAACACTGGAATCCAGATCATGCAGCTGAGTCCCCCTTTGGCAAAAGCAGCTGAAGGTGCAAAATGCTTTGTGTTCTGCTTTCGCGTTTTTCATACTGCCCCATGTCCATTGTTGAATAAATATTTTTACTTTTATATTACATTTGGACCTGTGTTGTCTAATTTCCCCAGATGTTCAGTTTGCATTTCTCTGTTTGTTTTGTCATAAACTGTGCCATACTAATGAAAGTAGCCTGATTCTTAGACTCCCCTTACTAACCTTGAACTGGCTAAAAAAGGGGCACACTTGAAGGTTAATATGGGCCCATATAGTAGTACTAGAAGTTATAGTGTTTTTCTTAATACCTCTTATTCTAAAATATCACTATTGAAGGCTTTTTTTTTAGCTAGTATTAAAAACGTAATCATGTTTTCCAGAGGTATCTGAGGTTTTGGACAGCATGAAGGATTTACAAAATGTCAAGCTCGCATTTAGTATTTTTACACAAATTTATGAATTGTATTTGTTCCCCATTAATATCAATTTAAAGCTTAATCATCAAAACAAAGTAATTCTGCTGTAGACAAGCAACTGTAATATTGTATGCAGAGAGCACACTTAGCAGCAGACCATTAATTTTACTGTTCAATTAACTTTTCTTTTTATCTACCTACTGGATCATTGGGAATTTATTTTGCTTACAATTTTATTTCTGTACCAGATAGAGTCCTTTTTATTTTCCGATGTAAATGTTGTGTTACGCTTTATTGATGCTAAATATTTCATTCTAATATATTACCATTTTATGTTTGGAAGAAAAAAAAATGTTTCAAAAATTCTGAAACCAACTTTCTTTTTTTTTTGCTGAAAAAAAAAGAATAATTTTAGTAAAATATTGATTTTGATAATTAGAGATTTATTTCCAATGTGGCTATGTATAATATTGTATTGCAATTTTAGTGTGGAAATTCTTAATAATAACACGTAATACATAACTCTCTCATAAACCTGCATTGAAATTGTATTTAAATTGTGCTATGGGTGGAACTCAGTATAAGGTTATTTTTGCACAGATTGTGCGCCAAGGCAAAAACCAAAACCAGGGGATGATGCCATTTGATGGAGGTGTGCCAATTAGTAAATAACGGAAAAGGAAATAAGCATCTTGGTTCAGCTTCTCAGACAGTCCCCACTTTGTGTCGTGGATCTGTAGCTAAATTACATAGATGTCGGATAGTCTTAGTGAGACTTCCAAAAGAAATGGCAATTGCTTTAGAGCAGTTCTCATGAAATTATGCACAATAAAGTTGAAACTTTGGATAGTTTTAACAACTGTATTTACATTTACTTTAAGCCAGTAGAGATTACAGTCTGTCTTTGGTTTTCTAATAAGTAACAACTTCTTTTTTTTTTTTTATTCTTCAAAGTTACATCTCTGGATAAATGTGTTTGAAATCTTTCTCTCTCTATCCATACTTTAAATTATGCAAAAATAAGATAAACATTGTCTAAATGTGACTCATACCAGTAAATGCAAAGAGTTTAAAATTCTATTTTCAACTTTACTTGCTTGATTACATGCAGGGGAGGGCTGACTAGGGTACTGGCAGGGAGTTGAAAGCCAGGTTCACTAAATGGGCTGAGATTGCACCTCTTTATATGTTTACATGCCACAACCTGTAACACTTTCCATCTTTCTGTTCAAGTGTCATGTCTGCCTATCAATCTCTGTACATTATCTGTCAGTATATATGTCTATGTCTGTCTATCTCTAATGATATCAGGTGGGCTGATAAAGTGGCACCAAAAGCAACTAAATTACTTTTTGGTGCCCTGATCAACAGTTGCCAGTCCTGCCCTGATTACACGTCCATGCCAGACATTGAAATAGTCGAAAAATAGTAATATTATGCTTGGTATTTACACTTACTATCAGCACAGAGGAACAAAAGTATGTACAGTCCGTTTTAAACCCTTGTAGACTCCCAAACCTCTGACAGTTATGTCAAATGGCTAGTGGTTAATCTCTACTCAGAATAACCTGTTCTGATTTTATGCCACATATTCTTTTTCATATTCATGAAACAAATGCTGGACAATCCTAGCCCAGTGACATGGGACATTTTGCTAACCTCCCTTATAAGCAGAGCTGCACCTAATGTACAATGTTGAGATATCAAGCAGCATATAAGGTTGGGACACTTTTACCAAGACATCAAATATGTGATATCAAAAACACACCACAAACTGCAAAGCTGATTGAGATGTGATGGTGTCATGTATTTATGGTCTTTTCTCCAAATCTAATATGGTCCTTGGGATGTTTTTCCACCATTTTAGTCTCCAGTTTTCCATTACTTAACTAACTTAAAGCTGCAGTATTGCTGTCTACACATACTACAGCACTTACTAGTATATCACACTCATATGCAGCTTAAAATATTAGTTTGATGTAATTTTAGGCTATGTATGTACCTTGTGCAGAGGCATACATGTATATATTTATTGCTATTTAAAATATTATACATTAATATTTTCATTTAAGGTTTCATCGTCATATAAGAGCATGTATTGTATGCTATAAAAATTAAATACTTTTTAAAAATAGTATTATTTAATGTTCACTATAAGGATCTTTTAGTTTTTTTCTTACTATCATTACAATGCACAAACATCAACAAGCCTCACTTATTTTAGCTTTGGAGAACTTTCACAATTAATGTCCACTTAGAAGATATAAGAATATATATTGCAACTTATTCCAAACAGAAAATAACTTTCTACTGAATGAGATTGTGCTTCTGACTTATTTTATATGAATTTTGCTAATCTTGCTTCTAAACCTTGGTGCAGCTTTATTGGGAAGCAGAGATTAACAGCAGTTAAGCCTGGCAGTTTTATCTTACACAAAGTACAAGGGAAGCAACACTGATAGATATTGGTGTAAATGTTGATACCATTCATTAAACCATTTGCCTGGAAAATGCAATCCTGTACAATAAAATGACATAGATCCATTTAAACACAGCTCCAGCTGAGTGCAAAGATAAATATTTTGCACAATATTACAGGAAGTAACATTTCTGTGACCTCTAAACTCAAAAAAGACAAATTGTTGATGAAAAATAATAATGTATGCTTAAGGGTTATATACTTTCTATCACAATTAATTCTTTATTTATTCATAGTTCCAGTTTTCAACAGTTTATTTATTTTACTTCAAGCTATCTCTCCTTGTTTATAATTCTAAAATTATGTTGTTATGTTACATTTTAACAGATATCAGTCACTCCTATCCTGGAAGTGTCATGCCCCCAGTAGCTACATTAGAGGAGGCTGATGTAGCATAAAGGCAAGTAATAATTAGGTTTCCCATGATCCTTAGTCAATTTGCTATAATCAAAATTCCTAGATTTGCTCGAAGATGAACCGAATACATGATGTAAAGCTTAGTGGGAAATATAGTGCTATGCAAATCTGTTTTTCTTGGGCATAAGACAGAAGAAGGCTAGCATTTGTGCAATGGAAAATGTTTATACATCATATGATAAGTATATTTAAGTTGTTCCTACTATTTATACATACTAAATGGAATAAGGGAAAGTTTTGCCTTATGATAGAAGCTTAGGCTTCAGACATTTCTGTACGTTGTTGCTATACTTTGCATTGACTAATCAAATAGCTATGTTAATGAAATGTTTGCACTTTCATTGTATCTTGCATTTAGCTCCATGCTTGGATTGTTACATGCTCAGATTTAAAGAATTTTGTGTAGCTCTGTCAGCGGTTTTAAATATTTATATTCAAATGCATTGTCTGAATGTCTGCATTACTGACTTGATGGCATTTGACAGCAGCTGAAATGGAGTGACTCTTCACATGTTTAATTCCTACACGAACTCTCCACTCATGTGACTAATACTGGAAATGTCAGAGGTGGTCAATGATTATGAATCTACAAGTGCTCTGAATCATGTTGGAGTGTTGCAATGTTTAACATAAACTTACGTTCAAAAGTTTAGGGTCCTTTAGAAAGGTAAGAAAAAAGACGTCTTTTGTTTTTTCTTGCCTTAAGAGTACCTTGCTACCTTCACAGCCTGACGCAGCACCTCATTACCGGAGATTTAAGCAGGAGGTTTGTCTACACCTGCGGGTAGAGCCGGCTTATCCCTATGGGGATATTTCTCCTCCTTTAGAAAGGTCCTTGTTTTTGAAAGAAAAACAATTTTTGTTCATAAAAGTAACATCACATAGATCAGAAATACAGTATAGATATTGTTAATGTTGGAAATGATTATTGTAGTTTTGAAATGGCTTATTCGTAAAGGAATATTTACATAAGAGCACAGAGACCCATTATCAGCAATCATAACGCTTATGATTTTAAAAGGCTAATTGATCATTAGAAAACTCTTTTGCAGTTCTGCTAGCTCAGCTGAAAATGTGTTGCACAGAACCAATAAAACTGGTTTCTTTAGATTAGTTGAGTCTGGAACATCAGCATTCGTGATTCGATTACAGGCTCAGACACCAAGAACTTTCCCCTAAAACTAGTCAGTATATTCTTGCTTTGAGAAATAAATGCTATTCCATGCGAGAAATTGCCAAGAAACTAAATATCTTGCACAGCGCTGTGTACTACTCCCTTCATAGAACAGCACAAACTGTCTCTAATGAGAATAGAAAGAGCAGTGGGAGGCCCTGATGCACAATTCGGCAAGATAACAAGCATTTAAAAGTGTCAAGTTTGAGAAACAGACACTTCACAGGCCCTCAAATGGCAGCTTCATTAATTAGTTCCCGCAAAAAAAAAAGTCTCAATATTAATAGTGAAGAGGTAGCTCTGGGACGCTGGCCTTCTAGGCAGAGTTGCAAAGGAAAAGCGATATCATTGACTGGCCAATAAACAGAAAAGATTAAGATGAGCAGAACAACAAAAACACTAGACAGAGGAAAGTTAGAAAAATTGTATATAAGGAGAGACAAATCAAAGTTTGAGAGTTTTGGATCACAAAGAGGAACATTTGTGAAATGAAGACGCAATGAAAAAATGCTGGACGAGTGCATGACACCATCTGTCAAGCATGGTAGACGCAATGTGATGGTCTGGAGGTGTACCCTATTCGGCTGTTATGGTAGAAGGTTTACTGCTTTTTATGTACTATAGTACATATGAAGAGCCTACTAAGGCAATCCAACATGTGGGAGGTGGTTCAGGCGACATGGGATGAAATCCCTTCAGATTACCTGAACAAATTGACAACCAGAATGTCAAAGGTCTGTAAAACTGTAATTGCTGCAAATAGAAAGTCTGAAGGACACACTTATTATTTAAATTAAAAATCATTATTTATAACCTTGTCAACATCCGCAGTGTATTTTCTCATTTGATGTATGTTTCATGGGAAAACAAGGACATTTCAAAATGACCCCAAATGCATCATAATTTTTCAATTGCAATTATTTATTGCACCTTTTTGAGATGATGGTGTTTACAAAGGTGGCAATGCTAGCTGTATACAGTGTTGTATTTCTGCCTAGGAACACTAGGCCTAGGGGAGCAGAAGTAGGCTAAAGAGGGTGACAGTAGTGCCAGCACTATCACTGATATTGGAACACCCTCCCTCACTGCCAAGCACTGCCTGCTCAGACATCCGGACTGCCTCACTAGATCACTAGGGAGCAATCTGGTGCTGTGTAAAGAAATCTAGGGACAAGTGATATAGTGGATAGGTATATGAAGACAATCTGGTGTAGTGGAAAGGTTATGTGAGGAAGGGGTGTCCTGAGTTTAGCCAGGAATAGGCCAGCACAAAATGTAAATGCACCACTGGCTGTAGAGAAATTGTATCTAGAAAAGTTTTGCATATCACATTTTTCTTTGAGAAGAAGGAAGCAGAGCAAATCCTATAGTGTGTTGTAGGAAAAAAATGCAGTACTAGAATATATGCAACGCAATCTTGAGGAAAGAAGTTTAAGGGTTTTAAGGACAAGTTTTCTTACTGCAATTAATCTATGTAATATTCTGACAGACCTTCCCCAAGCATTTTATAAACATTAATAAATGCTTGTTCCATATTTCTGCGCCTTCTGGTGATTGTACCAAATGTACCACTCCGGTTGTGATGAGGTAGGTATGCAAGGTGTACTACACTCAGGTGTCCTCAGTTCAGCAAATGGAGGCTACTGTTGGAATTACAGTTGGATTTACAGTTTCTAAAAGACAAAGTACATTACAATATCAGCTGCACCGAGCACTGGATATGCAATGGTATCCTAGAAGAAGTGATGCATAGACACATGTTTGCCAAGGCTCACTTGTGATCCATGGCCAGCTTTGCCTTGAAAAATATGGAACTATATATCTTAATCATGCTACTTGGTTCTCTACAAAGAAATATAGAAGAAAAAAAAATCGGTAATAATTTGAAATGATTCAGGGTGGAAAATATTCAAAACCTAACAAATCAGAAAGAACCAAACCCAAAATAGTCAACGACACACACTCACTGCAAATATAAACAATGGAAATAGCAATAGCTTTAACCCCTTAGTGACATGACTTTTTTGGCTTGTCCGACGCTTGGTGACATGGGCTGTTTTAACATTTCTGAGGTGTTTGTGTTTTGCTGTAATTTATTTCTGTCTCATTTAGTGTACCCGCACAAACTATATATAGTTTTTATCGTTATAAGAAGGGCTTTCTTTTGATACCATTTTTTTTATAATAGCATATAATTTGATGTAAAAAAAATAATAAAATATGGCAAAAAAATTGAAAAAATTATTTTTTTATGACTTTTATTTGAAAAATCGTATACTCATGTACAAGAGACAACAAAAAAACACTGCTAAAAAGTTTCTAATATATGTCCTGAGTTCAGAAATAGCCCATGTTTTTATGTTTTTGTGCTTTTTTTATTCATGTTACAGGGCCAGAACTATAAGTGGTGCAAAGCTATTTTAAAATCCTTTCTTTCAAAATTAGCGATAGTGACATTGTAACACTGATTTCTGTACTAAATCCATGAATGACCCCCAACATGTACATATTTTTGAAAACTAGACAACGCAGGGCATTTAACTTGGGGTATTTTGACACATTTCATGTAGCCATTTTACCACCACTCTATGCCAAAGTTTGCAGAAAAAAATCTTTTTTTTTAATTTTTCACATATATTGCAATTTAGGCAAACATTACCTTAAAATGTGAAGGGGTATTTCCAAATAACACCTCAATATGTGTTCAGCAACATCTCCTGAGTACAGGGATACTACCCATGCATAGGTTTGTTGGTTTGTTTTGGGGCTAAAAGGCCACATTTAGGGGGTGCGCATTTTGGTTTTCCAACTTGGAATTCTGACGTGCAGAAAACTTGTGCCCATGTCCCATTTGGGACATTTTTGAAGCCAGAAAGTGTATTCTACCCCACAAAACCATATCTTTTTTTAAACTAGACACCCTAGGGTATTTCAAATGGTAGTATTTTAACACTTTCCATGCACTAATTATACTACCAGCCTATGTCAATGTTTTGGGTAGTAATTTGTTTTCACATACATTGTACTTTGGGCATGAATTCACAGATCCTGTTATATGTCAGTGCCAAACAACACCTCAATATGTGTTCAGCAACATCTCCTGAGTACAGGGATACCCCCCATGTATAGGTTGGTTAGGTTATTTGGGGGTTAAAAGGCCACATTTGAGAGGTGCACTTTTTGGTTTTCCAACTTGGAATTCTGACGTGCAGAAAACCTGCACCCATGTCCCATTTGGGACATTTTTGAAGCCAAAAAGTGTATTCTATCCCACAAAATCATATATTTTTGAAAACTAGACACCCTAGGGTATTTCAAATGGTAGTATTTTAACACTTTCCATGCACTAATTATACTACCAGCCTATGTCAATGTTATGGATAGTAATTTTTTTTCACATACAGAGTACTTTGGGCATGAATTCACAGATCCTGTTATATGTCAGTGCCAAACAACACCTCAATATGTGTTCAGCAACATCTCCTGAGTACAGGGATACCACCCATGTATAGGTTGGTTAGGTTATTTGGGGGTTAAAAGGCCACATTTGAGAGGTGCACTTTTTGGTTTTCCAACTTGGAATTCTGACGTGCAGAAAACCTGCGCTCATGTCCCATTTGGGACATTTTTGAAGCCAAAAAGTGTATTCTACCCCACAAAACCATATATTTTTGAAAACTAGACACCCTAGGGTATTTCAAATGGTAGTATTTTAACACTTTTCATGCACTAATTCTACCACCAGCCTATGTCAATGTTATGGATAGTAATTTGTTTTTCACATTCATTGTACATCGGGCATGAATTCACATATCCTATTATGTGTCAGTGCCAAACAACACCTTAATATGTGTTCAGCAACATCTCCTAAATACAGGGATACCACCCATGTGTAGGTTAGTTAGATTATTTGGGGGCTAAAAGGCCACGTTTAGGGGGGGTGCATTTCCAACTGGGAATTTTGACATGTAGTCAGCCTGCGCCCATGTTCCATTTGGGACACTTTTGAAGCCTGTCAAAGTATTTTACCCCATAAAACCATATATTTTGGAAAACTAGACATCCTAGGGTATTTAAAATTGTGGTATTTTAACACTTTCCAAGTGCTAATTCTACCACCAACCTATGTCAAAGGGTTGGGATGTCATTTTTTCCCCACACACATTGTAGTTCAGGCAGGAATTTTCAGATTCTGGTATTTGCCACTGCCAACCAACACCTCAATATGTGTTCAGCGACATCTCCTGAGTACAGGGATACCCCCCATGCATAGGTTTGTTGGTTTGTATTGGGTCTAAAATTCCACATTTAGGGGGTGCGCAATTCCAACCTGGAATTTTGACATGTAGTCAGTCTGCGCCCATGTTCCATTTGGAACATTTTTGAAGCCGTCCAATGAATTTTACCCCATCAAACCATATATTTTTGGAAAATAGACATCCTAAGGTATTTCAAATGGTGGTATTTTAATACTGTATAGGTACTAATTCTACCACCAGCCTTTGTAAAAATTTGTGGTAGTACTTTTTTGGGAGTTTTTTTTCCACATGCATTGTACTTCAGGCATGAATTCACAGATTCTGGTATATATCACTGCCAAACAACAACCCAATATGTGTTCAGCAACATCTCCCGAGTACAGGGATAGCACCCATGCATAGGTTTGTTGGTTTGTTTTTGGCTAGAAGGCAACATTTGTGAGATGCGCATCTCAAAATTCCAACTTGGAATTTTGACATGTAGTCAACCTGCGTCCGTGTCCTTTATGGGATATATCTTTGAAGCCAGCCAATGTAATTTACCCCCACCAAACCATATATTTTTTTTATCGGTAGACCCCCATCACTACTTGTGGCAAGGGCTCAGCAGCCATCGATACATCGCTAGATGATGTATCAGAAAGCTGAATAGGGTCAAAATCGAACCCTGAGTCCGCGGCCTCAGAATCAGTGCGTAAGTAGTGATCTCGAGCAAAGAAGGGGTTAATAGCTCTTAGAAGAGCCTATCTAGTACTGTAATACATTACAGTACAAAGGAATTAATCCATAAAACAGTGCAGACAGCAAAACATGCTGTTGCTGTGCAAGATTACTGCTTACACAGTGATGAATGGCAGGGAAGGGGTTAATACACAGTGAAAGAATTTCATAAAACCTGCCAATTTTATAAAATGTTATTTTATATCACTAATACTGATCTGTCTCTTTCCGTCACAAAAATGTAAGTATTTGTGAATATTGATCCGATTAATTTTGATCTGACCAGGGCGAATGGTGAGCTTAATTGAGAAATCACCAAACCGCCTTTGCCACTAATTCGCTGTTACTGATCGCTATGCGCTCAGGCAGCTTAAAAAAAAATAAATCTCAAATATTTTTACTTTACATGTAATCCCCTAGCGGGTATGTGTAAAAAAAAAAAAATAAAATAAAAATATGCAGACAGATAAAAATTGCTTTGGCGTCAATATCATTGCGTAAGCAGTGATCGACGGCAAAGAAGGGGTTAATAACTCTTAGAAGAGTCTTTTTAGTACTGTAATAAATTATAGTACAAAAAAAATTAACCCCTAAAAAATGCACAAACAGCAAAAATAAATGCGCTGATGTGCACGATCACTGCTTATGCAAGATCAGTGGCAGGGAAGGGGTTAAACGCAGGGAATTGCTTTAATAAAAATGTTTTTATTGTTTTATTATTTGTGTGTTGTGTATTTATTGTTTTTTTTAACTTTTACTTACTTTTACAACTTTGATCTGTCTCTCTCCCTCACTAAAAAAAATGTGAGGAGAGGGAGGCAGATCATAACTGGTCAGATCAATATAGAGTTAATATTGATCTGACCAGTCAGTGGGGATGTTCAGCAGAACATCCCCACTGCCTGTCAGTGTGCCTGGCAGTCACTGATTGCCTCTGTGAAGAGGCAATCGTGTGACAGCCAGAGAGCACAGGAAGCAGGTACTTCCTGCCTCCTGTGCTCTTGCCCTTAGAAGGGCAGCGCCATCTTGGTCACTCAGTGACCAAGATCGTGCATTTTTTTTTTGTGTTTCTGATTGCCTCGACTTGCGAGGCAATCAGGAACACTTACTGAGCATAGGAAGCGAAAGATTCGCTTCCTATGCTCGTTTTTGAAATGCCCGCGTTTTAAAGGCTCTGTGCCTTTAAAACCGGCATTTCGATCGCTCTCCGGAACGATCGAAATGCCGACGGGCATTTTTTTTAGCATTGTACGATGCTTCCACACGGAAGCATCGTTACAATGCCCTTAGAGCACTGAAAGCGGAAAAACTCCGCTTTCAGTGCTCGTTTTGACACAGGACGGACTAGGTCCGTCCTGTGTCACTAACGCCTCGGCACACAGGACGGACCTAGTCCGTCCTGTGTCGCCAAGGGGTTAAACTTCAGAACTTGCTGTACTTCAGAAAGTATTTCTGCTCTAAAATGTAGCTTCTACTAATTTCATAGCTTGATAACTTAGAAAGAGATCTGAAATGAACTTAATGCAGGAAAACGGCAACTACCAACATCTAAATTGGCCTTCTTTTCTAATATGGTTCATCATTCAACTTTTCAGCTACAGTCCCTGGTAAAATGAATATGGTGTAAAAATCTACCACTCAACACACAACATAGCATAAAGGCTTCATATTATTTTGTGAAGAGCAAAATAATTTTGGAGGATCAGAGAATTAAGAAAAGCTATGCTTTATGTTATATTCCCTTATGGTATCTTCATTTGTACCATAAATTTTAGTTCAGAGGAAATGAAACCTTAAGGATCTCAATGCTTGTAATTATAACACTATAACTGTGCCTTACAGGGAAATTAAACTTAATTTCAGCAGTGGGTGATCTGAAGATTGGAACATTTTAATCAATTTTATTTGATTTCAGATATTCATACATGTTTAAATGGGGTTAGGATTGTCATGTTTTATGGAAAGCAGATGGAAACTATTTTTATAATTACCCTACGCAGTCATAAAAACATAGCAAACGATTCCAGAAATCACTGATACATTAGATGCCTTGAAAAGAAATTCCCAACGACAAAAGATTGAAAGGATTCATATACATTAATTTGTTACCCGCCCTGTTAGCATTTGGAGAGGAGAGAAGCAGCAAGAAATCGGATATGATTTCAGGATGTTTAAAGGTCTAATGTCTGCCAACAATTGCATGAAGTGTAGCCATATTATAGAGAAATGCTTTAATGAAATAGTATAAATTAAGTACCTTTTTGAGTCCTCTTTGGCGTATGGCTCTATCAAAGGGGGTGACATGTTGTTTAGAATCCTGTATCAGATGGCTCAGATTAAAGAAGATCTGAGCCATTTGACCCAATATTCTAAACAGCATGTCAACTCCCAGATAGAGCTTCATGCAGCAATGTGAGTGCAATAAGGTACTTTATTTACATACTTTCATATTTAAAATGCCTACACTTGATGCAATCTTTAAATTAAACATAACTTAGATGTTTGCCTACAGCTGTCCTTTAATATGGGAAGAAAACCAAATGCATCATTATGTGAACTTGTTAAAAATATATGCAGAGCTAGGCAATAAACACAACTCATAGAGGCATAACGCTCAGGGGCATATTGCCTTAAAGAGGGAACAGGCACCTTGCAAAATATGTATTTTTTTACAGTAATAGAGATTTTAAGGGGCATTTGGCTATGTTTCATTTATTACATATATGTTTTATTGTTTTTTTTTTAATTGCACCATATGTGTAGGTATTATTATATTATATTCCAAAGTCTAGCAAGTTCTGAAACATAATATATTATTAATTTAGTGAGTTGATGCTGCATGCCCCCACTTATAGGTAACCCAGCATTTATAGGACCAAAGCTCAGAAACTAGAATTGGTATTTTAATTACTCAGTGTATTTATTATAGGTTTCCATGTGTTCAGGAGTTGTAACAAATCCATGAAGCAGAAAAATAGTTTAACCATACTTGTAAATATTCATGGACCACGTCCTATGCTGTGGTGGCATAATGAGGTGGAGTCACATGACCACAACATCATGTGATCTCGAAAGATTCAGCTCCTGCCTCTAGCATTTAAGCTATGTTGTAAGTTCCTTAGACATACATCGTTTTAAAAGGTAATGTAGAATTTGACAGGCCAGGACTCCGTGGGAAGTTTTTT
This sequence comes from Pelodytes ibericus, assembly GCA_036172795.1. NCBI lineage: Eukaryota > Metazoa > Chordata > Amphibia > Anura > Pelodytidae > Pelodytes > Pelodytes ibericus. The sequence continues at coordinate 123,923,844 of CM069859.1, forward strand.
CCCCTATTCAGTGAACAGGAGGCCAGCAGATAGACACAGGAACTGTACAGTGTATAATCTGTATTTGGTGCATAAAGGGAGCAAACCATTAATAAATTAAGTAAATAGCTATATATAATATTTATTTCAAATTAATAAAAATGTTTGCAAGTGACCTCATATTTTTCCTATATTAATCCCTTCACTTGACAAATACTTCCACACATTTCATGTGACTCAATATTATCTTGCGAAATCTAAAGTATTTCATATTTGTGATTGACTGGTAACTTCTTCTATAGTAACTAAACAAAATATCTAAACATAAAAACGGCATAATGTTACAAGATTGTTCCAGGTATATAAACATGATGGAAAAGCACAGTTCTACTTACTCGCCATGTCACGGAACATGCTCAGTAGGTTAAGTGGATAGCCTCACCCCAGAATCTAATGGGCACACTTGCTCACATATGTATTGCATTTAATCCTGTGAAAATGCACCAACATTTTTGTTCCATGCTTGAAAATAAAAATGTCTGAATTACCTAACAAAATACCTTGTAATACAGCAGAGGTGTGGCCAAGTTTTGCATGATCACAAGAAGATATGCGACCAGCTCCCAGGCTCAGTTGGGCCACCACAACTGTGGGGTCTTGCGATTTAAGCTACTGCTTATTTTGTTGACATACATGGCTTGACATGTTTTGTGCACAAACGGCAGTTATGTGTAATCACCCTTGACAAAGCCTACCAGGCAAAACGTTGGGGATCCACTGACACCATGGGTTCACTCTCCTGTTCGCTGTATATTTTCTTTATTAGCCATATGACTGTTTGTCCATGTTTTTCGACTGCATTATACTGATTGCACGAGATTCATGTCAGTTTGTTTTGTTATACTTTTGCCACTATTTGTGTACACGTTTACGGAGTAAAAATACTTTGTTTTTACATAATAACTACTGTGGTGTTTATTACTTAGTGTGCACCACCTACACTATTTGTGACTATTTACTAGCCTGTGGGGACAGGCTTGGAGCTGATGCATTTACTGCAAATTTATACAATTTATTCTAATTTTTTTTTTTTGCTCATTTACAAAGTGCCACCGCTACCAAGAATCAAATACATAGCTTAACATTTTATGAGAAGCCATTTATGTACAGTGATCTCCACTCTAGAATTGAGAGGTTAATACCCAATTCCTGACAAATCCAGAACTGTTTGACATGTATAAAACATGGTGTTGATTGGTAAAAAGTGGGTCAATGGGGCAAGAACTTGTGGAGGGAGCCATTGAGGGTTCTAACAGAGGAGCTAAGGAGATTAAAGCACATTAGAGGAGGATGGTAGAACTCAGTTAGGCGGGCAAATCCTTGAAGTGAGAGGGTACTTAGAATAGGGGACCTAGGATATTCAATCTGAACTGGGCCATACGATTTCTAATGGAAGTCTTTAGCCTGATCTATTTTATAAGGGAATTGGCATCTATTCGTTGAGTTACATAATATCCAGTAATGCTAAACAATAATGCACTATTGCAAAATAATTTTGACATTCATATACAGTTTTTAACATGAGTATACAGTGATGCTTTAATGAGAAGAAAACAATACAGTTTACATTTCAGCAAGCTAAGCATTTATAGTCACATTAGATAAATTAATTTATACATGTGAAATAGAAAATATTGATTTATTTTATTCTGTTAAATATAGGGTACTGTACCATTTTAGATGTGGACCAAAAAGGTACAAATGCTTGGAAAAGGCATGTTAGTTTATTAGATAACTGGCTTATATTGCAGAGAACGATTTCTTAATATATACATCTGTATTACTTTTTCTTTTAGTTCAAGACAAAGGCATAAAACAAACATATAAATACAATCATGCAGTAGGAGGTTCAGTTGAGAGGGAGACAGGACATTCACTGTCCTCCCTAACAAATAATTTGTAACAGCTTCTGTCACGTTGACATTATTAAATTCGTAAATGAATAGGATGCTCCAGTATCACCCCAGCCCATCAAAGATTTTAACGCTCTTTTAACTTAGCCAAGCTAGAGTCGTCACATGAATGGTTTAATTATGGATGAAAAACGCACAGGGATAAAAAAGAGGGAGGGGGGGAAGTACCCATAAGCTCAAGTCCTGAAATTCCATATTTGCCAAATTATATTTTATTTTTGTCTACAATATTTCTCTTTTTTTTTTCTCTTTTTTTTTTAAATCTCAGATGAGGCTTTTAATTGGATTTGAGCTAAAATCTTGTTCCATGTTGGAACATCAGAATACTGCCACTGCCTCGCCAGGCAGATCTTACACGTCAGAACAATATTGATGAATAGGTAGTTATTATATTTGTTTGTAAAGGGAAGATCTAGATGTAGTAAAACAAAATCTGAGGGGTCAAAGATACTTGTCAAAAGGTTGCTGATTTTCTTTTTCATATGTTTCAGCAGATGACAGTCCCACCAGATGTGCTTTTGGGAGCCTCTCTCCCTAAGACATCTCGAACACAGATCATTTGAAGACTGATGGAATCGGAACAGCCAAGTTGGCACTGAATACCAGCAATGTGTGAACTTGCAGTAGTGTTCCTGTAAATGAATACAGTGTACAGCTTTACGTGAACTCTGCCATGCGGAGCACCAAGCCTGGTAGGAAAATTTGGTCCATATATCCTCCTCCCATTTAATCATCGATTTAGTTTTAAGCGGCCGGCTCAGATTTCCCAATAAAGTTAATAAGGCTGAAACAAGATTTGCTGAAGGGGCAGATGTAACAAACTCTTCCCATAAATCTGGAAGTTCCAGAGTCATACCCTCCAGGCAAGGTTTTAATCTGAAATAAGTGAATAGTTCGGAAGGGGATAAGCCAAACTTTAGTTGTAGCTCAGCAAAAGGCAATAATTGGGGGTGTAAGGCTTCAACCAGTTTGCAGACTCATCCAAGCTGTTCCAGTGATTTCAATATACTTTTGCTTTGCTCGCTTGTTTATTTTCTATGCTCGCTCCTGCTTTTCCTTTCCTCTGTCTTGCTTATTACCTATGCTCGTTCCTACCTTTGTTTTGCATACCTGTAACCCCTCTCTAGCTCGGCCACATAGTGGTATCCCCCACAGAGTGGCACCCCTCTCTATCTCGGCCACATAGTGGTATCCCCCACAGAGTGGCAACCCTTCCCTAGCTTGGCCACAGTCTGGTACTCCCCCAGTGTGGAACCTGCCCTGTTCCAGATTAACACCTACCTGTGAGAACTCCGTGATATATGACTAGGGAATCTGTACGTGTGATAACTTCTATTCCCTTAAAGAAGTTATCCAGCAAAGCAGTAGTGCTAGTCGCCTCCGGAGGTTGCACATTTAATTGTAGGTTAAGTCTGCTCTTATGCCCTGTGTCCTGATTCCCTGTCTTATATCAGTCCTGTCTCAGTACTCTGTTAATCTCTCATGTTCCTGTTACTTTAGTGTTTGCTTTGATCCATTTCTGGTTTTCTTGCTCTCTGTTATTCTATTGCTCCTTTCCAGGTTTTCTTAGTTTCCTCTTGCTTAGTTCCACTATAAAAGCAACCACACCCATTTACTATGTTTGCTTCCTTCAGCTCTGCAGGTAATTTCTCTGTTTGTATGTCTTTGTATTATTAGTTTGCTATTCAGTTTTAGTGTAGGGACTTGCCTTATTGTAAGGTACCTTGACGTGGTTGGCAAGCTTAAAGTTATGGATATAATTAACCAAATCCTTACTGTTTAATATAAGAGTGTTAGGTCAGTTTCTGCATGTTTGTTTGTGCATATATATATATATATATATATATATATATATATATATATTCCCTTATCCTCTCTCCCTGAAGCACCTGAGGATCCCGTTCCTCTCCCCTAACCCCATGTCCAGCTTGGTTCCCCTTATGAAGCGTCTGAGGATCCCGGCTCCTCACTCCATCCCTTCTGTCCCTGTAGCCCTTACCCTGTCCTCTGTATGTTGGTCTGTGTTATATATGTATCTCTGCATATCTCCTTTGTTTAGTTATTGCTTATCCTTTTCCTTTCCTTGTATGCTTTAGTTCTCCCTTTGCACCTTGCTGTTCTGCAGCCCTGCACTATGTATTTCTGCTCTGCTATGTCTGTTCCTATGTACTTGTTTTGCTCTACTTGGCTCATCTCTTTGCTTTATCCTGCTACATCCTGCTAACCTGTTCTAGTTACACTCCATGCTTGCAGTAGGATGTTTGCAGAATCACGTCAGTTACACCTAAGCATCACTGGATTCCACAGCTGCTTCACAGGGCGTGGGAATGTGGCTGCATGAACTTGGGGGTCTCAAACCACTGAGGGATTGCAGTTACCCAGCACCAGGTCCTGAGTCTCCATTTCCAGTGCATTGAACTCCTGCATCGGGCGCTCAGGGTCCCATATCCTCCTGAACCCGTCCCTGACATAAAGCATCTAGTCAGGGGCCTGACAGGGGGCCCTCAAACAGGCCTGCCTCTACCTGTACCTTGTTTTTTCCCCATTGAGAAAGGTTCTTGTACATAAATAGATAATGTCCTTTATGGGGAAGCCATTGAAACAGACGAGGTAACACCCAATGAGTTCCTCAAGTTGTGCACATTCTTAATCAATGTGGTAACTATTATACTATTAAAAAAAAAAATCCCAGTGTTTTTAAAAGTCTTGGGGAAACCCATTGTAACAAGAAAGGATCCAAGTCACCACACTTTTCTTTCTCGGTGTTATACTCAACCCATTTGTTTTTTCTTAGTCATTCCCCAGGCCCAAAAATTTGCCGGTTGGGTGTTCTATGGAGCTTAACCAGAACAGGTTAGCCCAAACCTCCATGCTTCAAATTTCTCCTTAGAGTAGTTCCTGGAATTCTGGGTTTTCTCACAGCCCAGACATATTTGGACAACATTTTATTGAATCCTTTTAATGTCCCTCTTGGGATCGGAAAGGGGACTGCCCTGAAAAGGTATAGTAATTTAGGAATTAAATATGCTTTGACAACATTAATAAGTCCCATCCAAGAGTTTTCTAAGCCCTTCCATTTCTGTAATAGGACCTGCATCTCAACCAAAAGTTCCCCAAAATTAACAGATACCATTGTATCTAATCTGGAGCATTTCTTGACTCCTAGATGCTCAATATGCTTAGCCAATAGTGTCAGTCAAGCTGTGTTGGCTATGATTTTTTCTTTGTATAGGGCTTAAAAAGAATATCAAATTTTGGGTTTTGTTAAGATTTAATATATAATTTGAGAGCAGTCCATACTGCTCTACTGCTCCCAACAGGGCTGGGATAGAAAGTTCTGGAGCAGAAAGGGACAATAAAACGTCATCTGCATTTAGCATAATCGTATGGTCAGATTGACAAATTATTTTGCGAAGATTTCTTTGGTGTTCCTAATCAAGGTGGCTAAAGGCTCAATCGTTGGAGCATAGAGGAGAAAAGTCAGTGGACAATACTGGCGAGTTCCATTGTTGAATATTGAAAATATTCTAAATCCAGGGATACACCGCTGATCCTAGCCCTGAGGTACGAATATAGAGCCATAATCATACACCTAAAAGAACCCTTATTACCAAACACCCGCAGGGTTTCCAACATGAACTTCCAGTTTACTCTATCAAATGCTTGTTCAGCTTCCAAATTAAGTCCGATTAAGACTGATTGTACTTTGGAGGAATGTATCTCCTCCAATATGCCGAAAACACTGTGGGTGTTACTCTCTTCTCCTCATAAACCCAACCTGATCTCCGTGAATAAGATCTGCTATAACTCAGTTGAGTCTCTGAGATAATATTTTAGAAAAGATCTTTATGTCCTGATTAATAAGGGATATAGGTCTGTAGTTGTAAACAGTTGAAAAATCCTTCCCCTGTTTCAGAATTGGTGTTATACTGGCCTCTAACATATCTGTGGGGAAGGAGGAAATGAGGCCGGCTTCTTTATAAATCCTTGTCAGGATCAGAGAATTTGGGCTAACTTATTTTCCGACAGTGAGGGGAAGCCAAGACTCTCCAAAATAAGGGGTTCCATTCTTGTCTTGGTCTTTTTGTCCTGGTAGATTATACAAATCTTCGTAGTAGGATTTAAATGTGCTACCAATCTGTGAAGGTGAGAGATGAACTGCATTATTAAAGATGATCTTTTTAATTATATCTATTTTTGAGTCTGAAATCTAAGTTTCTTAGTTAAATCTCTGTCCATCTGGTTGTTGCTACTGTACCAATGTTGTTTAAATTGGAGCCGCGTCTTATTTGCCCTTAGTTGTAATTTATACATCATTTCTTCTCTGGTTGTTCTGATGCAGTGAAGAGTTTCAGTACTAGGATTCTGTTTATTTCCCCTTTCAAGAATGGCAAATCTGTGAGTGTTTTACCCTGTGCTTTTTTAATTTCGGTGCCTCTCTTAATCAGATAACCCTGTACATAACACTTGATGAAGCACCAAAGGGTTACATCCGAGATATCTCCAGTGTCGTTAATTTTCAAGAAGTCCCTGCACCAACAGGTCCAGTTTACTATCTTCTGATTCCAGGATATACGCATTTTTAAGATTTACAAAAATAAGGCCATGATATTACCAATGGTTGAGGTAATACATCTCTCAAGCATTAGGCCTGTCATGAAAATAAAATCAATTTTTGTATAGGATTTATGGGCTGGAGAAAAAAAAGGAGTAGTCACATTATGCTGAATGTTGCATCCTCCAGATATTGGACAGATTGTGACGTGTAATACAGTTTGAGAAGGCATGTGCTCTGTCCCTAATTCAGGACTTGTGTTTGCATGCTTTGGAGGATTTCCTATCCAGTGTCTCATCCAGAATGCAGTTCATGTCACCTCCAATAATTGGCGAACCTTGACCAAATTAAGAGAAAGTTTTCAAGATCACTAAGTCTTCCTGTTGTTGGTTGAAGAGGTCAAAAAAAGGTATCATCTATAATCACAGATATTTTGCTATAATATTTTCAGTATGAAATCTAAAAATTAATTTATCTAAGCAGTAGTAGACAGATGTCCGTTGTTTGAAAAATGAATGCTTTTACTATATTTAAGAATCGATTATTTCAAATATATTTCTAAGAATGCATTAGCTGTTGGAAACGTTTAATGTAGAAATATGAATACAAATTTTAAACAAAATAAATATTTAATTCTTGTATATTTCCTTGTCATTGCAACTGTCCTATACAAAAGATGCCCATTTTAAAGTGTGTTTTATCACACTTTTATATATTCCTTGTCTCACCTTCTTCTTTAAGAAGAGAGTGTAAATTAAAGATTTGTGTAGGAAGAATGGGTGTGAATCAGAGAAAGTTTCTGTCACATCCTTTAAGTTAAATTTATACCTACAAATCTGCACGCAATGTTATTTTTATCTATGCCACACACAAAAAAAGATCATATTCAGTGTAAAGAGCTTGTATTTGATCTTTATTTTGTATAATCATGGTAAATATGGAACACTTATTTTAAGCATTCATGTACCACAAATCAGTTTGGAACCAGTACATAACCCTTGTGACAATCATCATAGAATCCAAATTTAAATATATACTTACATTTACTTGTGTAAGTTATGGCCCTATATTAATTTTTTTTTATTATTATTATTTATTTTAGATTCTTAATTGTTATATATATATATACACACATACATAAAATAAAAAATAAAGAATTTACAAAAAAAAACTATACACAATATACAGGTTTATACATGTAGCAGTAGTGTGGGGTGAATTCACACAGAACATCTATAAATGCCATTCTGACATTCAATATTACAGAACCAATTTAATGACATAAAACCTGAACAGATTCTCAACACATAATTCCTGAAACCATGTGCATACAGTACGCAAATACAAATTTCTCCCAAAAAAAACTATAGTGTAATATGTATAAAATTAATTGATGGTCATACAAATGATATGCACTCACAAGTTTAAAGTACTGGATCACTAGCAGTATTTCAAAGTTTAGCAGTCATCCTTTTTATTTTTTTATTTTTTATATATATATTAATTAACACAAGCTGTGTACAACAAGAAATGATACAAAATTACAACACATGTCGATCTTTGGCAACAGTCATATACATATCTAACATCATTTGCTACTTAAGATCTATCAATTGATACGTTTAAATATAATATGTATAAACCCTATTTTAACTAATAATGTTTATATATAACAAGAGATATTATTTATCGGATGACATGACATCATTAATGACGATTACAAAACCTATATATCTATTAACCTCTACTTTGGCTCTTTACAATGCATAGTTAATTTGTTGAGATGAAATGTTCATCTTACCTCAACTCACCTGCATCTCACTTTTAGTGAATAGCTTTCACTGAAACAACTTACAACTCCCTCCACAATTCACACCCAAGTGCCTTGTCAACATCTACCTTATGCATTTCCTTAACTTCTCATTGAGCACAGTAATTATTATTAACAATGCATTCATTCAGTAAATCAGAAAGTGGAGCATGAAACCAGTGGAAAGTGTTGATGTTGTAAGCAGGTGGTACACAGGTTTTAAATGAATCTAATTAACAATAGAACAGCTTTATCGTTTACATATTCCAAGAAATGCTGCAAAAACATTTACTATGATTGAAAGACAAATTAATTGCAGGACCGTAGATGTAAGCATATACCTCTAAAATCAATTTGTAAAATGTGTACAGTACATGTGAATAGAAATTAACATCTATTGTATTAAACACCATCAACAATATAGACTGCATTTAAATAAATTAACATGGTAATTCAATGAAATATGAGATGATTAAAGATTATTGGATTATACTTCACGTTATAGATAGCCATACACAGATGGTGGCACAGGATAACTCCTATCAGTATACAGAATGTTAGAGTGATGGTAATAGATTATAGCTTCCTCACAAGTACATAGTTAGATCGGTCCATAAAAATAACGCTGGCCAATATTAAATTAACTAACAAATGATGGCCATAGAATATAGGTAAAAAAAGAAAAAACAATGGGGCTCCAGGTGCCACTTAGTTATTAAACACACTTTAGAAATTCAGAAGGGCTTCACCAACCAGAGACCTCATATCTCCTCCAGTACAGGGGAAACAAACAGGTCCGGAGCACAATACCATGAAACAGAAATAAATGATATAATTAAAAATGATTTTATGGCATACAAAAATAGTAAACATATAATGAATATAATCCTGGCAAGGATGGCAATGGTTGCCAGCTGCCTTACACATTTAATGCTTGGAGGGGCTTGATCACAGGGGTGAAACATGTGAGGTGCCTCCAAGTGAGAAACATATGAGGCAGCCGACAACCTTTGCCATACTCACCACGATTATATTATATTTTTTACAATTTTTGTATGCAATAACTTTTTCTATTTAATGGAATTGAGCTCCTGACCTGTTTTCACATACAATTAACTACCATTAGTATATAGTTAGCCAGACACTGATGGTAGCATAACTCATATTACTATATATTTATCACTTACAATGATAGTATTTAAAGAGTAACACCTATCAGTACAGTTAGCTAGCCAATGATGGTATCACATCCCTTGCATCCCAGACCTCCACTCCACAGACTTCTATGTGAGACAATCTATACTAAGGTGGGTATATGTTGACTACGGTCCCCTGATAGACCATGTGTTATGCCAATAGATAGGTTAGCATCTCTTAATCACAGCTCTGTGGGCTACCATCCTCTTACATTAACTGTAGTTATGCATCATACCCCAGCCACAATTCTCCAATGTGCCCCCACATATACGGAAGACTGTTGGACATTAGCTGTGATCTTTCTGCCTGCATATGCGTGTCATTTCAATATGGTAATGTGTCATATAGTAATGTCTCACTAATGATACGCCACACATGACGGACCTTGTTCATCGACAAGGGGTTAAATTAATGTGTTTAATCACCTTAAAAAAATATTGACTATTTCTACCTTGACTATTTCTACATTATCCCTATGTCAGTGTATTATTTCCCTTAAAAAATGTTTTCCTGTGTTCAAAAGGAAACCACTGTTTTCAAATCTTAATGAGGGCACCAAATTAACTTTACATTGTGCAAGGCCAAACATGCTAAGCTTCTCCTAGTAGAAGAACAGCGTTATGCCTGCATGATGCATTGTTAAAAGATTAAGCATGACCCACCTCACTACAGCTGTCTTTTGACTTGAGTCTGAAAATGAAAGTTCACCTCCAAAGTCGAATTTTAGTGAAAAAACCCTTCTGTTTTTTTCTTCTCCCTCACAATATTTTTTTTTTCATTTAATGCTGATAATTACTCAACAGACTATATGCGTGATTTTTTTTTATATCTTTATTTATCAATTTTCATAATACAAAAACATAAAAGCATAGCAGCACATTGGATTACAGAATCTTCGAATTATAAGATAGTGCTTTAAGAACAAATTACACTTACAAGACAGACAAACAGATGGACAGACAGGCGGACGGGGGTGGGCTTAAAGCCAGACTCAGAGCAAACACAGCCAATTAGCTAGTGAGAGGAGTTTGCCAAATGTTGTAATGCTGACATCAAAAATATGTGAGGGTATAGCAATACATCAAACCAATCAGACCAGTGAAACCAGAGAACCCAACCACAGCTAAAAAATAATAATTCAAATATTCAATATATCCCCACTGTAAGGCAATATTCCTTTCCATGTTATACTGATAATTAAGTTGGTTTAAAACTTGGTTCCATGTTGTAATAACTGTTTTTTGCCAGAACCAAGAAATAACCACTTTAGTGGCCATCACAAGGTGGATTATTAAATGCTGATTCATATTTAGGAATCTGTCTAGGTTGAGACACAAGGCGTCATCGATGATCTCCATCACCAAGTTTCCCAATTCCTCTAATACTTTTATCCAAAGCGTCCTAATCAAGGAACAGTCCCACCATATATGTTTTGTAGAGCCCTCATCTGTATTACACCTCCAACATAATCTAGAATTGGATGGGTTTATTTTATTCATAATTGTAGGGACTATGTGCCATTGATGGAGGATTTTGTAGTGAAGCTCTATGATGTTTAGATAGTGTAAAGTGTTCCTAGTTTCTTGAAAGGATTTATGCCATTGTCCAACTCTGACTTCTCATGGCCTTTTCCCAGCTCTTCCAGGGTTTTGGCTAAACCTCAATGTCCTCATTTCTCATAAAGTTGAAACAGTTGGCAATAGATTTATAATCTGCATCTTTACAAAAAAGTTTATTCTTTTTTTTTTTGTCTTTTTATCCCTATCTTGCCAGAGCAACTACAATGACAGATAGTTTTTTTTTAATTCTCAAATAAGTAAAGATCTCTTTTGAGGGCAGGGATGATTTCACTTGAAGGAATGGAAATGGGATCATGTTTCTGCCTTTAATTAGATCAGTTATAGATACAGGACCCGTTTTCAGCCATCTCCCCAAACTCAAATCTGGTATGTTATATTGAATTGCAACGATATCACTATGGGGAGATATTTTATCTAGAAGGACATTCTTTCTCCTAAGCCTCAGCCTTGTTCCCCACAGATCTTTTATATATGGTACATCTATAGTAGATAGGAAAGATGACCCCACTTTTCCATCCATCCACAGGGTTGCAGAGAGTTCCCTCAGACCCAGCTGTGCCGATTAAATCAAATACCGTGGCTCATGCTTTGAGGATGGGTCCTGCCATCTCCGCAGATGGTACAGCCTACTGGCCTGGTAATAACCTATTATATCTGGGACTGCCAGTCCACCATTAGTGGTTCTTCTCATAAGATGTGATATGGCTATCCTTGTTTTTTTCTGGCCCCAAATATAGGACATGAACAGTTTTTGAATCTGCCTTAATTTAGTAACTGACAGAGACAGGTTAACCATCCTGAATATATATGACCACTTTGGGAGGATATGTGCTTTGGCCACATTTATTCTCCCCAACCAGGAAATACCAAAATGTTTCCATTCTCTTTATAATTTTCTGGAGGTCTCTTGAAATAGAAGGTCGCAGTTCGATTCCATTAGCCGGTCCACTTTTGGTGTAATAATAATTCCCAGGTATGTAAACCCTTTGGGGGACCAGTCAAATGGATACGACTGCGACAATAAACCAATCATTCCATCTTCCAAACTTGATAGGAATTATTTGTGATTTCCCCATATTTAGTTTGTAATTGGAGACCCTACTATAATCCTCTATCTCAGAGACCAACGCTCCAAGTGATACAAGCGGGTCTGTCAGAGTCAGTACAATGTTGTCCATGTATAGACTAATCTTGTATTCTATCTGATTTAGGGTGACCCCCCCCCCCCCCCCCCAATCCTTCCATTAGCCCTTATGTTTGCTGCAAGGGGCTCGAGTGTAAGGATGTAAAGAATAGGAGCCAATATGCCTGATTTAAATCTGTAATGTTTATTATAATTTAATATTGTTTTGATTATTGATGTAAGTTTATGTTTAAAAAAAATGAAAAAGTACATAAATAAAGAATTTATTTTAAATATTAAGAGGTTCTAAAATATTAAAAAGGCACTATCCATGACTAGTTCAGCAGACATTCACCAACTTTGAGCCTGCACAACATAATAAAACTCACCTACAACTTACCTGCAACTCACCTTTTAGTAAATAGACCCCACTGTGGACTTTTGAACCAATGCCATGGTTTTTCAAAATATTTAATTTTCTCCTGCAGCTGCTACTTTATATTATATGTAGTTATTGAGCAAGGACCGAGAGGTAAAATATAATGTGTGGGATTTTTTTTTTTTTTATGTCTGTCAGTCAATTATCATAGGAAATTTCATGTTCATATAAAGAGAACACAGACATGTCAAAAGAAGTTTTCAACTTCTCAGCTAATCTCATATCTCTAAGTAGAATTAAATTACAGAAATATGTAAACTCAAGCTGGTACATCTGCAAATCAACAAATTGTCCTCTTTACACTCCCACACATCCACGTGCACACAAAAAGAAAACCATGTCACATCAATGATAAAATTGCCAATTAAATAAATCTTTTTTTAAAAAGATGCATTTTTGTAGAAGATCTCCAAACAGTACACTTTACAGAGGGAGCAATGCCGAAAATGTTAAATTGTTATTTAAATAGACATGTAGTGCAAAGTTAATAACTTTTAAAAATTACATTTCCATTGTCTTTGGTTGCAAAGATACAGCTGCTTAGATACAACAGATAAGAAGTAGGGAAGTTACTTCCTTGTTCACAACCTTGTGGGGATGTTGTGTCAGAGATGGATGAGATATGCTATTTGTCTGTTAGATTAAACTGCAGTAATTGAAAGTAGTACCCTTGCCTATGCACTCCAGGGACCGCAGACATGATACAGCACTTTGTGCAATTTACTATAAATGTTTTGATGGCACCCATGTCCTGCCATCTCGGGATGCTGCTCCAGTGCAAACAAGCCAGAGAAGAAAACAACTCCGGCACACTTAGATCCAAATGGGATTTAATCTTCAATAATAAAGGGTTTTAATAATGAATACACGTATTTATAAGTGGCAATAAGCATCACTAGATGTGAAACGCGTTAAGTGTCTGCTGGTTCTTTGTATTTTGCACAATTGTATGACCTCCTGTTACACTTATTAAGATTAAATCACATTTGCATTTGGATCCAAGTGTGCCAGAGATTGTTTCTGCTCTACATTCACCTGCAGCCCTGTCAGTTGTTTTCTGAGGAACTGGAATCTACCTTATCATTGCCTGCATTACTATACATGGCCAGCGTGGTCGAGCATGGTCATTTCCCCTTTGGGGTTCTGTATGTATATGTCCAATAAGCCAGATCCTAAAGCTCCACGGCATCAATGTCTTTCGGTTTATAGACTTTCGGTTTATAGAATAGCAATAGCATTACATGTATTCCATAAACCGAAAGTTTATAAACCGAATGTCTTTCGGTTTATAGACTTTCGGTTTATGGAATACATGTAATGCTATTTGCTTTCTATAAACAAAATAGAGTCCCTATTCATAAGAAATTCTTATGAATGGGGACTCTTTTTCGGTTTATAGAAAGCCAATAGCATTACATACAATGTAATCGTAGAATACAGTGGATTGTCAGTGTTCGGGTTCCAAAAACCGTAATGTTCGGTACGAACCCGAACAGTGCGGTTCGGGTTCGCTCAACACTACTCATTGGGTGTGCTGCTGAACAAACACATCCCTTTTAACGTGCCTTTAAGCACAAGCAAAATCACTAATTCCTTTAGTAATTCTGCCCAACACACTTGATGAACCACAATCCTGAATATTACTTTCCACTAATAAAGAAATCAAATAATCACTGGTACATATAAAATGAAGAAGTTCAGCTCACATAACATGTATTATTTTTGTATTATTCACAAAAAGCTCACTAAACCATTATTTAATGTTTATAATTTTAAGCTTTAATTCTTACAAGCAAGTTGCATTAAACTATTATTTACTTAATTAAAAGGATATAATAGTGGTGCTGGATTAATCACTCTAGCTAGCTGTGTGCAAGAAGCTTATCAAGATTACCATTAATATATTGTATATTTCAATCTAAAGGTGCTCTTTTGTATTTAAATGACATAGTTGCCAACAGTTTCAAATTTGGATATTTGGGGCACTGCCTGTCACATTTGGGCCTGTGCTGGCATTACTGCCTCCTATGCACAGTTCAAAGCAGGACTGTCTCTGTCTGTTAGACATACATAGTTTAAACCGGCAATAATGGTGAGCTCCAGCATACATGCTAGAGTTCCATGTGGTGAGACAGGCTATATCACATGACCCCAAGAAATCCTTTTTGGCTCCAACCCTGCCTCTTACTGGGAAATGGTCCCAAAATCAACTAAGGTAACCTATAGGCACCCACCCCCTCTCTTTAGTTTAGAGGAGTGGTGTGAGACTAGAGGCTCCCTCCTTTTTATTGGAGTGGTTGAATCAGACTGCCAACTTTTGCTGTGTTCAAAAATTCCCAGGATGTTGGTAAATATGTAATGAGCTCACCACAACTTTAGGAACAGGCATGGCACATAAAACTGCACTCTAAGTCTCAATTCACCTGCTTAGTACTGATATTACCCTTTCGCATAGACGAGTAAGCAAAAACTTCAGACACATATTTTGAACAAAATCGTTTCAAGCAGTAACTATTCAACTAATTACAGTTCTTTGTGACTTCCATAAAATCCTCTGGACTATATCTACTCTCAGTTTTACAGTAATTTTAGTGCCGTAAGGGATGAGAATTAAGAAAAATATAATAGTTGAAACTCATTTTCATAATAGCCTTTATTGCTGTAAATACATCTTTACCAGTAGATCTAGAGACATAAAACATTGCCATTTTCCCCTCTGTAAATAACATTTACGCTAGCAGATCACTGTTTAGTACTTTATTCTAATCCCTCAGCAAGTGTTGATGACATTTTAATACGATGTTAAAGTGAAAATGAATTTTTCTGCCACATCAGGCAACGCAAGATATAGATATCCTCTTGGGCATATTAGCTAATAATCCACATTGTGAATGCCAGTTATCACTGTACATGTTTTGTCAAGTATTACTGAGTCACAGCGGTATTATCTTTACCACAACTGAATTTATTCATGCTAACGCCATAGCCTGACTACTTGTTTCAACCAACACTGTTTGAACTATTATTATTATTTTTTATTAACAAAGTATACATTTATGATTAAGAAATAGCAGATTAAAAAGCGAGTAACCCCACTTCTGAAAATCTGCAATATGAATGCGTGCATCATTGAATAGATGTTCACCCCTAGTTTTTGCAAGAGGAAAGGTGAGGTGGTTCCATTTCCCACATGGTTCTGTGGCAGCAGAGATAGATGTTTGGGCAACACCCTGTCAATTAGGTGTGTGTCAATCCTGTAGCACACAACCAATCAGTGGTTCTGAGAGGATCATGTCCTCTCCTGCTGGAGGTGCGTTCAGCTCCTTTTAGTGCTTCCAGAGATCCATGACAGCCTAGAAGTCACTGTTTAACCTCTAACATGAATGAGAATTGTTTATGTGCTGAAAGATAATCAGGAGGGTTTAGCCCCTCTCTAAGTCCCTATTATGTGCTAAATACAGAATAAATTATTAGTACATGCTGCTTGCAATATACATTCCAAATGCATGATATAGACTATTGCTAAAAAGAGCTTAAGGTGACAATCTGTGCAATATCAAAAATGTTCTATGCTTAAAACACACAAATGAGGTCTGAAAAACCTTTAGCCATGTAAATTTGAAAATATTTACATTTTAACTGAAGTTTAAAAAAAAATCCCTACCTCAATATACCCCTTCATGATCAAGATGAGTGGTGTCTTACTTTGCAACAGAGATTTATAGACAAAACCATCTAGAAATGGGTGATCATGTCTGGCAGTCCTGTGCGTAGATGATTACAGTGCCAATGAGCATTTGTAACTAGTGTGGTGCCAAGTCTCTGCGTGCATGAGTCAGTGGCTGATATTTGTCCGCTGAAAATCTACTCCTAATATTAATAAAGATCTGTTTATGTTTAACTAACCAGTCTTCATTAGGTTAGTGATTTTCCTTCAAATAATGACCACTCTGGTATACCCAGCAGCCAGCAGAAAGATTCACATTTAATATGAGCTAATTGACTTGGCATCAATAGAATATAACTAAACAGACTAAGGGGTAAACATATCTATAATGATAATTTTACCAGCTGTAATAGCAGTGCTGGATTTATATTCCATCCAAATAGGTTAAATATGTGCATAAAGCTATTTTATTATGCAGCAGGAATCTCATAGTTCTTACCACTGTCATGGTTGCAGGATAAAGGGGGGCTGAGTATGGAACTCAGAAACCTAGATACATAGAAATATCAATGCGGTCACCGATAAAATAAGAGCTATTGGGCCCATCTAGTCTGTCCATTTTTCTACCTGCTCTAAAATCCTACCTTATTTGGTCCATTGGCCCTATCTTTTCTTCAAGCCATACATTTTGAGATGTTTCAGCCTTTCCTGATAATTGTTATTTGAAAACCACAGACCATTTTAAGAATGGCTCTCTGGACTATTTCCAGAATATATATCTCCTTCTGGAGATATGGTTTTCAGTACTGCACTTAATACTTCAAGTGATATCTCACAAATGTCCTATAAAATGATACTTCTATAGCTAATGTCTCTCCCTATAAACCCAAGCATCCTGCTAACATTCCATGCTGCTTTGCTACACTACATACCTCCATGTAAGTAATCTGAAATAAGTAACCCACAATAACAATAATAACTATGGCTTTTATTTATTAAGTGAGTTTTACGGGGAACTGAAAGGGGAATTTCAAACTTAAATTTTAAAAAATGTTGCCATTCAGTTTCAATTCTATATTTCATGAATAATTCCCAATGTGTTTAACCAGAGCAGTACATTTTCTCTAAGTTTTCAATACATTCTGGGGATGGTAAAATTGCACAATTTCCAAGGGATGTTATTATTACCCAATTTTATGGCACTCATTTTTCATCCTGAATTACTGACAAAATCCATTTCTTCAGGTCCAGCAGTCATTACCCTATTCAATATATTAAATTATGCATTTGTACTGATTAGCACTGGATTGCTTAGACTTAATCCTCTCAATTGCCCTGTTTCATAAACATGCATCAATGAAGAGTGTCTCAAAACCAAATACTTAGGGATTCCAAAATAATTATTTGAAATATTTAAACAAAAAAATGGATGTATGTTACAGTACAATTTTGCATTGAGGCTATTAAACAGTAAGACAATTTAGACAATTTAGTATGTTCTAAAACATACCCATTAAAGTAAGAACAAACCCAACTTAAATTTTAGACATTCAGTACTGTTTAACTGAATACATATATTGTATACATAATGTGACTTTTAGAAAATCTTATTCTTTGTTGGAAGGCATCTTGATAACATAGTATGTTCTTGTAAGGGATCAATGCTCAGAACAATACTTATGGGATGTCTACATTTCTAGCAAAATATTATCTGCACAAACATTACAGGCCTTTTTGTAGAAGTTCATACAAACTATGGAACCATCAGTGCGGCCAATGACTTTTGACATTAAAATGTCTTCAACTTGTTCGCTGAGTTTGTCTGTTCCTCACCCAGTTTTATTTCTCTTATACAGCTGTTTGTGTTTCAGTTAATCATTATGTTTCAACCTTGATATTGAGCACTGTTTTTTGGTGGTCACTCCAAATATTGATTTGACATATATGCACACTCACACACAAATATATATATATATATATATATATATATATATATATATACACACATACACACATACATACATATACACACATACATACATATACACACATACACACATATACACACATACACACACACATACATAGATATACACACATACATAGATATACACACATACATACATATACACACATACATACACATACACACACACATACATACACATACATACACACATACATACATACACATACATACACATACATACACACATACACACATACACACATACACACATACACACATACACACATACACATTATATACACATACACACATATACATTATATACACATACACACATATACATTATATACACATAGATTCACAAAGGATGACTTCAAAGGATCATTAATCAGAAGAGCAGTTTTCAATGACAGTGAAGTAAATACACACAGTGTCAACATCTTATTTATATAGATGGAACAGTGCCCAGCTTATTAATTGATCTAGGAAAAGAGAATACATACAACCAAAAACATCTGCTGCCAGGTTGCATTGGCAGTGTTGACATTCAGCTCCAAAAAGCATAGAGCAATGATTAAATGTTAGAAATTGCTTGATTTGGAGAACGCTCATGTGGGATAGCAAACCAATTTTATTTTAGCTGACATCTGTAAATACAACCTCAGTCTGGATTATAGGAAAGTAATAATAAGCAATCAGTGTGCATTGAACGCACGTAGAGTTAATAATTTTAAAAATCTGATTTTCCTGAATAAGGAGAATACCTGATATTTTTTATTTGTATATCTGCTTCAATATTAGTGAAAATGTTCAAATACTGTAAATGTTATTTTGCATAGGGCTAAGTCATCCTAAATCCTAATATCAGTTGGATATAAAAATAGTATAGATTGATGAACTTTTAACATTGTATCATTAAAGTCATTCCTAACAGAGTGGAAAAACAATGCACTTAAAAACAGTGTTCAGTACCACCACCAGAGTAACGGGTCTATCACATCCCTTCTGATCCTCAACTGGTAACCACAAGCCAGAAGTAACCTCATGAAATCAATGAAATGTATCCCCCAGGCCTCAGCTTCTGCATATTATGCCATATAATACAACACCATATTAGACCATCAAAGAAGTTTACCTCAAGACTCAGGTATGAAAACCCAATTGGGCATAACGAGACTAGTAAGAAGAGGGTAGAAGACGTATCAGATATTTCTATTACTTGATTACACAAATATATTCATTTAGATGTAAATGCAAAAGTAAATATTTTAGTCAATATTTATTTTTATAAAAAGGGAATAACTGTAATCTTCAATATCCATGTATATTATAAATACCGTATATACTCGAGTATAAGCCGACCCGAATATAAGCCGAGGCACCTAATTTTACCACAAAGAACTGGGAAAAAATATTGACTCGAGTATAAGCCTAGGGTGGAAAATGCGGCAGCTACTGGTAAATATTGCCCCCAATATGCCATTTAATATGCCAGGATATTGCCCCAATATGCCAGGATGTTGCCCCCAATATGCCAGGATATTGCCCCAATATGCCAGGATATTGCCCCCAATATGCCAGGATATTGCCCCCAATATGCCAGGTTATTGCCCCCAATATGCCAGGATTTTGCCCCAATATGCCAGGATATTGCCCCCAATATGCCAGGATATTGCCCCCAATATGCCAGGATATTGCCCCCAATATGCCAGGATATTGCCCCCAATATGCCAGGTTATTGCCCCCAATATGCCAGGTTATTGCCCCCAATATGCCAGGATATTGCCCCAATATGCCAGGATATTGCCCCCAATATGCCAGGATATTTCCCCCAATATGCCAGGATATTGCCCCCAATATGCCAGGATATTGCCCCCAATATGCCAGGATATTGCCCCCAATATGCCAGGATATTGCCCCAATATGCCAGGATATTGCCCCTTACTATGCTCGTTATGCCACCCTCCTCCCCCAGACCCCAGCACTTACCTCGTTCCTGCTCTGTCCCCCGGTGCTCTGAAGCTGCGTGGCTGTGAGGGAAGCGTTGTGAGCTTCCCTCCAGCCTCGCGGTCAATAAAGTTTGTTTAAAAAAAACACACTTTGTTGACCGCGCGACCGGAGGGAAGCTCACAATGCTTCCCTCACAGCCACGCAGCTTCAGAGCACCGGGGGACAGAGCAGGAACAAGGTAAGTTTTATTTTTTTATTTTTTTTTCAGCGACTGACTCGAGTATAAGCCGAGGGGGGCATTTTTCAGCACAAAAATTGTGCTGAAAAACTCGGCTTATACTCGAGTATATACGGTACATAAAACATCCAAACAATATTAATTGCTGAACTGTTCCAAAGGTCTTTTTTGAAGTTACACCACAAAGGTATACAACACAATTCCATGATGTTAAGCTCTGAGGGTAATGTGGATACCCATATTAAACAATTCATGCCTTAAAGAACTTACTTAAAGGGATTGTCTTGTCCTCAAACTCACTTTGGTGCATGTTGCTTGTATAGTGAACAGGCTTTTGATGCAGGCATTCTGAATAAATCACATTTTTAATTGAATTGAATTTGTCTCAAGCCTTCCCCCAGTGATTACTCTGCATGTTGACTACAGGTGCAGCCACACTGATTTTGTTTCATTTAATCACTTCCTGTGACTTTGCTTTTGTACACAGTATGATCTCTTAATAGTGCAACACATTGTCTGATCACTAGAGAAACAGGGTATTCCATTAATTTAAATGAAATAATTCGTATTGGTCCCTGCAGCACAAAAAAAAAAAAAAAAAGGAAATTGACTTTTACTCAGCTAGTGTGGGCAGTCCTGATTTCTTGCAAACTGCTGTAATTTCACAAATTCATCCAACTGTACATTTTTAAAAATATATATATTTTAAGCAATGCATTTGAAAGTACTTTGAAAGCACATTAATATGCATTAACATTTGGAAGACAGTGCATTTAATCACATCCAAAACGCAGAGTTGTGTTGCCCTTGATAGATGTTACAATAAAATATTCTAAAAAGGACATGACCCATTTACACACGTAATTTTAAACACAATGAATCTAAACGTACACTTTTTTTTCATCTGCTGTATACAAATGTACTGCATTTACTGCATAGATATTTCTCATGCATACTGTGGTACATTCAAAACATACATTTTAATTACTTTTATTAAAACAAACACAAGGATTCGCTCCTTAGTGCTCTCAAGTATCTAGACAAAATTTAATACTTTAGGCTCATATGTGAGAAATAAATATTTAGCTGGTTATATAAAACATAAGGAGGGGTGTTCTGAAGAGTTGTTTTTCTATTGCTATCAAATTTTTTTTATTTATATTTAATAAAATATGGTATATAATAGAAATTAAAGTGTCATTAGTACAGCAAGTCATTACTTAATGGATAGTAACATCCATCCTATAAAAATGCAAGATGTTGTATCTGATTTCTTTGTTGTATCCGCCTGCTCCTACAGCTGAATCATTTCACTTGTTGACATTTCTTTGTATGTATTATTACTGAATGAAATACAAATTGAATATAAACGTGTGTTGTTTGTTTGTTTTTTATGTATGGTATATTTTGTAATAAAAGTTACAAATATATATTATGTACATTTCATGGTCTGCTATGTATATGGATTTAGATATTTACACATATTTAGATACATATGTATACACACACAAAGCTTACATCTTTTTTCTGAATGAAATGACTGTTTGCAGCACATTAATAGCTAGAATACTGAGTACAATACATTAGTCAAATCATTAGGATGGTTGAACTTAGAATTGTGCAAGCCCTCTTGTATCGAAAGAGTTAATCAAATGATTGTCATCAATTAAAGTACAAGGCTAAAACATCTAGATTATTATAATCATCTGGGGTTTTGTTGATAACATATTTAGCAGGTTTTCAGCATGTGTGACTCCCCAGGACATATTTGGAAGATCAGATGAGCTATTTTAGACTGAGCTGAAGACAGGATTGTGGATACCACTGTCAAGTCTGCTAATTGTGTTTACATTCTTCTGATTAACACATTGTGTGAATATTACACTGTAGGATCACATAAGATTATAATAGTTGCAACAAAATAAACTGCACACGTTTAGGTTGATGGGCTAACCTTTGCCACTTAAGCTCCTATCATATTGTTGACTACATATCACATAATGCTTAGCCTAGTTGTCTCTCCAGTTTGGGGAATAGTATTAGTGAGACTTGGCTGTTTATCATGTTTTGGCAATAAGAGAATCCCCAAACCTATCTATGGTGACTAGCTGCATTGCATCTTGCTGACAAGTATTTTTTTTTTAACGTTGTTGCAAAGGCATGCTGAGATTAGACCCAATATACAGACAGTTCTATAGGATTGCTCTATGGCTCCCTCTTCCATTACTGATTTCAACAACACAAGAAATAATTTTGCAAGCCATTGATTGCAAAGAGAGAAATGTAAGAACACAACTTTCCTCTGACACTCAGTAAGGAGTGATCCAGAATACATTGGTGTGTACGCACACCCAGGAAACCCAAATAAACCTGTCTGCTCTTCCTTTATCCCTCCTGGGCATCTCTTCTCCCTAGTGTCCATCACTTGTTCTTCCATCTATTTTTACAACTACTCTTTGTACACTCCATAAATTTAACTTGGGTGTGTATTTCATTACAGTGCCCAGGAAAAATACTAGGCTAGTATATATAATTGCATATACCCAATACAATAACACATATGTATGAGATAGATTGATAGATAGATTGATAGATTGATAGATAGATAGATAGATAGATAGATAGATGTCTCTGTTTATAAGTAAGGCTGGTATAAACATGTTATTGCAATAAATCTGTATTTACGTTGGTCCTAAATGCTAAACTGAGTTATGGTTTTGCTGTTAATAAAGAAACGATTTAATCAATTCTTATTTTTATTTATTTATTCAGATTTTTTTTTTAATTTGGGTAAATCATAAGACTCCTTGATTTTAAGATGATTTTTCTAAATGTGTATTAAACATTACAGAATGACACATTGTTAGATAACTTATTTATCTATGACACCCACTCTAATTCTATTATTTTGGTGTCATTAATCAGTCCCATTAGATACTACAGTAATTGGTGCTATCTGTCGGTTCCCAATTCTAGCTCTGCTGTCACAGCGCTAGGTAAACTATGACACTCCAGATGATTTTGAATGTTGATTGCAGCTCCCATGACGCTCAGCCAGTTTGCTGAGCATCCTGAGAACCGTAGTCACAACAGCGGGACTAGCCGGTCCCAACATCTTGTCTACAGCCATGCACATTTTAAAAGATACGAGGCAGCAGCCAATGCAATCATATATTTACATCAAAAATAACATACCAGAAGAAAGCAGGCACACAAGAGGAAAAAAGTGATGAAAAGACACAACTCACCTTAACAGAGGGTGTTGGATGGGGTCAGAGAGAAGGAAGGGTTGGTGTTGTTTGTTTTTTTTAGAAGAGGTTTGGTGAGATTATTAAAAACACACAAGACACAGGGGGTCAGAAGCAAGGAGGAAAGAGTATAAAAATGAAGGAGGAGGGTACCAAGATACTGAAGGTGGGGGGAAGAAGCAGAATTAAGTCTGTTGCTAAGAATAATCCCAATGCAAAGTGGCAAAAAATCTAAATATGAAAAGATGTGCACTACTGAAGGGAATAGTTGACTGGTTTCTTCTCTATTACTATAGATGTACAGTATATTCTCTGGTTAAGGTGAGGAGTAATTGACGTGTATATAGATCCCAAGCAGTTGTTGTTGATGTTGGCGATCTCCTTATAGTTGCTGTTTAGGGTGATTGTATGTGCATTCCTGGTGCTGAGATTCTTCTTTTAAAGCCTGCGTGCAGCTCTGTCGCTTTACAGTATCTGTAGCTCTCTGCCTGTACCTTTCCCTGCTTGCAGAGCTCTCCAGGTCCCCCTTGTGCATTGAAGCTGCAGCTCAGTGCACATTGGCACGTACAGCACAAAGAGGAGGCACATGTTTGAGAGAGGGGCTGCAACCTCCACGCCCTCCTACCATCATTGTCACTGATCAGCCTTGAGATGGTAGCTACAATTAACTCTTTGCATGGCATACTATCAAAATGAATCACTATACATCTACTGTTTTAAAATCTAAAATTAAAATCTGTGTTTTGATATTACACAATCGTCTTTGCAAATCTCAAAGCATGGTTCTTGTTTTATTTCTCAATGTTTTATAGGGGAAAATAATTGCCACACACACCTTCCTGAATTAAATTAAATATTGAAGCTTTCAATGAAGCTCTTCCTTTAAAGGACAACTGTAGGCAGAAAAATATACTGTGTTTTTTTATTTTTTTTTTGGGAAGATTGCATCAAGTGGACTCATTTTATACATCAATACTTTAATGAAAGAATATAAATAAAGTACCTTATTGAACTCTGGTTCTTGTAGATCTATCTGGGAGATAGATGCATGTAAAGCACCTACCTAATGTTCTGAATAGCTCTTATGTGGCAGACATGTTTTTCAGCATCATTATAGAAATGTGTACTCTAAAATTGTTTGGTGACTTGGGAAAAATATTTTTCATCATGCTACTGTCAGCACTTTGTCCTTGCTATTAAAGGGATGAACAGCTCTAACATGTAAAATGTTGGTACAGGATAAAAGCAAGTTTTTTTAAAGTTTACAACACCCTTTGCGTTTTGCATTTCATAATTCCTTTATTTAAGACTTAGTGTATCACACTGAACATTTTATTATACTGAATATTATTTAAATATATAAAGACTATTAAAAGAGCTGGCAGTCTCGAAAATGTGATGTGAACTGAAAGAAGGAATAATCAAGGAATTTATTGGCGTGTGCAAATAAAAGATACATTGTATGCATAATAAAAGGGTGTACATATTTTATCTCTACGTATACAGTGGTTATTAAAACATCACAGAGTGTGATAGACAGGCATTATAATAGTTCTCTCCAGGGCCGATCCTGGGCAGGTGCACAGGGTGCACCCTACCCAGGCACACAGAAGGAGAGGTGCTGCAATAGGGAGCTCTCTCCCGAAGACCTCCTCTTCGAGGTGCAGCCCGCAAATGAAAGCCTGCGGTAACTGCACATCCTAGTCACAGTGAGCACAGCACGACGGGTGCAAGCTCTGCCCCCGTCGTGCTCTGAGATCATCCGGCAGAAGAAACTGAATGGCCACTGCAGACTTCAAAATCGTCCCCCTCCCTACAAATAAAGGTAACAAAGCAGGGAGGGGGACCAACATTATAACATTTTTGTTTTTGGTTAAAAAAAATAGGGTGTGTCTAAGGGTGTCGGTGTAAATGTTTGTTTATTTATGTGCGTAAGGGTTATATTTATTTGTAAAAAAAAAAGTGACTGCATGAATTTGTGTGTGTAAGGGTGACTGAGTGTATGTTAGTGTGTGTTTTAACTGTGTCTGTATGTGTGTAAGTGTGACTGTGCGTGTATTTATGTGTGACCGTGTGTAAGGGTGTTTGGTTGTGTGTAGATATGGCTACAATGACACAATGTAATATTTAGAAGATACATTAACCTGCTATATCCAAATAAATATATAAAGTGTAAAAAGTGTAGGTGTAGCTATGTGTTTAGGTGTGACTGTGTGGCTAGTTGTGTAAGAGTGGCTGTGTAGATGTGGCTGTGAATGTATGTTGATACAGCTGAAGCCAAGGGCAATAGAGACCCTAGGTACACCTCTGCAAATGGGAAGCCCCTCAGAGCTGCCTCTGCAGCTAGGTGACAATAAATGAAAGCAGAACGGTGCCACTAACGGTGGTCGGTGATCAACAAAAGGTAGTATTTCATGTAATCAATTACATACAGGTGAACACAGCAGAAAAATGGAAGAAGTGACAAATAAGTTGTGCAGCTTGACACGTCTCGCGCATATAGCGCTTACTTAAATCTAGCTGGAGAGAAAGACAAAATAGATGGTAAATCTATTTTGGTTTAAAATATCATGTCCTTACACTATACTATTGGGCAGACTTAGTGACCTCAGAACCCCATGACTTGAACTGGCCAAGCAATTTAATATGATAAAAACATTGGTTTAAAATCACGTGAAGCCATGATGGCTCATAGGCAGCCAAGATGCTCCTAAGTAGGCAAGACATGCTTATGCCTATGAATATTTGTTAGCATTTTCTAAAAGATTTCTCGTCGGACAGAGACATCTACTTTCCGCTAATTTACCAACAATTTTGTAGCACAGGGTTTAAATACTTAATAGTACTGGCTGTGCCTCAATGCAAGGCTGACAAATATTAACAGTCTTTAATATAATTATATATTGTTACTAAAATGGGCCGGCACATTATAATACCGGTCATTTTAAAATATGTGTTGTTTGCCCTGTAGAATTATGTAAAGAAAACATGAATCTGTCAATTTAACCTGGAAGGAAATCCCAGATCTGTATTTAGTGTCTACCAGTAGTAATGGTCCATCAATGTCTTCTTGACGAGGTTACAAACCAAGTTCTGCTGTGAACAGTTAATTTGTAAATGTAATCAAGAAGTATATACATGTACAATAACTTTCTTACTGTGAATCACAGAATTACGATTATTATCATAATCATACACCCTGTAATTTTGTGATATTACACATATATATTTTATTTCATTGCTACCTTGTGAAAGAAACAGCTTCTAAAGCTTGTCAAAGCAACATGTATTGCCTTTGAGAGCACAAAGATACAAAATGAACAATTTAAAGATTGATTGTTGCTATATGATTGTTTATATGTTTTGTTTTTTTCTGAGGCATTCAGCTTGCAATAGTTAGAATTGGATTATCTCTGCAAATGTTATAAATCTATATATTGAGAGTGCTTGAGGTACTCAACACTGCGATCATTTATGTATTTATTTATTTTGTGGATGTGTAGCATACTTACAGTATCCAGATAACTATCATTGAAAACTAACCGGGCTATATTCAATATCAGAGCAATCTACACACATTAAAAAATAGACGTAGGATATCGCAATTTTCCTGCATGGATAAGATTGATTAAGCGTCCAAGATGTAAGCCAAGTAAAAAAATTTTTTTTAATTTTGGGGGATTCTTGAAGTATGAGCAGAGACCACTTGTCTTTCTGTTGTTTAAAATAGAGGGAGCTAGTTAGTAAAAGTGATTTGCAGGTGACATGAACATCTCATCAAGATTCAAACCTGGTGAATTGACCCTGCTAGAAAAGCTCAGTTGGACACTTTGGCATAGTTAAGTCAATGACATGAACAATTAACTATGTATCATATAGGGCTAACTACGTGCTTTTTACAGGAGGTACTCCTGCATAGTTAAATATTTGATTTAAAATGTTCATCTCGACTGCAACTAACCTACACCTCACATTTTGGGATTGATTCAATATGATGTGATCTGATCTGAAGTCTGGCCAGATCAGAGCATATAGCCGAAATTTGTAAAATTCCGTCTTTCGGCTATTCAATATGGCTTAGATCGGTCCAAAAGCCGCAATGTGAGATGATTCAGCCAGCAAGTTTGTGGAGAATTGAACTTTGAAGGGCCTAAAACTGTTTTAAAGTGGTCATTTCAAATACAGGAGCTAATAGAAATATTTTTTTTAAATATGAAATTTGGCCATATATGTATACATTTCTATGAATAATTACCTGTCATATTTTTAATGTCATGTATCAAAACACACATGCATTACAAACACTAATTGTAACTCCCATAAAAGGAATGCCCATGCCTGCAAAAAATAAGTTCTGTTTATTTAAAGGATTGCATCAAATGTAGGCATTTTAAATATAAATTATTTAATGAAAGCATACACACAAAGTGTATAGCTCTAGCAGGGGCGGACATGCTGTTTAGTATCTTGGTTCACATTAAGTAAGATCCCAAGATGTCCATCCCCTGACAGAGCTATATAGAGTAAAGAGGTTTCAATAAGGCACTCTATTTCTATGCTTTCATTAAATATTTTATGTCTACATGTATACTCTTTCAGCTAAACACAACTTATTTTTAGCCGTCAGTTGTCCTTTAATATTAATCACTGTTATACACAATGACATAGCGTCTTCTGTGGAATATATACATATAGAAACAACAACTCGTTCAGCATCTATAGAATATATATTCAGAGGGGTTCCAGAGATCAGGACATGGTGAATATCCATGCGCCTCACTGTAAATTGACAACCCTATAGCCAGAGGCGTAACTAGAAACCACAGGGCCCCGGTACGAAAAGTACCCTGGGGCCCCCCATGCATCTTCCCCCGCCCCTCCATTTGTATAAAACATACACATACATACATAGACACACATGCTAATACACAGACACACATTCAGATAAACAGAATGACACTTCTACAGATACAAACACTGACACAGACTGATACACATGCGGATACACAGACACACATACAGACAGACACTCATACATACATAGGGGCACACACTGACAGATGCAAGCAAACATACACATGCAGACAAACAGATACACGTACAGACACACATGCAGGCATGTAGACAAACATGCAGGCACGCAGACAAACATGCAGGCACGCAGACACACATGCAGGCATGCAGATACACATGCAGACACACAGATACATATACAGATACACATACAGACACACAGATACACATACAGATACAACTATAGACACGCATGCAAATACACAGACACGCTTAATGACAAACATTCAGATACACATACAGATACCCATGCTGACAAAGAAATACCTATACAGACCCACAGACAAACACACATTCTCTTACACACAAACGTTTTAAAAAACTTTAGTCACCCTCCTGTTTCCTACCTTTTAGGTGCAGGAGGGTGACTTCCCTGGGGTACAATGGCTGCCTCATGATGATGGGAGTCAGAGCTCCAACTCTGACTCCCTCCTCTCCACCCCGGCAGTCTCCTCTCATGCGGCGCTCTTTTAGCTGGGAGGAAGAGGATGTGACAGCTTCCTCTCAGCGCTGACGACATCACTGGGGCCCGGTCGCGCTCTTAAAGCGCTGCAATGCTGAACGGGCCTCAGGACAACCATGGCCACCAGGTGTGCCCCTTCAATGCTGCGGGGCCGCACCTAAATGCCGGCGGGCACCATGTTCACAGGGGTTGCAGGGTGGCCGGGCCCTTTGAGTGACGGGCCTGGTCGCAGCTGCGACCCCTGCGACAACAGGAGTTCCGCCACTGCCTATAGCTGACACTGTTGTGTACACATATCAGCTACATTTTCAATATTGATAGTGTACCTTTCACTTAACAGAGGGTTGTAGTCAATGGAGTATATTCGAAGCAAGGTTTTGTTACTAATGGGACACCTCTGTGATCTGTACTTGTACATTCTCTTGAATATTATTATTAGTGATGTTGCAGAAGGACTTGTTGGTAAGGTATGTATTTTTGCTGATGATACAAAGATTTGCAGCAGGGTTGATGTTCCAGAAGGG
This sequence comes from Pelodytes ibericus, assembly GCA_036172795.1. NCBI lineage: Eukaryota > Metazoa > Chordata > Amphibia > Anura > Pelodytidae > Pelodytes > Pelodytes ibericus. Next base: position 123,953,632 of record CM069859.1, read on the forward strand.
ATACACCTAATGGCAAATGATTTAGCTAAACTAGAATGTGGATGTATGGAATAGACTTCCAGCGGAATTGGTAGAGGTAAACACAATGAAGGAGTGTAAGCATGCGTAAGATAGGCACAGGGCTATCCTAGATATAAGATAGGGCCATGGACTATTAAATGTATTTAGAAAATTGGGCAGACTAGATGGGTCAAATGGCTCTGCCGACATATTCTATGTTTCTACTCACAGAATTCACCGGGTCAATTATGTCGGTCTCTGGTGTTGCTTCTGGCACACACATACCCTCCTTCAGATGATGTCTGTAAACCTGGATTCATTAAGTCCCTGATGGTTGAATGTTTGTCACTTGTTGATGTCTTCCTTATTCTCTTGTTTTACCTTTGTATACTCAATAGCAACAATAATAGTGAAATTACCCCCTAACTGAACTATTTCCCTATCCATTCCTCCCACTGATATTATTTAAGCTACAGATATACCCCTCCACCCACACACGCCTGCACCCATGTAGCTACAGGTAGATGTTAATATATACATAAGTTTATATGTTATCACACTGACATCACTGTGACATCACTGGATATTAATCATCATCAACAGCTGGTAGGAAAGGTTCACCCTCCCTCATCATGTAACATGTATCAGTTAACCGTTTAATTTCCAAAGTGTAGATGCCATCACTTAGCAATGCAACGTTCTTTGTAAGTGTGTAAGGTGTGAAATTACATACAAAAGTGATAGACAGAAAGATAACTTAAAAAATTAACTAACTAATTAACTAAATAAATAACTAGCTTTACCATCATCTTCAGAAAATAAAAACTTTAAAATCTTAATTTCATTACAAATGAACATTTCACATATTTAGGTATAAAATCCATAGTGACCCTGTTGATTTAAAAAAATGAATATTATTCATCAAACACAAATTATAAAACAATTACTCCTTACCATGGTCTGAATTTCGTCTAACATGGCTAGGAAGAATTCCTGCTATAAAGAGGACCATCTTGCCAAAAAATTCTATATAATTTTTGCTCAACTCCAATCTTAATCTCATCAAACATCTTTAAAAAATGTCAAAATTTACATGGAATAATATAAAAGTTAAATTATCATTAATAACACTACAATTTCTTGGGTTGACTTGTTAAATTTTACTCTATACACCTTAAATCAATTACTTGGACAAATATTTTGCAATGACCAAAACATTTACCATTACTCCCATCATTCATTGCCTCAATTACAAAGTGGCATAAATAATTAAGATATAATTAATAGTCAAAGTTGCAGTCTTAAAAAATTACATAGATTACATTCCTGTAAATTCATGGACAAAAAAAAGGATTAAAAAAATTTGGTGATATAATAATAAATGAAGAATGAATGCCTTTTCTATCAGTGCAGAGCAAATATAACTTTATACAATTAAGTAATTTTAATAATTTTACTTTTACTTATATACAATTTTACAGAGCATACAATTGACATACTCTGTAAAATCCATAAAAAAAGATATAAAATCAAACTCTTCATCTTACTTTTCTTACATACAATTTCTTACAGAAATGCGGTCATGTTCCTAATGCTAAAACGATTACACAATGTTATAATTTATTATTAGACAAAATCCTTCTTTAAACAAGAAAATATGTGACACAATGGGAAACATCATTTAAGAGTTTAGCTTGTCAATTTGGATGAAAGTACTTTTCAGTCTAAAAGGTTTGTACAAATCATAAAGAGACAAATAATATAAAAATAGTACCTAGCCCCATTTAAAAAATTGAAAATGTAACAATAAAACATCTGCAACATCCTGAAGATGTGGTCTAACTATCTATGTTACATATTTGGTGGAGTTGCATCATTTTAAAAACACTTTCCATTCTATATTTGAAAATATTAATAACTGTGTTAACACATAATAGTAAACCAGACTATTTCCAAACAATATTCCTAATTCTATGAAATTAATAGCTCACCTTTTCACTGCTGTAAAGGTGTTTGTATCGCAAGGAAATGGGGAAAAAAAGAACGTGCCTCTGATAACAGAATCTTTATCACGATTACAAAAACAAGTATGAACATGAAAAACGAGTATGAACAAGCAACATATTAAATGGAAAATAACAAAAACATCTATGATAAGAGTTGGATGCTGTAGATGTGTTATTATCAACTATATATTCTATGTATGAGTTACAGGATAATAGATGATACCCCCATCTGTGATTCCCCCCCCCCCCCCCCTTACCTATCCCTTAATTTCTCTGTATGATCTAATGTATTTATTTGCAAATTAGGATAGTAATTTAGTACATATATATGAAAGAATAAGTAAATATTATAAATATTTTCCTGTATTAGCTATAATTTGAAAATCCTGGTTGTATTGTCTATGTAACAGAAAAGTATTTTATGTATGTATGTGTGATGGAACGCCCTTGGTACACCGGTTCATCAACGTCAGTTTCCTTGGTATCCTCGGCAAGAGCCACCCAAACCACTACTGTAGGGTGAAGAATAGAGTTGAGCGGACATCTGGTTGTTTCGGGTTCGGCGGGTTCGGGCAAACTCGGAAAAAAAGTCTGGGTCCGGGGTCGAACTTGACCCCGAACCTGAACATACTAGTGTTAGGGGGACCTAATGTCCCCCCGGTCCCCAGCCATTGCCGGCAGGTGGGGACCCTAAAATAATAATGAGGGGGGGACCTAGTGTCCCCCCCCCCAGTCCCCCACCCATGAGCGGCGGGTGGGAACCACAAATAAAGTGACTAGTGGTGCCCAGCCCCTAGTCACTTCTCCCCCAATAAAAAAAAAATTCCTACCTACCCCCCCTCACCCTAATAATAGTGAGGGGGGGTGGGCAATAAACTAATCTGTAAAAAAAAAACTATTTCATACTTACCATTTGAGGTCTTCTTTTTTCTTTCTTCTTTTCTTTAGCCCCAAAAAAGGGCAAATAAAAAACCACAATACGCGCCACAACTGTTAAAAAAAATTAAAATCCACTGGGTAAAAAAGAATCCATCTTTGCCTATGGAGGGCCCCATGCAGACTGAGCTCTGCAGGGCGGGGGAAGGCTTATAAAGCCTTTTTTTTTGAACAGTTGCAGCGCGTATTATGTTTTTTTATTTGGCCTTTTTTGGGACTAAAGAAAAAAAAAGACCTCAAATGGTAAGTATGAAATTGTTTTGTTTTACAGGTTAGTTTATTGCCCACCCTCCTCGCTATTATTAGGGTGAGGGGGGGTAGGTAGGAATTGTTTTTATTAGGGGGGGAAGTGACTAGGGGCTGGGCACCCCTAGTCACTTTCTTTGTGGTCCCCACCCGCCGCTCATGGGTGGGGACTGGGGGGGGGAATACTAGGTCCCCCCTCATTATTATTTTAGGGTCCCCACCCGCCGCTCATGGGTGGGGACCGGGGGTGGACACTAGGTCCCCTCTCATTATTAGGGTCTTTACAATATTAAATTACACATCAGAATTGTGTTTTCTGTGCACCTAGGAAGTGTTTTAGCAAACCCAGTATAGTGTATTGTACAAATATGGTTTTCGTTGTAATCATTACACAGTTACTGCCCTCTTAGAAGTGAACATCCCTGTTTATGTTTTTATTCCATTGACCTTGAATAATTACATATGTGCACATAGAATTGATGATATCTGGTCAGACTCTATTCCTATGTCTTCCAGTGTTCTCAGTGTTATGACAAAGATGTTCTCAAAGTGTGGCATATCTACATTAATTGTCCTTATACTGCATACTTAATACACAGACTGTCTATTTCATCTAGCTACAGCATGCCGACCTGTCATGCTTTGCTTTTTATTTCTGTATAAATGAGTCTTAAATTGTTTAATTTCTAAAGGATAACTTATGTTAGCAACTAACCTAAATGGAGGTCCAGTTTTCTGTTCCATGTTTAAAGTTCTGTGAAGGAAATAATGCATCAGGTACAGTTCCAAGCAGATTATTTAACCCCTTAGTGACAAGACATTTTTACCTTGACTTTCCCTTGGTGACAAGGGCTGTTTTTACATTTCCGGGGTGTTTGTGTTTAGCTGTAATTTTCTTCTTTCTCACATACTGTACCCACAAAAAATATATGTTGTTTGTATCGTCATAAGAAGTGCTTTCATTAGATACCATTATGTTCATCATGTCTTATAATTTACTACAAAATAGTTTCTAAATGTTGTCCCGAGTTCAGAAATATGCATGTTTCCATATTTTTCGGTATTTATGGGGCAAAAAACAAACATAGAGTTTTTTGTTTTTTTTCCTATATTCACCTTTTGACCCCAACCCTAAATTTAACCCTAACACTAAATTTAACCCCAACTCTAACCCTTATGCTATCCCTTAACATATTTTCATTTTAATTTAATTTTAACCCTATAGGCTAATCTAACTATAATACCAATTTTAAGCTAATTAAATCTTGTTTGTTTTTTTAAACATTGCAATGTTGCTTGATGTCTCTAGGGGCAGTCAAGCACCATATTCAAGAATTTTCTTTCACTTCCGAATTTCAGACCACAAGAGGGCATAGTCATATTGACGGAGCATGCTGCTCCGGGTGCCCCAGAGAGGACATTTTGGTGCTGGCTATTGCCTCGACATCGAGACAATAGACCACCACCCTTAAATCGGTTTTCGCAATCATTGATAATGAAAACCGCTTGTTTCACCGCAGGACGTGCCAGGCACGTCCATTGTCGGGAATGGAGTTCCCGACAGGAAGTGCCTGACATGTCCATTGTCGCGAAGGTGTGAATCTTGTCTTCTGGATGAAAACACTTCCTTCATGAAAATGTACTCATACTTCTGATGGAATTCTTTATTATTTTCATCAAACCCTACAGCCAGAATGAAATCTATGTCCTGATATCCTGGTTTAAATAAGTCTTTTCAAATCTTTGTTCACATGTTACTCCTTATGTGGTGATTTTACTGCAGTTTTTGGGATATTGTTACCATTCCATTCAGGATGTATACCTATACTATGTTTAAGGGAGTTACTTATCATAGTCCCATTGTGCTTCGATGCTTACTAACTGTAAGACGTGAAGGCGTGCTTTGTTTTATAATTTGTCTGCAGACCTATTAATTGCTTTGTATGTTCTATTCTATTTTCAGAAAGCTAGTGCTTCTTAAAAAGGGCTAGCAGCAGGTGGGGGCATGATGATGTGAGGTTGTATACGCTACCTGTAGGGTTTGTTCGAGATGTGTGTGTTTGGCTGAACTAATTTTACATTTTTGGGGAGGCATCTTTGAGGGTCTCTATTCAGTGTCTTAGAGACTACATGGAAACATCTATGATGGGTTTTTCAATCTTGATACCTCAGAAGTACTTCCTAGAAAAGACAAGGATGCTAAAACTGGAGCTGCTGAATTTAAGTTTACAAGCTATCCTAGAAGAAATAAATAAGGACATTTTAAATAAATCATCGGGCATCAAAAGAGCAATACATGTATTATCACAGAAGATTAAATCCATGGAAGAACACATCACAAATAATAATTTCCAAATTAAAGTATTAAGAGATGAGAAACACCTGTTAGGACAAAAAGTTTCTATTTTGGAATCTAGGTTATGTGACCATTCTAGGAGGAACAACCTGCAGTTTACAAATTTCCCAGAGTTAACTACTACAGAAGATCTGAGCTTGATACTACAGGCTTAATTTGAGGACCTGGGATTACCGTGGATGACCATGAAGAACAGATAGACAGGTGCTATTTATTGAATAAACCTAAGAATCTCTCTCGGGATGTCCCAAGATCACTTCCAGTCATCCAACTTTAAAGAAAAGATTTTGAAAGGATATAGAGATAAAATCCTAAAAGAGAGCCAATATAAAGGTGGTTGTTTTACCACATTTTTCATATACAAAACAATTTACTAGATGAAAATTTGATCCAGTAATTTCATTTCTGAGGAAACACAACATAAGATTTAGATGTGACTTTCCAACTAAATTGATAGTTACTTATGGACAAATTCTGCAGGCGTTTCAAACTGCGACTAAGTGGCTGAAGACTAAATAAATCAACCTAGGTGTAACCACAATAGGATGTGGGGGAGGAAGAGCCAGAGATTTTGTTTTGATAATAGTGTACAAATGTTCTACACTTAAGAGTTGGTGTAATTAAGATACTTTTTACGTTTTTGACAAGCACGGGTAAATATTTGATATCTTTGGACTGGAAAGTAAGAGACAGAAAATAGATTTTGATTGACAAAAGGTTAATTGAGTATGTAAGCTATATATTTTTAAAATAGCGCACACATGTTTTGCACATTGTAGAGTTGGTGTAGTTAAGATAATGGTTATGTCTTGTGTTTCAACAAATGCAGGTAATAAAAAATATGGTATCTTTTGCAAAAATTCTGATTGAGCCAGGAGATTCCTCTTCTGATTGGTGTTAGAGTAATATGTATTCATTTCCATAATTAAGTTCCTAATAGTTAAGATGCACAGCATTAATTCCTTCCATCCTAACCAGATTGGAAGATCATAAATTCATAATACTAGAAGAATGTTGAACATTCTGGACCAGGCAGCGATATGGTGGGTGCCTATTATGCCCCTCTTTCCCGATTGTCGTATAAATAAATGCCTTGAACTTCTATATTTTTCAAACTTTTTGACAATATTTGTTTAGAATGATACCCTTGAAACTACCAAAACCCTGGATGTAGATGGTTCAGCCAACCTTCTTGTCATATGTGTAAAGGGTGGAGTGACCCAGACTCAGTTCTCCTTTAATCTCAAGAAAGTATGGCTTGTGAGGACTTAGTTAATCAAATATGAAAAACTGTTTTACACTAGTATTGTTGTGCATTCTCATAATTTACTGGACAAGATCTCAACCATGGCATATAATTGAATCAGAGGCAGTAGGGGAGATTTACTTGGAAAACTATTTATGGTGTTATAGTGATAAGAAAGTTTCAAATTTAATAATGGTAAAGTCAAGAATTTCTGTGTCAGACTATCCAGGCATGTCAGTTAACACAGTCATTAAAGTTAAACTATTTGGAGATAAATAGGATGAATTTATCTTTAGATAGGTGGGCAGAGTTACAGTCAATTTCATTTTCAGACTTGTTGGATGGTGGAAGGTTAATCCCATTTGCAGATTTGCAGAAGAGATATCATGTTCCTGGGAAGGAGATGTCCATGTACCTTCGAATATAATACATTATAGAAACGGAGTTATGTAAAGTTAAGCTGGGAATTGAGAATATATTTGTTACAAAACCATAGATAAAACTTTGGAAAAGGCTATAGACTGCTTTGAATAATTGTCCGATTAATGCTATACCATCTTGGGAAAAAGAAATGGAAATATAATTGTGCTCCTAAAATGTTCATTGTCTGAATCTGGTTAAAATCCAATTCAAGGTGATGAATAAATGGTACCTGACACCAAAAATATATCCGCAACTGAATATAAACTGCTAGATATGTGGTTCCACAGATGGATCATTTTGCCATATATAGTGAAGATGTTTCGCAGGGATTCATACATCTGATTTGGTAAAACTAATAAAAAAAGAATTACAATGGAAGCTAGAGGTGGCGCTATTCCATGTAAACTTCAGTCTAACATTCAAAGATACAGAGAGGTTGGTAATTCACTGTTTAGTAGCTACTAAAGTAATGATTGCTTGGAACTGGAAATTACGTGTTCCATTTGTAAAATTTCACCTGAGAAATCAATTTGTATAGCAGTTCAGTATAGATGAAAAAGGGATGGACTGATTCTGGCTTTTAGTATTGTTAAGTTATGAGTCACTGTGGTCCATTGAATGGTTTACATTAATTAGAAATGTTAAAGGTGATGGCTGTATATTGTAAATTGTATGGACAAAAACTGTTTATAATCAGTATAATCTATTTAGCCTATTTTGGTATTATAGTCTAATTTTTTTCTTTCAGTATAAACCATGAGAAGTGGAATTGAGTATGGTTTGATATGACTGCCCCTCAGAGTACTAACAAAACGAGAAGAAAAATATTATTATAAAGCTCTATGTTTAACTCTATAATTTGAATAATGTGGGAAACCTGTCTTTTTGTCCTGTTAGAAATAGTTATATCAGAGTTATGCCTGCTGGACAATAACGTCTCTCCTAACTATTGAGCAATGTCTGGAGAACTATAATGAACTATAATGCAACTTGGTCAGATGCCAATATTGATTTGTCATTTTCTTGGAGTTGTTTTTTGATGTCTACGACTTGCCTGTCTGAACTGATGCAGCATGTGCTGTTTGAGTCAATCCAATTTGAATTACATTTTACATTCCTCTTTGGACAGAATTTTTGATACATTTCTGTGTATGCAGTAGTAATTTGGTGCAAGGATCTTAGCCCTGCAACTATTTATTTATTTTCTTATTTCAGGCTGCAGACCTTTTGTTCTAGCCTCCTAGATGTTGAGATTTTAAGAATTCAGTTTGTTAAGCAGTTTCTTAATGGTGATAGGAAGCTTTCTATATTGCTATGGTACCACAGATATTGGTTTCTCTTTCAACACGAGTGCTCCATACATTTTCTTACATGATTACCGTATTTGCTCGAATATAAAACAAGTTTTTTTCAGAACAAATGCTCTGAAAAAGACCCCTCGTCTTATATTCGAGGTTGTCTTATAGTCTGACCTCAAATCACAGCTGCAGGGGACCTGGATCCCCCTCGCAAGCAGCTGGTGGACATCCTCTACTGCTGCCCAGCAAGTCCGTCGGGACTTCTATGACGGATGTTATGAGGTCATGTGACCTTCCGGCTTCATCATTGAAGTCCTGGCAGAAGTGCCGGGCAGCAGTGGAGGATGTCTGCGTTTATCATGCAGACATCCTCCGGCTGCCCCTACTACCCAACAGGGACCTTCCGGCTGTCATAATAGAAGAATGTGTCGGGCAGCGTGGAGGATGTCTGCACGTATCGTGGGGAGAGAGACAATTTTGGGGGAGGGAGGGGGAGAGGCAACGTTGAGGGGAGGGAGGGAGGGGGAGAGAGACAATGTTGGGGAGAGGGAGGGGGAGAGGAAACGTTGGGGGAGAGAGGCAACATTGGGGGAAGGGTGGGGGGAGGGAGGGGGGAGAGAGGCAATGTTGGGGGGAGGGAGGGGGAGATAGGCAGCGTTGGTCGGAGACCAAGTCTGGGGGGGAGAGCATTGGGCAAGTCTGTGGGGTAGGGACAGCATTGACACATAAAAGGAAATAAAAACAAGAAATGCATATATGAAAAAGCAATTTACATGTTAATATATACAAGTTAAACATTTCCTGCAGTCTTATATTCAGGCTCTTACTTTTTTTCCTAAATTAATATCCAAAGTTTGGGGGGATCTTCTTATAATGAGGGTCATCTTATATTCGAGCAAATACAGTATTTAGAACCAGAGGCTCATTAGAAGTTGGCAGTATAGATCCTCTTAAGAGGACAGTGGCACCCTTTGGCAATTACCTTCCTGTTCTATCGCTGTATAAGTAGAGATAGGTAAAGTGTCTGTGCAAGGACACCATTGTCTGTGGTAAGAAGCTATTACTATAGTCAGAAGAGCTTTTGATAATCATTTCCAATAGACTGTGATTGTTTTGAGACTTGGGTTTACATTCCAATTAGAAGATCCATGTGGCATTCTGCTTGGGTCCCTTTTCATTTATGATGACACATGGTTCACAAGCTACCCTTTTCTTTTTGCAAGAAGAGATTTTAAGATTCTCTCCTTAGATCTCTTAATCAAAGAACTATTAATATAACTTTACTACAGTCTGGGACCATGAATACTTGAAGGTCTGAAGCAGTTTGACGCTCTTTATACAAGAGTTGGGTAAGCTGTGTTTTCATCTTTGATGTACTTTTTTCTTTGGGAGATTATTTTTTTTACTAATTTAGGCTTTAGTAAATACCTTTTTTGGGAGGAAATGCTTACATTCCTGTTAGCTCAGCTTTATTGTTGTACATTAATTGGCCCATCTCCCAAACCCTTTTGTTTTAGTAGAAGGTCAGGGCAAATAGCCTTGGCCCCAGATGCATTTAATTAGGAGCCATGTCCATCCATGTTCATTTATGGGGCCACGGGCATTCTGCTGCCCTTAGGCTGCCTTTTTTTCTTCTGCCCTCAGGCTCCCTTTTTTAATTCAGGAAGATGAATTTTCTCAATAGTTGAAGTCATCTCTAAATGAGTCTCTCTCCTTCCCATAGAAGTCCAAGGGTGAGGGTAGAGGCTGCTAGAGAGCACACAAACCCCAGAAATACATCAGGGAGACAGACGGCAGCCGTGAATTTAGCAACAGAGGCACTAACTCTGCCAATTCGACAAGCACTAATAGTATATGAATTTTCCTATACTTTTCCAGCTTGTAGAATTGGCAGCTGAATGAGCTAAATTCATAGCTGGCGTCACTTTTCAGATGTAACTTGTGTATTTCCGGGGTTTTGTGTGCTGGCTGTTCTCAGCAGACAAACCTCTGGAAATACACGAGAGACTCCGAGTGACACGTGTGCTCCAGGCTGGCAGTACACCTGTCACTCAGGGACACTATACGCCCCTGGGAGCTAGTGGTGGACAAGTGAAGCGCAAGAAGAGGGAAAAACTTCACTAAGGGAGCAAAAAACATTATCCTAAATGTGGTACAATTTTTCTTTGATATGGTTTGATTTTACCTTCATTTTTAAATTTTGTTATAATATTATCACAAACATTCTGAGTAACATCAACATAATTCAACCTTTCATTTATTTTCAATTTCAACATAATGTAATACCTTTTATTTTCATTCAATTATAATCACATATAAATGCAGAAAGTTGCTCTAATTAATTAGTTAATATGTATCAATTAATATCATTCATTTAAATCTCTTTTGCACTAAAAATGTTAAATAATTTTACCAGCACACATATACAACAAATTATAAATATATGCAAAATAAGATTTCTGGATTAGAGATGTGTGACTACAATAAACCACCATATGCATTGTTATTCAAATAAAATGAGTCATGTTTAATTGTGTCTAAAGTGCATTCTGGCTTTAATATAATATATTACTGTGTAAATTAAGGCAAAAATAAAATTATGTAAGTCCAGCTCAAGGATTGACAGTATTGAAACAGCATGTCCTATGGGATGTTATAGACTTTTGTTGTTGTTCCTTATGACTAGATTAATATGCACGTGCAAATGTCTCCTTTTTATACACCATCACAACCCCTAAATGAGTACTACCCGATAGGGAATACTGTTTTAAATCTGCTCTTTAGTGTCTGGCTTTCACAAATTATTTTCTTCTCAACTTTTTTTTACATTTTTTATTGGGCCTATTAAATCACTTACAATCGTGTGCTATGTATATCTTTTTACAATAAGGTTGTGTACAAATATAGCAATGCATAAAGGTGAGACATAACATAATTCTCGCAGTTTACATAACTCATACAGGTCACATCCCATGATCCTCCAGTATCCCCAATAATTTCCACCAAGTTACGTATCCTACCTATATCTCTGTGTACACTCCTATAAATCCCATCAATAAAATCTTTCCATTATTATACAGATTATATACAATTACATTCTTAGAATTAAATTCTATGTTGCTGTGCTTGGTTCCTCGTCTTCCAAGGGTTCTACAGAGATGGTAGCAGTGCTTGTGTGATTATACCACTTAGCCATTATATGTTCAAGGGGCAATGGGTTTACGCCCCGTCTTATTAAATGCCACTTAGTAAAGCATAAGGCCTGGTTTGCCCGATTGACCCATTCTTGTACCGGAGGGTATATTTTGGAATTATCGCTTGAGCTGCATTGAGAGATGCAAATAGCATCGTCCTAGGCCCTTTTCCTCGAACAGTTATCGTGTGGTAGAAAAGTATAAGTGCGGGTTCCCTCTTCAAATTCAAATCAAACGTGTGGTTGATTATATGTAAAACCTCCTCCCAAAAAGGTGATAGGGTCTCACAGTGGCACCATATGTGTAAGATGGTGCCCCTGTCAGTCCCACATCTCCAGCACATTTCTGATACATTATCCCAAATTGCATGTAGCTTAACAGGTGTATAGTACCATTGTGTGAGAATCTTATATTCTACCTCCAGTGCCTGAGAGGAGACTGAGAAGATCTTAATTGTGCGCCATATGAGTGACCAGGAATCGGCCTGGATTGAGGTCTCCAATTCCTCGTTCCATCTAGATATATAGTTTTATAGATATATTCTCAACTTAATTTTAAAGGGTATGGCCCCATGTAGGGCATTGACCTGTTCTGCCTAGAGGGATATTTGTCACATCCCACAGAAAAAAATGTTTTGGGAGAGAAACATATAGGGCTGCTGAATTTCTTCTACAGAGGAGTCTTGCTCCTTTGTGTCTCCACTGCCTGTATTAATCGGGGTAATCTGATATTTAAACAGAAATGTGTTCTATGTAATAGCACAAATAAGCTACTTTCAAGTGCTCTTAAGTGAGTACCATCCCACAGAGCAGGCTATTTTAGCTGTCAGAATACAGAAAAAGGGGGTAGTAGGTGCGCTCTGTAAACCTCACCAAAAGAAAAAGCAAAAAGCAAAAAAAAAAAAGGGTAATATCAATAATTGCCTGAAAGGATGTTCTTAAGTAGATATCATGGTATTCATCAGTTTACATATGTAAGAGAAAAAAAGAACAAAAAACATAGCACAATACTGCTTCAAATAAAATAGTGATGTGTACAGGATATGTCTTTACACTCACAAAACTTTCAGATAGACAGGCTCATCTGTTGTAGGTAGTCACACCTTCTCCCTCTTCCTCCAGTGTATGACGTTGATCAGTCGGAAAAAGATACAGACGGGAGGTATGAATTATAAATGTAAACAATTTTAATATAAAAGAAACAATAGTACCTTACATGTATTATACTGGAACAACAGCTCCACGATGTCTTCCAGGGTGTAAAATAAATTAGCACATAAAATGAGTTAAACAAATAAAAGTCCAAAGTCAGCCAGAGGTGGCTAGTCCTGATGAGTACAGCACACGAACGCGTTTCGCCTAAGTCAAAGGCTTTCACCTGGCGTGTATCAGCTGTACTTTGTTGGGTCTTTAAATACTTTTCGTCTGAAGACTTCCGGGTTTCCTAATTGCTGACGTCATCTCAAAAATAAACTCACAAAAAGTTTTTTTGAGAAACACCATCAAAAAAAGAATATCCCCCAACATTTTCTAACACAAAGGGTGGGTTTCTATGGATGCAAGGGATGTGAAGGATGCATGGTGTCTGCACCTCAAATATACCCCATCACCAAATACTGTTCATTCTATAATAAAAGAGAATTTTCAGTTAAGCAGTTCCTGACATGCTCCTCGACTAATATCATCTACCTTATAGAGTGCCCGTGTGGCCTACAATATATAGGACGAACATCGAGAACTCTAAAAAAAGAATAGGGGAGCATGTTAGGAACATTAGAAAGGGAATTACACAACACTCACTCTCCAAACATTTTTTAGAAAAACACAATAAAAACCCAAAAGGTATAAAATTTTGGGCAATTGACAAAGTAAAAAAACATTGGAGATGAGGAAATAATATAAAAGAGATGGGCAAGGTTGAAATGAAGTGGGTGTTTGATGCAGACACCTTGCAACCTCGAGGCTTAAACGCAGACTTTAACCTATTCAATTTCTTATGATTCTTTATGAGTGAACATCCCTTTATTAAAAGAATGTCCCCTTTCTATATGCCACAAGATATGTTCTAAAATATTTTTCTCTGAGATATATGTCCCAGTAAGTGTTAATATACATGCGTTGAACATAATATGTAGGATACTTTAGAGTATCTCTTTGCATATATATGTAAAAAAAACTTTTTCTATACATTCTATATAATTTTAATTATAATACATATTCTTTATAATTTTTCATTTTTTATATGTAATAAATCATAAAAAAACGTTTGCTCAAATTTTTCCCCTTTTTTTACTACTGCACCCATATAATATGGGATGCTGAAGTCATTTGTATATATTCCACGCATGAATCTACAATTGCTGACAAATATGAGGCTCAAATGGAAAGTAAATCTCCGTTTCCTGCTTTTCCCTTTTCTTTTGCGTCTATATGTATACACACTATCAACTGAGCCAACCATGCCAACCACATGGCTGACTCCCGCGAGATTTCCAACAGCAATCTCGCAATGCGACAATGTCGCGATGACGTCAGCCATTAGGAAACCCGGAAGTCTTCAGACGAAAAGTATTTAAAGACCCAACAAAGTACAGCTGATACACGCCAGGAGGAAGCCTTTGACTTAGGCGAAACGCGTTTGTGTGCTGTACTCATCAGGACTAGCCACCTCTGGCTGACTTTGGACTTTTATTTGTTTTACTCATTTTATTTGCTAATTTATTTTACACCCTGGAAGACATCGTGTTCCAGTATAGTACATGTAAGGTACTATTGTTTCTTTTATATTAAAATTGTTTACATTTATAATTCATACCTCCCGTCTGTATCTTTTTCCGACTGATCAACGTCATACACTGGAGGAAGAGGGAGAAGGTGTGACTACCTACAACAGATGAGCCTGTCTATCTGAAAGTTTTGTGAGTGTAAAGACATATCCTGTACACATCACTATTTTATTTGTAGCAGTATTGTGCTATGTTTTTTGTTCTTTTTTTCTCTTACATATGTAAACTGATGAATACCATGATATCTACTTAAGAACATCCTTTCAGGCAATTATTGATATTCCCCCTTTTTTTTTTTGCTTTTTCTTTTGGTGAGGTTTACTGAGCGCACCTACCACCCCCTTTTTCTGTATTCTGTCTTGTTTGTTTTTTGTGTGCACGCAGAGATTCACACAGGCTGGTGCAGCTCTGTTATAGATTCAAGCGGTAGAATTTATCCCCTTTTCTACATATTTTAGCTGTCAGTTGAGATGTTTCTAAAATCAATTTGTAATTTGGGCGAAAATCTCTCATGTGATCATTTAAAATCATTTGTCTAATTACCTGTTTGCTGAAAGAACGACAAAGCAAGACAATGATGGTCACAAATGCATCTAACCATACATCTGAAGAATTAGTGAATTAATTTTGGCTCCAGAAAATATTTCAGTTTCAACGGCCCCTGTTTTTTAATAACTGAAACTCTGTGATAGCATTTTCGCTTAAGAATTTTTGAAATCTGGAGAAAAGGAAATGTTTTTAATGCTTTAAATGGCAAACATCCTATGAACTAGGACAGTGATGGCGAATGTTTTTGGGTCTGAGTGCCCCATTTTTGTCATAAAACAGAGTTGCAGACCACAAAGTGCCAACACCGCATACACACACATATACCCACACACACACTGTTCATGCATACACACACATGTACTCACACACGCACACATATATATACACACACACACACACTCACACACACATGCACACATATACTCACACACACGGTCGGGTCCCGGACCCGCCGCGGCCACTTCCCCAGGATCCCTTACCTGGAGGCCCGCGCGGGCGCGAGGTAGGCCGCATCCCCCGTCTGTGATAACGCGCGCCCCGCGATTACTAGATTACAGACAGGGGGCGTATCCTACGCTCAGCTAGCACACCCTCATTTGGCAGAGCAAGGAGGAGTGTTTAGGAGGTAGGGGTCTATCCTACCTCCCTCCCTAGGCTTTCCAACTGAGAGAGGTGTTTACCTGACGAGTGGTGGGAGGGGTTAGGGAGCAGGCAGGCTATAAAACAGGCAAGCACTGTTCATTCAGTGCTTGCTCATTTCCAAGCTGCAGTACCTGGTATTGTTCCCTCTGAAGTTTTCCTATCCTTACTACCGTTCCTCATTCCTCCTCTTGATTGATTCCCCGGCTATTGACCTGTTTTCGGACCTCACCTGTTTGTTGCTGACTTCTCCTCTAATATTGACCCCAGCTTGGACTCTTGATTGCGACCACTCTCTGCCTGCCCTGACCTCCGGAACGAACTTGACCATTCTCTTGCCTTCTCCTCTGATACCATTGTTGCTGATTTTGACTGTTTAGTGGCTTTCGCCCGCAGTGGTGATCCCTGCGCTGTGCTCCCTGTCTCACCAACTCCGACCGAACCCCGACACACACAGCCACACACATATACTCACACACACATATGCACAAATACATACTCTCTCACACACACACACACACACACACATACTCTCTCACACACACACACACACACACACACTTTCACACACACATATATTCTCACACATACACACACACACACACACACAAACGTATACTCTCTCATGCACAAATACTCCCACACACACACACACACACAAGGGGTGATCCTGGCCGCATGCCCCAACCGAGGGCTTGACGTGCCAGTTGTGGCACGCGTGCGATAGGTTCACCATCGCTGACCTAGGACATTTAGCCAAATAAGGTAAATTACATCTGACCCAGGAACTACAAACTGATATATGTTAAGAAAGTAACAAAACAGGGTTAAACTAACAGGTAACAAAAAAATTATGTAAATAACATTATTTTTTATTTTTCTGAAGAATAGTTGGTAATGAATAATGTATTTAAATTACAGGGTCGTTTAATAGGTAGTATTACACACTACAGCTTAAATCAAGAGAAGAAAGTATCAGGTGTAAACCACGTTAAACATTGAGCACTTCTCAAAAATGTCTAATGAACATCTCATTAAAATATTTAAGCTGCATTAATTCAATGTGTCCTATTAGTCCTATCTTTAAATTGTTAATCGCTTTGTAGAGCTGAAAATTCCCAGTGCCAATTCCTCTCATTAATATTAGATTGAGTGGAATTAGTTCATTTCAAGATTGATTTGCTTGAAACATATTGGTCCTGTGAAAGAAGGAAGTGAATCCTGTCAAAAGACAATCACTGTATTTTAGCACACAGCGGCCATCAAAAACTTTCCGCATCCATATTTTTTAACTTCACTTTTTTAAAAGTTATTTCTTCAAATTTTGGTGTTTTATGTTTATCATATTATATTAATAAAATTGAATTATTTATAAAAAATATCTATGAAAATAATGTCTTAAGAGGATCATGAATAAGCAGACACACATAATAAAACTGTCACTATCTATAAAGCTATTCTCGACAAAACCTTTGTAGGTGGTATGATCAATGTTTTCCTGACAGCTAATGTAGAGTGTATAAATTAAAAAGTCACAGATATGTGCCAGCATAAGTGCTAAAAACAGAATACATTTCAAACTGTGAAGTTACATAGTGCAGTTGTTTGGGTCAAAGTACTTATACTAAGTATACTTATTTGTTGTCACTTACTGGGGATCCATGCATCGCTTGATGTCCACTTCCTCACGCCACCGGAGATCAGGCGTTATTGCGGTGGCCATGCTTTTGGAGAATAGAAGACATGAGTGACTTCCGGAGACATCTTTTCAGTGAGGCGGCCATCTTTTTGGAGTCCGCCCGCTCTCTATGCAGACTCCAATAAGATGTATACCTAACCTGTTAAAAAATTTAAGTTTCTCATACATACACACCCTCTATTGGCCTATGCTAATCACTTCCTATGTATATACCTGTCTCAAACGTTTTCTAGTTGCCTGTGCAAAGAGTCTTCTCTCTATTTTTGGGCTTCAATTGTTTGTTTGTCTTCATTGATCTAGTCCCTCGGCTAGTTACTTACTTTGCTTGAACTCTGCCTGTCTCGACCCTCGGTTTGTTACTGACTTTGTTTGAACTCTGCCTGCCCAGATCCTCGGCTCGTTTCTGACTTCCCTATTCCTGTCTTGACTTTGGTTCCTTCTCCAGTTCTGTGTTTTCCCTTTACCCATTACTGGTTACCTCTAGGTTGTATTTGTGCCACACAAGACCCTGGCAAACAGTACCCTGGGCTCAACCTTTGGGTACATATTTGTCAGGATGAACACCACAAACTACTTCCCAAGAGGTTCTCTAGCAACACCGGTCCCTCCTCCTGAGTTCTACACCTTACACCAGATACATTTGTCCTGAATCAGATTGGGTTGAGTTGGGAACTTTAGATGAATTTCACAATTCTCCAAAATGGGGCCACTCAACATCCATGAGGACTGAATCAGCAGTTTGGCTGTTCGGAAACCAAAGTATCAGAAGTGTTTGGATTGGTACATTTTCATAAGGAAAACCATAAATATTCGATTAACCAAAGTGAGTTGATCACATCCGAACATGCGCCAAATGCAGATAAGATAGGTGGAATTCAGCCCTCTTCAATTCCCCTCTAAAGTACACTACAAAAGATTTTAATGTGCTATTTCACATGGACATGCCTACAGATATATCTATATTTTTGATACAAGTATCCAGCTTTATGATTTGCACATATATAGTACAATGGAAATGTAGAAAAACACATAAAGAAGTGTTAATCATGAATATACATGTCCAGCACAGACAACAGTGTGTTTCCACAATGAAAGATACAGTGTACCCATGTAGAATGATTGAACATCGTGGAAATAAAAAGATACCATGAACTGAGGAAGTGTGTGAGGTGTGGATTTAATATTTTTTTTTACATTTCTAATTAGATGAATTATTTGTTTTTCTTTTTAAATAATACAGGTTGAGTATCCCTTATCCAAAATGATCCTTTATCCAAACATGTTTTCAGATTTTACCACAAGTTGCAAATTCCACACACACCTGTCAGAATGCAAACACACAACAGTTTATTCAGTGGAGAAGTACAACCAGGTGATAGGAATGGTAAGTAACCAAGGGGTTCCATCTCTACTAACAAGATGGTACAATGTGATTTACTCATCATTATCTAATGAGGAGGAGGACGATATACTGGGCAACCGTCATGTCAGAATTATCATCATCTTCACTAGACTGACCTTCAACCACCTGTGCTGAGGGTCAGTGGTATGCAAGAATCAAACATGCTACCAGTCCAATTTAGCATACTTGTATTGCAAAAGTCAGCTGCAGAGTTCAGCTCTGGCCTCACACTCTTGTTGGTTAATCTTATCTGAGCCTGCTCCACAACTACCACAACTACACAACTCATTATGCTTCTCCATAAATTTGGCATGGAACCGTTCTTGGTTGCCCACCATTATGGTCAGGTGTTGGTTGATGTTGGCAATGTCAGGCTGGGTAGCAGCAGCCAGACCATAGACAGCAGAGTTGAATGGCATCATCAGAGGTTTGTCAGCAGATTGTGGAATGGCTCCTGATGTGCTCAGCTGATCAAGAAAGATGGGATCCACCATACTGAGGGGCATGATGGGTACCACCACAGATGCAGCTGCAGGAAAAAGAGGGAGATGTTTAGGACACTAGGCAGCACATTCTCTTACAGTATGGTGATCTGAATCCTGAACTATCACACATTGGCATTCCTATTACTAATGAACACTTTATAACAATCTACCTTTGTCTCTTAAGTTATCATAGCTATTTACAGAATCAGTTAGCAGTTGCATAACACAAGCTCATACTAATCTCAGGATTTACACATTCCTATCACTGTGACAGGCAAGTATATAGATGTCAAATGACTGTACATCCATGTCTACATTTCCATCTACATGGATATACAGTAGTATGTCCATAGCTTGTATTCCAGAGGTAGCCAACTACACCAGATGCACTAACATCAGACACATGTGTATCTAGCTTGGGCAGTGGATACCGGAGACTGCTCACCAGAAGCCAGCAGTTGGTGGGAAGAACCCAGTACAGGAGGTGGTGAAGACAGGTCTGTTGAAGATGACTAAGAATGCAATGGTAATGTTGAGTGCATACAACTGGGGGTAGAACATTTCAAATCAAAATTTTCAGTGGACTCAGGTGATTGCATATAATGGTGAATGGACTTCCTGAGTTAAGACCATAGTAGGCAAATTGTAATCATTCTGAAGAACTTCTGATATTGAGAATCTTTCTATTTTTTTTTTATAAACTCAATAAAAAGATATACATTTGAGAATGTTTGAAGGCCATAACTTGGGATTTCCATCCACAATTACATGCAATTCCCTATTTTACCAATAAAGTCCTATCTGTTGCATATGTTTCTGCATGCACATGTATTTATATGTATGACTTATCATAGACAGGTAAAGAGGTAGCTGACACCATGGCCAGCTGAGCTGTCTGACCTGGTGAAGTCCGCGCAGGAGTTGCCAGATTTTCTTCATCCTGTGCAGCCAATGGGGAGATGTTGCTGGGGGTGGCGCCAGATGCTTTGAGCAAAGTGAGAGTACAGCTTTAATACATATTAACTGGTATACTTAACATATCAATTAGCATACATAACATATCAATCAATGTTCTATCCTTACATCTAGACAAGTGTGTCTCAATTGTCCCCTCAAGTCCTGTGACTGTCTCAGGCCAAATGACCTGCAATGGCTGCTATTCTATATCCAATAGGTTAGCCGGCTCAGGATGACCACCCCAGTGCCTCTGATAGTGGCAGCAGCCTTGGAAAGCTTCCTATTCATCTGATGTCAGAATACCTGAAATATAACAATGGAACATTTTTATTTATACATTATATCATATGTACATGTCATATGTACTTTGTACTTATACTGCCATGGCCCCTAGGTACTTGCAGCATTCATTTATTCATGTAAATTCCTGCAATGTGCTCCTTATCCACCCCCTCTCCAGCTTACATGCTCTGCAAAGCTATAGTTCTCTACACACAACCCTGCAGTTTATCCTTGACATAGCTATAACATGTGTTCCATGAAATACAAATTTTAAATGCAGTTACCTTCTCTTCACCACCTCCTCAGATCTTGTTTTTACCAACTGCATTAACAGCATCCACAATCTGCTGCCAGAACTCATTCTTCCTTTTCTAGCTTGTCCTCTTAGCTGCTGCTCCTATCACATGATGTGTCCCCCTCCACTGAGGAACTTTTGGGCCTCGCCTTCTCCCCTCTTCTGCTACCAACGTCCCAGTCCACCCCACCCCGATCCCTGGCTTGCGTGATTTTCTTCTTCTTCTTCTTTTTCTTCTTCTTTTTTTTTTTTTGCAACTGTAGTGTGCCAATCCTGCACTCACATGGTGTTCTGGACATGTGCTCATTTTTATGCAAACTTTCTTTGACAGTGATTGGGTATTTGTTGATTGCACCTATTATTTGCATCGATTTCATGAACCTGGGCCTATTACCTATCGGCCTTTCAGTTTTTCAGTAGGATTTTGGATTCTTTTCAGTATTTCTGGGCTATTTCTTCTGTTTTGTAAATCTCCCATAAAATATTATGGGGAGTTTGAGGCTACAACTTGCATTTGGTGTGTTTCAAACATATTTTGGCTGCATTCAGTTTCAGAAGATATTTGTGTGGAATCAGCTATGATTTTTCTGAATTGTGGAAGTATTTGGAGGCACATCAGAGCTACCTGGGGTGCTTGACGTTCGGGTTCCGTTGTGTCATTGATGTGTCTCAAACCAGTCCGCAGTTCGGAGGCGCCATTACTGGGACGATTATCTTAATTCAACCCTATGATGTGTATGTTATTCCACACACACTCAATGGCCAACTGTGAAACTGAAATAAAACTACAAACACACCCCTCTCCTAAGCATGGTTAGAATCCAGCAGAGAATGTGAGGCAGGATCTTCTGAACAAGTAGTAATGTGTCATCTGTCTGGCAAGTGACACTGAGACAGGAATGGAAGATTTGCTGAGTTTAGGAAATTGATAGATGTCATGACACTGGAGCCCTTCCCATTGTGGGTTGAGCCCCCAGGTCCTGCTGGGAATCATCAGGTTCTGAACAGGATAGAACATAATCTAAGACAGAACAGATTCAAGAAACACAGGGAGTCAGACACTAAATATACTAATACATAGGCTCAGAATGCAGGAACAAGCAGTTACTTAAAAGGGCTTAAGAGGTTCACACAAATTGGATACAATGAGGCCTAGGTGACCTGCCTGTAGAGGCAGAAAATAGAAATATCTACAAACCAATGATATTTCATACATGAGCACCGAAATATAGGGTATAACCGTGATAAGTATTCAACATACATAATATTTTTCCATTCTGGGAAGCTGGGTACTAAATGTAGCACTTTTATCTTGTGGGTCAAATTATTTTAATCAGAGCAACCTGATGACCCCTGCCTCCATAGTGGAGATGATCTAATACAAAGGGTTTTATTATTTTTTGTGTGGCATATACATTAAATAGCATACCACCTGCAAAATATCACCAACTATAATGTGCAGCTTTTTATCCACAGAAATGTTCTTAAGAATATTCTCTTCTAGACAGTGCATATAATAATGTATAAATCACTGCTGTTGCAATCAGTGAAAAGTTCAGTCCAATTATCATTATATTTTATTTTGAAGCTCAGATTGCTCTTCTTAGAGTTTCATAATATATGCTGTATCTTTGTGATGTATTTCATTGTATCATATCATACCCTCCATGTACCAACTTGATAAGAATATTACAATTAAAAAAACATATTAAGCCTTGAACACTTATACTAGTATTGTTGCTTCAATTTATGTACTGGATTCAAATGAAAAGGTCTACTCGATCGTGAGAGAATCACATGCCACTGAGACAGGAATTTCAAACTTAAGGGCAAAGTAGCTGAGTTGGAAAAATTCTCCCATTGAGTTGCATTGGAGGTTTTTTCTAACTCAGTTACATTAGCATAAAGTTTGGAATTCCCATCCAAATTCCCTCTTTATTGCGTAGACCCTTGAGAATAATACAAATAATAATATGTGGAGGGTGAAACAATGATATTTAATTTCCATTACATTTGGGGTCAAAAGGTCAATATAGAGAAAAAACAAAAAACACTATTTTTGGTTTTTGTCCCATAACTCACAAAAAAATGCAGAAAAATATGGAAACATGCATATTTCTGAACTCGGGACAACATTTAAAAACTATTTAGATGGGGTCTTCTTTAATGATTGTATTTGTGTAGATTATATTTTTGGTCAAAGTTAGAAAAGGTTTTTTTTATCATATTTTATAATTTTGTTTTGTAGTAAATTATAAGATATGATGAACATAATGGTATCTAATTAAAGCCCTTCTTATGACGATAGAAACATCATATAATTTTTGTGGGTACATTATGTGAGAGAGAAGAAAATTACAGCTAAACACAAACACCCCAGAAATGTAAAAACATCCCTTGTCACCAAGGGAAAGTCAAGGTCAAAATGTCTTGTAACTAAGGGGTTAAACAGTACTATGCAAAAGCTTTAGACAGGTGGGAACATTGCTGTAAAGTAAGAAGGCTTTGAAGGATAGACAAGTTAATAGTTTTTTCTTATCAATTAACAAAACTCAAAGTGTGTGATCAGAAGAAGAATCTAAATCAAATCAATATTTGGTGTGATCACCCTGTGCCTTCAAAACAGCATGATGGACACACTGTCATGCTGTAGAATACATTTTGGGCTAATCAGATGCCTCCCTGCTGGGATTACATGATAAATATGTACCTGTCTGTACTTCTCAACATTGAGGAGACCATTAATTAAAAAATCCCTAATTCCATTTGCAGAAATTCAGCACCAAACTCCGCAATGCTCCACTCTTGCCTGAAGACACTCATTCTTGTACCACTCTCCAACCCTTTGGTAAACAAACTGCCTTATACTACAGCCAAATATTTCAAATTTTAACTCATCAGCCCACAGCACCTTCTGACATTTTTATGCAGCCCAGTTCCTATGTTTGCATGCATAGTTTTTTCCACATCAGAGTCATAACTTTTTCGGCTGTGTCTTCCATGAAACCCACTTCTGACCAGACTTCTATGCACTGTATATGGGTGTTCCAGGGTCCCACTGCTTTCTGCACAATTCTGAGCTGATGGCAATGCTGAACATTTTCCAATTGCAAATGGAGGTGAGAATAATGTGCCTTTGATTACATTTCCTTGGCCAATCTGTATGTCTATGGTACTCAACTTTGCATGTTTCTTTGTGCTTCTTCAAAAGAGCTTGGACACATCTAGAAACACCTGTCAGCCTTACTGGTGTTGTTGTTGTGCTCAGTCTAGTCATGATGTATGACTTTAACTGACTTTAAATGATATTAAACTGTCAGCAACCACACCTATTTAGCTGAGTTTGTCTGTTCCTAGCCCCTTTTTTATGCCTCCTTGTCGAATAATTTAATAACCATACAAATAAGAATTTGAGTTAGTAATTATCACCAAAAATATGAAAAATTTATCTGATTATATATAGGTCTGACAAAAAAAAATACCCCTATCAAAAATGTGTTATATATAGAGAGAGTTTGGGTGACGTCTTTACACAAGTAAATAACATGCAAAAATTATCAATAAAATAATAATTCATTTATTGAAAATAAAATATAGATCACAAAATAAGCAAAATAATGTAACGACAAAATACAATATCAATAGATATTAATCATCATTCACATGCATGACTCATGATTTTTGTAAATAAATAAAACATGAATTCTGCATTTACGGAGCTGTATCAACATGCATGTAGTATAATTTACTATGCAGTTAGGTATCTGAGCAGAAGATGGCAGTGCACTTTATGTAGATACAAGCACACCATCAATGATAATGATTAGTAGAGATGTTTTAAACATATCTGAGATTTTATTAGACATTTTAATTTTCAAATGGACAGCCTGATAATAGGTTTCCATGTCAGATAGTCCAAGACCACAGCTATTTTTTGATCTGATTAGATAACTATAGGAGAGTCTTGAAATGTTACCTTTCCATATGAAACTACTTGTCATCCTATTATAGTCATTCAAAAAATATTTTGCGATCTCTGTAGGGATTTTTTGGTATAAGGTATAATATCCTAGGAGTCAAATTCATTTTTATTAAGTTTATTCTCCCAAACCAAGATAGGCTGAATCTTGCCCACTTGTCCAGATCTAGTTTTATGGATCTCATCAATGGTGGATAGTTAATCTTGTACAGATATTCCAAATTACTGGACAGATTTATACCCAAGTATTTAATAAATAGTATTTTTATGTTTTTATCTTAAATGGGAACGACTGTGCTATTCCATTAATCACATTTGTCTGTGTTGACAGATTTAGAAAGGTTTATTTTATAGTTAACCTATAACAAAAAACAAAAGATCATCAGTGAAAGCTGAGATCTTATATTGTTTATTCCCAATCTCTTATACCTGAATATCCGAATTTAAATGAATAACATTTAGAAGTGGTTCCAAAACCAAGATAAATAAAATCAGTGAGAGGGAGCATCCCTGCCTCGTGCCGTTCGACAGGGGAACCAGTTGTTATAGCTGTCCATTTATGCTAACCCTTGTTGTAGGGGCATGTTATATTGATTTGATCCAATTCAACGTAAATGGACCCACACCCAGTTTTTCTAAGGTAGCAATCAAAAAAGTTCACCCTGTAAAAAGCCTTTTCAGCGTCAGTAGACAGCAGCAGAGCAGGGATTACCCTCTATTTAGCCAGATATATCAAATCAATAATCCTAGAAGTTCCATTGCTTGCTTCTCTACTTGCAACAAACCCCACTTGATCACTAAATATCAGATACTCCAGTGTTCCTCTTAATCTTTCACTTACATTTTTCAATATCATTTTAATGTCTGTATTAGACAGACATACAGTAGGTCTATAGCTAGAACAGCTTTCACTATCTTTAACCTGCTTTGGAATTATAACTCTATGTGTTTCTTGTGCCTGGGGTGGTATGATCCCTCCTTGTGCCAAAACATTAAACACTTTGGTCAGTTCTGGGGCATGGGTCCTAGAACAAATCTTGTAATACAGATTAGTAAAACCATCTGGCCCTGAGCTTTTCCCATTTGGTAGATTTTTAATGACCCTGCATATCTCTTCAACTTCTATAGGCAAATCTAGCATACTAGCTATCTCTGAGTCAATACTTTTTTTATTAAAAATCTATCCAGATAAATATTTTATTTCTACATTTTGATTTGAAATTTCTGAATAAAGAAATATTAAACAAAAAAGTTAATATTTCTAAATCATAGAACTCAATGTGGCTATTTCTCTTCTTTTTTTTTAATGTTTATAAGACATTTGGAGGGGGTTGGGGATAAGAGGGATTGACACAGAGGCAAATGCAGGATATTAGCTATCAATACCTTTTATTAAAAATCTATCCAGATAAACATTTTATTATACATTTTCATTTAAAATATCTGAATAACAAAATTACAGGAGGAGTGGGGGGGGGAGGAGAGGGGGCAGGACAAAAGAAGAAAAGAAAAGAAAATGAGGCTGGGGGGAAATAAAACATTGTTGGGAATAATTACAAGGGGAATCCTCTATAATGGGGTATACTATATACTGATCAAATAAAAACAAAAATTACACTCCTATTTAGTGGTAATAAAAAAACAATATTATAATATAATAGTACACCACTGCATTATTCTTTATTGATTAAAACTGCAACAATACTCTCTCCCCTTCCCCCCTGCCCCTTCCTCCCTCTTCCCTCTTTCAGTTCTATTTAAGACAACAGTTTGAAAATTACAATACCTTTGCTAGTGGGGGATGTGGTGATCTTCTTTTCCTCTTTGTCCTTCCTCTTTCCTCACTAGTAAAGATTAACACAGGGATTGATTAATGATACCTAAAAGAAATAAAGTGCTGGATAAGTCAGTAAGCTATTCTTCCCTAAACAATCTATCTCCCTTCTTCACATATAAACTACACTCCTTATAAGGTGAGAGAAATAGTCTAAAGATATTGAGAATGAAGGGTGAATATAAATGATTAATAAAAAATTAATTAAAAGAAATGCAATCAACATGTTCTAAAACAATTTTAGTCTCCCAATATTAATTATCGACAAAGCTCCTAGTCTTACTACCCGCAACTATACATTTGTAATAGTAGAGACATTTTTAATATCGGTTCATACCAGGGAGCTGTCTTTAAAACTTAGCAAAATCATCCAAGGAACCGTGCCTTCAAACCCCGCCCACACAATACCTGTGACGGCAGCAGAGTAGTTGGAATCTTTGATTCACAACTTATTAGGAAGTAACTTTTTCTTTTTATTTTGTGTGTATGTTTGATGATCAATTGTCTTGTTTAATTTCAATGTTTAAAAATGCCTTGGATCTTTGCTTCTCTCCCAGCACTCGGGCTGGGTGAGTGGGGGATTTCGGAGGGGAGTATAGGTACCAATGTCATTGAACATGGTTTCGATTAACTCCCAGGGTCTCAATTCTCCCCCAAAAAGAGGGCATCTTTATCAACTATTAACACAACATAACATAGATTTCGCCTACATCCAAGAGACACATTGGATAATACCGGGGAAAACAATTTGGAAATTCTCCAGATACCCAAAAATATTCCAGGCAAACATGGAGGGGAAAAATAAAATCAAATTTGAATACATATACGAGGAGTGTGACATAAACGGCAGATATATAATGCTAATATGTAAATTGAATGATATATTAAAAACACTTGTCAACACATACAGTCCCAATCAAACTCCACTTCGCTTCCTTTCAGAAATTAAACAACAGACAAATATCAAAATTAATATTACTCTGGGGAAATTACATTAACTGCATTTTAGACCCCAAATTGGACAAAAGTCTGCCGCAAGGCAAACTTTGCGAAGTATACAGAACTTTTTACACTTAAATTCCCTATTTGACATATGGAGGGTTCATCACCCCAAACAGAGAGATTACACATTTTTTTGCTCCAGGATCGATCTTATTTTTACAAAATCCCATAATTTAGACGCATTCATTAAATCAGACATTGGACAGGACCACATGCCATTTTTTTTTTCAATGAGAGATAACCCAGAGTACAGTCATAGAGAAAATTGGAAATTAATTGAGTCCCTTCTTATAAAGGAATTGGACATATCCGAATTAAAATCTCAGCCTAAAATATTTTTGGACATAAATGATAATAAGCAGTTAACAGAACTCACATTATGGTGCTCACTCATATGCTATATGAGAGGCCTCCTCATAAAATTGGGCTCCAAATATAAAAAAAACAGAAAGGGAAACCACTGGTGGATTTATATATATCTATAGCACAACAAGAAAGAATTAATAAACTAATCCCTGACCCATTGGTCTCAAAAGAAATATCGGATTTGAAAGACCAAATTAAATCCAAACTGCGGGAACAAACAAACAAACAAATATATTCTCTTCCTGAAACAGAAATGGTACTACAATAATGAAAGAATTGATGAGCTCCATAATAATAAACTAAAAACCAAAAAGAAACACAAAAGTGTTGACAAAATAGTTATAGGAAACAACAGATATGTAATGCTTTCAAGGAATACTATTATACACTATATAATTTGAAAGTTGATTACAAATCTCTCACACAAATGAGAACATTCCTAAAAAAATTAGATCTTCCAAAGATAGATAGAACTAAACTGGAAGAATTAAACAAGCCAATTAACTTAGAAGAGATACAAAAAGTAATACGTATCTTTAACAAAAAAAAAAGCTCCGGGACCCGATGGCTTCTTAGTTAGATTCTACCAGTCTTTCCCAGATATTCTATCTCCCATTCTCCTTAGGATATTCAATGAAATAACCCAGAAGGGTAATATACCTCCCGAAATGCTACAAGTAACCATTAGTCCAAAACTGACACTATGAAAAGAACCAGAAACTACCGCCCAATATTATTAATTAACCAAGACATAAAGATCTTTAAAATCCTAGCTCAATGTTTAAGCTTCATTATTCCCGATATAATACAAGTACTCAAGTACAAGCAGGTTTTGGAAAGGGAAGAGAATCGGCGGATAAAATACGGAAAATAATACATGTGATAAATGTTATTAACAAAGCTTTTGACAGAGTGAGCTGGAGCTTCCTGGATGCAGTGTTGGACAAATTTGGCCTAACGGGAACCTTCAAAGTAAACACTATGGCCTTATACACTTTACCACAAGCAAGGGTGTTCTTAGTAATGTTCTTAAGTCGATCTGTTGTATTATTTGTCAGTCTATGATTAAGCCTCACGGGCGAAACTCGTGAGACTGCTCTTGTTTTCTGATTTTTGCCATTAAACTTTGGAGATTTCATCTACTTTCTCGGCACATGGAGAGGTGCACCGACTGCTCAAATTGATCTTTCTAACCATTATTTATGGCTGGGAACGTCGTCATCAAGCTGCACTGACCTGTGCTGTTTCTTGCGGGGCTGATTGCTGTGGATTTGGGGCTGCCGGCTCCTGGGACATTGTATTTATTTCCAATTCCCCTAAAAGTCCTTTTAAAAACCCTGCAACTCTTTCAGAGTATAATCTCCAAATATATATGGTTAAACAAAAGACCAAGAATATCTTATAAAACAATGACAAAAAAATTAGATAAAGGCGGCCTTTCGAACTATTATATGAAGTGTCTATGCTTTCCCACTTTATGAAGTGGAAGAGAGATATTCCAATTAACACCACCTGGCATAGGATGGAGACAAATATGTGTAAAAATATTCCACCTTTTCATTTTTTGGGGCGATAGAACACGAAACCATACAACATCAGGTTTCACAAAACCCAATAGTAAGAGATTTGGCCCAATTAGTCACTAATCTTAAAAAAGAACTAGGCACCCCAACGGGCATATCACTATCCTCTCCAATAGATATATTTGGATGTTATTTACAAGACTTTGATACTAACATATGGGAAACTAAGGGAATCCTCAAATTATCACAGATCTGCTCACAGGATAAACTTCCTCCATTTGAAACTTTGAACATAATATATAACCTTCCTCAAACTCAATACTTTTTTTTCTTGAGACTTAAAAACTTAATTAAGAAAGAAGTCATATTCCAGACCTCCCAAATGGAAGATCTCAAAACAATGAAAGAAAATTAGGTAAAATTATTAAAGTCTAAGCAGAAATATTGCTGGATATTAAGCCCAACTGTATATTAAAATGGGAGAAATATCTAAACCAAGAATACTGCCTTAAAGATTGGTTAAGCCCATATAACATACCGATGAAATGTATTCATAGTTTAACTTTACAAGAAACCTACTATAAATAGATGGTACCTGACTCCAACGAACCAAAACAAATTGACCTCCTTATGTTGGAAATGCCCAGTGAGGGGCACGCTTATTCACTTATGGTGGGAGTGTCCCACTTTAAAAATTCTTCATAAGAAAATAAAACACTCTTATCAAACATATCTATAACACTAACTTTGAACTCACACCTCAAATATTCCTATTTCATCTAGATCTACCAAAGAGCAACACAAATGATAACTCCCTCCTAATTCAGATCTTAATGGCTACAAAGTTATGTATAGCTCACAGATGGAAATCAAAAGACCCTCCCTGCTGGCAGGAAATTCTGGGGCAGATAAACTTTCAGTGTTCTATGGAAGAGGGATATTTCAGATCTATAAATCAAATAGATAAGTTTCAGAATATATGGTTAAAATGGAAAAAATTAGAATCTGAGAACCTTCTTCAATCCACTCCATAACCACAACATCATAAGCCAGCTCCATTGTCACAACCTTTCTCCATGGGACCGGATGGATGTTCGATGCATGATTGGCAGGAAGACACGAACAACACTGAATCTTTTGTTAGAAATATTTTATGCCATAAATGTACTTTGCTTTTCTGTATGGTCAATTTTCTACTTTTTCAATAAAAAAAAAATATCTGAATAAAGACATATTAAACAAAAAAGTTAGTATTTCTAAATCATAAAACTCAGTGTGGCTATTTCTCTTATTTTTGTAAATTAATGTTTATTAGACATTTTAAAAAGTACAGAATGTCACAGTAATAACACAGTAAGGGAGGAGGGGGTTTGGGATAGGAGGGATTGAAACCAAGGCGATCATAGCAGAGATGGGATCAACAGGCCTCTACTGCGTACCTTTAAGCAACAAGTAATTATACATAATTGTAGTAAAATTGAATACAAGATAGCAACGTTTTTAAACACTCAGGGTTGACAATTGAACCTGCAAGTTGCAAATCAATGCACAGCAAATTTAACCCGACTCAGCCATAGGGGTACGAATGTCCAGAGTAGGTGGGAGTTCAAGAAGGGAGAAAGAAGTTGGGACGACGAAAAGCATAGGAGGGAGGAAAAAATGGGTCATGATGGGTATACTGAAGGCGGTAACTGTTCAGTCTATGTGGTTCAATGTGGCTATTTCTTAAATGACAATGTATGCTTTCATCTTAGACTTTGAGAATAAGAGTCTTAGATAATCTCTGGAGATTATATATTAAATTTGGGTGAATAGCTAGACTACAAGAACTTATAATTATTCGTAATATCTATAGGATATTCCTCTGGCTTCCTTCTGCAAGGCTAAATCATATAGATCCCAGAAATTGTGGGAACTGAGCTCAATTTATCCAAATATGTTGGCTAATTACATCCATAAAAATGTAGATTTTTGTAGAAACAAAGTACCACATTTATACATTATAGGCAGAAGTTGATATGCAGTCCTGAGACTCCTTCAATTGAAGAATTGTGTGATGTGAGTGTATGAAGATTTCTTTGTTCTAGTAAAGATGTGCAATTTAAAGCCACATAGTCCTGAGTTCTCACCAGAAGGAGAGCTGCTCAGCCATCATTAATTGTTTCAAAACTTTTAAAGAGTTGGAGAACTCTCCTCAGACTGGCTGGCACCCCAGTCTGAAATAAGTCTAAATTTAGACATATTCTACCTCTAAGTAACCTCCCCTGTATAGAGAAGAAATATTTATTGAACTCAAACTCATAGAAAGAATGAGATATCATAGACATATACCTGGATTTAAAGTATAGTATAAGAATATATATACTTTGAAATGTATGGTAGTGTTAAAACATTTTCAAATTATAGTAATATTCTTATCATATAACCTTGGATTAATATTCATAATACATTTTATACCACACTATTAAAACATAAAAACAATATAATAATTAATACACATGATTAATTATACTTTACATATTTATGAGTGAAAGTGTTATATATAATTATATATTGTTAGCCTTGAACACTAGGCTTGTTTATAATAACCCTTATTTGATTCTTCACATCTAAGTTTCAAATAGTCTCACAGTTTCTCTGCCAGGTTGGATGAAAATGCCAGCCACCCTTCTTATTTTGTATGTATGCAGACACAAGCTGGCATGATGGAATGTGGCTAGAGCCATAAACCTTCCACTAGCAATGACTCCCGTTCTCTGTTCCAGCCTGTACTCTTACTCCAAGGCACATCTACCCCACTCTTATCAGTAACGTAAGTGGTTTCAGATAACACAAGCTAGGAATGTGGAAGACTTTCTTTCATCCTCAGAGATACAGAATAAGATTTGAACAGACACAAGGGTGCCCAAAACATGACACAAAATGGAAACTGCTGGCCTCCATCTTGTTATGCTTGGCTTTTGCTTTATTCATATGTACCAGTCTCGAGATTACTGTTCAATACCTCTGACATTCCTACACATCTGTTTCAGTTAATGATTGTGTTCCAACCTACATGTTAAATTGATGATAGCTAGCACCTGTTTGGTATAATTTAATTATTTATACATCTGACTCTATGCCTATGAAATTTATGACTTTGTGCAAATGTACCTAGAAGAATTTATGCTGTTTTGAAGGCAACGGGTGGTCACAGCAAACATTGATTTGATGCAGATTTTAATTCTGTTCACTCACTATGCATTTTCTTTATTGATAAAAATAAACTATTACATTTCTATTTTTTAAAACATTGCTACTTTACAGCATATGTTTTACACATATTTACTTCATACTGTTTATATTTGGTGCATTAAAATTGCATATTTTTTATATATATATGAGAGTTAATTGAAAATATTTAAGACACTCATGAATGTTCCTTTAAAAGTTAAGTATTTCAAATAGACATAAGTAAAAGGTGCAAGTATAAAGGTACCAGGAGTTGATGATATCAGGTTCAAAATATAAAATGTAAGCAGTTTGAGAGTAGAGATATAGAAATTACGAGATATGGTAAGCTTGTGAGCATCTCTCCCTACTATATATTGGTCTGTCTCTGTTTGTCTAATGTGGGTTGTAATGCCTGGTTTGTAATGCACTGATTGTTGGCACTACATGAATAAATGTTAATATACTGGTAGTTTAGTCTTCTTCACAAACAATTTACTCAAAGCCAAATGTTGACATAAAGCCCTTCATTGGAAGCCCTACCAGTGCTATATTTCCCCATTCTACTATAACCATGTAGATCATCATGTCAGTTTAAGTTTGACAATTGACAAATGGTCATTCTCTCTTACTGGTGTAGGTAAGGTTGTGAGCCATAAACCCTTGCGTGATGATGCATAAGAATCAACTTCTTGAACACCATAAGCTGTGAATCAATAAGGTCATGTTTTGAATGAGGTTGAGTGGGCTGTAGATTACTCACAGACAGAAATCTAGTTTAAATTAAGTTGGACAGCGCAGTTTAACTTCAGTAGCAACACAGACTGTCCCTTATTCTGCAGAAACAGAATGAACAATTCATACTCTCTTAATAGTAATTATCTCTTATAACTCAGGTTACTAAATAAAAAGCAATTTAGGCAATCACTCATCGGAGATCAAGGGATCAGTGTAAAACCTGTTCTCTAATTCCTTCCTAACTACATAGGAACTGGTCACAGATTAATAAAATCTTGCTGCATATTATATGAGAATAGAAGATTTTCATGATTATAACCTATCTTAACACACAGTTATCTATGCTGTAACTTACTGGAATGAAAGCATGCTGAATATACTACAAGTATCACCAGATCTGTTAATGAGAAGCAACTCTTTGTTGATGAAGCTTTTAAGTGGACTATTGTCATAGTAATGCATTGATTTAATGGTGTGCTGAGCTTTACAATGAAACTCAAAATATCCATATGATTTAACTTAAGTTTATGCCGTACTATCTGTAGAGAAGTATTTTACAGGAATTACCGTATTTGCTCGAATATAAGACAAGGTTTTTTTCAGTGCAAATGCTCTGAAAAAGACCCCTGTCTTATATTCGAGGTTGTTTTATAATCTGAACTCAAATCGAGGTCAGATTATAAGACTGGGATTCAGGTCCCCTGCAGAGCTGTAGGGGACCTGGATCCCCCTTACTAACAGCAGGTGGATGTCTGCGCGATGCTATTGGTTAAATTTGGCTTTTAAGCCTGATCTAAATCCAATTTGGGATGGATTCGAGATTGGACCTTATATTCTATTAATCCTTATTAAGTATAGCATTAAAATAGGTAGATTTAACTCACATTGATTTATATGAAAGACAAAAGGTAAAATCGAAATATTGACTATTGTCATTTTTTTCTTATCCTTTACATTGAAGATTAAAGTTTTGTGGACCACATTTTTTTAAAATGAGAAATAAAACAGTTAAATAACGTAGCTAAACTTCAGGATCATGCTGCTGGTTTTGCACTTTGGCGCAAGTTCTGAAAAAACATTTAATCATTTAGCTCAAGCCCTCCCCTAGTGGTCAATCTATCCACTAACTCCAGTGCATCTGCATGGGGTCTGGAGCAGAGAACCGCTTTGCGCATATATTGCTTTTTAATTTCAGTACTTGCCTCCCTTGTGAAGTGAGAAAATGGTTTTGAATGGGTGTTGTTGAAGGCATATTTGTCTCCCCACCAATCATGCCACTGACTCATCCTGTTTGTAAAGCATCCCTAACTCTGGTTGGTTCTCAGACCCTGTGAATATAAGTAAATGCATTTTGAGCTTGCACAATTGACTGGCAAGATATATTCCACTGTATAAAAACAATTTAAACAACACTGGTAATACTGATTTGCTTACACAATAGTTCTAAACAGTATTTATTAGACTTATTTTACTGTTTTATTGATCTCAGCCTTAATATAATAATAAAGTATACACAGTATTGAAGCTCAGGCTCAGAGTCTATTAAGGTACATTGTATATTCTCTCAAACTATACACAGCCCAGCAATGAAACCAATAATAGAGGGGTCACTGTAGACTCCAACAACACTAGTTTTAACATTATATGTTACAGGTATACTAATAGTTAATCACTTTCACACCAGCTGTTATAGACTAGATTTCTATGGTACTCAGCTAGCTACTACAAATTGTTAGCCAACCTAGGTACAAATGTATAGACCTGTAGCATCATTATTATGGATCTTATTTATGCACATATTCTAGTAACTTGTTGGGGGGGGGGGGGTTGTTTTTTTTTGCTTTATGAAGCAGCAACACATTGCTGTACAAAATAACAGGAATGTTGTACATATCATCTGACATATATATTGTAATTTATATTTGTTTTTACACTGCATGTGATTCATTTTTTCTAGCTCATATTTCTATGGAAAAAAATACATTTATTTATTCATAGTAATTTTTGTTCCAACTTATCAATGAGGCAGTTTTCTCTACTTTTAAACTTATGCTGCAGTTAATAATATTTGTAAGATTTTTTTGTTTAATTTTTTGTTGCTTTTATAATGTTACAAATGTTTCCTGTAGTTGAAATATACTATATATTTTTCATTGAGAAAAACAGACCAGTTACATAAATGAAAACCTATTAGACAATTGATTAGCAATATAGACATTGTGTGCAAATTATTTATTATTAAATAAATAAATTAATGGATAAATGCTTGTATGTTTAAAAAGCAAATTAGCAGAAGCTTTTATACCCAAAATAACAATAATGGATAATTCAGTTCCTTATGCCTGAATTTCTTAGAACTAAATAAATCATTTATGAAACATTAAAGTTAAGTTACAGGACCAGGAACTTTTTTCAAATGCTATCATATTTTATTCATACAAAAACACTCAGTTCTTACATTGTATGAAAAAAATCTGAAGGGTAAAATCCAAAGCATAGATTTACTTACTATTGCAAAATATGTTTACTGTATGCAAAATAGTTTCATTTTATTCGGCTGGTTAATAACATAACATAATATTAGAAAGTGAGCATGTAGAAAAGTACATTTGAAAATTATAAAAGCAGATATTATTCTCCAAATACTTAAAGGGCACAATTCTTCTTAAATAAAAATAATAGTGTTTTTTTTAAATGCCAAAATCTCGGTTAAAGCACCAAAGATATGTACAAGTATGTGGCTAGAAGGTACACATTGTGTAATCATGTTAAACAAAGTAAGACATATATTTCCACTGCTACTCAAAAGTCTTTTACAATAGAGAGTTTTTTTGAATTTCAGTTGATCACATGTTATTTATTTATTGATTTAATTCAACAGTTTAAAATGGCAAGCTCAATATATGGGGCATCCAACAAAAGCAGGGTGGATTAAAATCAATGATTTAAAAAAAAAGAAGAAGAAGTATCCGATTTTTTAAATCTGATTTCAATGAAAAAATCCGATCATAATAAAAAAATCTGATTTTTTAATTTAAATCAAATGTATTTTAAAGAAATTATTTTGAAAGAAAAATCTATATAAAAATAGTCTTTAATTTAAGATTCATTATAGCGGAAAGGTTATTAAGCATCAATAGGAGCTTAGTTATGTAACATGAGGCTATGTATTCATCTAATATTTGCATTTTTGGTAAAGTAATTCAATTACCGTATTTGCTCGATTATAAGATGACCCTGATTATAAGACGACCCCCCAAACTTTGGATATTCCATTAGGAAAAAAACTAAAAGCCTGAATATAAGACTAACCTATAGGAAAAAAGTTCAACTTATTCACATGTAAATTGCTTTTTTAATAAAAAATTATAATAGATAGATATCAAAAAAATGCATTTCTTGTTTTTATTTCCTTTTATGTGCCAATGCTGCCTCCCTCTTTCCCTTGCCCCCAGCTTTCTCTCTCTCCCCCTCCCTTTGTCTCCCCCTTGCTCCCTTTGTCTCCCCCCCCCCTTGTTTCTCTCTTCCCCACCCTCCATCCCCTTGTCTCTGTCTCTTCCCCCCATCCCTCCCCTTGTCTCTTCCCCCCATCCCTCCCCTTTTCTCTGTTCCCCCTCCCTCCGATTGTTGTTCTGGTTCCCCCCTCCCTCCCTCCCCTTGTTGCTCTGGTCCCCCCTCCCTCCCTCTCCTTGTTGCTCTGGTCCCCCCTCCCCTTGTTGCTCTGGTCCCCTCCCTCCACCCCCCTCCCTCCCCCTCACCTGTTTCATAATCCCTGGTGGATAGTGGGGGCAGCCAGGGGATGTCTGCACGATACGTGCAGACATCCTCCATGCTGCCCAACACCTCCGTCTATTATGACGGACAGCTGGTCCTTCATAATAGACGGAGGTGTCGGGCAGCATGGAGGATGTCTGCACGTATCGTGCAGACATCCCCCAGCTGCCCGATTCACCCTGGTGGCTAGTGGGGCAGCAGAGGATGTCTGCGCGATGAGCGCAGACCTCCCCTGCTGCCGCCCGGCACGACCCGGCACGGCACGGCCGGCTCATCGCGCAGACTTCCCCTGCTGTTATAGAGGGGGATCCAGGTCCCCTGCAGCTCTGCTCGGGACCTGGATCCATGTCTTATAATCTGACCTCGATTTGAGGTCAGATTATAAAACGAACCTGATTATAAGACTCTGAAATTCTGAAAAAAACCTTGTCTTATAATCGAGCAAATACGGTAATTCAAGCTACCCAGGCTGAGATAACATGCAATTTTTCATAGTAAAAATGGTGTGCAATCCACAAAGTTCAGAAAAGACCTTAATCCTATTGTTGGTCTGCAAATATATGTACAGACAAAGAACACATTACCTTCACACATTACCACTTCAGTGCATGCTATTTAAAAGTGTTGGTGAATGTTTTTTGGGCCTGAGTGCCCAGTTTTCTGAAAGAAACTCAAAGTGCCACGTCTTTAAAACAAACATTATAGCCTTCACTGTAAGCCACAATATACTAAGAAGATTTGCACTCACAGGACTTACTCCAGCAGCCTGCCAATGGCATAATTTTCACTGAGCACTTTTCACTGAGTTTAGCTCATTCCTCAGTGCAGTGCGATGGCATACCGGTGACCTGTGACTTCTGCTTTCCGCAACGCCCACCCATCCATGATGTTGAAAACCTGGCCTCCTGTGAAAACATAAGGCTTGCATCAACCATTTCTGGCAGAAACAGCACTCTTTTAGAACAGGTGGCTGTGCCGTGGCTCCACCAGCTCCCCAATAATAAACAGGAACGACACAGTTGGCTCAGCACATCAAATATGAGGTCTGTTTATTCCATAACAAAAAGGTGTCAACGTTTCGGCCAGGGTGGTCTTTATCAAGCCGTATGGCACACGTGCCATACATTTTCCATCGTGGCTAAATAATGTTTTTGTTTTAGTTAAATAAAACTATTTAACCCCTTGACGACAAAGGACGTGCCAGGCACGTCCTGGGAGAAACTCCCTTAACGACAAAGGACGTGCCTGGCACGTCCTGCAGTGAATGAAGCGGTTTTCGCGATCAACGATCACGAAAACCGCTTTAACAGTGCTGGTCTATTGCCTCGACATCGTGGGGAGCCATATCGTGGGGAGCCATATTGACGGAGCATGCTGCTCCGTCAATATGGCTAAGCCCTCTGCCGGTCTGAGCTTCGGTAGTGAAAGTAACTTCACTTCCGTCGCTCTGATTATGCTACTTGACTGCCCCTAGTAGTAGTTAAGTAGCATTGCAATGGAAAATATTTAAAATACATATTGAATTAATCAAAAACAGGTTATTTAGCTATATTAGCCTATAGGGTTAAAATTAAATATTTTTTTAGCATAAGGGATAGGGTTAAAATTAAATTAAAGTTAAAAAATATTAAGGGATATAATAAGGATTAGAGTTGGGGTTAATTTTAGTGTTAGGGTTAAATTTTGGGTTCGGGTTGGGGTCAAAAGATCAATATAGGAAAAAAACAAAAAACACTATTTTTGGTTTTTGCCCCCATAGCTCGCAAAAAAATACTGAAAAATATGAAAACATGCATATTTCTGAACTCGGGAGAACATTTAGAAACTATTTAGACGGGGTCTTTTTTAATGATTTTATTTGTGTAAATTATATTTTAGGTCAAAGTTAGAAAAAGTTGGTTTTTTAAAATCTTTTTTTTTTGTAGTAAATTATAAGATATGATGAACATAATGGTATCTAATGAAAGCCCTTCTTATGACGATAAAAACAACATATAATTTGTGTGGGTACTGTATGTGAGAAAGAAAAAAATTACAGCTAAACACAAACACCCTAGAAATGTTAAAACAGCCATTGTCACCACGGGAAAGTCAAGGTGAAAATGTCTTGTCACTAAGGGGTTAAGTTTTATTTAACTTTATGTAAAGTTGATGCAAAACCACTCAAGTGTAAACACCTCAATTACACCAAGAGACTATTATGAAAGAGATAGAGGATTTTTCAAATATGATCATGATTTAGATCAAATTAAATCTCTTACTGTCTTACTGACTGGTGATTTAAATCATGGTTTAAATAGTGATTGAAATCAACTTGATTTAAATCAAATCTACCCTGAACAATAAAAATACACTTAAATAAAAATAATTGTTTTTCTAAATGTTTAAATATATGTTTCTTACCTGTTTCCACTTCCAGTATTGTCTGCACTTGTCATTGCTCAATGTTTCTGATGAGCTGATTACCCAGGGCATATGCACTGATCCTCTAACAAGCAAGCAAAAAGCAGATGCAGAGTTAGAGCAGGAACTAACTCCTCAGGATTTGTATGGCAAAAACAATGTACAATGTAAATCTTAATCACTAACAAATACACAAATATTAATTTGATAGACTCTCTAAAAAAATGTGGATATTGTTATCACACCAATAAGTGAAAAAAACACATAAAACAATATAGAGAAGTTGGGGTTAAATAACAACCACATAAATGCAGTAAGTAGGTCACAGTGAGTATACCCCAAATTACTCTAGCTTAAAGTACAAAAACAATGAGTGCCCTACCCAAAAGCCTGAGAAAGAGAAAAATATGGATCGTGACCTCAACTTAAAGGCTGCAAGTAAGAGCAAGTTCAAAATAAAAATATCATGTTCAATGACATTCAGAGCACACCACAGATAGAATGGCACACTGTGTGTAAGTTCAAACTTGATCCAGTTATGCTAAAAATAATAACGAGCAGCACATAGCGCAGACTGATTGAGTATGGAAATACACGCAAGTTTTAATCTTCACTTACAAAGTATGGTAGTGTATCAGGCACATCAATGGATCACATGGATGTTAGTAGATGGTCATAAAAAATATTGTAGCTGCAACCTATAGGAACTCCACAGTATTCTCAATAGTAGAACATGAAAGTAACTGCCTCCACTGGCTTGCCACCGGTCATAATGTTTTGGCTAATCAGTGCATATTTTGATTATGTATGCTACATGTATGTGGGATGTTTTATTAGTATTTTCATTTTAGCAGATATTTGGTTTGTAAGGTTTATTACAACTATTCAAATAGACTGTAGTAAAACTGGGAGAACTTGCCCATATAAGATTATATAAGATTTTTTTAAATTTATTTCTCCTCTTCTCTTTATCACTCTCTTTCTGCCAACCTCTTTATTGTCACTTAGGAGGAGAGGAGGAAGGGACCGCCGGTGCAAGTCGGGTGTGGTGGTTTGTGATGGCAGCACCCCGCTTCCGTGTTTGTTTGTAATAGGATTGGGATTCCCATACAGGGTGAAGGTAAGGATAGACCAAGGTAAATGTTTACATTTCTTTCAGTGAATGCCCAGGAACTCCACTAGGAAAATAAGTATTTTGTACAAAACATTGATTAACCCCTTCCCGACCTTATGACGAGTTAACTCGTCATAAGAGCCGCAGCGTTAGCGACCTACTGACGAGTTAACTCGTCATGCAGTCTAGCCGGCGGTGCGCTCCGTGGGCACCGCCAGCTAGTCTGCAACGGGTCCAGGACTAAGCCTCGCACCCGAGGCAAAGCTCCTGGACCTGATCGGTCAGTTTCCGGGCATGTGATCGCTGTGATTTAGTCATCACCGCGATAACATGCAAATTAGATGGCAAAGTCAGTGTGTTCACACACTGACTTTGCCTCTAATTCACTCCCTGTGCTTCACATTCTTATAGTGAAGCACAGAGAGTGACCTGTCAGTAAAAATAAATTAATAACATACACATAGGTAAAAAAAAAAAAAAAAAAAAAAAAAAAAAAAATTAACCCTTTCATTGCTGATCACAGTTTTTAACTGTGATCAGTTTCCTTCCACTTTATGGCCCTCATTTAGTTTTTTTTTTAACAGATTTTTTTATTTTTACAATTTATAAAGTTTTTTTGAATAAATAAAGGTAATTTTAATGTATTTATTTAATAAAATTTAACCCCTGCATGCCTGTTGCATGGTTTTTACTGATCTGACATCGCACTCTTCAGAGTTTTTTTTTCTGTCTTTTTTGTTATGGGGGGTTTGGGAACCAATATTTTTCTTTTTTATTAGTTAGTTAATTAGGGGGGATAAGTGGGTTAGTGTTGCACTAGTTATGTAGCTTATTATTGGGAAAATAAAGGGAAAAACTTTTTTTTCCTCAAAAATTTCCTCTTTTATATGTATTTTTTAATACTAAAATGTAAATAATTTTTATGTATAGGGTATCAAAAGAAAGCTCTAACTGTCCTCTAAAAAACAACATATAACTTGTATGGGTACGTTAAATGAGAGAGAGGACATTTATGTTTCAAAAACCGCGTATTAAAAATTGAAAAACGCTCTGGTTCTTGGCCCAGGAAAATCCCTGGTCCTTAAAGGGTTAAAAAACATATACAACTAATATTTGTACAGGAAACCCATTGGAAAAAAGGGGACCGCCAGAAATGGGGAAGATCAAGGTTTCAAAATATTACTCAAGCATCCCTGGTGGACAAAAAGAAAAGAGGTGTGGCCATTATTTTTTCTTATGTGCTAAAGGTAGATATAATATATCAAGAGGCAGATCAGGATGACAGATATTTGATAATGATTTGCAGAATAGATGGTGGTTTGTTTACATTGTATACATTAAATGTATACCTAACAAAAACCCTACTCAGCTGTTTGGTTAGATCATGTATAAGGTAGATTAAGAAAGGTGTCCTTCTGATTGCAGGAGACTTTAATTGTACTCTAGACCCTGCCCAGGACAAGAAATCCGCTTTTTCTGCTTCAGTGGATCCATACGTTATCACTCAGGCAAAAAAAAAAATGTTTTTTGTTTACATCTGGAGACTGTTACATCCGAATGATAGAGATTATAATCATCTGTCTAGCATACATGGATCGTATTCTAGAATTGATCTGTGTTTTGGTAATGATCTGCTTGTCGGCAAAAAAAAAAGGCATATATATAATCAGGGTCGTCTTATAATCGAGCAAATACGGTATATGAGGACGACATCCTCATAACTATCTCCTCTCCATGAACATCTCTGACCCGATTGATGAAGAAAATAACAATGATAGTGTAATTTCTAACTACAAACTCAATATCTATAAATCTAAGGTCTTATCGGTCAAAATTTCAGGCTCCCTGATGAAGGACCAATTTCCCTTCAATTGGTCCAATAAACAATTTAACTATTTGGGACTAATTATTACAAGAGATGTGGGTAATAATATGGAAACAAACTGCAGAGCTTCTCAGACAGACCAATAGGCTGTTAAAGGAGTGGCGATGACGGGAAGCATCATGGTGGGGAAAAATCAACATACTTAATGCTTATATTGTCCCAAAATGGACGTATGTTTGGTACAAAGGAGCATTACAGCGCTTGTTTGGAAAGAGAAAAAGTCAAGAATTGGTGCAAATTTATTAGCAAAGAATAAGGGAGGTTTGAATTTCCTGATAATTAAAGAATGTTTACAAGCTAATATGATGGTTCATATGTATATGTTATAACTTATCTCCAGCCAGTCAGAACCTTGGTATCAACTAGAATCAGAAATGGTGGGTAACAAACAGTTGGATTCTTTTATCTGGGCGGGTAGGTAAAGTTTGGATGCCCTCATGTTGCAAAGTGCAGTTCTGGGCCACACAATCCAGGCATGGCAATCTATTAGCAGGCTTATTGGCCTTCAGGGGAAGATTATTGCTACATACAAAATTAGTAAGTTGGATCTTTTATTGGAAAATATTTAATTCAATGAATGGACGGAGGTAAGGGATATATCAGTTGCAGATATTATGCATGAAGGCAAACTCATGTCCTTTGCAGATCTATCTGTAAAATGGCAGATCCCGGCCAATGAGAAATTCAACTACCTGAGGCTTAAAAGTTTTCTAAATGTCCATTTGTTTAAGGATTTACCAGCTAGGGAGAGGGTGTTGGCTGGGATCTTCTGCTATGACTCAGTGAATAAGGTTCTGACTAAGACTAAGGACCTAATATCTGCAATCACTAACAACCATGTTAGTGCAATCGGTTCTTGGAAAAAGGAGCTTAGTTTAAAAATCTCTGTCGCTAATTGGTTAATGTCTTTAAAAAAGATCAACAAGAATGTGCATTGACTTAACATTGTGGAGAATCAATATAAGGTAGCTAATAGGTGGTATTTGGTCCCGAATAGACTTACCAAGATGTTCCCTCAAAATCCTCCTGACTGCTGGAGATGTGGAGAAACTGTTCGATCTTATTTACAGATATGGTTTGGTTGTCTGGCAGTTAGGAGGTGTTGGCAGTGGGCTTAAGATATCTTTTTTTCTATTTTTGGTGAGGAAATGCCTTACAATCTGGAATTAGCGCTGCTCATTCTAAAAATTAATTAAATCACCCCAGTTATTCAACCCCTGGCCATTCACTGTCTGGCCGCAGCCAAAATTACAATTGCACGCAATTGGACATCCATCCTTCCCTTTAACAAACAATGTCCATGTGACCAACTAGGACACCAACTATATATGGAAAGAGAACTAGCTTGGTCTTCTGAGTTATCAAGCAGGAAATATACAGCTTATGATGAGTGGCTATCTAAACTAGAAATAATTAAGTAAGACTAGGGCCCAAGAATACTTCAGCATAGTCCCATATATGACAACATGTCAAACACTCCCAATCTGAAAATTTGGATTAATGTATTATTGTATTATTGTTTTGCACTGTTTGAATCCTTATAAACCTCCACCCAACTGGTTTGGCAAGTTATACAGCGATATTCAGTGCTGGGGTGACCATCTGAAATTTTCCTCATGTATGTGCGATATGTCTTGTATTTATGTATATTTATGTAAGTTTTTCCGTGGACTGCTCTGAGGCATTTAGTATTAACCCTTTCAGGGAAAAAAAGGGTCACAGGTTCAGATCAAAACGGATCAGTGACAAGAGGTGATGGTATAGGACAACATTTGTCCTGAATGGGATAAAGTAAGAGTAATCTATGTGTTTTAACCAACAAACTCTACATAATAATATTTTCATTAAACATGTATTTCTAATTTAATCTGTTTATTTCATTGCATAA
Organism: Pelodytes ibericus; assembly: GCA_036172795.1. NCBI lineage: Eukaryota > Metazoa > Chordata > Amphibia > Anura > Pelodytidae > Pelodytes > Pelodytes ibericus. The sequence continues at coordinate 123,998,146 of CM069859.1, forward strand.
TTATGCTGAATGGGAAAAATTATTGCATTCTGTGCATTCAGAATTTATAAAATAACTATGTAAAATGTTTTGTAAAAAATTCAGACTATCTATTCTGGCTACGCTCATGTCAAGTTTATAAATCAAAGCTTTGCGTATACTGACATTTCTTGCCCTTTGCTTTAATATTGCTGCCCACTGGGATCCACCTTTCTTGAAATTTCTTGCTTCACTGGACACAGTACCTAAGACCTTTTAAAATAACTGAGCCTTAAGGAAATCTGGAGCTCTAAAGCAGACTTATGAGGACAAAAAATATCCCATTCTGGTTACTATTATACTTTTTACTTTTTTTTAATAAAAAAAAAAATTCATAACGTTTTCATGTAGCACATTATAAAATTTCAAATTTTAAAAAGTAACTTTCCATTGGTTTTTGTCAATGGTATTGATACCGTTCACATAGGTAAGAATTTCCATTTTATCATGCTCTTAATGTTTAGACATTTACAATTCTTGGTCGTAAGATGGTCTATATTATTTTTTGTATGGTGCAAAAATTAAATCATTAACCTTTATGTAATGAATCTGCAAGCAGTAAACATGATCATTAAGGTGTTATATCACAAACATATAGGTAATGGAATTTACAAAGCTTTTAATGTACTATTAATTTAATATATGGTCATGCATTGTTTGGAACACCAAAAATAAATTTTGCTTATAGAGGGATTAAATGTTAAAAATTTAAATTTGCTATATCAAAGGGTACTTCTACCACTTACTTTTTATCCTTGACCAATCTGCTGAAATAAACAACTTTTCTATGAATCTTCAGCTGTGTTCCCTCAGCTACTCCAGTGATGACATCTTGTGTAACTCCAGCTTCCCTTTCTTCTCTCTGCTCCCCTATAACCTCCTACATTTTCATTCTCCCACATTAACTAAGTGAAAGCCGACCCTCTTAGTGTAAAGGGTGTGTAAGGCATGCCAGTAAATGACTGAAACAGTTCTCAGTGCTTTACTGTCAGATAACTAGTTATGATACATGTCAGTCACATCACAAGGAGCACCCAGCTTTGTGAAGCAGAAACTTCACAAAATGTTTTCTCCTAAAGCCTTGTTTTTTTTAGACAAATACTTTGAAATGTCTCATGAATAGTACTTTGGGGTTGGGTAGATAAGAGCATGGGAATTAGAGGGAGAGGGAAGCCTACTGCTTAAGATGGAGATGGGTCTGGTGTGGGAGGGTAGGTGTGAGGAGGGGAAGATACATAAATAAAGTGGGAAAGATTGTCCCCCCATGTCTCCCAAGGGCAGATAGATCAGAAGGAGGCTGTCAGGGAAACATATCGGGAGCAACACATAGTATAGTACATAAAATATAAAACTAACACGATTTACTGGCCCCAATATTAAAGGATTACTTTAAATAACAAAAAAAAGATTTGGCACTTGCAGATGTGGATGGGATGGATCTCTGCATGTCTCATGGAATATTAGTGTCCAAACACAGTCTCACCTACATTAAAGTGGTATTGATTTGTGGGCTTAGCTCTCTACCGGTACAGTAGTCCAATCCCTCCAATACTTCCAGTCAGTGGTGTATTTTGGTTTTGTCCTAGGCAGACAAAATTTGGTCACCCCTCTTACCTATGTTGCACACCCACAACATGACCCATAACCCACATTGCGCACCCAGGACATGCCCATCACCCACATGCACACATATTAAATGCCCCATTACATGCCTCTATCACCCCCATTACATGCCTCCATCACCCCATTACATGCCACCATCACATGCCTCCATCCCCCCATTACATGCTCCATCACCCCCATCACCCCAATTACATGCCTCAATCACCCCAATTGCATGCCCCCATCACCCCAAATACATTCCACCATCACCCCAATACATGTCCCCATCACCCTTAATACATGTCCCCATCACCCCCAATACATGCCCCCATCACCCAAGCACTTACCCTTATCCCTGGTGGCTAGTGGCTGGCAGTATGGTGTCCAATCATGCTGCCCGTTCGGTTCCCCAGCCGGTGTGTGCAGAAAGGTCACGGGACCTGGCGCATGTCTGATGTCAGAGTGCCATTCATGTGACCTGTCAAGCACTTCCCCATCACACTGCACAGGGAGCCGAACAAGCAGCACAGAGGTTTCTCTGTGCTGCCAGTTTGGCTCCCTGTAGAGGCAGAGGGGCGGCTTTAAAAAAAAAAATGTTTGCATTGTGTGCCGTCCCTTAAAGGCATCCAAGGCAAGTGCCGCCCTAGGCACTTGCTTTGTTTGCCTCACGCTAAATACAGCGCTGCTTCCAGTATTACCTCAACGACAAGCATATTCCATATGTTGTAGCAGGAGCTCCTAATGCATGAGACTTCGTTCTATTGTGGTTAGCTCCACCCTCAGGATATAATTATTTTTATACATAGGGATTATGGGGGAATTATCATGATTACACATTCCAAGCAACAAATATGACCATATGATGGGAACATGTGTATAATTATTGCGACCTGCCTGTTTTTATTTGTAATCTACTTAGTGATGCGATATTCCTGGAGTAGAGGTTTTCAGATGCAATAGCAATGTCATATACTTTGAAGAAAGTGAGTACAATTTAGGGTGCAAATTACGGTTAGTTCGATATTTGTATTGTATTAACTGAGTCCCACATGTTTGGCTGTATATGTTTTATTTTTCTAATACTTGGAGATTTTGATTTTGACACACAAGTTACAGTTATTTCATTTTTTGTGCAACACTTTTTGTGGGTATTTTAAATAAAATACAGGCATACCTTACAGTTATTGTAGGTTCAGTTCTGGACCACCACAATAAGTTATATTCAGCAATAAAGCGGGTCACATAAGACATAAGTACAAAAATTTATACTGCGCATACCTTATTGTGATGCTTAGAGGGCACTATAGGTGATTAATTGGCCTAATTTCTATAATAAAAGATAGTTGTGTATTCGCAAATAAAGACATGTAGTGGTCAGAGACACAAAGAAAATGCCATTGGAAGACTTGTTCCATGGATGATTGACACATCCTGTCAAGAGAAATAACTGCGAAGCACAATAAGTTGAAGTGCAATAAAATGAGGTATGGCTGTGTCTGTATTCTTATCCAAAGCATACTGTGTCCCTGAATGGCAGAATCCGATCTACCATACGTTGAAGTAGGAGCAAGTTGATTGTTCTCAAAATCCAGGTCACAAATGATGCAGAAGCAGGCTGAAAGGATGTAGCTAAATTGATTAAAATCCATAGTTAATGGGACAGTGTAGTCCCCTAACTCACTTTTGTGCAAGTGGAATAGAGCACAGGCTTTTTTCTAGTGTGATTTGATATAGGCATTCTGCATAAATCACAGTTTTAATATTATACTCAAGCCCTCCCCTGCATCCTATCCTACAGGTACTGCCACACTGACTGTGTGTAGACACTGAGCATGTATCAGTTTTGTTTCAATTAGTCCCTTCCACTGCTGCTATGCTGGTGGAATAGAATGCATTTTATGGAACCTAAGTGAACTTGCACTTGTACACGTAGGATCTCTTAACAGTGCTACACAATGTACTGTGACATCCATCGGTGGGTATCAGAACTGCATCAATTATGAATGTGACCTGTCCCATAAGTCATAAGATTCAAAAATAAAATTATATTTATCATATAAGAATGAAGAAAATGGATCATCACAAGTAATAAAATATTTATGCTAAAGCACAGATTTATGTAATGTAATAAAGTCAGTATTATATAATAATAATAAGATATGTAGTGGCACATATGTAGATAATAATACTAAGTTTCATTCCCGACTCCTGTATAAAATAACACAAGTTTTATGGATGGACTCCACTATAATTCTCTAGTGGCCAATCAACTTCTTTTTAGAACTCTTTCTCCAAACTAATGGCACCAACAGAGTCTTGTTATAGATCCTGTGCAGCTCTGACCTATAACTAGCTGTTCCTTTGAACAAATGCATTGATGTAGTGTTGCAACCTTTGAGTTTGTATCACCAGATGGTTCCAAGAATTGCTACCTACCGGACCTCCTCACAAGGGTAGTGATAATAATGATAATAATAATAATACCATAATGGTATCATCATAATATATGTAAGAATATTAGTAGAGATGAAACCAGTTAGAACACAGGGCATGATAATTATAGCGGTCTGCCTTGATGGTTCTCAAATCTTGACTTTTAACAGAACGTGGATTGAAATTTTTATCTCACCTAATGCGTGAGATCTAATCACTCCACACACTGCCTAAAATAAGGATTCCTATTTATGTCACATACAATTAGAAAGCTATGCCACATCTTGCAATGCTCTCTTTACAACTCTGGTGTATCGAGAGTTGAGGCACGTCCCTACATAAAGTATCACACTTTCTTTGTAGATTATTCATCAGAAATTCAAAAAAATCTTAGACACTTTGATGAATTATCCCTCAGAATCAAGTAAGAATCCCTCATTTATGATAAATACGTTTGATGAATTGACCCTTCAGACTTTCAGGAAAATAGGCCATACTGTGCACTGCTTAGTACGAGCCGGTTTAGAATTTGTATGGGCATGAACTATTATTTTGGAGAGCAATGTTAATAAGAGCAGTGGCAATGTCGGATTTTCAAAGGGAATTATTCGTTTCTTGGGAGACATTTTATCATCTCACTGTGGCATCTTACACTGTGGGTTATGCTTTCATTGGCCTAAACAAAATTCCATCAAAACTGTTTGATACTTTATTAGAACCATTTTCTAAGCTATTAATCAATGAAAATGTCAATCAAAGATAATCTTCATAATACCTAATTTTCATTTCAAAGGATCGTTTGCAGTCTTAATTCTTGTGATGGGTTTTCTGACAACTTTTTCTGCAATGCACTGGATTAAATAAAGATTCATTTTCAGGGGATTTTTTGAGCCAAATGCTTGCTTTGATAGATAAAAAAAAATGTGGGTTTTATTGAAACATCTTTAGTACTTTGCCACTTATGAATAATCATTTTTTAGAGATGTATTAATGTAAATAATGCATTACATAATGTCTAAAGTGTACACATGTCCCTATTTTTCTTGCTAAATTAGTCTTTTGCATTTGATTCTATAGTTTATGTTGTTTTATGCTGTAGGTAGAACATTTTACCCTTTTTAATCACAATAATAATCTGTATTACCTTTGTCTTGAGAATTGGGACCTAAACTAAGGTAGAGCAAGCTTATTTGTCTGAACTAAAACACTTCACTTGTTGTGGCTATGCAATAGATTTAATTTTAGCAGGATCAAGTATTTTTGCATGTATACACATTTTAGTCAAAATAATGTGCTGTGGAACATTTAATAGACATCTAAAACAACACAATCGCCACTAGTTCTAATTAGACAAAATATGATTTAATATGAATAAAATGTTCCCTTAATGATAGACAATGAGTTGTGTGCTTTTTGTGAGGAACCACTTTGTACTTTGGAAAATGAACAACAAAAGACGTAAAAGACATACAAAATAAAAACAGAATATAAGAAAATGGGTGCCGGTAAAAACATATATTTAAATATATATATATATATATATGTGCAAAAGTGTATAACTAGCTGAAATCACTTATGTGATCCCTCACACCAGAGAGTGATGTGCTTAAAAAATATATGAATATACCAAAGCCCTATCACTCGGCTCTAGTTAAAAAGGCTCTGGAGGACGATAATTGTCTATCCTTCGGGCTTCAAAAGATCACAATCCTTAAAAAATAATCTCTGAAGGTTTAAAACTTTCAGGGTGTCATATAGAGAGAGAACAGAGCATAGTGTAGATTGTACAAAAAATATATTTATTGGCCCCTACTATATAAGGCTTACTTAAAAAATAATCAAATATTGCATATCACAGACGTACAATTGCGGAAATACACTGCGAGAGAAGTCTAAACACCGAGGGTGTTTAGAATCACGGCATCCCACTTTTCCTCCAAGTTCTCCTAGCTAGCTTGATGTGTTGGTTACTTCCTGTAACACCCCCTCTCTCAGTTCTGTGCAGACATGTTTTGTCGAAAAACCCTTCAGGCATAATTACACAACGAGAAGAAACTCCCCCAGAGGAAGGCATAACACACCCGGGCTCCGAATGCAGGCTCAATACACTGGGGAGTTTTACCTAGTTGTGCATGATCCATTTGGTACGTCCAGCGTTAAACAGCTCATCGCAGCTCCCCGGGTTCAGGCACGCCTCCGTGACGTCACACATGACGTACGGAGGTCTCGCGATCTTTTGGCAGGGACCCACAGGGGCTATTAAGACCCTGGTCGGGTCTCTGCCATAGTCTTCCTGGCTACCGGTGGCCAGGAACAAATCATGACGTTTTGGTGCTTGCATCATCTGGGACGTAAGTTCCATGTGTCACGAGGGGGTTAAAAAAGACATATGACTATCTCTCCATATATTTCTTTATTAAAAGAGGCTAAGGAGATTCTGTCTCAAGTCTTTAAAAATTATATATAATAATTAAATAACACTCTCTATATGTAGTTATCAATACACATTGTTTAATTATTCTATAATTCTATATATTTTTGACTAGGATAGAGGGGAATGAAAATGAAGTTCAGTACAGCATAAACAGTACCACAGAGAAGTGTGCCAGTGGCGAACTTGTCCATCTTTCCCATCTAATGAACGTGATTCATAGAATAATCTTGTTATGATTCACATGATACAACCTGATAGAGAGAAATAGGTCACTTTGCAATCTAGATATATTCATTTTGTACCTACTTACTGAGACTGTTAAATACAGTATATCTTTAAAATCAACACAAGCTTTGATGGCAATAGTCAGTGGAAAGGAATGTATTATGTGTGTTGTAAAAAAAATGTTTAGTTCCAAGTCTATCCTCGCTGAAAGTGTATTTTATATGAAAGTGTAATATATGACCTTCTGGCTTTCCCCTTACTTTCCCTCTCCATTCTTTTCTCTTTCCCCTGATACTTCTTTTTTTTATGTTATCTTTCCTTTGTCCTTTTTTCTCTCTGGTCTTGTTTTTAAAAAATATTTTTTTTATAAATTTGAAAATGTTGTGTTACGGTTACGACTGTTTCAATTCATACTTCCGGAACACATTACATATAGTACCTACATTTTATTATTTGTAATCACTAGCACGCTGTTAAATTTTATATATGTCGGTGTTTTCTTTTACTGGCAATGAAAGCAGATTAATAAAACACTGATGATTTAAGCCATGATTTGTATAGATTCATCTTAATTGAGAATGATTTATTAAGACTCCAGCAGATATATAAGTCATACATTTAGCTAAAACTGGCAGTTACACAGATTAAAAAAATAGTTTAGAACACATTCGCCTGTGTTTGGAATAAGATACTGAGTTATCCCAACATTGTAACTTTAAAAAAAAGATACTGATGATGATGCTTTTTAATTGCCCCCTCTACTTTTCCTCTAGCAAAATAATTAATACACTTTCCATTTTTCTGCTGCATGAAGCATTTTTTTGCAACAGCCATCAAGCATTTATGCTAATTTTAGTCAGTCAAACATAATTTGCAGTGGATAATTTAATACAGATCTAAAAAGACACATATGCTCATAAGTCTAATTAGACAACTATGGTTTACTTTGAACAAAATGTTCCTCTTCAAATAGACTATGAGTTGTGTGTTTTTTTTTTTTTTTACACAGGTTTCTAATATAATAAGAAATTTTAAAGCATTCCAGCATTTTAAATGTATGTACCACTACTTCTCAAAGTCAAACTGCAAGTACCAGTCCAAGGCAAAGGGACCTGTTATATTTTATTATTTTTATTTCATTTTTCTGTAATGATAAATATGGTAATAACGTTTGTAGAAGAATTACAAATAAGCATAACTTCACAGGATAAATAAGACACTTTTTTGTTACTGATTACCTGTGTCTCCTGACTATTTTGTTTTAAATGTTTTAAACCAGCCTATGATTAAGTGCCTTAGGGCACGAAACGCGTAAGGCATCTGTCCACCGGTCTGGGTTTCGTATCTGCCTGCCTGTAAATTTATGACACAGCTTTAGCAAACAAAACACCATTTACTCACCCTGAATCTGCATACTTTTTTCTTCTTTGTATATTTTGTTTTAAAGCCTAATTTTCAAAATCCAGACAAGATCTGCAAATCTAAATGATGATTCTAAGATCCTGTATGAATTAAATTTTACAATAATTTAATTTTGTGGCATCATCGATCCTTAAACTTTATGCAGACATAAATGTGTTTAGTTGGGCTCTCATGAAGCAGTACACTGGGACACCTTTTTTAGATACACCAATCTAGTGATTCTTGGATGAAGTCTTTCAAAGCTATGTAACCTTAACTCCTTAGTGACTGAGTTCTATGCTGCATTTGATATGCCTTGAAGAATGCATTTATTTTTGTCATTCTTTTGCTTAACTGTGATTTCTTTCTTTGTGTTGTTCAGTACACCCACACAAATTATATATCATTTTTAAAGGACAGAGGGGGCTTTCTTTTGATACTATTATTTTCATCATATGATATAATTTACTATAAACAAAAATATGATGAACAAAAACACTTTTTCGAACTTTTACCTGATTTTATTTACACAATTACTAACTGTATTTTCTAAATACATTTTTAGTCCCTAGTTCCCTATCTTATAGCTAGAATAGCCTTGTGCCTATCCCACGCATGCTTAAAATCCTTGACTGTGTTTACCTCTACCACTTCCGCTGGAAGGCTATTCCATACATCCACTACCCTCTCAGTAAAGTAATACTTCCTGATATTACTTTTAAATTGCATTAAAACACATAGGCAGTGAAATCTGCCTATGTGAGTTTTAATACATACGATCACATTTGCGGTGATCGTATGCCGGGGGGGAGTGCCAAAGCAGTCTCTGAGAACAACTGCTGGCATGTAGCGACGTCCACGTGAGTTAAGTGGTTAAGCTACACAGTGTGTTCGCAGAATAGCAAGCAAAAGCACACATAAAGAGATAAAATCTGACTTTGGATGTCTGCAGTGTCTCTTTTTTATGACATCAGCTCTGTCTTACTATGCAAACTAACTGCTTTTACTAGGAAAATTGTAATTTGTATATTAAGCCACAAGGTGCTGGCCACCACAGACAGCTGCCATGGAGTTTAAAACATACGTTTCTCTTAATCTATTAATTTTCTTGCAATTATGCTAACACAATGCATATATAATTTTTTACTCTCTAGATTCCCAATACAACCACGATTTAGGTGACGGAGTCCCTTTAAGTTAATCAGAAACTTTAATTGCTTTGCATGGTGATCTCTGTGAAAAGATCATGCAGGAAAATAATGACCATTAATAAGGTCTATAAAATAGTGTTTTGCAGATGAGGTGAGATGAACATCTCATTTCATCAACATGTCTATGCCTTTTGCAAGGTGAGTTCATGCAGGAAGAAGAACAGAGTTGGACCTGCATAATGCACTGGTAGAGAGTTTTAAGTATTTTCATTAAACTATTCATTATCCATGGACTGCAGAGCTCCTACAGCAAGAGAGGCTTGCCAAGATTGGCCCTGCACAATGTATAATTGAGTTAGATAAATTGCAGGGGTGAGTCTAGGTTTTGGTAGCAAGAAGCAAAAAAAAGAAAAAAACCCTAATGTTCGCTATTTGCTTTTTCCATAACCATCTCCCCTCAGCAATTGGCACATTGAGCAGCTTCCTGATTCACTTAAATGTTTGTACCACCGTGAATAGACCTCTGCTGTGTGCAGCTACAGATGTAGTGTTCCTATTTTCCCTGCTGGTACTTACTTATCATAAAAAGATGACTTAACTCTCTCTAGAGAGTTTCCAGTTGAGGAGTACTATATTCATACATCAGTGTGTTACATTGTGGTTTCATGTGACATTTTTCCTTCCCACCCAAAAGATAACTGTAACTAAGATGTTTCTTTAACCTCATGTTGCTTTATTCTTTCAGTATCACTGGGTTCCAAAATGGAAGGTTGCCACTCATTTACATCTACTAGCTGTCACTGGAATAAACAGTCTTCCAGATCAAAAAGGAATATTATTTTAAATATATAATAGACCCCTTTACCACCTGTTAAGAAAGGCAAAAATAAAATAGCTTTTTCCTCTGCAACACGACAACCAAAATATCCCTTTAAATAAAGAAGCATCATTTGTAATGAAAATAAACATGCACAATTGTAGAATTCCCATGATGGGCTTATTTTTTCAGTAAATGTCATGTCATTTTCTTGTTATGTAACGACGTGAAATTATTTATTATTATAGAACAACACATGTATTATTCATTGCCACTAGTCTGCTTATTCCTCCTTTGCAGATTTACAGCATAGCTATGAACAAACATCTTTAGAGAAAAGTGTCTTGAGGAATATGAACGGTGTGACTGGTGTTTGAACAAGCAACACATTTTATTGACTCGACCAGTCACAATCATTTTCATGGGTTTACTTTGTATCCACCAAAGCCTCAGGGGACAGACTTTGAATAAAGCTTCATTACACCCTAATGATCCATCTCCTTGTATTTTTAGCACCATTTTTTCTAGGAAAGAAAATTAACGCTCAAAAGAGACCTATTCAAATATTATAAATCATACCCCCATTATAACAACACCATTAAGCGCAGGCTATTCACTAATAGAATACATTATTGTATGGTATGGCTGAATTACACAGTTAATAATGTGAGTACTGTTCCAGCACAGTATACTATATGTGTTATACATTTCATTATTTCCAACACATTATGCATTGTGGGCATACGATGCTAGAACACTTATTAATATTCAGTATACAAAACCTGCTCAGGCTATTCACAGTCATCTATTATAATTTAAAAAATATATCCTATATGTAAATGAATATATCTCAAATAAGATTATTCACTACATTGCTATCATACTTACTAACTGTTTCTTGACAAAATAGTCTAAATGTATGTTTGCTAATTACAGTACACCTAATTTGCAAATGAGTGTATTAGAAAACATAATTAAGGTTTCATAAAATTCACTATGTAACCCCCTGTAATTGCTATATAATGGGTGCCACAGTTGATTCAATATGTAGCAACTAAATGATGAAATATAGTTTCACACAAAAATCTTCCTTTGATTTAGAAATATATACGCCAATGATTGACTGAAGAGTTTTGAAATTGTTCAATCAAACTCTATGTTAGCCAATGGAGGGCATCATTGTATCTCCTTATGTTTTCTGTATGATCCTAACCAGAAGCAAACTTAGGTTTTCTATGTTCCCTTGGCCTTCTGAAAAGATGCACAAAAATTTAGAGGGGTATCCCCCACACATACCCCATGTGTTATTAAATCATACACATGCTGCACATCAATTATGAACAAAATTGTATGAAAAATTATTATACCGACGATCCGTACCAAAACAGAAAAGGGCAGAAATGCATCAGAATCAAAGTTGTAGCATCTAAATAACCATAGATGTTTATAGGATGATAGAGACTCATTCCAGGAGGAACACACATTACAAAAGAAAGTCTGGAAATACTGAAATAATGTAAACCAAACTGATACGGATTACTGTATTACACTATATTGTTTTTCTTCTTTACATGTACCTGTGCTCCCATTCCATTATCTTTTGTGTATAATGAGTAGTGGAGGAGTACTCTTTTGGGAAGCTGCTACCTTGTGGAAGAGTCTTATCTTTCCTTCATTTATTCACTTTTTTAAATGTGAATTATGATACCACTTTTTTGCTTTTTGAGGTCATATTGCAGGTATTTTGATATAAGTAGACATGTGCTGAAGGAGATGAAAAAGACAACACCGACATCAATGAGTCTGAACTCGAAACCCTGGGTCTCAAGAGGCCATATATTCAAATACACCAGCAGGTAGGTACACTACATGAATAGATGTGTCCAAATGTTCATTACAAAATCTACAATTGCAAAGGAAAGGTTCAGATACTGTAATAAGATTTTAATATTTATGATCAATAACAAGATAAACAACTAAGGTAGAATGCACATACTGCATGATAACAAAAACAGAAGACATCAGTGGAAATCAATCTCCGGTCTTGTAGATACATCTGTGGAAAAAGAGGACAGCATCTTCCTGAATGTGGTGTATTCAGATTCTGAAGATCAGCCAGGCACATCAGGGAGGGCTGTCTTTAATATCAATGGGACCCAGGTCAATCATCCATGGTACCAGGGGCGTTGCTAGGCTCAAAAATGATCTGGGGCTATAGCCCACAGCTTTAATAATACTTAAAATACAATGATGTCTCATGATCGATAGGTAGACAGACAGAGGTACAGAATGCATAGGTATAGATATAGGATAGATGTAGATAGATATAGGTACATGATGATGCATGAGTACATATATGATACAGGTGCATATATAGATAAAGATACAGGATGCATAGGTACAGATTTAGGCTATATGGACAGGTACAGGATCCATAGGTACGGATATAAGCTATATGGACAGACACAGGTGCAGGATGTACAGGTACAGATATAAGATACAGGTATAGTAATGCATAGGTAAAGGTATAGATATAAGATAAAGGTATAGGATGCATAGGTACAGGTGTGGTCAGTCTTAAATATCCTAATATCTAGGATACCCTTATACCTGTCCCACGCATGCTTAAACTCCTTCGCTGTATTAACCTCTACCACTTCTACTGGAAGGCTATTCCATGCACCCACCACCCTCGCAGCAAAAAAATATTACGTTTATAATCACAAAACCTGTAAAATATTAAATATTTCCAGCCTTTTCAAAAGCTTGAGGTAGACCCCAAATAGATGTATATAACTAGTATTTAAAAAAAATAAAAATGTTGATCAATATGTCCCCCCTCCCTGCTGCTATATCTCATTGCAGGGAAGGGGGCATTTCCGTTCCGCACAGACCATCACTACTTATTATGGGGCTGATTTCTCCATCATTTGCAAGGGTTAATTTATTCATAATATGCCAGGGTTATTTATCCATCATTTGCCAGGGTTAATTTATCCATCATTTGCCAGGGTTAATTTCCCCACCATTTGCCAGGGTTAATTTCCCCACCATTTGCCAGGGTTAATTTATACATCATTTGCCAGGGTTAATTTATACATCATTTGCCTGGGTTAATTCATACATCATTTGCCAGGGTTAATTTATCCATCATTTCCAGGGTTAAATATCCATCATTTGCCATGGTTCATTTATCCATCATTTGCCAGGGCTAATTTATCCATCATTTGCCAGGGTTCATTTATCCATCATTTGCCAGGGTTCATTTCCCCACCATTTGCCAGGGTTAATTTCCCCACCATTTGCCAGGGTTCATTTCTCCACCATATGCCAGGGTTATTTATTCATCATTTGCCAGTGTTAATTTATACATAATTTGCCAGGGTTAATTTATACATAATTTGCCAGGGTTAATTCATACATCATTTGCCAGGGTTAATTTATCCATTATTTGCCAGGGTTAATTCATACATCATTTGCCAGGGTTAATTCATACATCATTTGCCAGGGTTAATTTATCGATCATTTGCCAGGGTTAATGTATCCATCATTTGCCAGGGTTAATTTATCCATCATTTGCCAGGGTTAATTTATCCATCATTTGCCAGGGTTAATTTCCCCACCATTTGCCAGGGTTAATTTCTCCACCATATGCCAGGGTTATTTATTCATCATTTGCCAGGGTTAATTTTTTACATCATTTGCCAGGGTTAATTCATACATCATTTGCCAGGGTTAATTCATACATCATTTGCCAGGGTTAATTTATCTATCATTTGCCAGGGTTAATTCATATATCATTTGCCAGGGTTTATTTATCCATAATTTGCCAGGGTTAATTTATCCATCATTTGCCAGGGTTAATTTCCCCACCATTTGCCAGGGTTAATTTCTCCACCATATGCCAGGGTTATTTATTCATAATTTGCCAGGGTTAATTTATACATCATTTGCCAGGGTTAATTCATACATCATTTGCCAGGGTTCATTTATCCATCATTTGCCAGGGTTAATTCATACATAATTTGCCAAGGTTAATTTATCCATCATTTGCCAGGGTTCATTTATCCATCATTTGCCAGGGTTATTCTGCCCATTAATGTCACCCTCCCTCCACCCCCTTCCCCTGTACTCACCTGTTCGTGATATTTATATAAAAATACATGGAGGTCCTACCTTGTGCAGCCTGTTCCTGGGTGGGAGGTAAGTGGTAGGTCATAGAGGAGGCTTTTCTGCAGCTCCTGGAGCAGAGAGCAGCCTCTCCACAGCAGCACAGCGCAGCATCTCTCGTGGTCTGTGCTGTGAGGGAGGACACATGGGTTCCTACTGGTCACATGGGTTGGGGGCGGGGTTATCATTTGCAGTCCCTTCCCTAATAGTGACAGAGCAGGAAACGCAGCCTAAAGGGAGAGCAGGGGAAGCTTCACAGACTCGGGGATATGGTCAGGAGACTCGGGGCTCCAGCCCCAGTAGCCCCCCCCCCCTAACGACGCCTCTGCATGGTACCATCCAATAGTGCATTGTCCACACACAGTTTATTTTTGTCATGTTAAAACAGCTAAACCCTGAAATATATCAAATATAAATCCAGTGTCATTCACACTGCATGCTCTCTCACCAATGGCCACTGCCTACAACAAAGTAAAACTGAAAATCACATGACCCAATTGTGCCACAAAAACATGGCCCTAATCCCCTGCATGCAATCACGCCCTCCATCACAATGTTACCCCACACACACACACACACACAAAAACACAAAAATAAGCACACACACAATTGGACTTTTATTGCAGTGAGTATTTTTATTGCATTGTATAAAATGTGTATAGTAAGTGTATAATTTCAGTGTATAAACTGTATATATGGATGAAAATGTGTATACATGGCTTCAATACGTATACCTTCTTACTATGCAACACTGCAATATAACTACTCATTACCTAAATTACAAAAATATACACAGATATTACAGAGCACTTACATATGTTCATATATATTCATAAATATCTATACATATCTCGCTGTCTCTCACTTGTTGCATTTATACTTATATGAACTTCTTAATATTATATTCAACAATTTTCATATGTAATAAAAAAGTTTTGTTTTTTTCCATTGTTTAATATTAAGGCAAAAGTGTCTCTTTTTTTATTTATTTTTTTATTTGTTTATTATTTTCAAAAAGTTTTTTGACAAAGAATTGACATTGCCTTTGGCACATGGACTGGACATATCATCACATAATTTCCATTTCTGGATATATAGGTTTTTGGTCATGAGTAACCTCCAACTATGGATCCCACACGGAAAGAAAAAAAATAGCGGTCTAATTGATGCTATGTAAATAGATGTCAATATCAGGCCAAATGTACTACTGGTTTATAAGAGCAAGAAAAGAAGGAAAGTATGTGAGTTCCAGTACCGGGAGGGCAAACTCGCGCATAATCAGTCATTAGTTATTTACAACAGGATCTCTATATACATATCGGCATAAACACATATACCATATGTTGTTCAGATGTTATAATAATCTTCTTCCTGTGAATACTTATTTGCCTCCTGTAGCAGCAAGATTGTATCAAAAGAAAATAGGTGTCGAACAGGAGCTATATTTAGAAAGCACAAGTTTGAAAAGTCAGGGAATGGCTAGAAATACTTAGGGTTCCATTCCATGGGTCCGAGGACACAACAAGTAAAACACGACTAACTAAAACAAATTAACAAACCATAGAGGAGCGAGAGAGCAGGGAACTAATTCTATATACAGATAGTCAAATTTAAGTGGAGTGGGGGAGGGTGGGTCAGCAGAAAGTCCAGTTGTTATCTATCTATGATATACCCTAATGCGTCCAGGGACAGAACTCAACATCCAACAACTTCTATCAGACACCTTAGTCCCGGCCTCTAATGTCATAATCCTTCATCCACCTTAGCCATGTGGCCCATCTACGATTACATTTCTTAGTATTACCTTCCTGGAAGGCTATTCCTCTTTCCATTCTATATTGGTATTCTATCTGAACTTCGATCTGAGACCACAATGGCTTTCGATCTTGTCTCCATAACCTGGAAATGACGATTTTGGAAGCTAACAGGATATGAATAATTAAATATCTCTTATTAAAAGGTAAGTGCGAAAGATTAAGATGTATTATTGCCGTCTCGATTTCAGGAGGTATCCATAAATCCAGCATAACAGAGATATTTTAAAAAATCGGGATCCAGAGGGGGCTTATATCTTTACAGTCCCACCTTTTATGTCTAGTTGTTCCCACATCTTGGTTGCATCTCCAGCATTTATTGGAGACCTGCGGATCTATTTTATTTAACATTTTTGGGACAAGATGCCATCGGTGCAGAATCTTATAGTGTCATTCTAAAATATTTAAGAGTTGTTTTTTTAACATCTTTGATTGAATTTATCCAGCACCCCAATGATATCTCCTCTCCTATATATTTTTCCCATTTTAGCAAGGAACTTGGTTTCACGTCTTTATCTTGAAGATTTACAAGCACTATACATTATGCAATTTTTATGCCTTTTAGTTCTGGATCCAGGAGTTTAAACAGTTTTGTGAACTTGACATCATTTTCATCTCTAATGGCATGTTGATTTAAGTAGTTTTTCAGTCGTAGATAATTAAATATTTCCTTAGCTGGTAAGTCCAGCTCTTGTTGGATCTGTGGGAAAGATTTTAAGGCCTGGCCTTGCACAATATCTTTAATTATAAGAATATTATCTTTTGACCATCTATCCAATTTTATATTATCCAAATGACTTTCAATTATTTTCAATGGGCAAAAGGATGGAATCTTTTCTATCAAGTTATTCTTTTTTTTTAAAGGACAGCCAATCTCGCAGTAAGTCTCCCAGAAAGGAGCAATTGGTTTTTCCTATTAAAGTTTTTGTAGCCCGGGTGTTCAACCAGAGGATATTGGAAATGTCTTTGCCTCCCAGAATAAATGATTCAATAGTACACCATGATTCATCCACCACAGAAGGGTCCTGCCATCTCTGCAGATGGAATATACGACTGGCCTTATAGTATCTAATGATATTTGGGACGGCTAAGCCTCCCTTATTAGAATGTTTCATAATGTGGGCCATAGCAATTCTTGGTCTCCTCTGGTCCCAAATATATTTCAGAAAAAGTCTCTGCAATGCTCTAAGTTTACAAATAGGGATCTTAAGTGGAATCATCCTAAATAAATAGGACCACTTGGGTAGTAAATACGATCTTATTATGTTTACACATCCCAGCCATGAGATACCAAGAGATTTCCAGTCTGTTAGTAATTTACGCAATGTATATTTATTTAATAATTCCACGTTTTTAATTATAAGATGTTCCAGTTTGGGGGTTATAAAAATCACGAGGTATTCAAAGCCTTTCTTAGACCAAGCAAAAGGATATTTATCTATAAGTTTGTTCAAAGATAAAGCGTCTATATTAATTGGCATTATATGTGATTTGCCCATATTTAACTTGTAATTAGAGGCCTTACTATATGCTTCCATCTCCAACATCAGGGCACCCAGGGAGTTGTTAGGATCTGACAATGTCAAGACGATATCGTCAGCATAAAGAGATATCTTAAAATTGCTATGACCCATCTTGATGCCCTTTATCTGATGATTATTTCTAATTTTATTTGCTAATATTTCTAATGTTAGGATGTATAGTATTGGAGCTAGTGGGCAACCTTGCCGTGTTCCGTTTTTTATCGGGAACCAGTCTGCGGAGATACCAGGACCCACGGTTTTAGCTGTTAGATTAGAATACAGGGCCATGACAGCCTGCTTAATTGGGCCCATTATGCCAAATTTCTCTAAAGTCTGACTCATGAATCCCCAGCTGACCCTGTCAAAAGCCTTCTCGGCATCCAGAGACAGGACCAGCTGGGGAGTCAGAGTCTTATCCGCATACCCCAGAAGGCCCATCAGCCTCCTTGAGCAGCTGGCGGTTGAACGACCTGCTATAAAGCCAACCTGGTCCTGATGGATAATCGAGGGAACAACTGTTTTGAGCTGATTAGCTTTTATTGTAGAAAATATCTTAATATCAGTATTAATGATATTGGTCTATAATTGGTCTATAATTTGCTGGATCCGATGGATCTTTAAGGGGTTTTAGTATAGGTGATATTGTAACCTGCAATAGCTCAAGTGGCACTGAGCCATTATTCCTAATTTTATTAAATGTATCTGTAAGATGTTGAGCTAGCTCAAATTTACATTTTTTATAAAATAAGTTCGGATATCCATCAGGACCAGGGGCCTTGTTAGATTTTAGATAGTTTATTACCTGCATGGTCTCTTCTAATTGAAATGGTAGATTTATCTTGGCCAGTTGATCATCTGACAAAGAGGGCAGATCTATATCTCTTAAGTATTGGGCTATGTCGCACTGCGTAGGAGGTTCTGGGAGACAATACAATCGAGAATAAAATTTATTAAATGCCTCACCAATATCTCCTGGGCTTGTATATCTCCTTCCATCCATCTGGATATTTATAATTCTGGCCTTGGCTTTTCTATTTCTAAGCTTGTTAGTTAACATCCTGTCTGCCTTATTGCTCTTGTAGTACCATTTCTGGTTCAATTTCATAAGGACAAAATTAACTTTATCCATCAAGAGGGAATTTATTTTGCTTGTGACTTGGTCAATCGCTAAAGACCGAGTTTTAGATGGAGATAATTTATTTTCTACTTTTAATCTATATAGGTCTAGATATAATTGGTTCATTGGGGCCCCTTGTCTTTTTTTTACCTCAGAGCCCAATTTAATTAGATAGCCACGGGCCACGCTTTTAAAAGCACACCAAACCGACTTACTAGAGATCTCTTTAGTGTTATTCTCTTTAAAGTATAGTTTGAACTGAGATGAAAAAAATGCAATATTCTCCATATCCATAAGTAATCTCTCGTTCAGTCGCCAGTTTGAGCGTTGTTCACTCTTTCTAGTTACCTCAAGCTCCAAAAGAACAGCAGAATGATCAGATATCCTTTATCTCTATCTTTCTACAGAATCTTAATGTATGTGGTTTGGTCAAAAAATAATCTATCCGAAGTAGGATAAATGTGGGTTCGAGAAAAATGTATAATCTCTTTCTCCTGGATGCATAGATCGCCACACATCATATATGTCGTGTTTTGCTATTATTTTTTGGAATTGGATAGCACCAGAAAAAGGTGGTTATATTTGATCCTCTCTGGGTTTTCTTATCCATGTCAGCATCCAAGATACAATTTAAATCTCCAACTATAAGTAGAGTGCCCTGGATTAAATGTTGAATATCAACAATGGTTTTATTTATAAATCTTTGTGGGTGTTCATTTGGAGCATAGATATTTAAAAAGAATATTTCAAGCCCTGAATCTCATAAATGAGAAAAAGATATCCATTCTCATCCTGGATTTTAAGAATCTCCTGATAGGCACGGATAGATCACTAAAGCACTTCAGGTGTTGAAATTTTACCCGGAGGGTAGCTGTATCTCTGAAGGCTTTAGAAAATTTCTCCTTTATCTTAAAGGAGTGAAATCTGATGATAATATCTCTCGGAATGTCTTCTGCTATTCCCCTAGGTTTTGGGATTCGATGAAGGCGCTCATACAAGACATCTGGATTTAATGAACTTATCTTTGTTATAAATTTGTAAAGTACTCCTCGAGGGCAGATGGAACAATATCCTCAGGGACTCCTCGAATTCGAAGATTAATTCTCCTATCTCTATCTTCTAAATTTTGGATTGTGGCTTCAAGAGATTTTATTTTTGTAGACATTGTGTCAAACTTGATCTCAATTTGGTCAATTCTCATTTGGGATTTTTCCAAAGTTTTTTCATTCGTTTCAATTTTTTGTTCCAAGCGCTTTAGTTCCGCAGTGATCTCCATAGTATTACTTGTCATCTCCTTTCGAAGCTGTAAAAAGTGATTTTCTAGGAAACTTTTTAAAGAATCTATCGTAGTTTCTCTGGATTTGGTTTCATTAGAGCTGTCCAGGTAAGTCTTAGAGTGTTCCGTCTCATTTTGTATGTTTGATGTATCTGCCAGATCTAATGGGGTATCTTGACTAACGATTTTTAAAGAAGTTGGGGAGAATATTGAAGCCATTTTTTTCCCTTTATCTTTCTCATCCCTTTTATCGGCAGCTTTATCTTTTTTTTTTCTTTGAGTCTTACTATCCGATTTCTTTGTAGACATCTTAACTTTCCTTTCTTTGTTGCAGTTGTTAGTTATATATTTGAGTCAGATCGCTATATGAACAACGTACACTGGGCCGTAGCACCTTTGTGTGTACTTAGGGAGAGTGATAGATAACCTTTGCTCCTCATCAGGAACACTAAGGAGGCAAACAAGATGCGGCTTAATATGAATGGTACAGAGGACCCTTTCAAAAGGAACGGCCTAGGGGTATAAGATAAGGGAGAGGATAAGCAGCTATACTTAAACTAAAGTCTGAGCCTGCTTTTAAACTATTACTTCAATTTTTATGGGCCTTAGGCTCACTAAGTGTCATACAGCCCTTTGAGGTTATTTGGACAAAGTTTTAAATATCTTAAAATATATATATTTGTTCCTTTCACCCCTTCTTTTCTTTACGTTCTTGCTTCCACTTTCTTTCTCCAGTCCTCAATCTCCTTTGTACCTTTTATCTTTAATCAGTAATCAGTGTATATTAATTTAATAGTTGATCCTGGCTGATAATCTGCAACTGCAGGGTTGATGTATTCTTTAAAGCACTTAAAATCTGACCGTGTTAAATGAAAGTAACAGATAATGTCTCTATAGGTCAGAATAGGTGCCGTTTGTATAATATGCAACCTTCTGTAGCAGATAGTAATTTTCCTTTTAACCTCTTCTATTTGCAGCAAATTTTAACAAGGTTTAGATGTTGCTAGGTCTTCTAAAGCCTTATAGTATAATTTCCTGGATAGAACAGTACCAAATTAACAAGCTGCTAAATAAACAAATTTTGACACAATGAGTCTTTGAAGTCCATGCTGGAAGTAAATAATTACCGAGTTTCTTTAGAATAGAAGATATAACTTACAGAGCGCAACCAGTGCGACTCAACCCCCCGAGTTTTAATTACCACCTGCTAGTCTGTATATAACTTGCAGAAACATCAATGGATACGATAACTCACGGTTTTAGATTCTCCAATCTTACTGCACTTCTCTTCCCTGGTGACTCTAGGTGACCTCCGTCTCCCGAACCACCTTAAGGAAAGGTGCGCTGGAGTACCGATCGCCGTGGGTAATCCCCAGGGCCGGACTGGGAACAAAAACCAGCCCTGGAAATATTTGTATACCAGCCCCATAGCATTGCGGCAATAGATTATTGTTTAGAAAAGGGGAAAAAATTTAAGCGCATTTGAAGGGTTTATTAGTTATAGATAAGACTGATATATACACCTGCACAGGGCAATACATAGCCCCCAGTATGTACACAAGGTTACATGTATTGCCCTGTGCATGGGGTATATACAAGGCAGTGTGTGAGATATAACTGTGTACATACTGGAGCATATATTACCCTGTGAAGGAGTATATATCAGTGCACGAGATATAACCTTGCGTACATGCTGGCTGTAAATATTGACTTATCTCAGCATCCAAATTGCACTGACATGGCGTGCCCCAGCACCCAGATTGTACTCATAGCACTTTCCCCAGCATCCAGAATGTTACCTAGCACTGATATTGCACTCACAGGACTTACCCTAGCACCCAGGAGGAAATACCCTAGCACGCAGATGGACACCCAATCAATGGTGCATGCAGGAAAGAAAAAGGTGCCAGTTATGACATATTGTGCCCTGCATATTTTGCCGCCATTGGCTGATCCTGCCCTCAGCAACAAATACAGTGTCTCACACGTACAGTCACACATATACACGTCACATACACACACTGACACATACACACAATCACAGTTGTCATAACAGAGCTACAAATCAATAGAGCTGTCAAGAGCGATTCCCCTGCTTTTTATAGCCGGGAAGCACTGGGATATACCCATTTATTACAATCTGCCACTCACTCACACACCTACACTGCCACACGTACATGCACTGCCACTCACACACATACAGTGCCACTCACTCTCAGTCCCACGTTTAGACTCTGATATTGACTCACGTTTGTATTTTCTCCCCCCACCCCTGTAATTTCTTTCCCTTTGTATTTTCTTTCCCCCCCCCCATCAGTCATATCTTCCTTCCCCTGTATGTATATTTTTATCCCCCCACCCCTGTCATCTCTTACCCCCTGTATATATTGTTTTCTTCCCCCAGCCATGTCATCTCTTACCCCTGTATATATGTTTTTCTCCCCCCAGCCCTGTCATCTCTTACCCCCTGTATATATTTTTTTCTCCCCCCAGCCCTGTCATCTCTTACCCCCTGTATATATTTTTTTCTCCCCCCAGCCCTGTCATCTCTTACCCCCTGTATATATATTTTTCTTCCCCCAGCCCTGTCATCTCTTACCCCCTGTATATATATTTTTTCTCGCCCCAGCCCTGTCATCTCTTACCCCCTGTATATATTTTTTTCTCCCCCCAGCCCTGTCATCTCTTACCCCCTGTATATATTTTTTTCTTCCCCCAGCCCTGTCATCTCTTACCCCCTGTATATATATATTTCCCCCCCCAGCCCTGTCATCTCTTACCCCCTGTCATCTCTTACCCCCCTGTCATCTATGTATTTTTTCCCCATTATATTTTATCCCCCTTCCCCTTCTCCCCAAACTCCCAACCACCCGTTATATCTTCTTACCTTCTCTTTCAGGCATCATGGGCTGTGGACGCACGTGGAGTTGTGCTCTGGCCGCAGCGTCATAGAGCAGCACGGCCGCACGTCTTAAAGTGGCCGCACGTCTTAAAGCGGCGACGGCCGGATCTCTTAAAGCGGCTGCATAAAATGGCCCAAGGGCCGGCGGCCTACCGGGAAATTTCCCGGTATCCCGGTAGGCCAGTCCGGCCCTGGTAATCCCCGTGAGTATAGTTAAAGTTTGTTTTGGAGCTCTGTCGGCGGGTAGACCGGACCTTTTTCTGTACTTCCCACTTCCTCGTATGTCCGTCCGTAGCCACGTGTGAGGGGAGTAGCACTGAGTCGCAACCGTTAGTCCGGATTTGTTCCAGGAGTGCCTCAGGTTGGTTATTTATTTCGAAGCTTATTGGGCAAAGAAGCCATCCGAGACCTTGTAGACCCAGGGAATGGGTTAGAGAGGATCGTTCTCCGGGAGCCCTTGCTTCATGGAGGTAGGGAGGACCGCCAGCCCACGAGCCACACCCCTCACGTCCACATCCAGTTACGCCGGCAAAAGTAATGAAAATGTTATTGAAGAGTTGCATTTCTTGTTTTTATTTCTGCACCCACATTGCAACTAAAGGACTTAACACAGCCCCATAGAGTAGCCACAACACTTGGCTTGCACTCATATTGCACCCACAGCACTTGTCATGCACCAATATTGCACCCACAGCACATGTAATGCACCTATGTTGCACCCACAGCACGTGTCATACACCTATGTTGCACCCACAGCAATTGACTTGCACTCATATTGCACCCACACAAGTTGGCATGCCACAGTGTCAATTTGCCCCACAGAACATACCACAGTGTCACTTTATCCCATTGAACTGCCCATGTAGAACAAGCCACATTGTCACTTTCCCCAATAGCACAGATTATTTTGCCCCACAGAACATGCCACTGTCAGGTACCAATTAACTTGCACAGTCGGTTTGTCATTAACATATGCAAAAGGCAGTTTGCCTGTTAAAATATGCTTTAGTGTGCCATTAATATACCACTGCCAATTTGCCCATCAATATGCCAGTATTATTTTGCCATTAATATGCCACAGACAATTTGCCCATAAATATGCCAGTATTATTATCCCATTTAGATGCCAGTAATATTGTGCCATTCAGATGCCAGTATTATTGTGACATTCAGATACCAGTATTATTTTGCCATTTAGATGACAGCAATATTGTGCCATTCAGATGGCAGTACTATTGTGCCATTATGATGCCCGTATTATTTTGCCATCCAGATGCAGTATTATTGTGCCATTTAGGTGCCAGTATTATTGTGCCATTCAGATGCCAGTAATATTGTGCCATTAAGATGCCAGTATTATTGTGCCATTAAGATGCTAGTATTATTGTGCCATTAAGAAGCCAGTATTATTGTGCCATTCAGATGCCAGTAATATTGTGCCATTAAGATGCAAGTAATACTGTGCCATTAAGATGCCAGTATTATTGTGCCATTCAGATGCAAGTAATACTGTGCCATTCAGTTGCCAGTAATATTGTGACATTCAGATGCCAGTATTATTGTGCCATTCAGATGCCAGTAATATTGTGCCATTCAGATGCCAGTATTATTGTGCCATTCAGATGCCAGTAATATTGTTCCATTCAGATACCAGTAATATGGTGCCATTCAGATGCCAATAATATGGTGCCATTCAGATGCCAGTAATATTGTGCCATTAAGATGCCCCAGCCAATTTGCCCATTAAGATGTGAGTATCAGGGCAATTGCCCCGTTTGCCCTGCGTTAAAGAAGGCCCTGCAATAAAATATCCCAATTGCACCTACTGTTAATGTGATCTACCAACAATCAGGTAACTTGCAAACCCTTCACCTCAAACCCCAGCTACACCGCTCATTAGCCTGATTAGCATTGAACTCTGCCATCTGCATCTCCCTGCCATACTCCCAAAACCAAATGTGCAGAATACAAATCTCCCTTGTGATTGGTGGCTAGGAACAAAAAGTGGCATTTTTGTTCTTGTGTAGTATGGGATGCAAACACCATGTGGCCTACAGGTAAAATTGTGCATGACTCCCAATTGTTTTGCGGGACAGTATAGGAGTTTTCCATGGTATTTGTATAGGAGTTCACACAAAAGCAATATATCACAGAAAGGAAACACGTTTTACCACAGGAAAATTCACAACATTTCTTGACATTTTCCTAAACAATGAAACCCAGGGTTTTTTCAGTGGTGTATTTTGGTTTTGTGCTATAGGTACGACTACATTTGGGCACCTCCCGCCAATTACCTCAGCACCCCAGGACATGCCCCAGCACCCACATTGCATGCCCAGACATGACCCAGCACCCAAATTACACACCTCACTTATAGAGAGAGAAAGATTAGAAGAGAACCTTGAATCAAAGGGACCACAGCAGCACCTGTGACTAGAAATCTTATTATAGAAATTGTGCAGGATTTATAATTCTTTCAAGAATTTCAAGCAAATTAAGAGAAAATGTACCTTAAATGTGCCCGCTCTGTCTCCTGTTTGTGACGTCACCTCTGGACTTTATATGTAAATCAAGCTTGTGATGTCATAAGCAGGAGACACTGAGATACATTCAAAATTGTATTTATGAATTTGCATCTAATTCTGTTAACATCATATATAGGTCTTTTTTTGTTGTTGTCAAATTTACAGTATGAATAAAACTGCTATATATTAATTGAATGATGCATAGACAGAGTCCCTTTAAGCACCGTCTAGAACAGTGAGTGCTAGCATTAATGTCATAAAGAGTGTGGTCATGATGTCATAGAGGCAGGTGCTAATGATAACTGCGTGAAAATTTTTCCTCTCAGACACATCCGGAGCTCTGACGGAGCTTCAGCACGTGTTCCTGGTTCCTTGGTATAGGTATATATGCCTGACTTTGATGTGTCTGAAGACTTGGAGCTTGACTACCCTAAATCTGACCTTGAGCTTTGGAGGTTCTAGCAGGGGATTTATTTGGCAAGCGCAGCTACTCGTGTACCCTTTATCAGTCTGTTCTTGGGTGGGAGAGAAGGGTGGCCCTTGTTTTTGTCGGCATTCACTATGTCGGGAGGGCCACATCTGGGGTGGCAAGGGAGGGAGAATATACACATCCTGCAAGCAATGTCAATTTATATCAGAGCTGTCCAACTGCAGTATTTTAGCTAGATTGTAGCTAGAGGGCCACAGTTGGACACCCCTGGTCCAAGTAATTTTTAAATGAATTGCTGTGTTAACCTGTAGTATAATGAAGTCTCTGCATTTGCCTCTTAATGCTCAGAGGGAAGGGCAGTCCTTCAAGCCATGGTTCCCCAGAGGTTTCCCCTCACATGGGGTTTTTCCTCTCCTGAGTGCTGAAGGATGACTCTATGTGAGTCTAGAGGTAGCCCATAGTTTGACCAGCTTTCTGGTTTAATCTGTGATAATACCCAGGCACATGCTTGGCCGTAAATTCCCTTTTCCCATTATATAGAGACTAGAAAATGACTAATTCTGTGAAATTACTAAAATAAAGATACAGTTAATATATATATATTTCTTGCCTCATGTTGTTTTTATTTCTGCAAGTGTATCCTCTCAACAGAAAAAAATAAAACAGGATTGTGTAGTGATGGAGAAATAAAGGGAAATTAATTATTACAATCTGAAATGGATGTTTTGGGGTCACCAACTAAACAAGGGGGTTGAATTGAGTGTGGTGGTAAATGAAATAATTCAGCACATGAATATCAGCTAATAAATGTAGGAAAATATAGGTGAACACTGGAGGGGTAAACCAAAGATATGTTGGGATGAGCTAGGAAAACACAAATGTTACAGTATTGAAGTAGGGATAGGGAATAAGTTTAGTCTACCCCACAGTATTATAACATTTACAGGTATACTAAGAAGAAGAGTCTCTAGACTGAGGAGACTTCTGATTACACAACCAAAAGTGCCAAGACTGTGCTAGAGAAGATATCTCCAACTTCCAAGGACTCATCAGAAAAAGGTAGTCAAAGAAGAAGCTACACAGCCGGCCGTCTTTAATATTGATTGGACCCTGGGCAAGCATTTGCATGGGCCCCCTGGACACTGCCATCCCCTTCCCCCATTATCTGACCTGCAATCACCCCCTCCACCCCAAACCACCCTCCCCAAAAAAACCACAAACAGATAAACAAACATAATTGCACTTTATTGCAATGTATAACATGTGTATAATAAGAACACAATTGCGGCGTATACAAATTATATATCAAACACAATATATATGGCGTCAAAATGTATACCTTCTTATAATGCAGCAGTGCAATAAATATTATATTATATTACAAAAGTATACATGTATATTAGGAAGCACTTACATATGGTAGGCAGCTGTATTTTAATTTTAAATGCTGCCTACTTTATGTAAGTGCTCTCTAATATCCATGTATGCTTTTGTAATATAGACATGGAGTACCTTTTACTGCAGTGCAGCATAATAAGGTATACATTTTAAAGTCATTTATATATATGTTTTGTTTCATATATATAATTTATACACCGTAACTGTGCACTTAATATACACATTTTATAATTACAATTGTGTGTGGGGGGGGGGGGGGGGGAGGTTGGGGGGGTATTGTGTATGGTTTATATAATATATCTATGGTTGGTTTATATAATATTTATTATGTATAGATACACATATATAAATGTGACATTTATATATGACAGACACACACACAGACACATTTACATATAGACACACAGTCAGATACACACACTTACACATACCGACAACCTTACAAATAGTCAGATAGACACACTTAAACACACACAAACGTTGTTATACTATATATTTTTATTTGGATTTATTAGGTTATAACTTATCTTCTAAATATTACATTGTGTCAGTGTGTCATTTATCAAATTTTGCACGCACACAGACAACCTGAAACACACTTACACACACACACAGAAAACATAGTCAGATAGACACATTTACACACACAGTCACATGTACACATACACACATACAATCACACTTACACACACTCAGTCACACTTACACACCGTCACACTTACAGTCAGATAAACACACTTACACACACACACACACACACACACTGTCACACCTACACACAGTCAGATAAACACAATTACACACACATACAGCTTCACACACACAGACACAGTGAGATAAACTCACCTGCACACACACAATCACACATACACAAACTCAGATAGACACACTTACACACACAATCACATGTGCACACACTCAGGTAGACACACTTGCACACACACACACACACTGTCAGACTTAGACAAATAGACACACTCACATAAACACTTACACACACATACACAAACAGTCAGACTTACACATACACACAAATTTCTTTTATTTTTAAAGAAAATAAAAACATGATGTTGTGTGCCCCCCTCCCTGCTCATTTACCTTTTATTTGCAGGGACCATTGAACCTACGATTCCTGTATGTTGTCTTCTGAGTACCAGGATGTTACAGACAACTGACTCTCTACCCAAATTAAAACATCCATCCATAGTATTATGCGATCTGTGCAGATTGCATAATATTAACACTAAATAGAACAGACATTCGCGGGGCCCATGGAGCAGCTGCTTTGGGTCACCCGGAAGTAACTGGGCCTGGGGCAGCTGACCAGTTTGCCCTGTATT
The DNA here is from genome assembly GCA_036172795.1 of Pelodytes ibericus. Lineage (NCBI taxonomy): Eukaryota > Metazoa > Chordata > Amphibia > Anura > Pelodytidae > Pelodytes > Pelodytes ibericus. The sequence continues at coordinate 124,026,722 of CM069859.1, forward strand.
AAAGATGGCCATGACATCAGGAGTGTCCATGCCCATGCAAATCAACCACCAAAGCACATATCAGAACCACATATTGCAGGAGATATATGTAAAATTTGTAGGGATTTAGGTGTGTTAGTTGTAACACTAACCCATCCAGTCGACACATCCCAATAGCATTGCCATTTAGCGGCAACTGAGTGGCTATACCCCCAGTAGTAAAACCTCAATGTACACAAAGGGTTGCACACCAAAGTGATGAAGAGGATACAGACACAAATAGATTCTCATCATTCTCATCTGATGTTAAAAGATAACTGATCTGCCAATAAAAGATGTTCTGTGATTCACATCATCCTTGCTGTGTATGTCATTATCATTGAACAATTTCCTCAAACACAAGTGTACAGGTGACATGAGCAGTTATATCACTGAACATACCTGTTGACATGTGTGTTCTGGGCCCTAGATGATGTACAGTACATCTAACATCATATTTCAACATATAAATCATTCCAAGATGGCCACACAGAACATCCTAAAATTCTTGAGAATGTGGTGGTTAGAGTACCTTTTCAAGAAATCCCTGGCAAGCTCTCTATATATATCTTCCCTCTAACTTGGGATAACAATGGGTGTGGTTTTTTATATTGATCCTGCTTGGGGTCTGTGAATCATGTGTCTTTAGATCTGAGTGGTGTATTCCTTTTTTAACAGCTCTGTTATCTGGTGCACTTTTTTACTTACTTTAGTGGGTAAATGCGCGATTTTGATCTCGCACTGATAATTTGCTTAGCATTCCATTAACATTTAGCGATTGCTGGTTCGGCACTTGCCATTGCCATTGAATTGCACACTATTCCAAAAGTAATTGTGTGCAGTAGATTAAATGCCCCAGGTCCCCTAATTAACATTGAATCTAGGTCCATATGTGCTAAGGAATGCTTGTCCATACAGCATAAAAAATAAATAATATAGAAATTCTGAAAAATGTACATATGCTAATAGCCAACTTAGGTTCTTGGATACTCTCACTAAGTGGCATGAGAGGTTGCCATGCTCTAAAGACCTGGCTTGGAGCCCAACCTGGCCCAGCTTGTTCGCCAGGAATGGAGCCTTGAGATGGATTACTTGGACCTGTTCAAAAGTGGTTTGTTTTCCCTTCTGAACCTACGGATTTGGTAAATTACACCTGAGCATGTCAACTCGGGAGGGGTGGATAAGGCTGCAATCTCCACACCTGGGGCACATAGATACTGGACAGAATACTGGAAAGATCCCATACTGATGCTGTTTCACCTTGCTCAACCACCGGACCCAGATATTTAGGATTGTGCTGATTTAATTGATAAAGGCCTGGTAGGGGTGGACAATGCTGGGGTCTCCACACCAGGTAAGAGGGATGCTGGGCAGCTGGCCCAGATCAAATATCATAGTTGTTAGGTTTTGATCAAAAGCCTGACCCAGAGACTGTGGCAGCGGATTGGGACTGCGGTCTCCACTGACACACTACCAGCTTAAGTGCTGACATGGGGTTGAGTATCCCTTATCCAAAATGCTTGGGACCAGAAATATAGCAGCACCTTAATTCATATGAAAGCAGAAGTTAACTTTTCACACATAGCTTCTTCATTTTGGCTTCATTTTTGTTAAATAAATCATGACATGGTGTAATACGTCATGTGCTGTTGTTCATCTGCGATTGTATTTACCTAATTTTAAGGAACCCATGATTGTTATTATGTCCTGATATGTAAATCTATATAAGTAATACCTTACTGCTTAGAAAAATACTAAACAACTATTTTTGGGGGTTTTTTGGACCGGTTGCCAGGAGAAAGGCTCTTCAATCTAAAAACAAACATGGCTTTGGTTTACAAAGTTGCATCTGAACAAATCACAAGACTTCTGAAACAATGTCCTTTGGACTGACGAGACCAAAGCAGAGATGTTTTGCCATAATGCATAGCACCACATTATCACACAACATATCAGCACAAACACCTCATTCTAACTAAATACAGTACGGTGGTGGAGGAGTGCTGATTTGGAATTGTTTTGCAGTCACAGAACCTGGGAGCCTTGCAGTAAATGAGCCGACCATGAACTACTCTATGTACCAAAATATTCTAAGCTAAAGCATGGCCAAATTTGGGACATGCAACAGGACAATGATCCCAAGTACACAAGTAAACCTACAAAAAAATGGCTGAACAAACAATCAAGGTGTTCAAAGCCCCAGATCTCAACCAGGTTGAAATCCTGTGCCATGAGCTGTGCATAAACAAATACCAGCAAACCTCAATGAACTGAAGCAATGTTGAAGAGAGAGCCAAACTTCCTCCACAATGATTTGAGAAACTAATAGTCATACAGAAAACAATTACTTCAAGTTATTGCTACTAAAGGTGGTTCTAGCTATTGAATCATAGATGTACTTTTCACGCATGACTTCTCCATTTTGGCTTTATTTTGTTAAATAAACCAGGACACAATGTAATATGTCAGGTGTTAATCTGAGGTTGTATTCTATTCAATTTTGAGTAGTAATTGGGAAATTCAGTATCAGGTAAGAAGTATAACGAGCAGTATTCACAAATGGAAGTAAGGGAGAAGAATTTTTTTGCACATCCTGTAAACAAATTGCTTTATTGGTGTAACCAGGGTTTTTTACACTAGATTGGCACTGCAGCATTTTTGTAAAAACGTTCAATTTCACTTTTTTCTTGTTCATTTGTATTAAATTTTGAGACCTGCTAAGGAACAGATAATTTTTATTACGTCCTGAAATGGAGGATCTAATCTGGTCAGGAAGAGGAGAGGCAGAGACTCACAAAAGAAGATGGACCCCCTGGGTCCTTTTTAGGGAAGGTCATTAGTTTCAGAGATGTATCTGAGACACCACCTTGCGTAGACAGGGAGGAGAGAGGGGTGGAGGGAAAAGGGGGAATTCAACCAGCACGAATATACTTTTCATGCTGGTTGAATTGGCGACAGAGAGAGCGATTCTGATGCAGAATTTGCAGCTGTGGCGGTCCCTCGGCTGTATCTCGTGTATTTCTGGGGAATTGGTTGCTGACTGTTCGCTCTGGACTGGCAGAACTCATGTCACTCAGGGGCCCGCTACGCCCCTGAATGGCAGAGGAAGGAGTAGTGGGTGCTTCCTACATAAGCAGAAAACACATGGAGGAGCTTCATGTCTACATCACATATCATCTTATAATGCAACTATCGCATCTATGAAGCTCTTCTGAGGAAGCCCTTTTTTATAATAGGCCAAAGCTGCTGGTCTGGCTGGAATAAATGGATGTACCCGTTTAACAGAAAAATAAGTAATAAGAGATGTGCTGCAACACATGCAGTGCTCTCCTCAAAACACCAAAATACTATATAAAACAATTATACGGATTAGTATGTACAAACATAGAAACATAGAACCACCATTCAACATTTATAGTAAAAAATACTAAAACTGGTGAGATGAACATTTCATTATATGATTTAGCTATACATTGTGCAGGAACAAATCTGATGCTAAATCTCTGTGATGAAATGTTCAAAGCTCTACAACTGAGTTTTAGTGAAAAAAAAACCTTTATCTTCTCATTTCAAACTCAGTTCTGCATCCATGTAAAATACGCAGTTGGATGGCAAATTTGCAGTGTTTTTCTGTATGTTATTCAGTATAATTCCTCATCCAGGGGTAACCCAGAGTCACCAACAAATATAAAATATGAAGGGGTAAAGTGGTTAAAGGACTCATATCATGTTTAATATGTACATTAAATATTATTACGGCTGGACTCTGCAAATGTCTTCCTGGTGTATGTGATGATGTCACCCATTGAAATAGTTTCTCAAATTACTGTCATAAACAAGAGACATATTTAAACATACATCATTCATTTAGTTTATGAATTTGTTTGCAACTCAGTTAACACGAGTCCTTTTAAAACCCAGGAACACAATACTTGGTACACAATTTTCATTAGTATCTAAATATATGCAATGACCTCAATATAAAATGACAATGCCAAGCAACAACAGGATTAGGGTACAAATTTAAAGATATGCTGAGCACTAAAAATACACATTTAGCTTCAAGCCAAACAAGGGAAAGAAATCTAACTGGGTATATATATTGGTAGAGAATATTACTGGGTTTAATGCTGGCAGGGTTACCTCAAAGATTTTAATGATGCTTGTATTGTAGCAAAGACCTGTAGACCTGGTTCGGTCAGCACTGCCTTGCATTGCCAAGTACAGAGCTGCAGTACGTGTATATGCATTCCTATCATCACACACCCTTATAATTTGCCCTGCTCCCCAAGCTTGGCATTGGTGACAGGAACAGGACTTGACAGAAACAGAATAGACCAGTAATAGCTCTACAAGGAAAGGCACATTGTCGCTCACCTCACATGTTTCAGTTCAGTAGTTAATCATATGTGTTTTAAAGCACTGGGTTAAATAATTGAGCATTTGTGACTCATGGAAATGTTAATGTATTCCTTACATTATTTCTGTAGCGCTGGTTAACATAAATATATCCCATACTCTTATCTCAATGTTTACAGAAATAAAGTTATTTATCCTACTGGCATACTAAAAGATGACTAAAAGAACTGAATGCAATCTGGGTGTTGGGGCATGTTCTATGTGATAGTGTAATCCCTAGGTGCTTCCTGGGTGCAGTGACCACTTGGTGCAATCTCGGTGCAAGGGAAAATCCTGGGTGTAATCTGGATGCTGGGGTAAGTCCTGGGTGTAGGTTCAAGTCCTTGATGCAATCTGGGTGCTTGGGCAAGCCACAGATTTTACTTGCAAAAACCGGAGCCCCAGGTTTCTGATCACTTCAGTAATACGAATAGCCCATTAATTTGGTCTGCTCAGGAAGCACCCACGAGCTTCCAATTTGGCACAAAAATCAGCCATTGTGGTCTACTTTTGTACAACAATTTCAGATCACTATCACATGACCATGCATGTGAACTAAAAGTGAATGTGATGACTACATTCTGTATTGTAATGTTCTAAACATCCTATTCCTTTTTCTGCAGATATATCTATAGGGGCAACTAGCACACACCACCCACAGGGTCGTCATTAGCCAAGCACATCAGACATCTGCCTTCCGTCATTAAAAGCATTTATTTTATCAAATATAAAAAGAAAATACAATATGACCAACAAATATATAAATACAAGGCGCACAGCAAGACCAGAGCGTGTTTTTTAATAGAGGAGAGAGAAATGATGGGATTAAAGAATAATTTAAACAGCCCAGCCGTCAAGAACAACAAGAAAGAACTATAGTTAAACTAACTAACTCCCAGCACCGGGGTTTAGAAGAGGAGATCCCAGAGCCACAGAATCCAGACCTTAAAACAAGTTGGAGATCAGTCTGCTTCTGGATCGTGTCCCAATCCGAGATCTCCTGCCTCCTCCAGAAGCGGGACAAAGATAGCTTGGTTGCCATAAAGATATTTATTGTGAGAATCAATTTTAGAGAGCGGGTAGGGCCCAAGTTAAAGTAGAAAAGGAAGTCTGAGGTGTAAGGGGCCGTAGAATCCTGAAAAATGAAACCTAAAATAGTTGCTAATTCTCTTCTACTTGGGGCCAAGGCATGGCGAGACGGTACCATGTACCAATGAAAAAGGATCTTATAAAATAGTTCTTATAAATTGACTCTGTGTATCGCTCCTCTAGTGTTCCTACACGTGGCCGACCACACCTCCAATGGGAATGTTCTACCTAGGTCTGCTTACCAATATCCGAAATGATCTATCTTATGATGAGTTATCAACCAGGGCCTGAAGCTTGGATATGGTCTTAGTACCCAAAGTTGAATGTAAAAATTTATTGAGGGGAGAACAATCCACCGGTGGATTAGTCTTAATGTTGCTCTTAATCCGGAGGATATTAAAACGGAGTAGCACGTCCTGTCATAGTAGATCGCCCAAATAGAGAATCCCTGAGGAAGACCACGGATAAAGGTGAAAGTCACCCATAGCGGTAGTAAACACACCCAGTGGCAGCAGAACAGTTATCCCCTGTGACCTAGAGAAAATACTCTTAAACTTAAACATCCCTCTTATGACATCCGCTATTATTGGGTTGGCAATCTTCAGTTTTTTTAAAAACGGTGTAGGAGGACCAGAAGAAAAAGAAGGGGTTATGACCAGCGAAATTATGGTCTTGAAGAGAGGGCTTGTATATCCAGGCTAGAAAATGTGAAAACAGACATATCTCCTGCAATCCATGAAGCTTTGGGAATCGCAGTCCACCAGCTCTGAGACTACGCTTCAGGGTTTTGTTAGCAATTCTTGTTTTTTGGTATCCCATACACAGGACGCAAACACCAGATTCAGTTGTTTGAGATAGACGCTGGGGGCCCGCATAGGTATAGCCCTCATAAGGAAAAGAACCTTCGGGAGAACATAAGCCTTCAGCGTGTTAAGGCGGGCAAGCCATGAGGTGTCTAACCCTCTCCAACTCAGAAAAAGCTTTCTGAGATCAGAAACCAGATTCTCATAATTGAGAGATAATGTCTGTCTCAGATTTGAGGTGTTCTCAACCCCCAGGTAAGTAATCATTTTATTAGCCCATTTGAGACTGCCAATGTAAGATATCCTTTCCAGCTGAGCTGATGTTAAAAATAGCATTAGGGACTATGTCTTACTCAAATTCAATTTATAATTGGAGAGGGTGCCATATTGATTTATGAACTGAATAACCTGCGGAAAAGAGATCACAGGAGAGGTTATGGAAAGCAGAACATCATCTGCATAAAATGAGATTTTGTATTCTCGCTTCCCCACCTGAATGCCGGAAACCTGGGAAGATCCTCTTATAAGAGCCACAAGATGTTCAATACTTAAAGCATAAAGCAGAGGTGCCAATGGGCAGACCTGCCTTGTGCCGTTACTGATAGAAAAATTATCTGAACTTAGGGAGGGGCCCGTGATCCTATCCCTCGGTGCCGAGTAGACAGACATGGCATTGACCCTGAAGGCCCCAGATAAGCCAAAAGCCTCCAGAGTTTCAGATAGAAAAAGCCAGTCTACTCTGTCAAATGCCTTCTAGGCATTGAGGGCCAGAAAACTGTCGGGGTACAAGAGGTTCCCACTTGGTGAACCAAATCAAGCAGCCTCCTGATGTGTCCTCTCCTGAACTAGTCTGATCGGAGTGTATCAGGTCACGAATGATCCGTCCAAGTCTGTCCACCAAGATCTTAGAGAAAAGTTTAACATCCAGATTAATCAATGATATTGGTCTATAATTAGAGATAATAGAGGGATCCTTTCCAGTCTTTAAAATTGGGGAAATTGAAGCCTCCAACATTTCCAGGGGAAAACAACCTTTACCAGCCACTTTGGAAAAGACCCTAATCAGTATAGGAGTTATCCTATAGAGCAGCAGGAAATGCTAGCAGAATGCTTGGTTGCATAGGGAGAGGTATTAGCAGTAGGAAGAGGGAAGTGCTCATGCCATTGTACAGAGCACTGGTGAGACCTCACTTGGAGTATTGTACGCAGTACTGGAGACCGTATCTCCAGAAGGATATTGATACTTTGAAGAGAGTTCAGAGAAGGGCTACTAAACTGGTTCATGGATTGAAGGATAAAACTTACCAGGAATGGTTAAAGCATCTTAACATGTTTAGCTTGGAGGAAAGATGTAACAGGGAGGATATGATAGAAACATTTAAATACATAAAGGGAATCAACACAGTAAAGGAAGAGAGTTTATTTAAAAGAAGAAAAACTACCACAACTAGAGGACATAGTCTTAAATTAGAGGGGCAACGATTTAAAAGTAATATCAGGAAGTATTACTTTACTGAGAGGGTAGTGGATGTATGGAATAGCCTTCCAGCAGAAGTGGTAGAGGTAAACACAGTCAAGGATTTTAAGCATGCGTGGGATAGACACAAGGCTATCCTAGCTATAAGACCAGGAACGGGGGACTAATAAAAGTACTCAAAAAAAAATTTGGGCAGACTAGATGGACCGAATGATTCTTATCTGCCGAAACATTCTATGTTTCTATGTTATCTCTGTCTGGAGTGTGTGATAGAATAATGATGACAGACCATCTTGGCCCGGGGCCTTCTCCTTCTTTATTGTTTTTTTCGTAGAGGAGAGGTCCGTTAGGGAAATTAGCTGGTTGAGTCTCAAAAGCTGCTTGTGTGAAATCTTTGGCAGACCTAGGCTATGGAGAAACTCCCTGACCCGAGACACAGATCTCCTCTGAGTTGGGAGATTATATAACAACTCATAGTCCAGTTTAAAGCCCTCACCAATCTGTCGGGGGACAGGCATATTTTACCCCCAGAAACTATTTTTACTTCATTGATAGCCAGATTTCTCTAAAGTTTGACTCATGAATCCCCAGCTGACCCTATCAAAAGCCTTCTCGGCATCCATAGACAGGACCAGCTGGGGAGTTAATATTATTGCGCCATTCAGATACCAGTATTATTTTGCCATTTAGATGACAGCAATAGTGTGCCATTCAGATGGCAGTACTATTGTGCCATTAAGATGCCAGTATTATTTTGCGATCCAGATGCAGTATTATTGTGCCATTTAGGTGCCAGTATTATTGTGGAAACCCAGGGTTTTTTCAGTGGTGTATTTTGGTTTTGTGCTATAGGTACGACTAAATTTGGGCACCTCCCGCCGATTGCCTCAGCACCCCAGGACATGCCCCAGCACCCACATTGCATGCCCAGACATGACCCAGCACCCAAATTACACACCTCACTTATAGAGAGAGAAAGGTTAGAAGAGCACCTTGAATCAAAGGGACCACAGCAGCACCTGTGACTAGAAATCTTATTATAGAAATTGTGCAGGATTTATAATTCTTTCAAGAATTTCAAGCAAATTAAGAGAAAATGTACCTTAAATGTGCCCGCTCTGTCTCCGGCTTGTGACGTCACCTCTGGACTTTATATGTAAATCAAGCTTGTGATGTCATAAGCAGGAGACACTGAGATACATTCAAAATTGTATTTATGAATTTGCATCTAATTCTGTTAACATCATATATAGGTCTTTTTTTTTATTTTTTTTATTTACAGTATGAATAAAACTGCTATATATTAATTGCATAGACAGAGTCCCTTTAAGCACTGTCTAGAACAGTGAGTGCTATCATTAATGTCATAAAGAGTGTGGTCATGATGTCATAGAGGCAGGTGCTAATGATAACTGCGTGAAAATTATTTTCCTCTCAGACACATCCGGAGCTCTGACGGAGCTTCAGCACGTGTTCCTGGTTCCTTGGTATAGGTATCTATGCCTGACTCTGATGTGTCGGAAGACTTGGAGCTTGACTACCCTAAATCTGACCTTGAGCTTTGGAGGTTCTAGCAGGGGATTTATTTGGCAAGCGCAGCTACTCGTGTACCCTTTATCAGTCTGTTCTTGGGTGGGAGAGAAGGGTGGCCCTTGTTTTTGTCGGCATTCACTATGTCGGGAGGGCCACATCTGGGGTGGCAAGGGAGGGAGAATATACACATCCTGCAAGCAATGTCAATTTATATCAGAGCTGTCCAACTGCAGTATTTTAGCTAGATTGTAGCTAGAGGGCCACAGTTGGACACCCCTGTTCCATGTAATTTTTTTAATGAATTGTTGTGTTAACCTGTAGTATAATGAAGTCTCTGCATTTGCCTCTTAATGCTCAGAGGGAAGGGCAGTCCTTCAAGCCATGGTTCCCCAGAGGTTTCCCCTCACATGGGGTTTTTCCTCTCCTGAGTGCTGAAGGATGACTCTATGTGAGTCTAGAGGTAGCCCATAGCATGACCAGCTTTCTGGTTTAATCTGTGATAATACCCAGGCACATGCTTGGCCGTAAATTCCCTTTTCCCATTATATAGAGACTAGAAAATGACTAATTCTGTGAAATTACTAAAATAAAGATACAGTTAATATATATATATATATTTCTTGCCTCATGTTGTTTTTATTTCTGCAATTGTATCCTCTCAACAGAAACAAATAAAACAGGATTGTGTAGTGATGGAGAAATAAAGGGAAATTAATTATTACAATCTGAAATGGATGTTTTGGGGTCACCAACTAAACAAGGGGGTTGAATTGAGTGTGGTGGTAAATGAAATAATTCAGCACATGAATATCAGCTAATAAATGTAGGAAAATATAGGTGAACACTGGAGGGGTAAACCAAAGATATGTTGGGATGAGCTAGGAAAACACAAATGTTACAGTATTGAAGTAGGGATAGGGAATAATTTTAGTCTACCCCACAGTATTATAAAATTTACAGGTATACTAAGAAGAAGTGCATTTTTATTTTTAACATCAGCTCAGCTGAAAGGTTATCTGACATTGGCAGTCTCAAATGGGCTAATAAAATGATTACTTACCTGGGGGTTGAGAACGCTTCAAATCTGAGACAGACATTATCTCTCAATAATGAGAATCTGGTTTCTGATCTCAGAAAGCTTTTTCTGAGTTGGAGAGGGTTAGACACCTCATGGCTTGCACGCCTTAACATGCTGAAGGCTTATGTTCTCCCGAAGGTTCTTTTCCTTATGAGGACTATACCTATGCGGGCCCCCAGCGTCTATCTCAAACAACTGAATCTGGTGTTTGCCTCCTGTGTATGGGATGCCAAAAAACAAGAATTGCTAACAAAACCCTGAAGCGTAGTCTCAGAGCTGGTGGACTGCGATTCCCGGAGCTTCATGGATTGCAGGAGATATGTCTGTTTTCACATTTTCTAGCCTGGATATACAGGCACTCTCTTCAAGTGGCTTGGTGCCATTTGGAGATGTCACCAATGCCAAGCTTGGGGAGCAGGGCAGATTTGAAGGGTGTGTGATGATAGGAATGCATATACACGTACTGCAGCTCTGTACTTGGCAATGCAAGGCAGTGCTGACCGAACCAGGTCTACAGGTCTTTGCTACAATACAAGCAACATTAAAATCTTTGAGGTAACCCTGCCAGCATTAAACCCAGTAATATTCTCTACCAATATATATACCCAGTTAGATTTCTTTCCCTTTTTTGGCTTGAAGCTAAATGTGTATTTTTAGTGCTTAGCATATCTTTAAATATGTACTCTAATTCTGTTGTTGCTTGGCATTGTTATTTTATATTGAGGTCATTGCATATATTTAGATACTAATGAAAATTGTGTACCAAGTATTGTGTTCCTGGGTTTTAAAAGGACTCTAATATTTGCACTGTGAATTGGGAGAATACAAAATTATCTATATATTTGTGTTAGCTGAGTTGCAAACAAATTCATAAATTAATGAATGATGTATGTTTAAATATGTCTCTTGTTTATGACAGTAATTTGAGAAACTATTTCAATGGGTGACATCATCACATCCACCAGGAAGAGATTTGCAGAGTGTAGCCGTAATAATATTTAATGTACATATTAAACATGATATGAGTCCTTTAACCACTTTACCCCTTCATATTTTATATTTGTTGGTGACTCTGGGTTACACCTGGATGAGGAATTATACTGAATAACATACAGAAAAACACTGCAAATTTGCCATCCCACTGCGTATTTTACATGGATGCAGAACTGAGTTTGAAATGAGAAGATAAAGTTTTTTTTTCACTAAAACTCAGTTGTAGAGCTTTGAACATTTCATCACAGAGATTTAGCATCAGATTTGTTCCTGCACAATGTATAGCTTAATCATGTAATGAAATGTTCATCTCACCAAGTATTTTTTACTCTAAATGTTGAATGGTGGTTCTATGTTTCTATGTTTATACATTCTAATCCATATAATTGTTTTATATAGCACTGAAGCACATCTCTTATTACTTATTTTTCTGTTAAACGGGTACATCCATTTATTCCAGCCAGACCAGCAGCTTTGATTACCAAATTCTAATGTAACCCAAACTGAACATAGAGTCAGTTTGGGTTACATTAGAATTTGATAATCATATGGTAACTCGGGTAGGTGTGATTTATAGGCCCCCCGGAGAAATAGAGGAGTTAGATAATCTACTAGTTGAGGAAATAGCTAAAATGACAATGAAGGGAGAAGTAATCATCATGGGTGACTTTAATCTTCCTGATGTGAACTGGAAATACAAAATAGCTACTTGCTCCCGGAGTACGCATATCCTAAACTCCCTACTGGGATTATCTCTAAAACAAGTAGTGGAGGAGCCAACTCGAAAGCAGACCATACTAGACTTAGTGTTCACAAATGGAGAATTGTTATCAGATATTACTGTAGGGGAAAGTTTAGGATCTAGTGATCACCAGACAGTGTGGTTTAATATAAGAACAGTGACACCACACAAAAACAAAAGTTTTAGATTTTAGAAAAACAGACTTTTCTAAAATTAGATTAGGTGTAAAAGAGTCATTATCAGACTGGAGCAATTTAAATGGAGTCCAGGAGAAATGGGATTATCTAAAAGTTGCACTACTGAAGGCAACAGAAAATTGCATAAGGCTTGTCAGTAAGAGCAAAAAATTGAAGAAACCACTGTGGTACTCTGCAGAGGTGGCTAAACTTGTAAAAAATTAAAAGCTAGCATTTAGTAATTATAAAAATACTCAGAGTGAGGAAGATAGAAAGATCTATAAGAGTAGGCAGAAAGAGGCAAAGCAAGCTATAAGAGCTTCCAAAGCACACACAGAAGAGACTATAGCCCAGTCAGTGAAAAAGGGGGATAAAACATTTTTTAGATACATAAATGAGAAAAGGAAAGTAAAACAAGGATTAGTTAGATTAAAAACAAAAGAAGAATGCTATGTAGAAGAGGATAAAGGCTTAGCAGACTGCCTTAATGAATATTTTTGTTTAGTTTTTACAAATGAAAATGACGGTAAGGGACCTCATTTAGGGAAAAAGACTAATGAGTCTTTTGATGCATGTAAGTTTACAGAGGAAGAGGTTTTACTTCAGCTGTCTAAAGTAAAGACAAATAAGTCGATGGGACCTGATGGGATACATCCAAAGTTATTAAAAGAACTTAGTGGTGTACTAGCAAAACCGTTAACAGATTTATTTAACCAATCATTGTTAACGGGAGTAGTTCCAGAAGATTGGAAATTAGCTAATGTTGTGCCCATTCACAAGAAAGGTAGTAGGGAGGAGGCGGGCAACTATAGACCAGTAAGTCTTACTTCAGTAGTGGGGAAAATAATGGAAACCTTGTTAAAGAATAGGATTGTTGAACATCTAAAGTCGCTTGGATTTCAAGATCAGAAACAGCATGGGTTTACTTCAGGGAGATCATGCCAAACTAATCTTATTGATTTTTTTGATTGGGTGACTAAAATAATAGATATGGGTGGTGCAGTAGACATTGCTTACCTAGATTTCAGTAAGGCTTTTGACACTGTCGCACATAGAAGGCTTATCAATAAACTGAAATCTTTGAGTTTGGATTTCAATATTGTTGAACAGATTAGACAATGGCTGAGTGACAGGCAACAGAGGGTTGTAGTCAATGGGGTATATTCGATGCAAGGTCTTGTTACTAGTGGGGTACCTCAGGGATCTGTACTTGGACCCATTCTCTTTAATATTTTTATTAGCAATATTGCAGAAGGTCTTGTTGGCAAAGTATGTCTTTTTGCTGATGATACAAAGATTTGCAGCAGGGTTGATATTCATGGAGGGATAAGCCAAATGGCAAATGATTTAGCTAAACTAGAAAAATGGTCAGAGCAGTGACAACTGACATTTAATGTGGACAAGTGCAAGATTATGCACCTTGGGCGTAAAAACCCCAAAGCAGAATATAGACTATTTGGTACAGTCCTAACCTGTTTGCCCTGTATTAAAGATGGCCATGACATCAGGAGTGTCCATGCCCCTGCAAATCAACCACAAAAGCACGTATCAGAACCACATATTGCAGGAGATATATGTAAAATTTGTAGGGATTTATGTGTGTTAGTTGTAACACTAACCCATCCAGTCGACACATCCCAATAGCATTGCCTCTGATAGCTAGTTATTTAGCGGCAACTGAGTGGCTATACCCCCAGTAGTAAAACCTCAATGTACACAAAGGATTGCAAGACAGCAAAGTGATGAAGAGGATACAGACACAAATAGATTCTCATCATTCTCATCTGATGTTAAAAGATAACTGATCTGCCAATAAAAGATGTTATGTGATTCACATCATCCTTGCTGTGTATGTCATTATCATTGAACAATTTCCTCAAACACAAGTGTACAGGTGACATGAGCAGTTATATCACTGAACACACCTGTTGACATGTGTGTTCTGGGCCCTAGATGATGTACAGTACATCTAACATCATATTTCAACATATAAATCATTCCAAGATGGCCACACAGAACATCCTAAAATTCTTGAGAATGTGGTGGTTAGAGTACCTTTTCAAGACATCCCTGGCAAGCTCTCTATATATATCTTCACTCTAACTTGGGATAACAATGGGTGTGGTTTTTTATATTGATCCTGATTAGGGTCTGTGAATCATGTGTCTTTAGATCTGAGTGGTGTATTCCCTTTTTAACAGCTCTGTTATCTGGTGCACTTTTTTACTTACCGTATATACTCGAGTATAAGCCGACCCGAATATAAGCCGAGGCACCTAATTTTACCACAAAGAACTGGGAAAAAATATTGACTCGAGTATAAGCCTAGGGTGGAAAATGAGGCAGCTACTGGTAAATATTGCCCCCAATATGCCATTTAATATGCCAGGATATTGCCCCAATATGCCAGGATATTGCCCCCAATATGCCAGGATATTTCCCCCAATATGCCAGGATATTTCCCCCAATATGCCAAGATATTTCCCCCAATATGCCAAGATATTTCCCCCAATATGCCAGGATATTTCCCCAATATGCCACGATATTTCCCCAATATGCCAGGATATTGCCCCAATATGCCAGTATATTTCCCCCAATATGCCAAGATATTTCCCCCAATATGCCAAGATATTTCCCCCAATATACCAGGATATTTCCCCCAATATGCCAGGATATTGCCCCAATATGCCAGGATATTGCCCCAATATGCCAGGATATTGCCCCCAATATGCCAGGATATTGCCCCCAATATGCCAGGATATTGCCCCTTACTATGCTCGTTATGCCACCCTCCTCCCCCAGACCCCAGCACTTACCTCATTCCTGCTCTGTCCCCCGGTGCTCTGAAGCTGCGTGGCTGTGAGGGAAGCGTTGTGAGCTTCCCTCCAGCCGCCCGGTCAATAAAGTTGGTTTAAAAAAAACACACTTTATTGACCGCGCGACCGGAGGGAAGCTCACAACGCTTCCCTCACAGCCACGCAGCTTCAGAGCACCGGGGGACAGAGCAGGAATGAGGTAAGTTTTAGATTTTTTTTTTTATTCCCCCACTGACTCGAGTATAAGACGAGGGGGGCATTTTTCAGCACAAAAATTGTGCTGAAAAACTCGGCTTATACTCGAAGTATATATGGTACTTTAGTGGGTAAATGCGCGATTTTGATCTCGCACTGATAATTTGCTTAGCATGCCATTAACATTTAGCGATTGCTGGTTCGGCACTTGCCATTGCCATTGAATTGCACACTATTCCAAAAGTAATTGTGTGCAGTAGATTAAATGCCCCAAGTCCCCTAATTAACATTGAATCTAGGTCCATATGTGCAAAGGAATGCTTGTCCATACAGCATAAAAAATAAATAATATAGAAATTCTGAAAAATGTACATATGCTAATAGCCAACTTAGGTTCTGGGATACTCTCACTAAGTGGCATGAGAGGTTGCCATGCTCTAAAGACCTGGCTTGGAGCCCAACCTGGCCCAGCTTGTTAGCCAGGAATGGAGCCTTGAGATGGATTACTTGGACCTGTTCAAAAGTGGTTTGTTTTCCCTTCTGAACCTAAGGATTTGGTAAATTACACCTGAGCATGTCAACTCGGGAGGGGTGGATAAGGCTGCAATCTCCACACCTGGGGCACATAGATACTGGACAGAATACTGGAAAGATCCCATACTGATGCTGTTTCACCTTGCTCAACCACCGGACCCAGATATTTAGGATTGTGCTGATTTAATTGATAAAGGCCTGGTAGGGGTGGACAATGCTGCGGTCTCCACACCCAGGTAAGAGGGATGCTGGGCAGCATAGTTGTTAGGTTTTGGTCAAAAGCCTGACCCAGAGACTGTGGCAGCGGATTGGGACTGCGGTCTCCACTGACACACTACCAGCTGAAGTGCTGACATGGGGTTGAGTATACCTTATCCAAAATGCTTGGGACCAGAAATATAGCAGCACCTTAATTCATATGAAAGCAGAAGTTAACTTTTCACACAGCTTCTTCATTTTGGCTTCATTTCTGTTAACTAAATCATGACATGGTGTAATACGTCATGTGCTGTTGTTCATCTGCGATTGTATTTACCTAATTTTAAGGAACCCATGATTGTTATTATGTCCTGATATGTAAATCTATATAAGTAATACCTTACTGCTTAGAAAAATACTAAACAACTATGTTTGGGTT
This sequence comes from Pelodytes ibericus, assembly GCA_036172795.1. NCBI lineage: Eukaryota > Metazoa > Chordata > Amphibia > Anura > Pelodytidae > Pelodytes > Pelodytes ibericus. The sequence goes on from CM069859.1 coordinate 124,043,211, forward strand.
TTTTTGGACCGGTTGCCAGGAGAAAGGCTCTTCACTCTAAAAAAAAAACATGGCTTAGGTTTACAAAGTTGCATCTGAACAAATCACAAGACTTCTGAAACAATGTCCTTTGGACATACGAGAACAAAGCAGAGATGTTTTGCCATAATGCATAGCACCACATTATCACACAACATATCAGCACAAACACCTCATACTAACTAAATAAAGTACGGTGGTGGAGGAGTGCTGATTTGGAATTGTTTTGCAGTCACAGAACCTGGGAGCCTTGCAGTAAATGAGCCGACCATGAACTACTCTATGTACCAAAATATTCTAAGTTAAAGCTTGGCCAAATTTGGGACATGCAACAGGACAATGATCCCAAGTACACAAGTAAACCTACAAAAAAATGGCTGAACAAACAATCAAGGTGTTCAAAGCTCCAGTCAAAATCCAGATCTCATCCAGGTTGAAATCCTGTTCCATGAGCTGTGCATAAACAAATACCAGCAAACCTCAATGAACTGAAGCAATGCTAAAGAGAGAGCCAAACTTCCTCCACAATGATTTGAGAAACTAATAGTCATACAGAAAACAATTACTTCAAGTTATTTCTACTAAAGGTGGTTCTAGCTATTGAATCATAGATGTACTTTTCAAGCACGACTTCTCCATTTTGGTTGTATTGTAGCAAAGACCTGTAGACCTGGTTCTGTCAGCACTGCCTTGCATTGCCAAGTACAGGGCTGCAGAATGTGTTTATGCATTCCTATCATCACACACCCTTCTAATTTGCCCTGCTCCCCAAGCTTGGCTTTGGTGACAGGAACAGAACTTGACAGAAATAGAATAGACCAGTAATAGCTCTATAGGAAAGGCACATTGTTGCTCACCTCCCATGGTTCAGTTCAGTAGTTAATCATATGTGTTTTAAAGCACTGGGTTAAATAATTGAGCATTTGTGACTCATGCAAATGTTAATGTATTCCTTGCATTATTTCTGTAGCTCTGGTCAACATAAATATATCCCATCCTCTTATCTGAATGTTTACAGAAATAAAGGTATTTATCCTACTGGCATACTAAAAGATTACTAAAATAACTTAATGCAATCTGGGTGTTGGGGCATGTTCTAGGTGATAGTGTAATCTCTAGGTGCTTCCTGGGTGCATTGACCACTTGGTGCAATTGGTGCAAGGGAAAATCCTGGGTGTAATCTGGATGCTGGGGCAAGCCACAGATTTTACTTGCAAAAACTGGAGCTCCAGGTTTCTGATCACTTCAGTAATACGAATAGCCCATTAATTTGGTCTGCTCAGGAAGCACCCACAAGCTTCCAATTTGGCGCAAAAATCAGCCATTGTGGTCTACTTTTGTACAACAATTTCAGATCACTATCACATGACCATGCATGTGAACTAAAAGTGAATGTGATGACTACATTCTGTATTGTAATGTCCTAAACATCCTATTCCTTTTTCTGCAGATATATCTATAGGGGCAACTAGCACACACCACCCATAGGGTCGTCATTAGCCAAGCACATCAGACATCTGCCTACCTGCCTGCCTTCCGTCATTGAAAGCATTTATTTTATCAAATATAAAAAGAAAATACAATTCGACCAACAAATATATAAATACAAGGCGCACAGCAAGAGACACCACAGCAAGAGTGTCGTAAGAGACACCAAAAGGGACATGAGAGAGAGAGAGAGAGAGAAAAATTAACAATAGTATTACCCCTTATATGAATTAGTAAAATAGATTCTGAAAAGTAAAAAAATAATAAGAGGGGAGAAAGAGAGAAAGAAATGTAACAATTTTGATGAGTTTTTTAATAGAGGAGAGAGAAATTATGAGATTAAAGAATACGTCCCTCAATGGGTCTCAAGTATATAGGGTCTATTTTGTCTTAAATAATAATACTGCTATGAGACCTTCACTCAGACATTCAAACAACAGAACTGTCACCGGCGGGGAAACCCCAGCGCCCCGCCTCCACACGCACACGAAGGGCCCTGTCCGACCCCAGCCCAGCCGTCAAGATCAACAAAAAAGAACTATAGTGTAACTAACAAACTCCCAGCACCGGGGTCTAGAAGAGGAGATCCCAGAGCCACAGAATCGAGACCCCAAAACAAGTTGGAGATCAGTCTGCCTTTGGATTGTGTCCCAATTCGGGATCTCCTGCCTCCTCCAGAAGCGGGACAAAGATAGCTTGGTTGCCATAAAGATATTTATTGTGAGAATCAATTTTGGAGTGCGGGTAGGGCCCAAGTTAAAGTGGAAAAGGAAGTCTGAGGTGTAAGGGGCGTAGAATCCTGAAAAATGAAACCTAAAATAGTTGCTAATTTTCTTCTAATTGGGGCAAAGGCGTTGCAAGACCACCATATATGAAGATATGTGCCTTCTCCTTTCTCGCACCTCAACATAGGCTTGGAGCACTAGGGGATATTTTACTGAGGCGAGCCGGTACCATATACCAATGAAAAAGGATCTTATAAAATAGTTCTTGTAAATGGACTCTGTGTATCGCTCCTCTAGTGTTCCTACACGCGGCCGACCACACCTCCAGTGGGAATGTTCTACCTAGGTCTGCTTACCAATATCCGAAATGATCTATCTTATGATGAGTTATCAACCAGGGCCTGAAGCTTGGATATGGTCTTAGTACCCAAAGTTGAATGTACAAATTTATCGAGCGGAGAGCAATCAACCGGTGGATTAGTCTTAAGGTAGCTCTTAATCCGGAGGATATTAAAACCCTCGGAATCTGTCAAATTGTATAAAATTTGCAATTCGGAGAAGGGGAGTAGCACGTCCTGTCATAGTAGATCGCCCAAACAGAGAATCCCAGAGGAGGACCACGGGTAAAGGTGAAAGTCACCCATAGCGGTAGTAAACACACCCAGTGGCAGCAGAACAGTTATCCCCTGTGACCTAGAGAAAATACTCTTAAACTTAAACATCCCTCTCATGACATCCGCTATTATTGGGTTGGCAATCTTCAGTTTTTTTAAAACGGTGTAAGAGGACCAGAAGAAAAAGAAGGGGTTATTGAAAAGCGAAATCCGACATCTCCAAATGGCACCAAGCCACTTGAAGAGAGGGCTTGTATATCCAGGCTAGAAAATGTGAAAACAGACATATCTCCTGCAATCCATGAAGCTCCGGGAATCGCAGTCCACCAGCTCTGAGACTACGCTTCAGGGTTTTGTTAGCAATTCTCGTTTTTTGGCATCCCATACATAGGACGCAAACACCAGATTCAGTTGTTTGAGATAGACGCTGGGGGTCCGCATAGGTATAGCCCTCATAAGGAAAAATACCTTTGGGAGAACATAAGCCTTCAGAATGTTAAGGCGGGCAAGCCATGAGGTGTCTAACCCTCTCCAACTCAGAAAAAGCTTTAATTGAGAGATAATGTCTGTCTCAGATTTGAGGTGATCTCAACCACAGGTAAGTAATAATTTTATTAGCCCATTTGATACTGCCAATGTCAGATATCCTTTCTAGCTGAGCTGTTGTTAAAAATAATATTAGGGACTGAGTCTTACTCAAATTCACTTTATAATTGGAGAGGGTGCCATATTGATTTATGAACTGAAGAACCTGTGGAAAAGAGATTTCAGGAGAGGTTATGGAAAGCAGAATATCATCTGCATATAATGAGATTTTGAATTCTTGCTTCCCCACCTGGATACCGGAAACCTGGGAAGATCCTCTTATAAGAGCCGCAAGAGGTTCAATACTTAAAGCATAAAGCAGAGGTGCCAATGGGCAGCCCTGCCTCGTGCCGTTACTGATAGAAAAAAGATCTGAACTTAGGGAGGGGCCCGTGATCCTCTCCCTCGGTGCCGAGTAGAGAGACATGGCATTGACCCTGAAGGTCCCAGATAAGCCAAAAGCCTCCAGAGTTTCAGATAGAAAAAGCAAGTCTACTCTGTCAAATGCCTTCTAGGCATTGAGGGCCAGAAAACTGTCGGGGTACAAGAGGTTCCCACTTGGTGAACCAAATCAAGCAGCCTCCTGATGCTGTCCTCTCCCGAACTAGTCTGATCGGGATGTATCAGGTCAGGAATGATCCGTCCAAGTCTGTCCACCAAGATATTAGAGAAAAGTTTAACATCCAGATGAATCAATGATATCGGTTTATAATTAGAGATAAGAGAGGGATCCTTTCCAGTCTTTAAAAGTGGGGAAATTGAAGCCTCCAACATTTCCGGGGGAAAACAACCTTTACCAGCCACTTCGGAAAAGACCCTAATCAGTATAGGAGTTATATCTGTCTGGAGTGTGTGATAAAATAAGGATGACAGACCATCTTGGCCCAGGGCCTTCTCCCTCCTTATTGTTTTTATCGCAGAGGAGAGCTCCGTTAGGGAAAATAGCTGGTTGAGTCTCAAAAGCTTCTCGTGTGAAATCTTTGGCAGACCTAGGCTATGGAGGAACTCCCTGACCCGAGCCACAGATCTCCTCTGAGTTGGGAGATTATGTAACGACTCATAGTCCAGTTTAAATCCCTCACCAATCTGTCGGGGGGACAGGCAGATTTTACCCCCAGAAACTATTTTTACTTCATTGATAGCATTTGTTGCTGCTGTCCATTGACTCATTGCTGTTACCCACATAATGTGGCACACATGAACCAGCAACTGAGCATGATGGTGAGAAACCAAGTACCATATGATAGAGAGGGAAGATAAGACAGTCACCTGTCTGAAGAAGTTTTACATCTGGATGAAATTTATGTACTGTCAGAAGTGTGAGCCTAGAGCTAAACCGCTCAACCAAATTTTACATTACAAGTAAGCTAAATTGGACATGTAGCAAGCTTTCATAGAAAGTATTGCTGCTCAAGAGGCAATTCCTATACCTAACATCCCTCCATTAGCACAGGTGGTTGAAGGTCAGTCAGGTAAGGGGGACGATGATACTGCCCTCTCTCCTCCTCATCAGATAATAATGAGATAATCACACTATAGCATCTTGTTAGTAACTATGGAATATTTTGTTACTAACTGTTCACCCAGCTATACTTCTCCATTCACCAACTCTGCACATCTAGACAACCTTAAATGGATAAACAGTGTTCATTGCTGTGTTGTAGAAGTTCCCATGAAGGTCCTTCTCTTCATATTTGGTAGAGTTGTGTAAGATTGAGATTACTTTAACTTACTAAATGATATTGATAATATTAACAGAAAACCAGAAATGGCCTTGCTTCACCTGAATTGGCATCAGAATGCCACTTAACTATATTTTACTACCGAGTGAGTGTTTGGTCACCTCAAAAATGCTGATTGCATGTCCCCAACTAGACAGTGCATATAAGAGCACCACCCTGCAATTCTATCCACCCATGCACATGCATTTTTATTTTGAGCCACAATTTGCAGCCAGTGGAGCCACAATCTTGGATCTTGGATAAAGAGTGCCCTAGGAAATGCCTGCTTTTTGCTGCAGGTCCATGATACCATTTGTTATAATTGGTTGCCCGCTGTCTCTTCCATCCGCCAGCCATGGGAGTTTCTGCTTGTGGTGTGGGGGTCCTTGTCTCCAATGGAAGAGTCCCTGGAGGAACTGTGGTGTCCGTGTTTATATAAAATACAGCAGATCTTTTGTGCATACAACCTAGTTCTGCATTTGTATGGGATAGAGAAGATCCTAGGGCATTTATCGGCATCTATACTGTTCAAACACTATTCAAAATGTATTTAATGAGACTAACTTTATGGCAACACCAGCCAGATCAAGCCATGTAAACGCAACTTTCCTTTCTTATTTATGCCTAATCCTCAGATTATCCGATTTTGACACTCAATAATTTACTCATAATGGTCACCTGCATACACACTAGGCTTTGGGCAGAGAATGACCACTATGGGGGGCTAGAACTACAAAATAAAACATATTTTTTAGAGAATGGCTTCAAGTTTGTAAGCAGGAGAATAGCCTGTGTGCTACACATGCAGTAACCTACAACTTGCACCAAAGTTAATATGGTGCCTAGACTGAAACTTTTTTTTAGTTTTTTAGGTATGTTATTATTCATGTGTTTATACGTTTCTCTTTTTAATAGTTTTATCTTCACCTGTAATTGATCATTTCCACAAAAGGAAAGTCACCCATTTTGTCTTGTCAGTTGTAGTTTTCTTATGGTTAAACATTTTGTATGAACAAATCCTTCATCAGGCATATACTTCTACATTTACAGCATAGTTAATGATCATGACAAATTATTGCATGTCATATTTGTAACCTTTTCAGAGAAGATTAATGTGTTTTTCTCTCTTCTAATTACAAATGGTTTTTAAAGGTGAATATTCAGAGTGCATAAGAATGACTGATGGGCTTTATACTGTTATAAGTTAGGGTTGTGAGTCGACTCCCCATTAACATTAAGTAGTTTAATAACTGCAGCTTAGTCATAAATATTAAATATTTGTATTGGTACAAATAAGCACTGGATTTACATTCTTGCTGATTTTAAAATGTACTAGAAAAGAAGAAATCTACACAAACAAAGCTTTACAGTGACAGTGAACACAAAACTAACACATACTGAACACACACAAAAATAGTAAACACTCATATAAAATACCCGATGAAAACATCACCATTAACCCCTTCCCGACCTTATGACGAGTTAACTCGTCATAAGAGCCGCCGCATTAGCGACCTTATGACGAGTTAACTCGTCATGTAGTCTAGCCGGCGGTGCGCTCCGTGGGCACCGCCAGCTAGTCTGCAACGGGTCCAGGACTAAGCCTCGCACCCGAGGCAAAGCTCCTGGACCCGATCTGTCAGTTTCGGGCATGTGATCGCGGTGATTGCTCAATCACCGCGATAACATGCAAATTAGATGGCAAAGTCAGTGAGTTCACACACTGACTTTGCCTCTAATTCACTCCCTGTGCTTCACATTCTTATAGTGAAGCACAGAGAGTGACCTGTAAGTAAAAATAAATTAATTACATTCACATAGGTAAAAAAAACAAACAAAAAAAAACAATTTAACCCTTTCATTGCTGATCACAGTTTTTAACTGTGATCAGTTTCCTTTCATTTTATGGCCCTCATTTAGTTTTTTTTTAACAGATTTTTTTATTTTTACAATTTGTAAAGTTTTTTTTAATAAATAAAGGTAATTTTAATATATTTTTGTAATAAAATCTAACCCCTGCATGCCTGTTGCATGATTTTTACTGATCTGACATCGCACTCTTCAGAGTTTTTTTTCTGTCTTTTTTGTTATGGGGGGTTTGGGAATCAATATTTTTCTTTTTTATTAGTTAGTTAATTAGGGGGGATAAGTGGGTTAGTGTTGCACTAGTTATGTAGCTTATTATTGGGAAAATAGTGGGGAAAAACTTTTTTTTCCTCAAAAATTTCCTCTTTTATATGTATTTTTTAATACTAAAATGTAAATCATTTTTATGTATAGGGTATCAAAAGAAAGCTCTAACTGTCCTCTAAAAAACAACATATAACTTGTATGGGTGCGTTAAATGAGAGAGAGGAAATTTATGTTTCAAAAACCGCGTATTAAAAATTGAAAAACGCTCTGGTCATTGGCCCAGGAAAATCCCTGGTCCTTAAAGGGTTAATTTCTAGCCACTGTCACTATCATTACTATTGTTTATACTTCTGCCAGACTCCAGTCTCAGAACCTGGCCAAACATTACTCATGAAAAAGTGTCACTTCGTTGACTTAATGTCAAATATTGATGTAACTGAACTACCTATGATGACAGCAAAACAGACACCCTAGACAGCTTAGCTCTAGCACACATTAGCACTGTCTAAACTCACCACCACACATTACATTGCATTACCGTTTATTTATATAACACCAACAATTTACGTAGGACATGATACAGACATTGAAGGGAACTACATACAAAGTTAGAAAAACTAGAACAGATTGGTACGTGAGGTAGAGAGCCCTGCTCGCAAGCTTGCAATCTAGAGGGAAGGGGTAGATGGAACACATAAGGGAGTGAAGAGGACAGAGGGAATGTAGTTGTGCTAACAGTAATGTGAATGGTTGGCGCTAGGTGGGTTCGACCAAAGAATAATTGTGTGCATTCTTGCTGGATCAGTTGTAAGATACCTGATACTAAGAGTGATTGAGGACAGCGAGAGCTAGGTGGGACATACCATTTTTTACCCCTTTGTGCTTATAGGACTTTCCATTCCATCCTACTTTTTAGTGCCAAGATTCTAGTAGGATGGCGTGGAACGTCCAACAATAAACAGCTCATCGCGAGCGGATCCCGCTGCAGGGATTTGCAACGTGGTCCCCTCTGTCAGGTAAGACCACTTTAAGCTTGATGAGCTATACTGGGGATCCCATTGCACGGACTTGCAGAGGGATCCGCAGTGTCAAATGAGGCCACTTTGAGTGGCCTCGGTCTGACATAAGAAATGTAGCGATTGCTCAAACCACGCGTCCGCTAATTTTCTGGCATCCTGGTGTGCCTGAACTACCAGTTCACACATCCAGTTGGGTGGTTTGATGAGCAGTGTCCAAATGAAGTATCCGGGGTTGATTGAACTGGAGTAGAAAAGGAAGGTCCAGACCATCAATAACAATAATACATAAAATAAGAACATCCTAAACCTGACTGATTGCCTGTGACTCAATATAAAAATAAAATGTAGTAAATCTAATGTAGAACTGCATTTTTTTTCTTAGCGGTTTCTTTTATACGATAGGAGGGCCATTAGAGGATTGTGCTTGGTACTAAGATGTTGTATTGCTCTAAGATTGCATAGGCTCCTACTACTTTGTGTTATTTGTAATCCATTTACCCTTAATTTTTCCATTACTTTTCTCATTTATTTTATTGCTTTGCACAAGGTAGATAAATATCACAGGTTAGCTTCAATGTAGGACAGTTCCATTTCATTTGCAGCTCATACATTGTAAACAACATGGATTGTTAAAGGATAGTCTAACTCTTAGAATGTACAATATGTCTTCTTTATAATTCATAATCATGTTTCAAAAATGTATTTTAAAAATACTGTTAAAATTCATTCCTCCATATTTATCAACAACTAGGTACATACTGTACATCCTTTTATTGACTTGTTCTGTGTTCTGATAAATTGCATTTTTTTCTGTTGCACTAGCATACTAATGTTTATTATTATTATTATTATTTCTGTTGAGGTTTACATGCTTTTCCCACCAGTGTGTAAATCAAACAATACTGCATCTGGTTAACATTTAAAAATAAAATCTTTAAGAACAAAATGAATTCACTTAGTATCTGAAGGACATTCAGTTTTCTCATTAAATATACCATATTGAATTTATAAAAATAAGAATGCTTTCAAAAATAGACATATAAGAATTGATGCACTTTTGAAGGCAAATGGTGGTCACACCAAATTTTGATTTGAAATAGATTTTTCTTCTGTTCACTCACTGCTTATCACAGGGATCACATGTAATACATGACAATTCAGTGGCGATACTGGAGTAGATTATATGGCTCCTGTTGATACAAAAACTGACGCTAGCGGTAAATTTACGGTCAGTCTTATTATTACTGTACCCATTACCACACAAACAGTGATTCAATTCCTGCTGGTAAAAACTAAAGGGCGATTTTTTTTAACAGTTTTACCTGCCAATTTCATGCCAAGAATGCCAAGATACCTGCACATTGTGGCTCTTTCAGTGCTATAGAGAGCACAAACAGTTGGGAAAAAAATTTTGTCAGGCTGGATTAAAATAGTTGTGGAGAGGTTTTTTGTGCCAGGTTTTTTTAGGGTCATTCGGCCATCCCCTGGCACAAGGAGGGGTGTGGCAATTATTTATTTTTTTATTAAAAGGGTTTTTGGGGCATAGTGACCCCAACGCCTCATTGATGAAGGGGGAATTTTTTATTTAAACAGGGCTTTAGGGCATAGTGACCCCAATGCCCGGTGGGCTTCGTATTCTCCTTTTACATCCTTACACTGTATAGAAAAGGAGCGCTATATAAAATATTCAGCAAAACTTCATAATGAACCTATTCTTCTGTTCATCCACAGAGCAATGCTTGCTCTGTGCTGATTATTTTCAACTATTTCTGCTTTCATATCTCTGCATTTGCTTAAAGTATTTAATTTCTCCACTGGAAAGAAGGATTTTAGAGAACACACTTCTAACTAATAGTCTGATAAACAGGTACATGATTATGAGACTATCAGTGCTATTTTTATAGCAAACATTTGCTAAAATAAGTGTCAGTGTACCTTGGTTTTTATTTATCTTATTTTAGCTCACATGAACCTAGATTTGTAATTATATAAACATTAGAATACGGCTAACTAACATAGCCAAAGACTAGGCTAAAATAGCCAGCACTAAAGGTTGTAACCTACTCAGGAGAGACGTCACCATTTTTTGCTCGCTTGCACCATTACAGAAGAGACCTCTCCATTAGCACATCAGACTGGTCCCACCCATAACAGCAGTCAGGGCTGGATTGCCCTACCAGGATACCTGGAAAAATCTCGGTAGGCCGTCTTCCCTGGGGCCGATGCAGGCTTTAAGAACACTGCCGCAGTGGCCGCTTTAAGAACACGGCAGGGGTGGCCGCTTTGAGAACTCGGCCGCAGGGGCTGCTTTAAGAGTGTGGCCACCAGGGCTTCTTGAAGAAGCTATGCTCCGCCCCCCAACTTCCCCCGAGACTGTCTGAGCGCCGGATGTAGGTGACATCCGACGCTCAGGAAAAAAACTGAATAACGGTGTCCTGCTTCTGCAGTTTTACAAGGCAGACACCGTTTCATCCCTGCAGCATTTTTTTAAAATTTATTTTTCCATTTATTCTTTTTTAATAATAGATTAATTAGCATTGAACGTTTTTTTTGTTTTTTACTCCTACTTGTCACATATCCCAAGCCCATCCAACACAGTCAACTTAGAACATGTAGTGTTCCCATATCTGTGTCTGAATCGCTATCCCATGGCACATGGCAAATTCTGTATATAGTTCTCCATCTCCATTATACAGCGAGTGTGAAGCGTATACTCGTCTTTCCTCTCAACAAACCATTTGTCCTGCACAAAGTTTTGCAGCAGCTGTTCCACCTTTCTTCTTCATCTTTTTGGTCTGAAGCTGATTAGCAAGGTTCAGAGTATTGGTGGAAGATGCAAGGTAAGTGTCAGATATTACAATTAATTTTGAGAGGAGTCTGTTTTTCTGAACAACTCAAGTTCATTTTCTGCATAATCGGAAGCCAGTTTAGTAATTTCATTTTCTGCAAGGTTCACCAAGGTACAGTGCTGTATTTACCGCGAGGCATCCTAGGCGGATGCCTATGGCGGCAAATTTTGGGGGGCGGCAGCGCCCCCCAGCACTGAAAAAAAAAAAAATTTTTTAAATAAAAATAAAAAAAATCCGGCCCTTTAAAAAAAAAAAAAAAAATAGACCGCGCTGCAGGCAGAGACGGAGGTGAGAAGGGATCGGAAGATCCCCCCTCACCATCGCTCTGCCTGCCAGGCTGCACGGGGAGCCGAACAGGCAGCACAGAGAAACCTCCGTGCTGCCTGTTCGGCTCCCCGTGCAGTTTGCCGACACGGAAGTCCCGACAGTCACGTGACGGGCGCGCTGACGTCATACGCGCGCCCGGTCACGTGACCTGTCGGCACAATCGCCGGGAAGCCGAACAGGCAGCATGGAGGGACCATGCTGCCTGCCACTAGCCTCCAATGAAAGGTAAGTGCTTATGGGAGACTGTGTGTGTGTGTGTGTGTGTGTGTGTGTGTGTGTGTGTGTGTGTGACTAAGTGTGATGGGAGTCAGAGTGTGTGTGATGGGAGACTGTGTGTGACTGAGTGTGATGGGAGACAGTGTGTGTGACTGAGTGTGATGGGAGTCAGAGTGTGTGTGTGTGTGTGTGTGTGTGTGTGTGTGTGTGTGTGTGTGTGACTGAGTGTGATGGGAGTCAGAGTGTGTGTGATGGGAGACAGTGTGTGTGACTGAGTGTGATGGGAGTCAGAGTGTGTGTGATGGGAGACTGTGTGTGTGACGGGAGACAGTGTGTGTGACTGAGTGTGATGGGAGTCAGAGTGTGTGTGATGGGAGACAGTGTGTGTGACTGAGTGTGATGGGAGTCGGTGTGTGCGTGATGGGAGTAGGAGTGTGTGACTGAGTGTGATGGGAGTGTGAGCTTGATGTGAGTCTGAATGATGGGGCATGTCTTAGGTGTGTAACGTGGGTGTGCAGCTTGGGTAGGGGGGTGCCCGGATTTTGTCTGCCTAGGGCAGCACAAAATCAAGATACACCACTGCCAAGGTATAGTATCTTTTTCCATCTTCTTAGTCCAGTCCTTTTCTTATCTGCATGAAGAGGGGCTGCAAGTGTTTGTTTATAACATCAATAAACTTATCCAGCTTGTCATGGATGTAGTAAACTTTATGGACTTCTGTGCAAAGCCCTGGCTGCTGATCCTTCCATTATACCATGAGACATCAGCACTTGAAGGAAACGTTGGTGGCTCTCACTGATTGCCATCGTAGTTATCCAGTGAAATACTTTTACATGCAACACACTCCCATTAGCAAAGGGTTACAGCCATGAACAGGAAGAAGAGGCAGATAAAACCCTACGGACTAGTCACGGTTACAACGCTGCGGGATGGGCTTGTGTTAGAGGGTGGCTGGCAGCGGGAGTTATATCTGACTGCGCTTCGCGAGGGCTCAGTCTGTATATGTAAGTGTGTATGCGTGTGTGACAGCGTGCATGTGTTACTGTGTGTACGTGTATCTGTAAGTGTGAATGTGTAACTTTTTGTCTATAAGTGTGACTGTATAAGTGTAATTGTGACTGTGTGTAAGTGTGACTGTATGTAAGTGTGCCTGTGTAAGTGTGTTTATTTCTGCATGTGTGTACATCCACCTCCCTGCAAACAGCATTTAAAAAAAATATGTGTGTATATGTAAGTGTGTCTGCATGTGTGACAGTGTGCATGTGTTACTGTGTGTAACTGTATATAAGTGTGTCTGTAAAGGTGTAAGTGTGACTGTATGTAAGTGTGTGTATTTCTAAATGTGTGTACACCGCCTGGTCTGAACCAGCCAACTCCCTGCAAAAAGCATTTAAAAAAAATGTGTGTATATGTAAGCATAAGCGAAAAAGGAAGAGACCTCACCCAAAAAAAGGAAAAGTCTCAAGTTGAGAATGAAAATTAGATCTTAAGTGGGCAGGAGTGTGTATAGGTATACTACACAATACCTAATAAGCGAGCAAAATAGTGAATAACTAGGATAAACCTGGTATACACAAAAACACACTCTTAAGCTAACACACAAAGAAAGAGCAAAGCAAAATATAGCAAAAAATATAAGGAATAGTAGATAAAAATTGCAGCACATGCAAAAACAGTATTGCAAATGAAACCAGTTTAGATAGCAAATTAATACAGTTGAGCAATGGATTAAATGTAAGCATAAAATATATGAAATTAAATGGACATAAAGAGCAAGTATATATAGAAAAATTAGAAAAAATTAAATGTGTAAAAAAAAAAAAAAAAAATATATATATATATATATATATATATATATATATATATATATATATATATATATATACAGCAGTGGCCATGGAAAATGCGCCAGGGTATTAAGGCGGTGTCCGGTCGCCCAACCCCCCCCCCCCTTCGGTCAAGTGTCGAGGTCATGAACCACTTGACCACCTCCAGTAACAGTGCACCTTACTGGACTAGGTAAGCGGTAAAAAGCACCCGTCGTTGTGGAACCCTGTCTGGGCGTCGCAAGCCTGACCGGTCCCCTAAAGGTCATGGAGCTTTTTAAAACCACTTTTTTTTTTTAGGTGTCAATTCATGTACCAACTGTCCGTGCACCCCTTGGGCATGTTTTGGGCTGTGTGTTCGCTTGCTGGCTCGCTCAACGGCTCCATGTTGTGCGTGCGCATCCCGTGGGGAACCGGGTCCGGTGTGCGGGACAAAGCGCCCGTCGTCGCGGAACCCTGCCTGGGCGTCACATGTCTGACCGGTCCCCTAGAGGTTATGGAGCTTTTTAAAACCACTTTTTTTTTTTTAGGTGTCAATTCATGTACCAACTGTCGTGCACCCCGTGGGCATGTTTTGGACTGTGTGTTCACTTGCTGGCTCGTTCAACGGCTCCATCTTGTGCGTGCGCATCCCGTGGGGAACCGGGTCCGGTGTGCGGGACAAAGCGCCCGTCGTCGCGGAACCCTGCCTGGGCATCACATGTCTAACCGGTCCCCTAGAGGTCATGGAGCTTTTTAAAACCACTTTTTTTTTTTAGGTGTCAATTCATGTACCAACCGTCCGTGCACCCTGTGGGCTTGTTTTGGGCTGTGTGTTCGCTTGCTGGCTCGTTCAACGGCTCCATCTTGTGCGTGCGCATCCCGTGGGGAACCGGGTCCGGTGTGCGGGACGAAGCACAAGTCGTCGTGGAACCCTGTGTGGGCGTCATGCCTAAGGCAGTGTCCGGTCGACACCCCCCCCTCACCCCGGCGGGTCAGATGTTGGTGACCACCTCCAGTGACAGTGCACCTTACCCGGCTGTCCCCTCCGGACCGCTCCTCACGTTTCCGCGGGCCGCGGCTGCCCCCCCTGCCCTCTCCTCCTCCGGCCCGCCGGCGGCGCGGCCACCCGACACCCCCCCAGGGCGTTCTTTCCATTGACTGTCTCGACAGGCGGCGGGAACCCCCCGAAGGGCTACCTGGTTGATCCTGCCAGTAGCATATGCTTGTCTCAAAGATTAAGCCATGCACGTGTACACACGGCCGGTTACAGTGAAACTGCGAATGGCTCATTAAATCAGTTATGGTTCCTTTGATCGCTCCATCTGTTACTTGGATAACTGTGTTAATTCTAGAGCTAATGCATGCCGACGAGCGCTGACCCCAGGGATGCGTGCATTTATCAGACCAAAACCAATCCGGGGGCCCGTCCCCCGGGCGCTTTGGTGACTCTAGATAACCTCGGGCCGATCGCACGTCCCCGTGACGGCGACAATACATTCGGATGTCTGCCCTATCAATTTTCGATGGTACTTTCTGTGCCTACCATGGTGACCACGGGTAACGGGGAATCAGGGTTCGATTCCGGAGAGGGAGCCTGAGAAACGGCTACCACATCTAAGGAAGGCAGCATGCGCGCAAATATAGAACTTTGAAGAGAGAGTTCAAGAGGGTGTGAAACCGTTAAGAGGTAAACGGGTGATGTCCGTGCGGTCCGCAGGAGGATTCAACCCGGCGGGCCAGGGCCGGCCGTTGCCGGTGCCCGCGGACGCTGCCACCCTCCCCTCCGCCCCCCTTCGTGGGGGGGCCGGAGCGGGCCGGAGCGGGCCGGGTCGGGCAGCGCCGCGGCCTGGACGGCGTCGGTCCCCGCAGGGCGCATTTCCTCCGTGTCGGTGCGCCACGACCCGCCCCGGGGGGGAAGGTGTCCGGGAGGGCGTGGGGCGCGAGCCCCGTCCATCTCCCCGGCTTTACAGCCCCCCCCCAGGCAGCAGCGTCGCCGTCACCCGGGGCCGAGGAAGCAGACCGCCTCCGCGCCCTCCCCCCGCAGAACCGTCCGGTCCCGTCGTCCCTCGGGGCGGCTGGCCAGTGGGGCGGCGAGGGGGGATGGGGCCCCTCGCTCCCGGCGCGGCTGTCAACCGGGGCGGACTGCCCTCAGTGTGCCCCAGCCGCGCCTGCACATGGTAGACGGAACTGTCGATGCCAAGTCGTACGTACGGATTTTATCCCGATTATAAAAAAAAAAAAAAACCCGCTGATGCCCACCATCGGGAGGTTGTTCGGGCAGCCACAGGACTGCATCTTCCAGCACGATTTGGCTCCCTGCCACCGAGCCGGAAAGGTGAGACAGTACTTGGAGCGCAGAGGCGTGTGCCTGCTCGATTGGCCCCCCAATAATCCTGATTTGAACCCGATCGAGAACGTTTGGAGAACGGTCGGACTTGCGGTGAACAGACACAAGCCGAGGACCCGGCAAGAGCTCCAAGACACCTTGTTACGGGTGTGGCAGAACGAACTGCCTGTGGACTTGATCGGCCGTCTGATTAGGTCCATGCCCGATATATCATTTGCGACACCGGGAACTTGACGGTGGAGACTACGCAGCTTGGTAGCAGATGTTCACCCCTCCGTCTCCTGACATAGGCTATGCCATCCGTCACGTGAATGTTGAACTTACTTTCGTCTGAGAAGATGACCTTCTCCCACATGTCCAGTGTCCAGGCCCTGTGGGCTCTCGCCCACCTTAGACGCTTCACTCTAGCGGTTTCCGTCACCAAGGGTTTCTTGTGGGGGCGCCTTGCGATGAGCCCTGCCTGGCACAATATTTTGCTCCTGAGGAAGTGACGTTGTCGGTCACGAAACGCGTCGAGTTTTTTATTCAAAGTGAAACTACAACTCCTGACTTATTTTTCACCTACTTCCAGATATGGAGACTATCTTGCCTGCTATCCCATCATAGAGTTCTCCGTATGATGGACTGAGTTGCGTGTTGAAAGTTTGTTTCAAGATTTGATACCTTTGATCTTTGCTAGTTCTGTTTTTAAATCTTGTAAGTAGATTTTAAAGCGCAAATAAATCTATATTTTTTACCATCTACACTATTTGGTTTTATATTTCTTTTACAGATTGCAAGAAGATTTCTGTGCTTTATCAGCTTGATCAGCTTGATCATCCTGCTTTGGCTGCATTTTCATCATTTTATATTTATTTTTATATACATATATATATATATATTTTTTTTACATATTTCATTTTTTCTAATTTTTCTATATATACTTGCTCTTTATGTGCATTTCATTTCATATATTTTATGTTTACATTTAATCCATTGCTCAACTGTATTAATTTGCTCTCTAAACTGGTTTCATTTGCAATATTTTTTTTGTATATGTAAGCATGTCTGTGTGTGTGACAGTGTTCATTTTACTGTCTGTAAGTGTGTCTGTAAGTGTAACTGTGTGTGTGTCTGTAAGTGTTACTGTAGGTGTGTCTGTGTAACTGTAAGTGTATCTAAGTGGGCATGTGAGTGTGTGTGTGTATTTCTGTGTGTGTGTGTATTTCTGTATGTATGTGTGACCGTTTGTGTGTAAGTGTGACTGTCTGTAAGGGTTTATGTCTGTGTGCATCAAATAGCAAACAATATCAGGAAAAGTAGCAATGTGGTGTCCGCTGTGTGCCAGACCACTCTAGTAGCCAATGCAATATGGCCGCCTTTTCCTTCCTACAGAGTGCTGGAGCCCGATAGACGTCTTCTGTGCTGGGGCAAGTCCTGTGAGTGCAATTTAAGTGATGGGGTACGTCCTGAATGCTGGGGCAAGTCCTGTCAGTGCATTCTAAGTGCTGGAGCATGTCATGTAAGTGCAATCGGCTTTCTGAGGTGCTGGGGCAAGTTTTGTGAGAGGAGTCTGCAAGCTGGGATAAGTCCTAGGTGCTGGGGCAAGTCCTGTGAGTGCAATATGGGTTCTGGGGTAAATCCTGTGTGCTTGGGCAAGCCCTGTGAGTGCAATCTGCATGCTGTGATAAGCCCTGCGAGTGCAATCTATGTGCTGGAGTAAGTCCTGGCTGCGTGCTGAGGCAAGTTATGTAAGTCCTATGTGCTTGGGAAAGTATTGAAAGTGCAATCTGAGTGTTGGAGTAAGTTCTGTGACTGCAATCTGCATGCTTGGGTAAGTTCTGTGAGTGCAACCTGCCTACTGGGGTAGGTCATGGGACCTTGGGCAAGTCCTGTAAGTGCAATCTGCATGCTAGTGTAAGTACTGGGTGCTGGGGCAAGTCCTGTGAGTGCAATCTGGGTGCTGGGGTAAATGCTGGAGCAAGTCCTGTGAAAAGAGATGCAGGGATAGGTGATGGGTGTTGGGCACGCTCTGTAAGGGCAGTCTGGGTGCTGGGGTAAATCAATATATCCATCCATTATGTTCACAAGTTTAAATCTAACACACTGCCCTGATATATACTCAATGCACAGGGCAATTCCTATAACCTTGTGTACAATCTGGGGTACTTATGCATTGCCCTGTACTGGGGATTATATTAGGGCACTGTGTTTGATATAACCTTGTGTACATACTGGGGGCATATATTGCCCTAGGAAGGTTTATGTATCAGTTTTATCTATAAATAATATCCTCTTGAAATGTGCTTTGAAATGCATGTTTTTTTTTTTTTTTTTTGGACAAGAAGAATAATGTTATGCTATGGAGCTGGTATAATGATGTAATGCTATGGGCTGGTATAATGATGTTATGATATTGCGCTGGTATACAATTATTTCCAGTGCTGGTTTTTATCCCCTGACAGCAGTCCAGACAGTCAATATGTTTTGGTTTTCATTGGCTTCGTAAATGTGGTACGGCTGGTGTACCTCTAGGTGCAGCGAGAAGGCACTAAAAACTGGGCATACTCCTAATAACTCACAGAGACAAAAACAAAGAACTATATGCCCCATATCACCAAGAATGGACAAGGCTAAAATAGCCTGCCTTTTAGGATGTTACTTATTCAGGAAGGGTATCACATTAAATCACATTAAATACTCACTTGCACCATTACAGAGGAGACCTCTTCATTAGCATATCACTCTGATCATAAAGGCAGTCTGATCATAAATGTAGTCCAGACCTGAAAGACTAATTAATATACACTATATGGACAAAAGTGTTGAGACAACTAACGATTCCACTAACAGGGACATTTATGACACTGATGTTGGACGAGATGACTTGACTTGCAATCTCCATTTCAGATCACCCTAAAGGTGTTTGATAGCGTTGAGGTCAGGGCTCTGTACAGGGCAGTCAAGTTCTTTCACACCAAACTCATCCAACCATGTGTTTATGGATCTTGCTTTGTGCAATGCGGTCATGGTGGAATAGAAAAAGTTGGAAGCATAGCATTGTCCAAAACAGCCCCATAGCATTATCCATTAATCACCAAACTTTACAGTTGGCATAATGCTGTCAGGCAGGTAACATTATCCTGGAATCCCCCCACTTGCCCATCAGACTGCCAAACAGGGAAGACTCCACAGAAAATGTTTCCACTGCTCCAGAGTCCAGTGCCGACGTGCTATACACACCTCAATCCGATGCTTGGCATTATACTTGGTGATGTGAGACCATGAAACCCCTGTCACATAGTTTTTGTGCTGATATTAATGTCAATGGAAGTTTGGAACTCTTCAGCTATCAAATCAGCAGAATATTGGTGGCTTTCATGTAGCATGCTCTTCAGGACACGGTGACCCACTCTGTGATTTTATGTGGTCTTTCACTTTATGGATGAGTTGCTGCTGTTCCTAAACACTTCCACTTTCCAGTAATACCACTTACAGATGACTGTGGAATATCTAGCAAGGATTAAAGTTCATGAACTGACTTATTGCAAAGGTAGAATCCTTTCACAGTACCACTCTTAAATTCTCTGAGCTCTTCAGAACAAACTGTTTTTTTACAAATGTTTGTAAATTCATGGCTAGGTGCTTGATTCTATACACCAATGGCAATGGGTCTGATTGAAGCACCTTAATTCAGTAATTATGTGTTGTGTCCCAATTGTCCGTATAGTGTAAGTAAAAAGTGTAAACAAGTTTTAAGCCCCTCCCCTCCCGCAGCATCTGTTGCCTCTCCTGCCATCCGTCATCTCATGCAATTCCCTCTTCCATGAATGAATTTCAATGCAAATGTTGATATGATATGTTCTGAACCAACTGTAAGCACTAAATATTAACAATGCATTCTTCTTCTTCATCTCCAACAGGAGTATCTTCACCAACTCTTGGACACAATTACTCCCACCAACTTCCGGCTTTTGATGTGCAGGCACTGGTTTCCACTACTGAAGGTAGATACACACTTTCCCACCATAATTCTAGTTAGATGTCAATGCAAACAGGGCCGATCCTAGGGTCACGGGCGCCTGGGTGCAGGATTTTTTTTGGCGCCCCCATGTGGGCGTGGCTATATGATAAACCCCTCCCCATTACACATGTATGTTCCAGGCATACCAATTTTTCATTATTGGGGTGGGGGGATTCTTGTGGAGAGCACAAACTTTATTTTTAGATGAAGGACCAACAAGAGCTCTTATTTTAAATAAAGATATTTATTTGGCAGTAAAACAGTGTAGTGGTTTTATTTATGTCTATGATGCTCAGCCATCAACATGGGAGACTTTTTGCTGGCTAGCAGTTTTAACTACAGTTCCCATGATGTCCAACCAGCCAAAGTCTCCCATTAGTCTGGCTGAGCATCATTGGAAAAGAAGTACACAAGGAGCAATAAATAATATTCCACCAAGTCAGTCACTCACTTGTCTCTCTCTTCCCATACCGCCATGTCTTTCTCCCTCTCCACTCATACCCTCATGTATCTCTCTCTCTCCACTCATACCCTCATGTATCTCTCTCTCTCCACTCATACCCTCATGTATCTCTCTCTCTCCACTCATGCCCTCATGTATCTCTCTCTCTCCACTCATACCCTCATGTATCTCTCTCTCTCCACTCATACCCTCATATATAACTCTTTCCACTCATACCCTCATATATAACTCTCTCTCTCCACTCATACCCTCATGTATAACTCTCTCTCAACTCATACCCTCATGTATAACTCTCTCTCCACCCATACCCTCATGTATCTCTCCACTCATACCCTCATGTAGCTCTCTCTCTCCACTCATACCCTTGTGTATCTCTCACTCTCCACTCATACCCTCATGTATCTCTCTCTCTCCACTCATACCCTCATGTATCTCTCTCTCTCCACTCATACCCTCATGTATAACTCTCACCACTCATACCCTCATGTATCTCTCTCTCTCCACTCATACCCTCATATATAACTCTCTCTCCACTCATACCCTCATATATAACTCTCTCTCTCTCAACTCATACCCTCATATATAACTCTCTCTCCACTCATACCCTCATGTATAACTCTCTCTCTCCACTCATACCTTCATGTATATCTCTCTCCACTCATACCCTCATGTATATCTCTCCCTTCATACCCCATATATTTTTCCATGTCTATCTTTCTGTTACTCATGCTCCCCATGGTGGTCTTTTTTTCTGCATGTCTGTCTCTCCTTCTATACACCCATGTCTGCTGTCTCTTTCTCTTCATAACTCACATGTATGTCTCTCCCTCCTCATAATCCTGTGTATTTGCCTATTAATATGCCACAGCCAGTTTGCCCATTTATATGCCACTGCCAGTTTGCCCATTAATATGCCACAGATAGTTTTCCCATTAATATGCCACAGATAGCTTGCCCATTAACATACCACAGTTAGTTTATCCAATAATATAGCAGTTAGTTTGCCCATTAATATGCCAGTGTCAGTTTGGCCACTAATATGCCAGTGTCAGTTTGTCCATTAATATGCCACCACCAGTTTTCCCAAGAAAAGCATTACCCCCTCCCCCCATTCCCCAGTACTCACCTTGCTGCTGCTGTTTCGTGTCTCCTCCGCACAGTCTTCCCTCTATGCACACTCAGAGTGCAGTGCAGGAGGCGGGAAATATCTGCCGACTGGATGGGGACTGTCAAGTGGGCAGCGGTGGCCCTTTTAACCAGTTAAAAGTTGCCCTGCATACATACACACCCACACTTACGCACAGGGTCATGCATAAATACACACAGTCACACTTACACAGACACACTTAGTCAGGGCCGCCACTAGGAATTTCAGGGCCCCTTACTGAACACATTTTACTGAACACATTTAGTCACCATTACACACAGACACCCTTATACACACACAGAGCAATACACACAGTCACACTTATGTACACACACTTACACAGACAGTAACACACATTGACTCACACAGAGAAAAACACATTCTCACACTCACACACACAGTGAAACACACATTCACACACACACACTTACTACATTCACACACACACACACACACACACAGTGAAACACACATTCACACTGAAACACACACACTTACATACATTCACACACACAGACATACACATTGAAACACACACACACTTCATTTAATTTAAAAAACAAAACAAAAAAAAACTCGTTTTTACTATCGGTCCCCCTCCTTGGAGGGAGGAGGACATTTCCGGACGGTGTCTGCAGAGGAGGCAGAACACCGTCATTCAGTTCTTCTTGCCGGATGTCACCAGAGACATCCGGCAATCAGACAGCGCGACGGGGCGGAGCTTGCACCCGTCGCGCTGTAATGAGATTAGGAGGTGCGGTGACCGCAGGCGCTCACCTGCGGGCCGCACCTCCAGAATGAGGGAGAAAGGCGCTCATCGGAGCGCCTTTCCTCCCGGTGCGCCTGGGCGCGGTGCACCCCGTGCACCCGCCCAGGATCGGCCCTGAATGCAAACATAGGTAATTAATTGATGCACACAATCTACTTACATTCTACTGTATATCTATGTACCGAGAAATATGGACAATTGTATAACATCTATGTATGGGCACCCTACAGTGATTACAAACTCTTCATAGGCTCAATCACAAGGGCAGCATAGGTTTTTGTTATGTAACTGGTAACTAATTCAGGAAATAGATCTAATAAATACAAAGACAATTATAGATCAAAAATAATTTTGATGGGGGCAGCGCCTGATGGCCTGATGTTACTCTTCTATTGAAAAATATAAAAAAATTGTAAATACAAATTTAAAAAACGAATTTTGATGACTATTAGTAGAATGTCAATGTTCAAAACTTCAAGGAGCAGATAACCCTGCATGTTAACTGTACAAGAATGCGATGAATACAATTTGTATTGCAATGTTATTAACATCTTTTCCTGCAGTAACATCTGTGGAGGAAAAGGAGAGCATTCTCCTTACGGTGGTGGTTCCCAGCAGGCAAAACTGCCAGAAGCCTCAGGAACCTATCGTTTATCCAATGATAGCATTTGAGGCTGCTGTCCATTGTTATGTTGTTGGCAATCAGAATGGCAATGCTAGGATGAATCAGCAACGGACCATGAGGGTGAGTAACCAGAAACATGTCCAGATGATAGATAGGCATGTTAAGTTTCTTTGCCGTGTAGATGTGGGAGCATCTGGAGCAAATGAGATTGACATACCAGCATGAGTGGCAGTCTAGAGAACAACACCGCAGTCAACTCTTGAGGAACAAGCACGCAAAATTGGCCCTGTAGCATGCTAAATTAGAGTGTCCCACTGCTCTGGAGGCAACAACCACACCTGACTCCTTCCATCAGCACAGGTGGTTGGAAACCAGTCTTGTGAGGAGGACAATGATACTGACATTACTAGCCTCATGAGTAAATTACACTATTGCATCTTGATAGTAGTCATGGAACCCTTTGGTTTCTTGCCATTCCTATCACTACTCCTCTGCTGGAAAAACTCTATCCCCCCCCCCTCTCACTGTCCCTCCCTGCCCTCGGCTTGTTTAACAAAAACAAAAATTTTTTATTAAAAATCTATAAAATTTAAATAAAATAAAAAAATTGTTTGGTACATCGGTACTGCTTCAATTTAATTGTGGTTACTAATTGACATATGTGCTGTACATGTATTTTGCTGCTTAACACTCTTTTTGAGCTGGTTTTTGACATGGACACTCTTCCATATATTTCCAAATATCATCATTTGAACAAATATTGTAATGATGGATTAAATCTTTTGTACTGTACCTTTCAGGCCTTTCAGATTCAATTCTATGGCTAAATTTTGGAAAATAGGTATGTGCAAATTTCATATATATTTCCAGAATTTGGAGATGTGTCCATGGGTACAGCAACTCAGTTTGTTCCCAAATGTATAATATTGAGTAGCCAGATTTAGCAGGTTTTTACTCATCTGGTCCCATTTCAGCACAGTCAGGTCTGTACTGCGTAGACCCAGTTGCATAAGAGAGGGGTTTCTTCTCCTTTCCTATCTTCCTGTCCCTTTGATACTAGCCCCTGGCACCTCACTGTGTACCATTTTTACATAAATCAGCCTACAAGTGTTGATCTCATAGCAGATTATTTATGCCACAATGTACCACAAACTATCCTAGACTGTACTTCAGGAATTCTGTGAATGTGAGTGTATGCAGGTACATGAAATTTACTATTTACCATAATCTCTTTAAAACCCATGGAGGGGTGTTTATTACAATAGCTCTTTTTAAACACAAGCTTAACAGTACATCTTTTTGCCCTAGGAGCAGGGAATCTTATCTTCCCATTACATACCTGGGGTACTGTAACTTGAGGTACTGTTTCTGTTGTTGGTCCTTGACTACAAAGGACAATGATGCACTGCAAGCCCTAGGAGTGATGCTACTGACAACATTTTTGCAGGATTTAGGTCTTTGATTTAGCACAGCTGACAAGTACAGTAACACAGCTGTGCATAGACACACACATTTCTGCAAAAGACTAGGTAAAATAAAGGCTATGCCTAGTAGTACTGGCCTTGATAGTGAGTAAATTAGTGAGCAGAAGGGATCATTACAAAGAATGCACAATTCTATAACGGCCTGAAGAAGAACAAGGTGAACACTCTGCAATTATCCTAATTTCCATGTGTAAAGTTTCTGAAAATTTTTTGATAAAATGTGGAGTGATTTTACAGTTCTACTACCAAATCACCACTTTTATGGATCATCACTAATTTGCATCAATCAAATTGTGGGACCTGCAGCTTGAAGTTATTGATTGCCAAATAAACAGAGGCGCACTCTTCACATATAAAACTAAAATATTGATAAATAACTTCTCTTCCACAAAAAAAACAAATTTAGCTTTCCTTAACTGTTAACGTAATTTATCTCCATTGACGTATAGTTTTAGCTTTGTTTACTTGGCACATAATGTTCCAGAGGAGAGTGATAACAATAAGGGTGGCTTCATCAAAAAGATATTTTTGTTATTTGCCTCTAGCCTTTTGATTGGGACGGTGAGTTCTTCTCTCTCTGTCTTAAAGTATAAGAGCACGCATCACTTGAAAATAAAACTTCACCTCTAAGTAAGAATGTTGAGTTCTCTTAGTCAAGGGTGGGTCCAGAGTCTGATCTAGGGAGGCGCACTGGCAGATTATTTCGAGGCAGCAGAAAATAATGTGTTGCTTAAAAACATGACAATATTTTATTTAACCTATAATACACCTATCATTGTCTGAAAGAGTAAAATGTATGCTCCTCATCACCTTTCGCAGTGCCATGTATGCCACTAATCACTTTCCATAGTGCCATGCATGCCCCCATACATTATTCCTCAATGACTTTTGGCTTCGGAAATTCCTAGTGATGGCTCCTAACTTTTGTTAGTTTTTCAAAGAGCTCTGTAGATATAGGAATACATGTTTGCTGGCTGATAGAACTAACTAGATTGGCTCCTGAATGTGTCTGTCTGACTTCTTAATTATATAAATATGTGTTAAGTATAGGCTAAAAGTAATAGAACATATATTTTAATAATAGAGTGCTTGAAATAACCTCTAGCACTTATACTGTTAAGGTTAATGCAGTGAAGTAGTTTAAACATACATTTGGTAAGCATTAGGCTGAACATAAGATAAGGTCTACTTATTTTTAGAAGCCAGGGAAATATAAATGTTAACTCCATCAATATATAGTGAGCCAGACGTGATACAGCATAGTGGCCTTCAGTATACAGGGTATAGACATTATACAGCAGAGCTTCCATCATTTCACACATGGGATCCTGGATGCCATGGAACCCTGAGTGCTCGCATTCAGGAGCTCATTGGCAGGAGTGGAGACACAGGGCCTGTTTCAGGGTGAGTGCATTACTCCAGTGGCTTGAGGCCCCAGGTTCATCCTGACATAGTCCAAGGGCCCTATGGGAGTAGCTGATCCAGACGAGGCTAAGGTGAGTCTTAAGAAATCCTGCACACATCCTGTAGCGGAACTTGGAACACAGCTTTGACTGAACTTGACTGAATAAAGCAAGCAGAGCCGAAGCAAATATGGACAGAACAGAAACAAAGTAACTAAATACAGGCTCAGATGCCAAAGGCAGAACTGAAACAAACATGTGTAGGGCAATGCAGAAGACAACTACAGAACTTAAGGAGACATACACAAGCAGAGACATAACATAAAACAAAGAGAATACAGGGCTAAGGAGCAAGGAGCACAAGTTACGGAGTGAGGAGCCAGAATTCCCAGGCTCTTCTTAAGGGGAACCCAGAAACAGGTAAATGAGGAGACGATAGAGGAGCTGGAATCCTCAGGTGCTTCAGGGAAAGAAGATAAGGGAACATAGAAACACACTGACATAAATACAGGTACTCACATAATAATCTGAGATGTGAATAGTGAAGCTTACCAACCAATGTCAAAGTACCTCACAATCAGGCAAGAACTTAATAAACTAGCAAATGAATAACACAGACACCAAGACATAGAATTGTACCTACAGCAGGACTGGCTGGAAATGGAGTTCCGAGAAGGGGATCCTCTAATGGGGTTCAGAGAAGGAGGGGCTATCCCCTGGATGGCCAGGGATAGTAATCTGGTAAGTCATAGGCCAGGGGAGATGCCTCTGGTAGGTCATGGCTAGGGTATAGCCCTCTGGTAGGTCATGGCTAGGAGTTAGCCCTGTGGTAGGACATGGGCACAGGATAGCCCTCTGATAGATCATTGCCATGGTCAGCCCTCTGGGCATATGGCCATTACCAGGGATCAGGACAGGCTGACTATTAACTTTGTTCAAGATCTTCTTAACAGGGTTCAGGATTCAGGTATACAGGGAACAGGGCAAGAACCTGGTCTTTAGCCGGACTGGGAAGGGAAGGCTGGAACATAAAGGAATACAAAGAAAAACACAGAAACAAAAAACAGAACGGTAAGAACAGAAAGGAAACCGGAAACTGGATACATACAGAATGCAGAATAATTCTCCATGTGGGATGACACAACAATTTATAGTGTGCAAGGTACAGGCGTGATACAGCATTGCTATCCCCTCCATGCCATGCGTGTCTGCCTTGATCCGCCTCCATGCCATCTATATCTGTCTTGCTTTCCCTCCATTCCATCCATGTCTGTCTCTCTCCTCTCCCCCTATGTATGTTCTCTGCTCTCCCTTTCCATGTCTGTTTTCTCTCTCCTCCCACCACTATGTCCTATTAATTTACCCCACACCACACTTATTCGTGGCGGGAGGAGCACAAGGCAGCACTGACATGATTCTGCCCTCAGCTCTCCAGTGAACCTGGTGCTTTCTTAATGGCCCAACATAATTGCATATTTGCTAAACTGCACTGATATATTAAATTTTAATTAATGCCCAATCTTATGACAATCATAATAAATGTTGTTTATGCGGTATATTATTAGTATTATACATTTCTAATATTAGCTATAGATCTTAAATTAAACTGAAATATTTGTAGTTGTCCAACATCATGTAAATAGATGTGACAAGAAGCAAATAATAATTCTGAATGCAGAAGCAAGTCAATCTTCAGTTGTCACAAGATAGCATAACTAAAACTAAACAAAAGTGGCATTTTTGTAGAAGTTTGAATCCATTAAATATGATAATCGGATTTGAGCCACATGTTCTCATGTGATACTGCCGTGACAATCTTCTTTAATAATTAGACAAAAAGAGGATGTTGCAGACACTGCAGATTACATTTGTGTGGAATGTACATTCACTAGTGATTTTAGTTGAATGGAGTAGACACAGTATTCACAAAAAGACATAGACATTTGGAGAATTCATGGTTCCATACAAATGTGAATGGGGAACCACTTCACATGTACGCACAAATACTAATGTGTGTATTTATGCATGTATGTGTATATATATATATATATATATATATATATATATATATATATGTGTGTGTATTTATGTATGTATGTGTTCATGTGTATATATATATATATATATACACAAATACATACACACACACACACATATACACATATAAACAAATAAATACACATATATACAGAAACAGGAAAATATATTTTTGTTTTTTCTAAACATCAATAGACCTGACGTGTTTAACCTGATTGCTTTTCAGTAGTTAAAATCACTTAAATTAATAGTTCCTTCTTAAATGGTAGTTTAGAGATAAGATTTACACTGAAAAAGATGTTTACATGGGGTACTATAAATAAGATGATGGAGTTCAAAGGGTTAAAAACTACCTTATTTCTTGCTTCCTCTATGGGATAAAGAATGGAGTAATTTCTAGTCCATTTACTAGGTAGAAATACACCGCACAACCACTGCTCAAAGTGCCTGCTACTTGCATTCGGTCAAAAAAATTTCAACTTACTTGCGTCCAGTCAGAACAGTCAATCCCAATTTTACTTTTCATTTTAAAATTGGACAAACATAGATGTTGCATTATTTTCAAACCATTTCATTATTATAAACCTTATTCACAATCCATTGATGATATAAAGCCTGTTTTACACAAGCTGTAATTAACGAGCCAGAGGCAAACTGAAAAAGCGGTACAACTCAGAGATCAATACTACAAAAAGTGGGGTATACCATTTACATAGCTGTGTAATACCAGCACATGGTTATGTTTCAACTAAAATCCAGTGTTAATAATCCAGCCATGTCTTTATTTATTTAATTTATAAAAATATATTCCAAAAAATATTAAATTTTTATAACTCCCCTTTTAATATATATTTGCAGTTTAAATATTATTTTGGAAAATTATTACTTATTTCATATTTAATGTTTTAAGGTCACACAGTCGACTTATCGGAATTAATATTCCTAGATACGTTATATTATCTTGGGCATATCCCTTCTGTAGCAAGAGTTTCGACACTAACACAATCGAGGGGGTCAATATTTTTTCACATATAACAACATGAGAATAATGTATATATAATAATATATATATTAACATTTTATTCATCTTTTCATCATATAAAATATGGTAACCATGCAAAAATACAAAATGGATATCAATATGATATAAAAAGTGTTGCAATTAAATAAAGCTTAAATAAAATCAATGTGTAATATAATGTGCTTTTAGAGCTTCAAGCTACCCTTACTTCATAGCATATCCCTAAGAAAAATATACTCAAATTGTAAGCTGTGAAAACCCACACGCACATACTAATCCATACATGATGTAATGGTAAAAACTGTGGTTCATCTTTGAGTGTACAAGCTCAGGAACAGGTGTCCCATGGGAGAGGAAAGATACCAGAAAAATATCTGTAGCATTTTTTATGTATAAACTTTTGTAGATTGGTACTTTAGTCCTACACCAAAATAGTTATAAAGATTAGTTTTAAAAAACATTTCAGAATTTTCAATATTTGCCTTTTATGCTGACAACAGTTGTTTCTAATCATGTGGAACAGATGAAAGATAGATTGTGAGGATGCCCGAGGCATAATTATAGTAAAGATACACTACTTGAATGCCTGTTGAGAAACTTCTGCAGTGCTATCAATATTAAATTTAACAAAAAACATTTTCCAAAAGGGGGCACACCAAAAAAAAGATGGAAGCCTTACAGAAAACACAACTCATAGCAATATTCAGGTTTGCACAAAAGATTACTTTATAAAATCCATATCTGTAAATTTCATGAAAGTTTCGTTAGCCAATCCCTAAACTGTTCAGTAAACAGAGATATTTGTAGTTAGAAGTTTCTAGTTACAAAGGCCAAAGCGTCTGCTTGCAATTCCACATGAAATTTAGCTCCTGCAAATATACAAAGGTCAGTGCTAGTTTAAACATTTTGCATATATGCAAGGTTAATTTTCCCAGCTTAAAACATATAAAGAAAATGTTTTTGTCAATTATACTTTTTATAGCTTATAATCCAGTAGATTCTAGAAATATTATTTAGAATGGAAATGTAAACAAAATTTTGATTTAAACTGGACTGTGTTTAAATATGTTCCTTCTGAATCACACTTTTTCTAATGTATTCTTGCTACTAAACTAAATAGATCTTCCATTAACCCCTCCTGCTTTTCATTCTATCCATATATATGTATGCTTGAATATTTTGTTAATGGAGATATATAAGTTGTACATGTTGCCTGGCAGAATGTATATTTCATATCTTCAGAGGGAAAATCAGTTAATTAATAATCAAGTTAGTTACTTTAGTATGCTCTCCTTGATTAACCTAGTGGTTCCTTTTGGATGCACATGCATTACATCCTGCAGGGGAGAAGGTCACACTTATATGTCCTTCAAAACATTGGCTGATCTGGCAATCCTAGCAATCCTAGCTGTAAATCTAACTAGGGGAACATGAGTGGTGCAAAGGGCAATAATCTCTAAAATTACACATATACATAAATAAACACACAAGACCAGAATTATAAGAAAGGCCGTGGCTCGTTAATGGGGTTTTATTCATAACAAATATATAACTTAATTCTTTATTTAGATTTGTATTTCCAAAAAACATTAGCCATACCGCTTAACATCATACCATGATGTCCCCAAGTCAGGCCCCCTTAGCCAGACTTGTCTTAAAGATAATAACTGCCAGTCCCTTTAAATGGGCAAGAAAGAGACCATGACAATATATAATACAAACATCCAAATCAAAATGGGGTGGGTGGGATCTCAACACTGCCACAAGGAGAGCTCATCTGCCTGGCACATGCTCTAATGACATAACCTGTTGCAACTGCCTTTGGAACCTGGCTCTGTTTATAAGTTATCCCTGCGCGCGCTCACACGCACACACCTGACTAATTCCCACCTTCTAAACTCACCTGCCGCCTAAACCTTTAATACTTTCCACCCTTGCTCCCTCATGTACCGTTTGGGGCTGAATGCCTGACGCTATTAAATCCTGCAGATGTGTGCTTTGTAAGGCTCATGTGCAGTATATCTATGCACACTTTGCAAAAGTTGTTAACATTTAGCAAGACTTTGCTTTTTGCAAGTTGGAAATGATTTAAAATGTAACTTTTTTTTTATCTCACAGACTCCAGCTATCTGCTGAGTAGAAGCAGCAAACCTGATATTTGTAAATTAACCATGTTTAGAATACAGATATTTTTTCGATTTTAGTAAATGCATACCATTTTATAATTATTTAACTTTAATATGCAGTCCTTTAAGGTTGCTATGTTGTTTTCTGCTTATCTTTGCAGCTCCATATGCAAATTTGTTGTCCCATGCAGGATATATCAGAAGGGAATGTCATAAATTTAATACAGAACAGAAAATAACTTATTTTTGTTGATAAACAATACATAAACTATTTGTGTAGTCTACGTTCACACACAGACAGTTTTTAATAGACATGTGCATTCATTTTCGGACAAATGCATTTTTGTCCGAAAATAGCATTTTCATCCATTCGTCCAAAAAACGAAGAACGAAAATGCTAAGCTAACGAAAGCCGAATGAACGAATGGTTAATAAACGAAAATCATTCGGTTTATAGAATAGCAATAGGATTACATGTATTCCATAAGCCGAAAGTCTATTAACCGAACGTTCGGTTTATAGGCTGTCGGCATTTAACTATACGGAGACAAAGTCTCCATTCATTTATGAATGGAGACTCTGTCTCCTTATAGTTAAATGCCCACAGCCTATAAACCGAACGTTCGTTTTATAGGCTGTCGGCATTTTACTACACGGAGACAAAGTCTCCATTCATAATTTTATGAATGGAGACTCTGTCTCCGTATAGTTAAATGCCCACAGCCTATAAACCGAACGTTCGGTTTATAGGCTGTCGACTTATGGAATACATGTATTCCTATTGCTATTCTATAAACCGAACGTTCGGTTTATAGAATAGCAATAGGAATACATGTATTCCATAGGCCGACAGCCTATAAACCGAACGTTCGGTTTATAGGCTGTCGGCGTTTAACTATACGGAGACAAAGTCTCCATTCATAATGAATGGAGACTCTGTCTCCGTATAGTTAAATGCCCACAGCCTATAAACCGAACGCTCGGTTTATAGGCTGTCGGCATTTTACTACACGGAGACAAAGTCTCCATTCATTATTTTATGAATGGAGACTCTGTCTCCGTATAGTTAAATGCCCACAGCCTATAAACCGAACGTTCGGTTTATAGGCTGTCGGCTTATGGAATACATGTATTCCTATTGCTATTCTATAAACCGAACGTTCGGTTTATAGAATAGCAATAGGAATACATGTATTCCATAAGCCGACAGCCTATAAACCGAACGTTCGGTTTATAGGCTGTCGGCGTTTAACTATACGGAGACAAAGTCTCCATTCATAATGAATGGAGACTCTGTCTCCGTATAGTTAAATGCCCACAGCCTATAAACCGAACGCTCGGTTTATAGGCTGTCGGCATTTTACTACACGGAGACAAAGTCTCCATTCATAATTTTATGAATGGAGACTCTGTCTCTGTATAGTTAAATGCCGACAGTCTATAAACGGAACGTTCGGTTTATAGACTTTCGGCTTATGTAATACATGTAATCCTATGGCTATTCTATAAACCGAACGTTCTGTTCATAGAATAGCAATAGGATTATATGTATTCCATAAGCCGAAAGTCTATAAACCGAACGTTCGGTTTATAGAATTTCGGCTTATAGAAAACATGTAGTACTATTGCCTTTCTATGAACCGAACGAGAGCCCCATTCATAAGAATAAAAATGAACGAATTTCGTCTGAAACGAATGAAGTAATGAACGAAA
Organism: Pelodytes ibericus; assembly: GCA_036172795.1. Classification (NCBI taxonomy): domain Eukaryota; kingdom Metazoa; phylum Chordata; class Amphibia; order Anura; family Pelodytidae; genus Pelodytes; species Pelodytes ibericus. Next base: position 124,075,852 of record CM069859.1, read on the forward strand.
TTCATTTTAGACGAAATAAATAACATTTTCGTCCGAATGGACGAAAACGAAACGAAAATTTTAGTTTTGCACATGTCTAGTTTTTAATGGTCTCTTTAAAGAAAGCTGTATGAATATTTTGAACTTGGGCCTGTACCCTTAATATCAACTCATTTTACTTTATATAAACAGGTAAATAATAAGACCTCAGCTATTTTAGAGACACTTCAGAGCAATAGCATATAATTTAAATTTGGTCTTACTGAGCGGCAACATATAAGCTTATGCTCTGCTGTAACTGTTAATGAAGTGGATTAGGTTACTGACTGAGTGACTATAGCTAGTGTTGCCACCTTTTCTTAAAAAAATAACAGCTATAGCGGCGGGTCATGATCAGTCAGCAGGGGCGAAGCCAGCTGGCATTATGTTCCCCTGCAAAACTGAGCTTAAGACTCCCTGTTATAGGTGATAGTTTAAACTCAATGCAGCTTGTGCACACATTCACATATCACACCTGTATATATACACACACAAACATATATATGGATAATGCATGTATTTAGATGTATATGGATAATTAGTTCCATTTATACTTATTTGAACTTTTTAATATTATAGTCAGCTTTTTACATATGTAATAAAAGTGTTATTGAAAAATGAATTTCTTGTTTTTATTTCCTCCAGCACCCAGATGTCACCCAGGTCTTGTCCCAACACCCAGATGGCATCTAAGATGTGCTCCAGCACCCAGGACGTACCCCAGCATCCAGGGGGATGAATATTATGTTGTGAGGCTATGTACCCCTCTGGCTTTCCCCTAGCGACACCACTGCATTGAGGTTGCACATACGAGTCACACTAGGCTATCATGCTTCCCTCGCTGCAGAGCAGAGCCAGTTTGGTCTTCTTTGCAGTGCATCACGTGACAGTTGCATGCATGTATATGCGCAGGGTGCGTGAATGCAGGAATTAATTTTTGAATTACATCAATCGGCTGATTCCTTTTCCCTGACAGAAATACTGGGTTTTGCATGACAGGTATTTTTCTCATACCAGCAGAGGCTCAGAAACCTTAATTATCATCTGTGCAAGTAAAATACCAACCGGGTGGTAACCCTAACTTATAGCTAATGTAATACTTAACTTGGCTTATGTATAATTATACCTCCCAAGGTCCTTACTTAGGAGGGCCAGTTCATATTTTTGACCCAAATCCCTCATCTCCAACCTGATGTCACTCTTTATCAAGCAGCACATAAGCTCAAAACATACAGAGCTCCCCAGCGGTGAAACTTATTGTTTAAACTGCTTTAAAATGAGTTAATATATTAGTCCCTAGCAAATAAAAATGACTTGCCAAATTACTTATTTAGCTATCAATTGATCATTTAAAATGTCACAGTAAAACATCACCGATAGCCACAGCCACTCTCCCAAAACAGAAGTGTCCCCTTTTGGACATTTGTATTGTTGGAAGGTATGGGTAATGCATTGCCTGCATTAAAATTGGTGGTGTTTTTTTTTTGTGTGTGTGTAAGCATTCTTAATAAAAAGGAACAAAATTGTCATAACAGTATTAAAATTCTCTACCATATTTATAGCAGTAATAGTACCACTCTGACGGCTATTCACTGAAAGGTGAGCTGGGATGAACATTTAATCTCACCAATTTAGCTATACATTGTGCAGGGACAATCCAAACTGAGGGAAACTGAGGTTTGTACCTACACAATGCATTGTTAAAATTATGAAATGAGTCCCCACTAATTCAGATTTACTGCATGGAATGCAGCTGTGTAACTTTGTTATTTACCAGGTTTGCACCTGCACAATGCAGAGATAAAACGGTGAGAAGCAATGTTCATCTCAAGTCAACCTTTAGTTAATAGCCCACTCTGATTCAGGATCACTGCACAGAATGCAGTTGTACAACTTTGTTATGATCCTGCCAGTCCAAGTCTCCGCCCCCTTAACTTTTAATGCTATCTGCTCTCTTCCTGTTTCTTACACACACTAAGAATCTGCTCCAAGGTTTTTCACTAAACAAACTGGGAACGTTTGACATGGAGGTTGATCACAAAACCAGAAGTACAAAAATGACATTAGAAGATCTGCTGTCATATCAGTACTTTGAAACAATGTGTGCAAATCCTGCTGATTATGGCTATGGAGGCACTATTAATGACATGAGAAAAAAAGAATTCAGCAGAATTGGAGGTAAACTGTCCTGCATTGATTATAGTTATAACATTGTACAAACACTTTTTTTATTTACAGAAATAAGTAACTCATAGACAGTGACACTTGACTTAATTAGTTACTTATGTGGGTAAATGAGATATACAAAGTATTTAAAAATTAGTTGATTGTTCAGTATGTAAAACTTTCACACATTCGTGTATTATGCACTGAATCACTTCTGCTGTTCTTACAGTAGGATTGATACCAGCAAGGGATAGTAGTGACAACTTCTTGATTGACCAGGCTTGTCAGCAGCACATCACCAGTTGTATCATAGGGTACAGTGTGGATTAACCCTTTCAGAGTCAGTATTGTTAAATGTGAAAAATCAAACAAAGAATATAGCATACTTTTTTTTTTTAATGATGAATTAATGTTGTGATAGGTTTTACCACAGAGCTTGACAAACTTCTGTTGCCTTTAGGAGCCAGACAGACCAATGCAGGATCCAGCCTGGTTATATTTAGGAGTCAGGGAAATGGTGCATAAAGGTCAATGGAACACAATCAAACAAGTTAGGATCCAGCAGTAAGGATTTTAGGAGTCATGGCTCCCTGGGTTATTATCAAGCCCTGTTTTACCACATTGTCCTGATTATAGTCTGCAACCATAAAACTGGATGTCATTTTAATGAAAAAATATTTTTTAAAGAAAATAGCCAATAGCACTTGTCCCCCTTTGTCTGCACAAAGGCAGACAAAGGGGAATGAAGGAAGAATAGACAAAAGGGGGTGAAAGAGGGGAGAGAGAGAAAGACAAAGATGGGATGAAAGGGGAGAGAGACAGATAAAGGGGGATGAAATGGGAGATAGAGAAATAAAGATGAAGGTTGCACTGTTCTTTGGGTGAAAACAATAGGTGTTGACAAGGGACTGACTGTGGTGGAGGAAGGAGAGAGTTGAGTTAATAACAACCCCAGGACATTGGGTTCGGTGACTGGGTAAAACTGTCATTTTTTTCAACGGTGGTGGTGAGGTCAGGAACAGAGACAGAACTAAAGGGAAGAAGTTTATCAGGTTATCAATTCAGTTTTAGAGAGGGTACGTTCGAAGTATTGATCAGACATCCAGGAAGAAATGGTTGACCGATTAGAATTTATGTTTTCTTTTTCTGAGGATTCGCCGAATTTGGCCACTGCATCTTTTAAAGTTCTAGGCAGAGCCTTCGGCATATTGTGCTCTTGTTTGGTGCTCTTGTTTGGTGAAAATGCTGCCCCAAATACCAAACAGAAATACATAACAAACTAAAAAAATATATATACATTATTTCTGTCACCTTTTTTTTTTTTTACACTATGTGAAGTCATGAGACTCTTTTACATTGTTCACCAAGCAATGAGACTAAATTAGTTTAGCCCCTAACAATAAGTCTTGTATATTAAGAATAGCTTCAGGTACTGAATACTACTCATCCAGGAAATCGGAGCATTTGCTATGTCTGTTTTTGGTATTAATAATAAACGAATATTTGGTTTCCTAGTAAAAATCAAACTTATAAAAGATTCTATACGTCATTGGCCGTGTTCCATTGTTCATAATAATGTGAACTAGTGTTTTAGTCTCTAAAGACCTAAACAAATTCATGGGAGTTATTAGACCCCACTATCTTAAAATATATCTCCACACTTTAGAGGAAAGTCATTAAAGTAGATGTTCATGATCAGTGTAAAATAAGCAGTACATAAATCATTGGCACAAGTGGAAATGTCTACACTCTGTTGTTAATTGGAGTCTCCAGTTAAGCAAACTCTTGTCTCTGGTGCTGATAAACTGTTAGACTCAGGCTCCTTCTATAGATAAGAATAAAGTGAGCAGCATATTAATCACTGGTACAATTACAAAAAGAACTATAAGATGATATAAAATTATTGCTTGTTTCGTTTTTCTGTTCTTATTATTCGATTGTAGTAGTTATGCAAGAGTTTCTGTAAATAGTGTAATTAATGGGGCAAAGCACTACTCTGCCAAATTAGATAATTCTGTGTTTGACTTAAAAAAATAATTGTATATCGAAAGCTCTGTAGGTTTACAACTTGCTTAAATGACAATACATTCTTTATTTTACAAACTTCTTTTACTGAAGAATTACAAGCAATGCTTCTGAATGTATGTCATAAGAACTAGCAATTTAAGACCTTTCAGTGACCCCACTGTTCATCTCTGTAACACTGGAAGGTTAAAGTAAGCAGTAAGGGCAGCAATATAGGAAAGCTGTCTACAGCCCACCAATATGCCCATGTATTCCTATGGTTAGGCCAGCAAGAACAGCATTTTCCCTCTAATTGTATTCATTATAACACTAATATTAATTGTTTCCTAGCAGAGTAAACCATGACCTCTGTTCCACTACCAAGTGCTCTATCTGTCTGGGTTAATGCTCCACACTGTGTGCTGTGCTTCAAGAAAATGAAGGAGATATTTTGTTTTTCATGAATTACTTCTTAATGCTGATAGTGCTATATTGTTTACTATTATTTTCTGTACTTGATGTTAGAAACAATTTGCTTGAGTCTGCTCTAAATGCAGAAGAAAATTAACACAAATCATGAAACATTTTTAAAAAATCAGTTGCGTGTGCACTTTAAATGAGAGGGTCAAGTAGAGAATAATTACATTATATTAGCAACATTGCAAGCAAATGCATAACTTTTTTCTCAGAATGTAAGCATTTGCTTGATATTTTCCTAATACAATGGATCTATTTTCCTTTTGTACATTCAACGGACAAACTGTTTAGGTTACAGAGTCCCTTTAAATAAAGGGATCACATCTAAAAACATATTATGAATTTATTACCAAATCTACAATCCAACCAAGAATAAATACCTTCAAAATGAAGATCTTGCTGTAAACAATATTATGGTATTTAACCGAATCTAATGCGCACTCAAATTTTGGAGACACAAAAGGTGCGCATTAGATTCAAGTAAATAGGGTATCATTCTGTGCTTTATTAAAATTCTTTATACATACAGTTATGCCAGATAAAGTCATGTCCTGAACAGAACAGGTATTTTGCACCAATTATGTTGACTATAATTCACATGATGCTCAGCCATGCAAAAGATGAGTGTTGGAATTTTCCAAAATGTACCTACTCGATATAGGTTTTGGGATGATTTTCAGTCATATTCAGTTCTGGGATTTTGGCCCTGGGCATCCTATAGATTTACTCTACTCAATAAATACTGGAGAATTTAAAAATGTTTATTTATTTTTTAAATAGCCCGACTATTTGTGCTTGTCCCACAAATAAAATAAAAGCCCTAAAAGCAGGGAAATAGTCACGTTTTCCTAATGATAAATAAGGATAGGATGCAGCCAAATGTCTCCCTGCTTCCATAATATAGATTGGGGCAAAAATTCCTGACCTCTTGTATCATAAATGGGCTGGAAGCTGGACAAATGGCTACCAGTCCCTGTCATGCACATCAGAGGCCAGGGCTAGTAGCCCTTGCCCCCTCTCTATAATAAATGTTGCTCGGAGCTAAGTAATTGCTCCCAGACCCTATTTAATATACATTGGGGACTAGTACTACTTGCCCTGCATACCCACTTCCTATAATGAGCGAGGCTGAGAGCCACCCAGTAATACATTGGGGCCAAGGCAACTTGCCCAACCCGGATCTGGGTCTACAATAATTTTACATATTGTCCTTTTTCCAGGTAGAGGCCACACCTATATTCATTTTTTTATTTTAATTTGTCTGTCTGTTGGCAGTTAGTGTGTCACTTATTTATACATGTTTATTCTTGTAAATAATTTTTCTGACTAATTCATATACAGGAGTTTTGTTATGCTTCTAAGTGCTTAAATCAAACAGGTTACTTGTTCTCTACCACCATTTTTTCATAAACAAAAAGTGTGTCAGTTTAAAAAATATAATACAAATTGATTTGTTACACTGTGACGAGAAGAAACATATTGTATTTACATAAGCTATGAAGATCCATGTTATGATTGGAAGAGTTTAATGTTACAGTATTGTCTGTAACGTTTGCACTGTGTAAAACCCCTGAAGCTTTAGGTCTGCAAGGAATAGAATATCACTTTAAAATGTGTCATATCATATTAAACTAAATGAGTCGCACTGTCTTGAAAAAGGAGATGCGGTTCTAAAAATAAGTCTCCTGTTTAGGCATTATTTGAAAGTCTTTGAACTGCTTACCAAAATCAGCCATCATATTTAGGGGACATGAAGTGAAAGGAAAATGTCAATCCCACTGTTTATGACATAGATGTTTTAGAGGTTTTTTTCTTTTTTCTATCTGTAATGCTCTTTCTTTTAATATTGTTCATGCCTTTGATTTTTTTCCTGTTCATAATTGAATTTTCATTTTCAACTATATAGAAAGCAACATTCGTAATGCCAGGAGTATATTTATGTGCTGTTGTAAGTTATGAGTACCTGATGTAAGTAACACCATTGTGTCATTTACAGAAATGACCTCTTACATTGTTGTCTACGGTACTGTTTTTATTTTGGTTATTTGTGAAATTTGGCTAAATTGCCCCACCCGATTCCATTTCGGGCCAGATCGGTGTATTTTGGGTAGAAACAAACCAGACATTAGTAGCTGAATTTATTTTTTAAACAAGCTGGGGAATTTTTCCATCTTGGCTAATTATGCCTGACTTTTGCCATTCACTTGTCAGTTTATGGCTACTGTGATCACTCTTTTGTAAATATATCCTGTAGTCTGTTTAGATTCAGTTTAAAAACAGAACGCGGTGAGGTCCTAAAATATATTTTTGAACATTGTCTAGAATCATGTAATTTATTAGTGAAAGGGTCATTCTGCTTTTAAAACAAATAAAGTAATTGCTTCATGCACATTAAAGCACTTGCTTGAGAAATGTAGACTTTCAGGAGCTGGACACATCGATTAAGATGCTACTGGGAAAAAATATATATATTCACTTCCAGGCATACTCCCACCACAAATTTTAAAATATAGGATAAGATACAGTAGAGATTTTGAGCATGCAAAAATTATAGAGGAATGGAAATGTCTTCACAATAAAATATTAGGCCTCTTATAAAAATAATAAAATAAGTTGTTTTCTTTAGCTTGCCAACTGTTCCTGTGACAGGTATTCTTAAAACAATAAATAGCATCTTAATCAACCAGGTGATTCAATATTTTTTTTAAATATGTTTAATGTGTTTTATGAATATAATAAACAAAACATCTCATTGTATATCAAAGTGCTTGACACATTTCTGTAGACTTTAAGAGACAGACAGACCAAATCAGATTCTATTTAGCCAGGGATTAGGAGCAGTATGGATTTTAGGAGCTATGGCTCCCTTGCTCCTGGGATTTGTCAAGCCTTGATATATAACATGAGTGCATTAAACCATAATAAATAGTAAATATGGAAAAGATCAGATGTGGGGCGTTATGTCTGGTTCAGTACAATTGGTTTAGGGGAAAATGAAAGGGAAAATCACTGTGTATAGGTGTTGATTCCACAGGAGATTGATCACCTTGGGCCAGATGCATCTGTCCAGTTGGCACCCCTGGGGATCTGCGTCAGAGCTACTGTATCTATGCAACCTTTCTAATATTGCATGATTTATACCTGCCTATACAGCAAATATAATCCTGGACCATTGTAGGAAACTAAGGAAGTAATAAGGAACATCCCAATACAAGACATAAAAAATATAAGGAACTTAAATACATAACCATGTAAACAGTGTAACAGGGCAGGATAAGGGTGTTACATAAGAGCTCCGCTCAGAATAATAATGTCTGATATTTATTGGTGTACGGAACTGACTCTTACGCATATATATTTATAGAGTAAACTAATAGAAAGAAGAAATGAAGTTATTGAGTTTAGACACAACTTGGTCTCAAAATAAGGCCATGCAAATCATTTTGTTTCATGCAAAGTGTCTACCCCTCCTCCCCCATTTCTGTTCTCTCTACGCCTCCTTCCCGTCTCTGTTCTCTCCCCCATCTCTGTTCTCTCCCCTCCTTTCTGTCTTCTTGCCCCCCCACTCCCCTGTTTTCTCCCCCCTCCGTTCTCCCCCCTCCTCCTTAGTTCTCCCTCCCCGTCCCATTCTTACGTGAAGTGCTGAGGAGCCGCGAGCAGCATAAGCTCTGGGTGTTAAACACAAACAGAGCTCAGTAAGCGCTGCTTGTGTTTCCCTTGCTTAGTGATGATGCAGTGCATTGGAAATCCGATTGTCACCTTCACCTCTCACCTGGTGCGGTTCGCCCCCTCCCAGGATCCTCAACTCTGGCCGTGCAGCCAGTGCTTCTACCAGCAAATGTTTTTCTTTTTCTTTTTTAAAGTGCCGGGCGGGCGCCCCCTGTGGTGTTGTGCCCTGCACAGTCGCACAGGTTGCAGTCCCCAAAGGCTGGCCATGGTGGTGTATAACATTCAGGACCTTAGTGGTACTGTGGCTTCACATCCAGGGACTAATTCCATCTGATCTCTGAGGATTGCACAGAGGTAATATAATATTAAATCTATTTGCTAGAATGTTGGCTATCAATTGGATATCAAGATTGAGTAGTGATATTGTCCTAAAACTAGCCCAGGATTCTTTTAATATAAACATTACACGTTCAATGAGCAAAACAGTGCTACCAGATGGGGAGTAAGGGCATTCTGAAAGGTCTTATAATATAGTTATAATTATTGGGTTGGTGCTGAGGATATGTTAATATAGAATATTCTGAAAGCATCAGCTCTGTGATTAGTTCTATATCATAATAAATTGTCTGAGCCTCATACCTTAACAATCAGTGTGGATTGCCATTTTTGCCAAAGAGCTCTAGCTAGAAATCTTTCCCTTTTTTATTGTTATGTTCATATAACTTGCCTGTAATTCTCATAAAAGAGTTATGGAGGTCTGCATAATCTATTTCCGGGTCATGTATTTCCTTGTTATTGTTGCAATGTGTAGTTTCCTTTTGTGAACGTCTATACTAATCAAATGACATTGGATAAAAGTTTTGTGAGCATCCCAGATCATTGGTGTAGGAGATTGGCCATTGATGTTTATTTCAAAGTATTATGGCAAAATATTACCATAATATTAAATTGTTTTTCTCAACAGACTTCTTATAAGAGATGTTTGAAAAGTGTAAAAGACAAAAACTTTCATGAACTCTCAGTTCTGTATGTTGACAATGAAATTGGTTTGAAATTGCTATTTTAGAGTAATAGACTCATGGAAGCATTGTTTTTTTTTTTTGGCAAATAAGACTAAATACATTGATCTACTTTCTGTTGCCATCTATAATGTATCTAACGTCAGAACTATCTGTTTATAATCTGTCACAAATTATATTTAAGACTAGTCAATAGTGTGAATATATCTTCTTGAATATGTTGTCATTATTTTGTACAGGTGCCTTATTTTTACTATGAAACTATCCAGTACTTGATACATAACTAGATTACTTTACCTCTAATTCAGCATTAATGATTTTTAATGCATACACAACACATATTGTCTTAATTATGCCATACATTTATCTCGTAAAATTTTGGCTCAGAAAAGAAGGCAAGCAGAAAGTAATCTGATACCTGAGATAATACAAAAAACTGTCTATGATGTGGCAATTGTACTTATCACTGTGGAAAGTTGAGAATGTCTCTCTTCACAGGAGAAAGCCTAAATCCAGAAGATGCACATGCCACCAGGAGCAAGACTTTCTCTGTAATGAGTCTATTATTGAAGTTCAGTGGTTATGACTATTATTGGAGTTCAGTAGGGTCTGACTAAGGGTCAGGCACAATAGTCTTAATTAATTTAGAAGTTATCCAAGGTTTGTTCTGTGGGCTGATCCAACTTCATCAGTGGCAAGAAACAATATTTTAATATCAGAAATGGATCCTCTACTAACCTAGGCAACCTGGACTTGATCATATAACACTACTGAAAGTATGAGAGGGGTAAACTAAAAGAATAAGGCAATCAGGCTTGTGAAAGGTTGATGAAATATACCATGTAAATTTACAGTACTCTGTCTAACCTTTCAAGGATCAAAAGTGACCTAGAAGTCAATCTATCAATAACACATTTCCAGATATCAGACATGGGTGGTGAGGGGGAAGAATCAGAGTAACTGGAGTATTGTACTTTTAACAAAACTGTTTATGAGGGTTTTCAATGCAATGTTTTATATTTTGGCCTACATAGCTCTCTTCCTATGTTCGAAAATAATGGAAAGAATACAAAAACTACATATTTATTATCGAGCTGCAATGTTAGATGATTTATAGAAGATAATCTAATACACAGTGAATACAAGTGATTTTACTGCAATCACTTAGAACCAATGGCGATATTGTAACACTTATAGACATGTAAAAGGTTGTGTTGTGATGAAAGACTTTTGGGAGCCACAGTAAAAAATGTAAAACTTGAGGGAACATTTTCAGTATTTTCCTGTGTCATAGATTTATGATAAATACTGCAGAGTATGTAAAGTTCCTCGTATAATATTGTCTCTGTTCCACGGGGATCTAAACAGGTTCAAAGTACAGCATCGCACAACCAACTAGGAAAAGGGTTGAACCTGATGGACTCAAGTTTTTTTCCAACCTAAACTACTATGTAATTAGTATGGTGACTACATTTCATATGTATCACTCAGATCTGAATTGCATTCAATGAGCTATTTAGATTAGGGCTGACAGTGCCCCAGAGACAAGTATTTAGTACTTATCCAAAGATCCAAAATCCAAAATGGCGCTCATTTTTGGGGAGTATATTGGTTAGTTCAGATAAGGGATACTCACTTTTTTTTTTACTTCAACCTCCCGGGTGCCGTACATTTGAAGCCATCGCTCGACATAAGGGAGGGACTACCGCACGCCGATGGATCCTCTGGGCAGCACTGTGAAGCAGGTAATTTCACCAGCTACACTGCCATAAATGATCTACATTACCTAAATATAATGCGAGCAAGTTACTCACAAAGAATTTAGGTAATGTAGAACATTTAAAGAACTAGTGCTGCCAAAATGATCCATTAACTGAAAATATCCCTTATCCGAAATGCTGCCAGTCCCAAGCATTTTGGATAAGGCATACTTAACCTTTAGTCCTCTTTAATAATCCATTTGAAATGGTTTAGAATGAGAATATAGTTAAAACTTGTACTGCAGCATTGTAGTGAAGCAACACTGAATAATACAATTTTAGATTGAAACCAAATGTATCAGCTATTAACTGTGCGCATAGTCTGCAGCATGGAGCTAACACTTTTTTTTTGCTGTTCTAGTGTGTTTTCATTTTAATTATCCAACAAATATATTGAAATATTTAACTATGAATAAACAGCAGATATCATTATATTTTGTTAGAGTAGTTTGGAGGAATCATAGGAACACAAACACAGTTTTCTTCTTCTTCAAAAAAAAAAAAAGTTAAATTGTAACAGGCATTTGTTCTAATGTTAATTTCAAACCCAGATGGAAAATAAGTATTTTTCCCTTGTAAATTCTTTATTTATAAAAAAATTTTATAAAATTAACAAAATATAATACTAAACAAAAATAAATAACATAAATTAAAGTAATACAGGGTCAAACCATAAACAAGTTAATATTTAAAGACATAGACATAGAGAAATAAATGTATTCAGTAAGGGGCCCTAAAATTCCTGGTGGAGGCCCTGCTTCTTACCCACACTTAGATTGCACTTAACATATTAATAAACATGCTATAACATGGCAAAATCAGCAGTAATGTATACACATGGCATAACATGGCAAAATCAACAGTTATTTATATATTTTGGATATTAATTTAGGGAGAAAAAGAATAGCCTAAATATAAGATGAACGTACAGGAAATATGTTTTACGAGTAAATATTCACATGTAAACATTTTTTTTTCATATTTAATGAAACCTATGATTGAAAAAATACATTTATTGTTTTTGTTTCCTTTTTATTTGCAAATCTGCCCCTCTTACTTTCCATTCTGCCCCATAGACTTGCCAGTGCATCCTCAAACTTGTCAATCTGCCACTCAGACTTTCCATTCTGCCCCTAGATTTGACCCCCCAGATTTAGTACCTTCAGTTGGTTAGGGGCAAACAACCTATTGTTCTTCCATCCTCCTAATTTATAAATTTGACGTAACACTTAATGAACCAAAATTACACTCTGGGATGAAAATGAAATGCACCCCAAAACTGTATTTTAATTTGGTAATTTATTAAAGTACTATTCCAACTTGAAAATGACCTAAATTTTTCATGTATATTAAAGTTAAATCTAAAAATCTATGTGTTTATTATATGTTTATTCAAATTTGAAGATCTATATTCTAAATGTGTTTAGTTTACTCACAAATATCAGGTTTGCAGCTTCTAGAGATGTTCCTACTGAGCTCTCCACATTTCAGTGGGGTCCTGGAGGAAAAATACCAACTTTTCAAGAAAGTAAAGTATGCAAATAGCTGTTTTTGCTATACATGCCTATACAAGCCTGTACAGAGTACACATCTGCAGTTTTGTTCCACCAATTGTACAATTAGTGTAGTCAGGTCAACCATGATATATATAATATCCATATAACTTTTCCATGGTCCCCTAGTGAATGTAGAATACAAATATATGTCCAGGAGGAACCCGTTAATTAACCAAGGAATTTATTCTATAGGAACAACTTTAAATGTATTAATTGCTCTAAACAAATATAATCATACATTGTGCAGGGCAGCATGTAAAGGTTATACGGGCCCCTCATACATATGTGTTCATGGAATCAAAAGTAGGACGACTTGACATAATATCTATTCAGGATAATTGTTGCAATTCATAGGTGTGATAGAGAGGGATGGCTTCTTAGGGTACACATAATGAAAAAGTGGCAAAGTAATTTTTGTTTGGAATGGACCTTTAACTTCTTAGACATATGACAAACATTGCTATAGTAAGTTGTGTTATAATGATGTATGATGTAGGTTTTATTTTGTATTAAAAAAAATAATAAAAATGTTTAAATCCCCCCCCCCCAAAAAAATACACCATCTTTAAGCCAAGCATAAAATAATTTACTTTTTTCATACCCCAGGGGATGAATACAAGTTATTATTATTTTTTTTATTTTAAAAGCCTTCTTAAAAATTTCTGCTAGAATACTAGCAAATTATCTTGTTGCAAATGTTCTGCCTAGATCTTGAAATAAGGTCTCAAAATATTCATTTAATGCAATATTGGATCAGGGATAGCATGGTTAAACTTATAATCATGTCTATTTATTTTAAGTTGCTTGTCTTCCTTTAAAATGAGAATTCTACAAGGCGTTCTATTCTTCTGTTAGCTTTTACGGAATTACCTCTTGTATCTATTTGCAGAAAAAGCATATCAGTTATGTTTCAATTCCTTCTACACATTATATTCATAAATACATGGTTTGATGATTCTAATGAAACATTTTGTAAACAGTCCTCTCTAGAATGAACTAATAAAGCCTGTTTTCCAGTCTGGAATTTTGTATTTACTTCCCATAATGCTTACTGCTTTATGGCTGCAAAGAGGCCACGGCATCCGTATGAAATGTTTATTCATAATTAAAAAGAGACTATTTATGCTTGTACTGTCTCCATTTAGTAACAGTTCATTGGGTTCAGATGGCCTTATAAAAATATGTAAGTACACAATGTTTTTAATTTTCTGTACAAGGCTGATAAAGCTGTTTTTGCAGCAACAATGTTGTTTACAATTGAATTAAGTTAAGGTGGTTCATTATTCTTTGCTGCTATTAATGCAGTGTGGCTTCTCCTATCTATGACTAACCAGACCTCGATTTTCCCCAGACAATGTGCATTGGGTGATATTCCATTCATGCACTTTAAATCTATTATTAGTTTATATTCTGGTAATATCTATTTACACTTCTTCAGATTTAAGGGTATCCTTCATACATAGTGCCTATAGTTCCCATCACTCTGGTAAGGTATGTAAACAAATAAGTAGGTACTTTTTGAGGTTATTTATTTATTTATGAATCATTTGTACTGGAAAGTCTATGTGCAGTCATTTTGGGCACAAAATAAATACATGCTTATGGATATAGCGTGGACAAAATGAAAAGTATGGGTGTCAGCCAATGTTTGTTGTTTTATATCATTTTTGATAGTGCTTTTTTTGATGAACGTGTGGAAAGCATGTTCTAGGGCATTCTCTGGAGAGGGTCCCATGTTCAGAATTTAATATTGCGCACATGCTGTTCCCTCGCGCTCCATGATCCCATGGCGACCAGGAAATAGCTGACACCCTCAATTTGTCAAGCCCTGCTGTAGACTGTATTTTTAGATTGTTAAGTTAAAAAAAGGTAATGCTTCACTTTCGTTTTACATACATGCTCTGGATCCATTGTGCATGTTAGTAAGGGATATGCCTGTAATAATTTTGGTAATTTATAGATAGGTGATCACATCAAATGATCACTTTCCTGTTTAGCAGCTACAGGCATTTTACCTAACAAAACACGAGTATTTATAGAAACAGTTACAAAAATATAAACTATTCAAAAAGTAAACTTGCATCTAAAAGCTGTTATACTGACAATTGCTGTATATGTAATGAATACTTTTAAATCCAAGGTTGAAAAACAAACAAAGCAAAATATGTAAATAATTCTGATGTTGTTCTAAGTTCTATACTGCCACACACTGCTGACATGGTTATGTTATCACAATCAACCTTGTCTCTAAATGACTTGGTTCTTAAGTACAAGTGCCAAATACACAAAACTGGTTTTCTATTATTGCTTAGCAAAATGATCCATAATTTTCAACACGAGTAAGTTAGAGGTAGGAATATTATTTGAAGAATGGCCTTCAGCAGAGATAAATGCAATTATACTGTGGAGTAGACATGAACTTCATGCATTAAGAAAATCTTTTAGCTAGACAAACTAAACATGTCGCTTCTACTGAACAATGTTTCAGAATGTATTATAGTACCAACTGTCCTGCATTTTACTAGGTCACAGTTATTTAGTATCTTTACAGATACAAATGTTATTGTGGATGCACTAATGACAGAATGTGTAAGGCCGACTGAATAAAGACCGATCTGGCCCGAAATAGGGCTAGACTGATCAAAGTAGCTGAATTAAGGAATTATACAAAATTCAATGACTCAAAATAGCCGATTTAGCCAATAAAGTCAATTTTTATACGTTTCTTTTATACTCAATATAGTCAAGATTGACCTGAAATCAACTAAATCATTTGACTTTCGGGCATTTCAAATCTCCAATTAACATCTGGACAATTAAACAATATAATGAAAACAATATAATTAATTAATATACTATGCCCCCCCAAGGGCCGTCAGGCTCCCTGCTAGCCCCACAAAATAAGTAAGTGCTCCTCTGGGGCTTGCAGGTCCCCTGCTAACCTTACATAATAAACATGGTCCCCAGAGGCCTGGAAGCTGACCATATAGAATGCAATATGCCCCCTAGGAGCTAGCAGGCTGGACTTCTGGCCTTTAATATTATAAAATGGTGTCCAGGGGGCAGTAGGCTGCCATGCTGGATCGAAATACTAAAATTGTGTTCTCCAGGGACTGGCACAATGCCCCCAGCCACTCAATATAACAAAATCATATGCCTCCCCATGGGCTGCCCGAGGTCACATGACCCTGTACATAAATAAAGTAAATGACTGTCCTACCTACCCCCTACTTATATCTTACCCAGGTAAAAAAACCTTTCTGTGCCAGGAACAGTCTAGAGGTAAATATGTCAAAGATGGTCACCAGAACTGATGCTTAACATGCTCACCGTCATTTTGCAATGCATAGCATGCTGTCCACACACTAGACATTGTGAAAAATATTAAAATCATCAGTTGGGGTGTTTTGACTATTGACTATCCATGATCTCCATTAGTTAAAATTATAAAACAGTGTAACAGTAATCTAACTGGCTATGTAATTTAATTTGTGAACCCGCGCAAATATAACCATATACATTTTGACAACCATCAAAATATTCTGACAAACAAAGGTGATGCAAATTAGATATATTTTAATGGCTAGCTGTAAATCCAAATGTTCATAATTAGAAGGTCCTTTATTTAGGTGTGAAAAAATGAAAATGGAATTGTATAAATGGATGGCATGCCACCTTATTCGCAAATGAGAGAGGGAGCGATTGCTACCATAGCTAAACATGGAGACACCAAATATCGTACTTAAGCTAAGAAATCATAAAGCTATAAAACTTTTAAAAATACATAAAATTAAAGC
The DNA here is from genome assembly GCA_036172795.1 of Pelodytes ibericus. Classification (NCBI taxonomy): domain Eukaryota; kingdom Metazoa; phylum Chordata; class Amphibia; order Anura; family Pelodytidae; genus Pelodytes; species Pelodytes ibericus. Next base: position 124,092,318 of record CM069859.1, read on the forward strand.
ACACAAGATCTTGCTTGACAAAATAAATTATGCATTTTTTTTTTATAACTGAAATATAATTATAGGGTTCTTTAGCCTTTTTTTCAGAGAAATGTTTTCATTTTCTTCGTTTCACATCATTCATAATTTGACTCCAGTCTAAAGGCTGCTTCCAAGTTTGTAATTTTTTTTTTAATAAACCTCATTACTGATATAAAATTAATTTAGTGTCAACCACTAATATGCAATTAGTAGTCAGTTATTTAATTCTGGAACTGAGTACGAAGGGTGGCTGTTATATTTATATAATTATGTGGAGGCTTCTAATACCGGATAGGGCTGTCACATTGCTTTATATCAGTGTATTTCATTTGACAACTTTACAGTTTTTGACAGTGAATTAATGTATTTCTAAAGACTAATTTTGAGGTTGTGGTAAGGCTTTTTTTTTAACATCCCTACTTTATATTTTAAGTTAGGCGACACATTTCTGATTTTTTTAAAACCTTATTTTACCATCTGACGTCTGAATCGGATTTTTTAAAATAACTAATATAATTAATACTCTAGTACTGGGTTGTCACCCTTAATAATAGGGACACTTCAGACTGGTTAATAAGTGCAACAAAACCGTTATTTGATCAAACTGGGGAATTGGCTATACCAATTACTTAGTGTTAAGAGGATATCTTATTAAGTTGGTCAGACATTCTAAAAGGAAGGGCATTTAATGTCTTTCCAATCTCTATATAACTTTAAATGAACTGACCAGGGCTAATAAGAAATGTATGCAGGGAGATGCAACAAACAAGATTGAGGATATTACGGGTTTGATAAAACGTGAATGGAGCGGGCATAACCAGAATAAAGCAGAAGTGGTACCATATGGGATATCACTCTAATAAACGTATGACTTATCAACTTAAAAGGCAAGATTTTAAAGATAATTACAAAGAATGTGACATGTAGATCAAGAATGTGAAATGTAGATCACTGTGGTATTTAGGGATTATTATTCTCTAATGTACGATATTTCCCTCCAGGACAGGTCTAGAGGCGATACCATGGATTATTTAATTAATTCCCACTTGCCAAAATTGTCTAATGAACTAAGAGATTCTCTTAAAGCTCTGTTTGAAGAAATGGGTGCCATTGATAGCCTATAAGTAAATAAGGCCTTTGGACCTGATGGGTTTCCAAATGTATGTTATACGAAGATTTGTTCGACCATTATTCCCTATTTGACAAGCACACTTAATAAAGTTATGGTTACTTCCTCTTTCCCCGCCAGAAAGGTTGCAAGCAGTCATCACTTCCATTTTATAACATGGGAAGGACGGTGGAAAATTTTCATCCCATATAGTTGATTTACGCAGACACAAAGATCTACTCCTTTCTTTCTGAAAGATTAAAATCAAATAGGATTTGTTAAGTGCAGGCAGGTGGGAGGAACTGCAAGGAAGTTCATAGATCTTTGTCAAATTATGTCACTTACATAGGCTACAAATATTTGTCCTCTTGTTGGACACTGAAAAGGTCTTTGACAGAGTCAATTGGCTGTTCCTCTGGTGGAGTTTAACATTGGGAGGTGGCTGATGACATTGTCATGGCCTTTTATACCTCACCTTCTGCCCGAATATGGGACCGGGCTTTTGCTCAGATGAGTTTTCATTAAAAAACATCACTAGATAGGGCTGTCTCTAGGCCCTAAAAGCTTTACATTGTGACCTTAGAGTCAATGGCTGCAAGGATAAGACAGCATCTGCAGATTAAAGGCATTGAGGTTGGTGGGGTAGTCTGCAAGATAAGCTTATATGCCGATAATGTTTATGAATATCTGATTCAAAAACTTGGTTGTAATGGACAAAACTGATATATATAAAGGACATGGAAAAAGGATTTTATCAAACCACAGGCACTTTAGAGAAATTCAGAGCAGTATGGCAGAAATGGAATATTGTGAATTAGGCCGATCTATAGCCCTAGGGATGAAAGAGATTAAGGTATGGGAACGCCCCGCCACGTCGCACTAGTTTTTAAATGTAGTCTGGAAACTGAATAGGATATTATAAAGGTGGTATAGCTGGGATAAACTGTCATTTCCAGAAAGTTTTTGTATGTTGACTTGTACTTTATATATCTGTATTTATTGTAAATTTGTACAATTAAAATAAAAAAAAATAAAAAAACTGATATATATACTAAATTGTCAAGCTATAAGTAAATATAAATAAATCGTAGGCAATAGGAATAGGTGAGGATGCAGAAATTTGGGAAACTGAAAAATGACTTTCCTTATCAATTGGGGGAAAGAGGTAGCTAATTATTCCCCATACCACAAATCAAATAGAGATCAGTTGTGCCCCTCTGCTGAAGGACCTCCATATGTGTTATGGCAGATCTGTGAAGTCTTAATATATTATGGCTTGGCAGTGTATCAACATTGTTAAGGCTTATTTTTTGCCTAAATGGCTCTACTGTTTACAATGTTAGCCATATCACTCCCGGGTGAATGGGTTAAGCTGATTTAGGAATCAATAGAGAAATACAAGGAAACCAAGAACGTTGAGAATGTTATTTTACGGTAATAAATCTTTTGAATTGAAGAGACACAAACCTATTGATTCATGTACTTGCTCTATAGATATCTCTAGATAGAGATATCTCTCTATAGATATCAGTGTTGAAGATTGGTTCAGGATCGAAGAACAAACCCTGAGTTTGGTAAACTTAGAATGCTTACTCTGAATTCCCCAAAAGCAGGTAAAAGATATTATGGAAGGGTCATATTTAAGTATAATTAAAGATAGTGTTCCAACTTGGTTGACATTTAAAGAAAATATGAATTATGGACAAGATATTTCCCTCTGCTCCTTTTGAGACTTCTGAGATATAAAATCCCAGATCTTAACTAGTCTTATAGGGGGCATGAGGAGGAGTACACAACTGATGTCATGCTTAGTGAGGGTACTGATCTTCTGATTCACTTATATATATATAATGTTTATTTGACTGTAACCAAAAGAGTGTCATTATGGGGAAGTTGCATCATTTGTTAGAGTTTTTATCCCCCCGAACTCTGTTCAACAGCTTGAAATATCTGGAAAAACTAGAGATTAAAATTGATGTAGATGCGTGGAATAAAAACTGGGCAAAGTTGGGTAAAAAAAAAAACATTGCCTCAGTCTTCAAGAATAGTTTTTTTTTACTTGCTCAGAGATGGTATATGGTTCCTTAAAGGCTACACAATTATGATCTGTCAGTCTCCAAAAGGTGTTGAGATGTATCTAATCAGACACATTTTCACATATTTGGTGGTCTAGTACAAAGATATGAGGAATATGGAATGAGTCCTTTGCTTATCAGAACAAATACAATTTATTATACCCTGGAGTAGAGTAATAGAGTAGTGTGTTCCATATATCACTAGATGTAAAAATAATTATAGCTAAGAATTGGAAAGGAATGGATTATATAGCCTGGACCCAGTTCCATAATCAGGTAGCTCACATCTGCCTAATGGAACAGGGGTATTATTTTTCATACTCCAAATTAGGGAAGTCCCTAATTTAGGGAAGTAATAGGAATTAGGAAAGTAATGGGAAATTTATAAGAGTGCATCATTGACCTCCAAAGCAATTAAACTCTCAGTAAAGTGTTTCCAGGTGAGGTTTTTGTTTTATTCTGAGAATCTTATCCAGTAAATGTGTCACCACTGTCACCTTTCCCCAGTGTCAACTCTGTCCCTGCTCAGGTCCCCAGCGTCACCTCTGTTCATTGTTACCCCAGTGTCACCCCCTTTCAGCTCCCCAGTGTTACCTCTATCCCCAATCAGTACTCCAGTGTCATGTGCAATATGGGTGCAGAGGGATGAAATAAAAGCAAGATTTTCTCAATAATATTTTTATTAAAAATGAAAAAAGTTGAATATAATATATACAACTTCATGTACGTATAATAGTTTATCTATCTATCTATCTAGCTCTCTTTATATATATATATATGTATATATATATATATATATATATATATATATATATATATGTTGTGACAGAGTGCAAAGTATGGTGCAAAAGGTGTATATTTAGCACCAAGAATATTGCATTGTTTTTACACTTCAGAGTGGGAAAACACAGCCCCAGGGAAATATATGTAAGGTTATTGCACCCTTTAATGGTAAAATGTGTGTTTTGGGTCCCTGGGGTGGAGTATCTGGAAGAGCACGTGATACACAGCTGTGTCTGGATCTAGACACAGTTTCGCTTCAGTGAGTCTCCAGTCACGGACCGGGTGCCCAGCTATTGCACTCTGCTGAGCAGTATGCCCCTTAGACACTTAGTCATGTCTTTGCACTACCACCCGGTGTCATTACGGGGCTCTAGCCTTTGTTTATACACACGATCGCGCGCTTTATTACTAGACGCCTTTGCAGCGTCGCTTAGCAACGGGTAGGCATAAGTGACCCGCATTGGTGGAACGCAAACTTACTTACCACGTACCGGACACTGCTACTTGATTGACACATCGTGGTGTGGGAAGGGTGTTTCTCCAGCTGCTGCTGGTAAGTGTTTGATTAGATGTGCATATATGTTTGTTGCGTTTGTTTTCATTTGGAGTGCTTGACAAAAGGCTTAACAGCCTGAAACGTCGCTGAAAGAACTATGCTGACGATCATCCTGCATTAAAACCTGAATGACTGTCTTTAGAAGTCCTGTGAGTGCATTCTTTTCCTTTTTTGGATTTTATATATATATATATATATATATATATATATATATATATATATATATATATGTTGTGACAGAGTGCAAAGTATGGTGCAAAAGGTGTATATTTAGCACCAAGAATATTGCATTGTTTTTACCCTTCAGAGTGGGAAAACACAGCCCCAGGGAAATATATGTAAGGTTATTGCACCCTTTAATGGTAAAATGTGTGTTTTGGGTCCCTGGGGTGGAGTATCTGGAAGAGCAGGGTGGGCCGGTTCTCCATCCCACTTTCAGGGAGTGTGTGTATACAAAGTCCAGGCCGGGTTTTGTGTTAGACCTGGCTGCTAGAAGCAGGGTGATTAAGCTCACCTGTGTCAATTAGAGGGAGCTATTTAACAGACAGCAACTAGTCTGGGACTAGTGTGTTTAAAAAACTGGAGGGAGAGGTTGACAAGAGTTGTACAGAGTTTGTTCTAAAGAATGTTATGATCTGTGACCTGTTTCAACCTTAAATAAACAGAGCTGTGCATTTGCAAAGCCTATCATCGCTTCTGGAGATTACTTTGTATTCCTGAGAAAGACTGTGCGGTTTCAAAGATCCCAGATAAACCTATGCCGACAGGAACAGGTTTGTTACATATGGTGGAGGATGCGGGCACTGGACTGAAGAAGTCTAAAGATTTGCAAAAGTAAACCAAAGAATTGTCTAAGGATGGAGGAAGTGGTGAAGGCCTTACTGCAGGCTGCTGCTGCACAGCAGCAGGCCACTACTACGCAACAAGAGACTGTTAACGATTTGCAACAGCTGATTCTCTCCCAGAAAGAAAATACTGGTGCCATGATCAGACAAGCTTCATTGGCTCAAGCCGAGGCCACTCATCTGCTCAGAGAAGAACAGCAGCAGGCTACCAGGGTGGTGCGACAGGAGATCCAGGCCTTGTCCAAAAGGCTGAACCAGGACCCTGATGAGATATACCAAGGACCCAAGAGAATCTGGGCAACCTTCAGAAGATGGCACCCACAGATGATGTTGAGGCATATCTTCTGGCGTTTGAGCATACTGCTGAGAGAGAGGGTTGGCCACTGGCAGAATGGGCCAGCTTACTAGTGCCATTCCTAAGTGGGGAACCACAGAAGGCCTACTATGACTTAGAGCCAGCACAAGCAAGTGACTACAGCAAATTAAAGGCTGAGATCCTGGCACACCTGGGCGTGACTGCTGCAGTCCGGGCCCAGCAGATTCATGCATTGGCTTATTGTCCAGAGAAAGCTGCTCGGTCTCAGATGTTTGACCTGATACACCTTGCTCGGAAGTGGTTACAACCCGAAGCCAATTCTGCAAATTATATTGTGGAACTTTTAGTGATGGAGCGCTTTATGAGAGGCTTACCTGCTACCATACAACAATGGGTCAGCCAGAGCGACCCCCAAACAGCAGATCAGTTGGTGGCCCTTGTTGAAAGATATGTTGCTGCAGGAGAACTGCAGCATCCTTTTCGGCCGGAGCGGTCCCAGAGAATAAGGAACAAGGATATCACTGGACCCGGTAAGACTGTTCAAGGGTCAAGGGGAACTATGGAGCAGAATATGTATCCAGAGGACAATCGGGTATCTCCCACTAGAACTGTAACGCCTAAAAAGGGAACCAAGTGGGTGGCAGATTATAGTGTAAAATGTTTTTGTTTCAATGGACTTGGGCAAATTGAAAAAGACTGCCCTTTAACAGATGAGCCAATAATGGACTATATTCATGTTTGCTAAAATGTGTAGATTCTGCGATTGCTAATTCTTGTGATAATCCACACATGTGCTATAAAAATGTCAATAAGAAAAGGGCTCATGCATTACTAGACTCAGAAAGTATGATTACACTGGTAGCAAAGTCCCTTTTACCAGATATAAAGGCTGACATGTTGGAGAAAGTCAGCATCATTTGTGTTCATGGTGACAAGCGTGAATATCCAACAGCTAGTTAGAATTAGAGGCAGAGGAGGCATATACTGAAACAAAAATATTGTCCCCTATTCCAGCATTAGTGGGGGATAAACAAAATCAAAACACTGAGGAGTCTGACAGGAACAGGTTTGTCACAATATACAGAGATTTCACTTTTTTTTTTACATTTAAAAAAGGAATTGGGGGGTAGGGGTTGCCAAACATAGGTTCTGCCCCGGGTGCCACATACTCCAGGTATGCCCCTGATCTCAACATTTAAGACCATAAGGTATGAAAAGATTAATTATATGCAATAACAACATAAACCATTGCATTGCTTTTTTAATTGACTCAGAACTACAACTCACAACACATGTTTATTGTTTTTTTTATTTTTTTTGCATGTGCCTGTTTGTACTAAGGTAAAACAGGTGCACAGTATAAAGTTACTGAAATGCAATCTCATTTGGCATATGCTTTCCAAATTCATTTTGATTCTCTAGCATTGTTCATTATTGCTCATTAAACGAGACATTGCATGCAGTGTGAAGTGGTGGTTATTTGCATTCAGCTAAAACTGTGTGTAAATAACACATCAATTAATGCAAATTCCCTTTCATCTTGGTTTCTTTTTTAGATTTGGTTTTTGGTTTATAATGTGAAAATGCTCATTAGATGTTAGAATAATTACACGTGACCTGTATTTCTAGCTGTGTGAAATGGAACATATGCATGAGATTTAGCAATTTAGTAATAAATATGTTTGCTGTTGTATACAAATACTAAAAAAACACTGTTATTTGTTAACGGTAGAATAGATTGGATAGCATATCATTAATCTATATGGAATTAAACTCACAATGTAAATGGCACTGAGGACCAGCTCAAGTGCAAAATCACATAAAAGAGAAAGGTTACCCCCTCCAGATGGAATGTCGAACTCTATATGATGCAGAGCTTTGTGGGTGCTCTCAAATCCTCGAGATGACAGCTGTGGGCAACCTTCTTAGTAATAAGTAAAATATATAGTAAAAACGGTAATAACACTCTCACTCCCCGCTCTACGCGTTTCATCTATACAGACTTCCTCAGGAGCAGAGTGGAGTGTAATGAACGAACAGGTAGTTCACCTATATATATCCACATATATATAGGAGATATAAACACATATGAGAAATTAAGAATAGATCCAACAAGAAAATTTAATTCAAGGCTAGAAATATTAATAAAGAACGCTACTAAGATGAATATCATTACGCAAAAAAACGCAGACTTTTTGTACAAAAACCACCCAATTATCCCAATTTTTTACTATTTACCAAAAATCCATAAAAATAGTGAAAATCCACCAGGGAGACCTATAATTAGTGGTATAGATTCCATCACAGCAGGTCTATCTGAGTTTGTAGACTATCATCTACAACCATATGTAAAGAGGACTTTGTCATACCTTAAAGACACAAAAGCAGTGTTACAGGAAATAGACAACATAGAATGGAAAGACTCTTATATCTGGGCCACTTACGATGTGACTTCCTTATACACAATCATAGATCATGAATTGGGAATTAAGGCCATTGAAAAAACTTTATCTAAAGACAAAACCATAAACCCTCTATTAGGACAATTCCTACTAGATGGTATACACTTTATACTTCACCATAATTATTTTATGTTTCATCAAGAATTTTATTTACAACTAAAAGGAACAGCCATGGGTACAAAATTCGCGCCTAGCTATGCCAATTTGTACATGAACGATTGGGAAGATAACTACATTTGGAATAACCATACTGGCGCGGGTCTTGTCCTATGGCGGAGATATATTGATGATGTCCTAGTAATTTGGGACACAAAGTATGGTAAACTAGAACACTTTACAGAATACATTAATAATAATAAATATAACTTACTATTCTCTGTAGAAACAGATCAAAAAACAATTAATTTTCTAGATCTCACCCTTTTTCACGAAGATTATCAAATTAAAACTAAAACATACTTTAAACCAACAGATGGAAATGGTTTTATAGACCAAGCGAGTTGTCACCATCCGAGATGGTTAAAAAACGTCCCAAGAGGAGAATTTTTAAGAATGAGGAGAAATTGTACGAACCACAAAGACTTCCATACTCAATCTTTAAAAATTAAAAAGAAGTTATTAGAAAAGAACTACAATAGCACCCTATTAGATGAGACAGAACATGAGGTAGGAAAAATTCAAAGAAATACTCTAGTCATGGACAAGATCCCGAGAAACAATGATAAAAATAGGGATTTATCATTCCTCACTCAATACAACTCTCATGCCTTCCAAATCAAAAAAATCTTGGGAAGACACTGGCCTATACTTTTACAAGATCCAATTCTGAAAGATATTATTCCCCCTAAACCACAAGTAATGTATAAAAAAGCACGTAACTTGAAAAGTATTTTAGCTCCAAGTATGTTAAAAGAGATTAATAAGATAAAACCATCAAACGGAGGATTTCTAAAATGCTTCCATTGTAATAACTGTACTTTTAATCCTAGAAAAATAGAGATCTTCAAAAATATGCAAACAGGGGAAGAATTTAGAATTAAAACAACCATTACTTGTGACACGAAAAATGTAGTATATATGCTCCAATGTGGATGTCAGAAACAATACATTGGGAGAACTTCCAGGAAATTATCAAAAAGAATTGGGGAACATATTTATGGCATAAAAACTAAATCAACAAAACACCCAGTACCCCTACACTGCAATCAGTGCCCCAGATTTAGTTGGAACAGTTTTACATTTTGTGGTATTGAACATGTAAAAATGGGAGTAAGAGGAGGTGACCATATCAGGAGACTAGCACAAAGGGAAGGCTTTTGGATCCATAAATTAGGAACCATGATGCCACATGGCATTAATCAAGATTTTGACATGGTATGTTTTATCTGAAACTATATCACAACCCTTATAGATGATCTACAATAGTATATTTCAGGTTTGCTTACAGACATCCTACCAAAATGTATCCGATTGAATATATGAATGTAGTCAATTGATCAGGATTTTTTATTTCTGCTACGTTGCCTTTTTAACTTGTCTGAATGGTTTAAATACTCAAGTGACATTTTTTGGCATATTTTTCTTTTTCTTTCCCTTGCAATCTTGTATCAATTGTATGTAATAGTATTTGTGTACTAGGGCGACCTAATAGTCGTATATATTTAATATAGACGTTTATATGCATGTTAAACCGTAAGGGGATCTTCGTTTACACACAAGTCTCCATTCATAAATGAACTTTCGGCTTAAAGTTAATACGAACTACCCACACACAAGTCTCCATTCATAAATGAACTTTCGGCTTAAAGTCAATACGAATGGGTAATACGAACTACCCATATAAATCTGATTGAGACCTTCATACGATAAACACAGCAGTTCGGTTTATAGAAACATCATTGGTAATACGAATTTGACTTATAGTAAAACGAAACTTCATTGATAAATCGGATAAAGACAGCGTTCGGTTTACAGTAAAACGAAATATAATACGAACACAACCCTAAGTGTATACACGAAGGCTCCCATTCGGTTATAGATAATACGAATGTTAGGATTTAATGAATTGAATTTGTAAGTTGTATTTCATTGAGAAAAAACGGATACTTTACACATGCGCACATCAATTTACAATGAAACGCATATTGAAACGCACAGACAGGTGCAATGAAGACAATGGACATTTAAATTCAGGTGGAACTGTTTATTTCAATTAAGTTTGGCTGGACGGGATTGGACAATGGAATGGGAGGGGGATATATATAGGTGAACTACCTGTTCGTTCATTACACTCCACTCTGCTCCTGAGGAAGTCTGTATAGATGAAACGCGTAGAGCGGGGAGTGAGAGTGTTATTACCGTTTTTACTATATATTTTACTTATTACTAAGAAGGTTGCCCACAGCTGTCATCTCGAGGATTTGAGAGCACCCACAAAGCTCTGCATCATATAGAGTTCGACATTCCATCTGGAGGGGGTAACCTTTCTCTTTTATGTGATTTTGCACTTGAGCTGGTCCTCAGTGCCATTTACATTGTGAGTTTAATTTCAATAAATTGTACACTTTTTATACTTTACGCAACAGTATCACACTATTGCATATCCTTTTTATTTGTTCCTATATTCCATATGTCCACCCACGTCTCTGAGGAGGCATCCAGCTAGAAGATTGGAGATTATTCTCGACTTTCCGACTTCTGTATTTATTCGATTTCGACTTGGGATTGGAGGAGTCCTTGCAGATTTCGACTTTCCATAGGAAAGTATATTTACGTATTTGTCTTTGTCTTTTTGGTCATTTTGGACTTGCTTTTTAATCTATATGGTGTGACCACAGGGTGACTTATGTACAAATAACATTAAGGAACTCTAATTAAGAGAAAAGCTTTGTTCAGTACACTGCTTAAGGCAATCACATTAAGAAACAGCAGAGTCTCAAAAGCTGTATGTGCCACACAGTGCTTAATATTTTGTTAAGTCTTCAGCACTTCAGCATTTTTAATCCTGACAATTACAAATGGGTGAAAGTTTCCATTTGTGTTAGCACCTAAATTAGGAAATGTGAAGCCACTGTCCTCAGTAGTGATACAAATTAGTACATAGAATATGTTGGCAGATAAGAACCATTTAGATAAAATGCAAGGTGTAGCTCCAAACTAGCTGATAAGATACCGTTCAGCCCATCTAGTCGGCCCAATTTTCTGAATACTTTCATTAGTCCCTGGCCTTATCTTATATCTAGGATAATATTCTGTCTACCCCATGCATTATTAAATTCATTCACCGTGTTACATTGTATCACTTCTGCTGGAAGTCTATTCCATGCATCCTCAGTAAAGTAATACATCTTGATATTACTTTTAAACTTTTTGTCAAGTCTTCAGCACTTCAGCATTTTTAATCCTGACAATTACAAATGGGTGAAAGTTTCCAAAAGAAATGGGTGAAAGAGCTATACATTTTGCTTCTTCCTATTTTGTTATCCTAAAAAGGAATATATACTTGCAATGAAAATAAGAATCTATTAGCTCTCTTTAAGCGCTGATATGGAAACTATATAATAAGATGTAAGTCTGTTCCCGACAATGGACGTGCCTGGCTTGTCCTGCTGTGTTTTTTACCCCATAACGCGCAAAAAAATTCCAAAAAATATGGAAACATGCATATTTCTGAACTTGGGACAACATTTAGAAACTATTTAGATGGGGTCTTTTTTAATGATTGTATTTGTGTAAATTATATTTTAGGTCAAAGTTAGATAAAGTGTTTTTTTTTTTAATTTCATCATATTTTATGATTTTTTTTGTAGTAAATTATAAGATATGATGAACATAATGGTATCAAATGAAAGCCCTTCTTATGACGATAAAAACAACATATAATTTGTGTGGGAATGTGAGAGAGAAGACAATTACAGCTAAACACAAACACCCCAGAAATGTCAAAACAGCCATTGTCACCAAGGGAAAGTCAAGGTAAAAATGTCTTGTCACTAAGGGGTTAAAGCAGCTAGCTATCATTTGGCACTCCCAGCTGAACATCTTTAATCACCGCATTTATATGAGTTAATATCTTTTGTGGCTAGGAACAATCAATAGAGGAAAAGTAAAAAAAAAGTAGATGTTAAATCTTTCGCCATTCTATTGAATTAGCATCTTTAAACCCAAATTTGTGCTGCAACAGTATATAAGTTAATATTTAATTTAATTGCATGTGTACTGAGATACCAAATACATTGGATGCATGCTAACACAGTCTTACATAAGGTCATAAAAGCCATAACATTTTTACAAGCTAACAAAGACATACATTTTCTAAAAGTAGCCACTGCAAAATATCCAATCTGTCCAATATATCTACTTTAATGGTATTGTACAGCCAGGATTTTGTGCTTTCTTTTCAAGAGAATAGAGTAAAAGGAAAATGGGTTATATCACACCATGGGCTGAATTCCATTACCTGTGATAAATATATTTTTGGATTTACCACACAAACGTCTAGTAGTGCTAAACTTTTCACAGCTAATTGAATACAACCCTTAACTCCTTCACGACAAGGCCCATACATGTACGGGCTCTCAATGCATTGGTGACAATGCCCAGACATCTCCAGGCTGCCTTTAACACAGGACAGTCGTGGTGTTTTGACTGCATTTTTCACTATTTTAAGCTTACCTGGAAGCTTCACGGGTGAATGTTGTCCAGGGAAGCAAAAAAAAAAAAGGCCACCGGTACCACCCATAGGCGGTCTTAAAGTGAAATGCCAGTGACAATTGTCACTTACCTGTCAATCACGCCCCCTCACCCTATGTAGTGGAGGCAAGTCTGAAACACTGCAGTGAGGATTTTGCTTGCTAAGGCTAGGGACATAACACAATCTATTGCCATCCTCCCCCACACATGCCTTAACAGTAGGGTAGACCAGGATTATAATTATATTTTTTACATTTATTAATGTGATCACTGTGAAAATCAATCTCATTGATCACATGCAATACATGCAAAAAATACAGTAAATGACAATCAGTGTTGTGTGAACACTGACTGTCAAACTCCTCCCTCTATCTCACTGATACACTTTGATCTTGTATCGGAGAGTGTGAGAGAGGAGATACATATACAGTGTTCCAGAAAAATAAAAAAACACTCTTTTTCCATTTTTAAATTCAAAATTACATTTTCTATATTACAAAAAGGGGTAAATCTAGGAAAATGCTCTCAAAAGAAATCTCTATCTTTTCTTTAAAAAAACAATATATGATAGGTTTGGATTTATTTAAGAAGAAAGTGTGTACTTTTATTTAAATGCACACATAGAAAAATAACTATGGTCCAGATTGGACATCAAAAGAAAGAAAATCTCCTAAAGAGGTTTATAAAGACGTACATATGCATACTATTGATTCTGCTAATCTTTTTAAACAACATATATGCCTCAAGAATGAAAATAATAGATATACCTTTTGTTCATGTGTTTAAAAAGGATAGCTATATATAATAGACTGTGTTAGTCTAAAAGAGAACAAAAGAGAAACAAATTAAAAAAAAATGGTTGTCTGTTGATTTTGGTCCTATGACAATGGCTTGATTTTGAACATGTCAACAGACTTCTACCACTTCTTTGAAAAGTGCTATTAATATTGTTGCTCCAGTATACAAAGAAACCAGTTTACTACAATCTCCCTAATATTCCTCTGTGATAATGTAAGATTAAAAATGTACAATGCTGAAGCCTTAATAAGTATATTAATTATGGATCAGCGTAGTGATTTGCTCTGACAATCAAAAGCTTAAAAGGTAAATCTCTAATTGTTGCTAGGTGTGAATTATTAAGGTGAAAGATGCTTGTGGATAGTTACAGATTAGGCACGCAATTTGTAAAGAATGGAGTGTGAGCAAGCGTAATATTAGTATGTTTAAATATGTGTTGCATCTTCAGGTTCCAAGATAGTAATTAGGCTTAAGGGAGCTCTCCTATAGAAAAAATTGCCTTAAGGCACTATATTGGAGAATCATTTATGCATACATTGCCACACAATATTATACACATAAGCCAGCACAGACAAATGTAAAATACATGTATCCCTTACTCGCTTTGCTTGCAATATGGCTAATGCAGTGTAACTCTGTGATTTTTGATATATTCTATATTCTTACTCTAACTACTATTCATGTGGTCCTTTTAATAGTCTTACCTTGAGAAGATTTTGCTGTTAACATGAGCATGGCTTTTCAGACTCAACAGCTTGGTAAATATAAAATTGTAGACTACCTTTATTTTCCAACGTATTTCCAGGCTTACATTTCTCATCAAGCACACTAGGCAGTGGCTCCTTTTTCAATGTTAAAGGCACTGTCCAATGCCCAAAAAGCATTTCCCAAATGTTAATGCAAATTAAATTACTGAAATAGTGCTTTAATGTGCATATTTTGTAATTTCCATAAATTAAAAACTGATACTTACATTTAAAAGCAGTTAGCAGATCTTGAGGCTTTTGAAGCAATCGGGAACTCCCCCCTCCTCATTCAAAAGTCTGACGAGTTTTCTCTTTCTTTCTCTGCTTCAGCCAATCAGATCCATTCCCATTCAAGTGAATGGGGATGAATACTGAGCATGCTCCCTGTCACTGAGATCTCCCAAGCACCCCCTTGTTCTGAATACCAGGCACGTTCCCGATGTTCCTCTGTCATCACTCTCCCTCCCCCCACTCACTCTGCTGATTTGGCAAGCAGGAAGAGCTGCCTGCTCAGTGTGCCTGTTACCATGGAGACGCTCGTGCACGAACGTCTGAGAGAAGGAGATTAGAGGAGGCCTGGGGGATGCTGGTAAATCCTACAGACAGCCCCCCAGTGATTGATGAGAGAAGCAGCAACTGCGCTTGCACTAGTGCAACATGGCCACTCTTTGAAAGGTAAGTATAATCTCTTTTTTACAGAGAACTAAAAAAAATAAAAAATAAACGGAAAGTGACAGTCTAGTCTACCCTGTGCTGCCTACAAGTTGCATCAAAGTTAAAAGGGTGACTAGGCTGTCCCTTTAAACACATGGATATGGCATGTTATCTGTAAATTACTCCAATAAGCAGTTATCTGGGTCAGGTTTTCTCTATGTTGTATGGCATACCTCCCAACTGTCCCTCTTTCCTCTTCTATTGCCCTTCTTTTCTGGGAGCTCAGAATGTTTGGTTTGTATAACTGTATACCTCCCATCTCTCCCTATTAAGGAGAGACAGTTCCTAATTTGCACCCAAATTCTCCTGTATTGCCCCTGTTTTCTAGGAGCTCAGAAGAGCTTAAATTGCAGGAACTATGGTTTTACATTAATTTGTGTAAATTGAAATACTTACCATATCCTTTCTAAAGCCGCACCTTGTAGGTTCTTTGCTCACTATAATGACAAACAAGACCTTGGGGAAGATGTGTCTGTGATATTTAAATTGCATATGCAATTCATATGGCTATATGGAGGCTAACAGGAAATATGTCTCCGTACTATCAACCTATGCGTAAATGTTCTTCCATTTTTTGCCTGTTTATTTATATTTCACACATTTGAATGTGTGAGATATTAGTTAATATATTAATCTTGATAAATGAAAATGTCATCCAATTGTGTCATTACTATAGTAGTCATTAATATTATAAATGAAGAAACTGAGCATGCAGTATACATGATTTGTTACAGATGCCAGAGTCTCCATTTAATACTGTGTACTATAAATATTGTTTGCAACCATTCCTACTACCTGTACAGTAAGTAAATTATTCACTTGTGCTAGTATCCATTTTGCATATGTCTTGGTGGTATTGTTTTTTGTTGACTGACAACATATGAAGGAATTTTAAGACAATGGCCTAGGTTCAAAGTTAACGATATTTTAATTCCTAATGGAAAAAACGTATAATTTTTTTGACCGTAAACTTTTACCGTCTGTCATTAAATCACTGTTTCAACAATATAACAGTGTAACCAGCGCTGATATCTTAGCTCTTAGCAGCACTTAGGTAGTGTGTCCCTAAACCACACAGCAAAAACAAGGTGAAAACATAAAAAACATAAAAATGCGCTTGAGAGCAGCCTGTGATTAAGCACCTTGGTGAAAAAATATATAGTGGCTCTCAAATGAGAGATAGTGGATCTATATCCCAAAAATCAGGGAGATGGTGCGGGTCCCCCTCAAGGGGATACACTTACAAACTCTTTGAAAAGAGACAGCACTTCAGGTATGTCCTGTAGAGATCTGGCTTCAGAGTAGTAATTCTCATGGAAACACAGCAAAGGACATCAATTAATAATAGGACAGGTAGATTTTAATAAAAAAATAGTAGCTGCTTACATGGGGATTCTGGTAGTCACATGAAGTGGGCGCCACACATAATGACAGGAATCCTTACAGCAAGTAGTGTTTTAAAATATCAAAATATACTTTAAATATAAAAAAACAATAAAAAATATTTTTTCACCAAGGTGCTTAATCACAGGCTGCTCTCAAGCGCATTTTTATGTTTTTTATGTTTTCAAATCACTGTTTCGGTAGTGGTTTTTTTAACAGGTAGGGTAATGATTTTACCACACCAGTTAATGGCATTCGCCGCGGACTTTGGATCAGGAATGACTGTTATTTTACTGCTAACACCAGTTTTTAAATAACTGTATTTTTTGCATTTATTGCATGTGATCAATGTGATTGATTTTCACAGTGATCACGTCACAATATTCACTGCAATGGCTGAGACAGCCTGTTTCAGCGATTACAGGCAAAGACAGCCCCTTTTCTGGGTGTTTCAAACTTGTTTCCATCAGAGGCAAACACCCCTTACCTGATTTGCATAGGGTCTAGGGGCGTGACTGACTTTCACTGGCCTGTCACTTTAAGACCACCCATGGGCGGTCCCGACGGCCATTTTTTTTTTTTTGCTTTCCTGGATTGCATTCACTAGTGAAGGTTCCCGCAAAGCAGAAACTGCCGCAATTGTGCTATTTTAAAGGCATGCCTATTCATGTACGGGCATTGTCACCAATTCATTTTCATGAAGGGGTTAATGTCAAAGCAACATACAAAGTAAACAATCATAAAATCCATAAGCAATTGTAGTCCACCTAATGGAGGTTTAGAATATTTGTCTTCTACCTCATTTAGAAATATTTGTGCCCTTGACCCAGGACTGACCCAAGACATTGAGCTGCCTTGGTCCAAAGATGAAATGCTGCCCTCTCCCTCCATCCCCAAAACCACGCACACTAAACATGTCCACATATACCATGTTCTATCGTGATAATTAAAACTAAAATTGAATAGATAATATAAGGTCACACTCTAATGTAGTTCAATTTGACAAGTAAGCTTGCACTCTAATGTAATACATTTTGACAAGTAAGCGTGCACTCTAATATAATTCAGTTGGCAAAAAATCACATCTCATTGATGCTTAAAAAGTATACTAACAGTTTATGTTTAATTGTTTTTGTAACAGATGTATTTAGTCTGCTAACATGTCAAGGGGTCGCTAATGCAGATGGGTTATGAGGCTAAAGATAGCACTGTATAAACTGGTGAGGCGTTTACTTAAAGTTTTCTTGCACACAGAAACATTGATGTGTTCTCATTATATATCCCATGATACATAGATATGTTTTTAACTATGTTGCGCAAAATCTCCTGTTAAAATAGGCCGAGGCAGCTGTCTTGGATACATCTTTCTGATAATATATATATAATCTAGTATTATATATAATAAACTACACAACTATGTTGGCTCTCTGTTTATAAACCATTGTTAATGGGATTATAGACTAATCAGCTACTTGGAACTGATACTTACAATGACATTTTTGTTGTCATTTTTCGGGGAGGTAAAGATTTTCTGCCATTATTCCCATAATCCCAGGTACAGTGTCACTTTGTGATTTCCACAGTGTCCTGACACCTAACAGCATTGCGCTCTTCAGCAGACCTCACACCAACATGAGAGCCTAACCATCATGGAACACGATCCCTAGAGGAGGTGATGCTCCGCGAAGTATGTGTTTGGACAGCTATGGGAGGTGGGAGGAATGATGTCTGCAACTAATGACAGCACACCAAACGAATACTGGCGCCTGAAATTGCTGCCCATCACAAAGTGCTGCTCGAGTTGCATGAACTCACTGGAACCCATATAAGGGCCAGCTCTGCCCTTGACAACACTCCAACTGCCCTTTTTTAAAACTTTTTTTGTAAATCTCTAGATTTTTTTTCTCTATTTGGATCTTTTATTAGAAGACATGTAAATCTTGCTATGAAGGAAGACCCTGGTCAGGTACCCACTTTGGTCATTGGATAAGGTAGTCCTGCCTATCGGGGAAGCATGTCAGATATCAGATTTTACAGAAAAAAAGATTCTAAAAATATATATTCATTCCTGTTTTAAATCTTTGAGTGCTAGAGAACTGCAGCAATTTGCAAGAAATTGTACACATTTCAGGGAGTAAATAGTAATGTGGGCCACTGGAAGCTGCGTTCTGATCACTTACTCATAGCAAGTTGGAATGACCGCGTTCAAAGGTCACAGTTTCTTTGGGTTTGCTTGGGTCATAAGGTGCTCCACGATGGCTCTTGGCGCACCTTATGACCTAAACTTTGAATGACAATATAGCCTCTCTTTATTTGCCCTGGTTTTCTCCCACATTTCGTTTGATTATTATGGTTCACTGTTTATGCTTTCAAGATAAACTTAGTCATATGTCTGAAACTCAAAATTTCAATTTGAACTAGCACCTTACATGTTTAACCTGAAATGCACAATCTTTACAGTGATCCACATTAAAGCTAATCTAAAAATGATGTAATCATTCTTTATTATTTTGCAGATATGACTTATCTTGATCACGTTGGAACAACACTTTTTCCTCAAAGCCTCTTGGATCGATTTATGAGCGACTTGTCCAAAAATGTTTATGGTCAGGATAAGTAAATAATTGTATCTCTAATTTTAAAACACTGCCATGGATTGTTCAAGCAATGCAGTAAATGTGAAAGAATACTGCCATTGCTTTCTGTGTATTTCCTTTAATGAGCAATGATTAATGGATATGTACATTTTTTACCAAGCTGTAATGGCTTTTTTTCAGACTGAAGTATGTGTCTTTATGTAGATACATTTTAAAACATCTGCTTTTTAATTGAAAAGCTTCTACTGGATGAATACCAAGCTATGCTATCTTATAACCTCTAAGTAGTCATAACAAGTGTCCTTGTGAAATGCATTAATCTTGTCTTCCAAAAAGATTCTATTAGCATATATCTGCACAATTTAAGAAATGCTGCTTTCTGAGTGGGTTAAATAATTTGTAATGTGTACCTTCTTGAGCATAATGTAAAGAATGTGTTTAGCCTAATATCGCAAACAAGGTGAAATTCCACAAAACACATAAAAAAAAATACACTTAGTTGCCAAGGTAAGACATGCATTGTTCTACAGTCCATAAGTTCTTAAGAACCAGTGATGGCCCATGTCGTCATCACTGTTTTGAAGACCCTGTCTCCGCATGAAATATCCTACTTATTTAGCACACACAGGCTGTATGGCCCTGGTATATCCAGGCTTCTAAAGGACATCTTAAACATAAAACGCTGAAACGCTTAAGTGACATTGTTTCAAGTGTTCAGTACTGAGCAAAAATTTTCGGCAGGTGTGAGAAAATGCTGTAAAGTAAGAATAATTTAAAAAAAAAGACTTGTCACTAGTTTATCTTTATTAATTAACAGAATGAAAAGTGGGTGAGCAGAAGACACAATAAATCAAATCAATATTTGTGTGACTATCCTTTTCCTTCAAAACTGCCCCAATTATTCTACATATATTTGAACATGTTTTTGTTTTAAAGAACTCAGCTGGTAGGTTGTTCTAAACATCTTGGGGAACTAATCACAGTTCTTGTGTGAATTTAGGCAGCCTCAGTTGCTTCTCTATCTTCATGTAACTCTAGACAGACTCGATGATGTTGAGGTCAAGTATCTGTGGGGGCCATATCATCATTGCCTGTTTCTTTGTGCTTCTTTAAAGGAGCATGGATAACACATGTGGAAACCACTGTCTGCCTTGACATTTATGCCTGGGAAATACTTTGTGTCTTGCTGCTGTGCTCAGTTTTTCCATTACGGTCTTCAAGAACTTCACCTTGTTAGCGGAGTTTAGCTGTTCCTCGCCCAGTTCTGTTCCTCCTACACAGCTGTTTCAGTTAATGATTGTGATTCAACCTACATATTATATTGATGATCATTAGCACCTGTTTGGTATAATTGTTTAATCATACACTTGACTATATCCCTGACTTCTGTTCACTCACCTTGCATTTTGTTTATTGATACAAGTAAACTATTAACATTTCTATTTTTGAAAGCATTCTCACTTTACAGATTTTTTTGCACAGTACTGCAGAGGCTTTAAATATTAATACAAATAAAGTACCTTAAAGTATCTTATTGAGCCCTCTTTACGCCATAAAGCTCAGGGGCTGATATATTGTTCAGAATCTTAGGTCAAATGAGTCATATATTCCTTCATCTGACGCAAGATGAAGGAAGCTCTCACCCAAGATTCTGAACATGACAGAGCTATATGAATCAAAAGGGTACCTAATAAGGCACTTTATTTTTACTTTTTCATTGAAGCATTTCTGATTAAAATGTTTGCACTTATGACAATTGTCAATCAAACATGCTATATTTTGCCTACAGTTAAACAACAATATTGTTAGGATGGCATATGATAATGAACTATGGAGACAGATAAGAAAAATCTGCAGATTTTGAACTTCATTAATAGTAAATTAGATTAAAAAAATCTAATAATCTAATAAAAATCGAAATAAAAATAAAGGGGTAAAAACAGATTTTTTTTTTAATTAGATTCATTTGACTTAGTAATTATCCAGTCAAAACTTGGAGAAAAATATTTAAACCAAATACAATTCGGATTAAAATATCTCTAATCTATCTTAAAAAATTATAGTTTTATGGTAATAATTTTAAGACATAAACAGACATTGCTAAATTTATCAGACAATTTATGCTCGTAGACGTCTTTGGCTGTGAGTAGTTTAAATTCCTCCTGATGATGGCAAGGCACAGCCAGGTGTTGATTTGTAAGAATTGCATAATGCTTCGACTTCACAAACTCACCATGAACTTTAACATTACATTTTAATCCAGGGCACTCCAGTTTATGACTGGTAAACAATTCTGAAACTTGAAACATTCTTTTATAAGAATTTTAATGTAAAAATCCCCACACTTTATATGTCAAAGAATTGGGTGTGGCTTGCGAGCCACTGTTTGGCCACCCTTGATCTATATATATTTTTTAGCATAATTGATTGTGAAAGTTCTAAAAGTGATCTAATCAGCAGGAACATTTCATTGGTTTCCATGGTGAGTGGACTGGTTTTTTTTTTGTCCCAGAAAAGACCATTATACATAACTCCAATGTGTTTTAAATACATCTGTAGTATCTTCTCTTTATGACACCAGTTTGTGGTTTGATATGCAAATTTTCAGGAAGTTTATCTTGCCAATTCATCCTATTGTGAAATCACTGGTTAATTTACCAATGACCACCAAAAACAAATAAATGATTGGGTCTCCTACTTTCAAATTTTTTAACTACTAATTTAACATTTCCAGATTGAAAATCACCCCAATGTAATGTACAAATGCTATAATTGCCTACAGAAAAAAACTGCATTTGCCAACAGAAAAAATTAATTTGACTGGCAGTGAATAAATACACTGCTATTTGTATTTTTTACCCTTTGACATCTCTCTTTTAAAACGTTTAATGTTTTCCGTAACTAAGGGATGTAATTAAGTTTTGTCATGGTTACTGGTAAGGTAGTAAAGGTATAATGAACACATAGGTATAGGACGTCTTTCAACGTGCTGTTCTTCTGTAGAAGTTGGTAATAAAACTGTATAACAAAGGTGTGCAGTACAAACGTGTGCAGTACTGTGGGTATTGGTGAATTCACCACTGTTCATTGTTTAGTGAATACACTTCATTGATTTTTTCCATTGGTTCTTTACAGAAATATGTAAAAAAAAAAAAAATTGTATTATAATCTGCATTTTTGTTTATCTTTCAGGAAATCCACACAGCCAAAACATAAGCAGCAGACTGACACATGATACAATTGAGCATGTACGATACAGGTAAACTGGTCAATTAATTCTGTATAAACATTTTTTTTCAGAAAACAACATTTTTTTTCCTTAAAAAAAGTCTGAACTGACATCAGTTGTCTAGAGTGCTATTTTTTAGAGGTTCAATAGGTGCCCATATGTCTGGAGTTTAGCACTACTTTTGTTTTTTTAAGTTAACCTCCCACGCCACTTGACCTCATTTTGTTCATGTTTATCATATTCTAAATGTTTTAGGACATCATGTCCATTACATTAATTCCACATTTGTTGTTGTTTTTGTGGAGCAGGGCCATAATCTTCTCTAATATGTTTCACATAATAGAGAAGATAAATGTTGTACATAATTTATTTAAAATGCAATTCATTATTTAAAGAAATAATAGCAAAACATGATTTAACCGCCACTAAAAGTGGCCTTATCTGACAGGTGGGATCCTGCTGCAGTCTCCTGCAGTGGGATCCACTCTAAAGCTCATCATGTGGGGGTTGCGGTCTATTAAATACAGGACTATGTACATTCTATGCCATCTGATGGGCATTTGAGCCTAGTATTTTAGGATGGGATAAAACTTAGTGTGGGTGGAGAGGAGTTAAATGCCAGCACATGATGCAATCTTTCTGTTAAACATAACTTATTTTTATCCTGTTCTGCTTTAACTTTTGTCTGTATTATTTACTGTTATGTATATGCTGCACTTTAAGATTTTTTTTTTTTTTAAATACTTTACACTGTAAGCCAGACTTATTTAGAGTTCTTTTTTGTGTATATTTTTTAGATGTAGCTCGATGTCCTCAAGTTTTATTGTTCAATTACTGGTAATACAATTACTCCCAGTGTGTGGAAACCTACAACATTGAAGGGATTTTTCAATTTCTATAAACTTTACATTGCCAAGTCTATAAGAGGAAGTGATGAGAATCCTGGCGATAGATTGGTTCTGGTGACCCCAACAGTTTCCCTACTGCTTAAAGAGATTGTTTCCATTATCGCCTAAAAATAATTTAATTACTTACTGAAACCAAAGAAGAAGCTCACAGTTAAATTCGAACACCGACAGTACATTTTAGATAGACAATTTATTTGTGTTTTGTACCTAACCAGAAATATTAGATAATATTTAGAATGAAAAATGCTATTCTTTAAAATAACTTTGTATAGTGTTTCTTCTCCACATGTCATCATCTCTCCATATTTTCCTGATATGTAAATGTATATATCTTCCTCCGAGTGAATTATGGTATCGTTTCTATTTCCTTAGTCATCTTTTCATTTTAAGAATCTAGATGTTATTATAATTTGTTCTTCATCCATGTTGTTATTTTTACATATTTTACACAATGGTTGTTCTTTTCTGCCTTCAAAAACAAAATGGTAATTTCACGTATTACTAGTTAATATTACACCTCATACACTAATGCCCCATTATTATAAATGTTCCTAATTTCAACTGAAACGCAGTACCCAGTGACTTAACTGATTAACTGATTCAAACAAAATAATCTGTTTCTACTTAGGAAGTTAGTACTACAATCAATCATATGGATGCTTACAGTAGTTTCTTTCTTTATGTGGATGGTGAGATAGAAATGCTGCATGTGGGCAAAATAGTGCATTTTAATTATATTAATCAGAATTATTGATACAGTGATTAAAACAAGTATGGAAAGGCAGATTACAAACGTAAAACATGAACCGCTTTAATCCTTCAGGGAAGATGTTTTATAAGCATTCCCCTTTAGCATTACAGGTCATCTTCCACTGTCCAAAACACCAAACTGTTATGTTGGGAAGGAGGTTTTCTATTACTTTGCCACATGGGGAGTTACAACACTTCACACAGAACATTGTACTTCCTTTCTGTGTCCAGGGAGTGCATGACGGCATACTTGCTTTTACACGCTCATCAGCAATATGTGTGACAAATTAAAATATCTGTCCACATATTTTGGAAGTGCACCTTCCTTTTGGGAAGATGGAAGATAAGTAGGAAATTGTCCAATTTGCGATTTTCAATTATCTGGACATGGCACAAACTTATTTAAGGCCATAATTTTGTCTATAACAATGTCCCTTGGTACTTAATGCCATTTGTGACTCTGATTACTGATTTCTAGATTATGTAGGATCTTCATTAATTCATTCTGACGAATGGTGTGTTAATTCCATGTATTTGATTTGCACATTGTCGTATTGCTTTTTATTCTGTTGACTGTTGGTCTCCATATGTACTTATGGCTGTAGTTCCAATTTAGATATCACAAGGGTTGTATATGTTAGTAAAGTTAAACTCCTTCTTTTCTGCCCTGTTCAGGTTTCTCTTCAATTCACTTTGTATTCCCCACTCACATTGTAGCCAGTTTGATGTAGCCTATTTAAAATTATAATGAGGAAAACTTGTGTCCATTGGGTTACGAGTGTAACAGTACAGTCTGAATTTAGTTAGGTTGGTGTTGGAAACTGCCAAGATGTAGGGACATGGTGCTGCAGCCTCCCCAGGTCTATCTTTATTTCACTTTCCTTAAAGGAACCTTTAATGCACCTGTAGTATACATCCAGAATAATTACTGGGGAGGGCTTGAGTAAAATATAAAAAATGTGATTTATACAGAATGCCTGCATCAAATCACACTGGAAAAAAAGCCTGTGCATTATACAAGCAGTAATCTTCATCTTGCACCAATCTGAGTTTAGGGACTAGACTGCCCCTTTAACTTTGAAATTCCCATCTTAATTACCTGCAAATTCTCTCTTTATTGATTAGTCCCTTTATTCATTATTTCAACTTGCCTAGGATTTTAAGTCAGGTTAGCATGTCCTGGTTATTTTCTTTCTTACAGTCTGAAATGTCTCCTAGAATGTATCTAACTAGATAGTTATACAGAGAATAATGTAATTGGCTAGAAACAGGCAACCATAAACTAATCAAGATTAAATTTCACTCCTAAGTGTAATTGTGATCTAATGCTACATCCATTCTCAGTTTGAGAACTGCAAATGTTTCTGCTGTGTGATAAATAAGGTGTCTCCTAATTAGTTTTGCTAACTGTGAATGCAGTTACATTGCTCATGGCATCATAACCAGTGACATGTTGTGTCTGTGGGCCCAAGTCTATTAGCTGTGATAAACTAAACAATATAAGTTTTTTTTTAACTTGCGCCCATGATCTTTCAAGCAAACTACAAAACTTTAATTTAGCTGCATAAATAGCATCTAGTATGCGTGACAAACACAGTCAGGTTTATCAATCACAGTAGCTCATTTGAAACAGCAGATGCAACTTTGCATGAAGATGAGCCGAAACCCATTAGTGGTTTTACAGTAATATCAGTAATCTATCACAGTGGAGTCTGTGCTATACATGCATCTTAAGTGGCTGATTAGGTTGATGCCTTCAGTCCTATCTCAGGGATATAGTCCACGCTCTATTCAGTCACTGCCTTTTCACAGTAACATGTTCTACCTCCCACTACGTACAACCTACACTATTTTCACCAGATGGCTATGGCTTCGGATGAAAGGACCTACCTATTATTCAATAAAGTCACTTGTTAAATCTAATGATCCGGCATATATTTTAAAACATGTGAGTCAGCATATTGCATTTCTTCGTTAATTTGTGTAAGACAACTTAAAATGACTTAATTGAAGCTAAGCTACCAAAGGAGAACTCAAATGGCAGCTTCCTCTCCACCCATGCACATAGAGATGCTGGAGAGAGAAATATGGAAATAATACAAATGTTTTATATAGTACACTTTATATGTTTTAAATCTGATGCCCTGTTGTTTTATTGGTTTAATTTTTTTTTTTATCATATCTTAATTTTTTCATTAAAATTGCCCTTTAACTGATGTAGTTACTGAAAGTGGCTATATTTTAAAAGTGCCTTTATTAAATTGCTTCCTTTTTAAGAGATCTTCTGACATGACTTTGTTATTCAGTTTACTTTTACATGTTACAAACGTGTTTTTCATTTCCTATACTTACATTGGGTGCGGCTGCTTTTAAACTTACCAACCTAATAGGTTAGTAGGTAGCCTATTAGGTAGCTATAGGTAGTAGGTACTACCAAGTAGTCTACTTGAGATTTTTAACCAAACTAAAAACTGTTCCATATAGATCAGAGGATGCGTTATGTTCTTCATTTAGTAACACAGTACTTGAAAACACATTTGGTATAATCTGCTGACTTTCTTTCTTACTGAGTGCATAATCCCTTTTGAAATATTAATCATCCTTGAAAATTTCAGGAAGCAAGTGGCCTCTTTAGCTAAATGTCATTATCTGCTAAATAATGCAAGGTTATTGATATGTTAGCATGACTAAATCTGGGAAATGTTTGCAAAGTAACTCAACAAAGAGAAAATAATAGTGATCTGTTGGCTGTTCTTTTAATGTGCTTTTGTGTGTACTGTATGTAGGAAGAAAGAAAAGAGATCTACACACAAACAATGTGTAAATCAAGCTCAAATGTATGAAATCAGACATAGGCATGATTTGTAAGGCTATTATGTTACAATGAATGCTAGGTCAATTTAGCAGGACTGCTTAGTTCACCAAAAAGAGGCTGCAAAAACCTCAAATATAACATATTTTGGTGTCACAACCAAGTACTGTTCCCAAACAAGTCAATAGTTATACAAAGGTAAATTAGCCTAAGACATTTGTCGCCTTGAGGTGAGATGCTCAAAAATTTCTAGTTATTGACATGGAATT
Organism: Pelodytes ibericus; assembly: GCA_036172795.1. NCBI lineage: Eukaryota > Metazoa > Chordata > Amphibia > Anura > Pelodytidae > Pelodytes > Pelodytes ibericus. Next base: position 124,119,382 of record CM069859.1, read on the forward strand.
CTTGATTTCAGTCATGGGGAGGATAGAGGCTATTATTATGGTGATCTGAATTCCAGAGGAGTCTGGTTCTTAAAATGTGGGCACAAAGGCCATTTTTCATACCCATCATTGAAATGATCCTAGGGGACAATAAAGCAGCAATAAAGCAGACACAAATCATATAATTATATTAGCAGGAAATATATATTTTTATTATGTGTGGAAAATGTGCATTTCTCCTCAATATTGAACTTATCTTTGCTAAAAAAATGATTAAAAAATGTGCAAAACCTTGTTTATGGTAGTGCCCAGCAGTCTTCATGAAAAACTGATTTAATAAATGGACCCATTAGTAATGTAAAGTCCTAATAAATTTGTCTTCAAAGTCACCTGGTTATACTTGCTGTACTTAAATATTTAACATTGTGCTCACGTACTATTATGGACGTATTTGTTTTGCATTGATTTTTTTTTCTTTTGCAACCAAAGGTTAGCAAAACATTTATAGATAAAACCAATATAAATAATATTTGGGATAGGATATTTCCAATAGTTTTAATCATATTTCCTTGCATATTACAAATTTTTAAATATAGGTTTATGCCCCCAAATTAGCGAATTTGATATCTTCAAGAAAATAATCACACTTATGCCCAAGATATAATAAAAATGACAATAGTATTTGTATAAAAGTATTGCCGGGTGGGCTTACCCTTCTCTGTCCTGGCGCTAAGCATCTAAGCCATGCAAACGATACAAACATCTTGTTAAATGTATATACCAGGGTGCTTGAGGGGATAATAAATCCACATACACGATTGGTGCTAGAAGAAATATTTTCATGTATTCATTGTGTACATCAGCAAACATACAAGGGAAGCAGAGGGAGAGAACCACAGGTAGAAATACCTTACGCGTTTCGAGCTGCACATAAAGTGTTTCTACCTGTGGTTCTCTCCCTCTGATTTCCCTGAAAGTTTCCCGGTGTACACGATAAATAAATGGATATATTTCTTCTTGCACTAGTCAAGTTTCAGTATATGGATTTATGATCCCTTCAAGTGCACAGGCATATTCATCCCACAAGATTTTTGTATGGCTCAAATAATTGAAACAGAACATCCATATAGTCAGCAAATGTCTAAATTAAATGAAGGGACTCATACCATTTGCACCATTAATGTAGAACATAAAACATATTTTTAGATTGCTGTAGCAGAATTGAAAACCCATATGTAAACTGAGAAAACTATATTTGTAATATGTCCGCATTGTCTCCTCTTCATCACATCACTTTGTTCATCATTATATAAATAAAACATGTTTTATTATGAGAAGGTGATGTCATAAATATTCAGTTATCTAAGTAGAATAACTATCTAAACGCCCTTAAAACAATTCTCCCAGACGTGAAATGGTTTCCCAAAAGAATCAAAGGACATCACTTTGTGATCGATGTGGTCCATCCAGGAACAACATTAAAGGGACAGTCTAGTCCCCAAACTCACTTTGGTGCAAGATGAAGATCACTGATAAATAAGATTAAAGTGCGCGGCTGGTCACATCGGTAGATGGTAAGGCAACATGCTTGAGTAGACCTGGTAGCCTTGTCAGGTGACGTGCAGCCTATACGTTGTTCCCAGCCGTGGGTAAGTAGTATTCAAAATTCAGCAAGCCAAAGTAGCGCACCAATTCACCTTTTAAATAAATCCAAAGGTCACCGGAGTATTAGGCAAAAGTAGAAAAATATTTATTGAAAAACTGTGCCTTTCCGATGATGTTTTTACTTATTTTTCAATAAATATGTTTCTACATTTGCCTAAAACTTCGGTGACCTTTAGATTTATTTAAAAGGTGAATTGGTGCGCTACTTTAGCTTGCTGAATTTTGAATAATATTCTGTATAAATCAGATTTTTAATATTTGACTCAAGCCCTCCCTCAGTGATTACTCTGCATGTTCACTGCAGGTGCGGCAGCACTGATTCTATAGACACTGAGGATATAAAGTTTTGTTTCATATAGTCACTTCCTGTCCTCCTCAAATTGAGTCTTTTGAGTGGCATATGAGTGACCTTGCTCTTGTACACAGTAGGATCTCTTAACAGTGTAACACATTGTCTGATGACATCACTAGAGAGACAGGATATTCCATTCATTTGAATGGCATTATTCTCATTGGTTCCTGCAGCAAAAAGGAAATTACTTTTACTCATGTAGTGTGGGCAGTCTTTGTTTCTTGCAAACTGCTGTAATTTCACAATTTCTTCTAGCTGTAAGTATTTTATAGTTTAAGCAATGCAAAATGTAAGACATGCCTTTTCAAGTACCGTATTTATCGGCGTATAACACGCGCCGGCGTATAACACGCACCTAATTTTAAGAAGGAAATTTCAGGAAAAAAACTTAAGAACTTAAATTAAGAACTTTGAAGCCCAATATGCCATTTTAATATGCCAGGATATTGCCCCCAATATGCCATTTAATATGCAGGATATTGCCCCCAATATGCCATTTAATATGCAGGATATTGCCCCCAATATGCCATTTTAATATGCCAGATATTTCCCCAATATGCCATTTAATATGCAGAATATTGCCCCCAATATGCCATTTTAATATGCCAGATATTGCCCCAATATGCCATTTAATATGCAGGATATTGCCCCCAATATGCCATTTTAATATGCCAGATATTGCCCCAATATGCCATTTAATATGCAGGATATTTCCCCCAATATGCCATTTTAATATGCCAGATATTGCCCCAATATGCCATTTAATATGCAGGATATTGCCCCCAATATGCCATTTAATATGCAGGATATTGCCACCAATATGCCATTTTAATATGCCAGATATTGCCCCAATATGCCATTTAATATGCAGGATATTGCCCCCAATATGCCATTTAATATGCAGGATATTGCCCCCAATATGCCATTTATTATGCCAGGATATTGCCCCCAATATGCCATTTAATATGCCATGATATTGCCCCCAATTCTTATTGCCCCTTAGTATGCTCGTTATGCCACCCTCCTCCCCCCCCCCCCCTTCCCCATAGCCCAGCACTTACCTCGTTCCTGCTCTGTCCCCCGGTGCTCTGAAGCTGCGTGGCTGTGAGGGAAGCATTGTGAGCTTCCCTTCAGCCGCGCGGTCAATAAAGTTTGTTTTAAAAAAAAACAGACTTTATTGACCGCGCGGCTGGAGGGAAGCTCACAACGCTTCCCTCACAGCCACGCAGCTTCAGAGCACCGGGGGACAGAGCAGGAACGAGGTAAGTTTTAGATTTTTTTTTTTTTCGTCGTATAACACGCACACACCATTTTCTCCCTATTTTCAGGGAGAAAAAGTGCGTGTTATACGCCGATAAATACGGTACTTTGAAAGCACATTAATTTGCATTAATATTTGGAAGATGCATTTTAGGCACTAGACAGTCCCTTTAACACTGTCTAGTTTTTTTTTTAATCATATAGAACATTACATTATATCTATAAAAAAAAAAAGAAACCTGTCTCCTACAAGAATTAATATAACATAGTAACATAGTAACATAATAATTTAGGTTGAAAAAAGACACAAGTCCATCAAGTTCAACCCATCTACCTATCATTCCAGCATTTTGATCCAAAAGAAGGCAAAAAACCCTAAGGAAGCTATTTCGAATTTTGCCTCCTAGGGGGGGAAAATTCCTTCTTGACTCCAAAAGGGCAATCATTTCTCCTTGGATCAATAAGCTCTATTATTAATGCGTATTCTATTATTAATACCCCTGTATGTTCTGCTTTTCTAAAAAAAACATCCAGACCATTTTTAAATGCATCTATTGTGGTTGATAGCACTACCTCTCTTGGCAGTGAGTTCCATAACTTTATTGTCCTTACCGTAAAGAATCCTTTGCTGTCTATGAAATCTTTCCTCTTCCAGTCTCAGGGGGTGACCTCTTGTTCTTTGTACATTTCTGTTAATGAACAGGTCCCTGGAGAGCTTCTTACATTGGCCCTGCACATATTTATATAATGTTATCATATCCCTCTAAGACGCCTTTTTTCTAAAGTAAATAAATGCAATTTTTTAAGTCTCTCTTCATAACTAAGATCCTCCAATCCCCTTATTCATTGTGTAGCTCTCCTTTGCACTTTTTCTAGTTCCTTAAAATCCTTTTTAACCCCTTAAGGACAGAGCCTTTGAAACATGTTTGTCCTTTCTGGACAATGGCTATTTTAACATTTCTGTGCTGTTTGTGTTTAGCAGTAATTTTCTTCTTTGTCATTTGCTGTACCCACACATATTATATATTGTTTTTATCGGGACAAGAAGGGCTTTCTATGGATGCCATCTTTTTGATCATATCTTATCATATTATTTAAAAAAATAATAAAATATGGTAAAAAAAAAAATACACAAATTTCTTTGTTTTTATTTGAAACAACTTCTCCTCATCGACAATAGCGAACGAAAAAACATGCTAAATAGATTCTACTATTTCTCCTGAGTACAGGGATACCACCCATGCATAGGTTTGTTGGGTTGTTTGGGGAGTAAAAGGCCAAATTTGGTAGGTGAAGTTTTTGGTTTTCCAAATTAAAATTTTGACATGCAGACCGCCTGCACCCATGTCCCATTTGGGACATATTTGAAACCAGCCAGTGTATTTTACCCCATCAACCCATATATTTTTTAAAAGTAGACACCCTACGCTATTTCAAATGGTGGTATTTTAACACTTTCCATGCACTAATTCTACCACCAGCCTTTGTCAAAGTTTGTGGTAGTCATTTTATTGTGTATTTTTTCCCACATACATTGCACTTTAGACACAAATTCACATATTTCGGTATGTGTCACTGACAAACAATACCACAATATATGTTCAGCAACATCTCCCGAGCACAGGGATACCACCCATGCATAGCTTTGTCAGCTTTGTTAGGGGTTGAAAGGCTACATTTGAGAGGTGCGCTTTTTGATTTTCAAACTTGGAATTTGAACATGTAGAGCAAGGAAGGGGTTAATAGCTCTTATAAGAGCCTTTGTAGTACTGTACAAAAAAATTAACCCCTAAAAATGCACAGACAAGAAAAAATGTTCTGCTGTGCAGTGATCAGTGGCAGGGAAGGGGTTAATACACTACACTATACAAAAGGTATGGCTTTTATAAAAGCCCTTGGGACTCACAATTTATTAACATTTTATTTAATTTATTACAATTTAAAAATTATGTTATACAGATCTGTCTCTTTCCCTCACTAAAACTCAAGTGAGGAGAGGGAGGCAGATCCATATGGGTCAGAACAATATTTACGAACCAGACGAATGGTGATGCTCATCTGAGAAATCACCAAACCACCTTTGCCACTGATCGGCTGTTACTGATCGCTATACACGCGTTCAGACAGCTTCAAAAGGAATACACGTAATCCCCTAGTGGGTATAATTAACCCCTAGTGAGTCTGACAAAAAAAATGCTGATAGCAAAAAAAAATCCTTCGGCGACTAGATTGCTCCATATGCGCTGCTTAGGCAGTGACCATATGCACTGCTTAGGCAGTGACCATATGTGCTGCTTAGGAAGTGATATACGGCAAGGAAGGGGTTAATAGCTCTTAAAAGAGCCTTCGATATACTGTAATAAATCAAAGTAAAAAAAATAACCCCTAAAAAAATGCACAGACAGCAAAAAATGTGCTGCTGTGTAAGATCACTGCGTACACAGCGATCAATTGCAGGGAAGGGGTTAAATACTGGAAACGGCTTTTATAAAAGCCTTTGGGTCTCAATTCTATTAAATATATTATAATTAAAAACTTACATTATACAGCTCTGTCTCCCTCCCTCACTAAAACTCAAGTGAGAGGGAGGCAGATCTACACGGGTCAGATCAAATATTTACACATATTGATCTAACCAGACGAATGGTGATGCTCATCTGAGCAAACACCAACCCGCCATTGTCACTTATCAGCTGTTACTGATCGCTATACATGCGCTCAGACAGCTAAAAATGTTTTTTTACGTTAAACGTAGTCCCCTAGCGGGTATAATTAACACGTGACGGGTGTAATAAAAAAGTTTTAAAAAAATAAAAAATGCTTCTGCAGCAAGATTGCTGCATTTGCGTCAGATCGCTGATTAGGCAGTGATCTACGGCAAGAAAGGGGTTAATCTCTCTTAAAAGAGGTTTTTTTATACTGTAATGAATTACAGTAAAAAAAAAATAACCCCTAAAAAATGCACAGACAGCAAAAAATGTGCTGCTGTGTATGATCACTGCGTACACAGCGATCAATGGCAGGGAAGGGGTTAAATGGCTTTTATAAAAGCCCTTGGTGTTTCAAATTTTATTAAATATTTTTTTTATTATTTTATTTTATTTTTTTACTTGATCTGATCTGTCTCTCTCCCTTACTAAAAGTAGTAAGGTGAGGGAGGCAGATCAATACTTGTCAAAGGCAATATTTAGTAATATTGCCTTTGACAGTATGGTAAGTGCTCATCAGAGCACTTACCATACATGCCTGCACACAGATCACATAGATCTGCTGTGCCGGCATCGATTGGCTCCCCCTAGAGCATCGGAAGTGAAATACTTTCACTTCCGATGCTCTTGCCATTAGAAGGGAAGCGTTGCCTGTACAGGCAGCGTTCCCTTCTACTGAGCCGATGGGGTCGCTCAGGTGAGCGACCACCATCGGCTCTGGGGAGCAGCATGGTGTTGTTAAGTGCCTCGCTGGCGAGGCACTTTAACAACACCGGAGATGCTTAGAAAGCGAACGATCGTTCGCATTCTAAGCACATGTGTGCAGCGGGCGCAGCCATTTTTAAATGGCTGCTACGATCACTCCGTGGAGTGATCGTAGCGCGCCCCTGCACATTTGGGGGGTGTTGCACAATGCCTCTACCTAGAGGCATTGTAGCAATACCGTTAGAGTAAAGAAAGCGACCGCTGGTCGCTTTCTTTACTCCATTTAGTGCATGACGTGCCAGGCACGTCAGCTTTCGGCAAGTCCACGATTTGCCGTGACGTGCCTGGCACGTCATCTGTCGTTAAGGGGTTAAGGACCGGTGCCCAGAATTGTACTGCATATTCAAGGTGAGGTCTTACCAATGATCTGTAAAGAGGCAAGATGAGTTACTCCTCCCGTGAATCTATACCTAGTTTTATACATGCCAATATCATATTGGCCCTTGCAGCTGCTGACTGGCATTGGGCACTGTTGCCAAGTTTGTTATCTACAATGATTCCTAAATCCTTTTCATAGTAGTTGTTCCCAGGGAAATACCATTTAACGTATATGTTGCTTTGTTATTATTTTTCCCATAATGCATAACTTTACATTTGTCTATATTGAACCTCATTTGCCACTTCCTTGCCCAGTACCCCACTCTGTCCAAATCTTTGTGTAAAGAAAAAACATCAAGATTAGTCTTTATTACCTTAACTAATTTTGTGTCATCAGCAAACACTGAGACATGGCTCTCAGCACAACGTGGGAGATCATTAATAAACATATTAAAAAGAAGAGGTCCCAAAACAGACCCCTGAGGAACTCCGCTCAATACCCTGGTCCAATGTGAGGCTTTTCCATTTACAACAACCCTCTGTGTTCTATCCAAGTACATGCATTTGCCCCCAATCCTATTTCTCTCAATTTGTAGAGTAACCTTTTGTGTGGAACTGTATCAAATGCTTTAGCAAAATCCAAATAGATCACATCAACTGCCACACCTAGATCTATATTTTTACTGACCTCTTCATAGAATGTTATTACGTTTGTTTGACAAGACCTGTCTTTCACAAAACCATGTTGTCTTTTACTAATTATATTCTGATTCAAGATGTATTCTTGAGTGTACACCTTTAGCAATCCTTCAAATAATTTCCCCACTACAGATGTCAAGCTCACTGGCCTATAATTACCAGGCAGAGATTTTGATCCCTTTTTAAATATTGGAATGATATCCGCCTTTCGCCAGTCTGTTGGCACTATACCTGAACTGAACGAATCCCTAAAGATCATAAATATTGGTCTGGCCAGAATTATGCTTAACTCTCTAAGGACCCTTGGGTGTATACCATCTGGCCCTGGGGCCTTGTCTATCTTAACAGAGTTTCATTACTTAAACACTTTTTCCTGTGCCAGCCAATCCCATGTTTGCAGTGACTGTTCCGTAACTTCCGGTAGCAGGGGCTCATCCATCTGTTCTTCCTTAGTATAAACAGAAGAAAAAAAAGTATTTAAAATGGGCCCAACATTTTCCTTCTTTAGCTTTTTTCCATTTATATACTTATAAAAAAAATTTGGGGTTAATTTTACTCTCCTTAGCAATCCTTTTCTCGTTTTCCAATTTAGCCATTTTAATTGCCTTTTTGCAGGCTTTGTTGGCATCTTTGTATTTTATAAATGATAATGTTGATCCCTTGCTTTTATAATGTTTGAATGCCATTTTCTTGTTTTGCATTTCCTGTTTCACGGTACCGGTAAGCCACATTGGTTTTGATTTGTGTCTTTTGTATTTGTTTCCCAAAGGTATATATTGGGATGTGTATTTTTGTAATGTGTGCTTAAAGGCATTCCACTTGTCTTCTGTGTTTAGTCCAGAAAACAATCGTTCCCAGTCTAAATGTTCCATTGATGCCCTTAGTCCATGAAAGTTGGCCCTTCTAAAATTAAGTGTTTTGGTGGCGTAGTTACCAATTAGCTTTTTTGCATTAATCTCAAACGAAACCATGTTATGGTCACTATTCCCCAAGTGTTCTCTTACTTTGATGTTTGAGATAAGCTGCTCATTGTTTGTTATTACTAAATCCAGACAGGCATCCAGTCTAGTTGGGGTGTCTACTAATTGTGCCATAAATGTGTTATTAAGCATGTTCAGAAACTTGCTGCCCTTAGCGGAACTAGTTGTGCCACAATTACAATCTATATTTGGGTAATTAAAATCTCCCATGATTAGAACTTCATTCAGATTTGCAGCCTATTCAATTTGTAATAAAAGCTGATCTTCTCCATCAATGCTAATATTTGGTGGCTTGTAGCATACACCTACAAGTAATGTGCGATTCTTTTTAGCATCTAAGCTAATCTCCACCCACAGTGTCTCCACATCAGTTCCAGTTACGTCATGCACACCTTCTTTAATACTGGGCTTTAGTTTAGGATGTACATATAGACAAATCCCTCCTCCTTTTCTATTTACTCTGTCCTTTCTACAAAGTGAGTAGCCTTGTAAATTAACTGACCAGTCGTGGGTCTCATCCCACCACGTTTCTGTGATTCCGATTAAATCATACTGTTCAGCACTTACCAGTATCTCCAGCTCACCTATTTTGTTTGTCAAGCTTCTTGCATTTGCTAAAAGACATTTATGATTACTACCCATTTTCTGTTTAGTTGACAAACACGTAATGCCCGCAGGTTTAATTGTATGTACCTCCCTATGATCTATGTTAACCCCACCAGCTCTTTCCTCCTCCTTTGCCATAGCTAGACCCACCTTCCAATCCACTCTAGCTGCCATTGCTTCATTTTGATCTTGACCCTGGCCCCAGAGCTTAGTTTAACCCTAACCCTCTAGCCATCCTCTCCCCTAATACTGCAGCCCCCTCATCATTGAGGTGCAGCCTATCCCGTCCAAAGAGTCTGTAGCCGACTGCAAAGTCTGCCCAGTGCTCCAAGAACCCAAATCCCTTTTGCTTGCACCACCTTCGCAACCACGCATTAATCTCCCTAAGCTCCTGCTGTCTCCCTGACATAGCGCGTGGTACTGGTAATATTTCCGAGAATATTACCTTGGAGGTCCTTTCCTTCTGCTTATTTCCTAGTTCCCTAAAATCATTTTTAAGAACCCCTACCTACCATTAACTTTGTCATTAGTACCAATATGTACTATGACCGCTGGATCATGCCCAGCCCCTCCCAATAATCTGCCTACCCGGTCCGCAACATGCCGAACCCAAGCACCCGGGAGACAACATATGATTTGAACAATTATGTTCCAAGCACTTAGATTCCATGATATAAAATTTGAACATGTAATCATGATTAACCTTCTTAAAGCTAACAAGTGTCGACTAAACAAATAGAAAATTGCAGGGAACTGAGACAGGAATTTCAGACTTAAGGCCAAAGTAGCTGAGTTATAAAAATTCAGCTGCATTGGAGATTTTTTACATCTCTGTTACATTGGCCTACAGTTTGAAATTCACTTCTCAATTCCCTGCAATTCTCTATTTATTAAGTAGATCATTTATTATGAATTAAGGGGACAAATCTTTATTTTTTCAAAGTACTGCTCTGTTTAGTCCCTTCGCCACAATGGACATGTCAGGCACATCCAACTGGCAGCTCAGTTGCTGACAATGGACATGCCTGGCACATCCTGCGTTGGAACGAGTGATTATTCTTGCGATCACGGGCACCATATTGCAGGAGCAGCAAAAAATTCACTTCCGACGCTCTGATGCTGTTGCTTGACTGCCCCTAACACCCCAGAAATGCCAAAACAGCCCTTGTCACCAAGAGAAAGACAAGCTCAGAAGGTCTTTTCACTAAGGGGTTAAAGTCACATTATATTAATATTGGCTGATGCATTAATGGTTACTCTTCATTGGTGACAATTAATATAAACAAACAGCTGGATTAACTTTTTTTGCTAAGCTAGTTTAATTTTTTGGTTCCTACACATTACATGTCACGGTTTTATCATGCTTGTTAAAATGTTTGTTCTTGGTGATGTCTCACATTGTTAACACTTTGGGGAATTTGCACATGTTTAAAATTATCACCTCCTTACTTTCTATCTGTTTGCTAATCTATGCAGCAAAAGGAATTTAAGCACAATTGTAGTCATGGAGACTGTGTCAAAGTGACAAGCAAACAACATTTAGGTTCTATACAATTTTAAATGTGTTCAGTATGCTATGGATTTTACAATAAAGGCAGTATGGATTTTTACAATAAAGGCAGTGATTTTGCATCTAGTTATTTTGCCCCAAAGTGCCCTCATCTGACAGGAGGCATCCCGCTGAAAGTCCCTGCACACATCCGAACACAGCTCATCGCGGGGAGCCACGATGAGCTGTGTAATGGCCGACATACTATGCCGTCCTAGCGTCTTTTAGGCACTGAAAATCAGGATGGCATATACGTCCTAGCGTTGGGAAGGGGTTAAAAAGAAAAGGATAATTCCACTGCCTCATAGAAACATAGAAACATAGAGTGTGTCGGCAGATAAGAACCATTTGGCTTAAAATCCTTGACTGTGTTTGCCTCTACCTCTTCTGCTGGAAGGCTATTCCATACATCCACTAACCTCTCAGTAAAGTAATACTTCCTGATATTACTTTTAAATCATTGCCCCTCTAATTTAAGACTATGTCCTCTAGTTGTGGTAGTTTTTATTCTTTTAAATATACTCTCTTCCTTTACTGTGATGATTCCCTTTATGTATTTAAATGTTTCTATCATATCCCCCCTGTTACGTCTTTCCTCCAAGCTATACATGTTAAGATGCTTTAACCTTTCCTGGTAAGTTTTATCCTTCAACCCATGTGAGCAATACCATATACCAATACCATAGTGAGCATATTCATCAAACTCCTTGTTCTACATGATCTAAACAGGGTTACTAACTTTCAATGAAAACCATAGCACGTATATCCTGGTATTGTTTATGATTGTATGCAAGGAGCGCGCCATTTGTCAGCTTGAGCATAAACTCTTTTATCATCCTGTCCATTTCCCTTTCGGTTGAACCTGTGGCTTTGTATAAATGTAATTCTTTTCCTCCCATGTCATCTTTTCTTTAAGCCTCGTTCACATCTTGACATATCTTTGGAAAACAACAACTTCAGCACCTTGATTGGCTAGAGCACTACTTGCTATTCTGTTTCTGTTCTGTTTCCTTGTGTAGACTTGCCAGTGAAAGGATTGTTCTTTCAGCCTTTATTACTTTTATGTAAAGACAGTTCTCATGTACTCAAAATACCAAAAATATATCTTTTGTAGAAGTGGACCATGTATCACTTTCGGATTCAAGCTGAGGTCATAGCAGGGTCATATACTCTAATAAAACTGTAATGAAACTTTCACTCTTGTCTGAGAAGTAACTTATATTCAATTTCTCTTACAGTTTTTAAATTACAGCAGAGAGTTCTATAGCTAAAATAGCAAGATTCTCATATTTCCTCTAATGGTCTAATTATACTCTTCTTTTAGTAGAAGTGCAAAAAAGACTGTAAGTCCAAACAAATTATATTATGGATGCTCAGATGTGATTTATTGTTTACAGGTGACAGATTTGTTTTAAAAACATTTGAAACAATAGAATAATAAAATAACTGTTTACATGTTATGTTATATTTTTTTAGTGATTCGGTGGGTTTTTTATTATTGTTTTCATCTTATCTCTTGTCAAACTCACAATGATTTAGGCATATGTAGTTGTAGAAAAATACAAGAGTTTCTCTTATCCCCGTGAAGGGAGAGAGCAATTCAGTAGTGACACTAAGGTTATAACGTTCTTCAACGCGAAATGCGTAAGTGTGTCCCTTTCCATTATTTTCTGTCAACAACAGACTTTTGGATTGATCTTCCAACAATAAATTTTATTTATTTGGTGCATGAAACTTCGTGGTGTGCAGAGGTTCTTCTATTTCATGTCCATTTAACTCTGCTTGCTGGCGGTAGTCTGAGCACTTGCACTTGCTTTGTGAGCTGTATCAGTTACATTCTTGCCAGCAAGTTGGAGCCGGGCATGCATTGTGGTAAGGCACTTTGTTATATAGTCAGTTGTGTTCTAAAATAAATGGGCTGTGATTCTTTACTATAACAGTGCTATAGGCAGTGGAAGTGTGTTGAATCAAAGTAGCAAGATAGCTATCACTTATTTTGTACACTGTAGCACAGAGTGATTGTGTATATATAAGCTGTTCTGCTAGATAAGCAGTCACGGCAAAGATAAAGTAAAACAAGACGGAATAAATCAATGGTCTGGTGACTAAAACAGAACACAAGGAGAGATAGGCATCAAATGGTGGAATAAAAGAAACTGATATAAGAACAGTCTCAATGTCACTTGTACGTGACACCTCTTTTTGAGATTTATATCTTAACTATAAAACAGAAAATGTCTGTTTGTCTGAAGTGATAAAAACTCTAGAACGCTGGACTCTAGAATAATGTCATTTGCACAGCTTATTCTTCCTGGAATTTCTAAGTCAACTAAACCATTATCAGCTTACTAGTCTGTTGCTTTCCCAAGATTTGAATTAATTAAGTTTCTGAGGTGAGTCGTATGGACATTGGGGATGGGCAACAGGAGATTAGGACATCACTACTGATGTAGAACAATGGCCAATCAACTTCACAGCACTTGAAAGATTTCTAAGATAATTGGCCCAAAGTTCGGAAAGATTCTGGGTACATCGGGCTGAATGTGAGCACGAATAACCTTGCAATTCGTCCATCATAGCCGAATAAACACTGAATGCTTTTTAAACCATAATATGCATAGCGTGTCGCTATCACGAACCCACCAATTGGAAGAGGAAAGATCACAAGCATGGAAAGCAAAGGTTAAAAAAGTGTGCCCTTGTCCCAAGTAAACCTGATGTCATTATAGATACGTGCAGGTTTACTCTCTGCTCTGCCTCACAGCTGGGCTTGCCCCACTCATCTGATCAACGTCTGCCCTAGCAGATGTTGTATAAGTTGGCGTGTGTGTGTGTGTGTAAGTTATATTTATAGCTTACTCCATGTATACTCTGCATTGTGTTTAAAATGTCCAACCAGTCCACCATTCCAAGCAATACTTGAAACACCGTATCCAGATAAATAGACCCTTTATATGTAAATTGCTTCTGGTGTGACAGCAACAGAAATGAAATAAAATGCTTAATCTTTCCAGAGAGAATATTTCTCTCTTAAATATCAATGACCATTCTTCCATCTTGTACTACCTGATTATGTGAACTCACCAGGGAACATCCTATATAATCCTGAACTGCCAACTGAACGCATCAGGGGCATTAGTTTGTTGTTACTAAATAGATGCACAATGGATATCATATTAACACAGCGCTATATACAGAGGCGGCTCTCTAATTAGGCAAGTTAGGCGGTCGCCTAAGGCCTCACGCTAATGGGGGCCTCACGACTGCCTAACTCACCTAATTGCCTTTGATCTGACATGGGAGCTTAACACAGCCATTAAGCTCCGTCATACTAACATTGGCAGGTTAAGAACGATTCTTTTAAACAAATAAGGATAAAAAAAGGAGCAGAAAATATGGAAAAAGCATGTTTAGTGCATTCTGGGCAATGCAATGTTCTCAGCCCAAATTAAGGAAATGTAACTGCTGTTGTCTCATTAAAGGGACACTCCACTATCAGTTTCTCGTTAGTTAACTCTGGATTCCATTGTGCAAAACAACATCAAGGTTGATGCTTTAGAAGTGGTGATATTGTGGAGAGAACATGACCCATATACACATTTTAACATACGTACAATTTTATACTTTGGTTATAAATGTAAAGTTGACATCAACTGTCATAGGTTAGCTTGTTTTAACCACGTCATTACTAGGTTAGCTTGTTTTAACCGCGTCATTACTAGATAACAGAGCAAATCATTATTCCCTTTATTACCGTCTGAATGATCTAGATATGTGGGTTTGGAATCTGTCCTAAACATCAGGTTTATTGAAGAACTTTTTTTTTTTTTTTTTTAGCACTCAGACACTGGGACACATATTTTAGATATTCAGTTGTCATGTGTTGCCAGTCATACTTGTGTCATTGTGCTATGTTTCGACAGGGGGATTAATGAAAACATAAATGAGGAATAATACAGAATCATTAGTCTGCCGAGTTGAATAAACTGTATATAATAGATTTTTCTCCATTCGGTAACCCCCCCCATCTCACTCGCTACGATTTGTACACTAACCACCATACGCACTTCTGTTGTGAACAGAACAAGACCGAAAAAAAGACAAAAAGAAAATAAAAAAGGAAGAAAGAACAGGTGTCCTGTTCCCATTCAGACACACAACTTTCTGCCGGGCCGTGAGGCGGCGGGGGACCCGTAGGGCGGGAGGCGGCAGGGGTTCTTATTAAAAGCCCAATGGATTTTGAAATTGTAGACTTGTGTCTCTGTCCAAGGATCCCAAATCTCCCTATATGCATCAAGTTGGTCTTCAGCTATGTAGAAGCCTCTTTCCATATTACATTGGTAGTTTATTTGGGCTCTCACCTCCAGCCATGATATTGGGCCCTGAACCTTCCAATTTCTGGCTATACATAGCTTAGTGGCCATGAGGATATGTATTAACAAATTCATTGTTATATCACTGCACCTTGGTAAATCAGAATGGAAGAGGAACAATTGAGGAGACAGGACAAAATCCAGGGCTATCAGGTTTCTCAGAGACCTCACTAGAGCAGCCTTCAGAGAGCTCAGGAGGGGGCATCCCCACCAGACATGATACATTGAGCCTGTGTCGTTCTTACATCTCCAACATATGTTAGAGAGTTACAGTTTGATATTTTGTGGAGTTTCTGGGGTACCATGTACCATCTATAGATCAATTTATAGTGGAGTTCCAGCAAGTTCACACAATGAATTGATTTTTTAACCAAGAGAATTCCCTTCAGCCAATCGGACTGTAGGAGGGTGATGCCAACGTCCCCTTCCCATTTTGTAAATGGTAAAGGTTTATCATCAGTAATAGATTTACGAAGGCTCCTCGAGGCTCTCGAGACCACTCCTTTCTTGTAGTGGGCGTTGATAAAACCCTCCAAATCCTCCGACTCCGAGATCACTAACCCTGTAATAAAATTCTTGACTCTCAGATATGAAAATGTGTCCTTTTGGGGGATTCCGAATTCCCTCTGTAAATCTGAGAATGATTTCAACTTTCGATTTGTCAGTAGGTCGGCAACTCGGGATATCCCCCTTTCTACCCAACCTCCCAAATTAATATCTCCAATGAGAAGTTGTATGGCCTCTATAGGGGTTGATGGTAACAGGACATCCCCCACCCCGAATCTCTTCCTAAGTAGGGTACTTGTCTTTAAGACATTCTTGACTATGGGGTTGGTTAACCCCACCCCTCTTCTAAAACTTGAATTTACCCAGAATAAAAGGAAACGGTCCCGGATCCCACAGTCCTGCCTTTCCAAAGTCATCCATGCAGAGTTCCCACTAGGGGGGTTATCCCACGCCACCAAATGGGAAATCAAAGCTGATGTATGTAATTCAGAAACATCTGGGAATGAGATCCCACCCCTAGCTGGACTTTTCTTTAATAACTCTTGCGAGATTCTAGGCTTCTTACCTGCCAATATAAATTCTGAAAACAATGTTTGATATTGTTGGAGGATATTGTGATTGACTCTTAGGTGGATAGTTCTAAGGAGGTATGAGAGTTTAGGGATTAGATAAGCATTCACTATATTGACCCTTCCTAGCCAAGACTGCTCCATTCCCTTCCACAAATTGCACGATTTTTGTTAGATCCACAAGGAGGGTTAGATAATTAGAGGGCACCATTTCCTTGAGGAGCAAAGTTATCTTTATCCCCAGGTAGTCAATCGGGCCATTGTTCCAGTTAAAGTGATATTTATTTTGAAGCGTTTCGATTGTACTACCTGTGGCATTGAGCAACATGACTTGAGTTTTATTAAGATTCAGCTTGTAGTTAGAGTATATACTATATTCCTTAATTAAATCTAGGGCAGTTGGAATTGACAGCAGGGGGTCGGTCAAGGTTAGCAGCACATCATCAGCGTACAGAGTGATTTTATTACTATAAGAATTTGATGTTATACCATGGATATCTAAGTTTTGTCTGATCAGTTCAGCTAGTGGCTCAATGGACAGAATATACAGGAGAGGGGCCAGCGGGCAACTCTGCCTTGTACCATTGCCCACGGTAAACCATTCTGATTCCATCATATGACCCGAAATTTTAGCCTGTGGCTTTGTATATAGGAGCATAGTGTTTTATTTAAAGAATCCAGTGATACCATATGCTTCCATGGCCAGATCCAAAAATTTCCAATTAACTCTGTCAAAGGCTTTTTCACCATCCACTGCCAAAACGAGCGAACATGTTTTGCTAAGGTTAACATTGTGAATAATATTAGCTATTTTCCTTATATTGTCAGAGGCTTGTCTGCCCTGAACAAAGCCTCCTTGATCTTGTTTGATAAGGTCCGGAATTACCCCTTTGAGTCTTTCCGCTAAGATTTTAGAAAAGAGTTTTGTGTCTAAATTTATCAGAGAAATAGGTCTATAGTTTGAAATCCTACTTGGATCCTTACCTGTTTTAATAATTGGGAAAATGGTAGCTTGTAACATTTCCTCTGGCATTGATCTTAATTCTGAGATTGAGTTAAATGTCCTTAATAGTAGTGGCGCTACAAGTGAATCAAATTTAGAATAAAATAGGGCTGAAAAGCCATCTGGGCCTGGAGCTTTACCTGATTTCATCTGGGTGATCACCTCTTTGATCTCCAACAGGGAGAAGGGCCTATTGAGATAATCAAGTTTCCCTGCCGCTAGTTTAGGAAGATTCAGTCTATCCAGAAAACTTTTTATATCGGTTGTTGCAACCTGATTCGTTTGAATATTATATAAGGACTTGTAGTAATCTCTGAATGCTCCACTGATCTGTTTCGGTGATATAAATATTTTGTCTGCCTTCACTATTTTCTTTATCGTCTCCCGCTTTGTTTTACTTTTTAGTTTGTTAGTTAAAGTTTTAGTTACTCTATTATTATTGTGGTACCACTTTTGTTTCAACACTGTTATAGCTCTGTTAGTCTGTTCATATAATTTTGCTGTTATTTGTTGTCTTATGTTGTTTAGTTCTGGGACCAGATTTGAGTCTAGTGTATCTTTATGGGCTCTGGGGCATGATCGGACCAGGTAATTGTCCCGATGTCAGTTTTTAACACTTTTCCCAATAACCGTGGTTTCATCCAAAAGTAATCGATGCGGGAGTAGGTTTGATGGACCTGAGAGAAAAAAGTATAATCCCGATCTGTGGGGTGCTGGATCCTCCAACAGTCATACAGTGAATTTTTTGCCATAACTAGTTATATTTCTATCGAGCCTGGATTCTGCTACACAATTAAAATCGCCCCCTATTATCAGACTACCCACTGCTATCTTGTCTACCTCCTCCATAAGATCATCAAGAAACTTGCTGGGGGCCTGATTTGGGGCGTAGACATTGACCAACGTGTAGATCGTATCATTAAATTTCGCTATTAGAATCTGGTATCTGCCCTTGGGGTCGCTTACTTCCAAAATAGGTTCAAATTAAATTTTGTTGGATATGATGATAGCTACTCCCCTTTTCTTCTTATGACCCATTAAGTTAGCATTATAGATTGTATTGAACCTGCTAAAACTCCACAGAGTGTTCCCAGGTACAATCCAGTGTGTTTCCTGTATTAGTCCGATGTCAATAGCCCTCTCGATCATCATTTTATATAAACATCCCCTATTCTGTGGAGAGTTGAGTCCCCGGACATTAATAGACAGAAGTCTAAGTGACATTGATACAAAATTCCCCCCATATTTAAGAACTTTATGGATGTCTAGTTGACTAAATCAGACCATCATAGATGTGTGCATCCGTTCTGTGTAAATTAAAATATCTACATGAACATAAAGCACCCATTACTTTTGCATTTACAATTCATACAAGGTTCACCAGATTTTTAGTTTTGTAGACAACCTGCTCAGTCATTTTATCTTGTAATCTTCACTATGTTATTGGGTGTCCTCAGGGCCGGTGCAAGGATTTTCGTCTACACAGGCGAAGGTGCATTTTGGTGCCCCCCTCCTCTGACCTGCCACGCCTCCCACACCACCTACCCTCCATATATTTTATATATATAAAAGTATAATGTATACAATAAAAATTAAAAAAATACATCTAAATATTCAACTTGCACTCTCTAAATTTATCACACATTGACACCCTAACACACATTGAAACCCTTTAAACACAAAGACACCCTTGCAGTCACACACAGAGACACACTTACCACTTACACACACACCCTTACACAGACACAGTGACACACTTACACCCTTACACTGACACACTTACCACTTACACACACACCCTTACACAGACAGTGACACACTTACACACACCCTTACACTGACACACTTACACACACACACCCTTACACAGTGACACTTACACACACACCCTTACACAGAAAGTGACACACTTACACACACCATTACCACTTACACACACACAGTGACACCAATACACACATAACCTGAGACACACTATTTTGCCCCTCAATATACCAGTATTTAGCCACTCAATATACCAGTATTTTACCCCTTAATATGTCATTCTTGTGCCATTTAATATGCCAATAATTTGCCCCTCAATATGCCATTTAATATGCCAGGATTTTGCCCCTCAATATGCCAGGATTTTGCCTCGCAATATGCCATTTAACATGCCAGGATTTTGCCCCTCTAATATGCCAGGATTTTGCCACTAAATATGCCAGGATTTTATCCCTCCAATATGCCAGGATTTTGCCCCTCCAATATGCCAGGATTTTGCCCCTCCAATATGCCAGGATTTTGCCACTAAATATGCCAGGATTTTGCCCCTCCAATATGCCAGGATTTTGCCCCTCCAATATGCCAGGATTTTGCCCCTCCAATATGCCAGGATTTTGCCACTAAATATGAAAGGATTTTGCCCCTCCAATATGCCAGGATTTTTCAACCCTCCTCTCTGTGAGGGAAGCGTTGTGCGCGCCACTCCAGCCGCGTGGCTTCAATAAAGTTTGTTTTAAAAATAAATGCTACCAGAGTTACTCCGATCGCATTTTTTTTTTTTTGAACAAACTTTATTTATGCAGCTGGAGTGGAGGGCACAACACTTCCCTCACAGCTGCGCGGATCTGCAGAGCAGCAAGGAGGTAAGTAAACCCCTTTACTTCGGGCCGGGGGGTGCGGGCGATTTTCCGCCCCCCCTTGTGGCGCCCTAAGGCAGCTGCGTGTGCTGCCTTACGGTAGCGCCGGCCCTGGGTGTCCTTTGAGTAGATGCTGGGAAGGGAACCTATAGCCACCTAGCAATCATCTTCATGGTCCACAGGATTCTGCCTACATCTGGGCGGCCTTCTGCCCGTTTCTTTACTAAAGATACCATGTGGGTTTGTAGATCTGCAGCAGCCAGAGGGATACATTTGTACACCTTGGATCTCAATAAAGAGAGCCTTTGGACCTCAACCACTTTTCTTGCTTGGTATCTGATCATACTTAGAAGTAGCATCATTGTTCCACTTAGCTTATTTTCTGTATATTATACATGTTTCTAATATATGTGATATGCACATATTTTACTTTAAAACTATTTAGTTTTCCTATTGTTTTACATTGAAAATCAATTCACAAAGATCTCTAAATGCAGTGACATCCAATAAAGAGGACCTGGAGAAACAGGCAGACGGTTGCTATAGCAACAGCAGTAATACTATTACACTTTACTTGCAGTTTTTAAGAGATAGGAAGTGTCAAGAAAAAAGCTGATAAGACAGATCTGTGTTTTCCATTACTTTTCATGATGCATTACTTATCTAAAAATAGTTTTCATACACAGTAGGTGGAATACCTCTTTAAATCTGTCACTACTCTATACTTTGACATAATGATGCTTTTTTTCAGAAAATGCTCTGAAAATGATCACTCATTATATATCCGAGGTTAGTCTTATAATCAGACCTCAAATAGAG
The DNA here is from genome assembly GCA_036172795.1 of Pelodytes ibericus. Lineage (NCBI taxonomy): Eukaryota > Metazoa > Chordata > Amphibia > Anura > Pelodytidae > Pelodytes > Pelodytes ibericus. The sequence goes on from CM069859.1 coordinate 124,140,155, forward strand.
GTCTGACTATAAGACTGACATCCCAGTCCTACGCAGAACTGCCTGAACTGCTGCACACTGACATCGATTATTGTGTGGGAGGGGGATAATTTTATTGTGATGAGAGAGCATGTAAAAACTCCAAACAATATTTGGTAATTCTATGACAGAATGCTTAGTATCTTGCTGCCCTAGGCAAAGATAAACTTTGCCAGCACCTCTGTGTAGCATTGCCTTCAGTCACATTAGCACAATATTGGTACGCTCAATATATAGTTAGCCAGTCTATACTAAAGTATAACAACAATTCCACTGAGTAATTTCCATATAATAATATAGTAGATTAATCGTAGTGCTGCACTATGTATGAAGAAATCATACACTCTATGAAGGGTGTCAGAAGACAGAGGAACACAGCTCAAAAACACAAACTGACCGGTGTCGGCAATCCAAAATGCCATTTTTAAGGTGAGCAGTGAAGCTTACCTTGAAAATGGTATTTTGGAGTGCCGAAACTGGTCGGTGGATCTTTATGAAAACTTAATAAACATACCGTGTGGTTTCAAAGCTGAAAATCTTGTGGACTTACTTTCGAATGCCAAGTTTGTTACCCATGTACAGTATTACACTACACAGTATTTATAATAGACACACTTTGTGTCGATTTTGAACTGTGTTCCTGTGTTTTCTGGCACCCTTTCTGGAGTGTGGGGTTTATATACTAAAAGGAAGCCACACATAACCGGTAATCATGACACTGATACAATATCAGCCAGTAAAAAAAAGCTAATAAATTTGCATTTTTTGTCCGTCAGCTTTACCCACAAGAAAGCGCGAAATGTGCCGCGGACGCTATTTGCTCAAGGGGGCATTTATTGTAATTGGGGCCAGAGGCATTCACCGGCCTGCGTCCCCACCGGGCCTATAGTATATTTTAATTGGAGCCAGCCCCATGCCCCGAGGGGCCTGTATTTTTTTTTAATCAGATCCTATAATTTAATGGGGCCTGCGGGTGACCGTTGGCCCCAGGGGTGGGTGGTAATTTGAATTATATTTGGGGGGTTTCTTGAGAACTGGGGGTGGCTAATACACCACTAGCCCCGTAGCTTGCTTTTACTAGGGAAATAGGGAATAACGGCATCTCATGCTAAACAATGTTATTACCGTATGGCAATACCATTACTTTAACTAATGGTGTTTTTGCGGTCCCTGTTACAGCTGAATCGCATGCTATTCAGGTTATCCAGTTCTGCAAAATGCTTGAATGCAGTGATTACCAGGGCTAGCTGAATCTGGGCCAATAACTTTTATGTGTTAACTTTAAATATACAAAAATAGCAAAGTAAAACATATTGCTAAATATTTATTACGCCTGTATTATTACTAATAATTGGATTAATGTATTATTTCTAATCTTTCCAATATTATTTAAACTTTTCTGTACTGTCTTCCCTTGGCCTGGGAATGCTGAAATTCTTGTAGATTCAGACTTTCAATTTTTGGTTTTCATCTGTACCTTCCATTGCTTTTTCACCTTTACTTCTTTTTTTATATTTAAACTTAATAGAGTTCATAAAAAGGTTAAAAAACAACAACATAATAATGAAAAGGTTACCTGTAATGTTACTGCATAAGCTTCAGTTGCATTTTACTGTGAATAAAATACTATGGAATTTATTGCTGTTCCCTTTGGCCTCTTACCATGGGATTACACAGCTTTCCACACTTAAAAAAAATGAGGCCTAGCTACATATTATTTTATTATTATCCTTGCAGTGCAGAAATTGACTCCCTGAGGTAACGGTCAAACGGTTGCAGGATATCTCAGATTATTTTTCCTCCAGCTAGATACCCATGCTTCACTTTGGTATTTCCATTTAAGCTAGTTGGTAAGTTCAGTTGTGTCAATTCTTTGTACAAGTGTTTACAAAAATAAAGTACAGATCACCAGGTAATAATGTTGAAGCAAAAGAAATATGTAGGTTGAGCGTATAGTGACAAATATATATGCATTTAACAATGTTCATGGCTTTGTTTTAAAGAAATACAGTGTAGTATAGTTTAAAACTCAGCTTTGCCCTGTTGCAATTATATCTAGTATGCTAGATGCTTTAAAAATTGGTAGTCTTTAATTTAACCATTTTGCGGATGCATTTAAATGCTCAAATAGTCATTAGTAAAAATTATCAAAGCTAGTCATCTACTATTTCTAACACTCATTGCAAGATTCAGATTTATTCAAATAAATAATTTATGCTTCGTTTAAGGTTGACACCTTTTCTTTAAAAAATACCAGCGGTGCTATTGCCTTCCTACACTTAACATTGGCCTCAAGCCAATTTTTTAAAGGGTTTGCTGGTAAAATACCAGCTGGGTGGCAACCCCAGTTTTGCGATGTGGTCGAGTGATTACAGTGCCCCCAATGCAGTGCAGTCTAATGTGAAAGAACCTCCAGATCATTGTTTCCACACTCCCTTTTGTAAATCTTTGTGAAAATATATATTTTTTAATATCACGCCATTGAGTGATTAGAACCACAAAAGGAAAAAATCGGAATACTTTTTATCAAGGGATTGCAAGGAACAGAGGCACATATAGCAAGCACGCCCTCTCACACAGACAAATATAACAAGCACGCTATCTCACACAGACACACACACAAGCAAACTCTCTCTCACACACTGTCTCCAACAGATACAAACACACTGTCTTGAACTTAAATATAGACAATTGCTAATGATTCAAATGTGCATAAAATTATTTAATACATATAAATGAATTAAAATAATAAATACAAATATACACAAACATACAACTAACACAATTAAATAAACATATGTTCTCTGGCATAAATATACTAGCAAATGCATAGATTACCAACAGAGCATCAAAATACTTAGATATATAATACATCTGAAATAAAGACCACTGAAATAGCTTATGAAAATACCTTAACTGTTAACTGTATGGGCTCGATGGGTGTGGTGCGGTCTGACCCTGGGCCCCACCACAAACTCCAAGAAAATGCTGCACGTGGTCCAACAAGGAGGAGCCAGGCTTGGGCCGCAAAGCACAAACAAGGCAAGTGTAACCTATAGGGGGTGAGGAGAGAGGTGCATATGCCCGCTGGCTGCACAGCTCTTCTGGGAAAGCACTTCACCAGCTTTTATTGAGCGCCGGGTGTCAAAGGGCAGCTTGCGTGGGGGAGGAGTGGCAGTTCAATGCACCCTCATTATAAGGTTAGATTGCTTGCGGTCCTAGCAGTTAAGCAGATGAATCTCTTAAACAGCCTGTAAGCAGTGGCGTGATAAGAAACCACTGGGCCCCGGTGCGAAATTTCCCTGGGTCACTCTAAAACCCCATCATGCAACCGTCCCCACATGATACTACCAATGCCAGGCAGTTTTACTTTCCGTAGTGCCAGTCTTGCCCGACATCATGTGTCACAGTACTAACTTTTCCCCAACATCATGTGCCAGCTTTGCCCCATAACTTGTCAGTGCTGGTTTTGTATACATTACTTGGACAGTTACCATAATGACTGGTCAAACATATTGTCTTATTTTATCAGGGTGCACACATATATATCTAATGACATATAATGATCTATGTATATAACACACACACACACAATACACCAAAGGATTTAGTGGCACTAAGCAAATACACAAACATACACACGCAGCCACACATACATACACATTAACACTTGCACAGTCACACAAACATACACCCCCTTACACACACACACTGTGTAGTTCCCTGTGGAAGCTTGTGTATATTACTTGAAAAGATTGCCCAACTGTTCTAACAATAGTTAATCACTATGAAGCAATATTCGTGTGATGCTTTCTCGTAATTTTTTACTATATTTCATACTTTCATGTCTTATAATCCAAACTCTGGAACCACAAATTCAACTATGTCATAATCCATATAATAATGTATATGTTTCATGGATCATGACAACGTTAATGACTTGAGAAATTGGATTATTTATGTAATGTTTTGGCTTGTCTAGAAGGCAGTTTTCTAAAAGGAGTATAAAAAAGAAGTTGAGCCTGACACTAAAGTGTTATGACATAGCAAAAACCAACTTTGTAAAGAAGACTCTCCAAAAATAGAAAAACCTGTCCAATTTTTAAACATTTCCTGCTTTCTTTGTTCCCAAGTAGTATAAATATAGCAATAAGACGACTATAGGATAACAATAGCCAGTAGATGTATGCACAGGCATTATCACTAGTGAGATAGCAGCAACAAGGATAATCCAAAAGCAAAGTCAATATACAGTTCAACCGTCAAAAAGAAGGTGTAGGAAGTCACGAACCAGAGAAATGACCAAGGTCAATTACCTAATGGAATAAACAGAAGAAGCAGAACAATGCTGGTCGCCTGGAACAGAACAGTGGAGTGTCAGAATACCTGGGTGGCAGACGCATTGTCAAACACAAATCACGGACTAAACAAGCCAGAAGGCCTGCTTTTGGCACATAAATCAAACAACGGTTTGTTGAATTGATGCATCAATTGATGCAGACATGGCTCACAGCATCATATTAGGGATGTTGAGAACACACCGTACATTTTATCCAGCAATTATAAAAGGATAAGAGGAACATTTAATATGAATGATGTGTAACTGATGTGGGTAAACAACTGAAAGAGATTCTACAAGTACCCTGCTTGGATGCGTCCCTTCTGAAATTCAACATCAGAAAATGTTGTACAAACATAATTGTGACTTTGACTTAGATAACTGGAACTGGATGAGAAAAATATAAAGATTAGATTAAATAGGCAGCCATTTGTTTGCTTCTGGTTGCAGCATTAGCAATCAAATCACCCTCTTCTTATGATGCCATTTCATCAAAAATAATTTTCAAGTAGTAAGAAAAGAACAAATTGTGTTTCCATCAATAACCATGTCTAGACAACATAAAACTTTATTAATGTCCTTTAAATAATTAGTGTGGTTTGCAAATTACATTCTAGATATATTGACCTCAAACACAGCGGATCTAAAATGAGGCTTTTATTTTCTGGAATGTTGTATTTGTGATTTATTTTTTTATCCTATGGGGTCAGCTTTTTCTATTTAATAACCTTTAAGGAAATAAAGTGACAGTACAGATTTTTTTTTTTGTTTCAGCAAAAAAGCAATGTGTCAGATTTCTACCCTGACTTCCTAACCCATGTATTTAATATTCTAATTATGTGGTCATGTTCATCCTTTTACCTCTAGTAGCTACCCCACCCTTGATAGCCACTGTTGCCTCCCTCAGTGGTGTCAGCTTTGTTAATTACCCTGTCCTATAAGAAGCCACACTTCTATACTAACTGGGCTTTTGCACTGAAATGGTCTTTCTTGCTATTGAGATCTACTCCATCTGACTACTTATTGCTTGAAGCTGCACCTTTCTATTATCCTAGAACTGGAACATTTTTACTGGAGGGCTCCACCACTATTTAGGGGTTACCTAACCTGCCTATTGGAAGAGCTGTTCCTAGTTACTTCCAGCTTCCTTTGTTCTTATTTCAGTCCTCAGTCCAATCCTTTTCTAAATTTCTTTATTTATTCCACATTTTTCTCTCTCTACTACAGCTCATATTACAGTCCTTGTTCCTTTTCTGTCTCTACATTATTCTCAGCCCTGCACTATGAAACATAGTTTTCAATCTCCTCATCCATCCCTGTACTGAGACTCCTACCAGACCTAGCAAGGGCCCTGACACAATGCAATGCACATATTTCCATTAACTGACCAGCTTCAGTTAGAATTACATGCATTAAATAGGAATACATCCATAGCACAATGCAATTATGCACGGATGAATATAGAAGCAGCAATGCACAGGATACTAGCATATGATTGCAGTGTTCTTGTCTAAAGCCCACACAGTCTTAGTTTCATTGCTTAGTTATTGAGACGACTCCTCTTAGCACGAGAGAATTTTGATTGGCTGGCTTTATGTAGCCCACCTAATCATAATCAGCATTCATCTCCCACAGGCTCTAATGATATTTACATAAACTGTTGATTAAAAAGAGGTATCTAATAACCACCCTGCTTCCCCCCGTTTCTCAGGTATCCTGTAGACCCCTGGTATTTTAATATATTTCTTTGGTTATTAATTATTTTTCCTTTGTGTGGGGGATTTCTGCATGGAAGCCTGGTGAAAAAAATATATGGCTGCATGGTTTCGTGTTGGACAGTGCAAAGTACTATTCAAGGTTGTTCGCTAGAGCAGTTGTTTCTGGGTAGGGAGAAGGCGGCTTGTCATTTGGTTGTATTCCCCTTTTATCCAGGTTCAATGAAATGTGCCCTCTTAATTTAAATTTCTGAATTGCTGCTTTTTAAAACTAGATGGATCTAACCCACAGTCCACCCACTATATGTATCTGAGGTTAAGTATAAGGTCACTGGTGGAAACAATCCTGTGGATCCTCATACTGTACAGGTTTTTGTGTGACATACAAGCACATTACAAGTATGGTTGTCATTTGACAAATGAATATATAAATTCATATATTTTTATAATTATCAAATGTTTTAATATAAAAATGTAGGTTGTTTGGAAGTCAGAGTGGATCCTTTAAAGTAAATAATATGAATAGTTTTTCTCATGACTTCACAGTCTCCTGAAATGTTAACTCTGTTTGGCTAATATTTTTCTAAATTGAGGTTATAAACTAATCATCAGTTTAATACAATGAAATGTATTCTAGGCTCATATTCATATAATGGCATACATTCCTTTAAAATAAAGGAAATTAAGAGAATGTGTCCGTAAAAGCGTTGTCGCATTATGTTGTTTGATTATGCACATCATATATAATTGAAAAATAAAACGCTTTTCAACATAGGCAATTAATAATTAAGATACATTTTAAATACATTGCAATCTGTAAGCTACCTGCTGCTCTTCATTAATCGTGGCCTGCAACTCCGGGCATTTGGGTGATATATTATTGATAGCTATGGCACTTATTTCTATTTCAATGTTTCTTTTAGAAAGCATTGTCACTTCAACATTGCATTATTAATTGTGTAATAAGTTAAATTACATCTTTTACAAGAATGTTGAATTTTTTTGTATAATTAAGACAATAATTATGCCTCACATGTACGTTTAATAGCATGAATGCTATTATGACAGAGCTTGACCTGTAAAGTCAGTTATGGTAGAGTAAAGGCAACAGGAAACAGGTTCACTGCAAAAATACAATAAAGTTGGTAGAGTATTATTACGCACATCTACTCATCCCAGACACGTCTGCTGACTTTAACCCCTTCGTGACGTTAGGACGTACTATGCTGTCCTGATTTTAAGTGCCTAAAAGTCGCTAGGACAGCATAGTACGTCCTGTGTTAAACAGCTCATCGCGGCTCCCCGCGATGAGCTGTTCTCAGATCCCGCTGCAGGCACTTGCAGCGGGATCCCACTTGTCAGATGAGGCTACTTTGTGGCCTCAGTCTGACAGGGGAAATTTAGCCGGTGCTCAAAACGAGCACTGGCTACATTTCTCTAAATCGCGCCGGGCACGCCTTTGTGATGTCACACGTGACGTCCGGAGCTCCCGCAATTTTTTGACCCTGATTGGATCTCTGCCATAGTGTTCCTGGGTACGTGAAGTTTTGGTGCTTGCTTCGTTTGGGACGCAAGCACCATGCTTAACAAAGGGGTTAAAAAAAACATATACATATCAACAGTGCTGCAAGGGATTCTGGGAAATAATATGCAAATACAGTCAACAATGATTGCCTTTTTGCCTCAATATTCACTTTATTCGTGTACCCCCTTAAAGCATATGTCCAATACAGCCTTTCAAACATAGACAGAGCTAGAGGTGCAGTGCCAGAAAATCCACTACAACGCATCAGCAGGAGACTGGTTCCTGGAAAACTGTTAGCGAGGTTTGAATTGGAAGTCTTGTGTGTTTATAAACAAAAATAATAAACCTTTAGGGACATTTATGTCCCTAAAGTGCAGAATGAAGCAGCAAGTCTCCCTTGAGTCACAAAAGGGGAATGTTCACTACAGATAATATTCACTCTGGATAGGGTGAGAAATCACCTTAGGATGATGCTGCTCTACTAATTTGTAATTTGGCCTCAAAGATCATCAAAATATCAGCTGAAGACTAGGTATACAGGGTTGAAGAGACTGCGTACCATGGTGTCCTGTCATGTTTTTTTGTTATAATTCTGTGAGAGGGAGGCATATGCTTTAATAGGGTGGCTGAGGAGATTAGAAGGCCTCTGGGTGAACCACTTTGAAGAAAGGGTCACAACATGTAGAATCACTAAATACGTATTCGCTCAATGTAATAATATCCTTTATTCAACACCTTCTGAACAATGAGATGACAAATCGGGAATAGAAAATTTCAGCTACCATGTCTTCATCTCTGGGAATTATTTCTAAAGATGCGGCACACATGAATAACTCATAATACTGGTGCTATCCACATGTGTAAAGATTTCCCTCCAATGTGTTATTCTGCAAAATGTGTGCTTCACAATAAAAGACCCATTATTCGAGAATCCGGTGTTCTTGCAAGCATGATAGTAGCTGGGGAGGTTAATTTCTGTGAAGACAGAGTTCCAAAACGTATCACACCTTATACCAGCTTCCCTACTGTGTTAAAATAAATGTCTCTCCTGCACATACAAGAGTTCAGTAGATGGTGAGTGAAATGTTCAATCTTTTAACCATACCTAGAGCTTCCATACAAGATTGATTTGACCACCTGAGACAAAGGTTATACCACAGGCTTTAAAAACTCTGATTTTTTTCCTTTTTTCATAGATAATATATTCAAACTATGATTCATATTTTAACTTTTCTCAGACGTTAACATTAATTCATTAATCTTACAGGTGAGCTGGGTATTATCGCAATTGAAATTGAACTTCAGATGAGTTTCACAGAAGGTCACTTAGATTATACTGGCAAAAAAAAGTCTGCATAATGAAAGTAAATCTGAAGATATGACTATTTAAGGTGTGAGACAGCATTACACATCTTTTGTACAAATCTTCATTCTCCCCCCATAGCATCACAACTGTATGTGTTATAACTGGTGATTCATAATAAATGGTTACTATAGTAAAAGCTCTTGTGCACAGGGCATATTTCCTCTTTACTAACTTTATGTTAATATTTGTTATTCGCTGCTATATTTTGATTTATTTAATTTACAGTACATCTCTGCAGAATATCACCAGTTAATAAAATACTGAATACTAACTAATAGCATTATAATAATATTTTATAATGAATCCAAATAATAATTACTATCAATAGTTAAGAAGGTAGCATGACTGAGCTAATGTAGAAAGGTTTATTTGTTACTGTATAACATATATACACATTGCTCACAATGATGATCATGGTTTCTTGTGAGGTATTATTTATCAGAGATGGTTGCATTATTAGTTATATTTAATTTAAAAAAATTGTTTTTAGATATTCAGTTGCGGTTTTGGCAGAAAAATCAAGTTTAACAGTTCTATTTTCTGCACCAATGAAAATAATTTTGCGGAATTTGACACAGATGTCTTAACACACGGACATTGAGATGTTAGAGGACTTGCATATCTTAATAGGCATTCAGGTGGGAACACAGTGTTGGCACATAGCACCTTTATTTCACAGCTCGTTTGCATATTCTGGTTTTGTCTTGGCTGTTTGGCATTTATATCTTAATGTTTTACAATAAATTTAAGCTCACTGATTTTTCAACTTGATCTGTTACTCAGGCTCCCCTTTCCACCTTGCCATGTCTTCAATAATCGATTCGCCTTCTTGTCTGCAAGTGCCCTTGGAAAATCATTTTCTGACTCTGTGATGAGAAACAGTGGCACTTGTATTGCTACTGTGGTATCTGAAGTATTACAGGGTTACGATATAGTATACTGAATTTAAATTATTACCTGAATACTGTCAATCTGACATTGAAATATGTAAAAAAAATACACCTCTAGGTCCAGAATTACCAAATCAGTGATAGCTAACCTTGGCACTACATGACGCTTGTAAACATATTCCGTGATCCCGTATGGCTGAGCATCATGACGTGTAGTTCCCAAATATCTGCAGTGTGAAAGTTACCCATTACTCTACCAGATTGGCACTTTTTTTCCTGGACACATGTGATTTTTACTTTTTACTCTGCATGTGTGTTGAGAGGGAAATCAATTAATTAATCATATTTCCTGACAGATCCCCTCCTTGATTCATTAGTTCCCTCTGGACAAACATGAATTTCACATTCTGTGGAGCAGTATGTAGAACTTATGTTTCAAGGGAAAAAAATGTCTATTTGGCAGGCCTGCCTGTTCTGAGGCCACTAGAACAGAACTGTGCTTTAGAGGAAACATGACTGTTTAGTGAGAGATTAAAGGAATAGCGTTTTGATTTTTTCATATGTTATTTCTTTATAATTTTCAGGAATTTCAAAATTGTGTGTAAAAACAAAGAAACAGGGACACAACCTATTTCCACCTAAAACTTGTGTATTTTTTCTCTGCACAAAATACAAAGATAAGGAAGATCAACTGGAAGAAAAATAATATTAAAGAAAGCAGAGTGGGTGCAAGCCAAAAGGCAGTCCCAAAGCTGCCTAAAACATGCTAAATCAAAAAGAAAGTCTGCACACAGAATATAGAAAATATAAAAAAATACCTTTTGATCAAAAAGAAATAATACAATGAAAAAGTGAGCAATGGTAGTACATCATAATAAGGCATAATCCGAACCATAATCAAATGAGTACAACAGAAGAAATTTAACACAACAAATAGAAGACAAAAATAAACACAATATGCAAAATAACTTACAAAAGAATAGCCAAGACCAGCAAGGTAAATACACAGACAAATAGCACCCCAATGTTTCAGCAAAAAGCCTTCCTCATTGTATTATTTCTTGTTGATTAAAAGATATATTTTATATTTTATATATTCAGTGTGCAGTCTTTCTTTTTGTTTTATTTTTTCTCTGCACCCTAGATGACTGTGGAGCAATCAAGTTTGGAAGTCCGTCAGTTATAATTATGATCTTTCGTCAAATGACAACTTACAATGTAGCCAATGAAATTGTTGTTTATTTAACTGGTTTATTTATTATTATTTTTAAAGTTAGTATTTGTGATTAGGTTTATTTTTAAACAGTCTCCTTGTTTTTATGCAATTGTAATATCACAGATATTTAATTTGACATTCTCTTATCTGTTATGATTTGGTCATTTGGATGTGAGATTAAGGTTCCAGAGGGCGCACATTCGGATTGGATTTGTATGAAATTGAGGTTGTTAAGAAAGAAACACAGTAAGCATGATACATGGCAGCATTATTGTTTGAATCAAATGGCTGGATCTGTTTCTCTAATGAAACGTTAACAGCTGGTTTATCTTGAGCAATTATGTGATTGAACTGCCTTGGAGGCAGGTAAAGATCAATGGAGAAGGTAGTATTTCCAAAGAACTGCATTGTTCAGCCTCTTCCTAGAGGAGCAGAATCTGCTCACCAAAATGTTGTCAACCAAAGAGGTTATCCCAAAGTAAAGGAAAAACGTTTAATAACTAATATTAATTCTTCAGGAACTTGTAGTCCCTACTGATTTAGAGAATCTTAATAGACCTGAATAGAACTATAATGGTTCTTTCCTTTCAAACAGGGCCAGGAAGCCCTTTATCCAGTGGAGTATTATTTTATCCAAGCATTTCAGCGCTTTGCTTTGTTTAATACCACATGTGCATTACCCTTTGAAGAAAAAACCCTTTTCATTTTTTTGGCGGGAGTGTCCCTTACACTCCCGCCAAAAAAATGAAAAGGGTTTTTTCTTCATTTCATTGTTGATTTCAGATATGTCTTTTGTTTTTGTTATTTGAGTTTATTTAATAAAATATTTTACCAAACAAGTGTTACTGGGCACCACCATTTTGTGAAATATCGTGATTCTCACTTTGGAGCCAGTAAGAGAGCAGGGGTGTATCTTATGACATCATGATGCAGGCTATGCCCACAGTTGTAAAGTGAGACTTGCTGAACAATGTTGGGTAAAATTCGCAAAATGGATGCAGGAGATAGACACCAAATTGTATTTTTACTTTTAAAGGAAAAAAAAAACAGTGGCATATGGTTTAAATCTAGTTATCTTATTTAAGTTGCAGTGTCCCCTTAAATAGCCTCTGTTGTTTCCTGTAGCATTCTTCACTGAGCATGTAGTTATGTGATATATGTAACTACAAATGTGTGAGCTTGGCTCATATGTGTCATCTGGCATATTATAGGGCTGCCACCCAGCCTTTATTTAGTAAAAAAAAAATAGTGGCTTAAATCCAATGTTAAGTCTGTGGAGGAAGTGGCACAGCTGGGGGTTTTTGAAGAAGAAGAAGAAAAGGTGGATATTCTCTAAAATAAACTGAGAGAACAAAGCTTTTTTGTTGTATGTTAAAAAATGCCTTTTAATTTGTGATTTAAAAAAATAAATAAAAATAAAGCCGCTGCTTTAATTGTTGGTATTGATATAAAGAAAACAGAGAGGTAAGTACCATTCTAAACAGAAACCTGGCATAACATGTAATTAAACAGTTTTTATTCTATTCCTGCCTTTCTTTGTTACGGTTCTTTTGTACTATAGGATAACATTGTTATAGTAGTCATTATGTAGCATTTACTTGCCTTACAGAGTAACCTATATACAAAGCTACAAATTCATATTAATAAAGCATATAGGTTTTCTGGGTCGTGCTTTCAGTCTCTACCATAGACAAAGATTCAAAACAATTCAGCATAATTCTCAGCGGGGGAACAATCATGACATTTTTTTTCTGCTAGGATTATTCACAGTTCTTCCTTCAGCACATCTATTTCTGACTATGTGATTTTAGACCTTTATCATTAGCCTGGAGACGATCACTAAAATGCCAGCATGGAGTCGCCAGTTAATTGATTTGCTTAACAGTGCCAGCTGCTGCTCTGGTTTCTTTTATTTCATTATATTGTAGCAGTCAAAATAATCCCTGTATTTTATTAGAAAGACAGCCAGATGTCCTGGTGTTTAAATGATGTAGTCCAAGATGCAATATTAATATATCTACATTAAAATAGTGCAGCTGATTTTTTCATAATCCACCTTTATAGATATGTTTTGCAAGCATCTGCAATATATACTTTGTGATTTTTAGGAACATTCAAAAAAAAAATTAATACTTAATTTCTGTGGCTTTTAAATGGTTACATGTATCTATATAAAATATCAATCAATAGGATCTAAACATTTCAACCTCTTTTAATTATTAAAGGGACTCTAAACTTTCTTTTTCACTTGTGCTTCTAGTATAGAAGCACAAATGAAAAGTTAGTTGTCCCTATTGTGAGGATACTGGCATGAATTTTTGCCAGTTTATCCTCTATCCGGCAGCAGCCATGTTTCAATGAGAATCTCTGGTCGGCGACTGGCTCTCTTTACTAGTGAAGAGAGAGACTGTGGTTTTTGCATTGGATCAGGAGAGGGGACTTTAACTAGGTCAAAGAAGGGTTAAGAAAAAGTTTAGTTGTCCTATAATGAACTCCAGGTTTTTATAGAGTTTGAAACATTCTCCAACATGCCTATATATTTCAATCTGCTATTAATTCCTGAATTTTGCAGTTTTATTGTCAGTCCAGTTAGTATTAATGCTCTCTTTACAAACATCTGTTTCAAAGCATTACATAGGATGTTGGGAGAAATGTTATCACAAGAGCATGATTATGTAATGATTATTATTAGCTGTTGATTGATTATTTGTAATTCCGAGCTATTGTCTGAATTTAACTTAGAAACATTGTGCTCTGCTACTATGCACATTTAAGATAATTCCACCCACTTTAGCTATACTTAATTCATCACTCTGCTTCATGAATTGCAATATATGTTGTATGTTTTTACCATGTTTGTTATGCTGGGAACTGAGATGGGAATTGAGATGGGAATTTCAAACCAAGGGCCAAAGTAGCTGAGTTGGAAAAATTCTCCCATGCAGCTGCACTGGGAATTTTTTCCTGCTTAGCTAGCCTATAGTTTAAAATTTCCATCTCAATTCCCTGCCATTGTCTTTTTATTGAGAAGACCCTCCTGTATTTGGTATCAGATTTCAGCTGCATAATTTATTTCAGTATACCCATTATATTACATAATTTCAACCTAATCCCCACTTCCATATTTGGAGAAGGAAATAGTTTAATTAGTGTGATACATTAAATAAGGGAAAAAGCCATATTTTTGGTAAAGTACCTTATTGAACTCCTTTTACTTCTATTGCTCTATCAGGGAACAGACATCTTGGGTCAGATAATTTACCTGAGCCAAGATTATAAACAACATGTCCGCCCCCTGAGAGATCTATATGGAGTAAAGAGCGGTCAGTAAGATAGTATATTTGGATTCCTCCATAAAAGCATGTCTATTTAAAATCTCTACACTTGATGTAATCTTTCAATTAAACATAACAATGTTTGTCAACATCTGTCCAAATTATGTTTTTCTCTATAAAAACTTTGCTGATCTAGTAAAATTACTTTATTGTTTTTTAGGATATTGCAACACTTTAATACAACTGCCGAAGATTACACTGTCATCTTTACATCAGGAAGCACAGCGGCACTTAAATTGATAGCAGAGACTTTTCCATGGACATCTGCATCTCCACACAGTCCAGGCAGTGTATTTTGTTATTTGACGGATAATCACACATCGGTAGTAGGTATAAGAGGCCTCACCAAGTTTCTGAATGTTTCCACTGTTCATGTTACACCCGAGCAAATGTTTCCACCAGAAAATCCAATGTCTGCCAGCGAAAATCCAGATCTCAAGATATCACATCTCTTCTGTTATCCAGCACTAAGCAATTATTCAGGAACAAAATATCCTCTTTCTTGGATAGAGAAGATTAAGTCAAGGAAAACACCTTTCCAGAAAACACCAGGGAATTGGTTTGTATTACTGGATGCAGCATCCTATGTCAGTACATCACCGTTAGACTTGACAAAGTACCAACCTGATTTTATCTCTATATCATTTTATAAAATATTTGGATTTCCTACTGGATTGGGTGCCTTACTTGTATCAAACGACATTGCTCATATTCTAAAAAAAAAATATTTTGGAGGAGGAACGGCAGCAGCATATCTCACCAGAGAGGATTTCTATACCCCTAAAGTATCCGTAATGGAGAGGTAAATGAAATAATAGCAATTATTTGTTTATACATATTAAGTATATATTTATTGAAAATTAATAACGAAGTACGGTCGAACATTGGACTGGCAATTGACGTAAAGATAGAATGCAAAGAGTGGTGGTAAATGGGAACTTCTCAAATTGGACAAATGTGATAAGTGGAGTTTATCAGGGATCTGTCCTGGGTCCTCTTCTTTTTAATTTGTTGAGTAATGATCTCTCAATGGGCATAGAGAGCCATGTCTCATGTTTGCCAATTACACACAGTTAACTAGGATAATACAGTATGAACTAGATGTGCCTTCACTGTAAGAGGATTTGGACAAATTGGGTAACTGGGCAGATGAATGGCAACTGAGATTCAGTCTGGACAACGGTAAAATTATGCATTTTTGCTATAACAATACAAATAAAAAATATAGTTTAAATGGTGTTTCCTTTGGGAAATCAAATATTGAAATGATCTGGAACACAATAGACTTAATAGTAGTGCACAGTTCCAGCTGGCGGCACCAAAAGCCAATAATTTATTTGGCAAGTATTAAAAAAGTATTGATTCACAAGAAGACAATATCATTCTTCCTATTTACAGGTCCATGGTACTACATGGTACAGGTACATTGAACTAGAGAGAGTGCAGCAGAATAACTAATAGGGTGACTGGAAAGTTTTGGTTATGAAGAATGGCTAGTAAAGTTACATTTGTACACACTAGAGAAACAGCATCTTAAAAGTGATATGACAATGTCATATAAATATGAACAGGGCCCATACAAACGGCTTTCATTAACAGAACAGTACAAAGGACACAAGGTCACCCTCTAAGACTTGAAGAAATTATATTTAGTCTATGACAGTGAAAGGGGTTATTTACAATAAGAACAATAAAGGTATGACATTTTGCTGCCTGAAGAGGTGGTGCTAGCAAATACATTAGCTAGCAAATACATTAGATGCCTCTTAAAATGGGCCTGGATACTTTTTTAATGAAACAGAACATAGAGGGCTATGCATGTTATTAACATAGTAACATAGTAACATAGTAATTTAGGTTGAAAAAAGACACAAGTCCATCAAGTTCAACCCTTCTACCAATCATTTCACCGTTTTGATCCAAAAGAAGGCAAAAAAACCCCTAAGGAAGCTATTTCGAATTGTGCCTCCTAGGGGGAAAAAATTCCTTCTTGACTCCAAAAGGGCAATCAGATTTCTCCTTGGATCAAAAAGCTCTATTATTAATGCTTATTCTATTATTAATACCCCTGTATGTTCTGCTTTTCTAAAAAAAAACATCCAGACCATTTTTAAATGCATCTATTGTGGTTGATAGCACTACCTCTCTTGGCAGTGAGTTCCATAATTTTATTGTCCTTACCGTAAAGAATCCCTTCCTTTGCGGCCTATGAAATCTTTGCTCTTCCAGTCTCAGGGGGTGACCTCTTGTTCTTTGTACATTTCTATTAATGAACAGGTCCCTGGAGAGCTCCTTATATTGGCCCTGCACATATTTATATAATGTTATCATATCCCCTCTAAGAAGCCTTTTTTCTAAAGTAAATAAATGCAATTTGTTAAGTCTCTCTTCATAACTAAGATCCTCCAATCCCCTTAGCTCTCCTTTGCACTTTTTCTAGTTCCTTAATATCCTTTTTAAGGACTGGTGCCCAGATTATATTATAGGCATTCATATTTATGTAGTGCCTGTTGACCCAAGGAGACATCTGATTTCCATTTGGAGTCAAGAGGAATGTTTTCCTCTTGACTCCAAGGGGGGGGTTACCTTTGTTTTGATCAACAGCGGTAAACAAGGAATAGAAAAAGGAGATGGACACAAATCTCTTTTCAACCTGAACTACTAAATATGTAATACTTGTTTAAAATATATGCGGTTTCAAGACAGGTGGTTAGGGTATCATTGACTTCCTCTTCCTCCTAGGACAAGTAGGTAATTTCATAGGTAAATAGGTTAGAGTCTGTTGAACCAAATGAGAACATACCATGAAATAGACAGTGACATTCCAGAAAGTGGGCAGAAATCTGGAATGCAATCAGCATTTAGGTGGGAAGTAGGCAAAACATAATGCCACAACTTTCTGCTCAAAGTCTTATCCAACGTCCTCAAAAGTTGGGGGGATTAACAACATAAAGCTCTAGAAAAATGGGCTCAATTATATTCCTTTTTGGTGCCTGAAATAAACCCCCATTGCTAGTTTTACCACAAAATTGCTGTTACATTACATGCAATTACTAGCATCACGTGTTAAAAAAACCAAATGGTTATGAAATAGCATGGGAAAAATCCTTACAATATTCAGCAGGATTACTCAACAACATAAAATAGCTATAAAAATATGTACCTCCATTGCCCACTAAATCCTAATGAAGCATATTCAAAGCTGCCTGAACTACACACTTTAGCCAAATATACATGAATTATTTCAATGCAACAGGTTAGAGTAGCAAATGTTCTTTAACATGCTGCTCAGCCCTGTGGCAGTGAATGGGCACAAAAATACAATTTTATTTCAAATGAAACCTTAATAATAAATTGATTTCACCAACCACACGTGCCCTGGAGAACATAATTTTTCTTATTTTACATAGTTTAATCCAGGTATATATGACAACATAAGCTGTCGGTGACTGTGTGGAATCTAATGAACTGCTGGGCACTTCCCTTATGTTGAACGTAACAGAATGGTAGTTTGTTGGTGTTTAGACAGGTACACAGAATGTGAACAGTTACGCTTAGAACCTGCTATAGCTATTAACAGGGCTATAAAGAGAAATCCTTCATGTCAGGTATGAAGGTGACAGTCGTAGCCAATTGGCTGTTGGCCATGTACTGACAACTTCTGTATATGAGAAGTTGCTTTCACCTCCTAAAATGCCCTCAGAATAGAGCCAGTGAAATATAACTATTGTTTCTGTGAAACAAGCAAATGTTTTTTTTTTTTTTTTTAAGTTTAATGACGCTTTAATGTGGGTTTCATTCCTCTGAATATCACTTTTATATTTTTTTGGAATGGCTAAGGCTACGGTAACCACTTTCTGGGTTAAGCCATCTTTGTCTGATAAGCAATCTTCTTTGACTTACATAGGGATTTTTGTTTACTTAGGACAGAAAATGTTAGATAAGAGAACTAAATCAGAGTTCTAAAATCCTTATCATGATATGTGATGTAGAGATCGAAATGCCTTTGGCCATTACAACTGCAGCTTATTCTAAATTGCACATATAAAGAAGTGTTGGTTCTTATACTTTCCTTGACTGCCTTAGTTTAAAAAAACAAGCAGTTTCTTGTAATAGACAGCTACAATACTTGAGAGAGAAGCTTGGAAGCTTAAGAGTTGATCCATTTCAATACTTGACATAGAAAAGACAGTCAATTCTCTGTAGAGGATAATCATATCACTTATATTTTCTGATAGTGTTATTTGCAACCATTTGATGAAAACAGCTTTGCGGAGAAAAAGTCTACATGTGTCCTACTGTCTAACGGTTTACTGAACCGCTCTTTTATTAAAAACAAATCCAACACATTATTTTAGGAGAAGATGCTAATTTATGGTTTCAGTCAAATTTCTCCTTGCATCTTTTGTGACCTATTATAAGTTTATGTATATACAATAATTATATGTGAAAATATATTTTTATGAAATATTGTTTTTTTTTTTGTAGGCTCAAACATGCAAAAATAGGGGGGTGGGGGGATCTTGATCAACAGTTTATCAAACTGGTTTTTTTTTTAAATTAAAACTCGTAATAATAAAAAATGGGTTGCTTAAAGGACATCATAGCAAATTGTGTACAAATAAAAAAAACTGTAAGAAAAGCACCAGAGATATAGTCAGAAATTGGGGAGTAGCTGGCACTGCCAGCTTGATAACTGGGTCATGTTAAAATAAGACACACATATGCACAGTCACAATTTTCATGATTCATCGGTTTCAGGGCTGCAGGAACATTTAAATTCTTCTTCATTCTTAACTTAAGTCTAACTCAGGGTGACATGTCCATGCAATGGGACTTTATGTCCCAGGTCCTGGCAACTTTATGACATTAAGATAGTGTATTTGATTGTAAATAATATATAGTTGGAAAGAGTGTGGTGAGACAACAACTCTTATTGATATGTCAATTAACATAAATGTACATAAAATTAACATGTTGTTATTCTTGGCACTGATCACCTTAATTATATAGGACCCGCATCAATCTCAGCCACATTAACCATCCAAACCGAGAAGCAAGTTGGGGAACCTGTTGATACATACCATGCCCTTAGAGATATAAGAAAACCAGGACATATAACATTTCTAAATATATGTGAAGAAAAACCATACTTCATACTTTAATACTGCCTAATGCCAGGGATCATCAGGCTAAGGATGAGCATATGACGTCTTATGTGCACAGTCTCCTCCACCCCCCAAAAGTCTATTGTAGCCCATCCTGAATGCCCAAATTCCAAATATCTAAAACATTAGGGAGGTGAACACCATCTGGTAAGAAAACCTGTGGAGATTTTTCTAAAAGCGTATGCTTCCAAAATAGCCATGGAATGATTTCCGACCAAACCAAAATTAGGCCTGGAAACAAGAGCAGGAGATTTAACAGATCTATTTTCATGGGCTGAATAAAGGAATGCATGGGAAATTTGCCAAAATTAACCCCCCCCCCCCCCTTCATATACAAACAAGATGTGACGACTGGGACCAAAACTGTGGACCTTAAATACCTGAGGTAATAAACTTCCACATGACATCCCACAGATATTCAACTGACGAATAGACATTCAGGTAAGTGAAAAAAACCTCTGTCATCCATCTCTCCTAGCTACACAGTGCTGGTATAAGTGAAGAGCACACATTTTTGAGAATTTACGCAATATACAAGAACAAAACAATCGCCACGTTCCGATGATCGGAATGAGCTCCGAGGCTGGTGCAGTGTACAGAGTGAGAGTCGAGTTGACATTTGAGACATGAAGCTTTGAGGCTGGTATGGAGGGGCAAGCGGAGAGGGGGACACAGTTAGCAGCTATACCCTGCAGGAAAAAGGAAGGAAAGAGACAGAAAAGAGAAGGAAAGGTTGCGAAGTAGACCTGCCACCTGCAGAGGGAAACACAGATCTGAGGCCCCTGGATAAATGGAAGACTGAACCGTATCTGAAAATCAAGAGATTCAGAACACTGTGCAAATGATAACTTCTTAAAATAGAAAGGCAGGCAAACACAACTATCGTCTGAAAGCTCGCCCTCTATGGAAGTTACAGCTGTGATACTATAGTGAAAACTGCGAGTAAGCCAGACAGGGCGATAAACTGTTTTACTATTTTCATCCCACTGCAGCACAGGAGCTAAATGTATGATAAGCTTGTGAACATTGCTGAACAACCGGTGTATAAAAGCAGAAACACAATAATACAGGGAGATCACCCCTCTAGTTCCACTCCTGGAGAATCCAAACCTAGACCGAAAGAAAATAAAAAGCGTTTGGGTCAGCAAAATCTATGCTTAGCACCGTGATCCTAAGAAGCAACATATTGGGGGGACTATACTAACTAAAGTGGATCCCAATATTCAGCTACACGCCCAGCATCAGTGTTTGGACCAGAGGCCTCCAGTACACAAACTGTGTCGCAAAGAAAGAATAGACCGCCTGGGAACTAAATGTGTGACAAGTTTGTGAATACGTGTATAAACGGTGTACAATAGCAGAAACACAATCATACAATGAGTTCCTCTTCTACCTCCCTTTCTGGAGAATCCAACCCCAGACAAAAGGGTCAGTAACCCCTAGCTTAGGACCATGAGCTAAAGAAACAACTCAATGGGGGGATAACGCTAACTAAAAGCGGTTCCCACCATTCAGCTTCACTCCCAGCATTAGAGTCTTGGCCGGTGGCCCCCAGTACCTGAACTACATCCCAAAAAGAGGGAATACACTAGCGTCTAGGAACTTGTACATTTGTGAAATCAGCTATATTAACATCTTAAGAACAGAGGAGGAAGGAGCCACAGCAATACCAGTTAATAGTGTAAATCTGCAAGAAGGAACCCCAAAATCAACTAGTGGGAGAGTGAGCAGGAAACGTGGGGCCTAAGAGCAAAGAGAAAGAGAAAAATCTTAATACTGACAAAAACAAACTTTATGGAAAATAACGATAAAGGAGATGTACTAGACTTAGTTCTATGGAACGCCTTCAAATGTGTAATGAGAGGACACATCATTAAGACAAGGGCTAGAGTTAAAAAAGAGAAGGGAAAAACATTGTCAGATTTATATATACAGTTAGAATTAATCAAGAGGGAAAATAAAAAAAAAATCCTGCTTAGCACGAAAAACAATTAAATTCAAATCTGAAATTCTAGAAAAGGAACAAGAAAAGATAAACGTAGCCATTCACACCCTAAGACAGGAATGGTACTATGGCAACAGTAGAGTGGGGAAATACATATCAAACAAAATAAAATACAATCGGAAACAAAACCAAATAAAAAAGATAAGGGTTCAAAACAAGACTCTTCTATAACCACCTGAAATAGCAGAAACTTTTAAAAACGACTACAGCATATTTCAAATTTTCTCTCAATTTATTACATTAGTACAAATGTAATAAAGAAACTTCTGGCACCCAACCTAAAAAGAAGCAAACTTATAGAGCAATGCAGAAAGTGGAAAAGGGGAACTAAAAATGACAAAAAAGATAAAGGCAGGAGCAAAGAAGAAAAATGGAGTGGAGATAGGAAACAGACAACAATAGGCAAGTGAAAATACAATTAACACACAAGAGGGGTATAAGCTGGAAAGAACAAGCAAAGGATGCTAAATTATTTACCTAGATTTTTACTTTCACTAGGTCCCAAAATTTCTGATTCATGGTCTCTTCCGTTTGCAATATAGCAAATGTTCCATTTAATGTGTCATAAATTATCCTGTATAATAGTTTAGTTTATGGCCAGCCAAAATGTAAAAAAAAAAAGCTTCATTTTGCTTTTTTGTGTCACAGAAGTAGTCTAGTCTAGTCTGATTTTACATGTCTTGCATAATATGCATTAGGCATATTTATAATTATAGCTTTAGGTTCACAGTTCTGAAATAAATTTCTATCTGAAGTTTATATCCTTGAGGCATATTATAAGATAGCTAAATATATCTAAAAGATTGAAGCATCTAAAGTTCTCTTACTTCATTTTTACATTTCAAATTCCAAGTGAATTTCAGTTTAGGAAGACTGAAATTGTGGTTTGCAAAGCATTCCTAAAACCTAGAGAATGTACTTCATGTTCTTCTTACTTTGCTTTTACATATGTACATTACGTATGTAGTATAGCAGCTTCAGGGCCAGGTTCTCCTGTCACTTGAATACATTTCAAAAGTAGTTACGGTAGAAAAGTAACTGAAACATGCTGATCCTTAGCAAAAATCTGTCTGCACTCAAACCTTTTGCGTTGTAATCAATCACAACAAATCTCCCATAGAACCATCTCAGGCAACCAATAAAATCAGCTAGTAGTTTTCTAAACTCCTGAATGCTGTTAGTGAATTTCGAGCAACCAAGATGGTTTTAAAATCCAAACACTTATTTCTAGATACAGTGAGCAGGGACCCAGGGCTGGGCATACCCTAGTAACTCATAGAGAGGAAGCAAGAAAAATAGTATCTCCCTCACTGAGAAACGGACCGTGCTGAAATAACCAGCTCTCTAAGATGTAACCAACTCGGGAATGGTATCACTTTTTTTTTGCTCGCTTGCACCATTACAGAGGAGACCTCTCCATTAGCATATCAGACTGGTCCCACCCAAAAGGGCAGTCCAGATCCAAAATGCCTTGCATTAGAGCAGATGAAAGCGATCCCACTTCTTTGCTTCATTTCCGTGAGCTACTAGGGTATGCTCAGCCCTGGATCCCTGCTCGCTGCACCTAGAGGTACACAGAGCCGCCATCAGACATTTCAGGGCCTCTTAGTGAAAACAATTCTGTTGAATATCAACTTACTGATTGGCTTCCTAACATCCTATCTATTAACACCTTATTTCTGTTTAGTCTTATTTAATTAATCAGTGCTTAAAACTGGCTTGAGTAAATACATGTGTCACTGTGTCTTCTCTTCCCTTGTCTTTCAGTTTTGACGGTTACCGCTACACTATCTCTCCTTTCTGCCCCCCAGCTGTTGATGAACTATATCTCCCATAATGATCTTTCAGCTAAGAGGCTGACAGAGGTGTATGGGAATTGTAGCACTGCAACATCTGGAGGACCGCAGGTTGGAGACCCCTGTTTGAGACCATGAATGGCATGCTTCCTTTCCATTCAAGTTTGTCTTATGTTATGTTTCTGAAATGTGAATGTTTTCATTGTACAGAGCTGCAGAATATATTGCTAAACAAATAATAGTAAAAAATTAATTTTAGCATACAACCTACTTTTGATACATTTTTCTCAAGATTACAGGTATCTAAAGTTGATAATTATGTTTGTTTTTCAGGAGGCATTTCTTTCTCTACAAAATATATATTTAAAAAAAAGTACATAGTGGTGCTAAGTAGCTCCTAGCATGATATATGAATGTAGCAGGCAGGTCATTTAATTGTATGGCATCTGAAATTAAAATAAATAATTTAAATACTACACTCAGAGAAACAATGCCCAAAACACAGACATTTTGCAAAGGTTTATTGACATTAAAGTAGACGCATGTGTTCTATTCAAATTGGAAATCTAAGCTTGGAACAGCATGACATATATTATACATCTATTGAGGATGAGGATTAAGGTAACTAGTAAGAAACTAAGCATCAGTGGTAAAGAGTTTAATTCATGCTGAAATATATCCTCTTCCAGATAAATTCAGCTTGACGTAAAGTAATTTTTTTAAAGAACTGCTAGATGAACATACTGTAGAAATTTTACATAATGCTAAAATGAAAGGATTATACTGATAATTTGTCCTGTGTCCAAAGATAAATGCTTTTTAAGTATAGAGTATCAGAAGAAATGTGATTTGTTGAGCAATGCTTTTATAAATGTCTGCAAGTAAAACTGTATAATTAGCCAACACGTAAAAACAATACAAGCAGAATTAGTGATATTTAAAACCAATAAACTATAGACTATAGTTAAGAATAATAATGTGTTTGGCCATGAAAGCTAAATTCAGATATTCTATTGGAATGTTACAATTGCCTAACATCCAGGGGATGTTACCATAACCAAATTTAATGATACACATTACCTTAGGGTTGAGCAGATTCTACAGCTGAGATGGCTGTTGAAATAAAATAAAAATGAATGACCCAAAGGGATCAGGAGCCTGTGCTATGCCCTGGCCTCATAAATTAAATTGGCCCCATATAGCCGTAAACAGCCTAAGTATTCCTGTGGCCCCATATAATTAATTAAATAATACATTTTTAAGATTCTCTACCTACCTCCCCACACCGTTCGTTACCTTACCCAAGTAGGGAGGATGCATCAATAAAATCAAGAAACCTATTATTTAAAAAAACACCTTTTGAGGGTGGGAAGTGAAAAAAGGTGGTCAGTGGAAGCCCAGAGTGTATGCCTGAATTGGGCGCCTAGACTTTCATCCTTCAACTTTGCCGCCTGTAGAGATATAGTTTATTGCTGTAATGACGTATAAAGATATAAGGGGCAGTAACCCGACCAGTTACACTATGCAATTGATACAAGTCTATTTTACTGTGCATGGACACGTTCTTTGCATGCTTGTATTACATTATTCTATTCCACTTGCCCAAGATATCTACTGTAATTTACTTCCAATTGAATGTTATATTTTCATTTAAATAATAAAAACCAAAAACTAAATAAAAAACATATGGAAGCCAATTCCATTTTTGTTTTTATCGGGCCAGGGGGAAGCTGGGTAGTTCCTTGCCCAGTTGGGCCATAAAATTTCAATAGGGCTAGGCGCAAATGTCGCAGGGAATAACAAACTTTTTAACAAAACCCTGTTATTTCCTTACCACAATACCGCACACTATTATGCGATCTCAGTTTTCACAGGATTGCATGTGATAAAAATACTTGAAGTTTTGCTGGCCTTAACAGCCGGCTTTAAAACTATGCCATTGACAGATAAGGTACAGAGATTGATAGACAAAACAGTTAGATAGAAAGATAGAAAGTGCTACACACTATGACCTAGTTTTCTAACTGCACCTTTGTCTGTACCACAACTACCATAATTCCCTGCCATTCTAGAAAGCTGTTGGGCAATTATAAGGTTTGTAGTTCTGGAGCAGCTCGCTGGTGGGTTTTATGGGGTTTGTACTTCTGGAGCACCTGGAGGGCCGCAGTTGAAGCCTAGGCACTAAGGAATTTAGAAATCAAAAGAGATGCAGAAGCAGCCCTTTGAATTGGGGTTGAGAGCAACCTGTGGGCAATTACCCATTGGCCCCGCCTTTCCAGCGTTCCCTTGGTAACCCTAAAAGCACAACATCTGGTGTATTGCAACAGAGATCAGAGTAACATACTACCTATTACAGCCATTGTTTACATTCCTTATCAGTGCTAACCTGCAGATCCAGTTTCTTTAAATCTCATCAGTGTCTCATTATGAATGTTCTCCTTTGAGAATTGATTGGACGACAGCTTTTATAACCAACATCTGTTCCTAATGAAAAGTTTTTCTCCGAATTTTGTATAATTTTTATGTGTAAATGTTATAATTTACTCTGTTGTGCGTCATCAATAAACTATTTTCATATCTCTGAATGATGGTAAATTATACAGCATATGTACAGATATGTGTATCTGTATATATTTTCTTTGTGGCTAGACTTAATATATTACTGTAATATAAATATAATATAGCAACATCAAAAATGGAACTAGCGTCTTTCATTTGTAATTTTTTTTTGTTGTTGCTTTCTTCCTTCTAGTTACCATACTGCTCTTGTCCCTTCTATTTTGAGCATAGTTAGGGCGAAGTAAAACTTTCGGTATTGTTTTGGCACAAACTTTAAGGATATGTCCCTGATTTATATGTACTGAATATTCATTTGATGGATATAAAAAATTAACTATGTTCATTCACAGTGGGATTTTAATTGGTGCACTACATTTATTCTTATTAATTGTTATAATATATGTTTTTATATCTTTTTTAGCGCATTTTATTCCAGTGTCGTGTAAAAGACCTATTTTGCCAATGTATAGGTTTCTCACGAAATGGTTCCTAAACTTCTCTGATATTCTTGCAGGCCAATAAATGTTTCTGGTAGGGTTCCCTGCATGAGTGGCAGTATACATACAAGAAGAGTTGGAAACAGAATAAAGTAGATGTATTAAAGGTGGCGAATGCAGAAATTGCGCCAAATTATATTGCTAACTTCTGAACTTCCACATTGCTTTAGCACTGGTATGAGCCTGTGCAACACATTTACTTAAAGGACAACTGTCGGCAAACACAGTGGAAGATTGGATCATTTGATGTTTAGTGAAATAATATAAATAAAGCACCTTACTGTGCCCTCCTTGCTTGAATAGCTCCATCAGGTTGCAGACATATTTTTTTTGCGACAGCTTAAAAAAAGTTCCCAATGCGTTCCTAAAATCACCATTGTTCCATAGATGAGAAAAGTGCAAACTAATATAGAAACATAGACTGTTTCAGCAGATAAGAACCATTTGGCCCATCTAGTCTGCCCAATTTTCTGAATAGTTTCATTAGTCCCTGCTCTTATCTTAAAAGTAGGACAGCTTTAATGCAGGTGTTAGAATGTATAGAAAAGGTGTAATCACCTTGATCTCACAGATGTTTTACTGTTTTTATAAATCCCACCAATGCGTGCATATAGCACTAATAACACAAGGAACAACCATGCATCAGTCGGAACACAATGGGGGAAGGTGTGGTACATGAAAAAAGAATAAAACATAATATCTATATAGATCTTAGTCTGTTTCTCAGTTAGCTGATGGAATGAAGGTTTTCAAAATCCTAACTAAAAAAATACAATTTTAACCAGTGCTTTTTAAGGTCTAGACTAATCAGAATAACAATGTAAGCTGTTATTCAATAAAGACAAAATTACAGGGAACTGAGCAAGTTTAGTGCTACAGAAATTACAAATATACTGTTCACTTTGTGTAGTACTTTTGATTTGCCATAAACAAAGTATTTCACCTTATATGTTTTATATGTATGCTCCACAAGCAATAGTCAATCATTCATTGAACCATTTGTTTATATGTCATATAAAATTACACATATTTATGGAATGGGTTATTTTGTGTAAGAATTCAGCATTTTTATCATGATAGGTGATGGATTTGATTGATTTTTATTTATAATTTTGTTTCAAGTGCGTTATCATTTTTTTTTTTTTTTTTTTAGATAGAGTCTTAAATCCCGAAATTAGTATAATCGCCTAGAAAACTATCTAAGATCAGTAGGTAAAACTGAACTGAAGTTTAGAAAAAAAATATTTATATAACATTTTTAATTATGGGGGGCATGTTTATCTTTCAGATTCGAAGATGGAACAGTATCATTCTTGGACATAATTGCACTGAAGCATGGGTTTGATGTTTTGGAGAGGCTTACAGGTAAAAATTTTGTTTGAATCTCTGATATCTTGCTGTAAAAGGTTAATATGATAATACAATGTTAAATGTTATTACTATATAATTAATTTATAATAATGATAACATAAATATTTACTCAAATGTGTTATAATACTAGTTTTCCATTCATAAGCATCTAAATAGAGGCCGACAGTACAGAAATACGTTTGCCAAAACATTGATGTATTTGTGACAGAAAACTACTATAGATTCAGAAAATCAGATTATACGTATTTGTGACGAACTGAAATATATTCCTATTAACTGGTTTTGCAACAAAAAACTCCTCTGTGTAACAAACCCCTGCCTGGAAACATCTAATTGTATGCTAGATATTTTGCTTTTGATAAACGAAAATCTAAATCATCCAGTTTGTTTTTCATATTATTTGGAAATTGTAAAATGCAGACCAAGAGCCCGTAAGTACTCATAAATCTGGCAAAACAACTTTAAAAATATTACAGCTGGGCACAAGAAATTATCGCATTATGGATGCTTCACAGATTTAATGTCCTTGTTATCAGCCAGTTTGAATATGTGTGATACGAGCATAAAAACATCATCTGGCAGATTGTTATTATAGTACTTTATCTGCTCAATTAATTACATTTTCTTCTGTATGAATCTCATATGCTCCCATTATACTTAATTGCACTTTTTAGAATACCTTCAGAAAAAAAAATATATAAATATATATATTATTGTCTGAACATATTTCTATTTCAGGCCTCTATGTAGATGAAATAGGAGTTAAATTAGCTGAGAACATGAACTTGTTGTTTAGTTTACAGTGCTTTGAAAATAGGTTCAATTTGCCTAACTATTCAAACTTTCAACCAGCTGTTTTTGAGCAGCTAAGGAATAATAGTGCACCTGTCAAATACAAATTACATTTCTACTTTTTACCTAAAATCTAGCACAGCATCTACCAAATGTGTAGACTTTTAGATACTTGTAGTTTTGAAACAGGATAAATAAATCATAGTTCTTAAACTGACACAATCGGGTCACTCCTGTACGGATAAAGGCTTTTTTTTCATACTTCCTAACCCCTTTTACGTGTGGGAATGAAACATCCACGTGCAGGGAATTTTCTGATGTTTCATATTAGAATTTGTGCCATTGGTTGCAATGCATTCTGGGTATACATGCTTTCAGTCAGACATCTCTGTTCTCCCATGAATCACCTTGTTGTTGCACTCAAACATTGCAGCCTGGTGTAATATATGGTGCCAAATTATACAGCCACAGTGCATAGTAATACAATGATGAATCCTTATTTAGTTAAAAGTAGCTCGTCAGTACTGAAAATGTCATGCTGTTTTTGGTGAATTGGGTAGAGGTGTACTAAATAAAGTAAAAAAAAAAAAAAATCAGCTGAAACTAAACCAAACTTACGGAAATTGTTATTTTATTATGTTGTGTATTGTCCACTGGATTTGGCTCACTTGACATTGTAAGACACTCCACTTGCTCTGAGAATATACTCTATAACCCTGTGTATTTTGGAATATTATGTTACAATGAAAAATAGTGTTGCAGTGCTGACATGTAGAAATTATTAGACTTTGTATTCATACCTGATTTGTACTGTTTAGGCTAACACTTAACTTGTCAGTTCACATTTAGTGAGTAGTCCACTTTGTCATATGTTTTATAATAGTTGCAGAAATCAGAGAGCAGTATGGATGTGATGTGTGTACAAGGGTTGTTTTTGTTTTATAAATGGAGCTATAATAGAACGTGTCAGAAGAGCAAAATGGTGCAATGGTTGTTTTGCACCCAAAATTGTGTCTGCACCACCCACTGGAAGGAGATGTTGTGATATTCTCTCATTTCTAAGTACATTGTGAGGATGTTACTATTACTCAATTTATTAGTACTCATTTTTTTCCACAATGATTAACAATTATAATAAAATGCCTCATAAAAACTTAGAAAAAAAATATATATATGTAAACTGTCCAGTGCTCCAGTGATTAGTACAGATTGAGTATCCCTTATCAACAATGCTTGCGACCAGAAGTATTATGGATAACGGATCATTTTGGATAACAGGCCATTTTGGATAATGGATGATTTTCATTAATAAGATATAATAATGCCTCTCAGCACTCATGAAGTACAGTAGTATTATTGTAAATACTGCATAGAGTAAATAACTCACCTTTACTGTAGCTATGATATGCGGCAAGGCTGGGAAACTTCTATCAGTGTGCCAGGCAAGTCTACACACTTTCCTTTGTATTGTCTATTGTGGGCGTTGTTTGTGTCATGGAACCAGAGCATGAATCTAAAATCTATATCACACCTCGGGGGCTGAACGCTGAAAAAAACTGTTATGCACTTACATTCTGACAGGTGTGTGTGGAATTTGTAATTTGTGGCAAAATCCATATTTATTGGGGGGGATGACGGATCATTTTTGAATATGGAATACTCAACCTGTATAATGATTGATGTGTATACACAGGGAGAAAGTTTGAGTTCAATGTAGGTAGGGTGACATGAATTGTGCTCCCTAATGAATTGCTGCATCCAGCTGCTATTTCCTAAGTGATGGAGCATGCCATGGATGTCACCATCATAAAACCTTGGTTTTCAGACAAACTGTTTAATACCCTTAAAACTGATTAACCCCTTAAGGACAGAGCCTTTGAAACATTTTTGTCCTTTCTGGACAATGGCTATTTTAACATTTCTGTGCTGTTTGTGTTTAGCAGTAATTTTCTTCTTCGTCATTTGCTGTACCCACACATATTATATATTGTTTTTATCGGGACAAAAAGGGCTTTCTATGGATGCCATATTTTTGATCATATCTTATCATATTATTAAAAAAAAAAAAAAAAATACACAAATTTCTTTGTTTTTATTTGAAACAACTTCTCCTCATCGACAAAAGCGAACGAAAAAACATGCTAAATAGATTCTACTATTTCTCCTGAGTACAGGGATACCACCCATGCATAGGTTTGTTGGGTTGTTTGGGGGCTAAAATGCCAAATTTGTGAGGTGCCGTTTTTTGTTTTCCAACTTGAAATTTTTACATGCAGACAGCCTGCACCCATGTCCCATTTGGGACATATTTGAAACCAGCCAGTGTATTTTACCCCATCAACCCATATATTTTTTAAAAGTAGACACCCTAGGCTATCTCAAATGGTGGTATTTTAACACTTTCCATGCACTAATTCTACCACCAGCCTTTGTCAAAGTTTGTGGTAGTAATTTTTTTGTGTTTTTTTTTCACAAACCTTGTACTTCAGACATACATTTACAGATTTTGGTATGTGTCACTGCCAAATAACACCCCAATAAATGTTCAGCAACATCTCTTGAGTACAGGGATACCCCCCATGCATAGGTTTGTTGGATTGTTTGGGGGGTAAAAGGCCAAATTTGGGAGGTGAAGTTTTTGGTTTTCCAATTTGAAATTTTGACATGCAGACAGCCTGCACCCATGTCCCATTTGGAACATATTTGAAACCAGCCAGTGTATTTTACCCCATCAACCCATATATTTTTTAAAAGTAGACACCCTAGGCTATCTCAAATGGTGGTATTTTTACACTTTCCATGCACTAATTCTACCACCAGCCTTTGTCAAAGTTTGTGGTAGTAATTTTTTTGTGTTTTTTTTTCACAAACCTTGTACTTCAGACATGAATTTACAGATTTTGGTATGTGTCACTGCCAAATAACACCCCAATAAGTGTTCAGCAACATCTCTTGAGTACAGGGATACCACCCATGCATAGGTTTGTTGGGTTGTTTGGGGGGTAAAAGGCCAAATTTGGTAGGTGCCGTTTTTGGTTTTCCAAATTGAAATTTTGACATGCAGACCGCCTGCACCCATGTCCCATTTGGGGCATATTTGAAAACAGCCAGTGTATTTTGCCCCATCAACCCATATATTTTTTAAAAGTAGACACCCTACGCTATTTCAAATGGTGGTATTTTAACACTTTCCATGCACTAATTCTACCACCAGCCTTTGTCAAAGTTTGTGGTAGTAATTTTTGTGTGGTTTTTTTTCACAAATATTGTATTTTAGACATAAATTCACAGATTTTGGTATGTGTCACTGCCAAACAATAACCCAATATGTGTTCAACAACATCTCCTGAGTACAGGGATACCACCCATGCATAGGTTTGTTGGGTTGTTTGGGGGCTAAAAGGGCCACATTGTGTAGGTGCGCATTTTCAACTTGGAATATTGACGTGTAGCCAGCCTGAGCCCATCTTCCATTTGGGACTTTTTTTTAAAGTAGGACAGTGTATTTTACCCCAAAAAGTATATATTTTGTAAAAGTAGACACCCTAGGCTATTTTAAATGGTGTTATTTTAACACTTTCCATGCACCAATTCTACCACCAGCCTTTGTCAAAGTTTGTGGTAGTCATTTTATTGTGTATTTTTTCCCACATACATTGTACTTTAGACACAAATTCACATATTTCGGTATGTGTCACTGACAAACAATACCACAATATATGTTCAGCAACATCTCCCGAGCACAGGGATACCACCCATGCATAGCTTTGTCAGCTTTGTTGGGTGTTGAAAGGCTACATTTGAGAGGTGCACTTTTTGATTTTCAAACTTGGAATTTGAACATGTAGAGCAAGGAAGGGGTTAATAGCTCTTATAAGAGCCTTTGTAGTACTGTACAAAAAAATTAACCCCTAAAAATGCACAGACAAGAAAAAATGTTCTGCTGTGCAGTGATCAGTGGCAGGGAAGGGGTTAATACACTACACTATACAAAGGGTTTGGCTTTTATAAAAGCCCTTGGGACTCACAATTTTTTAACATTTTATTTAATTTATTACAATTAAAAAATTATGTTATACAGATCTGTCTCTTTCCCTCACTAAAACTCAAGTGAGGAGAGGGAGGCAGATCCATATGGGTCAGAACAATATTTACGAACCAGACGAATGGTGATGCTCATCTGAGAAATCACCAAACCACCTTTGCCACTGATCGGCTGTTACTGATCGCTATACACGCGTTCAGACAGCTTCAAAAGGAATACAAGTAATCCCCTAGTGGGTATAACTAACCCCTAGCGAGTCTGACAAAAAAAATGCTGATAGCAAAAAAAAATCCTTCTGCGACTAGATTGCTCCATATGCGCTGCTTAGGCAGTGACCATATGCACTGCTTAGGCAGTGACCATATGTGCTGCTTAGGAAGTGATATACGGCAAGGAAGGGGTTAATAGCTCTTAAAAGAGCCTTTGATATACTGTAATAAATCAAAGTAAAAAAAAATAACCCCTAAAAAAATGCACAGACAGCAAAAAATGTGCTGCTGTGTAAGATCACTGCGTACACAGCGATCAATTGCAGGGAAGGGGTTAAATACTGGAAACGGCTTTTATAAAAGCCTTTGGGTCTCAATTCAATTAAATATATTATAATTAAAAACTTACATTATACAGCTCTGTCTCCCTCCCTCACTAAAACTCAAGTGAGAGGGAGGCAGATCTACACGGGTCAGATCAAATATTTACAAATATTGATCTAACCAGACAAATGGTGATGCTCATCTGAGCAAACGCCAACCCGCCTTTGTCACTTATCAGCTGTTACTGATCGCTATACATGCGGTCAGACAGCTAAAAAAAATTTTTTACGTTAAACGTAGTCCCCTAGCAGGTATAATTAACACGTGACGGGTGTAATAAAAAAGTTTAAAAAAAATTAAAAATGCTTCTGCAGCAAGATTGCTGCATTTGCGTCAGATCGCTCAGGAGAGCGACCACCATCGGCTCTGGGGAGCATCAAGGTGTTACTAAGTGCCTCGCTAGCGAGGCACTTTAGAAACACCGCAGATGCTTAGAAAGCGAACGATCGTTCGCTTTCTAAGCACATGTGTGCAGTGGGCGCAGCCATTTTTAAATGGCTGCTACGATCACTCCGTGGAGTGATCGTAGCGCGCCCCTGCACATTTGGGGGGTGTTGCACAATGCCTCTACCTAGAGGCATTGTAGCAACACCGTTAGAGTAAAGAAAGCGACCGCAGGTCGCTTTCTTTACTCAGTTTAGTGCATGACGTGCCAGGCACGTCACCTGTCGGCAAGTCCTCGATTTGCCGTGACGTGCCTGGCACGTCATCTGTCGTTAAGGGGTTAAAGGATTATTTGTATTTGTATATATTAACATATTGCATAGAAGATCAACTTAAGCAGCATCCAATATTATTCTAGCCCTCTCCGTAGCTAGATATTTGCATGGGTAATATCCTGGAAGAATCAGTTCCAAAAGAAGCAAACACAAAGCAGAGTTTAATAAGATCCACACATGTAACATGACCGCAATAGACTTAATCAATTAATACCACTTGTATTTAGACTACATTCCATTTCTCAAATTGTTTCAGTCTAGTCATTAGCAGTACTTTTAGGTATATCGCCTAAATAAAAAAAAAATAAAAAAAATATTTGCCATCTTCTCATTTTTAACTGAACAGTCAGATGCTTAACAGATGTAATCAAAATTTTTTCCTTTTGAAGCCAGAAGATTAAAATGATTGACAGAATGAAAAGGGAAGAAATTATGAAAATTCTCATCCATTCAAGACGATATGAAGTCAGAGACTCATCAACTTGAAAGGGATAAGAAATCTAACAAATAGTAAAACTGAGCTTCTTCACTTTAGCATGATTTTGAAAGCCTTTTTAAAAAAAAAAAAAAAAATCAAGTGATGTATGTATTGTTAGTAATCTGAACATTAACCAGAATGGTAATTATGATCACTTAATGTGAAAGAAACGCAACTCAATTTTTTTTTTAGTTCTCTGGATGTTTATGGTAAAAATTAAAATATTCCTCATGCATGAGCCAGATGCTGAATTCAGATTCATTATTTTCTAATCACTCTGTTCTTCTTGCTAAAGAAATATTCAAATCACAACTGAATCTTTTCCAGTAAATATGCAGTAACTGATTGTCTGCAACACATTTTACAATAATAATTCAAAGAAGTTGCAAACATGATTTTTTTTCTTCCATCAATATACAGATATATAATGTGCCATACGTGAAAAGTAACTGACAAAGGGATGATATCTGTGTGTGGACTGCATTAAAGGAACCATCAAGGGTTTACATTGCAGTTCCCAGACTACCAACAAACCAACGCCACTCATGTCAAATAACACCTATTGTATTCTCCACACTCTCTCCATTGGCTTCCGTTAAATTAAAATTGTATTTTAGTGCATGGTTGATGACATTTAAAACCCTAATGAACTAAGAGCTACGTGAAACAGCTATGATGCTACATGCCAACTTGGACCTAGCAATCAGCACATCAATCACTTTTTTCAGTGCCCAGAGTGGATACAAAATCAGGCTCCCGTGCATTCTGTAATGCTGCTCTCTGCCCCATTCTGTCAGGGATGCCTTATATTTATAGACTTAAAAGACAACTAAACTTTATTTTTCACTTGTGCATGTTATTTTGACAGTACTGGCACCATAGCTAGGTACCACACACTGCAGACCCTGATCAGGTGAGCTCCAGCCTCCAGACAGGCTTTGAGACACAGCCAAGATTAAACCTCTTGTTTACCTATTAAGATACTGGTCAGATTTACTCTGGAAAAGCAGGACATGGGCAAGGAAGCAAGGGTTTAAAAAAAGTTGAATTGTACTTTAAAGCTTACCTTTTCATTTATTCAACAAATTCACACGTTTGCCAGTAATGGACAATTTTATTTGCTATGACATATCATATGTGGTATCTATTTTTTATTGACTTTCTAATATCTCACCATACACATGTCTGATATCATTAGTATAACCTTTAAAATGGTTTCATTTAAGAGAACTGCTTATATGCAGAGTGCCCATTTAATAATATTTGGCTTTAGCAGTAAAATCTCTATTCTTCAATCTGTGTACACACACCTCTAATCAGCAATAATTTCCAAAAACTAAGCGAGCACTCTTTTGAATCATGTTATTAGTGTAACTAACAAAAGATATGTGATGGCAAACAGTCAATCACGTGAACTGTAGCCTGGCACTTAGCCATAAGTCTCAACCCACACTTTTTTTCTTTATTTCTTAATTGCTTTTTTTTTTCTCAAATGCAAAATCACCCACTTTACTCTACTTTCCTTCTGCTCCATGCGAATTGGTAGCGCTGTCACTCAAACTGGATGCATTGTCCAGTAGGGTTGACACTCAGCCATATTATTTGCTTCAGTGCAATGTTATTGCTATGGAGGCAATAGCAAGGCTGGTATTGTTTTGAAGAAAATGGGGCAGCTGTAATCTTCAGTGAACCGAATTGCTGGACAGAGGTAATGCTCAGTGGGACAAAGTGCGCAAATTGGGTCAGTTGGGAGGCATGCTAGATACTGCTTGTAATATGGTAGTTTTGGCTTTTTTCTATTATCCAAGATGGCTGCAAGAAGGATGTAAGGTCATTATAAGATGGCTCCTGCATTTTGAGCATCAGACTGAGAGCTGTTTAAAATCCTGCTGTGAGATACAACATTTCATTGCATGATTTCTGCCTTGTGCTTTATCATAACTCCCAACATTCTCCCCAGCGAATTGGGAAGTCAGCGGTCAGAGTTTGGGAGGTCAAGTGTCAACGTTACCACTCACAATCAGTTGTCTGGACAGCTCTTCTCACCTTCTCCGGTGACAAATACCAGAGAATGCGAGAGTTGGGAGGTATGCTTTATTCACAAACAATCCTTATGCACTCAACAGAATAGAAGATTCACTGTTGGAGAGATGGAAATTCTGTGATTGCAGGTAATGGCTAGTGGGACATGACATTTCATATTAAGATAAAATGTCTTACGTTAACCACACTTGTAATAAGGTCATATAGCAAATAAAATATAGCAAATAGCAAATAAAATAAACTGGCTAACAAATAGAATAGTAGATAGAAAAATCAGAATGTATTCTGGACTTCTATTGTTTCTTTTATATATATATATATATATATATATATATACCATATTTGCTCGATTATAAGACAAGGTTTTTTTCAGAGCAAATGTCTTATAATCGAGGTTTCTTATAATCTGACCTCAAATTAAGGTCAGATTATAAGACATGGATCCAGGTCCCCAGCAGAGCTGTAGGGGACTTGGATCCCCCTCTCTAGCAGCAGGGGAAGTCTGCGCAACGAGCGCAGACTCCCCTGCTTCCGCCCGGCACGACCGCCGGGGCTTCTGTGAAGAAGCCGGATACTTCCGCTTTCGTCACAGAAGTCCCGGCGAGCGTGCCGGGCGGCAGCAGGGGAGGTCTGCGCTCATCGCGCAGACATCCTCTGCTGCCCCACTAGGCACCAGGGAGAATCGGGCAGCTGGGGGATGTCTGCACGATACGTGCAGATATCCTCCATGCTGTCCGACACGGCAGACTATTATGACGGACAGCTGTCCGTCATAATAGACTGCCGTGTCGGGCAGCATGGAGGATGTCTGCAAGTATCGTGCAGACATCCCCCGGCTGCCCCCACTAGCCACCAGGGATCAAGGTAAGGGGAAGGGAGGGAGGGGGGCAGAGAGACAGGGGGAGGGAGGGAGGGAGGGAGGGAGGGAGGGGGGCAGAGAGACAGGGGGAGGGAGGGGGACAGAGAGACAGGGGGAGGGAGGGAGGGGGACAGAGAGACAGGGGGGACAGAGAGACAGGGGGGAGGGAGGGGGGCAGAGACAGAGTCAAGGGGAGGGAGGGGGTTAAGAGACAGAGACAAGGGGATGGAAGGGGTTAAGAGACAGACAAGGGGAGGGAAGGGGTTAAGAGACAGAGACAAGGGGAGGGAAGGGGTTATGAGACAGGCAAGGGGAGGGAAGGGGTTAAGAGACAGAGACAAGGGGAGGGAAGGGGTTAAGAGACAGAGACAAGGGGAGTGAGGGGGTTAAGAGACAGGCAAGGGGAGGGGGGAGAGAGAGAAAAATGGGGGCAAGGGAAAGAGAAAGGCAGCATTGGCACATA
Organism: Pelodytes ibericus; assembly: GCA_036172795.1. NCBI lineage: Eukaryota > Metazoa > Chordata > Amphibia > Anura > Pelodytidae > Pelodytes > Pelodytes ibericus. The sequence continues at coordinate 124,177,947 of CM069859.1, forward strand.
AAAAGAAATAAAAACTAGAAATACATTTTTTGATATCATAATTTTTTATTAAAAAAGCAATTTACATGTGAATATATACAAGTTTAACTTTTTTCCTATAGGGTAGTCTTATATTCAGGCTTTTAGTTTTTTTCCTAAAGGAATATCCAGAGTTTGGGGGGTCGTCTTATAATCAGGGTCGTCTTATAATCGAGCAAATACGGTATATGTATAGAGTACACTATCTTTGCGTATTCCCTCAAGTTACCAACCATTTCTTCCATTCATATGTTTCTGGGTGAGGAGGGGAGGGGGAGCAAGTCTGATGGGAGAGAGCCTCACTAGTAGTTATTATAAGATATTAAAGGGGCCCATATCTGTTGGTATCTGTCAAACGACTCTTGTAATAAGGTGATATAGCAAATTAAATACACTGGCTAATAAATAGAATAGTAGATAGAAAAAGCAGAATGTATTCTGGACTTCTACTGTTTCTGACAAGATGTTTGCCAGTGCCTTCTGATGCTTGATAGAAAACAAAGCTAAAAAATAAACACCCAATAAACGTTTTTAAGTGCAAAGTCTGCAGCTTTGTAAGTGACAATGTGAAAAACATGGGAGAAATGCATCAGGAACTCAAAAAAGCTAGTGATGTTGATGTTATAACAAATGGGTGGTCTGCTCACTTGCTGAAATGTTTGCAAAGAATTCCTAATGTTAAGGAACACATTGTTTCTGTTGTTAAGTATTTCAGGAATACTGACATACCTAAAGCATGGTATACTGCTGCAGGTGGCCCTGTATTAATATTGCCAACAAATGTTAGATGGAACATAGTATGTGTTTGCATTGAAGCTTATATAAAAAATGCTCTGTGAAGAATGAATTAAGCAAGGCTAGGACTGAAACAGCAATGGATTTTACAGCGCAAAAATACCCACAGCCATGTCTTCCACATGTTACATATAGGGTTGCCACCCAGCCGGTATTTTACCGGCAGGCCGGTAAAAAAATGGCATCAGGCCAATGTTCAGTCCAAGGAGACAGAACCAAGGCCGGTATTTTTCTGAAGAAAAGGTGGCAACCCTAGTTACATACCCAGATAAGGGAAGTCCCTTTCAAGGGTGAATGTTCGATAAACGTGTTGTAAAAAGTATGTCTGACATTGAATGTTGGAATGTGTTTCATTTTATGAAAGCTGCACTAAAGGCAAATAGTTGAACATCTGTTAAATGCTGTAGCGAGATCAGCTGGAGTAGAATGTGTATTTTCTACTCACGACATTGTACATTCCACATAGAGGAATCTGCCAAATGAGTGTTAAAGGTAACTATGAGTAAATGGCCACTCTGTTTTCTCTAATGAGCATCAACCATAGTTCAGAATGCCATATTTTGTATTTATCCCCTAGTCCAAGTTAATATAAGCTATAATAAGTTGCTGTTTTTACACTTACGCTGTTATGTTTTTGGACTGTGACAATGAGCATTTTTTCTTTTAAATTATGCTTTTTTCCCGAACCCTGCCAAACAATACGCAAACCATTACTGTGCATAAAAAATGTTAATGTTCTTTGAAATATTAGCAAAATTGAGGTTGACTATAGAAGTGTTTTGAACTTAAAGAGCCTGGAATCTGCATAATCACCAGCCAAGGCTTAGCTTGAATAATATAGTTACCTGATTTTATTTCTGTCTTCTCCAATATGGTTGGTGTGGGCATCTATACTGGCAACAATTTTTGTAGTTTTTACTCCTGTACCACAAACATGGAGGAGCAGAAAAGAACAATTTAGTCAGTCACATTTCTTTATCCACGTGCAGGCAATGTAGATAGTAAAATATCTGTAAAAGTCATAACATGTAGTTTTTTTGTATGACAATCACTTTAATATTTTGCATGAGATACACCAATCACTTTTCACCTCATTTACATTACCACACAGTACATTTCAATATATTTACCATGTACAGTTTTTCCATATGACACTTTGTACCTACTTAATTATCTGTATTTATGTGTCCAGTCTTCTGGCCCACATGGGAGACCTGCCAAACCAATAAAGTAACAATGTTTCACATGATTCCAGTAAACCCTATCAATTTCTCGTTATACACTATAGCCTGCTAATATCTGATAGAGAGAAATACTCTAATAATCAGGCCCATTTAAAAATTGCTAGTGGCCTCTCTTGATGACACAGATGGTACAGATAATTACATGTAATTAGTATTGGTTTTGCCTTTTCGACAGGACACTAAGCATTTGCATGTTTCATGCCATCATTAGTGGTTTGTAAACACTGTTGTTAAGAATGAACTCATGCTTTCTGAAAACCTTGTTGTTTCCATTTTTGCCCATTGCCTGTATGTCTACTTTAGTGATCAATGATGAGCCTATTTTAGTTGGTTAGCGGATCAGTAGAATAATCTTAATTACTTAGTGCAGAGTTAGAGTGATCATTAATTTTTGAATTAACTTTGAATTCCGATTGTTTTCAGAGCTTTCCTGGTATACAAGCATCTTGAAGTTTCCTTATCTATAACAAGTAGTGTCTATTTATAAGAGGCTTTAAGGAAAAATCTAATTCAGGAAAACAAAAATCTTTTACAAGATTCAAGCTTGTTTAAAAATGCTTTTCCTGTTCTTTTGTTAAGAATGAATATGGTTTTGAAATGTTTCTTTGATTTTGCTCTCATTTGGACACATACTGAGTACTTAGGCTGTCTACATCCAATAGACTAAAGAAATACATATTAAGTATGTATAATTATAGAGCATCAGGGAATTATATCTAAATATATTTGAAATAAATCCCTCAAATGTAATTAAACCCAAAAAATATTATTTGAAAATATTTTCATTAAAAAAGCATTTTTGATTGGTAATGCAGTAATTAGATTAAATTAGCTGCTTCAGTATATTTTCATGGTAATAGACCAGAGTGGAACATTTAGCAACAGACAGTGGTTTTTGGGGGTAGGCTACTGATCCCAACGGGTTTGGTTTATGGTTTCCTGAGACCGTGGTATAGATTTTCTGTTAATTGGGAAACAAGATGGTCGGGAGTTTGAGGCTAGTTGCCATTGTCAAAATAAATATACAATCTAGTCTTGTCAGTCACAGCAGTATTAGGTAATCGAAGAGAGCCAACTGAGGTCAACTTCAAATAGGAATCTGAGGTCTGGAAGTATTTATGAGTTAAGTTGGGTGATCTGACAGCAAGGTTTGACCATACTGACTTAACTTTTTATAATTTTTTTAGCTCTATAAATGTGTAGTTTGTTTTGAATAAAGTTGATTTAAACTTTTTACTGCTTAATATCCAAACATGTTCTATGGTAACCAAACTATTCTTCATCAGTACTGTAAATTTAAATAATGTAACGTGATCCATTTCACATATGTATTTTTAATCATGTGGCCAACGTTAATGTCAATAGGACCCCAGAAAAGCCTCTCTCTTCCTGGGCCACATTGACAAGTTCAGATAAAAAGGTTACATAGCTTAGTGGTGCTTTTCCTGCTGACTGCAGCACATCTATTCACAGAAAAGGATTTCTTTCTTCTAGTTAGCCAATGTTTATCATGTCTGATTAGCTGCAGAGACTCCGCTTCAGATAGAGACAGTGATTGGTTCTGAGTGACTGACACTTTTGCCCTGTGGCAGCCATGTGTATGCAAATGCAATATTTCTGTTATTAATAACTCTATGAATTAGCACCACCTAAATGGGGATGGGACACTTCATCGCGGCTGCTTCCGCGCAGCCGCTTCACCGCCGACTCTACAGCACAAGACAGATCGTCGCTGGATATTTCATCGCGGGACATTTCATCGCTAAAGGTAAGTATTTTACCGATTTTAGTTGGTTTAGAATTAGGGTTTAGGGGGTTAGAATTAGGTTTAGTGTTTAGTGTTAGGGGTTAATTTTACTATTAGGGGTCGGGGGTTAGTATTAGGGTTAGTATTAGGGTTTAGGGGGTTAACTTTAGTATTAGGGGTTAGTATTAGGGTTAGTATTGGGGTTTAGGGGGTTAACTTTAGTATTAGGGGTCGGGGGTTAGTATTAGGGTTAGTATTGCGGTTTAGGGGGTTAACTTTAGAATTAGGGGTTAGTATTAGGGTTAGTATTGGGGTTTAGGGGGTTAACTTTAGTATTAGGGGTCGGGGTTAGTATTGGAGTTTAGGGGGTTAACTTTAGTATTAGGGGTTAGTATTAGGGTTAGTATTGGGGTTTAGGGGGTTAACTTTAGTATTAGGGGTCGGGGGTAGTATTAGGGGTCGGGGGTTAGTATTGGGGTTTAGGGGGTTAACTTTAGTATTGGGGTTAATTTTAGTGTTAGTATTGGGGTTTAGTGTTACTATTGGGCGGGGAATCATTTATTGAGATTTGTAAGACCTGACAGTTCAGCGCTGAACTGTCAGGTCTTACATAGCTGCAGCCGCGGTGAAACGGCCGCGTTATACTTCATTGCTGACAGTTCAGCGTTCTAACTGCCGCGCTGAACTGTCAGCGATGAAAATGCGGCGAAGAAGTGTCCTAGACCCCACCTAAATGTCCACTATAATGTGCAAACAAGCAATACCCAATATGGGTGTTCATTAAATAATGCATTCATAAACAGAATATAACATAATAAACACCAATTGCAGTCATCATATCTTGATATGGCAGTTTGGATTTTTATATTTAGGAAATTCACACCCTGTTTTAGAAGACTACAATGACTGCTTAAGTTTAACCCATGATCATTTCTTAGGGTAACTGACGCTAAGAAATGTATAAACTGACTGCCGCTGAAATATGTATTACTGTTTTCTCTGTCCATAACTTACTGTGTTATTTTGGTTCATGCCATTACTGCGCACTGCATATTTGGTTTAGCACCTCATAAGTATGATGATTGGTATTTACATAGTAACATTATGCAAAATGTAGGTATAATTATCAACTCACACACAGATATGCTCATTAATATTCCACTGTTAGTTTGCCCATGAATATGCCACACTCAGTCTTCTTTTGAATATTCCACACTCAGTCTTCCTCTGAATATTCCACAGCCAGTATAGTCATTAATATTCCACAGCCAGTTTGCCCATGAATATGCCACAGCCAGTATGCCCATTAATATGCCACTATTACTTTGCCCATGAATATGCCACAGCCAGTATGCCCATGAATATACCACTTTTTGCCAATTAATATGCCACAGTCAGTATGGTCATTAATATTCCACAGCCAGTTTGCCCATGAATATGCCACAGCCACTATGCCCATGAATACACCACTCTTTGCCAATTAATATGCCACAGCTAGTATGCCCAATAATATGCCACTCTTTGTCCATTAATTTGCCACAGCCCGTTTTCCCATTAATATGTCACAGTCAGTATGCTTATTAATATACCACAGTCAGTATGCACATTAATATGGCACTCAATGCCCATTAATATGCCACAGTCAGTATGTCCATTTATATGCCATAGTCAGTTTGCCCATGAATATGCCACAGCCAGTATGCCCATTAATATGTCACTATTAGTTTGCCCATGAATATGCCACAGCCAGTATGCCCATGAATATACCACTTTTTGCCAATTAATATGCCACAGTCAATATGGTCATTAATATTCCACAGCCAGTTTGCCAATAAATATGCCACAGCCAGTATGCCCATTAATATGCCACTATTAGTTTGCCCATGAATATGCCACAGCCACTATGCCCATGAATACACCACTCTTTGCCAATTAATATGCTACAGCTAGTATGCCCAATAATATGCCACTCTTTGTCCATTAATTTGCCACAGCCAGTTTTCCCATTAAAATGTCACAGTCAGTATGCTTATTAATATGCCACAGTCAGTGTGCACATTAATATGGAACTCAGTGCCCATTAATATGCCACAGTCAGTATGTCCATTTATATGCCACAGTCAGTACACCCATTAATATGCTACAGCCAGTTTTCCCATTAATATGCCACAGCAAGTGACAGGTGTATTGCCTGTCACCCATGATGGTGGCCCTGTACACTTACACATGCATACTCACAGTCACACTTACACACACAGAGTCAGATACACACACACACACACACACACACACACACACACACACAGTCTGACATTTAGACATGCATACCCACACTCACACATACATACTCACACTTACACATGCATAGACACACTTACACTTGCATACTTACACTCACACATGCATACACATATGCAATCACAGGAGGCTTCTGAACTCAGCCAATCAGGAGAGTTGAGAGGTCTCACCTGATTGGCTGAGACCTCTTTCTATCAAGCTCCCCCTGACACAGGAAAAAAAAAAGAAAATGACTGCTGTCTGGAGCAGCAAAGTGCTGCCTCTGCCTGGGTGCCGCCTGGGGCAACTGCCCCAGTCTGCCCCATTCCAGGGCCAGCCCTGGGTGTTGTTGGATGTTTGCAGACAATAATCCTGTACAAATCTCAAAGGGGAATGTGTGGCTAAAAGTGTACTTTCTTCTTCTCTGGGCATGATAGGCAAAACTGAAGATCAGAAAAGCTCGTATTTTAGCATGTCCCTCCATTAGGCCTACGTTCACTATAATTGGAATTAGGTGAATGTTCATTTTCATTCATTATTTTCATAGAGTGTGTGTGGAGGGTCGATTTGACTTGATTAGGCTATAATAGGAGGCCCATGCTAGATTGCACAGTAATTTGTCTTTTATTCAAATTAATCAATAGACCTAGGCTGAATGTATGTTTAATGTTGGTAGCCTGTCAGAAATGATGATGGCAAGAAAATGACTAGGGTCATTTGGGACTGAGTGTGGCATACATAGCCAATGCGCAAGCCATAAGTGCATATGAAAGTTGCAGTAGGTTTATTTAATAAAGTATAAAAAAAGACACCTTCAGTGGTTATGTTTAAATCTCAATTCAAATATTTAGAGCTTTAATATACTCAATATGTTATCTAGCTCACAAATCTGTCTGTAGCATATTACAAAATATAGACAAAAATATAATTCTAGAATTTTGAGCTTTTATTTGGAGTTGCAACAACAGTTAGAATCTTGTTTTAGGTTTTAATTGATGGTCTGTGACAGTTCCATATTAAAGTTAACTTTTCATTGGGCAATTCCTCTATGCCAGGGGTATCCGTTTGTTCTGCAGTGGGCCACTTCACCTTAAATCTATTTGTGCTTGGGCCGCATTCATGTTTCATTGAAAGAAAATGTATGTATGTGTATATATATATATATATATATATATATATATATATATATATATAAATATATACGTACGTACGTGTGTGGATATATATGAACACAAATATCTCACAGTAATTCACAGTGTGTGAGTGTATCACAGATTACTCAGCAATAAAAAAAATCATATTAAATACACACACATTCACATGTGCATACACAGACACAAATACACACTCTTGCACACACAATCACACTTCCACACACAGTTAAAATTACATACACACATAGTCACACTTCCACACACACTCACACACAAAGTCAAACTTCCACACACACACACACAAAGTCACACTTACACACACATTCACATGTGCATACACAGACACAAATACACACTCTTGCACACACAATCACACTTCCACACACAGTTAAAATTACATACACACATAGTCACACTTCCACACACACTCACACACAAAGTCAAACTTCCACACACACACACACACAAAGTCACACTTCCACACACACTGAGTCATACTTACACACGCACATAGATCACGCTTCCACACACTCACACACAAGTCACACTTCCTCACACACACACATACAGTCACACTTCCACACACACACACACAAAGTCACACTTCCACACACACTGATTCATACCTACACACACACACACTGAGTCATACTTACACACACACACAAAATCACACTTCCACTCACACACAGTCACACTTCCACACACATACACACACGGTCACACTTACACACACACAGTCACACTTACACACACACAAAGTCAGAATTCCACACACACAAAGTCAGAATTCCACACACACATACACACAAAGTCAGAATTCCACAAACACATACACACAAAGTCAGAATTCCACACACACAAAGGCACAATTCCCCCACAAACACTGAGTCACTATTCCACACTCATACTGAAGGTCGCTTTCTTTACTCTTTCGGTATTGCGCAACACTAAAAAAAGTGCAGGGCTGTGCTACAATCACTGCCCGGAGTGACCGCAGCTGCCATTAAAAAAGGGCGGTGCCACCTGCACACATGCTCACTAGCGAGGCACTTAGCAACACCAACATCCCCCCCCCCCCCCCCCGATCCAATACAATATTGCTAAATATTGATTTGACCCATCTGGATCTGCCTCCCTCTCCAAACTTGTTTTTTGGTGAGGGAGAAAGGCAGATCTGTATAATGTAAGTTTTTAATTGTAATAAATTAAATAAAATGTTACAGAATTGTGAGACCGAAGGGCTTTTATAAAAGCCATACCCTTTGTATAGTGTACCCTGTGTATTAACCCTTTCCCTTGATCACTGCACAGCAACACATTTTAGTTTTTTTTTTTGTTGTACAGTACTACAAAGGAGTTATTATCCCTTCCTTGCTCTTCATGCCAAAATTCCAAGTTGGAAAATCAAAAAGTACACCACTCAAATGTGGCCTTTTAACCCCCAAACAAGCTGACAAACCTATGCATGGGTTTTATCCCTGTACTCGAGAGATGTTGCTGAACACATATTGGGGTGTTGTTTGGCAGTGACACATACCAAAATCTGTGAATTGTCTAAAGTACAATGTATGAGGGGAAAAATACACAATAAAATTACTACCACAAACTTTGATAAATGCCCCAAATGGGACATGGGCGCAGGTTGTCTCCATCTCAAAATTCCAAGTTGGAAAACCAAAAACTGCACCTCCAAAATGTGGCCTTTTAGCCCCAACCAACCTAAAATCTATTTAGCAGGTTTTTTAATTCACTTTTGTTGATGAGGAGAAGATGTTTCAAATAAAATTCAGGAAATTTGTGGGGGGCGATTCACAATATTTTATTTATTTTTTTACATTATAGGATATGATCAAAATGATGGCACCCAAATAAAGCCCTTCTTGTCTTGATAAAAAAAAAAATATATAATTTGTGTGGGTACAGCAAATGAAAAAGAAGAAAATGGCAGCTAAACACAAACAGCACAGACATGTTAAGATAGCCATTGTCCAGAATGGCCAAAAATGTGTCTGTCCTTAAAGGGTTAATGTACCCATACATATTCTGTATTTTTTTTATTGGCATAAGAAGGGTTTTCTTAACCATTATGTTCATATTATAACATAATTTAATATAAATAAAACACAAAATATGATGAAACTTTTAAAAATATATTTTAACCAAAAAGACCCTGCCTATATAGCTTCTAATATTTATCCTGAGTTTATAAATACAATTTTTAAATTTCTGTTGTTTTTGTTGCAAGTTATAGAGCAATAACTGAAAGTAGTGTTTTATATATCCTTTTTAAGGGCTACATACATTTATCTAATGAAACTCACTAACTGAATGTCCTTCTTTTGTTATCCAATCACATTTGTCCGTATGCATGCTTACCACACTGTTTATATTAAACTGTTTTTCAGAATGTACCTGTCTGACCAATTTCACAATGCTCCGATTCCGTTAGATAAGGGACTGTATGAAACACCTGTCTGTTTCCTCTGTTTCTAAAAATTGGTTTCCACTGATGTGTTATCCCTTGCATTATAACAACATCTGTCATGTTCACCACCAGCTTGCTCAATTGTTCTTGTTTTCCTTTTGGCTACTAATGTATCAACATTAACTAGACCGCTACTTTCAATCAAGCCATGGCACAATGTTAGACTTTATCATTGTATGACAGGTTGAGGGCAAAACATTACAGTGGCTGGCACAATGCCAAGCTTGGAATCTCTCAAATCAGAACTAGAGGAAAAGATATATATTAACCAAGGCTTGATGCCAGATTATCTTAGATAGTAAACTATTCAGGTTTTGTTTAGAATATATCATTAATAGGTTGGTATAGTTGTAAAGCTCACTTTTCTTGTGGGAGTGGTATGGCAGATTGAAACAGAGGCAATAGCAAATGGTCATATGTCATGATGACACAGAGCCTTGATTAGCTCTTTCCATGCCCAGGTCAAGAAGAGAAAAGTTGAGTTTTGCCCAAATGAAAACCAATAAATAGACAACAAGAACCTCCCTTCTTCAGGTGCTCAGCTGGCTACATGGTGCATGTCTTCACTGTTAGACTATGTGTGCGATAGTGATCAGTGGTGTTGAAGGAAATGTGCCTTTTTATGCAGCCGCAATTTGGTGCATGCTGAGCGCAGGTGTGGCAATATGGCCTTGTATCCCATGTTCTGAATAAATTTGTCATGTGTGGGACGTAATCGACAATCAAAAGTAGGCCAGAAGGGACAGAGACCTGGAGCTCTGTTGTATAAGAAGGTATCAGTCTAGCTGTCAAGGCTGTGCCCCCTTAATTGTGTGCGCCTGAGGCTAGTGGCCTCACCCTAGTTATGTTCTATACTGACAGTTTGATAGACCAATAAGGAGGCATGTCAGTCAGCAACAGACCATGCTAGTTTTCAAGAATCTGAAATGCAAATATCCTTGGTTTTTACCCTACAATTACTTTTACTAAACATGATAGAAAAAATATTTAGAAAGTGACTAGATCAGAAGAACAGGGCCATTTAAAGAAAAAAAAAAGGTTTTTAGATTTTGACTCCCTCTTTAAATGTTTAATGTGCTTTTAATATGTGCTTTATTTTTATTTATGGTATAATCATTTTGTACATATTAAGGTTACTATTTAGTCACTTTGTTGAGATCCAGCCGATGTCTTAGAATGTCTCCTTGGGAAATACTGCATAATGTACAACTAATTGACAATTTACCTGATATGGGGATACTTACTACTGTGGGAATATAATAATTTAAAGTTCTGGTTTTGGGACTGGGGGAAGGTAATGTTCACAAAGTAAAAAAAATTAGGACTTTAATGCATTGCAAAGGTGATCATTGTTGATTGGATTTGTATATTCCTACTTATGCTGGGCTGCTGCAAGGCCTCCAGCTCCTCCGTACAATAATGGAGGAGGTCTGGAGGACTTCTGATCTTCTGGCGCTGTCGCGCAAGCATCATCAGAGGGGGGGAGCGTTATGTGTAGGATGCGATCACATGATTCCACCTCCCAAGTTTATGTTTGGAGCATGCGATCAGCGTGGAGGGGGTAAGTACTGTTGGCAAATCTGGGGGTTAGAGTGGAATGTCTCAGCACATGTTGGCATGTCAGGGGCAGTTTGTCGAGTATGGGGACCAATTGGCACGTCTGGGGGCAGATTGGTATGTTGGGTGACAGTTTGGCAAGTCTGAGGGGTAGAGGGCAAGTCTGGTGGTAGAGTTGAATGTCTGGGCGAATATTGGCATGTCTGGGGTTGCAGAGTGGCATGTCTGGGGGGGGCAGAGTGGCAAGCCGAGAGCAGATTGGAAAGTCTGGAGGGTGAACCGTTTTTAATGGGCTTCTGTATGTGGCATATGCAATGGGCTCCTGTATGTGGTATAATTATTGGTCTCTGGCATGTGGAATATTTATTTTTTTATATTTAAAAATGTTCAATTTAATCCGACTACCTACTTGCATTTGTTAAATGTATTTAAATATTGTTAGGCCTGTTTCCTAAGTTGCTATCAATAAAGACCTTGATTAAATATGGTTTTGGTCAAAATCATTTTTTGTATCAGGACAAGTTGGTTGTCATGAGTGACAAGTATATTGGGCTACTGTTTTAGTCCTAGGACAAGTAGTTTAAAAAAAAAAAAATTTATTTCCACACCCCTGGTGCTATCAGCATGCTGGGGCAAGGTGACACTGTGAAAAGTGCTGTGGGACAGTGTGAAAAGTGATGTTGAGGCAAAATGATACTGTGGGACAATATGACACAGCGGGATAATGTGACAGTGTGGCAATTACTCTGATGCATTATGACACTGTTTATTAATTTATAAAGAATAATACTTTCTTTAAAATAGCATTAAAATAGAGGTGTCACCAATAATGATGACAATATAGTTTATTCAGACAGGACCTGCCTAACTATATTATGATGGGAGCTATGCTATACCTTGTCAATGTCTGCCTAGCTATAAACTAATTGGAGCTATGCTGTACCACTTAAAGGTTAATTATCTGTCTGGCTAACTATACATTGATTAAAGCTGTTCTGTATAACCGACTGTGAGTTAACTGCATACTAATGGAAGTTATATTGGATCACATCTGTGACTTGCTAACTAAGACTGAGCTTGACTTTACCACTCCTGAAATGGTAGCACTATCTGAAAGGGGGCGGCAAAGTCCATCTTCACCTAGGGTGACAAAAATCCTTACACCAGCCCTGTGCCTACCCAGAATCCTTTGCAGTAGTGGTAGTACTGGGTATATGTGATTTCTGTGGGTGTTTGGTGTGACCACTAACTTTAAGGTGAAGGGGCTTTACCTTTACCCTATCATTAGTTAAATGGTTTGTTCTTGCTGTACAGTGAAACCTTCAAACATGTAAATAGCTTGTCTATATTCTGCATACTTCACAACTGTACAATGGAACTTTCTGTACCTGTCAGAACTTGACAATCCAAGGAGCCATAGCTATAGAAATACTGCTAGTTCCTAGCATTTTTTTGTTTGTTTTGCATGAAAACTTAATGATGGCATTTGGCTCCTACAATTAACTCCTGAACTGGCTTGTATCCAAAAATTATATATATATATATATATATATATATATATATATATATATATCCAAAGGAAAGCACGCACTCACAGGACTTATGCAAAAAAGGTCGATATTTTACTTACTCATACAGGCATGGTATTCACATGAGCATAAAATCGACGTTTCGGTCCACACCGTGGACCTTTATAAAGACTGACAGGTGTGGACCGAAACGTCGATTTTATGCTCATGTGAATACCATGCCTGTATGAGTAAGTAAAATATCGACCTTTTTTGCATAAGTCCTGTGAGTGCGTGGTTTACTTTGGATTTTTGTGTACTTTAGCTGCACAGCACCCGGGCCATTGATTGTTACGATTGCCTATAGCTGAGTGCATCATATCTTGGATTTATATATATATATATATATATATATATATTAGCCAAGCCCTGAAATAAATAAACACATAATTTGGACACCTTTATGTTTGAATAGGGCTTTCCACGACAAAACTTTTATGACAGCACAGACTACCATTTGTTCTGGATGTTCTCCACAGCCATTGTATTATGACTGATTCTAATTGCTGAGGTGTGATCTTGTATTGCTTGTAAGGACTAATATAGTGGTTGGACATAAGAAACACATAAAATGCAAATAGAAAAAAAATGTATATTGGAATATCATCTAGATGTGAATCTTCATACTGGTAACAGGTGCTTTCAGTGTACAAGCTGTTCATTTCAATTGATATGTTGTTGTGCTACCAAAATGAAAATACGAACATAATTATGACAAAGTTAAAGTTTAGCAGTAAAATAGAAATGGCAGATGTGTTTAGAATATCATTGTAGTGATATTCGTGAGAAATAGCTGGGAAGGAGGGTTACCGAAAAGAACTTGAAAGCAAGCAAAAGCAGCACTTAAATCATTTTATATGAAAAAAAAACCCTATTTTTTTTATACATTGTTATAGACAGATGACTCTGTAGGCAATATGTAGGTAATGTTCTAATTGTAGATAATATTTCAGTAAGGATTGATCAATAAAGGCAAATTACATCTGTTAGAAAGATGAGATTTCTGGACTTCACCTCTGTGGTATTAATAGATGTTCTCACAATATAGCTCTGTTTTTCTTCTTTATAAAATAATGGTTCACTTAGAGGAAACCGCTCTCACATATGTAAATACAAATGTATTTAATGATATATTTTTAATACAAATTGACCCTTTAAACATTGCAGCTATTCATTTGAATTTGTAATAATTTTGGGGGATTTTTACATTTTTTGTATGGGTGTGATTATTACTGCTCTTTTCAGTTCTTCTTTACACATTTTAATTGCAAACTGTTAATGTCAAACAGAATTATGTACTGTATTTGAAATGTATTGCAGAGTGAAAGCGTCTAAAATCTAAGTATAAAGAATTTAGTAATGAGGTTCATAGTTTAAGTGTTACCATTGTTGTAAATGTTAAACCATTCATATATTTTGATATTCATGAGATACAATATTATGTTCCTACTTAGTCAAAAGCTTTACCTTTGTAGGATCCAGATAGATGTCCTTGAGATCTTTAAATGACAATTAAACTTTATTTTTCACTTATGCTTCTAACAAAGAAGCAAAAGTGAAAAATTAGTTGTCCCTAGTCTGAGGATAAACTGACATGTTCTCTTGATAGTACATGCCCGTTTATCCTCTGACCTGCAGCTGCCATGCTTCCATGGGAAGCAAGCAGCCCAGTCTGGACAAACCCCAGTTTTTGCATGGAATCAGAAGGTGAGCCCCCGCTGTGATTGGCTGTGCACCAGTCTCCACACCTGTGTCTCAGATACATGTCGGCTTTACCCAGGGCATATTTTTTCACCAGTGATTCGTTCAAGGAAGCAAGAGTTAAACATGTTTAATTATCCTTTAAACTCTTGGTGCAACAGGATATATATATATATGTATAAATATATCCTGTTTCTGCCTGCAGTTGGTGACACACGACGTATATATACATCCTGTATTATAAACGATCAGTTGAAGCAATTAGTGATTGCTTCCACCGCTCATACAGCGGCGAGGCATTAATGGCGAGGCATTGAGAAACACCAACATTTTCGCCCCCAAGAGAACTGCGATTTATTGGATGGTAGCATATCCAGCCAGTATAGCTCTGTCCTGTAGCCAACAAGAGAGACGGAAGTGATCAGAGTTCACCTCCGTCACTCTGTTGCTGATACTAGACTGCCACTAGATTGAGTCAGCCATATTGAATTAAAAAAAGGCCAAACTAACCCTAGATCTAAATTAACCCTAGATTTAAGGTTAAGTTTACAAATGGGCTGCGGTTAGAATAAGGGTTAATGCTAGGGTAAGATTTAGGGTTAGGCTTAGATTGGGTTAGGATTGGGATCAAAAGGTCACTGTAGAAGAAAAATGGTTAAGAAACAAAATACACTACTTTTGGTTATTGCCCTATGTAACTTGCAAAAAAACTAAAGAAAAACATGTAGTCAGGACAAATATTAGAAACTATATAGATGGGGCCTTTTTTTACGATTTCTAATTGTAAAAAATAATGTAATCGTGAAGATAAAGTGACAAGCGCTATAAAGTGTATAGAGTGCAGCAGACACTAGTGCTTTCCCTCCAGAGGGCACAGGTAGACAAAGTGAAAAAGTGATAAAGTGTTGCGCAAAGTGAGATATATAAAAAAATACTTATCAACGGTAGATGTAATAATCCGGGTATATGTAAAAAAAGAATAATATGGAAATAATGTGCAGTATTGTCAGTAAGTGGTACCGATGAATATTTCCCCCTCTGGAGATATACTCACAATATGTAGAGCCTAAATAACCGGCTCTGGGTGTATTAGACAATGGACTCTAAATCCTATAATCCCCAATAGTAAGGTGCTCGTTCATCAAGGGAGTCACGGTGATGTATATAGAAAAATAAGCAGAGGGATACAATTGTAGTATAAAAAATACAAACAAACTTTAATCTCCCCACGGAGTATAGAATCTTACATAAAAAACAGCAGAAAACGGCGTCAGGTATAAAAAGGCAATAAAAAACGAAATCGGAAGCAGATTCACTAGGCTAGTCCGTTTAGAAGAGTTCTTGCAGCGGCAGGGGGATCTAGGACCGGTACTAAATGATAGGTAATCAGCAGTCTCGTGTAGTGAAAAGACAGAAGCTTCCGGGATAGCAGCTCATGTTGGGACGTCACAAATCTCGCGACGCGTTTCGCCCTATAGGGGACTGCTCTGAAAAAGCCCCTATAGGGCGAAAGGCTTTTTTAGTATAAGTCTCTTGCTATATCCATATTGTAACAACTCTGAGGAGGATCAGAACCTGATATCAAACCTGATATCAAAGGAAACTTTTCACTCTGACCAACATGCACCCTATGGTTGAGCCGCAGATGGGGAAGGCCAGAGACTTGTGTGACACCCAGAACTACCTCCAGAACCTCAGTAAACCTAAGAACACTAAAGCAGCTGAAATAACAGGTCGGTATGGACAGCCAGTCAGAAGGGCAGGAAAAGGCATGATAAACGATGAACAAGCCAGAATCCAGGGAAATAAATCAGGAACAAATAACGAACTAGGACAAAACATGGGAATCAGAATAAGCAGGAACAAGCCGAGGTCAGGAATATAGAAGGCAGAATGGTCAAACAAGCAGGAGTCAAAATACCTATTTATTAACAACTTTAATTAGATCTCAATGTTGAAACCATAAATATATTTCAAAGGCAGTATTAGCTTGATACAAAAGTCATGTTACATTAGAAAATCAATTAAAAGATTTAAAGCGTTCCACTTTTTTAATTTACTATTTGTCATTTTAATTTATTATCTTAAGTTGATGCACGATAAAAAGATAAATGTCCAAATAACTGTTCATGTCCTTCACTTGGATTTGTTTTTTCTTTTGCCAGCCAGCACACAAAAAACCTGGAAATACACGAGGTACGTCAGAGGGGCCGACAGCAGCTGTGAATACGGCAACAGAGTCACTCACTCTGTTGCCAATTCGACAAGCACTAAACGTATACAAATTTTCACATAAATAAAAGCATACCTCAGAGTTATTGTGGGTTCTGTTTTGGACCTCCGCAATAAGTTGAATTCCGCAATAAAGTGAGTTGCATAAGCATATACAGTTATAGTTTTCTATTAGTGGTCCTGGTAGAGCATCTCTGTCCAGTCTTGGATGTATGAAAAATCAGTCATCAAGACACTGAAACAAACATTATGACCACTGATAGGTGAAGTGAATAACACTGATAATCTTGTTCTCATGGCACCTGTCAGTGGATGGGATAAATTAGGCAGCAAGTGAACATGTTGTTCTCAAATTTGTTGTGTTAGAAGCAGTGATGGCTAGATGGCTGGGTCAGAGCATCTCCAAAACTGCAGCTCTTCTAGGGTGTTCCCTGTCTGCAGTGGTCAGTACCTATAAAAAGTTGTCCAAGGAAAGAAAAATGGTGAACCGGCACCAAGGTCATGGGTGACCAAGGCTCACTGATGCATGTGAGGAGTGTAGGTTGGCCCGTGTGGTCTGATCCACCAGATGAACTACTGTAGCTTGTCTGTTGCTGAAAAATGTAGTGTTGGTTCTGAGAGAAATCTGGTACTGATAGGTCGAAAGCACCTACAATGGACACATGAGCATCATAGCTAGACCATGGAGCAAAGGAATAAGGTGACTTGGTCTGAGGAATACCATTTTCTTTTATATCACGTGGATGGATGGGTGCTTGTGCATCGCTTACCTGGAGAACACATGGCACCAGGATGCACTGTGGAAAGAAGGCCAGCCAGTGGAGGCAGTGATGCTTTGAGCAATATTCTGTTGGGAAAACTTGGGTCCTGTCATGTGGATGTTACTTTGACACATACCACCTCCCTAAGCATTGTTGCAGACCATATACATAGTATTCCCTGATTACACTGGCCTTTTTAAGCAGGATAATGTGCCCTGCCACAAAGTAAAAATGGTTCAGGGATGGTTTGAGGAACATAACAACTAGTTCAAGGTGTTGACTTGGCCTCCAAATTCCCCAGATCTCAATCCAATTGAGCATCTGTGGGATGTGCTGGACAAACAAGTCCAATCCATGGAGGCCCCACCTCGCAACTTATAGGACTTAAACGATCTGCGTTGAATGAACATCTTGGTGCCAGACACAGCAAACCATCAGAGGTCTAGTGGAGTCCATGCCTCCATAGTACTGAAATGTTTTGGTGGCAAAAAGGGGGTCCTACACAATATTAGGCAGGTGGTCATAATGTCATGGCTGATCAGTGTATTTCATATGTATAATTGTGTGTCCATGTATGCTCTATCCACAACTTATTTGTATAGATATGTAAATTGTTTTTAAATATGTGTAAACATTTTGTAAAGGTGTGCAACAATGCACTAGGCTTGCTCACCAGGAGAAATCCTATTTTAGTCTTCCTGGTATATTTCCCTTTTCTGTAGTAGTCTCAACCTATCATATTAACGCTTCTGTGTTGCAGGCACTTCTTAATTATATATTTACAAATGTAAGTGCTTCAGTTTGTTGCTGAATTAAATTAAGCCAATCATATTTTACTATCAGTGGAGCAAAAGAATTTGAAAAAAATCATCATACATTTGGAAAAACATGGTGGCACTAAATCCGACTGCTGCAGATATTTCAGGATGTTATTGTATATATCCAAGAGGTTATGCATTACTTTTTCACTGTAAATGCTTTCTTCAAAAAGAAAAAAAGAAATGGCAATAATAACCCTTATTAATTTCCATTGTTTTTGTCTTCTTTTATTTGTTACATTCACAGTAATAAATAAAAGGAAACTTTATTGAACAAAACATCTTTTCTGTTGAATAATTATGATGGACCAAATCCTTTCAATATTTTTCTGAAGAGTACTTACTAATAAATTATTTGTGGAATGAAATATTCTGTGAGAAGTTAAATGATCCAAAAACATAACATATCCGGCTTTCAGCTAGCTAGCTATTCTTTGCCCTCGTACCTTAGAGACTTCCTCTGTAAATCTCCAAGCTGTTAATGCATGAAAAATAAAGATTAAAAAATAAACATAATGGTAGTATCAATTCTTGTATTTTGGTAGCAATAATGCGCTTATCTAAAAAGAGAAAAAAAAAACCTTTGCTAATACAAAATATTTTATTTTTACACAACATAATGCAGTGTGAACCACAGAGTACATCCTTTCATTCAGCTGGGAGTGTTGTCTCACTGCTTCAGACAAAAGTTGTTCCTTTCGCCTGTCATGCAGATAATTAAAGCTGACAGGCACCGTCATAAAAGGATTCCATTTCCGAAATATGAGAATTAACGGGAACAGTGGAATAAATCTAAAAGTGATATGTATTTTGTTGTGTGCAAAAAGCAGCTTTTAGAAGTCGCTG
The DNA here is from genome assembly GCA_036172795.1 of Pelodytes ibericus. Classification (NCBI taxonomy): domain Eukaryota; kingdom Metazoa; phylum Chordata; class Amphibia; order Anura; family Pelodytidae; genus Pelodytes; species Pelodytes ibericus. Next base: position 124,197,153 of record CM069859.1, read on the forward strand.
CTTTCAGACACCTCCTGTCCTGGGGGTTTAACAGACATTACAGAAGTGGTTCAGTATAACTGGGGCTTATTATATTTAATCAGATACAAGGAAGTTGAAAGATAGCCTCTTCCTTTTATCATTTGTCACACAGCAAGTACGTCTTAGTTAATAAGGGAGATTACATATATTTATTCAATATATGTGTACATGTACAACATGACTATTTGTGTATACATTATATATTGGAGGGGAATGTTACATTTATTAGACGGTGCGTAAAATGATTACCTTTTCTCTTCCCGAGCAACACTTTTATTTACGTTTATAATCTACAGGCATGCTTCTGATCCACGGGTCAGCTCAGAATGTTTTATTTTTGTGTGCCCGTAATAAATATGTGGTTTATTATATCACGTAATATATTGGGGGGGATAATGTAGGTTATTAGGAGCTATTCACTAAAGGTGAAGTTTAGGTTAATTAAAGTGAGATGAACATTTCTTCAATGTTCAGAGATTTAAATATGTATTATGGATGCTCCAACCTTCCTTCTTTGTGCGTGAAAGTCCTGATTTGCCCCAGTCTGTCCAGCTGTCCGGGTGAGATCTACTTCTGTCCCGCTTTGCAGGACAGATGTAGTGTAGAGGGATTATGGACCACTATCATGCGATCCAGATTGCAATTATGGCAGTTGTCACATGTGACTGTAGTCATTTAAATTGTATTTTAATTGTAACAGCTCATTTTTTCGGTAAAAAAATGGCTCGTTGCATTGGTAACTAGTGGGCATGAAGAGTGTTTCATGGCAAAAGTGCCAGTGGCCCAGTGGACAGATCATTAAACTGTGAATATCCTGTTTTGAGACCAATATATTGTGATAATAACACTTATAAAACTTAAAGTTTAAAAAGATTTTTGTGAGTAAGCTGAAACGCAGAGATTGATTAAAAAAAGCGGGATCTGAAACTAAAAGGAACAATCACTTTTATATATAAATAACAGCTACTGTGTTTTGTTTATTAACTTACAACACTTTTATGTATGGTATATTTTATCTTAACCCCTTTTGTTTTTCCTACTCTTATGGTTTACTACATGCTCTCTAGTGTGTTCAACATGAAATCCTTTAACCATGTCACTGGTTAAATCTATGACACATATTCTCATTATAGCCTTGATTGAGAGAATTACATGAAAGATGCTGCCCAACAGTTTAAGTGTTTTCAAACTTTAAAGACTATTGGCTCCTTGACTGTATATAGATATTACAGACGATTTCTCATGACATGTTATTTCCTCATTATTTGCTGTTAGAGACATACTTGTGAACAAACAGCAATACAGTGCTTATCCAATTGTTCTCAAATGAATTAAGGGTTAAATTAACAAATATAATCATCCATGTTATTTTGTTTCCTGCTATTATGGCAGATGCACACATGCCAAAATTCATGTGTGAGTACTAAGATTTTGTTAAGGAAATTAGGGGAAATGTTAACAAGGCTATTGAGGTATTAAAAACACAATTTATACAATTTTAAAATGGGTACTATAAATATGTAATCTTGCCCCTCTCAACATTTCAAGCCCTATTGGCTTTTAGTCATTGATGGCTAAGCCATTAGATAGAAACCATCAACTGTGTTAGGCATGTCTATTTTTTCATTTCCTCGCCCCCACTGTTTGTTTGTGATACCATCACTGCAACAATAGTCAATATTGAGACTATCCCCCCCGATCACATGTCCCCCAAACTGAGAAGCACTGATCTACATGCAATTTACATTACATTAACATTTATTTATACAGCGCCAACAATTTACGTAGCGCTAGATACAGAGCATAGAAGGACAGACAGGTACATGAGGAAGAGAACCCTGCTCGCAAGCTTACAATCTAGAGGGAATGGGGCCCAATCCCCACTGGACATTTATTACTGTTCAAACATTGACTCTATTTCATGAAAAATGGGTCAACACCACAACAAACATTTGAGAATTAGCCTATCAGAGCTAGATATTCAATGGGGCATCACTGGGCTTATGCTCAGGGAAAAATTCTAACATTCAAATGATCCACCTTATTCCAAAAAAGGTATCTGATAAATCTGATTAAAAAAAAGTCTCTGTTCACTTGAAATCTCCTATTTCCAGTCCCCATTCCTATGTGTGTTGTTTGTGTAATTTGTGTACTATATATATAGGATGCAATACTAGTTGTACAAGGTTCAAGTAGGAACCTGCATTTTTTATCCACACTTGTTCCAAACAATGACAATTTTTTGTTTGTTATTTATTTGCAGTATTATGTATATTGTAGACTTTGTTCAATGGGTTTATTAACCCCTTAAGGACAGAGCCTTTGAAACATTTTTGTCCTTTCTGGACAATGGCTATTTTAACATTTCTGTGCTGTTTGTGTTTAGCAGTAATTTTCTTCTTCGTCATTTGCTGTACTCACACATATTATATATTGTTTTTATCGGGACAAAAAGGGCTTTCTATGGATGCCATATTTTTGATCATATCTTATCATATTATTAAAAAAAAAAAAAAAATATGGTAAAAAAAAAAAAAACACACAAATTTCCTGACTTTTATTTGAAACAACGTCTCCTCATCGACAATAGCGAACGAAAAAACATGCTAAATAGATTCTACTATTTCTCCTGAGTACAGGGATACCACCCATGCATAGGTTTGTTGGGTTGTTTGGGGGCTAAAATGCCAAATTTGTGAGGTGCAGTTTTTTGTTTTCCAACTTGAAATTTTTACATTCAGACAGCCTGCACCCATGTCCCATTTGGGACATATTTGAAACCAGCCAGTGTATTTTACATCATCAACCCATATATTTTTTAAAAGTAGACACCCTAGGCTATCTCAAATGGTGGTATTTTAACACTTTCCATGCACTAATTCTACCACCAGCCTTTGTCAAAGTTTGTGGCAGTAATTTTTTTGTGTTTTTTTTTCACAAACCTTGTACTTCAGACATGAATTTACAGATTTTGGTATGTGTCACTGCCAAATAACACCCCAATAAGTGTTCAGCAACATCTCTTGAGTACAGGGATACCCCCCATGCATAGGTTTGTTGGATTGTTTCGGGGGTAAAAGGCTAAATTTGGGAGGTGAAGTTTTTGGTTTTCCAATTTGAAATTTTGACATGCAGACAGCCTGCACCCATGTCCCATTTGGGACATATTTGAAACCAGCCAGTGTATTTTACCACATCAACCCATATATTTTTTTAAAAGTAGACACCCTAGGCTATCTCAAATGGTGGTATTTTTACACTTTCCATGCACTAATTCTACCACCAGCCTTTGTCAAAGTTTGTGGTAGTAATTTTTTTGTGGTTTTTTTTCACAAACCTTGTACTTCAGACATGAATTCACATATTTTGGTATGTGTCACTGCCAAATAACACCCCAATAAGTGTTCAGCAACATCTCTTGAGTACAGGGATACCACCCATGCATAGGTTTGTTGGGTAGTTTAGGGGGTAAAAAGCCAAATTTGGTAGGTGCAGTTTTTGGTTTTCCAAATTGAAATTTTGACATGCAGACCGCCTGCACCCATGTCCCATTTGGGACATATTTGAAACCAGCCAGTGTATTTTACCACATCAACCTATATATTTTTTAAAAGTAGACACCCTACGCTATTTTAAATGGTGGTATTTTAACACTTTCCATGCACTAATTCTACCACCAGCCTTTGTCAAAGTTTGTGGTAGTAATTTTTGTGTGTTTTGTTTTCACAAATATTGTATTTTAGACATAAATTCACAGATTTTGGTATGTGTCACTGCCAAACAATAACCCAATATGTGTTCAACAACATCTCCTGAGTACAGGGATACCACCCATACATAGGTTTGTTGGGTTGTTTGGGGGCTAAAAGGGCCACATTGTGAAGGTGCGCGTTTTCAACTTGGAATATTGACGTGTAGTAGGACAGTGTATTTTACCCCAAACGTATATATTTTGTAAAAGAAGACACCCTAGGCTATTTTAAATGATGTTATTTTAACACTTTCCATGCACCAATTCTACCACCAGCCTTTGTCAAAGTTTGTGGTAGTCATTTTATTGTGTATTTTTTCCCACATTAAAACTCAAGTGAGAGGGAGGCAGATCTACACGGGTCAGATCAAATATTTACAAATATTGATCTAACCAGACAAATGATGATGCTCATCTGAGCAAACGCCAACCCGCCTTTGTCACTTATCAGCTGTTACTGATCGCTATACATGCGGTCAGACAGCTAAAAAAAATGTTTTTATGTTAAACGTAGTCCCCTAGCGGGTATAATTAACACGTGACGGGTGTAATAAAAAAGTTTAAAAAAATTTAAAAATGCTTCTGCAGCAAGATTGCTGCATTTGGTTCAGATCGCTGCTTAGGCAGTGATCTACAGCAAGAAAGGGGTTAATCTCTCTTAAAAGAGCTTTTTTTATACTGTAATGAATTACAGTAAAAAAAATGAACCCCTAAAAAATGCACAGACAGCAAAAAATGTGCTGCTGTGTATGATCACTGCGGACACAGCGATCAATGGCAGGGAAGGGGTTAAATGGCTTTTATAAAAGCCCTTGGTGTTTAAAATTTTATTAAATATTTTTTTTATTATTTTATTTTATTTATTTACTTTATCTGATCTGTCTCTCTCCCTTACTATAACTAGTAAGGTGAGGGAGGCAGATCAATACTTGTCAAAGGCAATATTTGCTAATATTGCCTTTGACTGTATGGTAAGTGCTCATCAGAGCACTTACCATACATGCCTGCACACAGATCACATAGATCTGTTGTGCCGGCATCGATTGGCTCCCCCTAGAGCATCGGAAGTGAAATACTTTCACTTCCGATGCTCTTGCCATTAGAAGGGAAGCGCTGCCTGTACAGGCAGCGTTCCCTTCTACTGAGCCGATGGGGTCGCTCAGGAGAGCGACCACCATCGGCTCTGGGCAGCCTGAAGGTGTTGTTAAGTGCCTCGCTGGCGAGGCACTTTAACAACACCGGAGATGCTTAGAAAGCGAACGATCGTTCGCTTTCTAAGCACATGTGTGCAGTGGGCGCAGCCATTTTTAAATGGCTGCTACGATCACTCCGTGGAGTGATCGTAGCGCGCCCCTGCACATTTGGGGGGTGTTGCACAATGCCTCTACCTAGAGGCATTGTAGCAACACCGTTAGAGTGTTGTGCATGACGTGCCAGGCACGTCACCTGTCGGCAAGTCCACGATTTGCCGTGACATGCCTGGCACGTCATCTGTCGTTAAGGGGTTAAAATAATACATTTTTCGAAGGGGACCAGCTAAAATAATACCCAGATTTAGAGTAAAGTAACTTCAGCTCAAAATAAATAGGTATTAAATCAGAGGAAAATAACAATTCTGCAGTTAGATTAATTTCTAGAATTTTTTTAGTTTGTGTATATAAAAGTCAGATCTCATGGGTGCTGGGGTAATTTCTACCCCAGCAACTGTCCTGCAGGTGTCATTACGTGAATCTTTAACGCGGGGAAACGGGACATGAACATTTTTTTTCCGGCAAGCTGGATGCGGCAGCCGGAAAAAAAAATCATTGCCATCGGATATGACCGCATGTCATATCCAGTTGCTGTGTTTCCCTCCTCCATGCAGGAGGGAAGACTGCACAGAGGAGACGTCCGGGGACACTGAGCAGCCAGGAGGTAAGTACCGGGGAAGGGGGGAGGAGGGTGGTATATAACAAGCACTGTAACATTGACATAATAATAGAAAACCTAACTGTGACATTTTAATGGCACAATATCAATGGCATCTGAATGGCACAATAATACTGTCATCTTAATGGGCAAATTTGCTGTGGCATCTTATGGCACAATAATACTGGCATATTAATGATCAAATTGGCTGTGGCATCTTAATGGCTCAATAATACTGGCATCTTAATGGGCAAATTGGCTGTGTCATCTTAATGGCACAATAATACTGGCATCTTAATGGGCAAATTAGCTGTGGCATCTTAATGGCACAATAATAGCGGCATCTTAATGGTCAAATTGGCTGTGGCATCTTAATGACACAATAATACTGGTATATTAATGGGCAAATTGGCTGTGCCCTCTCTCTGCCCAGCCCATCCCCTCTCCCTCCCGCCCTTCCCATGCCTCTCACAGAAATGTTCCCACTTCCTCTCCTTCGAGGAACTGTATCCACCTTAACCATCTCGTTTTATGTTCCATACTCTTTCCCTTCGCGAGAAGATCACATTGTCCATATTGTTTGTTTCTTCTACTACCTTAATCCAGTCCCTAATATTAGGAGTTTGCTGTTTCAACCAATATTTAGGTATTATTATTAGTTTTGAGCGAACCCGAAACCGCACTGTTTGGGTTCGTACCGAACATTACGGTTTTTGGACCCCGGACCCGAACACGGACATTCCACTGCAGGTCCGTGGCTGTGAGGGAAGCGTTTGTTTAAACTTTTTTTTAAAACAAACTTTATTGAATGCGCATTGGCTGGACGGGAAACAGCCACGGACCTGCAACACCAGCAGACAGAGCAGCAGTGAGAAGGTAAGTAAGGGGGAAGGGGGGAGGAAGAGGGTGGCTAAATCCTGGCACATTGAGAGGCATGATCCTGGCATATTGAGGGGCATAATCCTGGCATATTGTGTGGGAAAATGCTGGCATATTGAGTGGCATTATAATCCTGGCATATTGGGTGGCTAAGTCCTGGCATATTGAGAGGCATAATCCGGGCATATTGAGGGGCATAATCCTGGCATATTGAGGGGCATAATCCTGGCATATTGAGGGGCAAAATCCTGGGATATTGAGGGGCATAATCCTGGCATATTGAGTGGCATAATAACCCTGACATATTGGGTGGCTAAGTCCTGGCATATTGAGAGGTATAATCCTGGCATATTGAGGGGCATAATCCTGGCATATTGAGTGCCATAATAATCCTGGCATATTGGGTGGCTAAGTCCTGGCACATTGAGAGGCATAATACTGGCATATTGAGGGGCATAATCCTGGCATATTGAGGTGCATAATCCTACAGCGATTATTCAAATTACAGTGATTATTTTAGTGGGTGCTATACTACATATTTGTACCCTGCCCTGAGCCCAGTGCCACAGAGAGTGCAGTGCACTTGCAATTGCATGTGTGCCAGGCACATGACTTTAATCCTGTTCTGTTAGCTCAGTGGGCAACATCTAGGCATTTTTAAATACTGCAATTTGTTGGTGTTAAATATTACATTTGCGTCTTGCAGTGCACTTCATATCTGAGAGTCAAATAGAACCGTCAAATACTGTGCTTACAGCGCACTTTGAAAAATTCTAATAGTTTTGGGTGGTAAATAGTACATTTGCGTCTTGCAGTGCACTTTATATCTGAGAGTCAAATAGAACAGTCCAATACTGTGCTTACAGCGCACTTTGAAAAATTCTGGCTACCTCCTCCTCCTCCTCCTCCAGTGCCGCTTCCACCTACACCGCCACGGTCACCGCCTCCTCAACCTATGGGTCACTTAGTATAAACTGAAAGAGAATACCCTGCACTCAAACCCTCTCTCAAATGGATAATTCTGTTGATCCTCCTAGCAGCCATGCTTTAGATTTAGATTTATGTTCTTCCAAAGCTAAAATCAAAGATTCCATCTAGTGCTATTTTATGGCTCAGCTGTATTTGTAATTTGTATGTATTTGATGTTATTTTAAGTTATTTCCCTATCCACATTTGCTTGCAGGGCACTTGTCCTACTCTTACCCACATTTTACTTCATTTTGCAGCCCTCTAGCCCTTTCCAGGACTTTTTAAGAGGCATTTTAGTGGCCAAAAGTCCGTCTCCCCATTGACTTCAATGGGGTTCGAGTTCGGGGTCAAGTTCGAGCACGGACCCGGAAATTTTTTCAAAGTTCAGCCGAACCTGCCGAACGGAACATCCAGGTGTCCGCTCAACTCTAATTATTATCTTTTAGGCATTTAGCAATCTGACTGTCAATGATTTCTTGTAGGTATTACTGGGATAATGAGTATTGTTAAGTAAAATGGTCAGTGGTTCGAGACTGATATCTAGATCTCCTATTTTTTTTACTATATCCAAGATCTGTTTCCAGAAAGGGACTATAAGAGGGCATCCCCACCATATGTGCCAAAAAGTTCCTATATCTAATTTTCATCTCTAACACTTTTCTGAGTGGGATGAATTAATCTTATGTAGGATAAAGGGTACTTTATACCAACGGGTGAGTAGCTTAAAGGAATTTTCCTGATGTTTCACCGAAGTTGTCCCTAGATGGGCTAATTCTGCTATTTTATACCATTGGTTGTTATCTAGTTCTATCCCACAGTCTTTTTCCCATGCTACCACATAGTATGGTTTATCCTCCCAAACTTTTTCCGTCAGCATTCTAAATACTTTTGATATTAAGCTTTTTTGTTTGTCTTGTTTCAGACAAATACTTTCATATATCCTCTTCCCGTTTTTGTTGTCCTATATAATGGTTTATTTGAATATTCAAATATTGTTTTTTTGTTTCCTGGTATGTTCTATTTTGGAACTCATTAAAGTTCCTTGCTACCATGTGTACCATTCTTGGTATTTTAATTTAGTGGTTAAAAAAGTCCTCCATTAGTCCCTTATTCAACCCCGGTGGGAACTCTGGGTTTTCGATCAAGGGTATCATTAAGGTTCTATCTCTGGTCAGTAATCCCTCCTTTTTTACTTCTCTTATTATTTTCATGGTTGTTATTACTGTGGGATGTTCTTTATCTATTTGAGCTACTTGTTTATTGGTTATCCATGGAGCAATCTGGACTGGTTTATCCAGATCTTAATGGCACAGTAATACTTGCATCTTAATGTTCAAATTGGCTGTGGCATCTTAATGGCACAATATACTGGCATATTATTGGGCAAACTGTGGCATATGTAATGGACAAACAGTGGCATATTTTAATAGGCAAACTGGCTGTTGCATATGTTAATGACAAAGTGACTGTGGTATGTTCTGTGGGACAAATTGAAACTATGGAATACCAATTTGTGTGGGTGCAATATGAGTGCAAGCAAAGTGCTATGGGTGCAATATAGGTGCGTCATGCTGTAGCTACTCTGTGGGGTGTTAAGTCCTTTAGGTGCAGTGTGGGTGCAGAAAAAGGGAAAAAAAACAAGAAATGCAATTTTTCAATAACATTTTTATTACATATTAAAATAGTTGAATATAATATTCAAGTTCATATAAGTATAAATGCAACTAGTGAGAGAGAGATGTGTATAAATATTTATAAATATGTATGATCATATGCAAGTGTATACTTTTGTAATTTAGGTAATGAGTAGTTTTATTGCAGTGTTGCATAGTAAGAACGTATACTTATTACAGCCATATATACACATTTTGATCCATATATACAGTTTATACACTGCAATTATACACTTAATGTACACATTTTATACACAAAGTGCAATAAAAGTACTCACTGCAATAAAAGTCCAGTTGTGTGTGTGCTTATTTTCGTGGGGGGTTTTTGATGGGGGAATATTGCGATGAGGGCGTGATTGCATGCGGGGGAGGAACAAGGTCCAGAGGGCCAAGCAAATGCTTGCTCAGGGTCCAATTAATATTAAAGACGGCCCTGGTGAAGGTGCATAAAACATGCTAGGTATCAGAATGTCTCTTAAATGTTGGGGATGGAGGGAGTTTATTTTAACAAAAGATGGTACATTTTCTGCTGTAATTTAACAATCCAGCAGGTAATATTCAGGAATTACTGTCTTTCTCTTACACACAGTGAATGCATGCTATTGTTTCTAGAGTCACTCTAGGATTGTGAGCGATAAGTGAAGTCCTGCACAAACAAACAAGAAATGAGTGAAACATAATACACTTCAGTAGAAGAACTCACATACAAATGATGGGGGGTAAATCCACTTTAGGGATTACTTCATATAAAGATATATAAAGATATGCATACTTCTTCCACCAACAGACAGCGGAAATGCTCCATTCACACTACATATCAAAATGACCATCAGAAGAAATAAATACTTGTAGCATTGTAGCAGGTAACAAAATGTTTCAATCCAGTTAATTCCACAATGTAGCAATACAGATGGGAACATTCACAGCCTCAATAGCAGGACAGCCATGGACACCCATCTGCTCACACCTGATGCGTTTCATCACTAGACCTAAACGTGTGGTTGGAAGTCTGCATCCTGATGCTACTGACTGTAGGACTAAGGTCTTCATTTGCGTGACCTCTTAGATTCAAGACAACACACTTTTCTGCTGTACCTTTGGGAGAAAAGGCAAAAAATCAATTCATAAATAAATGGCCACTATAAGAGAAATATAAAAGCAATCCACTGAGTCATCTCTTGTCATCAATTAGTAAAGTTGAACTGGTGTTCAAAACTGTGGACCAATAAATAATGCCCATGAAAATGTTACACTCCGTAATGTGTGCTATGTAGCAGAGGAACACAGTAATAAAATGTCTTTAAAATGTTCTTTCTATGGCTCACCAGTGACAATTTTATAAAACTTTTACTGCAGAATTGTCTTCTACTTGGAGGAATTCATTTTATAGATATCAGCTGTGCTGTTTAAAGATAGTGTGTTAATACCATAGCCCTGTGAATGTGTCAAAATGTGTATCTCAAAACAAGATGACTTTTTACATCATTGTCCTTTTGCCCACATTTTTTGGAGATGCAAATAACAAAACATTTAAAGATTATTGGGGACCATCATTTATCATGGAATTATCAAACCAAGCAAACCATTTTGAAATGGAGCCTGTGTTTAGTGAGACAAACTTGCTGCTGCCTGATTGGGCACCTGCCACGGTTGTGCACTTACCACAAGGTGGAATACATTACATTTGTTAATTAAAAAATTATTAAATAAACATTTTTTTAGATAATAAATACTGTTACAATTCATGCAGTCTTAGCTTTTCTTATTGTGACTGATGACTTTGAAATGGTAATTTGTGCTTTGCTGCATCTGTTCTCAAACTTTCGAATGGCAATAAGCTTGGATGTCACAAATTTCTTGTATAGGAAAGTTAACAAATCAAAACGTATTAAAGGAGAAATGATATTCTTTAGAAATGAAAGCATCATGTGAAGTTCAATCTAGTACCTGAATGAGGATAATTGTCACCGAGGAAATCACATCCTTCTAGTTGTATTGTACCTACGACAGTCAAAACAGCACAAGGAAAAGATGAAGACCATCGGTGACACATGGAAGCAACATATTCCTTCATGATTTATTTATGCTACTCAGCTAATTGTTAAAAATAGAATGATGAACGCACCCAGAAGCCAAGTTAGCAAAGCATTGAAACAATCTGGATCATTAAAAAATGACAGGTTTTGCCAAGGATGGCAAAAGCAGAACATGTACGAATCCTAGCCTTAATGGAGTATTAAAATTCATACACATTTCTTAATGATTACAGTATTTATGTTAATACTAAACAGTTTATTTTCATATTGAATTAAATATAATAATAAAATGCATTTCTTGTTTTTGATTATTTGTATTTGCCAATGGGACCCCAGAAGTGCCCATCTGCCCCCAGACTTTCCAAAGTATCCCCAGGTTTGCCAATACACCCACAGACTTGCCACTACATCCCCAGACTTGAAATCTGCCCCATGACTTTCAAATCCGCCCTCAGACTTGCCAATATGCCCCAGGAATTGCCAATATTTCCCCAGACTTTACAATATGCCCTCACACTTACCAATGCATCCCCAGACTTGCGACTGCACCCCCCCATTAATGCCAATGACGTGTGAGCAACTTTTTAGACCTATAGATATACATACGCTCATACACAAAATGTATCCCTGAGAGGTACACTGATATAATGCACCCCAACAGAAAGCAGCCTTGCACTACCAATACACATATACACGGAGAAGAGAGACTCCTGTAACTTGACTGGCGAGCAGATTAATCTGTAGGGTTTCAACTGCCTCTATTAATCCAGATTGTGTCTCTGTTTCGGACCCGCAGACGCCACTCCCTGAAGTATGTCATTGTGTTACAAATACACTATGTGTTTTTGTGGCAAAATCTTACGTTCCACCCTAACAAATCTTATTTTATACATTGGGCAAAGTGGTTATAATTTTTACAGACTCTGCGTTTCTATCAATATGCTGGACATTTTTATAATGTCCGACTTCACATATGACATCTTTGTGTGATTTCTATCTTTATCATCTACTTTCTATTGTTTCTTCTCACAGTCGGTTGTGGAACATACAGTCTTCTTGTACTTGCAGAGCTCACATAATTAACCATGTCCTTGTTTTTCTGTTCTTTTGAAAGGAAACCTAATTATGAGTTTGTCTGCTCTGCAGACTGACAAATAGACAAAACCTATTGCAAAGTTAAATCCCAATTTCAGAGAAGCCTTTTACCTATTTTACTGCTATTCTTTCTTTCTACAGTCTGTCACGGATGAGTGATTCTTGCAGAGAGCCATGGTTACAAGACCTGCTCTTTAGTGTGAGGTCAGTGACACACTCCTCCACTGCTTCATGTGGTTGCTGCACCCTTGAGTTTAAGAGGGATTAAGCTCTCCAGGAAATCATCTTCTTCCTGATTAAAATAGCTTTTGAAAAATGATCCGAGGGAGCACCGTTCAGAAGCAATTACCAATAGCGACTTCCAGGCTGCCATGTCTTAGAGCTAGTTCTCTGTGTGCAGCATTTATGACACGGAACACTCCTCTCCAGCTATTGGATATGAACTGCACGCCCACCAATGATGAAGAGAGTATGTTGCTGGACCTTCTCTCTCTGCTGCCACAGAGATCTGCTCAATCAAATGACAATTTCATAGTTATGACCATTAATTCCTGTTCATTCAAAACTGTTATAAATAATATAATGGTCGTGTTAAGAGTTTATATGTTCAGGGGAAAAAAGTATAAAAGAAAGAAGGAGAATATAAATTTGTTTCACTTTATTTATCTTAGCACAGTCATTATTTTATTTATACTGTTTTGTAAAGTGTACTGGGAACCACTTTCTTAATATTATCAGCTATATCAATCTGTCTTTCTTTCTCTTACCTTCTTTCTTGGGTACAGCAACCTTCTTTTATTTCAAAACTTTTATAAATGTCTAAAAAAGTTCTACTTTCTGATCACCAGGCAAAGTGCTTGTGCTTTTAGCATCCATATACATTCCACACTGCTTCCAGGTTATGCATACTCATTACAAGCTAAGTTCAGCATAGCTAGTGCACCAATAAACATGTCCATTTAGAGCAGGGGCATCCAAAGTGTGACCTGTGGACTAAATGCGGCCCATCTTGAAGGCAAGGTGTGTGTTTTAGCTAAATACACTTCATTGGCTCTGTAAATATATTCTCTACTTTGAATAAAGTTGATTTGAACTGTATTTTTACTGCTTAATAAATATAGTTTTGCCTACATGCATTTCTGATCATCTAGGACATTTCTGGTCGCGAGTGGTTGGATGGATGAATAAGGAAATGGATATTTATGGATATTATAGAATGTTCTTTCATAACAGATAAAAGAGTGTTTTGCTTATGATTCCCTTTTAAAAAGAATAGTTGGGATTAACAGGCTTTGGGGCCAACAACTTCTTTTTTAGCCATCAAGCATTTAGTATTTTTACAAATGAAAGTTACATTTATTAATTTCATAAAAATAGAAAAGTTTAACACTGGCGCATAATACCTTGCATTGACAAATTGATCATTCAGCATTTGTATTCCTGAACAATTATTTTTAATTTCCTGTTCATTCTTAGAAAAGAAACGGAACATTCTCACTGCATTAGTATTCTGCATAAAAAGTTCACCCCTCTTCCCCTTTGATTGCTGGCATTGTTCAAAGTACCATATATTTCTATTGTGCACTTTCACTTTTATAAAGGACTTACAATCTAAATAATTAAAGGGACTCTGTCAACCTAAAAATTGGTTATGCTGTGAACGCAGAGAAAAAAAAATACTGAGAAAAGATCTATACATTGTGTTATCAGAAATTCAAGCAAATGCATAAAGTAAGAGAAATATGTTTTAGCAAGGAGAGAAAAGAAAAAATGTAGGTGCGCTAAGCTAGTCACAGGCTCAAATAATATAAATGTATAAAATAAAGTCTACCCAACAGGTGTGAACATGCTGCAGATACGCTGTGATTGGCTGTGCAATGTATACAAAAAACAAAAACTGTCTGCGTTACTCAAACTAATAAAGTGGGCAACAAATGAAAATTAGAAATCCAGCGCATCTTAGAGTTATACCATTGTGTGTAGAAGACATTTTACACAATAAAAAAAAAAAAAAGGTGCTAAATACATTCTAATAGTTGCCCTGAGTTTAGGAATACCCATTGTTTTAATTTGTTTCTGTTGGATTTTTTTTGTTGCAAATTATAGTGCAATAATTTAAGGTAGTGTTTTTTTTCTAACCCTTTTCCCCTACAGTGACCTTTGGACCCCAACCCTAATCACCCCAACACTAGCACTACCCCTAATCTAACTAAAACCCTTAATGCTAACCCTAACTTGCAAACTCTAGACACTAACCCTAGCATTCTTTTTTTCAGTAGAATATTGCTGACTGCAGGTAGAGGTAGTCTAGCAACAGTAAATTGTGACGAAAGTTATACTGATCATTTCTGTCGCTGGCTCCACGGTAGAGCCATGTTGGAGAGACATGGTGCCTTCCGATATGGCGCCCACAATCTCTCCCTGAAGTGTTTGCAGTGCCAAAGTGGGCCACATTTGGGTGTTGCCTAATGCCTTGATATCGGCTTAGTAGTGGATGTGATATCACATCCACCGCTCATTTTAACAAAGTACATGATTGCATGGAATGTCTTGGTTTCGGCAATGGGTTAAAGTTTTTGGGGATGGCCGAGGCTACTATTTCAACAGACAAACTCAGGAGAGCTTCAGCTGCAGAAATTTCGAGACAAAAATCAGTCACATCACACTGGCCAATTTTAGTGCCAATTCAAGATCACTTTGGTCATCTCTAAGTAACCCGAATTTAAGCTTGGGTCCGAAACACAGCTCCTGAGCTGACCTGAAATTAACTTTTGAGCAATTCCATTAGTCCCAATGGAATTCCTAAATGAAAATGATGGATGAATTTTATTTATGAGTCAATAGACAAAATTCGGTTTGGATGCACTGAAAAATGTTTTTGTGCAAAACTAAATTTTTGGCAGTGGCCAAATCTACTATCAGTGCTGCACCCTCTCAGTTGTGTGCACCTGTGGCTAATACCTCAGTACCCTCGCCCTCATTACTGCTCAGTAACTATGTAACATATAGGTTTTGGGCTGGTAGGTGCTGAACCTACTGGATTGTTTTTATTTTATTTTAATACAATACTAAATATATACAAAGTGAGTGGGTTAGGATTCACTGCTGTCTGCTGTTTGGTGTGTTCTGACTTCTAAGTACTCTGTTGGACAATACTAGGAAAATATGGTTTTCCTCACTGAGCACAGTGCAAGCATAAACATGCTTACATGATCAGTGGAATGCTGTGAACTCAATAGATATTTACTTTGACTAAATATCTAATGCATGGCTTCATAAATTTGAGGTGGATAGAGGAGGTGGGTCCAAAATGTGTGATCTAAACATTACTGCAGAGAGCTTCCTAACTGACTTGATAGTTCTGCAATTATCTCAGCATACTAATCAATACTCTGATATACAGTGGCAAGAAAAAGTATGTGAACCCTTTGGAATGATATGGATTTCTGCACAAATTGGTCATAAAATGTGATCTGATCTTCATATAAGTCACAACAATAGACAATCACAGTCTGCTTAAACTAATAACACACAAAGAATGAAATGTTACCATGTTTTTATTGAACACACCATGTAAACATTGACAGTGCAGGTGGGAAAAGTATGTGAACCCCTAGACTAATGACAACTCCAAGAGCTAATTGGAGTGAGGTGTCAGCCAACTGGAGTCCAATCAATGAGATGAGATTGGAGGTGTTGGTTGGCCTGATGTGAATGATGCCTCACACAAAAGAGCTCTCAGAAGACCTACGATTAAGAATTGTTGACTTGCATAAAGCTGCAAAGGGTTATAAAAGTATCTCCAAAAGCCTTGCTGTTCATCAGTCCATGGTAAGACAAATTGTCTATAAATGGAGAAAGTTCAGCACTGCTGCTACTCTCCCTAGGAGTGGCTGTACTGTAAAGATGACTGCAAGAGTGTCAGCTAAAGACTTACAAAATTCACTGGCATATGATAACATCCCTGTTAGCGAATCTACGATACATAAAACACTAACCAAGAATGGATTTCATGGGAGGATAACACAGAGGAAGCCACTGCTGTCCAAATAAAACACGTTTACAGTTTGCACAAGAGCACCTGGATGTTCCACAGAAGTACTGGCAAAATATTCTGTGGACAGATGAAACCAAAGTTGAGTTGTTTGGAAGAAACACACAACACTATGTGTGGAGAAAAAGAGGCACAGCACACCAACACCAAAACCTCATCCCAGCTGTGAAGTTTGGTGGTGGGGGCATCATGGTTTGGGGCTGCTTTTCTGCATCAGGGCCTGGACGGATTGCTATCATCGAAGGAAAAATGAATACCCAAGTTTATCAAGACATTTTGCAGGAGAACTTAAGGCCCTCTGTCCACCATCTGAAGCTCAACAGAAGATGGGTGTTGCAACAGGACAACGACCCAAAGCATAGAAGTAAATCAACAACAGAATGGCTTAAACAGAAGAAAATACTCCTTCTGAAGTGGCCCAGTCAGAGTCCTGACCTCAACCCGATTGAGATGCTGTGGCATGACCTCAAGAAAGCGATTCACACCAGACATTCCAAGAATATTGCTGAACTGAAACAGTTCTGTAAAGAGGAATGGTCAAGAATTACTCCTGACCATTGTGCACATCTGATCTGCAACTACAGGAAATGTTTGGTTGAAGTTATTGCTGCCAAAGGAGGTTCAACCAGTTATTAAATCCAAGGGTTCACATACTTTTTCCACCTGCACTGTGAATGTTTACATGGTGTGTTCAATAAAAACATGGTAACATTTCATTCTTTGTGTGTTATTAGTTTAAGCAGACTGTGATTGTCTATTGTTGTGACTTAGATGAAGATCAGATCACATTTTATGACCAATTTGTGCAGAAATCCATATCATTTCAAAGGGTTTACATACTTTTTCTTGCAACTGTATGTACAGTACCACCAAATCCAAAGGATTAACCATCATGTTCAAAAACACAGATATGAATTGTATAGTTAAATGGGAAATATGTATATGGTGATAGGGGCAATATATATCATAACCTCTCAAAATTAGAACAATATCTTGAGTCATAGTACTACAAAGTTTTATGTCACAAATGCCAAAGATATTAACATGTATTTATAACATATGATACATTGTTACAAGGTCTCCACAATATTTAGAAAATGTTTGCACACATATAATTACAAAGTTAAGTTAGTATTGACATTTTCTTTCCCCCTTGTGTATTCACAGGAGCTGTTGAGCTATGGATTAATGTCTGCTTATTTTAATAAATCTCCACCTTACAGTTTTATTTTTATTATGTTCAGTATCAACAAGGTTATTTAAATAAAATGAATACTAGAAATGGATATTTGTAATGTCAAGAAATCAAGAAAGTCAGTGGGATATATTTGGCAGTCTAAGGTAAAGCAGATAATGTTTACTGCCTCTGGGTTGGAGATTAAAACAATAGATTAAGAAAGTGGTTTTCAAATCACTGTTATCAGTGTTTACTCTTGTTACCACTTACTGCTTATCCACTACTAGGAGAGTCAGCAGCTACTGTTTGGTAATGCATGCCAGTTAACACAATTTACTGTAGAAATGTAACTTGTCTTGTTTTGCAGGTGGAATGAAGAATATTAAAAATCATACCCATACTTTGACTAACTACACCTACTCGGTGCTGTCTACCTTGTGTTATGCTAATGGGCAGCATGTAATACAGATCTACAGTGACACTGAGGTTAGAACTTTGGATGTGCAAGGCCCAATCATTAATTTTAATGTGCTGGATGAAAATGGAGGCATAATCGGCTACTCACAGGTACATATTTTTTCAAGGTTCACATCATGCATTAACCACCATCTGTGAAATTGTCTCTCTGTGATTGATTGCAGTACATTATTCATTTATACGGCATTTGTTTATGCTCCTGAGTTTATTTACAATGTTTACTTGCAGAGTAAATTTCAGAATTCAGGTTTCTGTAATGAGACAAAGGATACACCCATTTATATCTCCTAAGAAAGTTTGTTCCTTTTTTTTTTTTATTCTTTAATTCAGTCTGGAATTATATGGCTCTATAGATGTTTTTTTTTTGTTTCTATTAAATAGGGATTCAGCAATACAATATAATATTATATTTAGAAAGTGCTAAATTCTTTCTACATGTGACTTGTGTTGTTTTTAGAAAGTCATGTGTGTGTATTTATTCAAACCAACACTTAAATACATAATCAAATACAAGTAAAAGTACAGAAGCTAGTTGCACTGGAAATTATAATAAATGTGTATGACATAAAAAATAGATCAAAACTAGAAAAATAGATCAATAAAAAATATATATATCAAAACAAGAAAAAGACCACTACAGGTGGGAGTGATAAAGATGTGGAATATAAACATAGAAATTATGATGTAAAATAGATTTGGTGAAAGGTAGGGAAGGTAATAACATTAATGGTGAGAAGTTGAATTGATCATTGTAAGCGGTGAATGGAAAAAATGACATGGGGACTGTGAAAGTCGTCAGAGATAATAACACTAGATATTGTAATACATTATATGGACAAAAGTATTGGAGCACACCACTTATTCAGTGAATCCAGGTGTTTCAATCAAACCCGTAGCCATAAAATCAAGCACCTAATAGTCTGCATTTGTGAAAAAATGGGTTGTTCCGAAGAGCTCAGTGAATTCGACCATGGTACTGTGATAGGATGCTACCTTTGCAGGAAGTCAGTTCGTAAAATGTCAGCCCTGCTAGATATTCCATGGTCAACTGTAAGCGGTATTATTGGAAAGCAACAATTCAGACACAAAGTGGAAGACCACATAAAGTCAAAGAGCAGAGAGGTGCATGGGGCGTAAAAGTTGCCAATGCTTTGCTGATAGGTGAAGTGTTCCAAACGTTCACTGACATTTATATCAGCACTAAAACTGTGCAGCGGGAGCTTCATTAAATGGCCATTTTAAGTTTCAATGGCCATTCAGCTGCATGCAAGCCTTACATCAAAAGTACAAAAAACAGTATTGTGTGGTATATGAATACAATTTGTGTTCTAAAATCATATTAAAATCGGTTTTAAGTAAATAGGAATCCTGGGCAAGGATTTCTATACATTTTATATGTTTAAAATGTAATATACTTTAATATAAAACAAATGTTTCTATTTACTAAAAACATCTTTTAATATTATTTTGATTCAAAAATTGTATTCATATACCCCATCAATAGTTTTTTTTTCAAATATAAATCACTCTGTCTTTACTATACATTTTATCACTCTTTAATATTCTTCTTCTTTCTTCTTTAATTTTTTTCACTTTATCTGTATCTCTTATTGTGTTAATACTGTTTTGTTCATTTTTACTATAAACCACTTTCATATGACTATCAGCTAAATCTATCTTCTTTCTTTCTCTTAACTTCTTTAAAGCGAGATCTTAATGCTTCAGACATTTTGGACAATGCTATGCGTCCATCTTTGTGGGAATAGTTTAGGGAAGTCCCTTTCTATTCCAGCATGACTGTGCCCCAGTGCACAAAGCAAAGTCCATAAAGACATGGGTGGTGTGCAAGATTTGACTGGCCCTCACAAAGCAGAGATCTCAACCCCATTGAACACCTTTGGGATGAACTGGAATGGAGATTGCGAGTCAGGCCTTCTCATCCAACATCAGTGCCTGACCTCACAAATGCTCTACTGGACAAATGGCAAAAATGTCAACAGAAACATTACAAAATCTTGTGGAAAGCCTTCCCAGATAAGTGAAAGCTGTTATAGCTGTGAAGGGGGGGCAGATTACATATTAATGTCTATGTATTTAGAATGCCATCCCTATTGGTGTAATGGTCAAGTGCCCCAATACTTATGTTCATATAGTGTATGTGTGGTGGGAAATATGAGAGAAAAAATGGCGTGATGAGTCTGGAGATAATTATATTGGATAATTGGTAATGGTGTGACAATGACATGGTACATGTACCTTTTTACCTGGAGTACTAGAGATCTTCACTATTGCCGTCTGACCTCCTGGACCATAGGGACAATTCTGTAAAACACAGCTTGAAATTGAACATGGTAGAACATGATTATCTGTTTATGCACATAGATACACTGTAGAACAGGGCTTGACAATTTTGGTCTGAATCTAGGATCTAGCCCAAGAAGTTAGATGTCCGATGTAAGGGTCTACTCAATAAAGAGAGAACTGCATGAAATTAAGATGGGAATTACAAATGTTATGCCAATGAAGCAATGTTGAAAAATTATCCAATGTTGTCGGCTAATTTGGTCTTAAGTCTGAAATTCCCTTCTCTATACCCTGCAGTTTCCTGCAATTCTCTTTTTATTGAGTAGACCCTCTGGTGTTACAGCCAGAAAATGACACCCACAAAGTAACTCACATACAGTGCCCACACACTAGTGTTAATATTCAAAAGGTAATTAAACAATTGGTCATAGAGCATCCATGTGTGGCAGATCAGCTATGCTACAATAATTTAATCACATATGGAACTAAAATCACTGGTCTCACATACAGCAAATGTTAACTATACATTACACTTACAGCATTACCTCACACAGCGATGTATTTAGTGTGAGGCAAACAAGGCAAGTGCCTAGGGCGGCACTTGCCTTGTATGCCTTTAAAGGGCAGCACAAAATGCAAAAAAATAAATATATAAATATATGTTTAAAAGCCTCCCCTTTAAGAAAAAAAAAAACCCTTGATTGGGGTTGATGGGGGCATGTATTGGGGGTAATGGGGGTATGTACTGGGGGTGATGGGGGCATGTATTGGGGGGATGGGGCATGTATTGGGAGTAACGTGGGCATTTATTGGTGTGATGGGGGCATGTATTAGGGGGGATGTGGGCATGTAATGCGGGTGATGGGGACATGTATTGGGGTGATGGGGTATGTAATTTTGGTGATGGGGCATGTATTGGGGGCAATGGGGGCATATATTGAGATGATAGGAGTATGTATTGGGGTGATGGGGACATGTATTGGGATGATGGGGGCATATATTGGGGGTGATTGGGGCATGTATTGGGGTGATGGGGGCATGTATTGGGGGTAATGGGGGCAAGTATTGGGGTGATGGGGGCATGTCATGTGCATGTGTGTGCATGTAGGTGATGGGGCATGTCCTGGGTGTGCAACATGGGTTATGGGTCATGTCGTGGCTGTGCAATGTGGATAGGGGGGGTGCCAAAATGTTGTCTGCCTAGGGCAGCACAAAACCAAGATACACCACTGACCTCACATCCTGCATCATTTGTCACCCATACACTTCTCTCACTTACAGGACTATAAATCATTTCTGTCACAAACAAGCTACCAAGGTTACTATTCACACTTTATTCCCAGATTTCACATATGCTCTGGTGACAACATTGACAACATTGTTTGCTGATGCTGGAGGACCTGTTGTGTTCATGAAACTACTCAGGGTCTACTCAATATGTACCCGTCCATCCAGCACTGGATTCGGTTTGGATATAATATCCGAATTGAGCAAATCCCCGAAATGCGGCTACTCAGTATCTCATCAATATGATGTCCAAATTGCGTATCTATTGGTCAGCACATCCGGGCATATTGTGCAGCTTCAGAGGCATTACTTCAAGACCGAAGTCTGGTGCATGTTGAGTAGACCCTTATTTAACTGTATTAAAATAAAAATAAATGCAAATCATACTGACATATGGTGCACAGATGTGCTCTCAGATTCATTTATGAAGCCAAATAGTTATGTCAATATTTAATAATTAAAAGGAGACACATCTGCTTTTTTAATCTACTGTATTTATGTATGACCACATATTATATATATCAACAACAACAAATATTTCACCAAGAAAGATACATTGAGAAATTCTGTCAATTTTAAGCCTGGGGAATATTACTACTGTTCAACATCGAAGGGATGTATGATTACCCAATTTAATGGTACCTGATGAGTATGAGGGGCTGAGAAACTGAATCTGTAACACTGAAAATGTATACAAATGCTACTGTTGAGGCATTAGCCCGATGAACTATCTCACTGGCTATATGTGTTAAAACACTTACAGGTCCATACACTAAAATTTGACTTTGGAGGTCGACTTTCAATTTGAGACAGTCAAATGCGCCATCCGAGATTTACTAACAAAAAAAAAAACAGGTTTGAACCTTCCCCATTGAAAGTAATGGGAGGAGAAATGATCAAAGCTATTTTTGAAACTAACTCGGTGGCGAATTTGACTTAGTCTTAAAATAAAAGTCAACCTCCAAAGTCGAATTTTAGTGAATAGACCCATAAGCTGTTTCAGACTCACCCAATTTTCAACATTTCAATTCTTATTACTTAAGTGGTGCCTGCACTTCACCATATTGATGTCTGCATAGAGAACTGTTGTAGGCCCTGTAACTGTGATGGCTAACATTTTCCACTTAGCTCTTGTAGATTACATTTCCCATGATAATCAGCCAATCAAAGGGTGACTTAGGTTAACAGAAAATGGAGGCTAAAATAAGTAGAGTGAAAAATGTTATCTGCCCTCTGAAATCTTCCCTGTAGTCCAGAATATCCATAATAAAATACATTAAATGTTAAAGAATTTTCTGACATCAACTTGTTTTTTCACTGACGTTCATCTTTATTAAGCTTGAAATGTTGGAAGTGCTTAAAAAGGAACACAAGATATAGTTATTTAGACTTAACAAGGTGAGAAGAAGTATATTCTGTAGAAATAAAACATATGTAGAAATATAACAAATAAAAAGAAAAAATGGCAAGAGCTTAAAAAATGTGTGTGTATATATAATAAAACCATGCATATTAATAGTCATGAATGTATAGAGAATTTTTATGTATTTTTATATGTTATGTATTGCTTTTTTAAAGCTATATATTTGTACATGATATTTTTACATTCCTGACATTTTTCCTTTTTATGTACACTTCTTCTCCCCCATGTAGTGACCCATTTGAACTAAAGAAATCTATCTTTTGTTCCTTTTTTAAGCGCTGCTGACATTTCTAGAATACTGTTTTCTTTTCCCTTCTTGGGAACAAGAGTGTGTTGTGGATAACTGCTGCAACACTGCTGTAGTGGCGATAGGAAGTATCCTGTTTTGTTTGTACTCAGCCTTTATTGAAATTGCCCAAATCCGCCGAACCATCTCAGTGAAACAGCAGCTTCACAAAATGATTTTTAAGGGGCAAAAACTATGATTATCTTTTGAATGCTATGTTACAGAAGTATCATTATTTTTTTTAATATACAACTGGTATATATGGCTTTTAGTATATATAAAAAGGAACTTCCACTCCTTGAATGAAGACTGATATACCTTACAAATCTTTTTAGCTGACAATCAAAATTAAGGTACAATTTTAATAGTTTTTTTTTTTTTAATATTCCAGTAAATGTACTGCAATTCTGCTCCAAGCAGTAGATTCCTGTGTTCAGTGCTTGCTATTTAACAATTATGCTGCAGTGTTGCATTGAAATTAGTATTACTCTGTAGGGTGCATTTTAGCTCCCTTTGCTTACCTCATCATCTAGCCACCCGATGCCCTATTCTGGCGGTATAGTGACACCCAGAGAAAATTGGAATGTGGTACTACCCAAAATGAACGAGACAGGGTTCCACAATATACTGGAACTACCACATTTAAAAGTAATTCAGTCACAATGCCAAATACATCTGCAAAAGTGTGTCATGTTGATTTAGTGGCTAGTGGTTGTACATTGAAGCTCACTGACAGGGATAAATGGGCACTTAGCAAGATAGCTGCTACATGCAACCATGAGAGACTAGAGTAGGGTTGCCACTCAGCTGGTATTTTACTGGCAGGCCAGTAAAATGGACTTGAGGCTTATGTCAAGTCTATGGAGATAATTGCACGGCTAGTATTTATTTCAAGAAAAGGTGGCAACTCTATTCTGTAGTAATGTATATAAACATACATGTGATACTTAGGGTGAAAATATTTAAAAATTCGATCAAAATCAGTGACTTTGTTGTCATGACCTTATTTTAAATTGGATTTGAGAAGGAAGAGTCAGACTAGAGAGTGGCAAAGACGACAGTTGAGCACAAGGAATCTGCGTGTAATTCTAACTTTTAGTATTGACAGAAAAGTAAGAGGTGAAAGTCACTTGTGGGAAGGATTAAATAATCAAAGCAAGAAATTGATGGGAAATAATGAAGTACCTGTTTGTTCTTTTTTTTATGAGAAATAGTTATATTATAACCAAAATATCAATGGTCTCTTCACTAAATAAGTACGGATATTATCTTTATAAAAGTGTGATCATTATCTTTGTTCAAAATGTTCATGCATTCAAGACATAAAAATGTGTTCAATTACAACTATAATGTTTGGAATTTGGTATAGCTATATACATTCCAGAGGGAAAAAAATCTTTCACTTCTCTTGTTGACCTACATAGCACCTAAATTCAAGAAAAAATAACATTGTAATACACAAAATGCACAGAATATCATAGTAAAACATGTTGCATTCCCAACAAAACATTAAATGAAAAGGGTTTTGTTTTTTTTGCATTGTTCATTTCAGATATGTCTTTTGATTTTGTTTTGTGAGTTTATTTTATGAAATATTTTACTAAACAAGTGTGATTGCGTGTCGCCATTTTGTGAAATATAGTGTTTACAGAGTTATGATCCTGTTTGATTAGGTAAGTTGTACACAGACACCTAGTCCTGTCGATTATGATACACAAGAGCCAGTAAGGAAGCAAGGGTGAATCTTATGACATCAACATGCAGGCTTTGGCCACAGTTTAAAGAGAGACTTGCTGCAAGATATCAGAGAATGTTGCATCATGGGTAACATTCTCAAAATAGATGGCGGAGATAAACACCTAATTGTAGTTTTACTTGTATATGTAAAAATAGAAAAACAAAACGTGTCATATGTCTTATATATGTGTTTTTTTAAATGCACAGGTAATCTAGTTACACCTTTAATGTACCTGGTTGCATTTACTCTGACTTTCAAATTCCAAAGCAATATATTTGTGTCTGTGGGTACCTAGACTGTCCTGATCACCAAGCAATTTCAGGGAAAATAAATTAAGTATCCGCTGCCATATCCCAGGTCATCACAGTCTGATTCTTGTATAACCTATGCTGCTGTGGAAAGTTCTACTTAATTAGAATCAGCATTCACTATTTGTAAGAGATCAGATAGTGACCCCTGAACTGTCTTGTCACTTTCCATATCATCTGACCCTTTTTTGGATTTGCGTTACACGCAGCTTCTCTGGGTACGTGGTTTATCCCTTATACGTTTTCTTGTACTTGGGTCCTATTCCTATTGCTGCCAAAGGGGCCCTAAGATGTTAACACACTTACGTGATCCGTTATCATATTATTATCAGTGTTTATTTATACAAATGACTATGTTATTCATAGCAGTAACTAGCTCATTTCACACCTGAGACAAGTATAGGAAATTGCACCCCCATTTCCTTTCCCAAACCCCCCTCCATTGACCCAATACCCCACTGACTGACCATATTCCCATTCTCTGTCCCACATCTCATTCTACTGCCTCTCAGTCTTTCCATTATAGCACAGTTACCATAATTAATAGCCTCTCTTGAGCCAAGGATATTGTTGAGGCTATAAGAACAAAAAAATCTGTGAATTATTCTTAGTACAAATGATCCCTTCTACATTAAAGGGACTCTGCCATGTAAATATGAAAAAGTGCCATTTTAATATACTCCTAAAGTAATCAAATGATAGTCTTGCGGCAAATTAGCAGTTTAAGAGCTATATTAAAATAAATATAGTTATCTCCTTCTAGTTGTGGTCCTTCTGTGGCCAGAATGGATGGTGTGTCTGCACACTCACCGAGGAAGGTGGTAAGGATATTGTATCTAAAAAAAAGTCGTCATTTATGATTTCTTTGGGAAAATTAAGACATGTCTTTGTATTTAATAATGCCTTTACTACCCTTAAAGTTATACATGACAGGGTCCCTTCAAACTTACCGGCACCATAAACAACAGCCCAAATATTGTATCACATACAAATTGGAATTAAATGATGTAGCGTATATGTTTAATGAACCCAAAGTTTTTTAAAGTTTATTTAAGTTTGAGAATACGCTGACCTACTGAATTCAAATGTCTCTGTTTTAAGTACTTCAGACACCAAATTAAAAAAAAAGTCTGATACAATTTTAATGGAAATGAAAGTAAAATAGAACATTAACAGTGTAACTGTCATAAGGCATTAGGATTAATATGATATAAAAAGCTAACAGTTAGTCTGAAAAATTTGCATAATTTACATGGCAGTGAGACTATAAATGTACGCTCTCGATTATTCAGTTCGTACTTTCTTGCTAATTTATCTCTGTTCACTTGTCTGATGCTTATACATAAGCTCTAATCATTATTAAAGAAATATGGGTCATGTTTGTCTTTACTTACTGTGATAGATAGTCACGTAATTTACATTTCAATCTTAACAAAATAGCACTTTTCCAAGATGTCATATAAAGTAAAGGTTTTTATTCCATTTCATTAAAGTTGAACAGTGGACTATATGTTCTATATTAAATTGCACATACTATATGCAAACATATTTATCTAACACATGTTTCACAATTCCCATGTCATTATATCCCATGTCTGCCTAGGGCAGCACAAAACCAAGATACACCACTGGATTGCAGACCAGTTTGTAAGACGTTGGCACAAGTATAACTTTTTTTCTCTGCTTTTGAGCATTTTTAGGATCTGTTGACTTGCAAAATATTGCGCTGTCACTTCCCAAAAAAATATTAATCGTAAACCAAAATCATTCAACTGGGACAGCATTCAAAGCATTGAATTATTAAAGACATCTAGATATTCTAAATGTGAATCCAGGTCAGTAGTTGCTTCTTCTCTAGCACATTAACAGAAGATGCTGATTTGACATATCCGTATGGGAGCATATATACAGGGCCGGCCTTAAGTGTTCCGGCGCCCTGTGCGGGCGTCCCCCGTGGTGCCCCCCCAACCCACTATGTATGTGTCTCTCTCCCTTCCCATGTTTGTCCCTTTCCTCTTCCTTGCCATGTCTGTCTCTCTGTAACTCCCCCATACCTGTTTTCTCTCTCTCTCTCCTCCCCTTCCTCTGTTCTGTCTCTCTCCCACCGTTCTGTCTCTCTCCCCCCCGTTCTTTCTCTCTCTCCCCTCTCCCCCTGTTCTGTCTCTCTCTCCCCCCTCCCCCTGTTCTGTCTCTCTCTCCCGCCTCCCCCTGTTCTGTCTCTCTCTCCCCCTCCCCCTGTTCTGTCCCTCCACCCTCCCCCTCTTACGCCTCTCTCTCCCCCCTCCCCTTCCTTTGCCTGCAAATGTGGATCCAGGGAGGGGGCTGAACTAAATGGCTGAGAAGTGTAATTTCGTTGGTGCAGAGCATATTGGTATGTCCACCACTTTCCTGACAGGTATCAAGTTTCAATTGTACATACATTTTGTTAACAAATGTATTTTCTGCATTTGTTAGGCGGAGTCTCAGCAGCAATGCTGTATATGTAATGCAAGAAAGGATGATGTTCACTGCACAACTCATTAAACATGTGGTTTTGATTCATTCACAAGCGGGACAACAGTTTCACCAAAATAGTTTTTGTCAAGCACCCATCTCTTATTGTTCTGCGTAAGTGTAGTGCAGGCTTACATAGAACCACAAAAGATGACATAGGCCCAAAAGTCTCTTTACCCTTTGACGACATAGGAAGTGCCAGGCATGTCCTGGTAAAACAATCCCTTACTGACATTTGACATCTTGCAGCTCTGTTCATGGTATGCCAGTAGGCATGCTGTGATCTCACTGAAAGTGATATGGCTGAGTGCCTCAGGCCCGAGGCACTCCAGCTATGTCTGCAGAGAACCCGTCCATTACATCCAATCGCTGTGACAGCAAATTGCAGTGATCAGTTGTTTTCAGCTGGCTTTGACAACTTTAGTCTCACCTGAAGGGGTTAAAGGTTAATATCATATCTACTTAATCTCTTTCTTTTTAGCTATAATGCATTATTGTATAGAATTTGTTGCATGCATGGATTAGCTAAGTCCCATTAATTGAGTGCTCTACTGTTCTTTTTCTATGTATGTATTTTTACCCTACTGTATTTTGCTTTTTATAACTCAAAACTAAATGATATCCTACAAGAAGTTAGAAAAACACTAAAGATGGATAGTATTGCTGAAATAGTTAAGTGTACAGGATTGGTTATGCAGAACCCAGTACTGCATGTCCAAGAATAACAGCTTCAATTTAATGCAATACCATAGTATTTTCTGTCACTGTTTCCTTTTAACATAAGTGCTCTGAACAGAAGCATAAGAAATGAAATATACTTGCACTATTTTAGCATTTTAACAGACAGAACACTTACACATACCCATCATTTAGGTGGTAATTTCTATTAAAACCTAGGATTTTTTGCAAACTTCATATCTAAAGAAACATTTTTTGACTATGCCACAGGAAAATGGTTATCTGTGGTAAAAAAAAAAAAAAAACATCTGTTATTAAACAAAAGGCACTTACGGCACATTCCTGCGATGCTCGTATTATTGATATTACAGTAAATTATTTGAAAGGAAAAAAAGTGCTAACTATGCTGGCTTAGTTACTTCTTAAAACAACATTATCTGACCTTTGATCTTTCACCTCATAATATTTAAGTACAATTTGGATACATAGCCATTCACATTTTGCTTTCCATTTCTAAATGACTAGCAAAATGATATCCGTATTCTACCAGGAGACAGCCGCACTCATCTGTAAATGTGTCCACCTTCGGCAAGGCCTAGAATTACTCCAGTTACTTTTAAGAATCAATACAGAGAGACCTCCTGGTGCCGGCTGTTAAAGATTTTACAGTCTAGTTGCATGCTATAAAATAAAGGGAGAATGGACACATTTTTGCAGAATAGTGTAACTCATATTGTCACAACGCTTTAGCACATAGATTTATTGTTCAGTTTTAGTGGCCACATTGATTCGCATTTAACTCATTAAAAACAAGTGGGAGGATTGTGTTTTGAAATTACAGAGATTAATAGAAATGCTATGCCACAGGTGTCAGATCTATGAACCAATGCATATGCCAATTAGTGCTGTCACTGCTACTTTGTAATGGGCAATATAATCACAAGACTCATAAACAGGATTGTTCATTGATATTGTTTAAACATAGGTTCCATTTTTTTTCACGGTGCAATTATTAATTTTTTTTTTGCTATTTAGCAGAATAATTTGATGTGCATTTTATCAATAAATTATGAAGTGCATTTCGATATTATTTATTTATTCTGTATGAATTTAGAATGCTGGAATTCAACCTTTGGACGCGTATTTGCTTTTTTCCAATAACCATCACTGTACATTTTATTAACTTTCCTACAACATCCATACATAATAACTTAAAGAAGGCAGATTACCATTTGATTCCATAAAGCTTTTATTCAGAATGTTTCTAAGCAAAAAGGAAAAAAGTCAAATAAAAATCGACCTTGCTTGCATAGAAAGAACTATAGGATACTGAATGTATTTCACTAATGTTCTTGGGAGGCTATCCATTTACTGCATTATATGCAATGACTCAGGCAAAAAAAAAAAATGAATAACAGGATAGTTAATGGAAGTTCTGGCTAGATTCCCAGCAGTTACCTAAATTACTGAGGTGATGGTTTGCTATTGATTTGATATATTGATTTAGTAGTAAAGAAACTTGGGTCAGCTGAATAACGTGCTTTAGAATATAAACATGATATTAAAATGAACAATTTCATGAGGGCAGTTTAGCTAATTCTCCTCTATACCTCGCAGTGTTTATTGGCAGGCAATTTAATACAAATATTTCTGTTAACAGTTGCAAAGTTAAGTGTAAGTAATACATGAGCTAAACTTTAAAAATATTGTTTCGTTTACCTGAGTTGGCCTGACAACAATGGAATCCAATCCCAAAAATTTGCGGTGGAGCTTGAATATGGTGCACCAAAATGTAATGAGTTGCAGAGATGTGTGATAAGTCAAAGTACAATATTTACAATACCTAACAAATAAACAATACAAAAATAGCTAATATGATTTTTTTTTTTTTTTATTCAGTTCACATGGTTTTAAGC
The DNA here is from genome assembly GCA_036172795.1 of Pelodytes ibericus. Lineage (NCBI taxonomy): Eukaryota > Metazoa > Chordata > Amphibia > Anura > Pelodytidae > Pelodytes > Pelodytes ibericus. Next base: position 124,227,626 of record CM069859.1, read on the forward strand.
CACACACTGTTCCAGAGTTTCTTTATACAAATTAGGTAACCATTCGCTCCCATCCATTCCTCCCACCTCCAGGCATGCAGGAGAAAATGTTTGGGGAAAAAATACTAAGGATGCTTTAACCTCTACTTGACGCATGGTGCTTATGTCTCAGATGACGCAAGCACCAAAACGTCACATTTTGTTTCTGGCCACTGATCACAAGGGTCTTAATAGACCCTCTGGCTTCCTGCCAAAATATCTTGATACCTCCAGACGTCACGTGTGAGTTGTGATTCCTTTCTTCCCCATAGATTTGTATTTGTATTTTATTCTGATTTTAACTACTGTGGTGCATGGAGATACAGAATGATACTTCCACCTTGAAGACTTGCAGGTCACACCCCCACCAACTGAAATATAGGTTGAGTATCCCTTATCCAAATCCAGAAATGTTTTGGATAACGGATCATTTTGGATAACAGATAATTTTCACTAGCAAGATATAATAAGCTTCTCAGCACTCAAGAAATACCGCAGTGTCCGTGCAAATAATGGATGGCCAAAATAAACCTCTTTTACTGTGATGTAGCTGTGATGTGAGGCATCGTTGATAACCTGCCGTTGGCATGTCAGGCTTGTATACGTGCCATTGTATTACACTTTGTAGGTGTGAGGGAATCTGAGCATGCATAGAAAGGCTACATTAGAGTTTAAGGGGACTGCATTCTGTGCTTGAACTCTGACAGGTGTGTGAGAAATTTGAAACTTATGGCAAAATCCCAAAAATGTTTTGGATAACGTATTTCTTGATAAGGGATACTCAACCTGTATATAAATAACACCACCAATGCAGCACACCAAGACTTCCCCTCGCTGGTGAGATTAGAATTGTTAATTTAAATTCAAGTAAGATTTCAATATATTACTTAAAAGAGTCATGTTCCTAATGATTTATTTAGTAATAAAAGTCAGTAATTATATGTGAAACAGAACCTTTAAGTACCCTTTGTCACTTTTAAAGAACAATTATCCTTTTTTTTTAACCCTTGCTTCCTAATAGGAAACAAGGGTTAAAAGACTTGTCCTGCTTATAATACATCTAATAGATATACACACACGTTTCTCTCTGTACTGTCAAAAGTACATGCCAGTTTATCCTCAAACAAGAGGGAACTCATTTATCACTTACGCTTCTGTATAAGAAGCACAAAGGAAAAGTAAAGTTTACAAATCTTTTACAAATCCTTGAAACATCTCCACTTCAGTAGACTAAGGTATGTAAAGCTGCCCTTTCTCCACACAGGGGTTGAGATAACATAGGCAGACAAATGGCAATTGCTTTTCTGTACAACAAAAATGTCTAACATTAAAATAAGTCTAGCTTAACAAAGTATCATGTTTTTTAATAAAATACTTCAAAGGTGGTCTATTTACATTTTCTAATATCTTAAATAAAAACACTTGAGAAGGATTTTCCATTGCTTATGGACAATTGACTCCAGAACAGCATGAGGCAGGAGCAGGCCTATCCTTTATTAAAAAACATATACATGCATGGAAAGAAAGTAGAATGATGCCTGTAGGCAAAGGCTTAATCTAGTCTCACCTTGAATTCCGAAATAAGGTTTTAAGCCTCATTTCATTTAAAAGAACAAAAAGCTTAAAGAAGTTAATAAATTAAGGGAAAGGTTTTAATTATGAGGAAATATTGCAGAAATTAGTTATGCTTGAATCAGAAAACAGAGCCCTATGAGGTGGATGTTGTTACTTTTTTTTGCTATACTAAAAAACAAGGTAAGTGAAATAGTGAGAAATAAAGTTATATAAAATAAAAAAAATATTTTAACATTTTTTAAAAAGCATGCCCCCCCTTCCCCCCCCCCCCCCCCCCCAAACAATAGCCCTGGTCCAACCTAATAATAAGTGGGCTGAGAGCTGGCAAATCGATTCCCAACCCCATACTCATGGGGGGCCAGGGCAAGAAGTCTCCCCCCCCCCCGACCCCCATGAAAAAAAGGGCACACATAAAACTCTGTTGCATGGATAAGTGTAAATCATAAAAATGAAATAAATCATTCTGTTGAAAGAATTGTTTTTTGTTCATCTATCATTATTTTTATACTGTGCAATGTAATGTACGCTTTCATTTAGATGTCAACATGTATAAATTATATTTCCTTTAATTATATTATTCATGTTGCCTGGTTTGCACATTTTAGCAAAAAAACACAATTGTATTCCACTTGATAATGTTTTCTAACCCACAGGTGACTAAATTAATTTTTTAAAATAAATTCTTTAAATTAAAAATGTCTGTTCTGTATATAACACAGATACTATTGAAATGCCACCCACCAACATACATTTTATGAGCCTTTACACAGCATCCCTTTTTGCTTTACATGCCACAAATAAATAGAATTTTAGTTTTAAGGCTACAAAACTCATGTTGTGATATACTAATATATTAATTTTAAGTTTACATTTTCTCCCTAACTTGCAACTTTTAAATGCTGCTGGAGCTATTCACTAAAAGGTGAGTTGCAGGTGCGATGAGCATTTCATCTCACCAATTTAGCAATACATTGTACAGGGACAATCCTGGTGTGTTTGCTTAGCATGGAAAAATCACAAGGTTTGCCCAGGCACAATGTATACCTTAATTGATAAGCTGAAATGTTCATCTCACCACAGCTCTCCTTTTAGTGAATAGCCCCATGTGTATCCCAGCCAGATAAACTATTGAATTAAAAATGAATTGCATTGGAATATTATTACAACAGCATTGCCTAGATGTGTGTTCCAGCTTCCCTGTACATGAGCCTCATATATGTTCTACTTATAGAGATGATAAAATAACTTACAGAAAAAGTCCACTTTATTGGTTAAAACTTTTTAGATTTGCGGTATACGTTTCAAAGTATAATAAATCAAAAGAACAGCACGCCACAGAGCCAGAGTATAAACTTTGTATTTGGTTTTTTTTCTTCAATCAATTTTAAGTAATTCTCATGATGACAACCCAGACAGTGTAGTAGACTCAGTTCAAGTAGCACAGCTCATAGTAGCAGTGAAGAAAAATAGTTAGGTTAACTTGATTTGTACAGATAAACAATTCTTCTTCAGATCCTGTGTGTTTTCCAATTTCACGCAAAAGGCTATCTATAGTATGCCATATACATGTTATTATATAGTTTGTTACTTACAGTTTATTTTACACATATATACATGGGGGGCTATTTATAGTATGCCATATACATGTTATTATATAGTTTCTTACTTACAGTTTATTTTACAGATAAAGACATGGTGGGAAATGAATTTGGAGCTATAGGCAAATGTCTAACTTCGGTCAATTAAAATGGACATCAGCACATTCTGAAAATACAAGGGCATCCGTTACATGCCCTTACTAAAACCTAGTGTGAATTTGGAGATGTTGGGTCATTTATTTTTAAGTAACATAGTTCAGATCTCACCTCCATAATATATTCTACACTAAAAAGGTTAACAAACTCAAATATGCTCTCGACAGGTCATTCTTTTATTGCTAAATGATCCTTAAAATACAATAAGAATTATTTTTCTAGGTGGTTAGGACTGCGTTAACAAGAGATCATCTTCTATAACCTACAGTAGTATCAAGTGGTTGTAAGTTTAGTTCAGTTCACACTTAATTAAGTATTAAAGAAAAAATGGGGGAAATGCTTATAATGTATTCTTGCATACACAGAATGTACAGTGGGTAATCAGTGTCTACGATGGTACTTGACGATGCAACCAAGAAGGTTGGTAGCCATCTGACTGTCAGTGCAAGCAGAGCGTCCATGCCCTCACTGAAGCCATGGCCCCTACCCAGAGGCGGCTCTCTAATTAGGCAAGTTAGGCGGCCGCCTAAGGCCTCGCACTAGCAGGAGCCTCGCGACTGCCTAACTCACCTAATAGCCTTCCAGGTTACAGGGGAGTTTAATGCTGCCTGACTTTGCCTGGTAGATACACCTTGGCCTGCAGCTCTGTGAACTGTGGATGATTTCAGGTCCTCACAGCAGCAGAAAATACTGGTGCCTGACATTTGACAGGACAGACAACAGTATCTTTTTTTTAAAACTCACATTCAGGTGTTGCTTCCTCCCCCGCCGCCCGTTTGTTTGCTGCGTGTGAGAATGTCTGTGTTTGGCGTGTGAGTGTGTGCGGGCTGAGTGTGTCTATGAGTGTGTCTGGCTGCGTTTGTGATTGAGTATGACTGTGGGCACAATAATGGCACTGATAAGCTGTTTGGGGACAGATATGGTCCTGCCAAGCTATTTGGGGACAAAGGCAGTGTATAAGGACAATCATAGCAGTGATAAGCTGTCTGCGCACAAATATGACACTAATAAGATGTTTGAGAACAACAATGGCAGTGACAGTGTTTGTAGACAATGATGGCCCTGAAGAGCTGTTTGGGCACATAGATGGCCCTGTGGGTGCTATAATGTGGTACTGTGATGTGTTTGTGTGTATCTGATCAGCATATCAATGTGTTTATATATTCTAATGTATCTGATCAAATGTCTCCAAGATGAGACCACTAACACCCATATACACACTTATATGCTGATCAGATCATTTTTATTATCGCTTGCATATCTTTTTTTAATTATGAGTGTCAGTGAGGGCCTCATGTTCGAGTTTCGCCTGAGGCCTCACAAAGTCTAGAGCCGCCTCTGCCCCTACCATCAGCTTTGATGCAACCTTAAAGATGGTTGGTGAATAGTAAATGTGCTTTGTATTCCTTCTACCGGTTGCATCAAGTTGCCTTGAGTAGTTTCAAGTCTCAACTTTGGTTTTTATGATTATCCCTCGATAACGTGGCAGTTCAATATAGCTTATTTTCTATTTGATGGACGCGTGTATAATATTTTAGTAAATTCCTTATTTTTTAATTTGAAATTATAAATAACATTTTTAAATATAACAATTAATAAAATAAATAATACGAAATAATTCAATACAGGGCCATAACGTATAAAAGTAGATATAAAATAACACAGTATTATTAGAGAGTATAGAAGACACATGTGTTAGTTTATATTGAACCAGAATGACCATATTTTATCATAGGATTTATTTATTAAGTTTTTATGTTATACGATCCATTTATATTATATCCTTAGCATCATTCTTAATAATGTCTTACAGACTTTCAGGTTTATTTCATGTTGCTATGCACATCCAATAATGAGCAATAACTCTATATAAAATGTTATTTGCAGTTTTTAGGTAACCATAAATGTTAATGATAAAACTGATGAGACATATCTGTTTCCTTTTCTTCTCTTCACATGATAGATTATTCGGACACTATAGGTGGTACACCTTGAGAAAGAATAGTCTTGTAGACAGCTAAGCAACAAAACAGAGAGTGTACCTCTTCTCTGTCGAAAATAAATTTGCATTCAATTATATTTATGTCATTACTAATTTTACAGCATGATGCTAAATTTAAACATTAGTGTCCATATTTGGCTTTCTTCCTTTAATTAACAAGCAGAGACATTTTATAATAACACTGAATATTTACAATTAGACATCCTGAACAATTGCCTGGCAAGTGGATAATCTTGTTCAAATAGGGTTCTAAATAGAGTTCTAAATTTGTTCTTATGTTGTCATATATAAATTCTATTTTGCTATGAAATATTAGTGTAATATTTTGTAATTACAGTTAATACTTCAAGGGTATTCACTGTGTCACTAAATAATTTTAATTAGACATTTATGCACTTTTCAACAATTCAAATGTACCCGCTACTTCATCAAACATTTTGTTATGACATGAAGAGGAATTAACAAAAACTAACGGTAATAGCATCCATCTATCAAGCTATCTCATTAAGAAATCATCATACACATTTCTGATAAATGCGTTTTCTTGTTAAAGCTTATTTTCTGTCATTAGACGTAGGTTTGATTAGTAATTGATGTAAAACTAACAAAGGTTTGTGTGCAAACCTGTAATTATACCATAATTGTTTTTGTGTACATATGTGAGTGCAAATATATTGCATTGATTTCATTATGTAATCACAAGAGCAACTTTCTTTCCTTGTAATTCCAATTATCGAAACTCAGTCTTTGTCGAGAGTTCAGAATTATTCATCGAATCACTTAGCAAGTGACAGACAGCTTCATCAAGTTCATTGTTGAAGTGTTTGCTGAAGTACATATTGAAGAGGTCAACAAATGTAATTTTATTCCGCACAGAAAAAACCTTCCATTGAGACACGCAGTGCAGAATTACTATCCAGATGAAAATCGGAGCACTTTAATATTGTTCCACCCAGCATAGTAGAGGTACCTTCTGGCTGTAGCCTTTGCTTGACAAAGCGAGGCATTGGCAATTCTTTGCTATGTCACATCTCATTTGTTTTACTTTTATGACAAGCTTGTTAAATACATTTTCATTTCGACAAGCCTTGGAAATGTGTTTCAGACTTCAATACGTGTGTGCCTCTCAAACAAATGATTTCCAGTATGCAGAAGCATAGTGTTCATGATTCTTTGGTCACACAATGTTGTTGTTTCAGAATACTGAGTGACAGAATAAATATGGCATTTTTTGTAAACTAGTGAAGAGGGTAATCTTATGTCTTTTTGTTTGTTTGTTGGTTTGATTTTTTTAGATGGTGTTACAGCATGACGCATACCTTATGATTTGCTAAGATGCCAGCTAGCAAAAAGTTACATACTCTATATATTTGATTTATTTTGGAAAGCAGAATGTAGACTTAAGCTGAGTAGGTCTATCTGAGTCCACAAACTGCTCAAATACTCTACATAGAGGTGTATAGTTGAGAAAACAGGCACTGGACCTTCTTTTATCTTCCCAACACTTATGATATCTTCTATCATCACTGTATTTGGCACAAGGCAAACAGGGCAAGTGCCTAGGGCGGCACTTGCCTTGTCTGCCTGGGGTGTGGCTAAAAACGCTGCCCCTTTTTAAAAAAAAAATGCAGAAAAAAAAACAGATGCTGGCTGGGGAGATCAAGAGATCTTCCTTCACCATCCTCTCTGCAGCAAACAGGCAGCTGCATGTCTGTGCAACAGCAGCACAAACATTCCCAAGCTGCATCTCGCTCCCTTCACACTGCGCTTAGCTCAGAGCATCAGCGACCACATGACCTGCCGGTCTCAGACTTCAGAACAGAGCGTGCAGAGCGAGAAGCAGCAGGGGAATGTCTGTGCTGCTGCTGAACAGACAATCCAGTTGTCTCCATTAGACACCAGGGAGCAGCTGTCCTGGGGTGCATGGGTAAGTCCTGAATGTGCAATGTGGGTGATGGGGCATGTCCCGTGGTGCAGGGGTAAGTTCTACATGTGCAATGTGGGTGATGGTGCATGTCCTAGGGTGCTGGCTCAGGTCCTTGTTCTGCATTATGGGTAAAGGGGAGGGATGGTGCCTGAATTTAGTCTGCCTAGGGCAGGACAAAACAAAAGTATACTCTAAGATATCTCTTGTTTAAGCATGCATTTCAGATTATGTGGATGCACCTGTTTTAAGGCACGTTATTAGATTGCCTCTTTAGCACCTCATTTTTTAAAGGAAGTAATTTTCTGAGAGTGTTTGACAACATGGTGAATTCAGGACTTGCGAAATTGTGAGTCAGGCTCAGCCTGCCATACATGGTGTCTGACAGAACAAAAAGAAATAAGGAATTACAAGGCAGAAATGGAGACTTCACCTGTGGAGATAATTTTCCAAATACTTTATTGTAACAACAGCACAGTGTGGACAATCATGGGTAAAAGAAGCGAGCGCAGCAAGCCAACCTTAACACATTTCAGTCAATACTTGTCACTTATGTGAACAAAAGGTAATGTATATATGGCTTGATTTTAAAATATGTGGATAGATTTCTAGTGTGTGGAGAGATATTCATGCCTATTTTACACCAGCTTTGTAAACACACATGTCAAGTCCCAATACATATAGTTTTAGAATATGTGTGTTTGTGTGTGTGTCTGTGTGTGATTAAAACCTCAGAAATATTCAGGTAAAATACATGTTATAATATTGTGAATGCGTGCAGTGTATCTACAAACATACAAACATAGAAAACAAAGAACCATACAATAATAAGTTATGCTCTGATTATGCCCTCAGTCACTGGCCTTGCAATCTCAGGAGGTCTACCTGTGGTTGGTATCAGTCTTCTGATTTTATTTTATTTAAAAGCTTTGTAAAAGTCAAGCCTTGCTTCGGAAACTTGCTTTCTATTTCTGGCCTTTATAAAAGCACCCACATGGAGTGGGTAATAAAATATTAACAGTTAAGGACAAATTAAATGATAGAGGACTTTTCTGTTACATAATACTGAGAAAATAAGAACTTTCCTTATTTACACTTCATTAATAAAAACTGAAGCATCTTTGTAATGCCACAAGGTTTCTGACAAGCATTATCTTCATATTATTAATTGCATGCAGTAAAGACAGAAAATGAAATTCTTTGCATTAGAAATGTTGGCCAAATAAACCCCTTTGTGACACTTGGACATTCTATGCTGTCCTATTTGTTTGGTCCCAAAAGACACTAGGACAGCATAGAATGTCCTGCATTTAACAGCTTACCGTGGTCGTCGTGCTGTGCTCAGATCCCGCTGCAGGGACTTGCAGCGGGATCTCACCTGTCAGATGAGGCCACTTTGAGTGGCCTCAGACTGACAGGAAAAATTAACCCGACACTCAACGAGTGCAACGGCTACAGTTTACTAAATTGCGCTGTGACATCACAAATGACGTTGGGAGGTCTCACAATTTTTTGGCAGGGACAATTATGACCCTGATTGGGTCTCTGCAACTGTGTTTCTGGCTACCGATCACCTTGTGATCCGGGCCAGGACGTCCAGTGTTTAACAGCTCATCACGGCTCCCTGCACCAGGATCCCACTCGTCAGATGAGGCCACACAAACAAACATTGCTCCATGCCCCATTTTCCAACGAAAATGTTCTTCTTTAGGTAATGTGCCATCTAAACACTTTACCTCCCTAATGTATAATAATTTTAGCCATTACGATGAGATTCGCCAACCACAATGTAACTGAAGTGTCACCGTTGTCATCATTTGCACTGCCACCTACACTCTCCTCACCCTCCCAAAACCCATAAACTAAATGTGCAGACAACCTGCCAATGTGAACTACAAACTAAATTCTCACTCCAATGGGCCATGTCAGTCCTTCTCAGACAGGGGTGCGACACTGCACTACATTGCTCATCAAACACTGCCAGCACTCCATATATTCTAACCAGAGTAGCCAGGACTGTCTTTGACGTGGGGCAATCGGGCCGACTGTTACTGTTAATACCTGTACTGTGTGATAGGCACTGATAAGATAGCATTGGTGCATCCAACATGCAACCCACTGAACATAGAGGTGCTGCCGCTTGACATTGATAGCGATAGCCGCACCCCGAAGCATCGGTGTCCGCAGGATTTTTTCCAGGGGGTGCAAACCAACCAAATGGATGGCTGAGAATCATGAGACAGCAGCTGCAGTACCAATTCATAAGCATATAATAGCTAACATTTAGCACTCTAGTTGTTTAGTACTCTCTTTCCCATGACACTTAACATACTGCCTGAGAATCATGGGAAATGCAGTCTCAACATCTGGTGTATTAACATTTTTATCCAGCCCTTTGGTTGGTTTGGCATTCCCATGAACCATGGTAACATTGTATTTACACTATAAGCGGTTCCAGTATTGTTGTGTTTTGTCCACACAGACTGTACCCTATAATGCTTCCTTGGCCATAAGTGCCAGGAAAACCTTAAAATATCTCACATCCAGTCTCTCCTAAACCCCATTGTCTCTTACACAGAATGTGACACAAATGATCACTTCCTATAACATGGGGCCTCACCATAATGTATTATCATCTTTCCCATTACAAAGTGATGCACCAGCCAACATATAACTGAATGATCACTAACGATGAACTAGTGCTTTAAAAGCACATTAGTTCATTGCGGTCTGTTGTCATTCCTTTAGGAATAACATGCACTAAAAAAACTTTTGCCAGCCTTAATGGCTAGCATTGAATCTAGGCCAGTTTGTTAATATTTTGCCAGGCTCTTTGACTATATTGATGAATGGATGCATTGGTCCCAAACCCTCATCCACTTTTATTATATAACAAACAGCTAACATCACAGATGTCTAAGAACTAAAGATGTAGTATAGAAATTACTTGCCCATGCATATTTCAAACTAATTGCATGATTTTTTTTTTCTTTCCCACTGGAAAAATGGTTCAAGTTCAGCACATTTTATATGATTAAAGAAATATATTTCTAATCATCTTTCTGACATTGCAAAACCAAAAAGTCATTAGTATTTGATCAATTACTTAAATAAACTTTGAGTTACTGTCACAAGAAGTATGCTGCAGGCAAAGTTTTCTCAGTTAAGGTGTACATATTTGTTTCTTATAGTACTGGATGAAAAATGTTTGAAATTCTAATTCTGTACATGTTATATCACTATTCTAACTGTAGAACACTTTCCAGAATAAAGAAGCAAATAAAAACAAATGTGGGACTATGTATTGTGCATACAGTGAATAACAATATATTTTAGGAAATATTGTCACTGTCCAGGTGAGGGTTTACCTCAGTGTTTTGTTGAGACCACAGAAACTGAATAAAATAAATAAAATAGTGGCATGTTTTCTTATCTGTTAAAGACACACACACATACACTGGCTGATCCTGAAAATGTCTATTTCTTAACTTATTTAAATAGAGGAGGCTGCCTGACATTCACAAAAAATATATGTGGATAATGGTCTCTAGGATAAGACAAAAACAATTCTATTTCCTTCCCCATTCATCTACTTTGCTACTGTTGCAACCAGGGAGAGAAGGTCAGAGAGGAACCTCTCTGCAGGGGATATTGTGGAGTCTGTCTTTATTCCACAATGCATAATTGAGGACTGGATGATAACTGTGTTGTGTAGTTTGAAGTAATCACCTTGGAAATACTTTATAACTCTTTATTATACAGTTCAGATGACTTGTAGATGTAACATTGTAGCAGTGCTGCAATCCCAAGTTTCTATTTCGTCGACATCCTTCTAACTGTCGCTTCCACTTCACACACTTTCCCTGTCAAGAGAATCTCTCTCAAGACTTTTGCCATGAACATCAAGGCCATGACCCATGCAATTGAGAGTACAAAAATGTCTACAGCAATGACAGCACATCACATTGTACCATCCTGATTCATAGGTCCTGGGCAGGGCTCTTTGCCGCCCTAGGTGAACAAATATTTTGACGCCCTTTGCTGATCCTACCCTCAGGCATTTACACACACAGTAACATATACATATGCAGGCACATGTGCACAGACATGCAATGTCAGATGCAGCCACGCGTACACACACAGTAACACATGCAATGGCACATGCAGCCACACATTCACAAATAGGCACACATGCAATGTGAGCCTATCTTTGGCACCGCCTGCTCCATGCCATCTCTGTCTGTCTTGCTCGCCCTCTACGCCATCCCTTTCTGTCACGCTCTCACTCTATGCCAACCGTCTGTCTCGCTCTCCCTCTATGCCAACCGTCTGTCTCGCTCTCCCTCTATGCCATCCCTGTGTGTCTCACTCTCCCATGCCATCAGTATCTGTCTCGCTCACCCCCATGCCATTCATCTGTCCGTTTCCATCTTTTGTCTTTCTCCTCTCCCCATTATCTTCTCCTCTTTTGTACCTCTCCCCCATGTTTGTCTTTTCCACTTCTCTGTCTCCCTCACTTCCAACCACCCCATGTCTGCCTTCTCTCCCCTCTTATGCCTGGTGCCTCATTTTTTCTCTCCCCATTCCTGGTTTCTCTTTTTTTCCCTCCCAATTCCTGGTGTCACTTCCCCCCTCCTCCCTCCCAATGCCTGGTGTCACTTTTATTCTCCCTCCCTCCCAATGCCTGGTGTCACTTCTTTTCCCCTCCCTCCCAATGCCTGGTGTCGCTTCTTTCCCCCTCCCAATGCCTGGTGTCATTGTTTTTCCCCTCCCTCCCTCCTAATGCCTGGTGTTACTTCTTTCTCCCCTCCCTCCCAATGCCTGGTGTCACTTTTTTCCCCCTCCCAATGCCTGGTGTCACTTTTTTTCCCCTCCCAATGCCTGGTGTCACACCCCCTGTCTCCAATTGCCTGGTGTCAGTTACCCCCCTTCCATCTCTCCCAATTCCTGGTGTCAGTTTCCCACCCTCCATCCCAATTCCTGGTGTCAGTTTCCCTCCTTTTCCTCCCTCCCAATGCCTGGTGTTATTATTTTTTTCCCCTCCCTCCTCCCCCATATCTTATCTCGGACAGCAGGTGGAATCCCCTTGTCAGCTCTGTCGGTGCTGCACACACTCCTTGCGAGTAGTGATGACACAGAGGATCGTATTTCCAATGCTCTGAATCATCATTATGCACAGGGAGCGCGAGCAGTACAGACTGAGCTGATTCTGCTTGCTTACCTGCGTGGGAGCGGACATGTTTCCCGGCAGCAGGCGCCACCAAAACGCTTATCACCATAAGAAGGGTTTTCATTAGATACCATTATATTCATCATATCTTATAATTTACTACAAAAAATTATTTAAAAAAAACTTTTTTTAACTTTGACCTAAAAATTATTTTACAAAAATATAATCATTAAAAAAGTCCTGTCTAAATACAAATATGCTTGTTTCCATGTTTTTCTACAGTTTTTTGTGAGTTAAAGAGCAATAACCACAAATTGTGTTTTTTCACCTACAGTGACCTTTTGACCCCAACCCGAACCCTAAATTTAACCCTTACCCTAAATTTAACCCTAACTCTAACCCTTATGCTAACCCGTAATTTATTCTTATTTTAATTTAATTCTAACCCTAACCCTCATTTAATTGTAACCCTGACAAATATTCTAACCCTAACCCTAGATTTTTAGCTAATAAAGTTTTTTTTTTCATTGCAATGTTGTCCTTGAGGCATTAAGGTATCACAGTTTTAGCGGTGTTTACGATCTTAACCGCAGGCAGTTAAGTATCGGCTACGTTTTGCCAGACAGTCCGTCCAATGTCGGCAAGGGGTAAATGGTTTATGATCAACAGGGGATATAATCTGGCACTTGTTCTGCATCTGCAGCACTATCTTATGTGATTTCCATAAAGTGAAGTTACATAAACTACAGACCAAAAAGCACATGCCGGCTATCAGACCACATCCATTTGTGCTATTTTGAAGCAATGCATATACGGTAATCAATATAACACACACACTAAATTGGGAAGGAATGTATAATAACTCAGCAAACCTAAAAAAAAAAGCCCAGCTGAGACACATTATTTGGTGCTGGTGCTTCAACAAGTGCCAACACTGCAGGGTCTACTCAATATAGACTGTTGTGACTCCTAATGACCCTCCCAGTCAGCTCTCAGTATTTTGGCTGCAGTCTGGGAGTAAAACAAGTAGCATTGGAAAGTGTTTCTAAAAAGCAAAGTAAACCAAATAATAACTATACATAAAATGAGTGCATACGGATAATACACAGGAGACTGTATAATGCACACATCAACATTCCACTAGTTCTACAGCTAGATATGACAGTCAGCCAGTTAGTGAATAAATCGTATTAAATAGTAATACATCATTTCTGAGTGCCGCGGTTTCAGTTGTCAATGAAAAGTGACCCGCTGGCATAGTTCTATATGTGGTGCTTCCTTTCTTTTACATACTGAATATTAGTAATTCACTTTTAAAATAGAGTCGTTTCAAATAAAATTGTTTCAAATCAATGTTCTCTGTGGACTTTCTTATGCTAGAAAAAAAAACTATTGCTCATCTCCTGGGTAGCTTGCATTTTTAAATGACCTCTTATTTATCATTATCAACTCCAGCTTATCCATTTCTTCTAGCCTATATGTTATCAGTTAGCTTATATGTAAATCTGAATTCTTTGCCAAAGAATGAGCTCATTTGTATGATTCTTGGACCTTATAGCTCATAATTTACTGAATATCAAATGGTATATTTCATTATTTCTCAGTCTCTCAGAATAACAATTGAGCATTGTTAGATAATCTTGCCCAACCAATGCAAATGAAAGACTTCAGAAAACATTCCTTAAGATGGTTTGCTAAAAAGATTTCACAAGTATGAAATAAAGTGCATATGACTGTGATGTCATAAGTGTAGGCCTAGAAAGACTTCCCGTTACTCTCCCAGCTTATATGGGAGAATTGTGTATTGACATGACAATTTGTCTCATTTGTTTATACACCAAGGGACATTTTCTGATATTTTTCTCAAGCCTGTAAACATATACATATGTGTACTTCTGGTCTAATGCTACATATATTACGGTTACCAAATATCTCAATCTCATGAAAGCTCAGACATGTATTTGTTATACATCAATAAAATGCCATTTCTACTTGTTGTACATAGTTTCTGCAATGAATTAATCAAAGGATTTGGAAAGGAATTTGACTTGGGAGAAGTAATTTAGGTTATTATTCAATAAAAAGGGAATTGCAATCGTAAGGGTATTTGGCCTTTATTTTGCAATTCCCTTGTCAACTTCCTGCAATTCCCTCTTTCATGAATAAAGACTATTGCTGACACATTCTATGTTTCTATGTAAGCATTTCTAAAGGATGACTGTGAAGTAGGAGTGATTGAGAATGCAAATGCATGCGTATGCCAATGACAAAAATTCAGAAGGATGACTGTGAAACGAGTGAATGAGAAGTGAATATAAACACGTATGTGAACGTCAAAGTGAACAGTTAATGAGTAAAAACGACTTGCTGCTAATTCTCCAAAAATGATACTACTGCTCTTGTTTTACCACACTTTTAATTCTGTTTATTTTGCATAATTTAATTGCCATTTTATTATGTTTTATAGGTTGACAAGATGGCTAGTCTATACAATATCCACTTCCGCACAGGTTGCTTTTGCAATTTTGGAGCCTGCCAAAAACATATTGGAATCAGTAGTTCTGATGTCAAGAGAAACCTGCTGGTTTGTAACTCTTAATTCATAAAGAATTATGTTGACTGCTTTATAATCAAAGACAAAATAAGCGATGAACAGCAAAGTCAGAAGCCAGAATTAACAAATGAAGAAAAATATTCCACAGAGTGTAAATGATATAATCCAAGCAAGAGGAGTTGGTTGGTGGTGTGGCCATTTATTAATCCTAAATGTGATTCATATTCTTAAATGCCTGCCCTGAATTAGATGTAAGGAATCATATACTTTGAATAAATCCTAATGGTTTTTTTTATTTCCAAAGGCTGGACATGTGTGTGGTGATGACATGGATATGATTGATGGACAACCTACTGGATCAATCAGAATATCATTTGGCTTCATGTCTACTTTTGAAGATGCAAAAGTTTTTTTGAAATTCATTGTTGACTGCTTCTTAAAACAACCGTCACTATCCACTACAAAGATGTTCGTTCAACCAACTCTCATCAAATCAGGGTCATCACATGTAGATGGCACCAACGGTCAAAAGGTCAACTTTTCAAAGGGAAATATTACAGAGGAGGCCAATATACTGGATTGTGAGACCATAAATCATCTACCAACAGGAGGAAATACTTGTTTGTGCAAGACAAGCGAGAAGTTATCTATGGAAAGAAATAAAAAGGCAATAATGCTCAGCCATATTTACCTTTATCCAATCAAATCATGTGCAGCATTCCAGGTAAGAAACTATATTTTGTCATTATTAAACATTGACTGTTCTACAAAAAATTCTAATCTTTCTAACCAGAAACAGAGCACATATTTTTCAATCCTGTAATAAGAGATTAGTGGGGTTAAGTATAAAATAGGTCAATTCATAAAAGGTGCCAAATACTGGAACTATCACTGTGTGCACCAATGTATACTGCTACATATGCTTCTGGGATTTTCCAGTGACCTAAATGCTGGCACAACCCACGTGTAAAAGATCTGGTTTAAAGAAGTGGTACAATTCCTTGAATAAAAACAGGAAATCATCTTTCCATTACCATATTTGCTTGAATATAAGATGACCCTGATTATAAGATGATGCCCCACACTTTGGATATTCAATTATGAAAAAAACTAAAAGCCTGAATAAAAGACTACCCTATAGGAAAAAGTTTAACTTGTATATATTCACATGTAAATAGCTTTTTCATATTGAATAAAAATTGTGATATAAAAAAATGCATTTCTTGTTTTTATTTTCTTTTTTGTGCCAACGCTGCCCCTACCCTCCAGACTTGCCTAATGCTCCCTCTCCCCTATGCTGGCTCTCTCCCCCCAATGCTGGCTCTCTCCCCCCTCCATCTCCCAAATGCTGCCTCTCTCCCCCCTATGTTGCCTCTCTCTCTCCCCCTCCCTCCAACGTTGCCTCTCTCTCTCCCCTCCTTCCCCCCAACGATGCCTCACTCTCCCCCCTCCCTCCGCCCAATGATGCCTCTCTCTCCCCCACTCCCTCCCTCCAATAATGCCTCTCTCTCTCCCCCCTCCCTTGCTCCCCAAAGATGCCTCTCTCTCCCCCTCCCTCCCTCCTGTTGCCTCTCTCCCTGGTGTCTAGTGGGGGCAGCCAGGGGATATCTGTCATAATAGACGGAAGTGCCGGGCAGCATGAAGGATGTCTGCACGTATCGTGCAGACGTCCCCAAGCTTCCCAAATCTCCCTGGTGGCTAGTGGGGGCAGCGATACATGGAGACATCCTCCATGCTGCCCGACACTTCCATCTATTATGTCGTGCAGACATCCACCGGCTGCCAACATTTCCCTGGTGGGTAGTGGGGGCATCCAGATGACACCCCTCTCTAACTGCTGCCCTGCACTTCCGCCGGGACTTCTATGATGAAACCGGAAGGTCACATGACCTTCATAGAAGCCCCTAAGGACATGCCGGGCAGCAGCGCAGACATCCACTGGCTGTTAGCGAGGGGGATCCAGGTCCCCTGCAGCTCTGTGGGGGACCTGGATCCCTGTCTTATAGTCAGACCTCAATTTAAGGTCAGAATATAAGACGACCTTGAATATAAGACGAGGGGTCTTTTTCAGAGCATTTGCTCTGAAAAATATCTTGTCTTATGTTCGAGCAAATACAGTACTAATGTATAAGCGTAAACTTAATACAATGATAAATAGTTGAGTACTGCCACAATGGAGTTTGAATAGGATATCAGGGACAGGGTTTAAACCAAAGGCAACAAATTGTTTTCCAAAATGTCATAGAATACTTCAGAATTTTAATAAATAAAACCACAGTTCCTTATTGAAAATTCACTGATAGAACTGCAGTACAGATTTCACAAAAGTCTCGCTTTTTAGTGAAAGGGAATATATACTAACTCCCTCCACCCTGCTCCCCCCTCTTTTCATGTTAATTTAACTTTACTTAAGAACCAAGATCATCTTCTCTTTTTCTTTCACAAGAACAACAAGTTTCAATATAGACTTCTTGTGACTGATTGCAAATTGCTTTGAGTTTTCAATACAAGAATTCAGCTATCTCCATAATTGCTACCCAAATCTTTTGTACATATTCTATAGTTTTCTAATGCATTCACTGTTACTATTCTTTGCCATGCTGTAGCTAAAAATAAAACAGATGTTAAAACATACAAAGCACAGATACAGAGGTGTAACAATGACTTATACAATGTGGACATCTTTAACACATAGTTCTAAGGACAAATATTCACATCAATAAAAACCAACCATTGAAGAACAAAGAGTTTCCCTGACTTTCAAGTTATAAAAACAGCTTTGTTCTTCTATTCCTCTCTGTATTCAAAATGCATTTATTTATTATTATTTTGGGCAAACTTGCTTTGACATCTAATATACATTTTATTGGCTTTATTTCTTATTATTAGAGACACACATTCCCTTTGGGCTTAAAATTAAAAAAACACGAGAAAAAGCCTACAGAAAAACAAAATGTTACCCTTGCATCACAATGTGATCATAGCTATATAACTACTACTTTCCTATTGTTGGCTTTTGCTGGGGGATTCTGAACTGTCAATAGTTTAGCAGTATTTATATGCTTTATAGATCTATTATGCTGATATTAATGACGGCAAAGACATTTCTTGCAAAATATGTGGGTTATTTTTTGCTATGGCTGAATGAATTTAAATAACTTATTTTTAATGAGAGTACCAGTTATCAGGAACAGACCCTGAACATACAATATGTGCTATATTCCTATTTGATACCTTATTTTTAAGTATTTGATTTGGAGGTAGGCTGACTTAAGCAGTAAAATCTCAGATGCATTAAGACTTTTATTCTTTTGTAAAAAAAAAAATATATATATATTAACTTAATAAGCTATTAAGTGTCTCTTTATAAATTGATTGAGAAATAACTGAGTAGCTTTTTTACTCATTATAATGTCAATATATAGGCTACTGTGCAATCTCAGCTAGTCAATCCTTTATTGCATTTAATTTATACTCAATTAACGTAACATTTAAATAATAATGTTTCACAGAAAATACATTTCTAAATGTGGAATGTACTCTGTGACTGTATTGTTTCTTTTTTATTATTTGTTTGTTAAAAAAACGAATTATATACTTGCATGTTATCTTTCAGTTACGTTTGGTACTTATGTGCAATAGTAGGTCTAACTCATGGGATAAACATGAAGTTGCACATCTCACAGCAGCTGTACTCTGCTCATAGGTATTTCTGGCCATGGTGTTTCATATAGTGTAGTAAGAATACCAGGAACATAAAGAAAGATATAGACTGAACAGGAACAAACACATATAAATGTTATAGAGACTTACAGAAATAGTAGTAGAAGTAGATATTAACTTACCAATCGTCTTTTGCTTTATTTCAAGTTTGTCATTGTAGTTTTTGCGTTTAGATTCAATCCCAGGCATCAACCTTACTGGAACTTCTTCTGTTAAGTAGTACTTACCAGAGAATATCCTAGCTAAAGGGGCACTAATATCTATGTAATGTACATATTTTGAAAAGGGAAATTAGTCTTGGGATGTTTGTTCCCAGTGTTTTGCTCCAGTAAATTAAAGACTGTGAACCTCCAACTGAGTCCAAGTAGGCAATCTGTGCTACTAATGAGCCTTTTCTGTAGTGTGGCCAGTTTAAATGGAAGAACTCTGACATTATATTTTCCATAAATAAATAATAACTCTAATAATAATTAAATGCAGAGTCTAACATCTTGCAAACTACACAGATATATTGATGGTCCTGATGTGTTCACACATTAAATGAGCAATAACTTTATTAACATTATAATTGCAAAGAGTTTGATTTACATTACAAAGAAATGTTTTCATTAAAAATACATTTGCAGCAGAAATATGACATTTAAACACCACTGAGCTACTTTAAATGCCTCTCTTTGAAGTTTTTTAATTGCTTTTTTGCCAAGTTAATGATATGTGCACCTTCACTGTGACTGTACTAAATAATGCATGATAAAATAGGTGTATGGCATTCACACTGACCTGGCATCATGTGATACCCAGCACAGCTGTATGAAATGAATAAATGAATGTCAGTAGCAGCATTGCACTCGGGATGAAACTTACCAGCTCAGGTCATAGCTCATATAAATTGGAAATTGAGGCCAATATAAGTGTTATGACAAATCGCCCATTTATAACAGAATCATTTAATAAATTGAACACCAGGATGCTGAAAAGCAAGAACAAATGATGAATGATCCCAGTCAAACATGCACTCTGAAAATATGTATTTTTTTGCTTTAACTGAGAGATGAGTGGGGATAATGCAAGGAAATGGGTAATGTGAAAGTTGCGCTCAAACTTAAGTAGCTGTTGCTGCAACCTCGCCAGTTGTTTCTTTTCCCTTTTAATTCTTTATTTTCTTTTATCAAATACAAAATTCATCCTTAAAATTTACAGTACTGACAATACACACACACAACATAACATTATTCACCATACACATCCAGAGAGAGAGGCCAAGAGAGAAGTCGAACGTCAGGTGGGTTTATCGGGATTGAGGGGAGGGGAGGAGAGATGCTAGATTCTTTTCTATAGGAGTTACCTGTCGGTCTCAAACTGATCTATACATTCTTTAGCCAATATGGCATTCTTGTGTAATTTGATATTTTTCCATCCTAGGCCTTGTTCCATATGGAACTGGAATAGGGTTTGCTCCCTCAGCTGCCACCAATGGAGTGGGCCTGTCCGACCCCAGTTCCTTGCAATGGTTACCTTCATGGCCACAAAAATATGTAAGGCCATAAAGGACTGCTTCTTGGTCATAGTTGGCCAATTCAGATGTAATAATGCTGTCAATGGGCTCTTCTCTAACCTTACTTTCCCCCACTTGGCTAATTTGGTGAAGGCTATCGTCCAAAGTTCCTCGATCTGCTCGCATCTCCAACAAATATTTAGGTCATCCCCCACTTTCTCCTCACATCTCCAGCACGTAATAGAATTTTTTGTGGAGATTTTAACTAATCTAGTGGGGCCTAGATACCAAAGGTTTATTATCTTAAACTGGTTTTCTACCATGGAGACCGAGTGGACCAAGTCGTTTAGTATTTTCCAGGGGGTCCTCCAGGCTTCTTGTGTTATCTCAATATCCAGTAGTTTTGACCACTTGTTTCTCGCTAGGCTGTCTTTCTTTTGTGTTAATTTTAACAATTTGTTTGATTTAGACATAACATGTTTAACAGTCTTATAATCAAAAATTTCGATAAGTAGGTTAAGGATCTGCCTATTCCCCGTGTATAAGGTTGATTCTAAGAAATGTTTTACTTGGAGATAAGTAAAGATTTCTGCCGGTGGTAGATTGTATTCATGGCTCACTTCAGGAAACGTTTTTACTTTAGTATCCGTTAATAGACAGCTAATAGTATCTATACCGTTTTCCTTCCACCTTTTCAGCGACAGGAACTGTACATTCGCTTCTATAATGTCCAGCTTCAGTGATTAATAATTTGTCCTTTGATCCCCAACTTTTTCTTTATGTGTCTCCATGCTGAAATTAGATTCTTTAGTACATAACTTCTTGTCTCTTGAATATTATAGTTATCTCTTCTAGTGTTCCAGATTATTGAGCCTGGGTCTCCCAATTCCAAGGACTTTTTTTCCATATTTCATCTTGTATCCCAGGTGTCTGAAGCAAATATATATGCCTGATCACATTTGCTTGGTAATAGTCCTTGATAATAGGGAAGCCCAAGCCGCCTCCACTAGGGGGGAGTGACATACGATTCAAGGAAATTCTAGGTTTTTTGTTGAGCCAAATAAACCTACTGAGACTCGACTGGATCATATTCAGCCATGTATCTGGAATTTCTAATGGGAGATGCTGAAAAATATAAAGCCATTTGCGTAGTATGTATGATTTTAATACATTTATCCTCCCGACCCAAGACAAGGTCATGTTTTTCCACCCTTTCAAGATTAAATTTATTTCCTTTATCAAGGATATTAGATTACTGTATATCTTCGATTTTAGGTGTAATTCGAATGCCCAAATATATAATTTCCGTTCCAGACCATACAAATTCATATTTATTCATTACATTTTTACGCGTCGTTTGCGAGATCTTAAATGGCATTATCAAAGATTTATTTACGTTTATTTTATAGTTAGCTATATTTGAATAATCTGCCACTAGGTCAAGCAGGGCTGGTAGGGAGTTTAATGTATTGCTTAATGTCAGCATAATATCGTCTGCATACATGCAGAGCTTGTGTTCCTCTTGAGCCACGGGAAAGCCTTTTATTTTGCTACATGCTCTTATTTTTAGTGCCATCATTTCCAAAGATGTTATATACAGTAGTGGTGATAGGGGGCACCCCTGCCGTGTCCCGTTGCTCAATTGGAACCTGTCTGCCCGTATGTTTTGTCCCACTACTCTGGCTGTTGGATTACTGTAGAGAGCTCCAACTGCCCTTAGGAAGAAGTTAGAGAATCCAAATGCCTTTAAGGACTCAAACATGTACTTCCAGTTGACGCGGTCAAAGACGCGTCAACTGAAAGCAGAATCAGCTCCTCGCTTATCTGAGTTGGGGTATCAATAATATCAATAAGCCATCTTATGTTAAATGTTGAACTGCGGTCGGGTACAAAGCCAATCTGGTCCTTTGAAATTCTAAAATGTATCACTTTTTTCATTCTATGGGCCAGAACAGAGGCCATTATTTTGGCGTCAGAATTGATCAGGGATATGGGTCGGAAACTTGTTACTAAAGACGAGTCTTTTCCTTGTTTGACTATTGGCAAGATATTTGCTCTTAGAAACTCCGTTGGGCATTCCCTTTGATTGCTCATTTCATTAAATGCTTTGGTCAAGTATGGGGCTATGTCTTTTCTTAGTATTTTATAAAAGTTTCCGCTAAATCCATCTGGTCCTGGCGCTTTGTTTTATTTCATATGTTTAAAAACTTCCTCCACCTCTAATACTTGTATTTGTTTATTAAGACTATCTTGATATTTTTGTGGGATCTGTGGAATTTTTAGCTTCTCAATAAATGCTTTTATTTGTTCATGCTCTGCAGCAGCTGGAATATTATATAGAGATCTGTAAAAAAATAAGTATTGAGGGCCTGTCTTATCTCTTCTGGGGCTCTACTTGTCTTATTTAGGTATATGATCTTATCTATTCTCTTTCTAGCTTGTTGTTTTTTTAGTTTGGTAGTGAGTAGTTTATTGACTTTATTATTATTAAAATACCATGTTTGCTTTAGTTTTTCTAAATTTTTATTAATTTTCTCCAATTCCCTGTTGTTTATTTTTGTCTTTAAGTCCATTATTTCTTTTGATCTAAATTGAGAAGGAGATACCTGATTTAGTTTGTCTAATTTGTATAATGACAAGTATAGGGCTTTCCGATTTGTGTCTCTTCTTTTATTAGCTCTTATATCCATTTTAATCAGATGGCCTCTGATTACGGCCTTATAGGCACACCATTTTATGTCAGCCTTAGAATCTTGGTTCTCCTTAAAGTAATATTGGGTCATCTGTTTAATATAATTTCTGTTTGCCTCACTACTTAGTATCTTATCATTTAGTATCCACTCTTTTGTCTGTTTCTGATAGTCATCTATTGTTTCCCATAAAAATGATGAGTGATCTGACCAAATTACTGGTAGTATATTTCGACATTCTTGATCCTTTCCACTGATCCAATAATACCTAACACTAGATCTATTCTTGAATATGAGCAATGTCTGAAAGAGAAGTGGGTGTATTCTTTATCTTGGGGGTGTTGCAGTCGCAAAATGTCATATAACTTGGCTTGTGTCAAAAGGGAGGTCATAGCCCGTGCTTGTCTTTTTATTGAGGGGTCTAGACTTCTGCTTGAGCTGTTCTTCTTATCAATTTGGGTGTCTAAGACCCCATTATAATCTCCAGATATAATTAAATTGCCGACTGCTACTTTCTCTACTTTTTCAAGGAGATCCCTAAAAAAAGATATCTGAGACATATTGGGGGTGTATATATTTACCAAGGTATGTACTACTTGATTTATCTTACATATAAGAATTATATATCTAGCTTCGTTATCATAGTCTTGATAAATCAGTTCCAATTCTATTCCTTTCCCAATCCATATTGCTACACCTTTTTTCTTCCCTGCTTTAGTAGGAGCGTTAAACAGTCTTGAAATTTGTTTCCCCAAAAAGAATTGTCTGTCTGATTCCACCCAATGAGTCCTGGAGAAAGCATATTTGGATGTGTTCTTTCCTAATTAGGTCTATCAGAGCTGATCGCTTTTGCGGCTTATTGAGACCTTGGGTGTTCAGAGAGATCATTGGAACCATTTATTTTCCGATTCTATCCTATTTATTCCTCCGTTCTCTACATTACCCCCCCCCCCCCCCCCACCATACGACTCCTCCAGGTCCCTCCCCTAAGCTTTAAACGGAGCCCCTTAAAGGGGGAGTTTATCAGAGCGGCTATGTCTAGAGATTTGGAGAGATCCAAATTGTACAAAGAGAAAAGGAAGGAAGCAGGGAGGTGAGCGGATAGGAGGAGAGAAAAGAGGGAGAGAAAAAAAAAAAGGAGACATTTTAAACCTTGAGTTATTTGCATATGATAGTTGGCCGTTTCTGTGGCTATTGTTATGAGTACACCTGTGTCATTATAATACAGTGTATCTCAAAGTTACCTGTTCTACCTTGTGTGTATCTTGCTCTTTTTAATATTAAAAATGGTGATTAACCTTAATCTAATCCTCTAATGTATTGTTTCCCAACCCAGTCCTCAAGGCACACCTACCAGTCCAGGATTTAGGGATTACCTGGGTGTGTCTAAGGTGTTTTTACAAAGAAGAAAAAAAACACCTTAGACACAACTGGGTAATCCCTAAATCCTGGACTGGTAGGTGTGCCTTGAGGACTGGGTTGGGAAACACTGCTCTAATGTGTGTTCAGTGTACTATTATGATGTGTGGGTCCTAGAATTCCTCATTTTGGGAATATATCTCCCTTGTGTAAACTTGAAAGTAGTGTTGATCCTTAGAGTGGACTTCTTTATATCTTGAGCTGAGCTCTTGGGTCCTCGTGTTTCAAGTGACTCTTTTAAATAGGTCATAGTGAGACTATTTCCCCTTCTTCCCTCCTCCCGTGCGCCTCCCCCCTCCCCTGTATCTTGCAGTGTGCCCATGGATCTAAGTCAAATGTGTGATTCCCTTAGTGGGTCTTATTAACCTATTACCATCGTCCCCCGCCCCCCCCCCCCTTTCCTCCCCTACTATTGCCTCTAACTATGCATTTTTAATTACTATCTTCAGAATTTATATATCTTTTTCCATTGTATCAGCTATATATCAATATGATTAATTTTAACATTAAATTTCCTTTCTGCTATTACCTATTATAATTCTAATATAGTCATGATAGGTCTGGGTACATTTTGTAGTAACTTGTCACAAATCAAGCCATTACTCCCCACTTTTATCCCCCGTTCCACCCTCCTCTTTTGTATTATAGCAGATCTTTTTCTTTAAGCCAAGTCATCGCTTTTTCTGTATCTTGAAAGCTGTGAGATCTACTGCCCTATGTAATAATCAATTTTGTTGGGAACCCCCAACGGTATCTGATCTCCTTCCTCCGTAGGATTGATGTGACTGATGAGAACGTTTTTCTAAAATTTCTAGTATGCCAGGACAGATCAGGGAAGCTTTTTAGTTCTGCATATTCCGATTTTGTCTGATTCTTTTCTTTGTGGTTTTTTACCACTTGTTCCTTCATTCTGTAATAATGGAAGCACATAATCACATCT
The DNA here is from genome assembly GCA_036172795.1 of Pelodytes ibericus. Taxonomy (NCBI): domain Eukaryota; kingdom Metazoa; phylum Chordata; class Amphibia; order Anura; family Pelodytidae; genus Pelodytes; species Pelodytes ibericus. The sequence goes on from CM069859.1 coordinate 124,252,890, forward strand.
CTTGGCAAGGTCTCAGGGACTCCCTTTGGTTTGGATAAACGGTGGACTCTGTCTAATATATTCTCATTTCCATCCCAATTGAGTCCCAGATGTTTAAAGAACTTGAGAAGATAATCTTCCAATTCCTGGCCTTGGTAAGTTTCCTGTATGCCCCTGATGTTGTTTCTTAGTTGTCGGTCTTCTAGGTCTGAGATTTTATTTTCCAGAGTTTCATATTTCCCCAGGAGTAATACCTGTTGGTCTTTTAATTCTGATTGGCGAAAATCCAGACCTCCAAGTCTGTCTTCTATTTTTTGGACTTGCAAAGCTATTTGAGAAATATCTTTCTTTAGTTCGAATGTATTCTTTTGAATTTCATTAGTTATTTTTTTTGGATAACATGTCTAGAGATTTCTCCCAGCTTGCTGGAAGGGTGCTCGTGAATTTCCTTCTGGGTTCTACTTCACTATCTCCTTCTGGGTTGTCTTCTGAAGGTTGATTTAATTTAAATGAGGGGAAAAAAAGTTGGATAGCCGCTTTTCAGCTTTGACATTTTTCTTATCTTTATCTTTCTCCTTCTCCTTTCTCGTGATTTTAGCTTCTGCTGCTTTTTTAGATGCCATAATTGGTGTCTTTGTGTACCAAAAGCTCCTGGTGATTTTAATCCCTTGACTTGTGGGTAATCTGTACACTTCTGGGTTCAGATAGTTAGTACTTTACCGGGGTTTTTCAACGTGCCACTTAATATATTGTATAGGAGCTATCAATTATATGATGGTTTCTCTTGATTTATCTTTATTTACATAAGAGTTATAACTTGCGTCCACAGCCTTGTCTCAGTGCCCTTAGACAGTATCTGGACCTTCTGAATATGGACTGGGTTGTATTAAGCAATGTTTCTCACTGAAGAGTAGTTGCTGTAATAATATAGTTGATATAACTTGCCATCCGATGTTTCACGGATATCTCAAATCTACCGGTTCTCAGAGTTTGTCACTTCTCTGTTTCCCAATAGATGGAGACTTATTATGTTGATTCGATTTGCGGTGTGGGGCTTTATTGCCGACTGCTAATATTGCATCAGTTTGTTAGTCACATCCCCTCCTTGTAATTTGCAAGTAGTGACCAAATTAGTCTTTTATTACTGAGTGTTTATTCTTATTGTCTATCTAGATTGTGATATCCTGTTTATATCAGCTGGGGGCCCTGCTTGGGATAATATAATCAGGTTCCCAGCCGCCCCAAAGGTGAAGTTACCTTAAGGTCACCCTTCAATTTTGGCCAACCAGGTAATGTTGTGACTATGGGTTATATTGATCAAGGCAGTTAGCAGCTCTCCTTCACTCCTGGTTATCCCACCTGTTTAGTGCATCCCTGTCATTAGATCTCGTTGAACAGCCAAAATGGAAAACAACACAGGTTTAAACTTTCTTATACTGAGCGTTTACAGCTTCTGGGCGTCAGTCACTCTCACACTTAAAGTCTGTGCGGTGTGTAGTAGTATCTGCGTATCCGTGGGTGAGTAACTGGTTACAACTAATGCGTCTTCTGCCTATGGCCCTTTACTGACTGGAAAGTCTCCACCCCTGATTTGGCAGGTTTCTTGTCAGCCCAGCAAAATTATATATACAATATAGAAATCACAAAAGATGGGTAGTACTCATCTATTTGATGTTAGGCTTGGGCTTCTTCCCTTGTCGTTTCTGCTCTGGTAAAAAAGGACTGCCAGGGGGGAAGCGACATTCCGTTGATTTCCACCCGCTTGCCTTTGTTTATTTTCGTTTTCTCATTTCTTGTTTCTCGTTGCTCATTTCTTATTCAGCCTGTCCTACTTGACAACGCTTGAGATCCGGTTTTTGTCTGTTTAAGGCAACATCATTGCAGACGCCGCTATTCTCCTCTCCCCACTTCTGAGCTCTGTTCGCGCCACGGAAGGGGCGTGTGCTCCACGTCATCACCGCCCGCCCAGGTCACCGCCCGCCCGGCAACCTCGCCAGTTGTGTACCTCTTAAATACACCACCATTAAAATCAGCACAGAAAAAGATTTGATGTTAATATAAAAAGCTAGAACATGGTGTTACGCCAAGGTAATAGTCTTACATAGAACATTGCATAGCATAGATTATTTTCAGAAATAAGGGATAGAGGACATAAAACCCCAGTGAAATTCATATAGGTGGTTTATAAAGGCATATAGGTTTATAAAGCATCCAATGATCTTTAAATAGTGTAGGAATTGCAGAACTCCCAGAATGGTCAATGCAGGTACTTAATGCAGGCAGAAGGAGGAATGAAAAATGAAAAGGAACCAGATATTAGGTACATAGAATTAAACAATGTATAGCTGCTTACATTATACAAATTTTTTTACTGAATAAAGTGAAGCCGCCCATCTGTATAAATGTATTAACCAGGTTTTGGGGTTTATTGGCTACTCCATTGCCAACCAAGGATGGTCCTGGCACGTCCTTCAGTGTGACGGGTGGTTAAGTGTTAAGCCTTTAAGCAACATCCAACATTCCGTGCATCTGGTACCCACGATCACTCCATGGACTGAATGGCGAGCACCATATAGGAGAGCAGCATGCTCCTTCAGTATGGTGATGCCCTTTTGTGAGTAAAAGCATCGGAAGTGATGAAATATCACTTATGTTGTTTTGTTGCTGGACTGCCCCTAAAGGTAATCAGCAACACTGCAATATAAAAAAAGGCTAAATTAGCTTTAGATCTTAGGTTATGGTCAGGGTTAGCATAAGGGCTAGTATTAGAGTTACATAAGGGTTCGGGTTAGCATAAGGGTTAGGTTTAGAGTTACATTAGGGCTAGGGTTAGCATAAGGATAAGAGTTAGGGTTAGATTTAGGGTTAGGATTGGGGCCCACTGTATGATTAAATGGTTTGGAAACAAAAACTCTACTTTCAGTTATTGCCCTATAACAATTGTGGGAGGTTTTGATTCTTTTTATCATATTTTAGGATTAATTCGTAGTAAATTATATGATGTGATAAAAATGATGGTATCTAAAGGAAGCCTTTCTTATGGCAATTAAAACAATATATAATCTGTATAGGTATAGTAAATGAGAAATGAAGGAAAATACAGCTAAACACAAACACTGCAGAAATGTTAAAACACATAAAGCCCATATCAACAAGGTCAAGAAATCATGTAGCTAAAGTGTTAATAACCACAACATTCTATTATTTGCTATGCCACTTTGCCTCCAAGATACGGGCTGAGAAACCAAAGTGGGACTAGTAGTATAGTAGCAAGTGCTGCATTTTTTAGCTGTTAATTGCAGATTTTTTTTTTAACTTATGGACACTTTCATGAGTGTTATGTGAAATGTTCTTGTTTTTATGTACCAATGTGCCCAAAGTAGAGAGTATAACTTGCACCAAAATATCCATGCACTGCAGATGCCGTGAAAAGCAAGGCAGGATAATAGTAAACTGCTACGTCCTTATGACCAATCTAGACACCAGATCTTGAAAGTGGTTTGATCTATCACACAGACTTTGTCAAAGGCCACTTCTTTTCATGTAGCAATGCCATAAAAATAGTGTTTGTCCATTAACAGGATTACTAATAGAACAGGTTCATATCATTGTGTTTGGTATGCACTGATGCTACGTTACATTTAAAAAGGTGTGGTATTACCCTGCATGATATAGCAGCTCTATTGAAGAAAAAGAACGACCTGACAGTAGCATCTACTTCTGAACAAGTTAGAGAATGCATCGTTCCCAAGTGGTTTCAGATCTACAACCCACTGAGAATCAACTCTAATTATACAAATGCAAAATAACTGTGTCACCAGACAACAGAAAGACAGGGAAGTCATTTTATGTTCTTATCTACAGAAAGAAAGGCATATCTTAGAATTACAATATTTCAGTATTCTTTCGGGAACAACGGAATTGAATATCTTATGAAAATAGATCTACACTTAGAGGGAAAAAAAGTACAAATACTGTGAAAAGTAGAGCAGCCAACCCAACAGCAGAAAAATTGTCAACTCAAGCAAAGCACCAGGATGATGGAAGTCATGTACACTTTTAGTACAGTTTCCTAAGGGGCACACGAACATGGCTGTATGTATGTGGATGTGTAATTTATTTTTATCAGGGCATATGTTAACATAGCCACCTTATTTTGTGTAACAAGTAATGCAATTATCAACGTATGCACTGATTAAATGGGGCAGCCATCCAGGAATCCATCATTATATATCCACTCTATATAAAAAGTTTAAAGATTTTAGCACCAAACTCTGAATTGAAACAGCTGAAACTCAGTTCCACAATGGTTTTGTGCTGATATTTTGTGAACTTTTATTCCATCTGCTCATGTACTCAGTAGTGTATTTACTGCGAGGCAAACAAGGCACTCGCCCAGGGCGGAACTTTGCCAGAGGTTCTTTCTTCAGAAGAGGGGTACAGCCATGGGAGCCACATGCGCACCCACCTATGCATGCCTACACCTGGGATTTTGGGAACAGGAGGTGGTATTTGACCAACTTGCAGGCACGGTGGATGGTCATGCGGTTCTCAACAAATAACCTTTCAATGTTATTAATATTTGTATATACCATACAAACCCATATTTGTTTGTCATAAAATAAATTGATCTACACCTCTCTTCACTGGCTTTTTATCCATGTGTGTTATGGCCTCTCATTTCTATCTCATTAATTTTTCATTTCCAGTTTTAGCAATATTGCTTGCATTATGTTCATGCAGATATCTAAAGGTCATATTTGTTCCTGTGACGTATGTCAGTGCTGTCACTGTGTAAATTACAAACGAAAGTTATGAGGAACAAAGCGATTCAAACATTTTATTGCGCACAGATATGAAAACATGAGATTTATAGGAAGGTTTCATTAATGTGAGTAAAAATGTTTTATACTAAATATGCCTTATATAATAAAAAGTGTTCATTTGTTTTATTATTGTCATTTGTATTTACCTTCTTCATAGATAATTGATAGAGAGGAGAGATTCTTCCATTTTGAATACTAGCCAGATGTGAAGCACTTGCTTAGTTTGCCTACATACAGCCACACCTCACTGACAAGGCCTATGTTAGGTAGAACCGTGCTGTCCTTTGTACTGAGAGAAATTGGCAGACATTTCGGGTCTGTGCTGCGTTTTGTTGGTTGGATTAATTTTATTTGTTCCAGGATATTCTCTCTCAGCCATAGCTAAAAGAGAAGATATACGTGTGCTTTGCTCCTGAGTGAAGTTGGGCTACTATTCTTGACTGTTCTCGGTTTGAGCAACACAAACTATTTTGCATAGAGAAAAAAGGTTAATCTAAGCTTTTTAAATAAAACAAATGTTTTCAATGTTAGAGTGTTAGTTAAACAACCAGTTGCAACAGATACAATTAGAGTTCAAACATATTGCAGCCCAACAAAATTAGTAGCATGAGGGACAAAGTCCACGGCTACACTTGCAACACAGGCTTGTTGCTATATCTGTTGCACTCCTGTGTACCCTGACAGCCAAATGCGTTGTTTTTTCAAATGTCACCTGGAAATATAACTCCCAGTACCGTAGGAGTGTGATAAACAAAGAAAGAAGTCTGTGCTGTTGATGAAGGCAGATATTGCACTGGACCACCAGGGACATTTTTCACAAGCTATGTCACTGAGAGGGGATAAGAAGGAAATTAGTGTTGGTGGGGTGTGGGGATTGACATGTTGTTCATTAATCTTTTTTTAACAGCAGAATTGAAGGTTTGTTACAAAAAATTCAGGATCTATGAACACTGACAAACCGCAGGTAAACAATAAAACATTCTGCAACATAGAAACTAAAGGACATACAAGGAACAGTTTGTTAATCTGTTAATGGACGTTAAGAAGGCAGAGGCGTCATAAGCAGGCGCGGAGGTCAGGAAAGAGCCTAGCAGCTGGGGATACTGTGGAGTCTGTCTATATTCCGCAATGCATAGCTGATAACTGGATGTTAATGGATGGTACAGACAGGACAGGATGGTACTAGACAGGGCTGAGGCTGAGACTGGGCTAAGACTGCTCTGTGGCCGGACTGGCAGGTGCCACACTTTGGCCGGACTGGCAGGAGTGGCTCCGTGGCTGGACTGGGTAGGGCAGGCAGGAAGCTCTCAGACAGGGCATTGGCTGGAAGCCCTCGGACAGGGCACTGGCAGGAAGTCCTAAGACAGACCACAGTCTGAAAGTACAGATTCAATAGAACTGGTAGCAAAGCTTAAGCTGGAATAGCTGACAAGCTGGTTTCATATGGATTATATTGTAAAGTTATTAGGAAATAGACCATGTATTTAATGTATCTTATTGTGGTTCTAGTTGGTCTCATTTGGAATACAGACATAGCAAGTTCCCTCAGTATCTTTATCTTTTCTAGGTCAATACAAAGCACATTGATAGATGCCTTAAGTTACTGAACTAACTTTGGCATGACAACTATTTTCTGTATTCTACTACCTGGAAGGGTCCGCAATGAAGATACTATACATAAATTAAAATAGTAATACTTAACTTATATACAATCCTTCAACACTAGAAAATTAGCTACCACTTCTAGAGTCTGTAGCTTTCAACATACCGTATTTGCTCGAAAATAAGATGACCCTGATTAAAAGACGACCCCCAAACTTTTGATATTCCTTTAGGAAAAAAAAGTAAAAGCCTGAATATAAGACTACCCTACAGGAAAAAAGTTTAACCTCTATATATTCACATGTAAATTGCTTTTTCATATTTAATAAAAATGATGATATAAAAAAATGCATTTCTTGTTTTTATTTCCTTTTATGTGCCAATGCTGCCTCTACCTCCAGACGTGCCCAATGCTCCCTCTCGCCCCGCCCAGACTTGCCTAATGCTGGCTCTCTCCCCCTCCCTCCTCCCAAACGTTGTCTCTCTCTCTCTCCCTTCCTCCCCCCAAACATTGTCTCTCTCTCTCTCCTCCCCCCAGGTTGTCTCTCTCTGGCCCCTCTCCCCCCAGTGTTGTCTCTCTCCCCCCCCCCCCTCCCCTAGCATTGTCTGTCTCTCTCCACCCCTCCCCTAGCTTTGTCACTCTCTTCCCCCCCTCCCCCCAGTGTTGTCTCTGTCTCCCCCTCCCTCCCCCGAGCATTGTCTGTCTCTCCCCCATTCCCCCCAGCATTGTCTCTGCCCCCCCTCCCCCCCCCCCCTACGTTGTCTCTGTCTCCCCTCTCCCTGGTGGCTAGTGGGGGTAGCCAAGGGATGTCTGCACAATATGTGCAGATATCCTCCATGCTTTCCGACACTTCCACCGGGACTTCTATGATGAAGCAACATGACTTCTCTGTGTATTCATATAAATCAGAAATGTACACTGTTCAGCACATTAACTTTGAAGCTAACAAATGATGAATCAATTTCCACTTTTTAATTAGGTTTCACAATGGTCAATAGTAGAACAAGGTCTGCTGTTTGATCGAAATTGGATGATTGTAAATGAAAATGGGGTTTGTCTCAGTCAGAAGCAGGAGCCACACTTATGTCTCATTCAGCCATCTATTGATCTGGAAAGAAATGTCATGATAATGGAGGCACAAGGTCAGTAAGCAACAACCATGCCATTATTGACTAATGTTATTTATTGTTGTTATTATTATTTGTTTATTTAATTTGTAACGTTCACAAATAATAGTTTAGAACCTAGCCATCCAACTTCAGCCCTCCAGCTGAGCCACAGTCCAGAAATAGCTGCAAGCTTTAGATCAGGGGTGTCAAAGTGTGGCCTTTCAGCTATTTGACAGCTATACCTTCCTTACTCCCCTTGGCAGCCTTGAACCCCTTCCCGACGCTAGGACGTTCTATGTCATCCTAATTATAATGGACCTAAAAGACAGTAGGACGGCATAGAATGTCCAATGTTAAACAGCTAATTGCGGCTCCCCGCGATGAGATGTGCTCAGATCCTGTTGCAGGGACCTGCAGCCGGATCCTACCTGTCAGATGAGGCCACTTTGAGTGCTCCAAGCGAGCATAGGCTACATTTTACCTAATCGTGCTGTGCCCGAACTTCCAGGTTTGGGCATGCCTCCATGACGTTACACGTGAGATCCGGAGGTATCCAAATATTTTGGCAGGGACCCACAGGGTCTAAGACCCTGATCAGGTCTCTGCCATAGTGTTCCTGGCTACCTTGTGTTTTGGTGCTAGTGTCGTCTGGGACGCAAGCACGATGCGTCACAAAGGGGTCAAGTTGACAAAATATGATGGGATATGTAGTCCATAAACAGCTGGAGGCTCACAGTTTGACACCTGCTTGTTTTGGCAAAAGCTTTTGTCATACTTTAATAACACCAGGCTAATATACCAACTAATAGCAACATCTCCAGGACATGCTTGAAAATTAGAGCATCTCAGTGTATTCTTCGTGGTAAAATATATAGTTATTATTAACATAACTTCCTTTTAGTTTAGAAGTTTGCATATTGATAGTATTTATCAGTGCAATAAGTACTTTTCCCTGTTAGATTTCAGGGTTTTCACAAAGTTGCTAAATGCTTAGATACAAATTATGTATTGGATTTATTACACTTTCATCCATAAATAGGGTAATTGAGCTTTTTATTTACAGTGGTTCATTGTTTTGCAAACAAACATGAGTGTAAATTGGGCTGCTGGTACTTCTCAAGGAACCGAGTGTTAAATGGACCATGTCAGCTTAATATTGTTTGTACTGTAAATATAAATTATAAACACATTTAAATATATTGTGTTAGAAGAATTACAAGCAAATAAATAGATTTAAAAAAATGTATATTTGCTGTGAATGACATCTGCATGCTTATTAAATATTTCAAATGGAAATCTGTAATTGGCATATCACACCATAAACTAATGTCATAAGCACAAGACAGAACATATACACTTAAAACATTTATATAAATCTATACATGTGTTTACAATACTGCTAAGATTACAGATTTTGTCCTCAGTTGATCTCAGGGTCTACCCAATAAAGATGGAATTGTAGGGAATTCAGATGGGAAATTTCAAATTTTAGGTCAAAGTAGCCAAGTAGGAAAAGTTCTTCAATGCAGAAGAATAGTAGAAAATTTAAAATTCCTGTCTCATTTCCTTGCAATTCTCTCTTTATTGAGTAGACCATCTAGCCTCATATATTTTTGTATCTCTTTTTAATACAGTACCCAAAAATACAATACAACAATGATCAAAGCCAAGCAAAACCTATAATAACATATCACAGTAGCATTTGAATTAATAATAGAACAAAGTATATCTTTATTCCATTATGTTTTAAACATATGTTTGCTGATTATAACCAGCAAACATAGTTCTGTAGTCAAAATCCATGTATCATACTGGCTAATTTAAGCTATACATTTTGCTCTGTCAACTAGTTTCTCATGTGGTGCTTATGTTACTAATTAATCCACAGTCCTGCAATTTGTATGCTAGAACTGTGTGTGTCTATCTATCAAAGCATATGTTGTCAGTGATGCTCATTCTATTTAACAGGGCAATAGATAGAAGAAATTACATTATGCCTTTTACTCCTGCTTCCTCAATTATTTATGGAATACATATCTAGAAGTGGCCCAGATTATAATGAGTTAATTATATTCTATTGCAATAGCCGTTTGTGAAATGCCTGTTTTTAAATAACTTATTTGTTAAGCCACTTGGCTTGAACATGACCTAAATGATTTTTCATGCATATTACAGCTTACAAATTCTAAAAACTGTATACATTTATTTAAATGCTTATATCCATTTTCCAAATGTTTAATTTACAAATATCAGGTTGGCAACCACACTTGACTCACTGAGCATTTAGATGGCAGGAGTTGGTTTGACAAAGCAGTTCATGGTGACCAAGGCGGCTGCCCCAACGGATGGGCCTTTCCTATTTACAAACGTTTAGAAATGTACGATCAAATTAAATAATGAGCCTTTTCTGCTTTTGTCTGGTTAGCATTTCTCCATAGTTATTTTTACTAGTTTTGTCTGAACATTTGCTACATATTTAAACACCTCTCAGTGTGGTTTCATAAATGCACATTTATATTTTGACAGTATTGACCTTTTGAAGCATTACACAAACTCCATTCTTATTAAATAAAACTCCTACAAGACATAGACATACTTATTATATTACACACCAATTAGCCCATCTAACCCGACCTTAAGAAAAATTCACATGTATTTGTTCTTCAAACCAGCTTCCAAACATTCTGAAACCAGGTAGTTATTCCAGATTGGGTACCTATTTCTTTATGTAATATAATATTCTCTCAGATTTTCATTTTTTTCAACTTTCCTATGATTTGAAATGCTGCCTTTATTCATCCCAGATAATTAAAATGGCAATTAAAGGACCAATCAGAGTTAAACATTACTTTTTGCATATCTATTTTCTAAATATGTTTAATTCGATATTTTGGTGGAATGTTTTGGGAAATAAGCATTATGCGTGGCAATAAGCATATGTTTAATATGGGGTTATAGCTGATTACTTCTTTATGAACATTTACATGGTGCGTAACAAAGTAAAGGTTAGTGTAAAAAAAGGTACTAAATTTAGCACTAATCTAATTTACAAATGCCCAGCTTCAATGCATCAATATGCAGTAATTAAAACAAATCGCATCAGAGTCAATGGCTTGACTGTTATAGTTAGAGTTGAGCGGACACCTGGATGTTCGGGTTCGGCGGGTTCGGCCAAACTTCGGAAAAAAGTCAGGGTTTGAGGTCGAACTTGACCCCGAACACGAACCCCATTGAAGTCAATGGGGACCCGAACATTTGGCCACTAAAATGCCTCTAAAAAAGTCCTGGAAAGGGCTAGAGGGCTGCAAAATTAAGTAAAATGTGGGTGAGTGTCCCCATTCATACGAATAGGTCAATTGACTTATTCGAATGGACGAAAACGAAACAAAAATGTTAGTTTTGCACATGTCTAGTTTTTACTGTGCTTGTAGAGGATAAAAACATTTGAAAATGATCTATAAGTTGTGTTAGCAAAATTGAAAGCAAATGAAGAAAATATATGTTTTAAATGTGTCTGTGGAGTCTCCTGTTTATTACCTCATCTGTGCCCTGATAGGAAATTGAATTGCTTTTGAATGGAAAATGTGTAGTTTGCATATCAGGTCATAGGTGATGTCATAAACCGGAGACTCCACAGACACATTTAAAACATATATATCAACTCTAGGCATTTGTATGCAATTTTGCTAACACAATATATATTTCAGTTTCAGTCATTTGTTATTTTCTACATTTAAAGTAATAACAATGTGTAGGTGATACAGGCCCTTTAAATATCCCAGTTTAGCATACTTCCATTATGGAGGGTGGCGTGTCTGTTCATTTATTAAAATGTGAACTTTGGTGACCTGAAACATCAATTGCACAACTGCAAAAGTCAGGCATTGGTAGCTGAGTTGAAAAGAAAGCTCCATTACGCTTCATAATCTTCATAAAGTGTCAAATTGTCTTAAAACTATAGATTTAGTCACTGCTGATATTTCTATTTATTGTGTATTTTTTTGGTCACTGTGATTAGTCATGGCATAGAATGAGAGATATAGTTCTGCATGTGTAGTGGTTTTATTTACACTTCAATTTACCCAGCATTAGCAGTTTTATTTGTCCCAATCAATTGTAGAAAAGAGTAAATATATTTTCTGTAGCTTTATGTCCATTCTTTGGAACTATTATTATTTGGTGCCACCTTCTGGAAAGTAAGTATGCTGCACTTAAAAGTATGCTGTCTTTGATTGACATTAAAGGGTCAAGATCATCACACTTTGTTAAACTTATTAGTAGCCTCACTTTTCACTTGTTTACTAGTCAACAATTATGACATTTTCAGTTAAGGCCAGTTAACAGATGTTTACCTACTGAATTAATGTAATGTGGTAGATGTTATTTGTTACATGAGTCTTCTTGTTTCTTCTTACATCCTTGTTTTTTAGGTATGATTGCTATAGAAATTCCTCTGGATGATGACAGCAAAGTGACAGCTCGAGTATGTCAAAGCAAAGTGTGCGGAGATAGGTAAGTAACATGTGGAATCCAAGTCTTAAGGAAAGGCTGATACACGCCTTACATCATAACTGGACACTGATGTAGATGCCAAGGAGCGAGAATGGCAACGGGGAATGTGACTCAAAGTGACGACCCAAAAAACCCAAAGTGATATAGAAATCACTAATCAGGAACCAAGCAATGAGTTCTGTAATACAAAAGAAATGTGATTTAAACTAAAGCCAATGCTTGAAAAAGTCATATGCTACTACATAAAAAGTGAATGAAAGCGTTAACTGCAAATAGAGATGTGAATATTTATGAACATTAAAAGACGCAGCATATGGGTAACACCCAATAAGTGGTCCTTGTATGTCAATCCAAATTTGGGTATGTGTGAAAATAAAATCACAACAAATACACAATGTGGAAGTTGAATTCCAACGTTACCAATGCAGGAAAAAATCCTGCTCACTTATTGCAGAGCATGACCGACCATGGCAAAAACAGGCACATTGGGAGTCTCTTTAAGGTCAGTGCAATAACATCTGTTATGGATTTCTGACTGGTTAACTTGTAGCCTGGATCTTATCTCACATACAGATAGTTACAGCAAGTCCCTGGGGTAAGGAAAGAAGAAGTCAGGTAGAATAAATGACAGAGCTTTTTTAATAGAAGACAAATGCGTACATGCCATTAAGTGGAAAACAAAAGTCTACTGCTTATGTTTTGAAGGGAAATGCAGTGGCCTGAAAATTTCCTCAATGAATCCTGGGTGTTTTTTTTTTTAAAGTCTACAATACAGTGGAACTAAAAGTAGTTTACCTTACCTAATAAAGGAAGGGGATGAAATAACAGGCAGTCTGTGATAATGCGTATCTATCTTGAGCCTCTTTGTGACCAGCTGTTTTTGGAAATTGTGTATCTTTTGTGACAATGCCTGTTTTGACTCTTCTGCAGTTTTTGTGTTTAGCTGTAATATTCATCTTTCTCATTTACTGTACTGACACAAATTAGACTTAACCCAAAGGCTAACTTAAAAAATATATATATTTTTTAAAATCTGGGAGGTTTGGAGGTGCGTTGGGGACATGGGCAAGCTAACCATAATGTAATTATTCTCTCCCTGCCCCACAACTGCAGTGAGGCAGGCAGACACTAAAGTTGTCAAAGCCAGGCACTGGCTGTGATGGATGGGGCCTCGACAGACATGGCTGGTGTGCCTCTGTCCCAAGGGACTCCTCCATGTCAGTTTTACACAAATCACGGTATGCCAGCGGGTATACCATGGACAAAGCAACATGACATGACAGACATGTCCTTTGTCACCAACAGGAGGTTTTCCCGTGAAATGCCTGGCACGTCCGGTGTTGTTAAAGGGTTAAAGATACATTTTGAAGCATAACCAAAATATTGTTTCCCTAGCATTGACTTTGATAAATGAACTTCCTTGTTTCTAAATAAAATCAAAAGTATACCACATACCAAAGGGAGAGAAAGGTGTAAAAGTCAAAAACAAGGGAGCTAATCACTAAAAATGAGGTCCAGGTGAATTGAGAAAAAATGAACATTTCATCTCACTGACTTAAAAATACATTGTGCAGAGACAAACCTGCTATGTTGCTCCTGTTAGAAGTATAGAGTTGGCCCTGCTGAATGCAACTGCTAAATCTTCACAGCACACGGAGCTAGTCACTAAAAGGAGGTGCTGGTTAAATGAACACTTTAGCAAACCTGTGTGTCCCTGCACAATGATAATTAACCTGGTTATTAACTCACTTGTACCTCACAATTCAGTGAATAACTCCCATAGTTTATATTCATCACAGCTCAACTCACCTGCACCTCACCTTTAGTGAATAGCTCTGAATATGATCATTTTCCATTACAGAGTAAATACATATGACTGTGGGGAGATGGCTGCCGACTGGCTACATCGATTTTTGAATCGCAAGTGCCGATTGATAAGGCAGTCATCTAGTTTCAACAGACATGCCCAGGCAAAGAGTAAAGGTATGTTATATGCTGCTTGTTTAATAGCCATATGTTCTCAAACACGAAAACATGGATTGTGTGGATGAATACGGTGATTGGCCAGTAGAGATTTATTTATTGCTTTTACTATTGGTAGAAAATGTTTAGTAATTTCATGATTCAAATGATACCAGTGAACAGAGGTGTCGCTAGGGGTGGGCTACTGGGGCTATAGCCCCGAGTCCCCCCTTCATAGCCCCGAATGGAGACTCTGGGGCTAAAGTATTCTTTAGCCCCGAGACTCCAGGGCTATAATTGTTTTAAAAAAATAAAAAAATAATCCCCCAGTGAGCTTTCCTCCATCTGGGACATGCGGGGGTAAGGACCGATCGGGAGGAGAGGCTGCTATAGGGAGCTCTCTCCCTGGCCTTTCCTCCTCAAGGTGCGGTCCACAGGCATGTGCCTGCGGTGACCGCACCTCCTGGCCATAGAGACCACAGCGCGACGGGTTCAAGCTCCGCCACCGTCACGCTTTGAGAGCTGCTCAACAGATGTCAGGTGACATCCGGCAGAAGATCCTGGATAACAGAGCAACTGTAAGGTAAGTAAAAAATTTAAAAAAATTTAAGAAATGTGTGACTGTGTGTGGGTGTCAAGGTGTGGGTGTCAGGGTGTGTAAGTGTGTGGGTTTCTCAATGTGTGTGCCTGGGTGTCTCAATCTGTGTAAGTGTGTGGCTGGGTGTTTCAATGTGTGTAAGTGTGTGTGTGTCAATGTGTGTGGGTGTCTCAATGTGTGTGAGTGTGTGTCTGGGTGTCTCAATGTGTGTAAATGTGTGTCTGCGTGTCTCAGTGTGTGCCTTGGTGTCTCAATCTGTGTAAGTGTGTGTCTGGGTGTCTCAGTGTGTGTCTGGGTGTCTCAATATGTGTAAGTGTGTGTCTGGGTGTCTCAATGTGTGTAAGTGTGTCTCTGGGTCTCTCAATATGTGAAAGTGTGTGTGTCTCAATGTGTGTGAATGTGTGTGGGAACCTCAGTGTGTGTGAGTGTGTGTGGGTGTCTCAATGTGTGTGTGTGTGTGGGTGTCTCAATGTGTGTGTGTGTGTGTGGGTGTGTGTGTGTGTCTCAATGTGTGTGTGTGGGTGTCTCAATGTGTGCATCTGGGTATCTAGGTGTGTGTGTCAGGGTGTTTATGTAAGTGTATGTGTGTGTGTGTGTGTGTGTGTGTGTGTGTGTAAGGGTGTTTGCTTAAGTGTATGTGTGTGTGTAAGGGTGTTTGCGTAAGTGTATGTGTGTGAGTGTGTCTCAGGGTGTCTGTGTGTGAGAAAGAGAGATGTGTGAGAGAGAGAGATAGAGAGACAGTGTGTGTGTGTGAGAGCGAGACGGAGTGTGTGAGAAAGAGACAGAGAGAGACGGCGTGTGTGAGAAATAGAGACGGCGTGTGTGAGAAATAGAGACGGCGTGTGTGAGAAATAGAGACAGCGTGTGTGAGAAAGAGAGGCGCGTGTGTGAGAAAGAGAGACAGAGAGAGACGGCTCTAGCCCCAGATCATCCGAAGACCTAGCAACGCCCCTACCAGTGAACCCAGTAGTGTGGATTGGAAGCTTCTACCTATGTAGACATTACCAAAGTAATGTAGAATATTGTTACTCAGATCTATTAATATCATTGGATACCTAAATAAAAATCTAAACCAATAGTGTGAAATGGTCCATAAATGAGCCTGTAATATATTCAGATGTTCTTAAAACTACTAAATAAAACATGAGCCTGTTCAAATCTGTGATAATTAAAATGTTAATGTGAATTATTATTTTTAGGACCTTCGGAGTTACCTTTAGGCTCACTTTCCTTAGTCAATGAGGCTCAGTATCTGCTCATAAACAAAGCCAGCGTTTCTTACCTAAATCATCAAATGGAATTAAGGTAATTGTTTACAATTTTATTACAAAGTCTCTTCTATTTAGCCATTATATCAATCCTTTTACATGGTAAGCTTATGTAAATATTTACACCATTCACTCCCACAGAGAAAGGGGAATTCTTATCTCTATACTAAAAATTCCCGACTGGCCCACTCACCACTGGCTGACCAATAAGAGTGTCATAGAAGTCTACACTTTACTGACAATAATACACATGTGAGAAAAGAAATATAGTGTTCCTGTATGTGAGGCTTCCTAATAAGCAATGTCACATGACGGAGTAGTTGTATACAAGATTTGCCAAACTTTATTATAACACAAACACATAAGCTGAGCTGGAGAATCAAGTGACATTGTAAGAGCCCATCACGTGTTTCAAGTGTGAAACTTAATGAAAGGCCATGAGCCTATTATTACATTGTTGTACTTCTAAAAATAAAGTATTTCATCCATTTACTTCATGACCTGTTTTGCTGGTAGCTATCCATATAGACATAACGAACTAATATACAATATTGCTGCTCAGGTCGCTTGTTATCATTATGTAGCACAGTACAGCAGCTAATTTTTCACTTAGGTAGTTTTAGGGTGAAATGTAGCAAAAACTAAACCAATAAATAAGTTCAGTGAAATTAACATATATGACAGGAGGCCAATGTAATCACATTGCATCCATCTTGTGTTTCAAGAGGGAAAGCTTTTAATGAAGGCCATAAAACTAATAACATTTCTTATCCATTTTCTTCATGACGTGTTCAGCTGCTTGTCTGTGGTGTGGAACTCTTGACTTGTTTTTCTCACTACTTATAGAGTCAAGCATGCTATTGATGTGGGTTTAATGTATACAAATTTCAAATTACAGATATATTTACATAAAATTTCAACCTGATTTATACATACTGCAAATGAAAAAAAAATACCCTTTACATACACACAGAAGTACATTCAGCTAGCAATAAAATATGTTTAGGCATTTAAATCATATGCACTATCTTATGATTTTATTTCCAATTAGTTTTTAAATGATAAAACAAATATATTGGTATATTAGACATAGCAGTGAGCCGATAGTCACTATGGAAGAGGCAGTTCCCACCTAGCTTATTTTCTGTGTGTTGTATACATTTCTAAAATCTGGGACATGCACTTTAATTTAACTGCTTCAGGGCAATGTTGTTTTTTGTTTTGCTGTTCATTTGGGACATTGTAGCCATTTTACAACTATGGTGTATTTTTTTTTTAAAAGTGCATGCTTGGTTCTTAAATGTATTACCACATATAACATATTGATATTTAGGAACAGCTAGGGCTTTCTTCTCAGACAATTTGTTTTGAGACATAACCCTTTGTGTACTGTATAAAATGTAAAATAAGCTGTAAAAATGGAAAAAAGCTTTTTTCAAAGTGTGTCCATGAGAGAGAGAGGATTTTGACGACATACTATTCATAGAACACTGAATTTACATCTATTGTATGTGATAATAACTATGATTATTTTCACAGTGATCACTTGAATAAATACAGAAAATAATACTTGATCCTGTTCTGCCGGCAACCAGGATCAACACACCCCATCCACTGCCCCCACATTTGGGGTTTGATGGCTGTGGATTGAGACAAGCCTCTCTGCAATTGCTGAGGTAGCTTGTCTTAGCAATTGCAGAGAAGATTTGACATGCTTAGGGCTTTGTCTCAATCCACAGCCCCTTTTATTGGAGTTCCAGGCTTGCTTAAATCCAGTGGCATCCTGGAACCCCCGTACCCAATTTGCCTCGGGTTAGGGGGTGTGATTGGCAGTCCAGTGATGATCATCTGTACTTTTTAACCCCCCTTCACTGTGAATGTAATTTGGGCGGCCATTTTTATCTATAATACTAAAAAGCTAGAACTAGTGATACCTGATGTCATAATAGAAACATTAATCAAGTTTAGAATTAATATGATTTGTGTACTAATACGGGTACCAGTTGCAATCACACATTGTATACTCATCTGTGCATTGTACTTTAGAGGACAGAGAGAAGGGAAGAACACTGAAGAGCTGTCCCAGCGCTTCCGGGCAAATTTAGTCATTGATGGTAGCATTCCCTTTGAAGAAGAGCAATGGGATGAAGTTTTCATTGGTTCTTTCCATTTTAAGGTAAATCAAAATTATGTTTGATTTAATGCATACTTTACAACAATAAAATATTGAACTTAATCTCACAACTGTGACACACTTTATTACTGTGTTGAAGAAGTCAAGACCTATAGCCAGTAGGTCTTATTCATATGTTGCCATGAGTAAGGCATGATTATGCATTTCATCTGGGTAACACTGTTGTTGCATACAATTTAATAGCTGAAGAATGTTTAATGTTGCAGCACAAGTTATTTTTATTTGTAGGAATAGAAACAATGCTTAATTTATATGGTTTATTCTCATGCCAATACAATTTTCTGAAGGTGAAATCATTATGAATACTCAGTAATGCACCACGTAGAACATTAAAACGTAAAACAACAATAAAGCTGAAATGCCATTTTACTTGTAAGTGGATTTTATATTGGGTAAAACCTGTATAATTTGTAAACAGAAAATACTGCACTATTTGCTTTTCTATTGTTTATTTTCCTGTTCTACCTTTCTGAGTATACATGTTTTAGGACTTTGGGAGGTCCTACAAGGCTTACTACTACAAGAAGTTTAACTCCATTGATTTAAGGGAAGTATCTGTTTGCATATATTGTACACCACAGGTGAAATCAAGACATGAATTAAAGAATAGGTCAAACCAACTGGAAATTTTTACTCAAAGCATCTTAACTGATAAATAATTTAGACACTTGGTGTTAATTGTCATATGCAGTAAGCAGGGGCGGGCTGGGCCGGGGGGCAGGGAGGCAATTGCCCCCCAGGCCGCCCTAATGTTTGTAAAACACGGCCGCTGGGCCAATGTTTAAAAAAAAAAAAAAAAACGCGCTTGCAGACAGAGACGGAGGTGAGAAGGGATCGGAAGATCCCCTGTCCCACCTCGCTCTGCCTGCAAAGCTGCACGGGGAGCCGAACAGGCAGCACAGAGAAACCTCCGTGCTGCCTGTTCGGCTCCCCGTGCAGTGTGACACGGAAGTGCCGACAGTCACGTGATCGGCGCTCTGACATCAGACACGCGCCGATCACGTGACCTGTCGGCACAACCGCCGGGAGGCCGAACAGGCAGCATGGAGGGACCATGCTGCCTGCCACCAGGGAAGTCCTCCTGCCACTAGCCACCAGGGAAGTCCTCCTGCCACTAGCCACCAGGGAAGTCCTGCCACTAGCCACCAGGGAAGTCCTGCCACTAGCCACCAGGGAAGTCCTCCTGCCACTAGCCACCAGGGAAGTCCTGCCACTAGCCACCAGGGAAAAAAGGTAAGAGATGGGAAAGGGGGGGGGGGGATGGTGGCAAAAAACACTGGCATATTATTGGGCAAATTGGCTGGGGAATATTACATGGCAAATAACACTGGCATATTATTGGGCAAATTGGCTGGGGAATATTACATGGCAAATAACACTGGCATATTATTGGGCAAATTGGCTGGGGAATATTACATGGCAAATAAGACTGGCAAATTGGCTGGGGAATATTACATGGCAAATAAGACTGGCAAATTGGCTGGGGAATATTACATGGCAAATAACACTGGCATATTATTGGGCAAATTGGCTGGGGAATATTACATGGCAAATAACACTGGAATATTATTGGGCAAATTTACTGGGGCATATTAAATGGCAAATAACACTGGCATATTATTGGGCAAATTGGCTGGGGAATATTACATGGCAAATAAGACTGGCATATTATTGGGCAAATTGGCTGGGAAATATTACATGGCAAATAAGACTGGCATATTATTGGGGAATATTACATGGCTAATAAGACTGGCATATTATTGGGCAAATTGGCTGGGGAATATTACATGGCTAATAACACTGGCATATTATTGGGCAAATTGGCTGGGGAATATTACATGGCAAATAACACTGGCATATTATTGGGCAAATTGGCTGGGGAATATTACATGGCAAATAAGACTGGCATATTATTGGGCAAATTGGCTGGGGAATATTACATGGCAAATAACACTGGAATATTATTGGGCAAATTTACTGGGGCATATTAAATGGCAGAATAACACTGGCATATTGGACAAATCGTCTGGGGAATATTAAATGGCAGAATAAGACTGGCATATTGGGCAAAATGGCTGGGGAATATTAAATGGCAATTAACACTGGCATATTGGGCAAATTAGCAGGGGCATATTAAATGACAGATAACCTTGGAATATTATTGGGCAAATTGGCTGGGAAATATTAATGGCAAATAATATTGGAAATGTGTATGTAATGGGGTGATGGAGGCATGTAAATGTGGTGATGAGGCATGTCCTGGTGTGCAACGTGGGTTATGGGTCATGTCGTAGGTGTGCAACGTGGGTAGGGGGGGTGCCCAAATTTTGGGATATTGGGTGTCTAAATCCTGGCATATTGAGGGGCATAATCCTGGCATATTGAGGGGAAAATCCTGGCATATTGAGGGTGCATCATCTTGGCATATTGAGGGGAAAATCCTGGCATATTGGGTGTCTAAATCCTGGCATATTGAGGGGCATAATCCTGGCATACTGAGGGGCATAATCCTGGCATTTTGTAAGGGAAAATTCTAGCATATTAAATGGCAAATCCTGGCATATTGTGGGGGAAAATCCTGGCAATATTCGTTATAAAACAAAGAAAAAGATGGCCGTGGATGGGGAGGCGATTCGATGGTGCAATGGGCCACTTGACTGGATTTGCCCCCCAGACCTAAGGCTGCCAGCCCTCCCCTGGCAGTAAGTGCCTCAGAATTATTAGTCATCTATTTTCAGTTACTTTTGCTTGTTATTTTGTGACAGAGCTACATGAGTCTATAAACATAGAAATTAATTGTTCGCAAGACCACCAAACATGAAGATGGGATCCTCTCTGTCTTCCACATCTCCAACAATACAGTTTTAGCATTACATCCTGGAATAACCACTTCCTCCTATTGCATTAGACCTAGCTAGCGCAACAGAATTATAATAGATATAAGTCCTTCCTAGATTCACACAGCCCCAAAGCCTGAAACTGAATACTCTGGCTTTGGCAATACCGGAAAAAGCAAACAAACACATTCTTTGTTTGAAATTAACCCCTACATTGCTCAAAGTGGTGAAATAAAAAGTCTGTAACTGTTAATTATTATGGTGGTAAATATAGTTACTCATATTTAAGGCCCATAACACATTGGTGGTCTGATGTACACATCCATCCCTGTTTTGGGGTTCACATTAAAAGAGCTTTCTTTTATGGTCCTGTAAGATGATATTATGCTAGAGCTACAAAAGATTCTCTAACATAGAAACATAGAATGTGTCGGCAGATAAGAACCATTTGGTCCATCTAGTCTGCCCAATTTCTTTTTGTTGAGTACTTTTATTAGTCCCCCGTTCCCAGTCTTATAGCTAGGATAGCCTTGTGTCTATCCCACGCATGCTTAAAATCCTTGACTGTGTTTACCTCTTCCACTTCTGCTGGAAGGCTATTCCATACATCCACTACCCTCTCAGTAAAGTAATACTTCCTGATATTACTTTTAAATCGTTGCCCCTCTTATTTAAGACTATGTCCTCTAGTTGTGGTAGTTTTTCTTCTTTTAAATATACTCTCTTCCTTTACTGTGTTGATTCCCTTTATGTATTTAAATGTTTCTATCATATCACCCCTGTTTCGTCTTTCCTCCAAGCTATACATGTTAAGATGCTTTAACCTTTCCTGGTAAGTTTTATCCTTCAACCCATGAACCAGTTTAGAAGCCCTTCTCTGAACTCTCTCCAAAGTATCAATATCTTTCTGGAGATACTGTCTCCAGTACTGCGTACAATACTCCAAGTGAGGTCTCACCAGTGCTCTGTACAATGGCATGAGCACTTCCCTCTTCCTACTGCTAATACCTCTCCCTATGCAACCAAGCATTCTGCTAGCATTTCCTGCTGCTCTATTGCATTGCCTACCTACCTTTAAGTTGTCTGAAATTATTACTCCTAAATCCCTTTCCTCAGATGTTGAGGTTAGGACTGTACCAAATAGTCTATATTCTGCTTTTGGGTTTTTACGCCCAAGGTGCATAATCTTGCACTTGTCCACATTAAATGTCAGTTGCCACTGCTCTGACCATTTTTCTAGTTTAGCTAAATAATTTGCCATTTGGCTTATGCCTCCATGAATAGGCTTATCCCTTATCCCTATAAGCTTGAGTTCTTATATTGTAAAGCACATAAAGCTCGACAAAGGCTGGCACACTCTAAGGTCTGTGTGCTCAAATTCAAATCACACTCAAATTGAGCAGTATGGTTCCTTAAGTTCTCCTCAGTTTTGAATCCATTCAATTCAATAACTAAGGAGATTAACTAATAGAAAATTATTTAAAATCTGTGGACCTGTGGACCACAGGACAGTCGCACGGGGGAAATAGTGCAGAAGTCCTCTGAGAACATGGGCGTCCGCAGGGGGGGGCAAGGGGGGGCGCTTGCCCCCCCCTGGATTTTTGCAATTCCCCTTTAAAATTTTAATTATTATTATTTTTTTCTCAGTATGTAGCCTCTAGTTGTCCCTAGGGGACTGCACACCAGTTGTTGGGGTAGGAAGTGGCACCCAAAGCTGTTGCTCTCTGCAACTCTGCTTGCTGTAATACTGGTCTCCCATCCACATTGGTGCAGGTCTCTGCAGCTGTCAGTCATGCTGCATGGAGAGCCAATGACAGGGGTGCCCTGAAGTTATAGCCCCGCCCCTCAGCCCTCCATGTGGCAGCATGGCTGACAGAAGAGAGCCTGCAGGGGAAGATACTCAGAGACCATAGCTGAGCCCCTGTAACAGGTAGGAAGAGCTAATAATAGCTTTAAAAAACAAAACAGCCAAGTTACATGGCAGAGTGGGGTAAATCCAAGGAGGTCCCTCCCATTTCCCTGAGGTCTCCATTTGTCCAGTCTGAGCAGCTCCTCTGACCAGGCTCTGCTCACATCAACATGGTGACAAGTGGATGGGGCAGAAAAGATAATGGAGGATAAAATGATGTGATAGATGGAAGCAGATTACAAACAAAATGAGATGACATGGGGCAGAAAAGATAATAGAGGATGAAAAGAGGTGATTGATTGGAGCAGAATACAGACAAAATTGTGACATGGGGCAGAAAAGATAAAATGGAAAGGAATAAAACACATAAAATGATGGGGAAAGAGATTGCAAACATGGAGGAATAAAACATATAAAAAAGGGGGAAAGAGATAAAGAAATGTCATGGATTTAGGAATTTGGGTGTTAAGGGAATCTGCTGCTTTGTGTTTTATTGTGTGCTACAGTGTTGTATCTGGTGCTGTGGAGTTATATTGTGTGCTATAGTGTAGGGATCGACCGATATTGATTTTTTAGAGCCGATACCGATACCGATAACCTGTGAACTTTCAGGCCGATAGCCGATAACTCATACCGATATTTCGTGCATTTTAATTTTTTGGGAAAAAAAACAATTTCTACACAAATCTGCTGTTAAATGAACATGTTTATTGTTAACGTTTAGCTTTTTTTTGTAAATCTTTTTCATTGCTAAATAAAAATAAATAATGCAGCAAAACAATGGTGATATGGTCAAATACAACAAATTGGACCACTTTTTTTTTTTTTTTAAATAAATATCAGTCAAAAGGTAACAAGAACAACAATGTTCAATTGCACATAGTCCATACTTAGATTAAATCTTAGTAAAATGAGCAGCAATGACATAGGCAATTATATCAAAGGGACACTACAGTAAATATAAGCAAGGCATCAAAACAGCTTAATTAACCCCTTAGTGACAAGACATTTTCACCTTGACTTTCCCTTGGTGACAATGGCTGTTTTGACATTTCTAGGGTGTTTGTGTTTAGCTGTAATTTTTTGCTTTCTCACATACAGTACCCACACAAATTATATGTTGTTTTTATCGTCATAAGAAGGGCTTTCATTAGATACCATTATGTTCATCATATCTTATAATTTACTACAAAAAAAATCATAAAATATGCTGAAAAATTTAAAAAACCCCACTTTTTCTAACTTTGACCTAAAATATAATTTACACAAATAAAATCATTAAAAAAGACCCCGGCTAAATAGTTTCTAAATGTTGTCCCGAGTTCAAAAATATGCATGTTTCCATATTTTTCGGTATTTTTTTGCGAGTTATGGGGCAAAAACCAAAAATAGTGTTTTTTGTTTTTTTCCTATATTGATCTTTTGACCCCAACCCGAACCCAAAATTTAACCCTAACACTAAATTTAGCCCCAACTCTAATCCTTATTATATCCCTTAATATTTTTTAACTTTAATTTAATTTTAACCCTATCCCTTATGCTAAAAAATATTTAGGCTAATATAGCTAAATAACCTATTTTTATTTAATTAAATATGTATTTTAATTATTTTCCATTGCAATGCTACTAAACCACCACTAGGGGTAGTCAAGTAGCATATTCAGAGCGACGGAAGTGAAGTTACTTTCACTTCCGAAGCTCAGACCGGCAGAGGACTTAGCCATATTGACGGAGCAGCTTGCTCCGTCAATATGGCTCCCCACGATCGCTCCGTGGGGCGATCGTGGGGGTCCCAAAATAGAAATATCGGTGCTGGCTATTGCCTCGATGTCGAGGCAATAGACCAGCACTGTTAAAGCGGTTTTCGCGATCGTTGATCGCGAAAACTGCTTCATTCAAATATTATCGGCATTATCGGTAAAGTTAGATGCCGATACCGATAATTTAGGAAACTGTGAATATCGGCCGATAATATCGGTTAATCCGATAATCGGTCGATCCCTACTATAGTGTTGTATCTGGTGCTGAGAGGTTATATTGTGTGCTATAGTGTTGTATCTGGTGCTGAGAGGTTATATTGTGTGCTATAGTGTTGTATCTGGTGTTGTGGGGTTATATTGTGTGCTATTGTATTGTATCTGGTGCTGAGAGGTTATATTGTGTGCTATAGTGTTGTGTCTGGTGCTGTGGGGTTATATTGTGTGCTATAGTGTTGTGTCTGGTGCTGTGGGGTTATATTGTGTGCTATAGTGTTGTGTCTGGTGCTGAGAGGTTATATTGTGTGCTATAGTGTTGTGTCTGGTGCTGATAGGTTATATTGTGTGCTATAGTGTTGTATCTGGTGCTGTGGGGTTATATTGTGTGCTATAGTGTTGTATCTGGTGCTGTGGGGTTATATTGTGTGCTATAGTGTTGTGTCTGGTGCTGTGGGGTTATATTGTGTGCTATAGTGTTGTGTCTGGTGCTGAGAGGTTATATTGTGTGCTATAGTATTGTGTCTGATGCTGTTGGGTTATATTGTGTGCTATAGTGTTGTATCTGGTGCTGTTGGGTTATATTGTGTGCTATAGTGTTGTGTCTGGTGCTGTTGGGTTATATTGTGTGCTATAGTGTTGTGTCTGGTGCTGTGGGGTTATTTTGTGTGCTATAGTGTTGTGTCTGGTGCTGTGGGGTGATATTGTGTGCTATAGTGTTGTGTCTGGTGCTGTGGGGTTATATTGTGTGCTATAGTGTTGTGTCTGGTGCTGTGGGGTGATATTGTGTGCTATAGTGTTGTATCTGGTGCTGTGGGGTTATATTGTGTGCTATGTTGTTCTATCTGTTGCTGTGGAGTTTCAGCTAGAGCTCTGGATATTTATCTGGTGCTGTGGTTTATATCTTGTGTCATGGGTTTTTAGCTGGTACCGTGGGTTAATATCTGGTGTTGTGGGTCTATATCTGGCACAGTGGGTCTATATTTGGTGCAGTGAGGCTATATCTAGTGTGTTTGGTTTATATCTGGTGTTGTGGATCTGTATCTGGTGCAGGGTTTATCAACCCTTTGCATGCCTTCACAGATAATGACAAAGCTCCTCCACTTCATGATAACTTGTCAAAAAGAGGCGCGGCGCAGAAAGGATGACGGTAAAATCATGCCCCCCCCCCCCCTGAAAAAATTTCTGCGGATGCCCATGTCTGAGAAGAGAGGATGCCACAATAGAAGTAGGAGAAAGCAGAGTAGTGAGACAGTCCAAATCGGTAACAGGTAAGTAACAATCAATAGAGAGCTTGATATACTGCAGGCAGGAACCACAATAATCTGGCAAAGGTAGATTCACAGGAAGAGGCTTTTATAGGCTGAGAGTGAGCACATGACTTGACACAGGTGAGGAGAGTTGATTATAAGAACATAGGCTAAAATGTAAAAGACAGGCTGGCGAACTGCTAAAGAAGAGGGCTAGGAACATGGAAGTCAGAGTTCAAGTCCAGGCATGGTCAGATCCTGACACATTCATTGGTCTAACAGTCACACATAACTAAGCTTTCATTTGAAGTCATGCTGGCAGCAGTTAACGCTGGTCCAGCTAATAAAGGTTTTCTTCATATTTTGTTACATTTGCAGGTGCAAAATAATTAAAGTCTGCAAACTGCACAGAAACACAAGGCAGAAGGTACAATTTAGAAACATATTTTATTGGTTCTTTATTGGAAACATTTGTAATATATAGGCCAACAAAGTTCAGATGTTGAAAGGTGCAAATTAAGTTTTAACCTAATGTTTTTATTACGTTTTAAATACAGAACGTTGTGTTTTAAGTTTAGTTATCTTTAGTTCACCATTAATTGATTTTCTCACTTTTATAAATCATATTTTCATCCCCCTTACTTCGTTTAATAGTTCATTACTCACCAGTGAAATATCTTAGTTGGTATATTTTCATCTGCAATACCTTTTCAAACATCAGGATTACAGGACTAGTGGTTCATCTTTCCAAAGGTTGATAAAATGAGTTCCAATATGTTGGGTAATATCTATAGATAATAATAATGAGTTACTGTTAGTTCAGATTCAGATCCAGTAGATTGAGATTAATTGCTTTGAGTGCCCAAGGACAGTGATTTTTGTCCGAAACCAATTTGCAGACCTCAAAGTGCCAACACTGCATACACACACACACTTACACTTATACTCACACACACACATATACTCATGCTCACACACTTACGCACGCACTTATACACATACTCGCACACACATATACTCATACTCGCACACACACTTGTACTCATACTCACACACACTTTTACTCATACTGACATACACACACTTATACTCACACTCACATATACTCATACACAGACATTTATACTGACACACCGCTTCATCTGCTTCATCCAAGGGGAGCAGGCATCAGTGGTTTAAAGACGGGCGCCGCCGGTCACCTGCTTCTTCTCCAGATAATCAAGCGTATGCACGCTGTCTGTAGAAGCGTTCAAGTCGGAAAGCAAACTGTTAATTGTCTTCCAACTTGAATGCAAATAGCATTCAAGTTTTACAAATAGCACGCTTGTCTGCTCCTCTCGGAAGGTGCAGACAAGCGGTGAAAGGTCAGCTATATAAAAATACATTATTACTGTTTTCACTTGATCCAGTGGAGCTCTGGTGAGGTTTTTTTTGCGGGAAATCTGTGGTAGGTGGTGTGGTGCATTGTGGCATAACCTGTGGTGATGAACCTAGGTGCATAGACAAGGCGGTTAGAGGTCCCACTATAAAAAAAGTGTAATCAAAATATGGTAATGAGGGAGGGATTCGTAAATTATGTAAATTTAGTTAATCTGAGATAATAGACACCTACAAGGCTTGAGCCCCTCCCACACATGCAGCCAGTGCCTTTAACATATGGATTGATGGATTGAACTCCATTGTGATTTTATTTTCTTTATGTTTTATTTTTCTCCGTAACACTAGCAAATGTTACATTAAGCCTACTGACCATTTAAGCTCCCATTTTAAAAGAGCCTTTTAAGATTATTACACATTTGTACATAGTTATAGTTATACTAAATACTTTTAAAACAATACATTTTTCCAGAAAACATTGAACAAGTAGATTTCATATTTTCAGTTTATTAAATAGCAAATGTAAGCTTAATTGTGTGACATTTGGACATAACATCAACAAATCATCATACTGCATTGGAATCATTAGACCAACTCTGACTAAGAGAAGAAAGCCAGCCCTAGGCACCTGTCCCAGACTTGGAATAGAGCATCCTATGCACTAAGATCTGGCATCTTCATTCGATGCAAAATTATAATGTGGAATTTCTTCACCATTGATACAGTTTACCAGGTAGATGTTAAGCCTGCAGTCTGCAGGACTCATTTTACCTATAATAAATGTTTATCATTTGAAATGCCCTATTATAGTGTATGAGGATATAAAAAAATTGTAGCCAGTCATTAATATGTCAAAAATTCATCCATCTTAAATTGTGTGCCATTAAGATAAATTATGTAAACAGAGTTTTATTCCAGAGATATGTATCATGACATCAAACAGTTGTTTCTTGGTTACAAAATCAAAGCATATGTGATATACATTACTCTCTGTGCCGACGTAGAAAGTGGGGAAATAAAGGGTTTTTACATAAGAGGTATTAAAAGTGAAGGGGTAAGGAAGGGCATTAACTCAATAAGAAAAGGGAGTATTAAGAAGGAGAAAGTAATCAGTTTAATATAAAACAGATTCACAAAATATAGAACATATCGTATAGTGTATTCTTAAATAAATAAAAAATGGGAATAAAAAAATATAACTTGAACTGTATTAAACCAGTGCCTACGTTCTTATGCAAGATTTAAGCTATGGTAAAATGTTGCAATGGGGGTAACCTAATAACTCTGCACCTTAAATATCATTCTCCGGTGGATTCGCCAACATGTCAGGGGAGAATTGTGACATGTTAGTTTGGCATATGGCTTTAAGGCCCTCTAGTTCTACATATCAGGTTCTCCATTTTCCTGATGTCCTCCACTGAGATGGCCTATTCTGTGTAAGTTGGGGTTTTTGTCTTTTTTCCACAGTCGTGGGATTAGCATCTTAGTGGGAGTGAGTGGAAGCTGCATCTCTGTTAGATATCTGGATGATTCTGAAATAATTTCCACATAGTGGTTGGAACTCTATACCATATAAACATATTACTCATTTATCCTTTACATGCAGCTCATCTTCCTCTTACAAATCCCTCCCATTCCTGCATAATCACAGAGGTGCTTCTCAATGGGGAAGGAATAGAGTGGAGATATCTTCCAACTACCAACATGCTCAGCAGGGCCATCAAGGCTACACCCTTATGTGTCTTCATCTTTGTGGATTAGCTCATGTTTTCCCCCTGTCTTTTTTTGTGTGTGTTAAATGTACCCTTCTCCCTAACTATTTTTGCTCATTTATCATCTCCCTATGTTAATTTAGTCCATATCTGTCAGGATTCCTCTGAAGGAAATGTAATGCTTGGAACCCAACTGCAGAATTAATAAGTAGTGGTCTCTTTAAGATGACTTCCCACAGAAGCAGCAGCAGCAGCAATTAGAACTAATGAGGATAAAAAGTCACTTTGAAATAAGGAGGAAAAATAACTAGTACTGAATTTTGGTTTTATATGAAGCAGCACAATAATAGTAATTCAGAGTACTTGATAGAAGAATTCAATTCACATGAACTTGTAAATAAAATGAATAAAGGAATAAGTGTAACTGATACTTTCAGTAAGATGTTAATCAATCTTCACTGAAGGGAGCAGGCAATAAGAATAATCCGTTTAAACGTTCCGTGGTCAAAGGTTTAGAGAAGTCAGCAAAGTAGTTTACAGGATATCCAAAGTTCAGGGTTGGAGATTACAGCGTGGTACAAAAAGGAAGCAGGATTCAGCAACAGGTAAGTCAGTAGAGTAAAGCTAAGCCAGCACTAAACAGAGACTGTTTACAAATAACTCAGCATCAGTCTCTTGGTGTGGTCTCCTTTTATGGCAAGGGATGATTGCATCATGCAAAATGGGGCGGAGCCAAATATCACTAACCTTGAAGTAATGGGGAAGCAAGTGATGATTGAGAAAAATTAATAAAGCGTTAAAAAAATGAACTATAGTAGGTGTACAGTTTGAGAGGAGGTCTGACAATATCTTTCATTTAGTATGCTCATTGACCTGCTTCCCAACTTTCTTACCCCTATTATCCAACTTCTATATTGACTATTTGCTGTGTTGTGTCTTTAACTGCACTACCTCACTCCTGCTTGAAGTCAGATACAGTCTATGCAACTTTCTTCCATTTTAGTCTAAGGACATTTTCCAAATAACCGACTTTCTAAATAAATGGGTACAGAAAATTCAGTAACTTTCTACTTCGATGGCACCACCTGTAATAGATAGTTAAAAAGTCAATTATTCATTCTCAGTGTCACTTGTTTATAGATTAAGGTGATACGTGGGAACTTTAAAGGGTCCCTCTGAAGAAATATGAACTGTCTGTGTTGCAGAGAGAATAAGAATAATATATGAATGAAACAAGAATACAAATGAGTCAGCAATTCCATATCGTATAGTTGATCTGACTGCATCTTCTACATTGAAAGTGTTTGTAGCTGTTCGTAAAAGCCAAGTACCAATAACGGTATAAAAAATATGATAGGCATTGGGAATAATAGCTATTTCATGTGTAAGAAGCATTGTATAAAACATGGTTTAGTTCTTGGAACTCCTTGACTGAGCATTATTTACTTTTTGCCTAAAACGTGAAAAAGACAGGATATAACATCTAAAGATGTTTTAGACATTTGTGTTAGTGTACGTGCTTTCATGCAACAATAGTCTTCTCTTCAGACATCATACTGGGTCATATGATAAAAACAGATCTTTTAGACAGCTTATATTTCTGCTTCACAATCAGATTACAGAAGGGAATATTACTCATTGTGTTTCATGTACATTTCCACAGAATGTGGGAAGGGATGGTGGCGTAGAAGCAAGACACGACTATATTATGTAGTTTTTATGAGCAAAACAGACAAATTCAGGAGCTAATTACAAGAAAAATGGCTTTGCACTCAGGATGCTCCATGTAATTATTATATGAGCTTCATTCACATAAACACATTCATGGATGACAACAAGAAATACAAAACACATTTTACGTTTGAACCAAGGCTTAATCATAACTTTTTTTGTTATTTTCTTGTCAAAGTAAGACCTTATATATAAACATAAAAACATAGAATGTGTCGGCAGATAAGAACCATTCGGTCCATCTAGTCTGCCCAATTTTATAAATACTTGTATTAGTCCCCAGTTCCATATCTTATATCTAGGATAGCCTTGTGCCTATCCCACGCATGCTTAAAATCCTTGACTGTGTTTACCTCTACCATTTCCGCTGGAAGTGGTATAATATAATTTATTATGTTTATTATAAGATAAATGAAAGATATTTCCCTTAAGCCTGTTTTACATTTTGAACATTTTACAGATAGTTTTTGTCTTTTATAGGTTATAGGCAAATGTACTAGGTGCCAAATAATCTGTATCGACCAGCAAACCGGAGAAAAAAAGAAAGAATTATTCCAAACATTATCATTCTGCAGAGATGGGAAGGTTTGTATAACTTACGATAACTGTTTATACCTTTTATGCATGTTTTGAAATCTAAAGGCATTCCTGATAGTTATATCATATCGGGGTACATTCTATGGCCCCTTTAAATACTGCATCCATCAAAGTTGTAGTTCTATGGCAACGCAGAATGCTAAAGTGCTGTGCATTAAAGCACAAGGTCTGTGGTAAGAGACTAATGGTGTTTTGTATCTAATGTCATTATTCCACATCAACCCCTCATTTACTACCCAGTGAGTGCTGTCATGCTGTTAAGCTGTGTGTTCCCACTCTTTCCCGCGTGCGCCATGCTGATGGCTATACTTTTGATCGTCAGTGATCATATTGGTCATGCGCGGCTTCAACATTGCAGCTGCACGTCTTCAAGGTGGCAGCTGAGTGTTGTTCTCACAATATGTTGTATATAAATTGGTATGTCCAAGTCACGCTGATAGATGGTGTATAAATTGGTGTGTGCTGTTTTATATCTTTAGATCTTATAGCTTCAGCACTCTGCGTTGTTTTTTTATAATGTTAAGCTGCTCTGTCCCACCTTTCCAAGCAACTACCTGAATCACCTTTTATCACCTTATCCAGATGAAGGGGCCCTTTACATGTACTAATCAGGCTGCAGTAACAGAGATGAAATAAAATACTTAGTCTTTCCAAAAAGAGTTTCTTCCTTTATTCAAAGTTTGCCCGGGATAAGATAACACAAAAATATTGAATACTTCAGTCCAGCACAATAATCTTATGCCTGTTACCTTTCCTCTCTCTTTTGCCCTAGACTCCAAATAACTTCGTATACCTCTACCTGCATCCACTACCCCTTTAGTATAATCCCTCTGGTAATGTCCCTCCTCTTTTAGCCCCATTAGAATCCCCAGGTGAAACATATTCTCGTCTTTGATGTTAATTAAAACTCCACAGGCAACTTCCTATCTTCCTGCTAGAGTTAATCATTCTACCATCCTTTGGTATTGTCCAAAGTTACAGTGGATATAAAAAGTCTACACACCCCTGTTAAAATGTCAGGTTTCTGTGCTGTAAAAAAATGAGACAAAGATAAATCATTTCAGACCTTTTCCCACCTTTAATGTGAACTATAAACTGTACAACTCAATTGAAAAACAAACTGAAATCTTTTAGATAGAGGGAAGAAAAAATATAAAAATAAAATAATGTGGTTGCATAAGTGTGCACACCCTCTTATAACTGGGGATGTAGCTGTGTTCAGAATTAAGCAATCACATTCCAAATCATGTTAAATAGGAGTCAGCATACACCTGCCATCATTTAAAGTGCCTCTGATTAATCCCAAATAAAATTCAGCTGCTCTAGTTGGTCTTTCCTGAAATTTTCTTAGTCGCATCCCACAGCAAAAGCCATGGTCCACAGAGAGATTCCAAAGCATCAGAGGGATCTCATTGTTAAAAGGTATCAGTCAGGAGAAGGGTACAAAAGAATTTCCAAGGCATTATATATGCCATGGAACACAGTGAAGACAGTCATCATCAAGTGGAGAAAATATGGCACAACAGTGACATTACCAAGAACTGGAGCTCCCTCCAAAATTGATGAAAAGACGAGAAGAAAACTGGTCTGGGAGGCTACCAAGTGGCCTACAGCAACATTAAAGGAGCTGCAGGAATATCTGGCAAGTACTGGCTGTGTGGTACATGTGACAACAATCTCCTGTATTCTTCATATGTCTGGGCTATGGGGTAGAGTGGCAAGGCGAAAGCCTTTTCTTATGAAGAAAAACATCCAAGCCAGGCTACATTTTGCAAAAACACATCTGAAGTCTCCCAAAAGCATGTGGGAAAATGTTTTATGGTCTGATGAAACCAAAGTTGAACTTTTTGGCCATAATTCCAAAAGATATGTTTGGCGCAAAAACAACACTGCACATCACCAAAAGAACACCATACCCACAGTGAAGCATGGTGGTGGCAGCATCATGCTTTGGGGCTGTTTTTCTTCAGCTGGAACTGGGGCCTTAGTTAAGATAAAGGGAATTATGAACAGTTCTAAATACCAGTCAATATTGGCACAAAACCTTCAGGCTTCTGATAGAAATCTGAAAATGAAGAGGAACTTCATCTTTCAGCATGACAACGACCCAAAGCATACATCCAAATCAACAAAGGAATGGCTTCACCAGAAGAAGATTAAAGTTTTGGAATGGCCCAGCCAGAGCCCAGACCTGAATCCGATTGAAAATCTGTGCGGTGATCTGAAGAGGGCTGTGCACAGGAGATGCCCTCGCAATCTGACAGATTTGGAGTGTTTTTGCAAAGAAGAGTGGGCAAATCTTGCCAAGTCAAAATGTGCCATGCTGATAGACTCATACCCAAAAAGACTGAGTGCTGTAATAAAATCAAAAGGTGCTTTAACAAAGTATTAGTTTAAGGGTGTGCACACTTATGCAACCACATTATTTTATTTTTATATTTTTCTTCCCTCTACCTAAAAGATTTCAGTTTGTTTTTCAATTGAGTTGTACAGTTTATAGGTCACATTAAAGGTGGAAAAAGTTCTGAAATGATTTATCTTTGTCTCATTTTTTTTACAGCACAGAAACCTGACATTTTAACAGGGGTGTGTAGACTTTTTATATCCACTGTATGTGAACTCCCCAGGGAACATCATAACCCTGAAGAGCCAGCTGAACTCACCAGGGAAGATCCTAAATAACAAGGGACATTTGTTTGTAAATCGTATTCATACATAGTTCCATATACTTACACATCCACATATACAAGCATGTATACAGGGCCAGCCCTTCCTATAGGAGAGTATCATCAAGGTGGCATCCGTGCGTGTGCATTGCATCCAGGAAAGAGCAAGGACTTAACAGTGCACAGTAAGCAGTACTGTTTGGGGAGAGGAAAAGAGGGTTTTATCCTATTCAGTCATTTTTTTAATACCATGATAATAACTACTTAAAAACATTGTATTACAGATGAGAGGATTGTAGCCCTACAGTAGTCCTTCAATGGATGCAGTCATGATTTTACTGCATCCATTAATGGAGATAGTGGCAGGCATTGAATCATAAATGCCATTATTTTACCACTAATGCCACTTTTACACAATACTCCCATAAACAAAAAAAAAAGAGACACAAATAGTTTAGTCAATAAAAGTCTTAATGAGGCTGTTCAAAATAACCCCCAGTGAGAGTTCTATAAAAATCCATAAAATATCCCAAAATCAGGAACCTCCTGTGGAGTTCCGTGGATCAAGACACTTTTGCTTTTGTTATTAATCCTCCATTATTTATATTTTTTCTTTTTTTAAATAAAAAAAATATGCGTTTTTTGAAATGGCATAGCATAGCATATGAGTCAAATTTATATTTTAAGTGCTACACACATTGGACCTGATTCAATGATGTAAAATATTACTTAACACTGGTTTTTAGCTCAAATTTGTCTATTGCATTATATATTATTCCACAGCATGAGATACATTAATTGTATAGACCCGAATATGGTATTTCATTTTTTTCAATAATATTCCTTCATATGTAAATTGGATAGTGTGTTTGAGCACGAAGGGGTACCACCACCCCATTTGGGAAATGATTACTGATTGTTACAACACCCTCACAGAAGCATAAATTGCATTAAAGTAAACTTCCATCATTGACCAGACTGTTTATTACTGGGGTTGTCTTCTATTTAAAATGTTTTAAACAATGCATTTTTAGCTCTTTATTGTACAAATTATGTCTGCTCCTCTTTTATAAGAACATTTTCCCTGCCCTACACCAGTTACATAGGCATATAGTTTCCATTTTGGCATATTCATCAAGGTATAACTTCATGCAAGGCACTCCGTAGTCTCTTATCCTTTTGCGTTGGCAATCCTGGTATTTTTTTAAATAAATGGAAAGCAGAATTGTTTGTGGTTTTTAGATCTCTACTATCAAAATGAAATATTCTGATCTTTCACTTGTTGTATTTGCGCTTGTCGGTGCTGTCTGTTTTGATTTAACAGTATTCCTTTGCAGCCATAGATGAGTAATCATGCCAGGAGTCGTGGCAATCCAAAATATTTTCTCTAACTGCTATTAAAAGTTGACATATAATATACATTTTGTGTAAATGTTATGTACATGTTTGTAACTTGTTTATATTATGTTTCTTTAGACAACATTTGGGATGTATCTCTTAAATTCACCTTGTTCATCATACCCAACGTTACTGGCCACAGGTTCTCCGGTATCATTTGCTGTAAAAGACGTTTCAAAACTTAGAGGAGCAGAAGACACAGAAGAAGATATATGATGCCATTAACACTGTATGAATTCATAAAAAGCCCAATGTGTATACAAAATTAGGCCCCATAGCTAATAATGTAAAAAGCCAAAGGGATGCGCTATATACTAGTATGGACCAAAAATATATAGTCTGTATTATAACATGGTAAATCTTGGTGGAAAAGACTTGATAAACTGTAAATGTAATTTATAGGGCAGTATAGTTTTAGCAGTCTCATTATATGTCTGTTATGTGCATTTGATTTTACAATCAAGTTTTTATGTAAGATCAGAAGTATCTAATGATCTAGTGTTAATTTTGACGCCCAGATTTTGATTTAGTTTTAGTTATAGTTTTTTGACTAAATGCCATTTTAGTCAAATTTTAGTCATTTGAATTGTTTTAGTTTTAGTCTCCAGGACCAGGTGAATCAGATGGAGGAGTATCCTCTTCCTCTGCAGTTTGCAGGCCATAGGGAGTCTGCATCTATCTACACCAATCCAGCTGCACATAGATTCATGGGACTGGGTGAAGGCAGAAATCCAAGGGAACCAGAAGTCCAAATAGGTAAATGCAACAGTCCCTCCCTAACATTTTAATCACATTTTAGTGAACTGATGAAAATTACAAAGGTTTTTTAGTCATAGTTTTAATCCTATTAACTTATTTTTTATTTCGTTATTGGTTAGTCTTAGTTATTGAAAACATGCAGTTGGCGAAAACTATGACTTAAAGGGGCAAGATGCAGATTACTGCTTATATAATGCACAGGTGTTTATCCCTGTGTGATTTGATGCAGGCATTCTGTATAAATCACATTTGTAATATTTGACTCAAGCCCTCCCCAGTGATTACTCTGCATGTCTACTGCAGGTGCGGCAGCACTGATTCTATAGACACTGAGGATATAAAGTTTTGTTTCAAATAGTCACTTCCTGTCCTCCTCAAATTGAGTCTATTGAGTGGCCTATGAGTGACCTTGATCTTGTACACAGTAGGATCTCTTAACAGTGCAACACATTGTCTGATGACATCCCTAGAGAGACAGCAAAGAAAATGACTTTTACTCATCTAGTGTGGGCAGTCCTTGTATCTTGCAAACTGCTGTAATTTCACAATTTCTTCTAGCTGTAACTATTTTATATTTTAAGTAACGCAAAATGTAAGACATGCATTTTGAAGTACTTTGAAAGCACATTAATATGCATTAATATTTGGAAGATGCATTTTGGGCTCTATACAGTCCCTTTAACTATGATGTTAAGTTGATGAAATTAACACTGTAATGATCATGCATTTATTTCCAAAACTATTGTATTTGTGCTAAGCTGGGACTTAGGCTGTAAACCATGAAAGTAATAATAATTTTTAGCTTTTCAGAGGCTTAGTAATTTACCGAAACTAAGAATATGTCATGCCCAATATGTTATCACTGGCATACAGTTTGGTCACACTGGGCACCTTGGGGTTTTTGCTAACGTTTCATTCCTTGTAATCAAAGCTGAGAGATATTGTTACATGTTATAATAGTAAGCTGTTACATTTTCCTGGGCATTGGTGGTAAGATTATGCTGTGGTCGGTCAGTTTACAGTGTTTTAGTTAAAAAGAGTGTGAGAAGCAGAATAGAGGTGATTGCAGTAGAGCTTCATTCTAGGAACAGAGGGAAATTGTTTGTGTATGTACCTTTGGTGTGAATAATACGTCTATGAGTAACTCTGTATTGGATTATGCAATAAAATATCAATATTTAAGAACCTGCTAGTCGTCCAGTGACTCTTATATCATTGTGTTGTGGTTTGTGTTTTTTGGATGAATTGATTTGCACAAATGGTTTTGCAACCAAACGTGAATCTAAATGTGTATGTGAAAAGAACTGCAAACCCATTCAAAATGGAATCTTTTGCTGGGAGTCCCAATATGGCTTCAGGCCATGTGAGTAACACAAAGAGAAAAAAAGCAGAGTAGCTTACAGTACAGCTCATACTAAACTTAGGCAAAAGAGACACTAGCACAGTTATTCCCCAAGCTTATCAAATCAGAAGAAGCAAACCGGAGCTCACAATAGACAGGTATGCAAAAAATAAGCCATTTAATGAATAGTAGAAAAAGGCTGGTACACAAAACTGGAAAGAACACAGTGAAAAAGAGACACCTTACGCGTTTCGTTCTTCAAAAGCACTTAATCATAGCCTGGCGTCGAGGGAGGCTCCATTTCCTTCACTTCGGGCTACAATAGGAGGAATCATTTTTATCTGGCTCTTGACCGAGGAGGTCCTTCAGTGTGTTTTTTGTTTTCCCCAAGCTTCCCAGCTACCCCAAATAATTTGATTTCTGGTGTTTCATGAAGCTTGCTTTATTGCTGCAGTCAGGCTGGATACATTTTCTTCGCTGATGGGAATTTAGTATTTGAAGGGAGTGTACATCTGGTCTAATGTGTTGGACATATATGGAATCAGCCAGGCTATACGGTCACTATCTACTGAAAGGAGGTTAAGAATCATCATTTAACAATACAGTTTTAGCATTACATCCTGGAATAACCACTTCCTCCTATTGCATTAGACCTAGCTAGCGCAACAGAATTATAATAGATATAAGTCTCTCCTAGATTCACACAGCCCCAAAGCCTGAAACTGAATACTCTGGCTTTGGCAATACCGGAAAAAGCAAACAAACCCATTCTTTGTTTGAAATGAACCCCTACATTGCTCAAAGTGGTGAAATTAAAAGTCTGTAACTGTTAATTATTATGGTGGTAAATATAGTTACTCATATTTAAGGCCCATAACACATTGGTGGTCTGATGTACACATCCATCCCTGTTTTGGGGTTCACATTAAAAGAGCTTTCTTATATGGTTCTGTAAGATGATATTATGCTAGAGCTCAAATGATTCTCTAACATAGAAACATAGAATGTGTCGGCAGATAAGAACCATTCGGTCCATCTAGTCTGCCCAATTTATTTTTTTTTGAGTACTTTTATTAATCCCCCGTTCCTGGTCTTATAGCTAGGATAGCCTTGTGTCTATCCCACGCATGCTTAAAATCCTTGACTGTGTTTACCTCTACCACTTCTGCTGTAAGGCTATTCCATACATCCACTACCCTCTCAGTAAAGTAATACTTCCTGATATTACTTTTAAATTGTTGCCCCTCTAATTTAAGACTATGTCCTCTAGTTGTGGTAGTTTTTCTTCTTTTAAATATACTCTCTTCCTTTACTGTGTTGATTCCCTTTATGTATTTAAATGTTTCTATCATATCCCCCCTGTTACGTCTTTCCTCCAAGCTATACATGTTAAGATGCTTTAACCTTTCCTGGTAAGTTTTATCCTTCAAGCCATGAACCAGTTTAGTAGCCCTTCTCTGAACTCTCTCCAAAGTAACAATATCCTTCTGGAGATACGGTCTCCAGTACTGCGTACAATACTCCAAGTGAGGTCTCACCAGTGCTCTGTATAATGGCATGAGCACTTCCCTCTTCCTACTGCTAATACCTCTCCCTATGCAACCAAGCATTCTGCTAGCATTTCCTGCTGCTCTATTGCATTGC
Organism: Pelodytes ibericus; assembly: GCA_036172795.1. NCBI lineage: Eukaryota > Metazoa > Chordata > Amphibia > Anura > Pelodytidae > Pelodytes > Pelodytes ibericus. The sequence continues at coordinate 124,292,136 of CM069859.1, forward strand.
CTACCTACCTTCAAGTCCTCTGAAATTATTACTCCTAAATCCCTTTCCTCAGATGTTGAGGTTAGGACTGTACCAAATAGTCTATATTCTGCTTTTGGGTTTTTACGCCCAAGGTGCATAATCTTGCACTTGTCCACATTAAATGTCAGTTGCCACTGCTCTGACCATTTTTATAGTTTAGCTAAATCATTTGCCATTTGGCTTATCCCTCCATGAATATCAACCCTGCTGAAAATCTCTAACTCAGTATTAGCAGTTCTGGATAACGTCTAGTGTTGTAATATGTTATTGTGCTACAGCAGTGGTGTATTTAGGATTTGTGCTGCCTTAGGCCTGACTTAACTCTTGCACCTTTGTCGTCTCTGTCCCCAAGCAGCTTGTCAGTGCCATATCTGTCCTCAGCTTGCCGGTGCAATTTCACTACCTAAACAGCTTGTCGGTTCCATCATCGTCTATAAGTAGCTTCTCAGTGCCAACGTTGTGCCCAAACAGCTTGTCACTGCCATCTTTGCACCTAACAGCATTGCTGTGCCTCACACAATTATCTAACTCAATATTAGCAGTTCGGTATATTTAGTTAGTTTATGAACTACATCCTGAAATTATGTCATTGTGTATGGTGACGGGATTATGGGAGATGTAGTGCATTCAATTTCACACCCTTTCTGATGTTGGAACCCAGAAGCTAAGGTAATCACTCCTGCTGAGGCAGCACACAGAATGAAGACTATGCAGAAATACAGAACTCTCCCAGGAGTAGACTGCAAGAATGGGTGACCAGTGAGACATAGGATAATCCAATAGAACAAGCCAGAATCAGGATGCCAGAGATCAAGGAAAATCAAATAAACAAAGCCAAGGTCAGAAAGCCAGAAGTACGGTAATCCAATAAACAATGCCAAGGTCAGGATGCAAGAAGTCAGGAAAGTCCACAAAATGAGCCACAGGTCAGGATACCAAAAAGTAGTAATACCTCCAAGTCATGGTCAGGAAACCAGAAATTAGGGTAGTCCAAAATACACTGCTCATGTGTCAAACCTGTAAATTAGAGAAATAACATTAACTTGGAGTACTATAACACTAGGAATGCTGCAGTAACACTAAGCACTATTTGGGAAATGCTCAGTGCTTACAGGGAGTGCAGAATTATTAGGCAAGTTGTATTTTTGAGGATTAATTTTATTATTGAACAACAACCATGTTCTCAATGAACCCAAAAAACTCATTAATATCAAAGCTGAATATTTTTGGAAGTAGTTTTTAGTTTGTTTTTAGTTTTAGCTATTTTAGGGGGATATCTGTGTGTGCAGGAGACTATTACTGTGCATAATTATTAGGCAACTTAACAAAAAACAAATATATACCCATTTCAATTATTTATTTTTACCAGTGAAACCAATATAACATCTCAACATTCACAAATATACATTTCTGACATTCAAAAACAAAACAAAAACAAATCAGTGACCAATATAGCCACCTTTCTTTGCAAGGACACTCAAAAGCCTGCCATCCATGGATTCTGTCAGTGTTTTGATCTGTTCAACATCAACATTGCGTGCAGCAGCAACCACAGCCTCCCAGACACTGTTCAGAGAGGTGTACTGTTTTCCCTCCTTGTAAATCTCACATTTGATGATGGACCCCAGGTTCTCAATGGGGTTCAGATCAGGTGAACAAGGAGGCCATGTCATTAGATTTTCTTCTTTTATACCCTTTCTTGCAAGCCACGCTGTGGAGTACTTGGACGTGTGTGATGGAGCATTGTCCTGCATGAAAATCATGTTTTTCTTGAAGGATACAGACTTCTTCCTGTACCACTGCTTGAAGAAGGTGTCTTCCAGGAACTGGCAGTAGGACTGGGAGTTGAGCTTGACTCCATCCTCAACCCGAAAAGTCCCCACAAGCTCATCTTTGATGATACCAGCCCAAACCAGTACTCCCCCTCCACCTTGCTGGCGTCTGAGTCGGACTGGAGCTCTCTGCCCTTTACCAATCCAGCCACGGGCCCATCCATCTGGCCCATCAAGACTCACTCTCATTTCATCAGTCCATAAAACCTTAGAAAAATCAGTCTTGAGATATTTCTTGGCCCAGTCTTGACGTTTCAGCTTGTGTGTCTTGTTCAGTGGTGGTCGTCTTTCAGCCTTTCTTACCTTGGCCATGTCTCTGAGTTTTGCACACCTTGTGCTTTTGGGCACTCCAGTGATGTTGCAGCTCTGAAATATGGCCAAACTGGTGGCAAGTGGCATTGTGGCAGCTGCACGCTTGACTTTTCTCAGTTCATGGGCAGTTATTTTGCGCCTTGGTTTTTCCACACGCTTCTTGCGACCCTGTTGACTATTTTGAATGAAACGCTTGATTGTTCGATGATCACGCTTCAGAAGCTTTGCAATTTTAAGAGTGCTGCATCCCTCTGCAAGATATCTCACTATTTTTGACTTTTCTGAGCCTGTCAAGTCCTTCTTTTGACCCATTTTGCCAAAGGAAAGGAAGTTGCCTAATAATTATGCACACCTGATATAGGGTGTTGATGTCATTAGACCACACCCCTTCTCATTACAGAGATGCACATCACCTAATATGCTTAATTGGTAGTAGGCTTTCGAGCCTATACAGCTTGGAGTAAGACAACATGCATAAAGAGGATGATTTGGTCAAAATACTAATTTGCCTAATAATTCTGCACTCCCTGTATATAGTGAGGAGTGAAAGCATGTTTTTGATGTCGGGGTAAAGCCCAACACCACTTTGCCATAGCGACGCTTGGGAATCCAGGACACCCCTGGTATGACGAACACATGGTTACATGCAGATGTGTTCGTGTCTTTTCACATTGGGCCAACCGTTCAGGATGTACTGAGCACACAACAGACTTAAATTCCCAACGTTTTACCTCCCAGGGACACAAAGAAAGCTAGCTAGCAGCAAGGTCTGATGGTGGACCTGACACAACTATAGTCAATCTAAAATAAATACGTGCATTCAATTGATGAAATTCCTTACAAGCTGTTTACACATAAATATTACATTGTTCAGGTAATGTATGTAGCCTCCCTGACCACCAATTTGGCTAAGGTATTTTTTCCTGTTTTATTGTATTTAAATAATAATTTATGCATTAGAAAAGTCCATTCCCTATAATTACATATTTTTAGCATCTGAACCACACATTCCTTCTGCTACAGTGATTTATATTTAAGAAGACATTTTACCATCTGACAAATTGTGTTCAACATGAATTTCAGTACCTTTGAGTAGCCATAAGCTGGAGATTTATATTTGTTTTTTATTAAATATAAGCATTTTTCACACTCTGCAGGGGATCTATCCCAAGTAACCTCAAGCCGATTTTTACCAGCTACATGGAAACCCTGGTATCAAATTGTGGTCCACTAGCAGTGTATGGGCTACATCACCATTCAATTCTTATTTGACATCCACCTCTTGGCCTGGGGCTACACAAGACACACATCTGATCCCCCTGGAGTCTTTATCATGTGTGCAAAAAGATTCTAGTCTTGATATGACCATCTTGAAGTCTCATATCAACTAAATTTTCCCTTTGTCCCTTGGGTGGAGTGTACACACAACAGCCATAAAATCTGGTATCTCTAGGTTACTTTCCTTGCTTATGGATGTCCCATACAAATAACCTGTTCTAATTATGAAAAACCTGTATCTATCACACCTACAAATGATAACACTTGCACATTTTGAGATCCATTAATTTAGATTCTTAAAATATAAATCCAAAGATAAAGTCTTGTACAGAATAAAAGGCGTGCAATTTTCCATAGTGTCTTTGTGGAGGACAATGTAAGGATGTTCTATGGACGTTCATAGACCTTGCCATGGACACTGGTGTCGTTCAACAGACACTTTGCCACTTATATATTTCTTCGTCCCTGCTCCCATCAAAACACTTCTCTTTTTCCACAGTCACCTTGTCTGATATATTATCGTACACTTTGTAATTTTTATATCTGTCACCTCTCATAAATGCAGTTTCCACGTGGACTTATTCTAGTTTTTCTGTAGTCAGAATACTATAATTTACACAAACATTGTATTTTCATGTTTAATTTATGAAACCAAAGGCAATTTTGAAAGTAATAAATCAGAATATCAGAATTTAGAATAATCCATGTTTGGTTTAAATGGAAAATGAGATGAATTATCAACTCCTGTTATGGGTAAATATTAGTAAACCCATGAATAGGTAAAATTAGCATTTTTTTGTTATTTAATAGACTAACAGATGTATTAAATGACATAACATATTGATCATTGAAAGCACTACCTTCTCAGATTATGTTATATTTCTTTTTTTATTCACAATAAAAGCCTATAAACCTTTCATTTCAAAAATGTAACAATGTTTGTTTGGTACCAGAAATTTGAATAACAGGTATAATGCACCAAAATCAGTAACCTATCTTCAAATATGGGAAATGCGAATATGCAAAGGTTGAGAACTGCGCTCAGATACGTTGAGCATATAGGTGCAGTATAATTTTAATATATACCATAGTAACACCTATGCAAAGAATGTAATTTATATTAACCCCTTAGTGACAAGACATTTTGACCTTGACTTTTGCTTGGTGACAAGGGCTGTTTTTACATTTCTGGGGTGTTTGTGTTTAGCTGTAATTTTCTTCTTTCTCACATACTGTACCCACACAAATTATATGTTGTTTTTATCATCATAAGAAGGGCTTTCATTAGATAGCATTATGTTCATCATATATTATAATTTACTACAAAAAAAATCATAAAATATTATGACAAAAAAAAAAACACACTTGTTCTAACTTTGAACTAAAAAATAATTTACACAAATACGATGTTGTCCTGAGTTCAGAAATATGCTTGTTTCCATGTTTTTCTGCAGTTTTTTTGCAAGTTATGAGGTAAAACCCAAAAGTAGTGTTTTTTGTTTTTTTCCTATATTGACCTCTTGACCCAAACCCTAACCCTAAATTTAACCCCAACTCTAACCCTTATGCTAACCCTAATTTAATTGTAACCCTATAACAGCTATTCTAACCCTAACCCTAGATTTAAGCTAATAAAGTCTTTTTTTCCCATTGCAATGATGCTGACTGCCTCTAGGGTCAGTCAAGCAAAAGATTCAGAGCATTGGCAGGTAATTTGTTTTCACTTCTGCCGCTCTACCCACAAGAGGGCACAGCCATATTGGAGGAGCATGCTGCTCCTGCAATATGGCGCCCATGATCGCTCCGTGCAGCGATCGTGGGCGCCCCAGAGCTGGAATTTCGGTGCTGCAAATTGCCTCCATGTTTCACCGCAGAAGTTGCTGGCTGAACGGGCCTGAAATGTCCTTTGTCGTGAAAGGGGTTAAATGATACATAAACGCAACCTATTCGCAGTCATGTCAAAAAAGATATATATATGAACATAAATACACCAAACGTCTAATGACTAGAGTAATATAATTCTACATAATACCCACAAAGGAAATAAAATATTTTAAATAGTTAGCAATGTTAGGAATAGGAACATTTCTTGTCTCATCAAAAAGACACCCCTAAACAGAGCCCTCAAATAAAAAGAAATCTTTCTATAAAGAAAAACCTTCCTAACAGCACTCAAAAGTAATAAAGCATTTAAGGAAATAATAGCAAATGACTAGGGGGTATATTCATGTAGCGCCAAATAGGGACCAAAATGGCTGAATTTGAGGAGGATAGCCGAATTGTGGCTAAATCCAATTCTCAGATTTCTCAGAGGTTTAGGAAGCTCAGAAATAGCGAGTGTAAGACACCTAGTCATTATTAGCTGATATGAACTGACTATGCAGCTAACAAATTTGTTTGCTGCAGGCTACACTTTTGTAGCAATTTATTAGTTAAATGATAAATCATGGCACAGTCATGTTTTTTTTTCAAATGTATTTCTTTATAAATGACATTAGACATTCACTCTAGTCCCATTCCAGACAGAGTGTACAAAAAACATTACAAAAACAATAACATAAGACAAACATTTACCTAACAAACAAACTTCCAACACAATGTAGATAAACACATTTTTTTCTCTTTCTTCTGACCCCTAAATCCTGTTCCCATGGCTGCATACTTTTAATTGTAATCTTTGGGTCTTTTAATACTAAACAATCATATACAACTGATATACCCTTCTTTTTTTCCATCCCCTGCTGTACAAAAGTCCCACAGCTTCTTTTGTCTGTTGGGTATTTCCCTGTGGAACACTTTCTCTCTTCTACATAGGTCTCTAATTTGTAAATATTTATAAAATTCTGATTTTTGTATGATAAATGTATCTCTTATATCCATAAATGCCATGTGTCACTTACCGTTGCTCCGGACATCCTCCAGAGAGGACCAAATGCACGGCCAGGCCAACATCGATTCCTGCGAAGCAAACACGTAGTGGGCGTCACCACAGTACATGTTCAACAAAGTAATTATTTAAGCCCAGTACAGGGCTATTTGTAAACCTTCCTCCTCCCTGCAAAAACCACCTAATCACTGGAGGGCTATATAAATCTCAGTTCTCCAACAACTAGTTGCCTGTGTTAGTGCTCTCTTCAGCCTCACTAGCGTTATTATTGATTTTGATTCCTGTTGCTGACCTTTTTCTTCTATCATGACTACTCTATTGTTTGCTGCCAGTCCTGACCCCTGCCTGTTCCAGACCATTCTATTGCCTTGTCCTTATCGTCTTCCTTTTCCGGTGTGACCCAGTTTTGTTCTGACTATACTGATTGCTGCCTGCCTCGATCTTTGACTGTCTCCTGATTATCCAAGTGTTCTATGTGTATTGACCTTGGCCTGCATTCACCTACCTGCTATATAGTATCCTGCTCCAATAGCTCAGCTATCATCTGGTGTATTACAGTACAGACCTCCTCTCTTTTAGCATTTCAGTGTGTGGGGTTTTAAGTCCTTGGTGGCTAACCATCCATGGCTCAACCAAAGGAGTGTTATCATTAAGGTGAAACATCCTCACTATCTGTCTTGTCTATTTGAGAGTGTCTGTTCTCATATGTGCATCATGGATCCTATCTTCCATATCAGAATAGATATACCATGAGGTGTGGTTGCTAAATAATTGTTTTTTGTACACTCGTTATTCCTTTATCTATCCAACTCCTCAAATTTAACTGCGGCATGCAAGCTTCCTATTCTTGCAGTGGAGAGTACCATGAAATCTCTTTAAGTGTTGGAATCAATATTAACCCCCTTCGCGACAATGGACGTGTCAGGCACGTCCAGCCAGCAACTCAGTTGCAGACATTGGCCTTGCCAGGCACGTCCTGCGGTGCCCCTAGAGGCAGTCAGCAACATTGCAATAAAAAAAGACTTAATTAGCTAAAATCTAGGGTAAGGGTTAGAATAGTATATATAAGGGTTAGAGTTAGAGTTAAATTTGGGGGTAGGATTAAATTTAGGGTTCGGGTTGAGGTCAAAAGGTCACTGTAGGAAAACAATTAAACTATTTTAGGTTTTTGCCTTATAACTCGCAAAAAAACTGCAGAAAATCATGGTAACAAGCATATTTCTGAACTTGGGACACAATTTATAAACTATTTAAATGGGGTCTTTTTTCATGATTGTATTTGTGTAAATTATGTTAGGTCAAATTTAGAAAAGGTTTTATTTTTTATTTTTTCATCATATTTTATGATTTTTGTGTAGTAAATGATAAGATATGATGAACATAATGGTATCTAATGAAAGCCCTTCTTATGACACTAAAAACAACATATAATATGTGTTTGTACAGTATGTGAGAGAGAAGAAATCTACAGCTAGATAAAGCTGTAGCTCTAAACCAGTGATGGCGAACCTTTTTGAGCCCGTGTGCCCAAACCGCAATACATGCCAACTTTTTTCCCTCAAAGTTCCAACACGGCAATTAAACCTGAATACTGAGGTTTAAGTTTAGAAAAAACAACTCTAACAGTTGTCCGAACTAATTAACATCTTTTGTTTTAAAAGAAGAACAAAACAACAGAGAGTTCAATGATACAAACTGTTTTTTTTTATTGAAAATCAGAAATTCTAGTAAATTAAAACACACTGGTGTTCGGTGGTGCTTTACCTTATTAAGGACCTTTTCCCACCTATCCACCTGCAGTTTGCATGCATCTTACATGCTGCTTTGGCACAGTTTACATCAGAATTCCATCCGTCTTACATCCAGCTTTCTATGTATGTCAATGGACATGCATTATTCATCAGGTTTCTGTCCATCCAGCTGCACCAAAACTGCATGTAAACTGTGCCAAAGATGCGTTCAAGGGGATACTCGGCTTGTAATATGATATCATGCCAGACTGAAATTGTATGAGGAAAGCCTTACTCTGGGTCCTTTCTCTGCTTCTACAGTTACTGTAAATGTCAACCTGAATTAGGATGAGCAAGATAAACAATGAAACTAAACTTGCTTAACACACTTTAAACAACGCCTAAATTAGTGTCTTGGACACAAACACTGCATTAGTAAAAGTTAGCATTCTTTTGCACAATTAATGGGATTTTTGCTGCTGTATACAGGCTGCACATTTGTCAAATCTTGGCTCATACTCCGTTATTTTGAGTGCAACACTAGCAGCACTCAATTCATCTGTTAGTCTGTTTCTGGTATCAGATTTGATATAATTCAATGCTGAAAACAGCTGCTCACAAGCATAAGACGACCCAAACAACGAAAGAAGAGCAATCCCAAGTGCTTTCATTGACTTAAAATTATTCGGCAGAGAATTCCACACTTTAAGGATTTCATTTTCAGAACTACTAACTGTGCTGTCCGTTGTCATCCCTTCACATTCTATCTTCTCAAGTGTGGCACGCAGGGCATAGAATTTATTTTTCCAGATAGAGCTTTCTTGAAATTCTAATAGCTCAATTTCCAGATTTTCTAAATCTAACCAGTGTAAGCAGGAAATATCAAGCTCTTCATATTTGGCTTTATCTGGAGAAGTGAGAAAATACAGGGTTGTCTCCATTTTCCGGAATTTCAAGAATCTGTTACTAAAATTCTCCTTAGCAGCTGCTACAATGCTAGAAAGTTCCTTGTGGATTTCCTGATGGCTTGGATGATTGTCCGTAAATATTGTAGAATTTTCCAAATGTATTTTTAGATTTGGAAAGTATTTCAGCTGCCCACTTTCAATGTCTCTTTCAAAAACCTGCAGCTTTCTCTCAAATGTTCCTATATCACAAAACATCCTTTCTGCTGTTTTACCTACACCTTGCAGTGTTTTGTTCAGTACATTGAAGTGTGCTGTAAAATTTGTAAAAAACATGAGGTTGGTAAGCCAGGCCGTATCAGTGAGCTGGGGATATTCTTGCCCCTTTTCTTTCATAAACAGCCTAATTTCATCCAAAGAAGCCACAAATCTCTCCAGGACTCGTACTCTGCTCAGCCATCAGACAATATTGTACATAAGTAAAGTGTTATACTGTGCATGTACCTCATCAAGAAGTGCTTGAAACTGTCGGAAATTAAGAGCACGAGCCATGATGTAATTCACCATTTTAGTGACATCTTTGAGGATATCTTATAATTTTTTGCTGCTGTCCCTGGCACAAAGAGCTTCCTTGTGTATAATACAATGAAACTGTATGAGTGAATGTTTTGCTTCTTTAACAAAGAACTGTATGAAACCAGATGTTGCCCCAACCATGCAAGGTGCTCCGTCACTAGTAATGGATACTACATTTTCTGGTCCTATTTCTTGTGCCAAAAAAGCCTCCATCACAGCATTGTGGATATCTATTCCTTGTGTTCTTCTAGGCAAGGACAACAGTTTTAATAGCTCTTCTCTCATGACATCACCAACAGCATAACGCAAAATTACTGCTAGCCTTTCATGATTATTTATATCTGTGCTTTCATCCAGCACATGGAGTAACAGGCTGCCTTTTGTAAATCAGTGGAGAGCTGCTGACTAACTTCGCTCTCCATGCGCAAGACTCTTTCTTTAACAGTATTTCTGCTAATGGGCATCTCAGAGATGCGTTGCATAATTTTATCCTTGTTTGGGAAATCGTGAAAAAGGGAACTACTCCCAGCCAACATGGCCATTTTGATAAAATCCCCATCAGAAAGAGGCTTACCATGCTTTGCTATGCACAGTGAAATTTGAAAGCTGGCAACTGTCAGATGATTTGATTTAGAAAGATAGTTGGGAAAACTACGATACTGGGAGTGATATTTCCTCAATGTCTCCTTAAGAAACTCTTTCCTTTCAGATTCTCCAAGTTTGGCAACACTTTTGTTGTTGGTGTCAAAGTGACGTCTAACACTTGATGTGCGTACACAACACTTTTACTACACAGAATACATAACGCTTTTCCATTACGTTCAATCACTCCAAATTATTCTGTCCAAGCCTCTTGGAATGATCTTCCACTATCTGTTTTAAGCTTTGCTTTTTTTGCTGTACTCATTTTTGTGTGTTTGTGACGTGAGGTCTATAAAAACACAACATTTATAAAAACAAAAGACTGTAAAGGTACATATCGCTCACCAGCACAAAGCAACAGGACATTTTACTTATTACAACGCTACGGATGTAAATCTAATGTAAATACAATGCAAAAATTGGCATGTGACAGTAACTCTTTAATGACATAGGTAGCTTGTATCAAGGCCTTTTTAATCATTCTTTTTTTAAATAAAAATTTTTAATCTGGGTTGGATACATACCGGATTCAACCTCTGCAAAAAAAGTGTCCAAAGTCTTTTAAGGCATTGGAGCAATTTAGATTAAGTGCTGCAAAAAATAAATCAAATAATCAAAACAATCAGCCAATTGATTATGAAAATAATCATTAGTTGCAGCACTGTATCCCTGTACCACTTTCACTGGTACTCTCTACTAACGTAGGCAGTCCAAAATCTACAGAAAATAGTATAAAGATTGTTGCACAGTGGTCAGCCCCATCAGAATAAAAACAGTGACACAACTGTCAGCCCCCATCAAAATAACATTGGTGGCACAGTGGTTAGCCCCCATCAGAATCACTGAATAAAAATGATAAATGGTTTCAAGGGGGGCTGATCTACTAAGCGTAGCTCAAAACAGGTATGGAAGTTACCATACAAAAAAACGTCCTAAGCAGAAAGCACATAAAAGAACACCATAAATGCTAAAAGCAATTAAGAGTGAAATCCCTGGAGCTAGAATTCGAATAAAATAACAAGGGTGATGACTGAAGTGAGTAAAATAATCTAGGAGAGAGAATCATAGTACAACAGCTAAATATATTAGACGTCATTCCTTGTCTCCCGGCGGCATCAGCGGAGGGAGCAGTGCTGGAACATTGCTCCCTCACAGCCCTCTATCCCACTCACCAGTGCCATCTTAACAACATTATGGGCCCCTGGGCAAAACAGTGCACTAGGGCCATGCCTACACACAACTCACAGGAATACAATTTCTAATTATAGATAAAATGAAGGTTAGATTTATTAGAATCTCCAACAATTGCAATACATACAATACACACACACACACAGTCTGCTGAATACACATACAGACAGACTGCTGAGTACACACACAGACTGCTGAGTACACACACATAGTCTTCTGAATGATTACAGACTGCATGTATTCAACGGACTGTGTGTGTTTATTCAGCGGAATGTGTGTGCCTGTGTGTGTACTCAGCTGTCTGTGTGTGTGTGTACTCAGCTGTCTGTGTGTGTGTACTCAGCTGTCTGTGTGCGTGTGTACTCAGCTGCCTTTGTGTGTACTCAGTCTGCTGAATACACACACTGCTAAATACACACACAGACAGACTGCTGAATACACTTATATAGTCTGCTCAATACACACAATGCTGGATACACACAGGCAGTCTGCTGAGTACACACAGACAGTCTCCTGAGTACGTGTGCTATAGGTTCGCCATCACTGGACTAGATACTCACAGATTTGTTTACTGATGTTAAGGATTCGGTCATAAGCAGAGTGGTTAACAAACATCTAGAATCCAGCTAAACATATCAAGCATTGAACAAGATTTTTTTTTACTACAAGTTAGGTACAGTAAAATGCAAAGAATAGAACTAAAAATCAAAATTAAAACAACAGCAGTAAACCCTGGGTCACTGTCAAACCTGTAAGATAATATCCCAAATCTGCAAACACCTGTCAGTACGTGGCACCTGTTGTTCCTTCTTTTTGGTACCCCTTTTTTGGACTGCTATAGGTTCGCCATCACTGCTCTAAACAAATACCCCAGAAATGTAAAAACGGCCCTTGTCAACAAGAGAAAGACAAGGTCATGTCACTAAGGGGTTAAAATCTTCCTACTTACTTGGAGATAAACTTCAGTAGTATAGAATAAGTTTCCATTACTGCTGGGTTTGCTCCAAAATCTGTGGCATTTGTGCCATTTTGATCGCTGATATTCTACCTGACCATGATATCTCTGTTACCGTATTTGCTCGATTATAAGACGACCCTGATTATAAGACGACCCCCCAAACTTTGGATATTCCTTTAGGGAAAAAACTAAAAGCCTGAATATAAGACTACCCTATAGGAAAAAAGTTAAACTTGTATATATTCACATGTAAATTGCTTTTTTAATAAAAAAAATTATATCAAAAAAATGCATTTGTTTTTATTTCCTTTTATGTGCCAATTCTGCCTCTCTTTCCCTTTCCCCCAGCTTTGTCTCTCTCCCCCTCCCTTTGATTCCCCCCTCTCCTCTGTCTCCCCCCACCCTTGTTTCTCTCTGCCCCTCCTCCCTCTGTCTCTTCCCCCCCTTGTAGCTCTCTTCCCCCCTCCCTTCCCTTGTTGCTCTGTCTCCCCCCCTCCCTCCCCCTGTCTCTGTCTCTGCCCCCCTCCCTCCCCTGTCTCTGTTTCTGCCCCTGTCTCTGCCCCCCTCCCTCCCCCTGTCTCTGTCTCTTCCCCCTCCCTCCCCTGTCTCTCTGCACCCCCTCCCCCTGTCTCTCTGCCCCCTCCCTCCCCCTCACCTTGAAGTCGATCCCTGGTGGCTAGTGGGGGCAGCCGGGGGATGTCTGCACGATACGTGCAGACATCCTCCATGCTGCCCGACACGGCACTCTATTATGACGGACAGCTGGTCCGTCATAATAGTCTGCCGTGTCGGGCAGCATGGAGGATGTCTGCACGTATCGTGCAGACATCCCCCAGCTGCCCTATTTACCCTGGTGGCTAGTGGGGCAGCAGAGGATGTCTGCACGCTCGCCGGGACTTCTGTGACGAAAGCGGAAGTACCCGGCTTCTTCACAGACTCCCTGGCGGTCGTGCCAGGCGGAAGCAGGGGAGTCTGTGCTCATCGCGCAGACTTCCCCTGCTGTCAGAGAGGGGGACCCAGGTCCCCTGCAGCTCTGCTGGGGACCTGGATCCATGTCTTATAATCTGACCTCAATTTGGGGTAGTTTTCAGAAAAAAAATTCTGAAAAAAACCTTGTCTTATAATCGAGCAAATACGGTATATTCCATTTATACAAATTGTGTTTCAGTTTTTTCCATTTATCATAAATATTAAGCTGAAACATCTTAACTGTGTTCTCTGATAATTTTATCCCCAGATAATCAATAAAATCTGTTCTGCCAGTCAAATTCATATATTCCTTTTATTTTCAAAAAGCTTCTTTATTCATACCAACTGAGAGTGCTTGTGATTATTGTGTATTTATTTTATGATATGACACTTTCCCATAATTACTCAGTTGTTCCATCCAATGTAGGAAGCGATTCTAATGGTTGAATTAAGGACAATAAAATATCGTCTGCGAACAGTCCGGCTCTCATTTGATCCAGCTTGGGGTGTTCTATGCCCTTTATGTTGGTATCTGCCTGGATTTTTGCTGCCAGAGGCTCCAGAGCGAGAACATAAAATATCGGTGACAGTGGGCAGCCCTGTCGGGTTTCATTTGTAATTAAACATTTCTCCAATTGAAATCCTTAATACAAGACTGTTGCCGATGGGTGTCCATACATCGCCAACATCGCTTTTATTATTTGTTTTGGGAAATCAAATTTAAGCAATACAAATTCCAGGAGTTTCAAATGCAAGTGGTCAAACGTTTTTTCCACATCCAGTGCCAACATTAGAGCCAGAACTTTTAGTTTTTATAAATGCTTAATTAAACTTGAAAATGTTTTAACACCTTGAAAACCTTATATTATCTCCAGTCTGTCTCCCCTGAATAAACCCTGTTTGATCGTAATGAAGTATGTCTGGCAATACCTTTTTCATTCTGTCCGCAAATAATTTTGAGTTTTTTTTAAATCTGTGTTCAAAAGCGATATTGGCCGAAAGTCTGGACACCCCTCAACTTTCTTCCCTTGTTTTGGGATAGCCACCATCACTGTTCTCAGCTTCTCATCTAGACAGCTCACTTTATGCATACAGGTGTAATATAGTGAAGTTAGATATGGTGCTAAGATTGATTTAAAACATTTATAATACTGATTTAATTTAACTTGACTTTAATTTTGGAAGCTCCAAATTTTCTAGATAATGCTCTATATCTTTTGTTTCTTGCTGTAATGTATTTTTATCCCTATTAATATTATATAGAACTGAATAGTATTTTGCTAATTCTTCTACTTTATGTTTAGGGTTTCCTATTTTTTTCCCTCTGGGGTATTAATAAATGGGAAAGCTGTTTTAACACTCTTCTGCTTCAATTTATTTGATAACGTAGAATCTGCTTTATTCCCTTTAGTGTAAAATAATTTCAGTTTCCTAAACTTACCTAACTTCTAAGACTTGCAGTTTTCGGAGCTCATTCACTTTTATAGGGTAGGGGGGACATTTCAGCAGCCCCCACTCTGGTATTCTTTTGGGGAACTTGGTGCCAATTTGGTAGTTCCCAGCCTTGCAACTATGGGGAGACTCGAGAGGGAGCCATTTCAGTACTGTAGGGAGCACTGTTTGTGTTCCCTAAAACACTGAAAGGGTTAATGTGCAAATATTGACTGTGTTAACCAGTTGATACACATTTTATTCATGTTTTTTGAGGCGTTTATAGGTAAATGGTATCTTTTTTGGCCATTAACGCTAGTCACTGAATCACTTTTTGGGCGATAATTACCGCTCTGTTCAATGTTAGGCAGATGTTTATTATGACTCCACTAGACCTCTGAAGGTGAGCTGTGGTTTCTGGCACCAAGACTTTAGCAGCAGATCCTTTACGTCCTCTACGGATCAAACTTGTTTGTCCAGCAAATCCCACAGATGCTTGGCTGTTTTGATATCTGGGGAATTTAGAGGCCAAGTCAACACCTTGAATTCGTTGTTGTGTTCCTCAAACCATTCATGAACCATTTTTGATTGAAAGGGTGTACATGGTCTGCAACAATGTTTAGGTAGCTACATGTCAAAGTAACATCCACATGAATGGAAGGACCCAAGGTTTCCCAGCATAACATTGCCCAAAGCATCATACTGCCTCTGCTGGCTTGACCCTTGTCAGTGGTCATCATGTTATATAGGAATGTCTATGTATCTTAAGCATGGGTTACTTTTTTCTTAAAATTATTTTTTTTATCCTAAATATTCCTGTGAATATATTTATATATAATTAAGGTTTGATATTACCTTCTCCATAAATCCCACATTCAAATTCGATGTCTCTAAAAAACAGATGTATTGTATTTTTGTTGTATCCTATAAGACCAATATTATTTTAGGTATTCTGGATATTTGTTATGTATTATAATTTAAACATATATACTAAACTTAGTATCAGTTCTTTCAGTTCCTAAAGAATTGTACATCTGCCCCCTCCCCCTCCCCCCCCCCTTCATTTTTCTTCTTTACAACTTTTAATTTCTTTCCTTCTTTTAAGGTTATTGATTGTACTTCTTCTATTTGTATATGGATCATGTTTGTGTTTTATATGAATTTTACAACTAAATCCCTTTCACACTCTAAACATCTCTATTATATAAAGCACTCACACCAGTTTTTACATTTTCCTGTATGATCCTTGATAATCTTGGGAATTCTTTGTCTCCTCTAATGGAAAGCTTTCCAGGCCCTTAGCAGCACCAAATCATGATGCTCAACTCCACAGTACTTCGCCGTTAGGATGATGTTTTCATGGGTACCCTTTTTACTCCATACATAGTGCTACGTGTTCTTCTGTTCTTCCCAAAAAGGTCACTTGGTTTCATCAGTCCAAAAAACATTTTCCCGGTAGTGTTGTGGCTAATTTCAGGTGTGCACCAATGTTTTTTGATGACTACTGATAAACTCATGCTTATTGCAAATCAACAATTCTTGATCATAGCCATGGTTCACATCAGCAGATGCTTCTGGGAAAAGTAAACAAAAAGGGGTTATGTATAAACATTCCCGCACTGCAAGGTGCAATCGCTGTTTGCTATGCAGTGTGGCAGAGGACAACAGCAAACCTCCAACCTCGACAGACTCACCACAACCCCAGATGCCTCATCTTGACTTCGCAAACATTTTGTGCAAGGTCAAGATGAGGCAAAAGAGGGTCAAACTCTACCTCCTAAACAAAGGCAAACTTAACCTCTTTTTGCCAGTGTGGGTTTTTTAGTAATATGTGTTTTTTTTTTTAAAGGATGGCCCCTTTCCCTAGGGTGGAAGATGAGGAGACAGGTAAATTATTCCTTACAGGGCAACTTTCATGGCACTCAAAGGTTTTTGTTGTTTTTTTTACAGATTTTTTACAGATATTTAATATGTCTTTATTGTTTAATACACATACATTCCCTGTTCTCATGGACGTCATCAAACAGTTGCAAACATAACACAGGTATATTTAAAAAAAACATAAATGTGTCACAGTTATTGGCACCACTATGAATTAAAATTAGAAAAATAAATTTGAAGAATATTCCTATTGTTTTCTTTTTATATTTTATTTATTTTATTACACCTGGATTACTAGGAACAGGAAATTGTAGAAATAGTAATTCCTGTTTCACAGGTATATAAATATTAGGCAACACACAGGCCAAATTCTCTTAGTCATTCATTACATTGGGGAAGACCAAGGAACATAGCTGTGATATGCAACAAAAAGTTGTTGAGCTTCACTAAATATAAGTGGTTATAAAAAAAAAATATCAAAAGCATTGAAAAATGCGCATTTCCAGACTCAAGCCAATCATTAAGTTCCAGTCAATTGGAAATGTTATCCAGAAGAGAACGTGTGTCTATACTGTCTCAATGCACCGTGACAAGTAAAAACCTCACATAAATATTTTGTAATAAAAATTCTAAATATCCAATAGCCTTTAGCAGGATCAATTCATCACTGATTATAAAAAGTATCCTCACGCTAACCAAAAAAAGATATGGCATAAACAACTTCTAGTAAAATAGTTATTTTCCTATTTCATTAGTTGTCACTAGGTGGCACACTTGATCTATTTATGCACCTTTAGTAGCAGAGAGCTCTAATTTTGAATCATGTCAATAAAGGCCAATTAAACTTTTACATTAACCCCTTGCTTGATTAAAGGAAGCATAGTTTAAAAAAACAAGTGTAGTTCTTTGGTGTAAATCCAACGTGCATCATATTACCATATTTGCTCAAGGTTTTTTTCAGAGCAAATGCTCTTACATTCGAGCTTCATCTTTTAATCAGACCTCAAACTAAAGGTCTGACTATAAGACTGGGAACCAGGTACCCCGTAGAGCTGCAGGGGACCTTGATCCTGCTTGCAAGCAGCTGGTGTATGTGAATGCGCCCTTCCACAGGGAATTCTATGACAGAATCCAGGAGGTCATGTGACCTTCCAGCGGTTCGTCATAGAAGACGGAAGTGTCTGGCAGCATCAGAGGATGTCTGCGCGCATCGTGCAGACATCCACCGGCTGACCCCACTAGCCCCCAGGGTTACAGGTTAAGGGGAGAGGCAGCATTGGTTAAGGGGAGGGGTAATTGGCTAAGTCTGGGGGTTGGTGTGGGAAGAGCATCAGCATTGGCTAAGTCTAAGGTAGGGGTCGGAGGCAGCATTGGAAAAGTCTGGTGGGCAGATGGCAGTGGTGGGACGCATTGGTTAAGCCTGGGGAGCAGATGGCTATGTGGGGGGACAGTGTTGGCTAAGTCTGGGGGCAGACTGCTGTGGGGGGGGGGCAATATTGAGCATGTCTTGGGGCAGCTAACTGTATGGGGGATGCATTGGGTAAGTATGGGGGCAAATGGCTGTTTGAGGGGGATGCTTTGGCTAAGTCTGGGGGCAGATTGTCCAAAAAAATGGAAATAAAAACAAAAAATGCATTTTTTTCTATCATAATTTTATTAAAAATGAAAAATAGTTTACATGTTAATATTAACGAGTAAAACATTTTTAAGGGTAGTCTTATATTCAGACTTTTTCTTTTTTCCTAAATGAATATCCAAAGTTTGGGGGGGTCATCTTATAATCAGGGTCGTCTTATATTCAAGCAAATATGGTAGATACAGGCGGGTTTACTCTCCGCTGTGTCCGCACATCTGATCTAGCTGTGCAGTGTGCTTGGGGCTCTCTCTGCCCTTGCAAAGTATTTCTTTTTGAAGAAGAAAAGGTGGAACGTCTATAATGAACACCATCACTAAAGGGGTGGGCAGGGCCGGACTGGCCCACTCGGATAGCGGGAAAAATCCCGGTATCCAAAAGTTCGGCTGCTGCAACAACCGGCGGCAGCAGACGAATTTCTTAAAGCGCGACGGCCGCCGAATTGCTTAAAGTGGCGGTGGGCCACTTTAATCAATTCAGCTGCCATCGCCGCATTAAGAAGTTCGCCTGCTGCCGCAGCAAGATGGGGAGCAGAGGAAGCAAGGTGAGTAAGACATAGACACTACAGGGGGAAGGGGAGGGGGTGAAAGACACTACAGGGGCAAAGGAAGGGGAGGGGGTGAAAGACACTACAGGGGGAAGGGGAGCGGGTGAAAGTCTACAGGGGGGAGGGGGTGAAAGACTACAGGGGGAAGGGGAGGGGGTGAAAGACTACAGGGGAAAGGGGAGGGGGTGAAAGACTACAGGGGGAAAGGGGTGAAAGACATTACAGTGGGAAGGGGAGGGGGTGAAAGACACTACAGGGGGAAGGGGAGGGGGTGAAAGACACTAAGGGGGGAAGAAAGACACTATGGGGGAAGGGGTGAAGAGAGACGCCCCAGAAAGGACAGAGAGAGAGAGAGAGAGAGAGAGACGCCACAGAAAGGACAGAGAGAGAGAGAAAGACGCCACAGAAAGGAGAGAGAGAGACGCCACAGAAAGGACAGAGATAGAGACGCCACAGAAAGGACAGAGATAGAGACGCCACAGAAAGGACAGAGAGAGAGAGAGACGCCACAGAAAGGACAGAGAGAGGGAGAGAGACGCCTTAGAGTTCTGCATAATGTATAGTAAAGAAAAAGATTTGTCATCAATTTCCAAATTAAGTATCATAACGTTGCTATAGCAACAGTCCTGGCTTTTTCTCCAAGCCCTCCTTATTGGACATCACTCTATTAAAAAGTCCCAGTAACATTATTTTCAATGTAAAACTACAGCAGAACTGTAAATGATTTTAATAAAATAATGCATAGTTATTAAGTAGTTTCTCACAAACACCAACAGTTGGATTTTTATGGTAGCTTGGGAAAAAATTTGCAAAATCTGAACTTTTAATGAGCAATTGTATGAATGTTGTTAAAGGACAACTGTTGTGGCAAAAAAATGTTTCTGTAAATAGCTTTGGCACTGCTAATATCAAAAGTGCAGAAAAAAACAGGATCCGTGCAGCATCCATACTGCAGATAATATCGGTCGGATCCAGCAGAAAATGCGCATCCCTGTTTCTGACAGATCGCACATGCACGGTGGCCATTTTGTGCTTGCGTGATGGCTGCTTCAAGTATCTAAGATGGCCGCTGCGGCTGCTGCCAGTCACCAAAATGGTGCCGTAGGTGCGTGTTGCACCATTTGCGCATGTGCAAACCGCTACCTGCAAGCTGGGATGCCCATCTGATCCATCCAGTGCCAGTGGGAGATGTAAAAAAAGGTATTTCCTCTATTTTGTCATTTACCTTTTTCTGCACTGCAAAAGCTATTTAAAGAAACATTTTTTTTCACTACAGTTGTCCATTAAAAGACAGCGAGGAAGTGAGCAAAATTCCCTCCAACTTTGTGGAACAAACACACATGAAACAATATTGCTCAGCGCCCACACATTGCATTACTATGTTGCAATACATATATGTACAGCTTACTAAACAAATAAATAATCTAAAAAATACTACAAAATAAACACACATTAAAACAGAACAAACAAATGAAAGCATTAAATGGAAAAAGAGATTGAAAACCTCCTTCGAGAGAGTATTGGCTATGTAAAAATGCAAGTCTATCAGAGTACATTTAGTGATCAAGTAAGGTTCTGGCGATGGCAATACTATTGCAAATGATTCAACAAATATTAAACAGTTTATGTGATTGTGTAGTCTGTTTTACATGTTTGATTGTTTGGCCTTAAATCATTTTTTTCAAGGTGTATTGTGTTATGTTGACACATAAACAAGTTAGACTTCAAAATGTGAACTACTGCACATAAATCACAAACCCTAGAGTAATTATAATACTAGCCTGAGAATAGAATGGCTGCTTAAACATTACAGTGCTTTGTCCTTAATATAATTGTAACCGTAGAGCAAAAAGCAATTAGAGTAATATAACTGTAGGTAAAAGTCAGTTAAAAGGTCAACTTCTGTGCTTCCTTTCCTGCCCAACAGAAAAAAAAACTCCTACCTCAGTTCACAAAAGTGAAGGTAGCTCTGATTTTTGGAACTATAATCATGCTTTTCTATATATGTCCAGACATATTCTGTGAACATGGGTGGGAAGAGAACACCCGAATTTTGTGCTACTCGGGTAGCTCCAATGAACCTTCGAATATGTCTGCCATTCGGAGGTCATAGGCGATCCCATACCGGTGTCTGCCGACACCAGGATCAGACAAAATGCACCAAAAATAAATGGTAGCCTCAGTCCTTTCTGTAGACTTCTATGCGGAGGATATATGCTTATTTTAGGGACATTTCGAAAGGGGGACCTTGACTTTTACAAATATAGACAAAATCCTCCCACAGAAGTCGATGGGAGGACTTTGGTTATATCCAAAGTAGCCAGTCCTCCCGAAATGTAATAAAATAAAAATCATTAGAAATAATAATTAAACAAATAACACTGTACATTAATTAAATATATAAACACAAAGTAAATTAACATAAAATACAGGTTCAGTATCCCTTATCCGAAGATCCAAAAACCAAAATGACCCAAAATCCTAAAAAATACATTTCGGATGTGGCTCAATTCGGATAAGCGATCACCCTCCCTAGCGCTGTAAATGAAGAGCCAGCGCTCATAGGAAATTCAAAGTTGTTCACACTGAATTTAGGTAATGTCGATAATTTTTTGGGCTGGTGCTGAAGAAATTGACCCATTAACCGTAATTATCCATTATCCAAAATGCTGCCCAAGCATACTCAACATGTAATATATAATAACCTCTTATTAAATTTTAAAAATGCCGTTTTAAATGTATCAGTGTATTTTAATATTCACTGATCAGCCATAACTTTATGACCACGGACAAGTTGCAAGCCGGCGAAGGCAGTATGATGCTTTGGGAAATGTTCTGATGGGAAAACTTGGGTTCTGTCATTAATGTGGATATTACTTTGACATGTACCACCTACCTAAGCATTGTTGCAGACCATGTACACTCTTTCATGGAAATGGTATTCCCTGATGGTATTGGTTTCTTTAAGCAGGATAATGCCACAAAGATAAAATGGTTCAGGAATGGTTTGAGGAACACAACAACGAGTTCAAGGTGGTGACTTGGTCTCCAAATTCTCCAGAATTCAAACCAGTTGAGCATCTGTTATATGTGCTGGACAAGCAAGTCTGATCCATGGAGGCCCCACAACTTACAGGACTTAAAGGATCTGCTGCCAACATCTTTGTGCCAGATAAAACATTGGGTGTCAGTGATGCCAATGTATATTCACAACATGTAAATAGATAATGTTCTGTTTTAAAATCTATGAAAACTAGTGATTCTCTTTTCTATTCTCTAGCTATGGGAAATTCACATGCAATTACAAACAGTCTACTGTTACCCTAAGAGACCATAAAAATACATTCCTAGAATATAAGAGCAACGCTAAAAAGGATGTATGAAAAAAAATACACTGTTCTGAGCTTAGGGACTGAGAAATTGGTAAGTGTATAAAGTTATATGTGTGTGGGAAGCTGAATGGATTTGGATGGAAGATGCTGCAGATATATCTTATACAATACAGTGTTCTCACGTTTTAATTAAAAGATCTCAGTACAAAAAAATGAAAAAGTACTGAATATGCATACTCAAGACAAATGCTTTCATTGATATTACCTTTAACCCCCTAATGAATAACACAATTAAAAACAGACACGTCAGAATATTTTTTAAAGAAAAAATTTGTTATGACGGACTGAGTCTGTCATTCACCATCAAATGATTAAAAATAGCATGTACATCTTGTCAACATTATTTTACTTTTCCTAAAGAATTAGTCATTCAGTATTTACACATAACCCTGTGATATCAAAATCTATGTTTATTTTAACAATGAGAGCAAAGGGTCCTGTTTCCACAAACAAAACATAATGTAAAGAGGAAAAGCACACTTTTCCAGTGCTAAACTGTACAAATACCGTATGTAGCTAGAATGGACACATTTACATTTGTTTTTGGATACTTGGTTTCCTGTAAGTTATTTCATCTCATGCAATATGTCATCATGTTTATTTTTTCCTACAGTTCAGTAAAATAAACACATTACCATTGTGAGATAGCTTGTAAAAATAGATTGATTTTTTGTCACTGCTATTTGTTCATCCAGTAAACAATGTAAAAGCTAAATGTTTTATCATGTTTAGTGTGCAGCAAGCATATCTGGTGTACTGTGTATATCTACATTCATCTTTTCTCCATTTGTAAACCATTTGCAAACCTGTTTACTTTACTTTTTCATACTTGTCAACGTCATCTTGGTCCTGGGATAAAAGTGGGTGGAGAATAAAAGGGGCGGGTCTACACAACATTGCTTGACCTTGGGGAATTGATCGAACTCCGGTCCCCAGTCTCCCTGGTACCTATAATAGCTGGAGCTCAATTCTCCATGTTTAAATGTAATGCTTCCTGTGCACAGTGCAATGCAATGTGCAGGGGCTGTATTACTGCAGGGACAGACACAAATTTGACGGAACAGAACCAAAAAATACAGGACTCTCCTGGCAAATTCAGCACTGTTTTTCTGTATGCATTTAGATGTAAAGAAGACACCTACTTTTCCATATTTGCTAGCATGCAAAAAATCGGAACCACTAATTTGAAAATGTTAAAATTTCGTATGTAAATTCAAAAGACCATTCCAGGTTGAAAGAATTAACAAATACAATTTTACATACATAGTAACATAGTAACATAGTAATTTAGGTTGAAAAAAGACACCAGTCCATCAAGTTCAACCCTTCTACCTATCATTACAGCTTTTGATCCAAAAGAAGGCAAAAAACCCCTAAGGAAGCTATTTCGAATTTTGCCTCCTGGGGGAAAAAATTCCTTCTTGACTCCAAGAGGCAATCAGATTTCTCCTTGGATCAATAAGCTCTTTTATTAATGCTTATTCTATTATTAATAGCCCTGTATGTTCTGCTTCCCTAAAAAAAACATCCAAACCATTTTTAAATGCATCTATTGTGGTTGCTAGCACTACCTCTCTTGGCAGTGAGTTCCATAACTTTATTGTCCTAACCGTAAAGAATCCCTTCCTTTGCTGTCTATGAAATCTTTGCTCTTCCAGTCTGAGGGGGTGACCTCTTGTTCTTTGTACCTTTCTGTTAATGAACAGGTCACTGGAGAGCTCTTTATATTGGCCCTGCAAATATTTATATAATGTTATCATATCCCCTCTGAGATGCCTTTTTTCTAACGTATATAAATTCAATTTTTTAAGTCTCTCTTCATAACTAAGATCCTCCAAACCCCTTATTAATTTTGTAGCTCTCCTTTGCACTTTTTCTAGTTCCTTAATATCCTTTTTAAGGACTGGTGCCCAGAACTGTACTGCATATTCAAGGTGAGGTCTTACCATTGATTTGTAAAGAGGCAAGATGATATCCTCCTCCCGTGAATCTATACCTCGTTTTATACATGCCAATATCTTATTGGCCCTTGCAGCTGCTGACTGGCATTGGGCACTGTTGCCAAGTTTGTTGTCTATAATTATTCCTAAATCCTTTTCATTAGTAGTTTTTCCCAGGGAAAAACCATTTAACGTATATGTTGCTTTGTTATTATTTTTCCCATAATGCATAACTTTACATTTGTCTATATTGAACCTCATTTGCCACTTTACTGCCCAGTCCCCCACTCTGTCCAAATCTTCCTGTAAAGAAAAAACATCAAGATTAGTCTTTATTGCCTTACCTAATTTAGTGTCGTCCGCAAACACGGAGACATGGCTCTCAGCACAATGTGGCAGATCATTAATAAACAAATTAAAAAGAAGAGGGCCCAAAACAGACCCCTGAGGTACTCCGCTTAATACCCTTGTCCAATTTGAGAATTTTCCATTTACAACAACCCTTTGTGTTCTATCTTTTAGCCAATTTTCAATCCACATACACACATTTGCCCCCAAACCTATTTCTCTCAATTTGTAGAGTAACCTTTTGTGTGGAACTGTATCAAATGCTTTCGCAAAATCCAAATAGATCACATCAACTGCCACACCTAGATCTATATTTTTACTGACTTCTTCATAGAATGTTATTAAGTTTGTTTGACAAGACCTGTCTTTCACAAAACCATGTTGACTTTTACTAATTATATTCTGGTTCAAGATGTATTCTTGAGTGTATACCTTTAGCAATCCTTCAAATAGTTTCCCCACTACAGATGTCAAGCTCACTGGCCTATAATTACCTGGCAGAGATTTTGATCCCTTTTTAAATATTGGAATGACATCCGCCTTTCGCCAGTCTGTTGGCACTGTACCTGAACTGAATGAATCCCTAAAGATCATGAATAGTGGCCTGGCCAGAATTATGCTTAACTCTCTAAGTACCCTTGGGTGTATACCATCTGGTCCTGGGGCCTTGTCTATCTTAACAGAGTGTAATTGCTTAAGCACTTTTTCCTGTGTCAGCCAATCCCATGTTTGCGGCGAATGTCCCATAACTTCCTGTAGCAGGGGCTCGTCCATCTGCTCTTCCTTAGTATAAACAGAAGAAAAAAAAGTATTTAAAATGTCTGCTTTCTCTCTGTCCTCACTTACCAAATTTCCCATTTGGGATAACAAGGGCCCAACATTTTCCCTCTTTAGCTTTTTTCCATTTATATATTTATAAAACATTTTGGGGTTAGTTTTACTCTCCTTGGCAACCCTTTTCTCATTTTCCAATTTAGCCATTTTAATTGCCTTTTTGCAGGCTTTGTTGGCCTCTTTGTACTCTATAAATGATAATGCTGATCCCGTGTTTTTATAATGTTTGAATGCCATTTTCTTGTTTTGTACTTCCTGTTTCACGTTACCTGTAAGCCACATTGGTTTCGATTTGTGTCTTTTGCATTTGTTTCCCAAAGGTATATATTGGGATGTGTACTTTTGTAATGTGTGCTTAAAGGCATTCCACTTGTCTTCTGTGTTTAGTCCAGAAAACAATCGTTCCCAGTCTAAATGTTCAATCGATGCCCTTAGTCCATCAAAGTTAGCCCTTCTAAAATTAAGTGTTTTGGTGGCGTATTTACCAATTTGCTTTTTTGCATTAATCTCAAATGAGACCATATTATGGTCACTATTCCCCAAGTGTTCTCTTATTTGGATGTTTGAGATAAGCTCCTCATTGTTTGTTATTACCAAATCCAGACAGGCATCCATTCTAGTTGGGGTGTCTACTAATTGTGCCATAAATTTGTTATTAAGCAGGTCCAGAAACTTGCTGCCCCTAGCTGAACTAGTTGTGCCACACTTCCAATCTATATCTGGGTAATTAAAATCTCCCATGATTAGAACTTCATTCATATTTGCAGCCTTTTCAATTTGTAATAAAAGCTGATCTTCTCCATCAATGCTAATATTTGGTGGCTTGTAGCATACACCTACAAGTAATGTGCGATTCTTTTTAGCGTCTAAGCTAATCTCCACCCACAGTGTCTCCACATCAGTTCCAGTTACATCATGTACACCTTCTTTAATACTGGGATTTAATTTAGGATTTACATACAGACAAATCCCTCCCCCTTTTCTATTTACTCTGTCCTTTCTAAAAAGTGAGTAACCTTGTAAATTAACTGACCAGTCGTGGGTCTCATCCCACCACGTTTCTGTGATTCCGATTAAATCATACTGTTCAGCACTTACCAGTATCTCCAGCTCACCCATTTTGTTTGTCAAGCTTCTTGCATTTGCTAAAAGACATTTGAGATTACTACCCATTTTCTGTTTAGTTGACAAACACTTAATGTGTGCAGGTTTAATTATATGGACCTCCCTTTGGTCTATGTTAACCCCACCACTGCTTTCCTCCTCTCCCATAGCTAGACCCACCTTCCAATCTACCCTAGCTACCATTGCTTCTTTTTGATCTTGACCCTCCCCCCCAGAGCTTAGTTTAAAAGCTCATCTAATCCTATAGCCATCCTCGCCCCTAATACTGCAGCCCCCTCATCATTGAGGTGCAGCCCATCCCGTCCAAAGAGTCTGTAGCCGACTGCAAAGTCTGCCCAGTGCTCCAAGAACCCAAATCCCTCTTGCTTGCACCACCTTCGCAACCACGCATTAATCTCCCTAAGCTCCCGCTGTCTCCCTGACGTAGCGCGTGGTACTGGTAATATTTCCGAGAATATTACCTTGGAGGTCCTTTCCTTTAGCTTCTTTCCTAGTTCCCTAAAATCATTTTTAAGGACCCCCCACCTACCATTTACTTTGTCATTAGTACCAATGTGTACTATGACCGCTGGATCATGCCCAGCCCCTCCCAATAATCTGCCTACCCGTTCCGCAACATGCCGAACCCGAGCACCCGGGAGACAACACACAGTTCGGCATTCGGGGTCCTGGCGACAGATTACCCTATCTACCTTCCTAATAATAGAATCCCCTACCACCACAACCTGTCTAGCCTTCCTAGTGTCCTGGCTCCCAACTGCGCTGGAGAGGCTACTCACCTGGCTGCTAGGAGAGTCCGCCTGCCCCAGAAATGCCTCTTCTGAGCTAATCCCCCCAGCATCCTCACACAAGCTGGCAAACATGTTGGGGTGAACCAGCTCAGAACAAGCCTCCCTAGCTCTCCGACCCCTACTGCCCCTTACACAACTAACCCAGCTCTCTGCCCTAGAAACCTCTTCCCCTCCATCATCACCCTCCTCTACACTGGCCCCAGCCAATGCCTGCTCCGTGAGCAGTAAACTCCGCTCCATGTTGCTTATGTCCCTAAGTGTTGCCAGTTGCCTCTTTAGATCTAATATTATATTTTCCAAAGCAGCAACCTGCTCACATCTGCAGCAGCGGTATGGACCCTGGGGAACTTGCTCCAAGACCGCATACATGCTGCAAGACATGCACTTAGTGGCATTGTCCAACATGCTCTCTAGTGTAAACCACAAAATTAAAAATAGAATAAAATAAAAAAAGATGTATACTTTACCCTCCTTCTTTCCTTTTAACTCCTTCTTTCCTTTTAACTCCTTCCTTGCTTCTAACTCCCACACTTAAGAAGCTTTTTTCACTTTAGAAGCTGCTCCCTTGTATTCGCCTGCTCCTTCCAGTTAAATGGCCTTCAAAGTAAAGAGACTCCCAGAGAAGGTTAATTAACTGATTGCAAACAGCCTTGCAAACCTTTTCCCTCCAAACAGTTTTTTTTTTTTTTTCAACCAATCTTTATCAAAAATGCACACAAAATAAACAGTGCTCCCCTTGCAGTAAAAATCAAAATATACTTTCCTTCCTTGCTTCTAACTCCCACACTTAAGAAGCTTTTTTCACTTTAGAAGCTGCTCCCTTGTATTCGCCTGGCTCACTATTCGCCTGCTCCTTCCAGTTAAATGGCCTTCAAAGTAAAGAGACTCCCAGAGAAGGTTAATTAACTGATTGCAAACAGCCTTGCAAACCTTTTCCCTCCAAACAGTTTTTTTTTTTTTTTTCCAACCAATCTTTATCAAAAATGCACACAAAATAAACAGTGCTCCCCTTGCAGTAAAAATCAAAATATACTTTCCTTCCTTGCTTCTAACTCCCACACTTAAGAAGCTTTTTTCACTTTAGAAGCTGCTCCCTTGTATTCGCCTGGCTCACTATTCGCCTGCTCCTTCCAGTTAAATGGCCTTCAAAGTAAAGAGACTCCCAGAGAAGGTTAATTAACTGATTGCAAACAGCCTTGCAAACCTTTTCCCTCCAAACAGTTTTTTTTTTTTTTTTTCCAACCAATCTTTATCAAAAATGCACACAAAATAAACAGTGCTCCCCTTGCAGTAAAAATCAAAATATACTTTCCTTCCTTGCTTCTAACTCCCACACTTAAGAAGCTTTTTTCACTTTAGAAGCTGCTCCCTTGTATTCGCCTGGCTCACTATTCGCCTGCTCCTTCCAGTTAAATGGCCTTCAAAGTAAAGAGACTCCCAGAGAAGGTTAATTAACTGATTGGAGGGAAAAGGTTTGCAAGGCTGTTTGCAATCAGTTAATTAACCTTCTCTGGGAGTCTCTTTACTTTGAAGGCCATTTAACTGGAAGGAGCAGGCGAATACAAGGGAGCAGCTTCTAAAGTGAAAAAAGCTTCTTAAGTGTGGGAGTTAGAAGCAAGGAAGGAAAGTATATTTTGATTTTTACTGCAAGGGGAGCACTGTTTATTTTGTGTGCATTTTTGATAAAGATTGGTTGAAAAAAAAAAAAACTGTTTGGAGGGAAAAGGTTTGCAAGGCTGTTTGCAAACAGTTTTTTTTTTTTTTTTCAACCAATCTTTATCAAAAATGCACACAAAATAAACAGTGCTCCCCTTGCAGTAAAAATCAAAATATACTTTCCTTCCTTGCTTCTAACTCCCACACTTAAGAAGCTTTTTTCACTTTAGAAGCTGCTCCCTTGTATTCGCCTGGCTCACTATTCGCCTGCTCCTTCCAGTTAAATGGCCTTCAAAGTAAAGAGACTCCCAGAGAAGGTTAATTAACTGATTGCAAACAGCCTTGCAAACCTTTTCCCTCCAAACAGTTTTTTTTTTTTTTTTTCAACCAATCTTTATCAAAAATGCACACAAAATAAACAGTGCTCCCCTTGCAGTAAAAATCAAAATATACTTTCCTTCCTTGCTTCTAACTCCCACACTTAAGAAGCTTTTTTCACTTTAGAAGCTGCTCCCTTGTATTCGCCTGCTCCTTCCAGTTAAATGGCCTTCAAAGTAAAGAGACTCCCAGAGAAGGTTAATTAACTGATTGCAAACAGCCTTGCAAACCTTTTCCCTCCAAACAGTTTTTTTTTTTTTTTTCAACCAATCTTTATCAAAAATGCACACAAAATAAACAGTGCTCCCCTTGCAGTAAAAATCAAAATATACTTTCCTTCCTTGCTTCTAACTCCCACACTTAAGAAGCTTTTTTCACTTTAGAAGCTGCTCCCTTGTATTCGCCTGGCTCACTATTCGCCTGCTCCTTCCAGTTAAATGGCCTTCCATTTTATTCAAGGGGATCTTTAAAAATCTTTAACACCTGGTCACTGCTTCCCTTTAACACCTGATCACTGCTTCCCTTTAACACCTGGTCACTGCTTTCCCATGACCTTCATTGGGTGACACACTAGGTATGATCAGAATTTTCAATTCTGATCCATGGGACGGAACATACTTATTTGATTGTATCCTCAAAAATCCATAAATGTGCAAAATAACATTTGTTTCATGCAGTATACTCCACAAGCCCAAGCCAAACAAGTTTTGCTTCAGTAGACTGTTAAAGGGACACTAAACTTTTTCACTTTTTTCACTTCTAATTTAGAAGCACAAGTGAAAAGTTAGTTATGCTTAGAATCAGGATAAACTGGCATGTACTTTTGACAGTATATGCCAGTTTATACTCTGACCAGCAAATGCCATGCTTCCATGGGAAGCAGGCAGCTCGGTCAGGTTGGCGACTGTCTGTCACTGCAAGTGCAGAGAGACACCCTCGTTTTTACATTGGGCCAACTGAGGGGACCTTGCCATTACAGACAAGCAAAGTGAGCCCCCACTTTGATTCACTGTGTGTACTGACATTGTAAGTGTACATCAGCCTCCCCACCGGCTCTGCTTCACAGCTGAGGCAGAGCCGACAGGAAACCTGCATGCACATCGGGTTTACTTGGGGGTAGGGTACAACATTTTTTTCTGTAGGGAAGCAAGGGTTACAAAAAAAGTTGAAGGTTTAATATTAATATGGTCCACTTATATACTTCCCATACATAGGAAAAGCTATATTCACTTAAATGTTCTTTATAGAAAATGGTATGTATTATAAAAAACATGTCCTTTATTTTAAAATGCTAGCATTACAGAAAACATTTCTCCTTACAGTGAAGGATTGATTTGGCAATTCCCTCCCACTCATTATTTGCAGGCACTTGTTTTTCTAGCTGTGAAAGATTTCCCTCAAAAGGCCCCAAGGTCAACTATATTCACATGATAGCTGAAAGGTTTACTTGACAGCATTGGAAGCATGGGAAGGGTTTGGTAGGTCTGGCTGTTGAATTATTTTCCTTTACAATGCTATTGCAAGAGGCATAAAAATGTAATTATTGGATCCTCCTTTAAGCAGATACATTGCGGTAACATTAAAAGTCAGGATTTAAATGCTTAGGTCTGGATTTTCCCTAACAGCATATTACAAGCTCCCAAACTTTTCCTGCTTAAAGTGGGACAGTCCTGATAAATATGTGCCATTAGTCTGAATGACAGCACTACTGTGCATACAAAATACATGAAAATCATTCATGAAAATACAAATGTAGAAAGAAGAAGCAGTGTACAAAACAGCCATAGATAAAAAAAATCCCTGAATAAAAACTATTACAATTTAATATAAATAAATAAAAAAGAATGGTGTGATCTGACTATGTGGCTGCCATTTGTTATAGGACTGGTATTGAAATTGTTTTGGATTGTATTTGTCTTTTCCACAACACACAGAGTACTAGGCCTGCTTTAGGGTCGACCCAATATGTGCTGATATTTGGCCTTGAAACTGTGCCTTTGAAGTCCGGCTGATTCGGGGCATATCAGGGACACTTCAAGAACTGAAATCAGCCGAAATGCACTGAAATGAAGTAGTAGCCTCAATCCTCCCTATAGGCTACCCTATAGGCATCTATCGGGGAGGACTTCAGCTTTTTATTATTTGCTACTTTGGGAAGACCTTGGCTATCATGACTATAGCCAAAGTCCTCCTATAGAAGGGAGTGACTTTGGCTATAGTGGTCCGAAATGGCCCAATGTGTTATAAAATAAAAATCACTAAAAAACAAAAATGATACATTAATTAAGTAAATAAAATTAAAGTAAATGAACATAAAATAATCTAAACTCGTTTTTAATTAACATTTTAAAAAGCGTTTTTTAATTTAAACATACTATTATAATATATAACATTATATTATATTATAATTGTTTAAAAGTATTTAAAAATGTGTTAGCTTTCCAGCGGAAGTGGTAGAGGTAAACAAAGTGAAAGAGTTTGATTGAGATGGGCACAAAGCTATCCTAGCTATAAGATAGGGTCAGGAACTAATAAAAGTATTTAGCAAATTGTGCAGACTAGGTGGACCGAATGGTTCTTATCTGCCGACACATTCTATGTTTCTATGTCTATTTTTACTTTAATTCTTACTTTAATTCTGCATTTTCTATTTAATTCTACAACTAAAATTTGGAAAGTTGAAAAGGGGTGCATTTCGGAGCGTGTTTGGGGGTGATCAGAGCATTTTAGGTAGCTAAAAACCTATGCTTTTCATTGTAAAAATATCCTGATCCAAAGGCCTCAGATGCTTCAGTTTCTGAATGGCCTGAAAGGCTGATTCGGACACAGATACTGAGTAGTCACATTTCAGAAATTTGTGAAATTTAGCTAAAAGTGTCCAACTTGAAATCAACTAATCAGTGAATATTGAGTCGTCACTTATATCATCAAATTGCTTCTGATTAGATAAAGTCAGTGTCTATTAAACTGTCAGTAAATCCTTATTGTAATTTGTAATTTAAATAAGTATTTGTTCACTGACATGCACAATAAATGCCAGTTACAGTGTTTAGTTCTCAGTATTCATAACACAAATCAAATGGGTGTGTATTATACTGTTTACAATAATGGTAACACTGCTTCTGCTCAAGAATGCAATGTTATACAGATGTTACAAAATAATAGAAATGTTATCTTTAAAAATAAAAACACTTGACATGTCTCTTATGGCAAGCACTGGGTGTGGTGTGCAAAACAGATAATGAGACAAAGAGCCACAGTACTACTGAACATACAGAGTGAATATTTATGTAACCTATAAAACAGTTTTCCTAGGACACAAAAGGCCTAGAAGTATTTCACTGTAATACACATACTCTAAACATATAGACAACTTTCATAATTTCAGGTCGCATTCTGGATGACAATTCCAAAACTCCCTACTTAATATAGTGTTTAAAGAGAACCAACCTTCGGTACTCCAGATCCTGTGGACTAGATTTATCTTACGGCTGTAAGAGCATTGTGGGAGATGTACAACATCAGCAGTGCCAAAGGTTGCTTACCCCTGCCCCAGAACCCAACTTACAGTGAGCTTAGTACAAGACTGGTCCAGCTAGACACAAGGTCACCTCACATAGTTTTTTTCAGAATTAAGCTGAAGACTTTCTAACACATTAGTTTTAAGCTATATCACCAACGCATGCATCGTGCACAAGTTTTTAGATAAAAACTAATGTCTATGTTATGAACTGATTTGAATTGTTTATATACCTATCCTGGTACCTAACTGATCTTCCTCTTTAGGGCAATTTTGCTAGCCATAGTAATATACCAAATGGTTCACTAGAAAAACAACCAATGGCAGGGGTGAACCAATAGATATTCACCTGGGATCCGCTTCTGGGCACTAAAACACCAAAATCTTATACACACACCGCTAAACCTGTGTCAAAACCTGAGACAGGAGACACTATACTGTTGACCCACCACAACCTACTACATTGACATTTTTAGGGATACAGAATAG
Source organism: Pelodytes ibericus (assembly GCA_036172795.1). Lineage (NCBI taxonomy): Eukaryota > Metazoa > Chordata > Amphibia > Anura > Pelodytidae > Pelodytes > Pelodytes ibericus. Next base: position 124,325,402 of record CM069859.1, read on the forward strand.
AAAGGGGGATGGGGAAACATATACTTATATATGACAAAACTTTATTAAATAATAATGCTATATTAAACTAGAAAAGCTACAATTTCTGGGGAAATTGTGTGAAATATTCTTGCCTCCACAAGTAGTCTACAACTGGAGTGGGCGGAGTAACTGGGTGGAGTGGCTTGAGTAACTGTTGTGTGGTTGGAGTGGCTGGAGTAACTGTGGAAAGGTTGGAGTGCGGTTGCCATCTTCAAATGGTCGTATTTTAAAAACTATAAATCCTACAGCGAAGAACTTTATATTGTGAGAATCACAAGACCCAGACCTACATTGTGATGCATAGCATGTCTCTGAAATATTAAAAATGAAGGCACAGTCGCAGTTTAGATATTGCCCTTCAAATTTGAGGTGGCTAGAGTGGAGTTTCAATGAATGTCAATGGACGGCGTGAGTTGCAAACAAATGGTCATATTGTGAAAACTATCAGGACTATGCCTTAGCCGTGGACATGTTTAGTGGCAGCAGGGATAGCTGAACGTTTTGATATAAGATTTGTGTGGGCTTGAAAATGAGGGAGTGGTTTCAGTTTAGAAATCATGTCCTGATTTTTCAGCTCCCACTCTAGCTTTTGTCAGCTCCCACTCTAGTTTTGAACATTCCGCCATTTCTTCCTATGGGACCAATTTCGCCACAAAAACGATGATATTTTGTGAACCTTACCGGGAAACGTTCCACAAAGTAATCGCACACCAATTGGGAACAATCCGCACGTTTCGGTATATTACTGTCTATGAAGTGTAAAAACTGTGGGAGGAGTTAGGGTGGTAAATTTGGCTATAATAAGAATAAGAATATATATGTGAGATAATATTAAGTGGTCTTGCTATGCAAGAACACTTAATAATAATAATATATTCAAAAATCAACTACTCTATTATATAATCACACTAAATAAAGAAAATTGGGAGAGAAAAAATAAGGTCGGAAAAGTTGGATATTTAGAAGAGTGATATATATTGAAAATGAGAGATATTTTTGATCAGACAGATTGTGAACATTTAGACACGGTAACATTGTGTTTCAGTTTCTAGTTACAGAAAACGTATTCGGTCATGTTCTGAATATCTCCCATGTATATGGTTTTCGATACCAGGCTAACCTATTCCTATAAAAAATAATAAACAATCGCATTATGTACAGGACAGGCAATAGAAAATAGAAAAACAAAGATAAAGTAAGATAAAAAAAAAAGGAATAAAGGACAAATACTACAATAGGGTGAGGAAAGGATGATATAATAGCTAAATATACTTAAAATAAATAAAAGGCAAATAAATAAGTACAATATTTAATTTAAAAAAAGTTAAATAGTACAAATTACAAATATTATATAAAGCAATGAAGTAAAAGGACAGAAATCTGTGATGTAGAGAGGAAAATTGTCCAGATGGAAGAAACCTGACGTGTTTTGCTGATAAAAGCTTCTTCAGAGGTCCGAATTTACATCACATAATGAGAAACATGTTTATAACACAAATGTAGCAGGAAAAATAGTATGGTGTCAATAAAGAAAAGTTGATTTTTGTATTGTATGTTAAACAGATGATTTTTAAATGAGGAATGGATGAATGTCCTCTTATCTCAATTAAGAGTAAAAAAAAACAGTAATGAATTAAGTACTTAAATGCGACAATGTCTATTCATGTGGCAAGCATCAAAAATGGTTCGTTTTCGCACTGATGTGAATATCGACCTGGTGAGGTCTAATGCAACGTTGTAACTTGAAGCGATGAGCCTCGTATTCGTCTCAGCGTGAGTTCAGCAAGCAACCTTGTTTCCGGTTGATATTAACATCAGTGCGAAAACGAAGTTAAGATGCCCTGTCTGTTCCAATGGATGTATGTAGAGTGGGTGTCATAGAATGGCGGCCACTGCAATTTTAAACCCAATTTCAGATGTGTTAATTTCCAAACCTGCATTATAGGATACAGCAATGGGTTTTCTGTCACATTTCTGGAAGGTAATTTACTGGAGTATATATAGTAACGTGGCTAAGGACATATTCAAAGAAAATATCAAAGGATACGTCAGTGAGTTGTGAGTTTAGGATAAACCAGCCAATTGCGTGACTTCTAATTACTGTCAGTCTATTAAAAAAAATGGAGAAAAACAGAACAAATTGAGGCGCATGTACCGGGAAGAGAAACAGGAAAAAATAATAGTGCAACACAGTAAATTCAATTGGATATAATTATAAGTGCTAGGGGGATACACTCACAAACGAGAAATACATTCGGGCTCATCAAAGAAGTATGGTCATTCTGTCAGAGAGTGGATCCAAGCTGTTTAAACTTCGGAAGTAGTACCTGAGTTCCCTATCCTGGTGGCAGCAGGAAAGAGGAATACCCTTCAGGACTTTTTTTACGCAAGTTGCCCTTTTTTTGCTTTAATATTCTGTACGTGTATTTGGTTTTAAAAATTGCCTGTCTTTTGTTAGCCACTGCGCAATGGTCTTTTAATATGTTTTTTAGATGATGGATTAAACAGAATGACCATACTTCTTTGATGAGCCCAAATTTATTTCTCGTTTGTGAGTGTATCCCCCTAGCACTTATAATTATATCCAATTGAATTTACTGTGTTGCACTAATATTTTTTCCTGTTTCTCTTCCCGGTACATGCGCCTCAATTTGTTCTGTTTTTCTACTGTACCAAGTGCCCGAGGAGCACTTAAGTGGGTGCTGCAGTGCCAGAGGAGGAGTATATATTTATTTATTATTTTCACTGGTTTATTATTTCACTGATTGTTTTGCACTAAGTTTGTGTTAGTGTCACTTTTTCCTTTTCCTATGAAAAAAAAGGGTAAGTTTAAAACGGGATGATTGCAGGAGCATTGTGAAGGAGTGAAACCAATGTGTTCCCTTTTGCCCTTCCAGATAAATTTAGTAAACAGTGTGTTGACGAATTTAGCTTTGAGAGGTTTTAATAAAAGAGGTAGAACCTGCATGATATAGATTGGGACAGCTGAAATTTTTTGTTTAAAGTGGGCAAACCTGAGGGAGATTTTCCCATGTTTTGATTTCCCCTGAATTTTGAATGATTTTTGAGAAATCAGGTATCCAGAAATCACCCTTGCATTTATCAATTGCCTTTAAGACAAAGTGAATGGTAAGCTGTGGTTTTGCTATAAAAAGTAGTATGTCATTCACAAATGCTGCAGTTTTAACTTCCCTGGAACCAGTCAACTAAATCTCCAGATGTACCATGATAGTGGTCAGGATTTTAACATCCTGCTTAAGTAATGGAATTGGCCTTTAAAAAAATGTAGCCAATAAGGGTCCTTTTTGGGTTAGGGAATCAAAATGGCCTGGGCTCCTGTCATAGAGGGTAAAACAGTGTCTCCATGGAGATTTATAAAATTCCACTAGGAAGACATCATGTCCCGGTGTTTTACCTGTCTTTAGTGCTTTAATCACATCTGATATTTCCCTCTAATGGGAGCATTCAGGGCATCCTCTGTGAGTTAGTCAAACAAGGAGATTGGGCTGAGGAGATAAGGTTAACCCATTCTTGGAAATCATCTAACTCTGCAGCATAGAGTTTGCAGTAATAAACAGTAAATGATTCTCCATTCTCCCTGAGTGTAAATAGATGGGATGTAATGTCTAGGATTTCTAGATTTAACCATGAAAGCTAAACGTTGGTTTATTGTCCCATTAAGAAAATGTGTTACTGTTGTTTGCAATTTGAGTTTGGGCCCTATGAAGAAGAAAAATCGCTAGCATTTGTTGTATATATGTGATTTCAATATTGTTGAATGGCTGAGTGACAGAGGGTTGTAGCTAATGGAGCATATTTGAATCAAGGTCTTGTTACTAGTGGTGTACCTCAGGGATCTTTCCTTGGACCTATTCTCTTTAATATTTTTATCAGCAGAATACTTGTTGGTAATGTATGTCTTATATTGCAGAAGGTCTTGTTGGCAAAGGATGTCTTTTTGCTGATGATGCAAAGACTTGCAGCAGGGCTGATGTTCATGGAGGGATAAGCCAAATGGCAAATGATTTAGCTAAACTAGAAAAATGGTTCTGAGTTGTGGCAACTGACAATTACTGTGGATAAGTGCAAGATAATGCTTCTTCGGCATAAAAGCCCATGGGCAGAAGATAGAATATTTGATACAATCCTAACCTCAACATCTGAGTAAAGGAATTTAGGAACAATAGTTGCAGGGGACTTAAAGGTAGGTAGACAATGTAATAGAACAGGAGGAAATTCTAGCAGAATGCTTGGTTGCATAGGAAGGGGTATTAGCAGTAGAAAGAGGGAAATGCCACTGTACAAAGCACTGGTGAGATCTCACTTGGAGTATTGTACACAGTACTGGAGACAGTATCTCCAGAGAAATATTAATACTTTGGAGAGAGTTTGTGGGTTGAAGAATACATCTTACCAGTATAGGCATCTTAACATGTATAGGTTGAAGGAAAGCTGTAACAGGGGGGATGTGATAGAAACATTGAAATACATATAGGGAAACAACACAGTAAAGGAGAAAAGTATATTTAAAAGAAGAAAGACTGCTGAGGACCTAGTCCTAAATTAGAGGGGTAAAGAAAGTAATATCAGGAAGTATTACTTTACTGAGAGGGTAGTGGATGTATGGAATAGCCTTCTGGCGGAAGTGGTAGAGGTAAACACACTGAAGAAGTTTAAGCATGTGTGGGATAGGCACAAGGCTACCCTAGATACAAGATAAGGCCAGGGACTAATAAAAATATTTAGAAAATTGGGAAGACTAGATGGGTCATATGGTTCTTATCTCCCGACACATTCTATGTTTCTTTGATCTTTGTTTCCCTGGGAGACGGAGGACTTAAATATTGAGAAAGCCCTAGACATCTAGGAGTTCCAGTACAATTGCCACTTAAAACATGATAAAATATCATGGTACATTGTACTAAACTATTTACAATATTCAAAAAAAATTAACATTTTTGTTTTCAATGTACCCTTAGAATATATGTATTCTCTGTGGTACACTAGAGGGCAGCAGTATGCCTTAGCACTCTCAGTGCATTCAAGAAACATCGGAATGATTCCGTTTGAGACGCCACATCCACTTAAAGGTGAGATACATGTGAGTTGAGGTGAGATGAACATTTCAAAGTAAGTAACTCCCACCTACCAAGATAAAATACATGAAAATAACATCAAGCACAAAAAAAGTTTATGTGCAAAGCTGTCGGCACTCAAAATTCAGACTGCAGAAATTTGGTAAAAAAATACAATTTATTTATTCTAGGTCCATAGACCATTAAAATCAATTGTGAAAAAAATAATAAAGAAATATGGATACAAAAACATCCTAAGGGAACAGAAAGGGGAGTCACAACATGATGGCAAGTATATGCTCCTAGACAAACACTACACAAAAAAGTTTACTCCACATAGTTATATAGTAATTTGGGTTGAATAAAGGCTTAATTCTTTCAAGTTTAACCTTTTATCCAAATTTGTTCCTACTTGATACAAAAGAAGGCAAAACAACCCTAATTAAGCAATCTAAAATTTTGATAAGATGTTCTTCTTGACTTCAAAATGGCCAATTGAATGACTTCAAATTTACCAGATGGCTCCTTGAAAAGGAGCACTAAGTGTAATAGCCAATAGTAGCTAAATTCCCTGTGATAGCATTTTGTATAGGCACTAGAATAATGGCCTTTTTTAAAAACACAAAGACGTAAAGAAAATAGACACAATAGTACATCATATATACACCGATCAGCCATAACATTATAACCACCTGCCTAATATTGGATTCCCTTTTGATGCCAAAACAGCCATGACCCATCGAGGCATGGACTCCCCTAGACCACTGAAGGTGTGTTGTGGTATCTAGCACCAACACGTTATCAGCAGATCCTTTAAGTCCTGTAAGTTGTGAGGTGGGGCCATGGGTCGGACTTGTTTGTCCAGCACATTCCGCAGATGCTCAATTGGACTTAGATGTGGGGAATTTGGAGCCCAAGTCAACACCTTGAACTTGTTGTTGTGTTCCTCTAACCATTCCAGAAACATTTTTGTTTTGTAATAGGGTGCATTATCCTTCTTAAAGAGGTCAATGCAATCAGGGAATACATTCATTCGATCAGTCCACAAGGTACAATTGCGGAAAAGACACCGGCATCTAGTTTCTTCTGCCAGATGTCAGCTGACATCTGCCTCTGCAGACACCATTGAGAACGTCCTCATCCCTGCACATAAAGGTAATTAAGCAGGGAGGGGGACAGCATAAGTTTTTTTTTTTGGTGGGGGGGGTAAAAAAAAAAAAAAAAGAAAGAAATGTGTGGAAGTGTGTGTATGTTACTGTCTGTGCAAGTGTGTGTACATGAGTGTCTGTGTAAAGGTGGCTGTGTGTGTATTTATGTGAGTGTGACTGTGTGTAAGGGTGGCAGTCTGACAGTGTGTGTGTGTAAAGGTGGCTGTGTTGTGTGACTGTGTGTAAGGGTGACTGTGTGTATTTATGTGTGACTGTCTGTAAGTGTGCTCTTTCCAGGGACGGACTGACGATTCCGGCACTGCTTGAGGGCCCGGGCCAGAGGGGGGGCCCGCCGTATTTAAAAAAGCAAAAAAATCAAAGCGCTGTTGCGCAGATTAGCTTAAAAAAAAAATGTTGAGGGGGAGGGGGGGTTCTCCGTCCAGTGCCGGCACTACTCAATAGATTTCCTGGGGCTCAGTCAGCACTGTTGCGCTTTAAGAGCGTGACTGGGCCCCAGTGATGATATCAGAGCTGGGAGGAAGCCATCACTTCCTCCAAGCTAACAGAGCGCCGTGCGGGAGGAGACCGCCGGGGAGGCAACCATTAGCCCCCAGGGAAGTCACCCTCCTGCACCTAATAGGTAAGAGGGGGACAAGTGTCTGTATGTGTATCTGAATGTTTGTCATTAACATGTGTATCTCTTTGTCTGCATGGGTATTTGTTTGTATGTGTATCTGAATGTTTGTCATGTGTATCTTAATGACAAACATTCAGATACATACAAACAGATACCCATGTATCTGCATGCGTGTCTGTATGTGTATCTGTTTGTGTATCTGTTTGTCTGCATGTGTCAGTGTGTGCCCCCATGTACCTGTATGTGTGTCACTGTTTATATCTGTATGAGTGTCATTCTGCATATGTCATCCACAGTAGGAACTGAAGAAACCCCCCCCCCCCTCTTAAATATAATAACATTTTAATAAAAAGACTGCTGGTGTGTGTATATGTATGTGACTGACTGCATGTGTGACTGTATGTGTGTGTGTTTCTGTGTGTATGTATCTGAATGTGACTGACTGCATGTGTGACTGTATATGTGTGTTTCTGTGTGTATGTATGTGACTGACAGCATGTGTGACTGTATATTTGTGTGTATGAATATGTATGTGATTGTATATGTGTGTTTCTGTGTGTATGTATGTGTATGTGACTGACTGCATGTGTGACTGTATATTTTTGGGTAGGTGTGTATTTGACTGTGTATGTGCATGTTTCTGTGTGTATGTGACTGAATGTGTGACTATATGCGTGTGTGTGTGACTGTATATATGTGTGTCTATGTAACTGTGCATACTTGTATATGACTGTGTGATTATGTGACTGTGTATTTAATTATGTATGTGCATGCATAGATAATCACATAAACACATTGTGGGGCATGTATAAACACAGCGCACGCTGGTGCAATCGGCGTGTGCACCAATGTATAAAACAGACTCACGGGAGTCTGGGTTATCTACGCTGAATGCGTAGATTTAAGTTGGTTCGTTGTGCCGGCGCAGCCTATGTTTAAAAAAAAAAGCACTGAAAAGTGCCTGATATGGGGCACGAGTGGAGACAGAAAGAGAGATAGACATGGGGCAGGAGTGGAGACAGAGAGAGAGACAGACATGGGGGCAGGAGTGGAGAGAGAGAGAGAGAGAGAGACATTGGGTATGAGTGGAAAGAGAACGAGACAGACATTGGGTATGAGTGGAGAGAGAGAGAGACAGACATTGGGTATTGGTGGAGAGAGAGAGAGAGAGAGAGAGAGAGAGAGAGAGAGAGAGACAGACATTGGGTATGAGTGGGGAGAGAGAGACAGCCATGTGGGTATGGGGAGAGAGAGAGAAAGACATGTGGGTATGGGAAGAGAGAGACAGACATGTGGGTATGGGAAGAGAGAGACAGACATGAGGGTATGGGGAAAGAGAAAGACATGAGGGTATGGGGAGAGAGAGACACGTGAGTGACTGGCATGGTGGAATATTATTTATTTACTTCTTTTCCAGTGATGCTCAGCCAGACTTTGGCTGGTTGGGCATCATGGGAACGGTAGTAAAAACTCATTCTGCTAGCCAGCAAAAACTCTCCCATGTTGCTGACTGAGCATCATAGAAATAAAAAAAAAACACTTCACAGTATTATGGCAAAATATATATCTTTATTTAAAATAACAGTTTGTGTTGGTCCTTTAGAGCAAAATAAAGTTTGTGCTCTCCTCCCCTCTCCCCAATAATGATATGGGCGTGTCTGGAACAGACATGTCTAAAGGGGAGGAGTTCATAATATAACCACGCCCACCTTTGGGCGCCAAAAGAAAACCTGCACCCAGGCGCCCGTGACCCAGGATCGGCCCTGCATCTGTAAACAAATGTAGAAAATGGAACAATTACAAAAGGTGTAAAAAAAAAAATTCAAATGCATTTTAATAAACTGAAATACTATTCTTACACTTATATAAAACAGTGATTAACTTTAGAACAAATGTGGCTCACTTAATCTGCACCTGAATAATACTCCGGAAATGCTACTGGCTTACTCTAGACTGGAAGGTTGAAAGGATTGTTGAAAGATCTGGTAAATGGGTGAGGATTCATTCAACTTGCTAGCATGATTAGCAGAGCCATATTGTAACAATTAAAAATGTTATCTGTCCTATGCTTTGCACAGTTGGCTGCTTAGAATCTGCTCAGTGAGTGCCATTTCTCAGAATACATGGTGTCTGACTGCTACAAATAGGGAAAGTCTTTAGATACATTCAATTGAATACATATGATGGAATGGATGTTTTAGAATATGAGAGAAAATCTTAAACATGTTAATGGATCTAAATTGATGTAAGTTTAACAAATGTACAATGCTTTTTTACATTTTCTTGTCTATCGGTTTATTGTGTCAAATTTGATAACTGTACTCTGGTGAGAGAGTCTTTTGATAGACAGTGTTGCTCTTGATCTCTGAATGTGTCATAATTCACTGATGCTGGAAGTACCTTTTCAGCTCAGAGGATGATTGCCTTTTTGGAACATCTTCTAAACCTGCAAGTGTAAATAGTGAAACATTTAAAGGTCACTTGTGGTCAGAAAACGCTCTAAGCAAGGAAAACATTGTAAAAAAGAAGTTATCTTTCAAATGAATAGCTTAGAAAATAAACTTGCATCTTGTGTAGGGTTAATGATAGAAACAAATTTTAAAAAAAATATCCTCATCTTAATGTTGCTGGCTATGAAAGAATTTAGTTTTTTTTCTTTTCCCATTTTTCCCACTTTAATGAATTATCCCACTTTAATTAATGTTTAATTTGTCCCTAAAACTTACAAGAATATAAAATTATACCATTTTATTTTTACGCAACTGAACTGTGATGTCAGGATGAAAGTATTAAGATTGTGAAATAAGTATTCAGTGTTCATGATTAAGAGAAAGAACACCTTGTGAAGGTTGACTAATGGCCCAATGTTTTATTAAGCATTTTTTGTCTGAACCTTTCATTCTCTACTTATGAGACTGGTAGGCTGTTTTGAACTGAAATGGTTGGTATTTGGAAGCAGGGTCACCATCAGAAATTGTGGATTCCCTTTTATATCAAAGGGTGTGGGCCCCCATACCCCTACTACATGTCTCCTTCTTTATTGCCCACACATCCCTTGCCATAGCACCACCTTGCACACCCAGGATATACTGCATCATTCACATCGCACACCCAAGACATGTACACATCACCCATATTACACACCCAAGGTATGCTCCATCATCCACATTGCAGACCCCAGACTAGCCTAAGGCATGCTCCATCATCCACATTGCAGACCCCAGACTTACCCCAGCACCCCAGGAAATGCCCCAGCACTCCAAGACATGTCCCAGCATACATATTAGACACCCAAGTCATACTGCACCTACATTGCACACCCAAGGCAAGCTCCATCATCCACACTGTAGACCCAGGACTTACCCAAACAACATGACCCATCACCCATATTTGAAAATCTGCCCCTGATACTCCCCACACACTTAGCTATCTGCCCCCAGACTTACAAATGCTCCTCCAGACTCCCTAGCATCTAGTAGGGGCAGCGTTATGACTGAAAAAATGCATTTGCTGCAATATGTATATTGATGTACGCATTTTGGTTTGTTTCAGCTAAGACCCTATACTAAGGCCAGTCACATCTATTTTCAAACTTATTGTGAAGTAAAGAAACATTTCCTGAGTAAATAAAGTGATTTAGAGGTTTTCATTAACACCACCTGACAGCTAGCCATATTGACAGCGGAACATCATGGTAATTGTACCCAACTCTAGACTGGGACTGTGATGACTAATCTAAGTGACTTGGCAATCCCAGGAGATACCTGCAGCGTGAACTCTAATTCCAGCTAGGAACTGTGCACAGTTGAACCCAAACAAAAACATGTTACAAGTTTGTGGTTAGTCTGCATTGTCACATGTGGCACAGGATTGTTGTGATTGGTTATCACAGTGATCCTATGCCCTTGAAGACCTCCAATCAGGTTCCTGGAAGACTGCCTTGTTTTGAGGCAAAGTCCTCTTCTTTTTTTTTTTTGGATGGATATAGACTTCCATTGCAGCAATGAGTTAGCATACAGTTGGTGCAATCAGATAAACAATGGAAAGAATGTACTAAGAAGTTATCTGATCTATAAAAAAAAGCAAACAAGCAAAAATTCTTTGTGTTTTGATGCATATCAAAATTGTACAGTGAAATTAATACAGAATTAAAACACTTGCAAACCATATATTGTAAAAAGAACATAGACTTTACATTGGTAGCAACCGAATGTGATGATGCCTCCATATACTTTACATTGGTAGCAACCCATTTTTTTACCGGCCTGCCGGTAAAATACCGGCCAGGTGGCAATCCTAGTTGTGGACATCTTGCAAGTGCTTGATATGCAATGAACATATTATGTATTACATTTCATTTAGCTTAATTAATGTTTATTATACATAATTACTTATCTGTTAATGTTGTATTTTGCATTTGCAATAAACATTGATTATACCATATAATCTCTCCAAAATGAAATACCTCTGTAGGAAGAACATGCAGTTATTTTTTAGCTTTTTTTCTAAAATAGAAGTGCCGTTTCTGTTTCTCTTCTTGGGTGATATAAATCTAACTCTGATTTTGTGAACAGATGTGTCACACAAAGGGTGGACAGTCATAATAACATGTATAATTTATGGGGAAGGTACAATGCCAAGTTATAAGCATATGCTTTGCTTTTGGGTATGATGAGCAATACATGCATAGTAAAGCTGGCACTATAAATAGCATAGTACGTCTTTAGTCCTTATAGTGACTCTGTCACCTAAATATTACTCATACTGTAAACACAGAATAAAACAGTATCAAAAATTATCTATACATTGTGTTATCAGAACTGCAAGAAAATGCATACATTAGGGGAAAATTGTGTTTTAAATTCTTATGTATTTGCACCCACCAGGGGATTTATTCATTATGAACTGTTATAAGCATTCAGATTGCAGTGTACCTTTAAAAACAATTTGCTTTTGCTTCACGAGAGTGGACGGTACTCTCCCCACACTCTTCCACTCTCTGTTGTGCAGTGGGGGAGAATAGCCTTCTATAATGTCACACATGACTACATGTCATGTATGACATTACAGAATATGCATTGGCGCTGGCGTGCTAATCAAGTAAAATATAAAAATATTATTTTATTTATGAGTTAGAAACATGGACTTATGAGCCTATGTATAAATCATTGCGCACAAAGGGTCAAGAAGTAAAAAAAAAGACACATTTGCCATTTTTCTTATGTATAACAGCCATTATGCATTTTTAATGCATCCTGATATGTTAGTGTAAGTGCCAAGCATGGGGTGATGCTTAGTCTGCCAAAGGTCCTGCAATTTCAGGACCAGTGCACGTGGTGCAGACTTTTCAGGAGATTAATTTATACAACGTATATAGGATTTGGTGCTGTTGCTATGTGTGCCTTCTATATGCATAACCCTCTATGCCTTTTTATTGTAGAAGTGAAAGTGCCACTTCTACACTGACCTCTTCCTCTTTAAACTAAAGAGTTTCAAAATGCTATGTTACAGCACTGTTCCTGAAGCCAGTCAATAAACAGATTCATACTGCTAACCACATCTTCTAAATGTATTTGAACCAATAACATTATGCATATTGATCAAGACATTTCTAATCTACTGTACAAAATAACATTCTTTAGTAAGCTAAGAAGGATGGTTTGTCACATATCGATGATATCCTTGATGATGCTATTTTTTATTCTATAAACAGTAAAGTAAAACTAAATTTTACCCAATTATACTTTAGAAAACCACACTGAGCTAGGTCTTTGTTCTATGGAACAATTTGAAAAATTAGTAAAAGTACCCACATCAGACAACACCAGAACTGCTTAAAACCTAACTTTGAAATTGTTGTTTAAAAAAACTGTGAATAAACACATTGTGAATGGCCACCTGTTCTCAGTGGTAAATATGGCTCCCCAGCACTGCTGAACCACTGCTAGGGAGCTAACCTGTACTACATAGCAAAGAGTTTAAAGAGCTATTCACTTAGAAACATAGGATGTGTCGACAGAGAAGAACCATTGGACCCATCTAGTCGGAATACTTTCATTTGTCCCTAGCCCTTTTTCTATCCCTGTCTTTCTTCCAAGCTATACATGTTAAGATCATTGCATCATGCTCTTATCTGAACTCTCTCCAAAGTATCTATATCCTTTTGGAGATACTGTATCCAGGATTATGTGCAATATTCCAAGTCTCTTGTGTGCTCTGTACAATGGCATGAGCACTTACATCTTTCTCCGCAAGCATTCTGCTGGCATTTTCTGTTGCTCTATTACATTGTCTGCCTACTTTTAAGTCCTCTAAAATTAACTCTAAATCTCTTTACTTTGTTGTTCCTCACAAGTTGGCCATGACTGGTAACGTTTCCCCATACATGCAAGTAAGGGTCACAAGAGTGATAAAAGAGGATATCATGGTTTGGGAAAGTATTTTGAGGCTTTACAACTGTAGTATTTTATGTCAGTCACCTTTAGATTGTGTCACTACCTCATGAATCCAATCAAAAGTTAGACTTTTTGACAAAGCCAAAACACACATCCGCGACCCACTCCACAGCAGCTCATGACCCACTTTTTGGTCAAGACCCACCCGTTGAGAAACACTGATCAATCGGTCAACGTGTTGACATTGCAACCAACAAGAAGGGACCTATTTACATATATCGTGTAGGATACTGGCCTTGATAAACAGATTGAATAATGTCAAGATAAATAGTTCCCCTGAGTCAGTTCTTTTACATCTGAATTTCCCAACTATGAATTTGAAAGATAAGTAGTTGGTGATACACGTTTTCTTAGTGGTAAAGATGGTAATTGCATGTAACTGGAAATCCACACTTTACTTTTTAACTACGAATGGAGACAATCTTGGGTAGATCTCTGTGTTTTCTGTTCAAAAGAAATATTGTTTGAGAGGTTCAAAAGGTTCATTGACCTTTTTTTTTTTTTTGATCCTGTGGAGACTGTAGCATAAAGAGCAGAGGAGAGATCGGTGCAGTTTGGGGTGGTACTTACAGATGCACATGCTCTTTTACCTCTGACATCCCAGGGAACCGGGTCGCTGGAGCAAAAAACTGTGACAGCTGGACAGAGGTCTCAAATCAGCACTGTCCTGTGCAAGCAAGACAGTTGTCAGGTCTGCACTGGTTAGTTTATCGCTGAAAAAGTGATTATTAAGATGTGAAGTTTCTGCATTGATAGGTGTCCAGATGAAGATATTATTAGATGAAAGTATTTATCTCTTTTCATGTGAAACCGTGCAGAGTATAACTTAATCTGTCTTCCTTGTCAGTAGACAGTCTTTATCTCTTAATAAAAGTGGGCTTTTGATCACTTGCAACTTATATTCTAATTACTCAGGGATCAATAAATGCCTGTTAAATCTGTTCATGTCAGTTAATGTTAAAAAAGATGCCATCACTTTCTTGTAAGAAATGTATATAGCACATTCTATAACACATCTAAAGAGGTCATTTCTAGTTCATTGTGAAATAAATGTTGCTGAGCTTTAAAATGCATGATCCATAATACAAAATAATTAATGTGACAGTTGAATTTTAATATTTATAATATGATATAAAGAGGCAGCAGACCACGCATACCTCAACAAACGCGCAAATCCTGGCATATTGAGTGACAAATCCTGGCATATTGAAAGGCAAAACCTGGCTTATTGATGGGCTAAATCCTGGTATTTAGTGGCAAAATCCTGGCATATTGAGAGGCAAAATCCTGGCAAAGAGAGGCAAATCCTTGCAAATTGAAAGGCAAAACCTGGCATATTGAGGGGCTAAATCCTGGTATTGAGTGGCAAAATCCTGGCATATTGAGAGGCAAAATCCTGGCATAGAGTGGCAAAATCCTGGCAAATTGAGAGTCAAAACCTGGCATATTGAGGGGCTAAATCTGGCATATTGAGAGGCAAAACCTGGCATATTGAGTGACAAAACCTGGCATATTGAGAGGCAAAACCTGGCATATTGAGTGGAAAAATCCTGGCATATTGAGAGGCAAAACCTGGCATATTGAGAGGTAAAATCCTGGCATATTGAGTGACAAAACCTGGCATATTGAGAGGTAAAATCCTGGCATAGAGTGGCAATATCCTGGCATATTGAGGGGCAAAATCCTGGTATAGAGTGGCAAAACCAGGCATAGGGTGGCAAAACCTGACATATTGAGTGACAAAACTTGGCATTTTGAGTGACAAAACCTGGCATAATGAGAGGCAAAACCTGGCATATTGAGTGGAAAAATCCTGGCATATTGAGAGGCAAAACCTGGCATATTGAGAGGTAAAATCCTGGCATAGAGTGGCAATATCCTGGCATATTGAGGGGCAAAATCCTGGTATAGAGTGGCAAAACCAGGCATAGGGTGGCAAAACCTGACATATTGAGTGACAAAACTTGGCATTTTGAGTGACAAAACCTGGCATAATGAGAGGCAAAACCTGGCATATTGAGAGGCAAAACCTGGCATATTGAGTGACAAAACCTGGCATATTGAGAGGCAAAACCTGGCATATTGAGTGACAAAACCTGGCATATTGAGAGGGAAAGCCTGGCATATTAAGTGACAAAACCTGGCATACTGAGTGACAAAACCAGGCATATTGAGAGGCAAAACCTGGTATATTGAGAGGCAAAATCCTGGCATAGAGTGGCAATATTCTGGCATATTGAGGGGCAAAATCCCGGCATATTGAGGGGTTAAATCCTGGAATATTAAATGACTAAATCCTGGCATATTGAGGGGTTAAATCCTGGCATACTAAATGGCTAAATCCTGGCATATTGAGGGGGTAAATCCTGACATATTGAGGGCATAATCCTGGCATATTGAGGGGTTAAATCCTGGCATATTAAATGGCTAAATCCTGGCATATTAAATGGCTAATTCCTGGCATATTGAGGGGTAAAATCCTGGCATATTGAATGGCTAAATCCTGGCATATTGAGGGGTTAAATCCTGGCATATTTAGAGGTTAAATCCTGGCATATTGAGGGGTTATATCCTGGCATATAAAAAGGCTAAATCCTGGTATATTAAATGGCTAAACCCTGGCATTTTGAATGGCTAAATCCTGGCATATTGAATGGCTAAATCCTGGCATATAATGACAGTAAAAATATGACACCCCCCCCCCTGAAAAATTCTGCGGATGCCCATGGTTAACCTTATTTAAATACAGTTTGGGTTAAGGTAACTTTTTATATCAGGACAAGCTGATGAGGGACAAGTATACTGGGCTACTGCTTTAGTCCCTTGGACAAATAGTTTGTTTTTTTATTTACACACCTCTGGTGCTGTTAGTGCAATCAGCATGATGGGGAAAGTCCTGTGAGTGCAGTTTGGGTGCTGGGGTAAGTCCTGGGTGCAGCGTGGCAATTTATCTGGGTGCAATATGTGAATGTGGCAAGTACTGTGGGTGCAATGTAACAAGATGGCACTGTGAAAAGTGTGGTGGGGGCATTATGAAGAGTGATGTTGAGGTAATATGGCAAGTGCTGTTGGAAAGTATGACAGTGTGGGAAGAGATATAGGGGCAGTATGACACTGTGTGACAGTGTGGAATTTGCTGTGGCGCATTATGACACTATTTATTCATTTATAAAGAATTAGATTTTCTTTAAAATAGCATTAAAATAGAGGTGTCCCCAATAATTGGGACAATAAAGTTAATTCAGACAGGAACTGACTAACATGTTCTGATGGAATCTATGATATACCTTGTCAATGTCTGCCTAACTATAAACTAATGGGAGTTATGCTGTACTACCTAAAGGATAATTATCTGTCAGGCTAACTATACATTGATTAGACCTGTTCTGTACAACCGACTGTGAGTTAACTAATTGAAGTTATACTGGATCACATCTGTGCCTTGCTAACTAAACTTTACTATATCACCCCTGAAACTGTGACACTACGTGGAGGGGTGGCAAAGTCCATCTTCACCTAGGGTGACAAAAATCCTTGCACTGGCCTTGCATACCTCAAATTACTTGTGTGGCATTCCAACAAACACACTTAACATGCACATGTATCACACAAACTACATATTGACATATGTGACAGATACAAATATCACACATGCCAAAATACAGGAAATATGTCGGGCCCACATTCATGTCACTAGAGAGGACATCTGTCATCCATGTGGCCAGGGACACTCCTCTAATGCATACCAAAAACAGATTAGCATCACTGTCAACAGGTTGATTTGTCATGCTTATGACTAAATCTTGCAGTTTCCCTATGAGAAATCACATCTGCATTCCTGCCAGAGAATTCAGGTTATTTATTTATTTATGAAGTGTTTTACCAGGAAGAATACATTAAGATTTCTCTCGTTTTCAAGTATGTCCTGGGGACCCAGTCCAGAATGGAATTACACAGTTACACATTTAACAGTAGATTAAAAATACATACATACATACATATATTAAAACAAGTTGAAAGGAGAACATACAGGGTAAATCATTATTGATACAAAAAAGGAACAACATGTACAGTCTACGAAGGAGTTTGTAAACTAATAACAGGTACAATCTGTTTTGAGGATTTGGGAGACACTTATTTTCAGGGACTTTAGACTAGATGCTGATTTTGGCAGAAACAAGAAGGCTATTCCACATATGAGGAGCTCTGAAAGAGAACGCACCTCGGCCCGCTTCCTTTTTGAAGTGAGGGATCGCTAGTGAAGGGTTGGTGTAGGATCTGAGATTGTAGGAAGTGCAGGGAGTTAGAGTGAGCATACCGCTCAGGTAGTGGGGGAGCGTTCCAGAGAAGTGGTTATGCACTAAGCAAGCTAGGTGGAGAGTGCGCCTGGAGGCAAGTCAGCCAGTTTAACTCTTTTAACATTTTACAGTGGTGAGTGTTATAATCGCACTGAAGTGCAAAACGACACAATGTATTGTAGATAGTGTCAAGTTTACCGAGATGGGTCTGCGGGGCAGAATCATACACAACATCTCCATAATCTAAGATCGGCATTAACATTTGCTGCACAATACGTTTCCTTACCTTGGAATCTAGGTTAGATTTGTTTCTATATAGAAAGCCAATCCTAGGATATAGCTTTGACACAAGCTTATCAATATGGAGACCAAAAGATAAGTTTGGATCTAGCCACATGCCAAGATACTTATTTGAATTTACCTGGGTCAGGTTATAACTGGATTTGGTATTGATGTTTAATTGAGGATTGCTTAATTTAAGTAGTTTGGCATTTGTCCCAAACAACATAGACACCGTTTTTTCAGCGTTGAGGAATAATTTGTTTCTAGATATCCAATTTTCAACTTTAGAAAACTGATCCTGTAGCACGGATTCCACTTGCGATAGTTGAGTACCGCACGTATAAATGACTGTATCATCAGCATACATATGCACATGAGCCAGGTCACACACCAAGGGTAGATCATTTATAAATAGCGAGAATATCAGCGGCCCAAGAACGGATCCTTGAGGCACTCCACACTTGATTGGCAACGGGAGGGAGGCAGTATCAGCAATGGACACATATTGAGATCTATCAGACAAGTATGAACAAAACCAGCAGAGCGACCTCTCATTTATACCGGAACAACTTAGTTTGTTTAGCAGAAGATCATGATCAACTGTATCAAAGGCCTTTGCAAAGTCTAGGAAAACTGCACCTGTGAGTTCACCACTCTCCATACCACTCTGAATGTCATTGCTCACCTTTAAGAGGGAAGTTATCGTGGAGTGATTTAGGTTAAAGTATAATGTGATTTCACATCTGTACATTACTAAGGATAATACAGGTGTGAACTTTTTTAGTGTATGTATTGAATTTTACGGACCTTTTAATAATATGTTTGTTAATTATATCTGATGTTTTCAGGCTACGACATCACCGCACAACTAGCATTTCCAAGGATATTTCAGCAACCAGTCAGAAAAATGAAAATGAGACAGGGCTGAAAGTGAAACAGGACAAAGAGTGAAAAACAGGACTGAAACAAGAAAGAAAAAGCAGACTCAGCCCTTTATGAATGGATAAGAATAAAACACAACTGAGATTAAAACAAGACTAAGAATGAGACAAGACTGAGAGTGAAACATGGCTGAGATTTAAACTGGGCTAAGAGGGGAAAAAAAACAGACAGACGATATTCCACTTTGGGGGTATGAAGAGCAATGCGGTCACTGCTGGCTACACCTTCCGATCAGCGCTTTCGCCGGGTAAAAAACTGAGAGAAACAGAGGTAGGTATCGGAAAATGGACATCTAATGCAATGAAAACCGAATAACTGGAATCATTTCAGAATAGTAGAAATTTATTGTGGACCATGGTGGCAAAAGTCATTGTTTATTTTAAGGATCAGCTAGTTATAGGGACAGGACTGTACAGGATAGGATGAATAACGAGGATCAGCTGAAAACATTAGTTTCTAGCAAGTGTACTAAAAAGAAGGTAGAGTGGCCACTAGAGGATGAAAGTGGAAAATAATTTATTCTATAAGTAAGCCTGGAATGCAGGGTGTCCTTCATTGCCTGCTTACTCAGTACCTCCTTCTGTCTTCCAGCAGTTGACTCACAATCAGTCATCCTCATCTCTTAGTAGCACATAGAGGAGTACCTTAAGAAGTGGAGATTATTAATTGAATAAGATTTCAAGGGGCAGCATGCTGAAATTGTCAACCTGCTACACATAACCATAGAGTCTTATATTGACAAACAATGTGGGGTCTATTAAGGTATCCCCAATCTTGGCCACATTTGGGGCTTATAGCCAAATTGTGGTGATATCTGCAATTCGGCTTTTCAATATAACTAACACACTCACATATGGAAAGGTACCCTTTGATAACCACAGTGGACAATGATGCGTTGCCAGTCAATGTTGCCATCCACACTGTGCACATGAAATGGTACTGTGATACATGTGACATGATTCCTGGAGTATCCTTATAACCTAACAATTGTTGATGGTGATGCCAACCTGTCGCTGACATGACCTCACTGGTATTGTTATACTACAACTGTTATGGCGGCATGTAACGTGTACATATAGATACGCAGCAATTCCCTAACGTATATTGGGGTTACTAAATTGAACGTGGGATACATGTGTTGGGTTTAATGTTACTATCTTTATTACATGCAATATATACTTATATTGGTTAAGATTTGTCATGCTCATCGCCATGGCCCAGGATCAATTTGTACTCAAGGAATTAATTTACTAACACAACTAGAGGACACAGTCTTAAACAAAAAGAAGCCTCACCATGAGGTAAACTGAGCTTCCACTTGTTGGCAAAGCGTAATGACTGCAGCTCACTGATAAATGCCAGACAGGGTGCTCAGACTACTGCTGACAGGCAGGGCAAAGGTAAATGAAGAAAGGGAAATAGTTGACACTCGAGAATGCTTGAAAAAGTAAGTGGTATTTTTTTGTGAAAGGATCAATCCACAAGTAAGTGCAAAAAAAAGATAATAAGTGTAGGTATATATTTTTATATTATGTATCTTTCTAAAAGACACAGAGGCAATGGCTTAAGAGTAACATCAGAAAGTATTACTTTACTGCGAGAGTAGTGGATGCATTGAATAGTCTTCCAGAAAAAGTGGTGGAGCTTAGATGCATAGGATGGAGGTTAGGTGCATGGGATAGGCATAGGGGTAACCTAGATATTACCAACTAACAGGGCCGTAAACAGATATTTAAGGGCCCCTTACTGAAAAAAAATCTGACAGTCACATGGGCAGCGGGGGCACACGGGGCAGCTGCTTTTGGACCCCAGGAATGAATGGGCTGTGTGCAGCTGCCCCATTTGCCTACACTTTTTTTTTTTTACATAATTTTTTTTTTTTTTAAAGGGTCTGGGCCCGAGTGGCCCTGATGCGCTAGGGACGGGTGTATCGCCCGTCCACCACGATGGCGGCCCAGCCAACTTCAAAGATGACATTGTATTTCCAGACGACTCCCATCTCTATTGATTGATCCTCCAAACCCAAGAAGAAATCACAAAATTATTTGAAAAAATGAAATATGTAATTGTATGACTGCATTTAATGTATGTTACTGAGATTGCTATGCATATATTAATAACCATTAACACTCCACCTGCCCTCCAACGCATTCTACTATCAGCCTTAGCATAACAGATCTTCTACTGTTGCTGGCAGATTCTCATGCTCGTTATAATACTAAACACTGTAGTAATTCCAGTAGAATACAACATATCACACAATTTACTATGGCTATATTGTAGGGCTTCACTAGATTTATCCACACACCGGATTCTCATTTTGCAGTGGCTGAAGGTATATTCAATAATATTCCCAGTGATTATGTGAGCCTCTCATGGTCTATGTTGAGCAGGTGTTTGTGGATTATATAGTGGAGTAAGTAGGCATTTCCCAGAGCCGATAGCATGAATCATCACGTATGAAAGGTATGGTTTAAAATAGGTCTGTTCGCCTAATATTTTGGTTAAAAAATGTAATTACCCATCCAACATTATGTTCAATGTCAGAGTACAGATCACTCAGCTTGAGATTAAAATATTTATGCACCTTCTTGGATATGGTGCACAGAAATGTGTATTATTGTGTTTGGCATGACTAAGTTTATGCATGCCCCTGGATAGAGTGCACAGATGTTTATCATTGAAGTTGGCATGACTAACTATTTGGGTGTTACCTGAGTTTAGGAATAATTTTTCTTCCAAGACTGGTGCTTGCACACACACATGTATAGGGTTGCCACCTGGTCAGTATTTTACCGGCAGGTCGCTAAAAAATTGGCTTCAAGCCAATGTTAAGCCTATGGAGACAGTACCAAGGCCGGTATTTTTCTGAAGAAAAGATGGAAACCCTACACATGTATATATTCAATAGAAGCTAGGCTAGAGGGTATACCTCTGAGCCTGTAAAACGCTAAGATCCTACTTTTATGTCTGAGGGGTGGGGAAGTATATATACCTTAAGGCTTGGAGATTGAAGTTATTCAGCACCTAAATGAAGCTCTTGGAGATGCTTGGTTGTGAAATTACCTTGGCAAACTGGAAAGACCTAGATACCACGAGGTGGATGGCAGCCAGTATTTTAGTCATTGCAGGGATGGTGTAGTTCCTCAGTGCCTAAGGCTCTATGTCATCCTTAATTTCCTTATAGAGCTGTGTCAGACTGTTAGAGGTTATCCTGGGGGAAGTTTACCTAGGTGCCTTTAACTTCATCTCATTCGATCATCTTCAACTTTATTAATAAAGTGGTGTCAGACTATCAGAGGTTAACTAGTAATTTGTTCTCACTTCGTCTTCCACTTTGACAAACAGAATGACTAAACTAAACTAAAACTAAATCTTTAGTCTAATGAGTCTATTCCACGACTTTGGAGGTCGACTTTTATTTTGAGACTAAGTCAAATTCGGCACCCGAGAAAAAAAAAAAACAGGTTTGAATCTTCCCCATTGAAAGTAATGGAAGTCAAAATGATCAAAGCCAGGGGTGTATCCTGGCCCTGAGTGACAGGTGTGTGCCGGACTGGCAGAACACCTACACAAAATATATCCAAGAGGCCAACGGCAGCAGCAAATTCGGCATCAGAGTCACTCACTCGGTTGCCAATTTGACCAGCATGAAAAGTATCCGAAAATAACTTTGTATACTTCTCGCTCTGGTCAAATTAGCAACAGAGTGAGGGACAATGATGCCGAATTTGCTGCTGCCATCGGCCTCTCGACTCTCTTTCCTGTATTTCCAGGGTTTGTGTGCTGTCTGTTCGAAGCACACATACCCCAGAAATACAACGCGGGATTGTGCTAGGAGTGCGGCGCACACCTAACACACACTGAAGATCCACGCCTGATAAAAGCAAATTTTGACACTAAGTTAAACTTGGGTGCCGAAAAATAGTTTTGATCATTTTGCCTCCCATTACTTTGATGGGGAAGATTTGAACCTGGGTTTTTTGTCTAAGTCAAACTCGGGTTGAATTTTACATTTCCCCAAAATGAAAGCCAACTTCCAAAGTTGCAATTCAGTGAATAGACCCATATGTGTCAATGTCCTGATACTCTGTGAGTTGCTTTCCTTACTGACCATGCGGCACCAAGATTGTATTTTACATTGCCTTTGTTGCACTCATCTTTGCACTCACAGGACATGCCCCAGCACCCACATTGCAAACCCAGGACATGCCCCGGTACTCACATTGCACACCCAGGACATGCCCCATCACCCACATTGCACATTTCTTGTTTTTCTTTCCTTTTATTTGCCCATCTTCCCCTCCAGACATAGCCAAAGCATCGCCCCCAGCCTTAGC
This sequence comes from Pelodytes ibericus, assembly GCA_036172795.1. NCBI lineage: Eukaryota > Metazoa > Chordata > Amphibia > Anura > Pelodytidae > Pelodytes > Pelodytes ibericus. Next base: position 124,348,600 of record CM069859.1, read on the forward strand.
CGAATCCAGGACCGTCATGCAGATGCAAAACATTTTTTTTTTATTGTGCAAATCCTAACCCTTGGGTTAGGGTTAGAGTTCATCAAAACCCTAATCCTAGAGTTAGAATTAAGGTTTGTACTAACAGAAGTAGTAAAAAGGTGTGCACTCCACGCTCCAGGATGGTGAAAAATAAGGTGCTTTTTTAGCTTTAAAAATTATGCATACAGATGAGATGAATAACATCCATGGACTGTTAAGTCAAAATGCAGGGGGAGGACCAACCCTAGGGTTAAGGTTAGAGTTAAAAAAAATGTAAACATTGAAATAAACGAATGTAAATATAATAATAATAATAAATTATATAAAAATAAGACGTTATTCCGTAGAGGACATGTCTGTCAGTGGTCCTTTTAGGTATATGTGCTTTGCATTGGCCCCCAGCAGTAGCTAGGGCCCCGCAGCAGCTGGATATATGATCCATGCAGTCGCAGGGTAACAAAGATAGTAACATTCTTCCTATTTGCTTCCTACTATAGACTATATTTCCTATGATGCTAAGGTAGCTTTTGGCTAGCTACGCATGACAGGAAATGTAGTGCACAAGCATTACATAAAAAATACACATTATAAAGCTGCAATGACAGTATCCTAAATTTGGCTCTGTACTTGCCACATAAACCTATGCATGTGGGGTACCGCATTAAAAAAAATGATTTTGAAACAGCTATGTGCTACTTGTATTTATTAACCTATAACATGCAAAAAAAAAACAAAATCACATATAAACATTGGGTATTTCTAAACTCAGGACCAATATTAGAGTCTATTAGCAGGTTTTTTTCATTAGCTTTTGGAGCTTAGTAAAAGATTTTACAAATAAAAGCCAGGAAAAGTTGTTTTTTTTTTAAATTTTCACCATATTTTACTATTTTTTTCATAATACAATAATGATATGAACAAAATAATGGCATCAAAAGAAAGCCCTTCTTGGCCTGATAAAAACAATATATAATGTGTGTGAATACAGCAAATGACAATGAAGAAAATTAAAGCTAAACACAAACACCTCAGAAGTGTTAAAATAGCCTCGGTCACTAATGCACAACATTCCAAAAAAAGTCCTGTCATGAAGGGGTTAAATGCTTTCTTCTTAGATTATTTAGTGTTGCAGAATGTCTCTGCTACTTAATGAATTCAACTGTATTTGTAATAGCGAATAGCATAATTCATCTAAATGTACTCAGCACTGTGAGAATAGTATATATACTTATACTGAATACAAATATGTATTACTTCTGACAGAAACACAGCCATTATTATGCTTTAGAATTATTCAACAATGACCACAGAAAAATATATATAAACGGAGGGATGAGTGGCTAAATGACAGCATCATTAAATTTCCCCAGATGCGTGTAAAGATATTTAAATAGGCCTATGACTTATTCCATGTTTCATCTTTCACGTGTGATCACTCCTTGCTGCATTTAGCACACAGTCTGCAAGTCCCTTTCAAGCCAGCCTTCCTACTGCTAATAGGATGAGAAAAGTACAAACCCAGGCTTGATTGGCACTCATTCCCTGTGTTAGATTCAAACCTCACAAAGTCAGATACATGCTAGGACAGGAAAATAAGCTTGGAGCTGTGCAATCTAGACTCTGTGTTAGAGCTTATTTTCTTTTGGAAGCAGTTTGAGAGACTCAGGGGAGGATCCAGCTGATGTCACACACACAGAGGAGGGCTGAGAAAAGGAAAGGAGAAGCCATCAAACAGACGCTTCCAGGGGGAAGATCTCACTGAAATATTTGTATGCTGTGCCTGCTGCTGCTGGACAGATCAATGAGAATCAAATATACATTTCCAGGCTGAAGGAGGCGGAGCTATGCTGGTGTGAAGTGTGAACTGACAAGAGGAAAGGTGGGGGAGAGGCAGAGGACAAGGAGAAGGCTTTATAGTGATAGTGGGACAGCGCAGTCCTGAGGCACCACCTGCTTTTCTTTGTCAGGAGAAGGCTTGATCCCTGGACCTTGGAGTAGATACGGGAGTTGCTGGGATCTCTTGTCAAACTGGGATTTTGTGTAGGCTTTCACGGGAAAGGAGGGCAGGGCTGCTCAGAGAGTAAAGGGAGCAGCACCCGACTGGAGAAGGAGGAGGAGGATCTGGATGGTGCAGGTAAATCACTGCAGTGTGGGGAGAGAAGGCGTTGTGTTCAGTGCTGCGCGGAAGCAGACACGCTGTGCTACTGACTGATCTGTACATGTAGCAATTCTGGGGCAAACCTTTAAATGTGAGACAATGAGCAGGAACATTCCATTGGTTTCCATGGCATTTGCACCACTTTGAACACTTTGCCCAGAATTGCTCTATATGCATGTGTCCATTTGATTATAGTAGACAGCGAACAAACCTCCATCTGGGCGTCTGGTTTTATCTTTGCTTTATATAATTCTAACCAATATCACAACTCTTTATAGTGCTACATGAAATCATGTTTCAGAGTAGTGGACTGTGCTAGGAAAATACATAGTTGTACTTGGTAGTTCTGACAACCTGTATATCTATGATAGTCGGGCTAACCTTTGGCACTTTCGTTTTATTTCATGTGGGGCTCAGCTGACATGACATTTGGCTGGCTTAGCATCATGGGACGTTCAGTCTACAACAGCTGGCGTATGTAACTTTATTGGAGGACAGTCTTTGTGTTTTATGTTCACACATTGTGAAAGAAATAATGGTATTACTCCGGAGCAATAGCAGGCTGTTTATTACCTGCTCATGTAGCAGATAATTCCGTGCAGTGTTACTTCCTGAATAGAAAAGCAGGTTTACTAATCCCATAATGCATAGGGTTCGGATCTAAAAAAAAAAAAACAGGATTGGGTTACATCCTGGCTAAATTGACAGGTAAGTACAGGCCTGTCAGGCTAACCTCTTTTGATCAAACATTGTTAGATGGGAATGAGGCCTTAGCGATCTCACCATCAAAAGCTGCTGCAGTGAACTAACATAGTTATATATTATTCATTATCTCCATGTTAAGTAATCTTAATCCAGTTGTTCTTTTATATTATGAAAGACTAATGAGGTAGTGAAGGTATCATACATTTCTGTTTGAAACGTTTTGTGTGACAAAACTGATGATGATTATTTTTATTATTATTAAGGAATGGAACAAACGGAATAAATACAAATAAAACGTATGTTACAAATGAAAACGTACAATTCATTCACAAATTATCCATAGTTTCCAAGGTAAAAGAACCAAATAATTTTAAATGTAGCTTTTCGTATGACTTTTTTTTCTTTCTTAACAAAGCCAATACATTGGTTATATGATGTATAATCACACTAAAAATGCTGACAACATTATTTTAAATACTAATAGATTCAGGAGGTGAGTTTTTTTTCTATGGGTTGTAAGAGTTATTTTAGAAAATAATATGTTCTTGGCAAATAATGTAACTGCTTCCCTAATGTCTCATTTCTGAAGTGTGCTTTTTTTCTTGTCCTTCCTCCCCATTTGGACTTAGCCCTTTAATTTAGCAGAAGTGGGTGGGTTTAGGTATGTTAACATAGTGTAAACTGCTGGCTGGGCCTTCCTTTACACATTTTTTTTTTTACTGTTGCAACTAACATCAATATTTACCCTGAGCTTGGTTTCATACTGTGCAATGTGTTAATGGGGGAGGGAACTGCTACTGGTATTATCCAATTTTGGGAATGCTGTGAATATGTATTTTAGGTTTAGTGTAGTTATGGGTGCCAAATAGAAGTGCTGCTTATGATTCCTGCATTAAAAGGGTTAGCGTTTTAAAGGCATTGTACTAATATTAATGTTTACAAATAAACTTATACACTGCTAAACTCGTTATGAAAATCTACCTCTTTCAAATAAAATGACACATAATGCACTAAAATGTGAACCTGCATACCAATAAAAAAATTAACGCAATTCTAACACCTTGGTTGCTAATTGAAATTACATGTATATAAGGTTGTCAGTAGCCAGTATGTAGCATTGGTTTTAATGTATTTTTTGGGTGTTTTTGTTATACTTTTGGCAGTGGCTAAATTTATTTTACAATATGCACTGTACATACAATATTATTTTAAAAGAATTTTGTCGTATTTTACTTTTTTGTACACACATTAATGTATAAAGTCAAAAAGTTTAGTTTCACGGTGGATATATTGATTCATTGTTAAGGTCAGCCCCACGTAGGGTTGCCACCTGGCCGGTATTTTCCTGGCAAGCTGGTAAAAAATTGTCATCTGGCCAATGTTAAGTCTATGGAGACAGTACCAAGGCCGGTATTTTTCTGAAGAAAAGGTGGCATCCCTAGCCCCACGTGAAAGTTAGATCTGGTGCCAATTCAGAGGACTGCATTATAACAGGAAAAGTGTCATTACGCAATGCTTTATAACTGGGTTCAGACCTGCCATCAGAAACTAGTGGGCCCCTTACAGAACAAATGTTCAGGGGCTCCCACATCACGCACACAATTTCTCATGCACGTCTTTCATTATTGCTCCCACATCCCTTGCACCACCTTGCACACCCAGGACATTCCCCAGCAGCCACATTGCATACCCAGGATTTACCACAACCTGCACCCACTTTGCATCCACAGGATATGCCCCAGCACCCACATTGCATTCAGAAGCTTCTTCTTTTTTTTTTTTTTTTTTGTACAACTTACCCAGTATACCTTTATGAACATCATCATGAATATGTACATCTATAAATCACATTCATGTAAAAAAAATATGTATTTGGATATTGAAGCACTCTGCAAATAAAGATTGTTTAGAGACTTAAAGGGACACTTCAGGCTATGTTGGTGTTTAACAAATGCTTGCACAGAATCTTTGGGAATCTCTTTAAAAGGTTCTGCTCTACAATTATTTTTGTTTGCATTTGGTTTTGCTTACCCTTACTAAGCATGTTCATTCATAAGCTGGTAACTGGTCCCTTTTTTGACTGCAGTGATTGAGTGGGCAGTGTGGTTGTGTATTATCACTGGTGACATCACTTGCATCTTGAATGTGTACACTGGACATCCCCATGCTTCCAGGAGATGCGGATGCCCATATATTGTACTGAAGTTCAATCCCCAGGAGAGAGCCTGCAAAAAGCAAAATATTACAAAACCTAAAAACTGCAACATGCATATTTATTTTTTGAAGTGTCAGCTTTAAAATACATTTATTTGTCCAGTAAAATGTTATTACCAACATTATTATAATAATTTATAGATCTACTAAACATGAATTTGCATTTCAATACTTTAAAGCGTAAAGGGGTACTGTTATGATGTTCTCTTTTTGTGTGATTTGTTTAAATCATACATTTATTCTAATGTCTAAATGCAGGCATATTAGTGACTGCTTGGGCTGGTTGTTTTGCCATAAAGGTTGAGATTTGCATTCACTTTGTCTGCAATTTATTTTTATTTGATATAAATATGTAGATCAATATATAGAAGTCAGCATTTAAAAAAAAGTGCGGGTGTAATCAAATATGGATGTATAGTGTAGATTCTATTCATTAAAATGTGAATTTACAAGGGTATGGTAAAAAATCAGGCCAAATTAGCAGTTTGTTCGTTTCAACATTGTCCAATACATTGTTCCAAAGTGGCTACATTTTTGTAATCCGTTTGCTATAGTTCATCATTTAATAAATAAACCCACGTATGTATATGTAACGCACAACCAAAAATGAAATCAAGGTGCAGTTTTTAGCAAAGAAAAAGCCAGCACAGGTCACGTGATTGGTTAGAAGGCAACAAAGTTTTATATTACCATGCCATAACAATATTCATGTTTCTTTCTGCTTGTTTATTGAAATTTACGCTGCATGAATGATGGATTGTACATTGCTTTGCTTGGATATAAATATTGCATATGTTTCTTATCCCATTGTATTTGATAAGCTACTTAGAACACATAGATAAGAGAGGTGTAGGATGCTATATTATTGTTACAGCACTTGGCAAACTATGAAACATACATGACAAAGCATTCCATCTGCAATACTATAGAAAGATTGGTGCTATATGTCTGTCCTGATAAGATTCTGCTGAAGTATTGTTTTATAGTGAGTCAAAACACATTGTAACACCCATATTTAAAAGGTCTGTCTAGTTATATTAAGTTAATGAAACTTTGAAATTGAAAAATATATAATCGGGCAGCACTTGCCTGCAGGGGGCGGCTAAAAAGGCTGTCTCTTTAAAAGCCGTTGAGCAGGCAGCATGATGTCTGTGCTCTGTCCAGGCATGGGAGGATGTCTGTGTGCCTGGGCAGCTCACAGACACCATGCTGCTTGGGGGATGGGACACTTCTTCTCGGCTGTTTCATTGCATCTGCTTCACCGTGACCTCTCGCGCGATGGCGTACAAGGTAAGTATTATTAGTATTAGTATTAGTATTAGGGTTTAGTGTTAGTGTTAGAATTAGGATAAGAGTTTGTGGACTTATAGGGCATGTAATTTATTGGGGAGGATTTAATTTATTTGGGTGGTTACTCTGATTGTATGCGCTGAAAGTTCAGACATTGCCGTGGTGAAATGGCCTGACTGGGTCATAGACCCTGCTGCCTGCCATTAGATGCTAGGGAGCTGTGGGTCTGCAATGTTGGTGCAGGGACATGTCACGGGTGCCCAATGTAGGTGATGGGGCACATCATGGGTGTCCAATGTAGGTGATGGGCATGTCATGGGTGCCCATTGTATGCGTTGGGGCACGTCATGGGTGTCCAATGTAGGTGATGGGCACGTCATGGGTGCCCATTGTAGGTGATGGGGCACGTCATGGGTGCCCAATGTAGGTGATGGGGCACGTCATGGGTGCCCAATGTAGGTGATGGGGCACGTCCTGGGTGTCCAATGTAGGTGATGGGGCACGTCCTGGGTGTGCAGTGTAGCAGTAGGGGGTGCACGAATTAAGTGTGCCTAGGGCAGCACAAAACCAAAATACACCACTGTGCACACTGCATAGTAATTCTTGATTCTGGAATGCCATGTGACTCTGTGGCAGTGCACATGCACCTTACTATGCATTACCACGCTTACCAACAGCTGTAGTCAACTGAAGTGTTGACATCCAGGGTCAGATCTGTTTTTTTAATTAATTAATTTATACCGCTGGGCTGGTTGAGGAGACCTGTCTTCTTGTTCCTAAGAGTCAGAGCACCAGGTGTTACATGACATCCTGCTCTCTGACGGTACAAATGCATATGAGCAGAGCAGGGGCAGTCTCAAACAACAAGGATTGTCACAAGCTATCAAACAAGGCAATCATGTAACAGAGAGAGGTATTTTGCCTTTCTCCCTACAAAAAAATTCCAGCAGACACCTATGCCAACAGCATACAGATAAACAAGTTATTTATCAAGTCTTTTACCAGAAGGAATATGTTTATATACTCTTTCGAGTATATCATGAGGCGCAAGTACAATGTTACACACATTTGCATTCACTGAAAAATAATATAGATATCAACAAACAAGTAAGTTGTAGAAGGAGCTTATAGACATATGCATACATGGCTAAATATATATATATATATATATATATATATATATATATATATATATATATATTATAGCTATTATTTTGTCAAATATTTTAGAATACAATCAGGTCTATGATAATAAAATGTGGATTATTTGGAAAGAATCTTTAAGAGGAACAGATGCTCAAAACAACTCCAGTATGCTACTCCGTGGCTTGCCATATGTCAGTTCAGTGAGCCTATTTACATCTTTATGTAGGGGGTTGTTTCCTTTTATTTAACTCTTTTGATGCCGGAGGCGTATTAAGTACTTTGCAAAGTAATAGAGCACTCAACCTTTTACACTGGTCATAGGGTTAAAAGACATTTAATTATTCATAGCAATGTGCCACTCTCTCCGATGGGGTCTTGCCACAAATCCTGCGTAAATGTGCTTTGTGGCTTAGCCACATATATGTTTGCAAAGTGTGTTAAAACCTCCTGTTTATTGATTGGGAGAAGCCCTGTGCTAATTGGTGAATATGCTAGTAGATCATCTACCTCTCCCATTGTTTACTTTTCAAAGCTTGTTGAAACTGTTAAACATTAAACCTGCAGTTGAAACAAATGACTGTAGTTAGAGTTATGCTTCTTACTAGGGTATATTTCTAATTACCTGTGACATGCAACTATTTGTAGCTTAATAGCCATGATTATTATTCATTATTCTCATAGTAAACAATATTTACCTAAACTGGTATGTTTTGCATTTCTGAGTAAAGCAGTCTATTTCATATATTGGATTACAACATTGCTTTATTTATACATACGTCACTGTGTCACAGGTGTGAAAAACTCTATAAACTATTTTTTTATTTTTTTTTGTTAGACCAATTGGCTAGAGAGTGAACAGAACAAAAATCTAAATCAAATATTTGGTGTAATACCATTTGCCTTCAAACAGCATCACTTCTGCTAGGTACACTTGGCAGGAAGGTTAATCATCTTGGAGAACTAACCACAGTTCTTCTATAGGTTAGGCAGCTTCAGTTGCTTCTCTCTCTTCATATAATCCCAGACAGACAATGTTGAGATCAGGGCTCTGTGGACCAAATATCTGCACTGCCAAGGTGCACAGACTTCCTCTCAGACTGCCTCTTCCCCTGTGGGGTGCGATGGTAAGGGATGTGATGGGAAAAAATTTAATGAGGGCAGGAGAAATGGAGGAAAAAAATAATAAAAACAAGGAATGCATTTTCTCAAAAACAGCTTTATTATCTGATAACTATACCTTGCCAGTGACTGACTGGCAGAGGAGGGGGTAGCACAGGTTTACTGGTCTCCAGCACTTCACTGAACAAACTTACTTCTGCTACAGCCAAATATTTCACATTTTGACTCATCAGAGCACCTGCTGCAATTTTCCTCACCCCAGTTCCCATGTTTCGTGCATAGTTGAGTCACTTGGCCTTGTTTCCATGTGGTAGGTATGTTGGCCACAAGTCTAGAGGACATTGTCTAAAATTAGAGGGGCAAGGATTTAAAAAGTATTATCAGGAAGTATTATTTACTGAGAGGGTAGTGGATGTATGGAATAGCCTTCCAGCAGAAGTGGTAGAGGTAAACACCATCAAGGATTTTAAGCATGCGTGGGATAGGCACAAGGCTATACTAGCTATAAGACCAGGAACTGGGGACTAATAAAAGTATTTAGAAAAATTAGACAGATTAGATGGACCGAATGGTTCTTATCTGCTGAAACATTCTATGTTTCTAAGTCTTGCATCAAGATCACTTCTGACCAGACTTCTCTGGACAGTAGATGAGAGAACCAGGGGTCCACTGTGTTTTTCTGCCAATTGTGAGTTGATGGCGCTGATGGACATCTTTTGATTGCGAAGGGAAGTAAACCTGATGTGTCTTCATCTGCTGCAATAAGTTTTCTTGGCCGACCACTGCGTGGTCTAGAACAATTCAATAATTTGTGTTGTTTATTAAAACAGATAATGCTTGTTCATTATTGTAATTTAAATGAAGATCAGATCATATTTTATGACCAATGTATACATAAATGCTAATAATTCCAAAGGACGTTTTCCTGCTGCTGTATAATGGCTATGGTATACACAATGCTTATAGAGAAACCCCAGCTTCTAGTTCTATGAATATGTCGTACAATTTCCCACAATGCAACATTTGCAAATAACCCTGGATGGTAGCATCACATTGGTAACCATGGTTTAAGTGTGAGAGCAGCACTTTACAGGTTGTAGAAATACAGGAAAGTGTAATCTTTACACTAGGGCTCTATGGTTAACACAACAAACCTGACTGTCCTGTATAACAAATTAGTTAATTCTTCTCAAGAGTTACAAACCTACTGGAAGAATTTCTGAGACACCAGCACAATTTCTATTTTTGTAGCCACACCCTCTTCTGTGTTTTGTTTACTGTAGCATAGAGACTAGTGGTCTTGCACCTCATGGTGCCAGAATTAACCCAATGCATTATCGCTCTCCAAAACAGACCTTGCCATACCTGACAACATTTATAATGGCCAGAATGAGATTTAAGGGGGATTGACCTCGCTGGGGGCTGTCACCTGATCTGTTGAGCCAATATGCAGTATAATATCCACTAATTAACTAAGTCTGCATGCAACAGTGTCTAATTAGTCTACACAATCTATATTTCTTGGTTAATTCAGAAAATCTGAGCCTGAGAGAGGAAGGGCAGTGCTAATTTTTTTGAGACTTGAGATATCTGTGATCAGTGGTTGCTCTCTCTGGCTGGTAGGATGCGCTATTCAAAATGGAAGCACACATCAAGGAAATAACCGTTCAGTCCCTTTACTTCACTGTGTTGAACATTCTATATTGTCATAGAAGAACCATTAAATTGGTCCATCTAGTTTATTTTCTCTGTGTTGTACGTATTTCTAATATGGGAAATGCATTTATTGTGTTAAACAATTGTGATCGTGAAGGATACTTTTTATTTGTGGGGTGATGACGAGGAGGTTTGTTGCCATTTTGGCAATGTCGATAAATGCAGGTGAGTGATCTCAATATCACAGCTTGATTTGTGTGGACTTTGTGTGCTTTTAGCTGGTGATTTATTCTTATTTAGTTTACTATAAGGATTACTTTATGATTATCAATGCACACTTGTATCCTTTTACCATCTTTATTTCATCTATAAATATTATTTTTACTACAAAAACACTGTTCTGTGTTTATTTCATCTATTATTGTTTCATTTGCAAATACTACTTTTTATGTACCATGGTGTCTGGAAAATATATTAAAAATTTGCCGATCAGGGAGTTAGACTTGAAGGTATTTTGCTTTTAATTAAATTATTATTGAAACATGTTCATCTTCCTCTTTCTTTTCAATTAGATTTATCAAATATGAATGTTTCCCAGGAAACCTAACTATACTATTTAACTAGCTGACCTATAATGTTTCAATTCAAAGAAAACATGTACCTTCTAAATATACCATGTTACGGCTTTTCTTTGGTACAATTTCCCATAAGTTTGATGTGGTTCTTCATATTGTTGTTCTGATTTGTAATTAAAGAAACTGAATTCCCTTAGTATTTCAAGTATCCCAGGAGGAATGTCAGGATTATAATCCAATATATGAAAATGTTATTTACCTTGTGTTACTTTAGCATTAGGAAGTAGTCTGAATATTCAAGGTTAAAATAATAAATAAACATGAACTAATACATTTGTATGCTGACATTTAAAAAACATATATCCAGTTATTAGTTTTTTTTTCTTTCTATTTTTGCAGTGCTTACCTTTTTAAAATATATACTTTTTTTTCATTGTTTCTCGCAAGGACTGATTTTTTTTTAGTTTTCAGTTTAGGCAAAAATAAACTTTGATGCCCTCTCTTCTCAACCATGGAGATGTAGCCCCCTCAGAAAGTTCATGCATTTCTTTCAAAAATGAGGTAATATGTAAATAAAAAACAAGAGGCACAACTTGAGTGAATCACAGTTTTAATAAAAAAAAAAATAATTAAAATAAAATTTCCCTGTATATTTAGAGACTTTTGTGAGTAGTATTTTATGTTGTATTTAATTTGAATTATTAAAACTGTGCTTCACTAGAGTTACGTCTCTCCTTTTCTTTCTTTCTTTTTACCTTTTTGGTATTTAGTTAACTACAGGATAATTCCCATTATTATGTAGTTATCCAGACACTAACATGGTACAATTTCTATGATGCTCAGTCAGCATCTAAAACATGTGACTGCCTGGGCATCATGGGAACTGTAGTTTACAGTCACTATGCTATCAACTACCTTTCTCAAAATAGCCAACCAACCAAATGTCTTGCATGGTGCTGCCTTAGCATCATGGGAAGGACAGTGCGCAGAAATATATTTTAATTATGAGACCCCCAATTGATCTTACTTCCTAAATTGGACATTTGTTTTATTGTTATTTGTGCTTGAAGACTGGCATTCTGTATTTTATTAAATATGTTACAAAATTGACATTCCGACTCTACAGCAGGTGAATCATGCAAAAGGGTATCACGAAGTGTGCCATAAAAAAAAAAAATCTCTTTGTTTTCACAGAGATCTGTGAGTTAAAAAAGCTGATGTGTTAGCTTTTCCCCATGGCTTTTTGTTGTGCAAGGTTATCTTCCAATTAAAATACTGGATGTCAGAAGTCTGTTGGCATCAGACCTGCAGGGTGGTGTCAACTTGATCATAATGTTTATCCGGTTACTGCATGTTCCCAGTGTTTTGTTCTCTAATCAGACTTAGAAAATATCATGACCTGTCAGGCTGTGTGATGTTCAGCAGACGTCATTAAAAAGACTAGCAATGCACAGCATAACAGTGAAAACATCTACTTTTCACAGGTGAAAAGCTGGGCTTGTGGTTTGTGAAACTGAAGATAAATTTAAATAGAAAGTCTTTAAAAAGCTAATTTATACCCAAAGTGCACTAAAATATGTTGAAAGGAATATTGTCTTTAAATGTTTGTTTTATTATTATTTCACAGCATTTGTTATTACAGATATAACAATACTTTCCCAGGCATATTTTTTCCAATATGATTATTGAGTGCTTATCCTACAGCGCTGCATAGCTTATTAATAAACCAGCAGCCAGAGAGCTATGGGGTTTTTTATTTTTTTGTTTTTTTTAATTTTTTTTTTTATCCTGTTTGTGAGTGAATGAGCAGAAAAACTTTTTTTTTTACATTTTTTAAAGCAAATAAGTTAAATTATGCAGCTTAAATATCAGTTCAGCCTATCGGTTTTCTTCCTGAACACTTCTTCTCTCCTAACATCTGCATATAAAGTTTATTACTGCTATAGCAACATTCCTGCGTCTCTCTCCAAACTCTCCTTCTTGTGTTCATTCAGAGCACTCCAAGCTGGTTGAAAACATGGTCCCTGCATTCCAAACACTTGAAACAGCTAAGTTCAACAGAGAGAGCTTCCACAGTAATAGCTAATGACAGCATGAAAACCGCTGCATAGGGAGACAGCCTGCCTCCTGTTTATTCCCTCTCTGTGATGTCACTGAATTTTGAAGCCCCAGTGAAACCCATTTCAAATGTAAAACTACAGGAGAACTGTGCTTTTCACACATATAGTAAAAATGAGCTATGTGGCACTGCCCCTTTAAAGGGACACTCCCACCAAAAAATGAAAAGGTTTTTATTTTTTTAATTTTTTATTGTTGATTTCAGATATGTCTTTTGTTTTTGTTATGTTTTTAATAAAATATTCAACTAAACATGTCTGACTGGGCGCCGCCATTTTGTGAAATATAGTGTTTTTGGGTGCCATCCCCTAGTGACTTTACAGCACTCATTTCTCACTTTGGGGCTGGGGACACAGAATGCAGTCTATAAGTCAGAATTCTGATCATAGACTTGTATTGAATGGTAGTAGGGTTGCAACCTTTTTTACAAAAAAAATACCAGCCATACTAACTCCATAGACTAAACATTGGCCTCAAGCCAATTTTTTACCGGCCTGACGGTAAAATAGCGGCCAGGTGGCAACCCTTAATAGGAGAGTAATGTAACTTTTACATCACAGGGGGTGGAGTTATGATCCTGTTTGATCAGGTCAATCTCCTCTCTTTGTGTCGAAAGGCAGGTGAAAAAAAAGTTGTACACTGCCACCTAGTCCTGCCCACTATGGTACACACGACCAAGTAAGAGAGCAGGGGAGTATTATATGACATCATGCAGGCTTTGGCCACAGTTGTAAAGTGAGACTAGCTCGAAGATTTTGGATGATGTTGCATTATGAGAATTATTCACAAAATGGAGCCAGGAGATAAAGACCTAATTTATTTTTCCTTTTATATGCAATTAATTCAATCATGTAATAAATAAAAACAGTGGCATATGATTTATATATGTGTTTGTTTGAAATGAGGTTATCTAGTTACCTCTAATGTAAGTGGTAGTGTCTCTTTAATAACAGACTTGCAAAACATCTCCTACTTGATTTTGGCTATTTATTTGTTGGTTCATCACAGTTCACTTTTTAGTGAATAGACTCCAATATTTTTTGCTTTTTTGTTCTGTGCACTGAACATTGAGTTGTTCTTTAAGAAAAGTATCTAAACATAACAACACTACCGTATCAAATCCTGATGGGAATTAAACCACCTACATTTTACAGCATCCCAATGTCCATAGATGCTGCAAGGCTGAAACCTCCAAATAAAGTAATTCAATTACCATACCATAATACAAATATTCAACTTAAACCCATTTTTTTCTTTGAATGAGGTAATAGGCCACTTGATAAAAATATTTAACCTAGAAGACGCAAACAATGAATTGAGATTTGTATTTAAATTACATATAGATCTTTAGTGTAGTATTTGTTAACAAATGAGAGCATCTACTTTTGTTTTCCCAGCTGTTCATTATATGTATTTTCTTGCTTCGTTGTCTTTATTGTGTTTTTGTAGTTTTTAGATCTAAACAAATCAACGGCAAAAGCAAAGACTAGGGGGCATCCCTCCCATGAAGCCTTTCTCTGTGGCTGCAGAGATAGATGGTCCAATGATCCCCGCTCTCTGTCGTTTGTGTGTACCACACAGCTAAAAGCTTGGGATGAGATAATCATCTCCCCAACTAGAGGTGATGGCACACACCAATCAGCAATGCCAGGTCTTCCCAACATGGCTGCCTGGAAGTCTGTGTTTGACTTTCAGAAGAATGGGGAACTGTTTCTGAATGGTGCTTCACATGAGCATCTTTCAGAATTCTTTATTAATCAAACAGTACATAGCTTCTCTTTGATTAAAAGATTGAAAAGGAGGCTGTAGTTCCTCTTTGTAAACAAATTGTTCTTTTGTCAGGTAAATGTACAAAAGAATGACTCCAGATCAATGCCAATCCTAATGTATTATTATTATTATTATAACAGGATCTAAAGCTATGTTTTCAGTTCCTATAATATGCATGTTGCTTTAACTCTTCATTAACCACAGACGTTTGTGTCTAGCTATGCTCCTATTTTAAACACTTGTTAAATTGGTATTTTTAGCATTATGAATGGAATCTTAAAATATTGATCATTTGCTGTAATTTACTTGACAGCACTCTCTGTTCTCTCAAAATATAAAACGATACTTTAATCATGTGTAAATTGGAAAAATAAAATAAAATTAACTGTTTATGCACCAATACCACTACACTCAGTTTGGAATATCATGTTTTTCTAGATGTTATACTAAGAAAAAAATTAAAGGGACAATAACGTTTTTGTAACTTGCCAAACACTGAATTACATGGTAAAAATGTCAATTAGATTACCCCTTGGATCAACAAGCACTAAATAAAAATGCCTATACTAACATACAATGTCTTCTATGTTCTGGTTCATTAAAAACTTATTTTGGTTATTTTTTAAAGGCATGTAAAATATTATCATCCCCTCTAATACACCATTTCTCTAACGTGTACAAATGTAACTTTTCTAGCCTTTCTTCATATCTAAAACTTTCCTTTATTAGTTTTGTATCCCTTCTCTGCAATTTTTCTAGTTCCAAAATGTTGTTTTTTTTAGAAAAGGCACCCAGAATTTAACCCCATATTCAAGGTGAGGTCTTACCATGGACCTGTAAAGAGGCAGAATAATAGCTTCCTTCCATGAGTCAGTACCACTTTCAACACACATCAATATCTTATTGACCTTTGCAGCCGCCAGCTGGCACTGTCCACTACTGCTAAGTCAGTTGTCTACAATTACTCTCAAATTGTTTTCATTAGTAGATTTTCCCAAGGAAAAGCTGTTTAAACTATATGTTACATTTGTATTATTAAACCCAAAATCCATAATTATACATTTGTTTACATTGAATCGCATTTGCCATTTATCTGCACAGTTAACCAATTTGTGATGCAGACAAAGAGAATATGCCGAAGGAGCCACTTCACATAGTCAGATGGTATCGTTGCAAACATTCAATTTATTTTGAGGTAAAGGCAGGTACTAATGTGCACATATAGGCTTGTTTCAAGGTCTCATAGATAATGAAATCTGACTAAACTCTTGTGAAAATAATGTTTGGTCAAAAAACAAAAACTAATGTTTTGTTTTATATAAATATTTCCTACATGATGATTAAGATTGAAACATTTATTTTCTATCCGTTCCTATAGTGTTGTTATTTGGGTCATATGCTCATTAGTGCTTTGAATTATGTGATTCATGCATTGTTAAGCGTTTAATTTGGTGAGGCCCTTACAGTGTAGGTATGGTTAATGACAAAGCTATGTAAAAGTACTGGACATCCTGTAAAAGAGCCAAAGCTAGCTCCTTCGGTACCTGAGCCTGGAATAGACCCCCCCAATATTTATTCATACATACATACATACATACACACAACCACACTATAGAATCTACTTAATAAATAATTTAAAGGTCAAAGTAGTTGAGTTGGATAGAATTCTCCAATTCAGCAGCATTGGAGAATTTTTCCAAATCTGCAACATTTGGCCTAAAGTTTGAAATTCCCATCTTGATTCTATATTTTTTATACTTTGAGCTAGACATTGACAGTGGTGCAGCATTACTCCCATTATTATATTCTAAACCAGACATTGACAATGGTTCAAAATCACTCCCATTATTATATAGTGACCCAAACACTGACGGCGGTTTAGCATAACTCTCATCATAATATAGTGATCCAAACACTGACGGTGGTATAGGATAACTCTCATCATAATATAGTGATCCAAACACTGACAGTGGTATAGGATAACTCTCATCATAATATAGTGATCCCAACACTGACGGTGGTATAGCATAACTCTCATCATAATATAGTGATCCAAACACTCACGGTGGTATAGCATAACTCTCATCATAATATAATGTTCCAAACACTGACGGTGGTATAGCATAACTCTCATGAATATATTGTGAGTCAGACACTGATGGTGGTACAGTTATGCTTATATAGAATGTGTCGGCAGATAAGAACCATTCGGTCCATCTAGTCTGCCCAATTCTAGTCTGTCCATATAGTGACATAGACACTGACAGTGTTACCATATAACTCCTATCATTATATAGTAAGTCACATACTGGCGGTGGTACAGCATAATTCCCATAATTATATAGTAAACCAGACACTGACGGTTGTACCGCATATGGGAATGTGAAGGAGCACAGTGAACGGGAATGTGAAGGAGCATTCTAAGGAGAATGTGTGACATATTATGTAACAGAAGGATAAGAGTGAAGTAGCACTGAATGTGAATGAGAACGCAAACATGAACATTTAGGAAGAATGAAGGAGCAAGTGGACAGTGAGGTGCAGCCATGATTATTTTATTTTTTTAAGACTTAATAATACACTGTAGGTTTCTACACAATAAAGAGAGAATGGCAGGGAACCGAGTTGGGAATTTCAAACTTTAGACCAAAGTGGCTGTAGCATTCGAAACCTTCTCCCATTTAGAGGCATTGGATCATTTTGTCTAGCTCGACTACATTGGCCTAAAGTTTGAAATTCCCATCTCAGCTTCCTTCTCCCTCTTTATTGAGTAGACACTTGTATATGTACTTAATTCCTATAAAAAAGGTTGCCACCTTTTCTTAACAAAAAAATACCGACCATGCTTTGGTCTTTACAGACAATTTTGTTTTACCAGCCTGCCGGTGAAAAACCAACTGGGTAGAAATCCCTACATATGTGTCATTAATCTTAGATGCAATCCGATAAAAAAAAAAACAGATCAGCAACACGGTAAGAAAACAAAACAACGACATATGTATAATGTGTAGCTGTAAAACAATAGTGGGTGCTTTAAGGTGCCGACACAAACAGATTAACTCTACGCTAATGAGCCACAAGTAATTTAAATACATGTCCCAATTCATTGTTTTGCATCTTCTGTTTCTTTAGAATGAAATGTATTTACACACCAACAGTATTGGAATGTCCTATTAAATGCGTGACTGTTGTTTTTTGTGCATTTAATTTTTTTTTGAAGTATGTCTCTCCTGTGCTTACATTAATGAAAAACCCTAAATCTGCTTGGGTAAAGAGTACTTTTTCTTAAGGAATTCAGTGTCTGGGATAAATATCACATACTTGGAGTAGTCTGCTATGTGCTGTACTTAGCTACATTCTTGTGTAAACAAAATAAAGTATGTAGCTCAGACATGTAGTCACTTGAACCTCTGCTTGTGAAAATTGCAATACAATTTATCAGGATCTAGACTAGTACTTTTTCATTACATGATTGCCAGTCATGTAATCTTAAATAGTATTTACAGCTGGAATATCATCTTTTTTTATTGATTAGTAGTTCTGCTCTAGGATGGGCACTGGGCTCCAGGATAACACGTGTTTTTTTTTTTTTTTTTTTTTAAAGAAGCATTAAATCTTAAAATACAAAATTTGCCTTATTAAGAGGGTAACCGAATATTTGTTTTGTCATGGTGCTTAGTGCTGGAACAATAATGTAATCTATCAATCTTCAGTTTGTTCTGTCTTTCCTCTTCTATCCCAGAACTGCCATCTTGTTTAATGCCTCAGAGGCTCCCTTACCCCTCTTATCACGGTCTACTTACTCCTTCATACTTTAATTCTTTCGAAATGTGTGGGTTCTCCTTCGTATTGTCATTCACAAATACTTTCACATCACTAGTGTTACATGATTTGACACACCACTACGAACAACTAACACATCACCAAGAGCTTGATCAGCTCAATAATGCACCAGCTTGACAAAGTCTTGATGTCTCCTACATTATATCAATAGTGGGTGAGCTAACAGGGGCTAGTAAACTACGGACTCTTTATGCTTTATTTTTAGCCATTCTTTCTATTTGAGTATGTGATACGCGTGAGAAAAAGAAAAAGTCAAACCAACATCATTATACGGTATTCTTGTATTGGCAGCAACTCTCATAGCAGGAAAGAGGTCTTTTTTTTTAAATTGTGGTGATGCGTAAATCTTTCTAGGCCCTGAGTAACTCACCTTAGCATCTGTTCCATTGTGCATTCCTAGTGATGCATTGTTAGCACAAGCAAACAATAAAGTATAGTGTATATGATAGCTGGCATCTACAACAGAGTTTGAAAGAAGCACTGGCATTACCAGTTGATCATTTGGAAAGCCAAGGAAGTTAAATTTAACTTCTAAAGTACATACCAGTCAACCCTCTCATTTAGGGCAATGTAAAAAAAGAAAAGAAAAAAAGACAACTTTTTTTTTTTTATCGAGAAGTAAAAGGAAATGTTTCTTCCAAATAAAGCACTAATGCAATGTGTTCCTTTAGTCCTGAATGTATTGCAGAAATGCACTATTTTATTTATTTAGAAAATGTTTTACCAGGAAGAACACTTAGAGTTCTCTCGTTTTCAATGTATGTGCTGGGGACCAAGTCCATAACGGTATTACACAATATTTCACATTTAACAGTAGTTTTTTTTTACAAAAAAATGCTTACATCCATACGTACATTTATACAAGTTGGGGAGAGAACATACAAGGTAAATAATTGTTGATACGATAAAAGAGAAAACAGCATGTATTAAATGCATTGGAGTTTGTAAGCTAATAACCGGTACATTCTCTTTTAAATGTCCCTAGCACCTTTCTCTGTTATTTCACTCCCACCTTGCTAATACATAACCTTTTCAGTCACCTCATTGAAAATGAAAGGAAGTACTATTGATTACTAGTCCTTAAATGTGTTATAGTACGCAATATTCTCTTCCAACTTTTTCATGTAGATTTGTCACTAACCAGGATGATGACTATGAAGGAAGCATTAACGCCATAAATATATGAGGATCCGTACAGGTGGACTAGGACTAGGAAAATTTCAATTCGGAAACTGGAACCTACCTGTTTTTTTATTTTGTACTTTCTGTATATCTATGGTACTGAGCCGTAACAAACGGAGCAATGGTTTTGTTAATGCTACACAAACATCTTTGACAATGTTCTAGGAATTTATAACCAGATCGCTCGGTCTGTGTTTGACATATAATGTAGCATTGGTTGCATATTATTTCAGTTTGTTGCCGAGCTCCTATTTTCAATTGACTCATAGTTTATATTAAAGAAAAGTATTTGTTCAATACGCCACCCTTTTATCCACTAACCAAATTTACGACTGGAAGCTTCAACAAATCAATTCTCTTCTAAACCATACATATAACCTGAAACATCAATATATTTTTGTATTATTATTCTGCTCTGCATTCAGTTTCTTTATATTTTAACCACTCTATTCTCTGGAGTCTCCTCTCTGTTATTAAGCATATAAATCATCTATACGATAAACAGTCTTATTATTTTGGCTATATATTTCAGCCAGAGACGGTAGCTCGGAAGATCTGTAAGCAGATCCTGTTTAAAATGCAAACTTTTATTCAAACTGATATTCTATAACAGGCATTCACTTTTCATCTGTCAAATACTTTCCTGTACCATCAGAATAGAACTGCAGTTTTTAGTGGTACTGCACTTCATCCCAAAATCCATCAAGGAGCTATGCCCTCAACTTTGCTTATTCTTGACTGACCGTTATGGTCTACTGGTTTCTTTGTTCATCAAGATATACTCCACATGCATTAAGCACACCGTGCAAAACGAGCAAATATGTACTGTTGATCTACCGTATGCATTCCCGTTATGGAGAGAATGATACAGCCTTGACATATTTTTATATGACCCCCCCATTATATCAACAATCTATAGGTTATATCACATTACATCAGTATTTTGGTATGTCCAGTACCCCAGTTTAAGATCCTGAATGGTCATCCAAATATCAAGAATGAATTGGGATTTAAACCACCAAAAAGTTGGAATTCCAGTAAGAGAGATTGTTCCGAAATATGGAACACAAGATTTTACCCAAGTTCAATTTTCTATCTGCACTATGTTTTAATACAATCCTTGTATTTATATGTTTAGATCCATAGCATATTTAAAATGTATAAGGCTGTGTAATCCACATTGTCAACAGCTGTAATCTAAATAAATCTTTTCTTTGATGTTCCTTAAATCTTACTAATCTCTGTGCATGATTCAGTGCTTGTTTTTAAAACAAGGAGTGTCTTTTAGGTCTTACTTTTTTTTCATTGTAATACGTTATCACAAAACTCCTGTAACTTACTCTTGTGGGTATAAAAAGAAAAAAAATTCAAAGGAGTAATTTGGGGTGTATTCACGAAAAAGTGAACTTTGCTGAACTGACAATAAGTGATTTTGAAAGTAAATAATAACTGACTAATTCCAGCTAATATCGTATGAAAGGACACAAGGGCAGGCCGTGTTTTCACAAAGTCCCCAGTGCCATCGCACGAATCTGGAGATCACCTTGAGTGAACTCTCGAGTTTACTAATATAGGGCTTGACAGATATTTCGTAGACTAAATTAATGTACAATAATTCAAAAACATAGGAGCCAGTACAATCTCATTGTTTCTTGTGATTTGTTAAACTCTGCTGTGATGTTGCTGGTTTTAGAATTATATCCGTGCATGTGTATGAATGGGAATGATTTCTTATATTCCAGTGGCCTCCCAAATTAGTCTGCAGGAGGCATTCCTCTGCATCTGCGGTTCAAAAAGAAACAAAAAACATGTCAATCTGTTCTAAGTAGCTCAATTTGCAAAATATTCAAAATGAAAAATATGCATATTGAAGTATTTTGTAAGTGTGCAAAATGCATGAGGCAGTTGGCAAATATTTCCATCCTCATGTGTTTATGAGCAAAAAAATTTGTCTACTTTGTATGTTGGAGGAATTATACATGATATGTGCTTTTACCTGGATTGCCGTTGATCTAATTTATTATTGTGTGTGTATGTAATCAATATATATAGTAAATGTGTATACTCCATTTCAGTGACCAAATCATGCATCAGTAATCATAGACTCCCCAAACACCCATTTTTAGGTGTGCTATTCAATCAACCCATTGTAAAATATAGTTTATCAAAAACACAGAACAGAAGTAAATGTTTTTTTAGTTACTAAACCTGCATAAGCTCGATGTTTTGGATAACTGTGACAAACTCCCTATTGAATCATTCAGAAGTATTCATTTTTAGATTGAAATTCCAGTGTTTGTGTGCAGACTCTTCAAGTTACATCTAGGGTTGCCACCTGGCCGGTATTTTACTGGAAGTCCGGTAAAAAAATGGCATCAGGCCAATGTTAAGTCTATGGAGACAGTACCAAGGTCGGTATTTTTCTGAAGAAAAGGTGGCAACCCTAGTTAAATCCCACCAACCAAGCATGTGGGTAGCCAGCATCAACTATAGTCATATTTTGATAACATCAGTATACCGCTGAGGTGACCATCATTTCTTTATTACTTAACGTGAAGATATCTGTCAGAAACCTAATGTGCCCAGTATTCATAACGGAAGAAGTAAACTTGTGGGCAAATTTAACTATGGGGGCATTACAGCTAAAATGATGGAACGCAAACCTTACATGCCCGTCCGCACAACTTCCTCATTACAAACATGTGATACCTTTTTGTTTCTTTTACTGTTTTATAACTGGAATGAACAAATTTCATAGCCAAGGAAAGATTGACAAATATTCAAACTATATCAAAGTAAACCATATTAAATCCCTTCAGTATGCTACCTGTTGTCTTTCCTTTTACTGCAGTACAATGGCCCCCAGATATCTAAGGTTAGACTAGTCTTGACTGATTTCTTTGTAATGGTATGAGCGCTCCTAAAGATAATTGCAGACTGTTATGCTAAAATAATGGAATTTTAAAATACAGTTCTAAAAAGTGGTATACATACAGCACAAAAAAGTTCTAAAAAATCTATAAAGCATAAATACAATTTAAAAAAAATTTCATTTAGAATTACGGCCACTACTCATAAATGTCCTGTACTGTGTGATAATCCTCAATACTGGGATTAAAGTGGGTGGTACGATTAATATTTTCCAATCATTTTTTCACTCCCCTGCGGATTGTCACTTGTATCAATTATCTGTTCACTTCTGGACACTTCAGGTGTACTTGTTTGTAAAAGGAAAAAAAATACATCCAGTAAATACATATAGATGAATCACCATTTCACTGATCCCTCCAGTAGGAGGTCACAACATCTGATATGTTTGTCCATACATAGTTAAGTTGGTTTAACTAGCCTCCGTTTTAATGCTAATTAAAAGTAAAATTGTTTGGTTAAGTTAAGCTATCTGAAAACCAAATAGCAGATCGTACTAAATGCAAAATATTTAAAATCAACCAATTAATGTAAGAAAATTGTCTTTTTTTTTTTTTTTTTTTCTTTTTTCCTTCTTTCTAATATTCTACAGGCAAATTTGTGTTACTGCTTTTAGATTTCATAACACATTCCTGCACCACTCCTTTGTGAAGCATTTTATTACCAACTCTCCCTTCCCCTACTTCTGTCACCAGTCTACTTCTTACTTCAGCAATGTTCTTTCCACTTACAATATTTTATAGATTGCCTTTATTACGTAAATGTTATAAAGAAGAGAATGTTCAGAAAAGAATGTATTGCAAAATAAAACTCAGAGATGTTTGCTTAGTTGTTTTTTTTTAAATTAATGGGCGATATAATAAATAGAAAGATAGGATAGGAAAAAAATAATAAAGGAGAGATTTCTTCTTTTTAATAACTTTTGCTGTCAGGACACCATAACTTGAAATAATAGTCCGACATGCAATTTGTAGGATTATCAGAAGCAGAAACAGCTAGGGGACTATCATAGTTGAAGCAAGAGTGGATAGGGGTGACAGGCACTCTTCTTTTTCTGGTGAAAGGAATATCACTAAGCCAGGGCTTGACAAATTTATCTGAGTTTTAGGAGCCAGCTAAAAAATCTTGGAGCCAGACAATGGCACATAAACACCAACACATGCAGTTACAGACAGACACATAGTCTGTCACATATACATGGTGTTCCGTTTCAGCCCGGTTTCACAGAGCAGCCTCCCTGCTGAGCTCCCCGGTGATCAGCACTATAACCCGGTGCGCAAGGGGGCGGAGCAGGAAGTCTGTGCAGCGGATGCACTCACTCTGCTCCCTCACGCACTGCTGCTGGAATCAAGAAAAGAAAAAAAAAAACTATCCCATTGCCGAGGCCACCACGCGGGGCTGACGATACCCGGGCGCCAGGTCTGATTTCCTGGTCGCCATGGCGACCTGGCGCCTGGGGTTTGTCGAGCCCTGCACTAAGCAATTATGATTTAAATACTTGGTGGCAAAATTTGGCAGACATACTTACCTTACCTGCCACCTGCACCACGGTTGTTCCTTCACCCTAGATATAGGCAAGTGGCATGCTAAGCATTGTTTTATACAGGTATCATCGTTTGGGAGAGGGGAGATACACCCACATATGTGTCTACCACAGGGCTTGACAAATTTAATTTGATTTTTAGGAGCCAGCAAATTTTTTTAGGAGCCAGACATTCACGCAAACATACACTCAATTCGTAGACGCACACGCCTACTTCACATAAATACACACACCTATCTCACATATACAAACACCTCACACACACACACCTACTTTACATATACACAAACACCAGGGCCGTCTTTAACATTGACTGGACCCTGGGCAAACATTTGTTTGGGGCCCCTGGACCCCGCCCCTCATTCCCGGCATGCAATCACACCCTCCACCCTAATACCTCCCTACAAAAAAAATAAACACACACTTGCTTTGTGTGTGTGTGTAATGTATAGGTGGTTTATATAATATTTAGAGTGTGTGTGTGTGTGTATATATGACTTACACAGAAAACCTTACACAGTCAGATAGACACACTTACACACACAGTCAAACTTAAACACACACACACTCATCTGTCCCCCTCCCTGCTCACTTACCTTACATTTGCAGGGAAGGGGCTGTTTCTTCTGTGAGTGGCTCCATGTGTTCTGAGCACCGGCATGTCACGGACATCTGGTGCTCTAACATGCTCTGTGAGGGGGCGGAGATTTCTCCCCTCACGTGACACATATACATATATACATACACTTACACAGACACCCTTACACACACACAGTCACCCTTACATACACAGTTAAACACACCCTTACACACAGTCACACTTACACAAAAATACACAAACACTCTTAGACATACACAGACACCCTTACACACAGTCACACTTACAGATACACTTACACACACACACACACACACACACACACACACACACACACACACACACACTCCTAGACAGCCTTACACACAGTCACACACTTACATTTTATTTATTTTTACTGGAAAAACTAACAGTCACACTTACATACACACACTGTCATACACACCCTTACACACAGTCACACTTACACAGAAATAAACACACTCTTAAACACACAATCACCCTTACACATATACATACACAGACAACCTTACACACAGTCACACATACACGCCCACACGTAGACACACACACTCACACGCTTACATTTTTTTTTTTTACCGAAAGAAAATAAACATATTCCCTTGTGACACTAACAGTCACACTTACACATATACATACACAGACACCCTTTGTCTCCCCACTGTTCTCTCTGTCCCCCATTGTCTCCCCAGTTTTCTTTCTATCTCCCCACCACAGTGTTCTCTCTATCCTCCCTCCCCTCCCCAATGTTCTCTCTATCCTCCCTCCCCACTGTTCTCTCTATCCTCCCTCCCCAATGTTCTCTCTATCCTCCCTCCCCTCCCCAATGTTCTCTCTATCCTCCCTCCCCTCCCCAATGTTCTCTCTATCCTCCCTCCCCTCCCCAATGTTCTCTCTATCCTCCCTCCCCAATGTTCTCTCTATCCTCCCTCCCCTCCCCACTGTTCTCTCTATCCTCCCTCCCCTCTGTTCTCTCTATCCTCCCTCCCCTCCCCACTGTTCTCTCTATCCTCCCTCCCCTCCCACTGTTCTCACCTTCCCGGCCAAAGTGGTCTCTCCTACATGAGTGGAGCGCGGGGAGACGCAGGCAGCATGTGCTCAGTGTGTGTTACACACACTGAGCGCTCAATCCATGCTGCTCGGCGTCATTACTACGCGCGGGGAGCGCGAGCAGCATGGATTGAGCGCTCAGTGTGTGTAACACACACTGAGCACATGCTGCCTGCGTTTCCCCGATTAGAGAGCCGGGGAGAGCAGAGAACGCTGGCCGCACCTGCACTATGCGATTAGTACTGATCGCAAAGTGCAGGTGCAGTTACGGAGGGGCAGCGGGACCACCTGGCAGCTGCCTTGGGCCCCCCAGGAGTAAGTGGGCCCGGGGCAGCTGCCCCGTTTGCCCCGCGTTAAAGACGGCCCTGACAAACACCACACACACACCTACTTTACATATACACATATACACCAACACCTCACACCCACCTACTTTACACATACACATATACACAAACACCTCACACACACACCTACTTTACATATACACATATACACAAACACCTCACACACACACACCTACTTTGTGTATATGTGTATATGTAAAGTAGGTGTGTGTGTGTGAGGTGTTTGTGTATATGTGTATATGTAAAGTAGGTGTGTGTGAGGTGTTTCTGTATATGTGTA
The DNA here is from genome assembly GCA_036172795.1 of Pelodytes ibericus. Taxonomy (NCBI): domain Eukaryota; kingdom Metazoa; phylum Chordata; class Amphibia; order Anura; family Pelodytidae; genus Pelodytes; species Pelodytes ibericus. The sequence goes on from CM069859.1 coordinate 124,375,164, forward strand.
TGTGTAAAGTAGGTGTGTGTGTGAGGTGTTTGTGTGTATATGTGTATATGTAAACACCTCTCACACACACCTACTTTACATATACACATATATACAAACACCTCACACCCACCCACCTCACACAGTTTTTTTTTTTCTTAACGTGTCGCCCCTCCCTGCTTCTTTACCTCATTGCAGGGGAGGGGGACATTCGTGCTGCAGCCGATCTTCATTGATCTTCCTGCTGAGTGCTAGAATGTCTTGTGACGACACCCGGCACTCAATCGCGTGTTGGGCGAGGGGGCGGAGCTTGCAGTCTGTGCCATCCGCACAGACTTCACCCCCTCACACTGTGAAAAAAATCGGATGGCAGCGGCAAGGGGACGATGTGGTTAACTGCACCCAGGCACTAGGTCTAATTTCCTGGTCGCCATGGCGACCTGGCACCTGGGGTTTGTCTACTAAAATCTTTTTTGTTTTTCAAGGCTATACCTTTTGTCATAGATGTTATGTGCCAATGCAAAGTGGCAAAGCATAAAAACATAGAAAAAGATTTCTATAAGCGTGCTAGAAAATTTTCTAGAACAATGAACAGGCATCTTAAAATCTCCTACAAAGTGATAATATCTCTGCATTTTACCTTGCCTACATTCTACCTGAACCTAATGAAAATAATCCTCCTCATACCCACCCTGCTTCAGAATAGGTAGACAAGCAAGAGAGGAAACAATTTTGTGGGGCAAAATTGGCACTCCTGCAATATGAACTATATTTTCCATGATGCTCAACTACCATAAGGCATGCTGAGGATCATGGGAAACATAGTACGAACAGCTGAAGTACATGAGCCAATTCTGTTTTGTTTATGAAATGTTATAATATATTTATATTGTTCTTGAAGCTTTAGTGTCAAAATAGTGCTATAAAGTATCATTATTTTAAATATATATATATATATATCAATTATAGGAATATACAAACAATAGCCGTAGTGTAGCTGTAACAAAATACAACAGTCACGTGTCTTTTTTGCTTTTTATTTCTGTAGGAACACAGTTGAATTTCACCTTGTAGAATGCCAGTCGTGTTACTCACTTCCTGACTATCTGTGTGTGTGATTTTTCTATTCTACCTCCTCTTTGTGAATAATATTACATTGTGATACTACACCACCCGTACTACTCATGCCTCTAAACCTCTTAATTACTGATGCTTCACAACACTCTTGTTCATAAGTATTGTTAGGAATGCGTTGCATATGTGTTTGGCATGTTTATGACTTTGGGCATGTACTTGTCCTTTTCTACTTCATATATGAATGGAATGTGGGATTTTGTGCTCTTATGACTCTACCTAAATACATTACACTAGGGTGCTGCTCAATATTTGTCACATCACTTTTTTAACTTTTTATAACTACAGCCAATTATACTGTACTTACTGTTTTGTAAGTATTATATTATACCTGTGACAAGCTGACCACACCATCCTTTTTGTTTTCTCTGCTTGCACAAAATGTGATGTTTCCTCCTCTTCGGTTGTCGCTTGTGTAGGAGTTAATTGGGATAAGGCTTAATTGAACCCACTTCATCACATTAAATATGTTTTGGTAGCAGTAATGACTGCTTTGTGTGCTCTCTATATTATAGGTGAGGTTAGGTCTCACACTAAGAGTGTGCCTTGATGTGGTGGGTGAGCTGAATTATGCTTTGGCCAATTTATATAATGAGCACCTCTCATTTATGTTTTGCCAATTGTTGTAAACTTTGTTAAGGTGAGAAGTGCTGGTAGCTTTTGTTTTTTTATATACCGTATTTGCTTGATTATAAGATGGTTTTTTTCAGCATTGGCACATAAAAGGAAATAAAAACAAGAAATGCATTTTTTGATATAATTTTTTTTAATAAAAAAGCAATTTACATGTGAATATATACAAGTTGAACTTTTTTCCTGTAGGGTAGTCTTATACTAAGGCTTTTAGTTTTTTTTCCTAAAGGAATATCCTAAGTTTGGGTGGTCGTCTTATAATCAGGGTCGTCTTATAATCGAGAAAATACGGTACTATGAAACAGTAGTTATATAATAGCAGTGTATAAGTTTTGACATTGGTACACAATGGGAGGTGGAACTAAGCATAGTTCTCCACTAAGTCCTCCAATTAAATGGGTCTAGGAATAAATACATTGGACCCTACACTGCAATGTTTTATTTGGCTCTTCCCCCCCACGGATGTACTTCCAGGCTGCAAACCAAATAGGAATTAACATTCAATGAGTAAACATAATTACACAGTGCACACTAAGATACAGACACATAATGAACACAACATAATCAGTTTAACAGAAGGACAAACAGCTTGCCTCACTCCTTTCAGGATACAAAGGTGTCACGTTCAGATACATACAGAGTACACTCAATTAAAGTAACTTGTTAATTAAAGAACATCACTGTACAACAGGGCACTGAATGACTTGCATAGAAACAATGGGTAAGGTGACATAATGACAGGAGTTTGCAGGATAGGATAAAATCTTAACATGGGGGGAACACAATGAATGGGACAAAGGCTTGGCCTTTGTACACATTATGGCTGACATCCTGAGTGAGCCTGTGTTTGAGGTCCAGCTGAAAACACGGTTCCGCTGTGCCCTCAAAATGTGTACCCCCAAACCTAGTATATCCACAGACATAGACCACAGGAAGTCTTCTGGACCCCAGGGCCCTCCAAGAGCCACAGTCACACAGGCTGTCAGGATTCACAACTGTGATAAGTTTGTTATATGATGACATGGAAAAACAAAGTTGACATTTATTGTTGTGGTTTTATCGGTATTTGAAAGAGGGAAGTGTGTTCTTTCTTTTTAGTCAAATGGCAACATATCAGGCCCAGATAATGTAGGGGTTTGCAAAGAATTAAAAAAAAGCAGAAACAAGCATTGTGACACAAAATCATGCAGGACCAGGGAGAGGTTGGGAGATACCAGAAGTTGTAGCCTTATTTGTTTAGACATCAGTTTAATGAAAACAAGAAACTGAAACAAAAAGTTCTGGAAAACAGAGGATAAACCCAAGGGTGTTGGTTAATGGACAAAAACACTGCGGGTGCAGGAATTAGAAAAATACCTAGAAAGGAGAAAAATGGGTGAAGAAAAAAAGCATTAGGACAACTTGCAATTTTGATAGTCTCTCTTCACTGCTGGACCTTAGTTGAGATGGGGTGTGGAGAGTGAACAAATACCAAGTATTCTAATCAAAGGGAAATGCAGGCAGTAGTGTTCAGTTTTTATGAATTTTGCTTTTCCATGTAATTTCAAATAAGAACCAATTACCCAGAGTTGGTCCATTATTAACGCTCAAGTGTATTTATTCATCTATTGGATATTCACTTACCCATATCTGAAGATTCTTGAATTCCTTTCGGATGCTAGTCCTTACTGTTGCACCTATAATATTATTCTATAGTACGGTAAGGTTGAAGCCATAGAAATCCCATGTCACGGGAAGAGGGCTAACAAGGACTTATCAAACTGAGGTAACCTAGGAAGCAGGCATCCGTCTAGTCGGCAACTGTATCTCTCTGCTAGATCCCCCCCTGTTAATCCCATGCAAAAATGAGGGTCTCTCGCTATGCTAGCAGCGAGAGACACTCTCTTTCGGCTGTCAGAGCGGGGCAATCCCCCGCTCTGATTGGCTGTGCGCGTGCTGACAATTGACAACCAGGAACTGCTGTATCTCACATGTGAGACACAGCAGATAGTAAACCTGCGTGTGTCTATTAAGATATACGTCAGGTTTACTTAAATGTCCCGGGACATGTTTTGTTTAACCCTTCCTTCCTTCAAGGAAGCAAGGGTTAAACAATGTTTAATGTTCCTTTAAAGCTTTTTATGTATAGTATATACTGGTGTGATGCAGCATGTTGGATTTTTGATTTTGTTTATATAATATTTTTTTTCCTGCTTACATGCGAACCACGTATGTGACCCATGTTATTTTAGCACAGACCTTTTGTTTTTTGAATCATCGCAATCACAAAATGTATACGTTCTATTCAACGATGAATTGTGAATTGACAACCACATTTGCAAAAATCAGGTCAATATAATGCAGTTAGAAAAATTTGGTTAGGTGAGAATTTTTGATGGCTCCTCTGTTTTTTTTTTTTTGCAATTCTTTTATCAATTCACCACAGTTCTATATGCATTTATTAGTTTATTTTGTTCATTTTATACTTGCCTTTTAAATACTTACCTTTAAAACTTACTTTTTGTTACATTTTGTCCAAGGATAAGTGTTCCCACAATCTAAAGTAAAGAACATCGCCAATTTTCTCTACCATCACAAAGATCTGTGGCAAATAAGGCATGCATGGATGGTATCCAAATTACACGTTCAGCCCTTCCTCTATTATTTTCAATGGAGGAATCGTAGGGCCTCAGTATGCTTATAAATGTGGAAAGACGAGCCGGGGGTGGAGCATGCTTATTTTCTTGCTTTCTGAAATATCCATACATACCTCCCAGCTTCTCTTCCTGGCAAATCTAGATGCAGTGTCATCACTATTGCTCATGCCCAGTAGCATTGTCACTCAACCTGGCAGTGGACCAGAAAGCTGGAGAGAGGTAGAGCTTGATGGGACAGAATCTCAAAATCGGGACTGTCCTGTGCAAAGGTGACAGTTGGGAGGCATGTGCATTAGCATGCATTGAATAGGGCACACTTTAATATGTGCTTCAAATGCAGGTTGACGATCAAATGCAGGTTGACGAGAGTCGACTTTGAAATTAAATAGAATTTTACATGTTTTTATTATGATGTTTCTGTCTCAAAGGCAAGATATGAGTGTTTCAATTCTTAAATAGTCCAATCTATTGTTCAGAACCTTCCATATATATTTTTATAAACCATCTTCTTAGATTATTTGAAGAATTTGTTTCATATCTAATCTGATTTAAACTGTGATCTTCCGATCAATTGATAACGATAGAGAGAGAAAAAATATAGTAGTACATGAAAATTAAATATTAGAATGAAATAAATAACTTAGCAGAATATCATGGAACAGAAGAAACTCTTGCAATTGTGTTGAATAAAAGGCATGCGATTACTTGTTGGTTAATTAAATATGTAAGTTAAAAATAACTGCTAGGAGTATGGACATATTCTTCTGTTAATGCACAAATCCATATTAAAATAAGGAACAGATTTATAATAGTATTCAATTTCTGTTTAGTGCTGGTGTTTATCATTGAGCTAACTTACTGTATTGATGTGTGTGTGTGTGTGTGTAGCAAGTATGTCTAATAACCTAGAGCTGTTTATATGTTGGAACATTAACCCAATAAAAGAAACCATTAGCTCTGTATCATATCTGACATCCTTGTGTGCCTTTTTAAAAAAAATATATTGAAAGTACTTCATGTCTTTATGGTGGCATAACTACTCCAACTTGAAAATGACTTACCTTTTTGTTCATGCAAATTAAAATGAAACCGTTCAAATCTATAATGTTTAAAAAGGTTATGTATTCATTTAAATATGAACATCTGTATTCTAATATCTGTATTCTAAATATGCTTAATTTACTCATAATTATCAGGTTAGCAGCTTCTACTGACTGAGCCTTCCACTCAGCTTACAGCATTTGGATGAAGCCTAGGGAAATAAAAACAGTTTAAAGTGTTTTTAAAGAAAGTAAAAGTGTCTAAAAAAAATAAAACATTCAAGTTTGCCAAGTGATAGCTGTACTTGAAATATGTGCATATAAATATAATCTTGTCAGAGCACACATATCTGCAGGTTTTTTCCATGGCTTGTACAGGTAGGGCTGTCAGGTCAACCTTTTTTTTTTGCAGGCCACATAACTTTTACATGTTCTTTTGCAGAATGTAAGTGTGTCTAGGGGAAACCGGTTAAAAATAATTAATCAACGAGTGGATTCCCGAATAACCCCTTGAATAATTCATTGGTTTCCCTCTGATCAAGTTTAGGTTTGCCATCTAATCTTCATAAAATACCGGCCTTGCTATTGCCTCCATAGACTTACATTTTTTTTACCAGCCTGCCATTAAAACACCAGTTCTGTGTCCCTAAAAAAGGTAGATAACATTTACATTACCAATTAGTAATACATCATTTATGTTAGATTATTGTTTGTGAGTTATTAAATATTACAGCTAAACATGTTTCAGGGTGACTAGAGCGAAACGTATTAAATCATTTTAGCAATGGCAAGTGTAAAGTACATTTTCCAGAATTCACCCATTCCACCCCACTTCCTGACCAGGAACATCTCCATCATTTTAAAAGGTGTACTCTTAAGTCAGCCACAACAGCTGCCCTTTTTGACACTTCTTATATTTTCCTTTACTGCATTTTCCAGTACAGAGGCTATTGTAAGGCACGTGGCCTGCATGCAAGCGGAGAGTTTCATCTATAAGCCTGATTGTAGGCCATAAGTACCATTGCCGTCCTTCACTGGGGGAACACCTGTATTGAGGGTCCTTGACAAAGAAAGAATTTTATGAGGAGCATACAGCACAATTCAAAGGGCTTCAGGTCATTATTCCCATCGGCAGGGATGTTATTAAAATAACATCTTGATGCTCAGCCTCCTGCAATAAAAAAGTATATTTTCATGGCACAGTTAGAAAGCAATAGAACATGCTAAGACAGGGAACCCCTACCCCTGCAAGTCACAAGTGGTGGTAAGGTATTGCTATCCAATAATAAATAGTTTTTTTTTTTAAATGCATTATTTTAATTTTCTTCCTTTGCCCCTTCACTCTTTCTCCTGCCCTGATTCATTATTAACTTCACATCCCATACCATTGCACCCACAGCACCTGATTGAAACGCACATAACTTGCCACAGCACCCAGATTGCACCCATGGGACTTCCCACAACTATCTGTATTGTCAGAGCACCCAGATTGCAACCACTGGTCTTGCCCAAGAACTCAAATTGCACTCACAGGACTTGTCCCAGCACTCAGATTGCACTAACAAAATTTACCCCAGCACGCAGATTGCACTCATAGGATGAACCCCAGCACCAGATTGCTTTTACTGAACTTGCCCCAGGACCAGATTGCACTCACGGGATTTACCCCTGCACCAGATTGCACTTACTAAACTTGCCCCAGCACAAGATTTCACTCACAGGATTTACCTTAGCTCCAAATTGCACTCACAGAACTTGCCCCAGTGCTAGATTGCACTCCAGCACCAGATTTCACTCACAGGAATTCACCAACACATTTATTGTACCCAGGATGTACCCCCATGCTCTGGACTCTGCACTTTGGAAGGTCAGGTGCCCCCGAAGCTCTCATTTGCCCAGAGTGTGAGAGGCAGGCACCCTAAGAGGACAGACATCGACTGCCTGCCTCTTTCACAAAGAGAGCTGTAAGGGAAGATCTTTTGATCTCCCCAGCCAGCCAAGGCACACCTATTGTCGTGTCACGGTACAGGGGTTGCGGAGCTCTGGTCGAAAACATGATGGTCAATGACACATGCCCAAATACCTCAGCTTTTAGCTTGAGATACCTGCTACTGTTTTTCCATCTTAACTTTCAAGTTCCTGCTTGTCAGAAATGTGCAGACAATTCTGCGTACAGTTTCAAAAGGCTGACACAATAACAAAAATGTAGGTATCTATACACAATTAGGTTGGCATAACATCTTTTTTTTTACAAAACAAAAAAAGGAAATGCTTACCAGAACTGAATATAAAATCTACTTATTCAAATATACATATAAATTAGATGCTGCTATATTAAGTTATCTTAAAATATCTAATTGCTTAAGAGAAAAGATGGGACCCCATTATCTATCATCAGCATAGTCATCCAGGGTGTCTTCATATTGCAAGGTAGCAACAGCAAAAACCTCAACACAATCTCTCAAAATTGCCTATATTTTTGTAAAGGTTCACACAACATCTTAACTACCCTTTCTATGTATGCAAGCAGCAACAATTGTTGGCACTCCTGCTGTGTGGACTACTTTATGGCTGGCTGAGTATTATGGGAAGCGTATTCTACACATCTGTAGTGCCTTTATAATGGATAGCTGTGGCAGTCCTGCTGTGTGAACTATATTATCCATTACATTCTATATTACATTGACTTTTGGTTTTATAGTGCAACAATTTATGCAGTGCTTGTTACAAAATGTTACCTTTTAACAACACTAAGCCAAATGGTAGTTTGGTGGTTTGTTCGTGATCCACTGTATTAGATTATGAACGTCTTTTGGTGTGTAAGCCCCCTGATGAAGTTGGAAGGTACCCAATGAAACGCATAGTGCAACCCTTTCTGCTTTCTGTTTAATTTATTAATGTTTAAGCCCTGTCCTGACACTAAAATTAAAAAAAAAAAATATATATATATATATATATATATATATATATTCATTAACATCTGACCTGGACATTTAGTGGCTGCAGTATCCAGGATACTGGAAGAGCGCCTGTCCAGGATTTTCATTCATCACTCCTGCTGAGAGACCAAACCCTTATTAAACAATGAGCATTTTTTGCAGATTGAGATGTTTTCTTTTGCACATTGTATTTGTGAGTGTAAAAAATTTGTGCTTTTTACATTTTTTTTTTATATTTGTGTGTATGGTTTCACACTATGTTCTTACCTTCCTGTTTTCTAAGTTGTATGTTTTGCCTCTTATAAGACTCTCTATAGGAGCTGAGAAATTCTTCTCGCTAAGACTGAGGTTAGTCTCTCGTATTATTATTTTATTGAATGTCATTGAGTTCAATAGATGGCATGCATTTTTACAGTGATGGCTTATCCGCAAGAGTGAAGAAAGTGAATGAAAGAAATGAATGTAATGAACGTTAGATAACTGAGCAAACAAATAAAACATAAAGGCATTTGTCAGGGCAAGAAGTTGACTTCTATAACTTGTTCTGTCTGGTGACAGCGTTTAACCCCTTAGTACTAGACATTCGTTGTTAACACATTGAAATAGATGTGTTTCTCATCTGTCTATCCGCAAGGTTGAAAAGTAGGGATTTGTTTTTAGAGCATATTAGAGCCAGTGGCACCATGTGTGCTGTACTGTATACGTAGTATTGTTTGAATTTTATTTATTTATTTTTATTTATTTTTATGAAATGTTTTTCAAAAAGAAATTCATTGAAATGTAACTTGTTTTCAAGTATGTCCTGGGGACCAAGACCAGATCAGTGTTTCACATTGAGAGCAATAACAATACATTATATACACAACATTATCCGTATTGCAGTGCCTTACTTATAGTTACTATTTGACTGTCTTTTTTACCTATCCACACAAGTTCAACATGTGTTCCAGATGATGTGTGTAACTATGTAGGAACAGCTTCAGATTAACCTGTGTTGACTTCTAGTCATATAAATATTAGTATTGTGTAATTATTGTTCTCTGATGAATAGTCCTGTTGTATTACATGCACTCTATATTAAGAAAATAATAAGAAGGACAGGGTACACAATTATTAATACAGATACATAGAGAAAACAGCAATAAACATGTACAGTGTATATATAGAAGGTTATAATCTAATAACACATTTTAAGAATCACGAGACACGCATTTTCAGGGATTTTAAACTAGTGGATAATATGAACGTATGTGGGTGGGTATGCCACATTTGAGGAGCATTGTAAGAGAAAGTACCTCAACCTACTTTCTTTTTTTAATATCTGTGATGTGTGTGTGTATGCACACACACGTACCCGCACGTGTGTGTGTTTGTGTATATATATACATTTCAGTCTGATAGGAGAATTTTAAGATAACCCACTCACATTCTCTAATGAATATAAATAGCATATGAAAAAAATGCCCCCATTCCCTAAATACAACATACCTTCCACATAATCAGGCGCACCTGGTGTTTTTAATTTTGTAATGTTGAATGACTCTAAAACAAATATATTGATGTATATACCCAAATTGGTGCAGCGGTAACTATCCACAACATACCACCCACTGGAAATGTTTTCTCGTTGGCATGGCTACCCTGATTTGCATCTTAACAACTTAAGTAAAAAAAAAAATTATTCAAAATACTCCTATCTGCTTTTCCCTAATTGCATGATGTAGCGATCTACAATAAATTCACTTTGGATTCCTGATTACAACCTGCCACCCATTTACGAATACTCTCTGATTCTTATAATGGGTCTAATGGGTTCCAGCTATAACGTAAGGCCCCCTTAACTCCACACTTTTGACATTAAACGTTTGACCGGTGTGTAAAATACTCATACCTAGTATATAGCGGCTTTTCTAATGGATTGTTCTCATGGCACTGTAGTGGCTATCAAAGCCCAGCAATCTGTATGTGATTAGTTGAAAAGACATGATTGGGGAAGGCCATTACCACATTGTTACAATTCCAACAGCATAGTGCTATAAATAATTTAGAGGAGGTGTTTATAAATGAGCCTGATTAGTACAGAGGTTGCCGTATTGTGGGGTACACGGGCACTGGTGACAAGGTTACCATCACATGGCCATTTGGTGTAATAAAACCCTCACCATTTATCATATTATAGCCTTAGGCTATATCTATGTTTTATTGTTTTGTTTTTCCCCTTGAACCCTTTCCATGTCACTGTTCTGGTTTCCCTTTAGAAATCTGAGAATCCCAGCTCCTCACTCCATCTTTTGTTCATTTTACCTTAGCCCTGTCCTTTTTTATGCCCTGCCGTTGTCGGAGTCTGGTTTCTGCTTTGCCCTGTTTGTGTTTGCTCTGGTCTTTACCCATTCTTAGTTCTGCCATTGTTTTGCCTTATTCCTGATCCCAGTCATTGTATTTGCTTTGTTACAGTTCAGTTTTAGTCCTGTAGCCCTGTACTCTGTATTGTTGTTCCTGCTTTCTTTCCTTTCTTTGCTTTTGCTCTGATTAGCCTTACCTGTCCCAACCTACAGCATCCTGCATTTTACTCTGCAATGCTATCCCACATGCATGCTCCAGGGTGTCTGCAGGGTATTGCACGATACTGTCTTCTTATACTTGATATCAGCTGCTGCCACAGTAGAGCCCTGGTATGTGGCCACACCAACCTGGGGGGTTGGCTATCTTGGGAGTGTGGTTATCCGGAACCTGTCCCTATGACTCCATTCCAGTATACCATCCATGGACCCTATGTGTTCTGTGTCACCCAGTCCTTGACAGGATTTTACATGCCAGGAAAGGTTTTGCTACTCATTTTTTTCCCATGTCTGTGTACAGTTTGTATGCCATTTCTATTGCCCCAAATCCTATCTCTCAGAGTAAAGCCAGTTTTGCTTATATAGGCCACTCCACAGGGGCATGCTATTTTATATACCACGTGATCCATGATATGAGTGATTCTAGATCTTGTAAAGAATTGTTTTTGCGGATGCTTAAATTTGGTCACTGTTGTCATATGACCACTTGAGACACATCCCAGACACCAATTTGCAACCCCCCCCCCCCCCCACCACCACCCCCCGTTGACTGTGTGGCCTTCAAGTGAGTATTTTAAAATTTTGGGTGGATTTTTAAAGTGTCTTAGCTTTCTCCTGGGCTTTTTGTAGATCCCATTGTGATATCCCCTCGCATGATCAGACATTTCCTTTAGTTGTATATCTCTCAAATGTAGTTATTCCCTACCACCCTTACAAATGAGAGTAAGGGAATGAGTGTTTAAGTCCTGGGGATGAAAACTGTCTGCTACCAAAAGTGTATGCCGGTCTGTGCTTTTCCTAAAGACTGTATAGCCTATCTGGCCATTATCTATAGTGAATGTTGTTTGATCAAAGAAGCGTATGCTTTCATAACACCTTTCAAAAGTAAACCTGGTATTGTCTAGTAATTAGTTTAAAGAGGAAACCATTTGTGTCTATTTCTGTACCTGACCACAGAACCAGGACATCATCTATAAATCTTTTAAATAACAAGATTTTCTCTGCAAAATTGTATTGTATGTGTCTAGACTCATACATAAACATAAACATGTATTTGCATACATCTTCTGAAAACTTGGAGACCAGGAACCAGACAGAGACAGAAAGCAAGATGCAAAATACCTTTATTAATAATAAATAGAAAAATGGTAAAAATAGTCCAAAAGCAAGATCCAGGATCAGGAACCAAAGCAGGGGGTTCAGACGAGCCGGGATTTGGAGAAGGGAGATCACCAAGTCAGGGACAAAGCCAAATGTCAGGAACCAGAAGAGGAGTCCGCATAGCCAGGTCAAACACCAGAATCACAGGAAATGCAGATATAATTCCCTCATTTGACCCCATTCAGAGACATTATCCAAGCTGTCATTTAGGAAGCAACTGGGAGATCAGACTCAAGTCATTCTTCTATTCCTTATCACTGAAGACACTGGAGTATAATGCCACTACAGTGTGGAAGAAGGAGCAGGAGGACAGAGTTCTGTGTCCCTGACCTTTCAAGAAGGACACACCTATATACAGATATTTATAGAGGTCACTGAAATAAAGGTTTATAAGCCTGTTGGCTAAGACTAAAACCTTTTAGTAGTGAGATACTCTATATTCTGTGTCCAGTGCTGTTCAGTGAGTTGACTTGATTTAGCCTTGACTTCAATGGAGACTCATGGAACCATTACGTCCATTCAGTTTGCCCATATTTCTGCCTGCTTTTCTTTAATTCAGATTAGTTTATTCCTGCTAAAACTCATTCACTATATTAACCTGTACCATGTCTGCTATATAAGTGAGTTTAAGGAAAATATGCTTTGTGGCAGAGTGGGATGATGGGGTGTTGCATTTTTTCCCCCATAGTGGTAGATGACAATGCTGATTCATGTTCACCACCTTGGATAACCTCTCAACTATTTTATTAGATACACTGGTCCATGATAATGAAACCTTTTTCCTTTAGTACAGCATCTTGTTGTTTTCTGAAGAAGCAGAACACGTGTTCTAAAAAAAAAAAAAAAATTACAACAGTATAAAGGGGCACTGCACTGACAGAGAGGTGTGGAATCTTCCAAACCTTTATTGCTTCCTGTGGTGATGAAAATGTCATTGATTAGACATTAGACATTTCATGAATGGATGTAAACTCTCATGTGAGTTACTGATCTGGGAGATGAGTATGGTTTTAATTATAGTTGATGATAAGTTGTATAACCAGTGTCATATCTTTCTATATTACGTCTTGGATTTTAGCATGAATTTAATTGTCACATGGGTAGCTGTTTATGGGTTGTGTAAAAAAAAAAAAAAATGCTACCACGGATTGTTAGTTACCTTGTGAAATATTTCACTGACACATCCTGTCACCCCGGCCTTCTGTAATTTGGGACAATCGCTTTATATTAAACATGTCAGACTAGATTTACTATAATTGTCCGTCAGTGTTCAAAGGTTTTGCCGTATTGAGAAACTTTTCTTTTAAAACAAGATCATTCTCGTACAATATCTTTGGCCTTTATATAAATTCCCCTTCATATTCCCAGAAACAAAATCCACACTAACAATAAAGTACAAATGCATGCAAAAATGTAAACACATGCATGCACTTAATAAAAACAACCATGAAAAGCACACAAAAATGGTCTCTCATGCATCCATAAATGCATGCTGTGAAAAAACGATTTGCCCCTGTTTGTTTCCTTGCATTGTTGGATATTTTTCTAAATACATTTGGTCAGAGTTTGAGAGACAGTTTTGCCTGTACTTGCACTGTGTTACAACTATAGACTCATTTAAAAAAGTATTCAAGACTCCGCAAAGCTCAGATATTTGAAACCTACAGGACGTAACCGACATTCAGGGAACCTTAATAATGAACACAATAACAAGGTTAAAACATATGACCCTTGGCATTGCCAACCTCCATAAATGTGTTCCTGGACAAGTATGCTTGTCAGTCACTTATATGAAAATGTAAAGTGGCCTTAGCATGAGGATAAAAGGACTTGTACTTTTGCTATGAGTAAGTGCTTTAATAGCGCAAAACGCATTGGGATTTTGTTTTATAGCCCAACCATTTATAGTTGTACAGCTTCAGTCAAACATGTTTCTTGTGGTATTTTATTTTATTTTTTTCTTTCAAAATCCCAAACATGTTTTTGCACTATAGAATTTATTATATGAGGTTTATATAATCTTATGCTGCAGGATGAATTTGATATGTTGGGTGCAACACAGTGGTGTCCCGAGGGGGTGCGGACCGCACTGGGTGACACCCCCCAGCGGGGGTGACACCCGTGCTGCCGACACCCCCTGCATTGCACTGCTGAACTTTTTATTTTCTTTTTTTTTCTGGCAGTCGCATCCGCTGGCTGCCTGAAAAAAAAAAAAAAATCACTGTGGCCGGCGCTACCGTTAATGGGGGGCGGGTTGGGCGTGGGAAAATAAAAAAAACTTACCCCCTTCCCCAGCCAGTACTTACCTCCTTGCTGCTGTCTCCCGGTGCAGGTCCGTGGCTGTGAGGGAAGCATTGTGCACTCCCCACCAGCCGCTCGGATCAATACACTTTGTTGAAACTTTTTTTTTCAACAAACTTTATTGACGCCACGCGGCTGGAGGGGAGCGCACAACGCTTCCCTCACAGCCACGGACCTGCACCGAGAGACAGCAGCAAGGAGGTAAGTACTGGCTGGGGAAGGGGGGAGGAGGGTGGCATAACGAGCATACTGAGGGGCAATATCCTGGCATATTGAGGGGAAACTCCTGGCATATTACATGGCAATATCCTGGCATATTGAGGGCAAACCCCTGGCATATTGAGGGGCAGAAACCTGGCATATTAAATGGCATATTGGGAGGAGGGGGGGCAAAATCCTGGCATATTAAATGGCATATTGGGGGGCAAAATCCTGGCATATTAAATGGCATATTGGGGGGGGGGGGGGGAATATCCTGGCACATTAAATGGCTAAAGAATGGTATTTTGAGTGACAAAATCATGGCATATTAAATGGCATATTGGGGGGCAAAATCATGGCATATTTGGGGGGGGGGAATCCTGGCATATTGACTGGCATATTGGGGGGGGGGGGGGGAATCCTGGCATATTGAATGGCATATTGGGGCGGGGGGGAATCCTGGCATATTGAATGGCATATTGGGGTGGAGAAAATCCTGGCATATTGAATGGCTAAATCATGGCATATTGAGTGGCAAAATAATCCTGGTATATTGAGTGGCAAAATAATCCTGGCATATTGATTGGCTAAATCGTGGCATATTGAGGGGTTAAATACTGGCATATTTTAATTGGCAAAGTGATGCTGTGGCATGGTCTGTTGGGTAAAATAACATGTACTATGAGGAAAGTGACACTGGCTATTTCTGTGGGGCAAAGTGACACTGTGGCATGCCAAATCGTGTAGGTGCAATATGAGTGCAAGCCAAGTGCTGTGGTTGCAATATAGGTGCATGGCAAGTTCTGTGGGTACTGTATGGTGCTGTGTTAAGTCCTTAGGTGCAATGTAGGTGCAGAGGAAGGGAATAAAAGATAGGAATGTAATTTTTCAATAACATTTTTATTAAATATAATATTAAATAATTCAAATAAGTATAAATGCAACTAGTTATAGAGAGATGTCTGTGTTTATATGCTTTGTGTATTGTTTTCGAATTGTACAATTGTCACCTTGTTGGGCTCCTGTGTGTCGCATAATTAATGGCGGTCCCATGTGTGGCATATTTATTGGGCCCGATGTGTGGCATAATTAAGGAGCTCTTTTGTGTGGCATAATTAAAGGGCGCCTGTGTGTGTGGCATAATTAATTGGGCTCCAAGGTGAGGCATAAATAATGGGGCTCTGGTGTGGCATAATTTATGGGGCTCTGGTGTGGCATAATTTATGGGGCTTTGATGTGGCATAATTTATGGGGCTCTTGTGTGTCATAGTTATGGGGCTCCTGGATGTGGCATAGTTATGGGCTCCTGTGTGTGTCATATTTAATGGGCCATCTGACTGGCATTACTAAGGAATCTGTTTGGCATGGTAATGGAGTAAATCCAGGGGGGGTGGCACCATGTGTTACCGCACCGGGTGACACCAACCCTAGTGACGCCTCTGGTGCAACATTCTGGTAAAACAATGCTTACCATGACATTTTTTTTAGGTATAACTAAAGTGCAGCAGATTCAAATTTAATTGCAAGTGAATGAAGTCTGATATGGCATGCCAGGAATACAATCCGATTCCATTAAAATGACGTGTGGGTTATTTGACTATGCATGTGGTTTCTTGTTTTTTTTTGTTTGGTTTTTACAAAAAATGCATACCTTGCCTCATGTTTGTTTATGTTGATAACATCACTGCAATATGCTTCTTACATACCTCTGATTGTTCATTTGGCATGTTTTCATTTGTGTGCTAGTCAAAATAAATTAAAATATTCCTGTTCCAAGTAAGAGTAGCAAACCCAGGCTCGCAGATTGTATTTTCGAATATTGATGCCTTGGGAGAAGTTACTTGTCTTTCATAGGAAGCAGACACAAGAACACATTCTTCTAATGTTCAGTCTTTGTTATATAGAGAAGTGATGGCTAATCTTTGCACTAAAAACCTTACTACTGCGCATCATAGCATATGTAGTTCCCAAACATTTTGCAGTGTCAAGGTTAACCATTACTGTTATAGAGAGATTGGTTAGCAATATAGGCAGTTCAATTACTTCTAATGAATAAATGTAGCAACTCAACATATAGCTTTCATTATATGTTTTTTATTTTATTTTTTTCGAATAAGAAAAATACATTTTTATTTAGCTATCCTAATGTCAATCAGAAAAGCAAAGATCAGGGGTAAGACAAACTTGATTAACGTGACAGGATGAATAGAGCCGCAAGACATGAACAAATATTACACATTTTTATTGTTACATACACAATTTGTTACAAAAATGTTATATAAATATTAAAAAAATCCTTGTACATATTATCTACTTTTTGAAAGTTCATTTTTTATTAGTTTCAATAATCACACATATATACCAATGTTATATATGTTTTCAAAATATCCTGATTGATATTTTAACTATATTGAACATATTTCATATGGTAATGAACCATGGAAACATGCAAATTTGCATTATATTAACATTTAAATGAGTGCCAAAAAAAGGGGTGTAAACTGATAGTTTCAATTATATTTATATGTCTTGGTATATATCCAGTCAAAACATGGAGAAAAATATTTAAAGCAATAAAACTAGATACATTTTAATCGAGATCCCACCTCACAAAATTATTGTTTTATCATAATATTTGTTATGACAGAAACAGTTTATACCTGGTAAATAATTATAAAGCTTGAAAATATGTAATTTTACCTCCTTTTTTTAAAAAATATGAATTTTAATGCACAAAACATCCAGTATAATTCCGCGAGCCACAGTTTGGCCACTCCTGGGATAGATTGTACCTTACATTTTAGGATTATGGAATAACTGTCATGTTTATTTTTTGTTCTAGTTGGTTTAAAAATTCTGTTACCAATTATTTGCATGCTGTTTATTCTATGTAATACTAAATTATTGTACTGTAGTTTATCTATATAAATGTATAAAAATATATAGGTAATAATACTGTTTCTCTGGAATTGTTGTATTCGTGTATATAAAGATTTTCGTAGAAGCTGGACATAGGCTAGGTAAACTTATGGCATCAGCCAACCAGCATGTTAATTGTTTTAATACAGACGTATTACTTGTATATGCACATTGACCTAACACATGAATTGATTAAAAGTTCATAGTTTTTTACTAGTAATAGTTTATAGTATTTCCTATAAAGTCACTGATTCCAATGACCTGGAAAAATTACTGGCCAAGTCAACATTACAATTTCAATATATCTTAAGGGTGGATTATTACTATTTAAGAGGGGAGAAAAAGTAATTGTTGGTTGAACATCTATAGCTGCCGTTCAGTCACCATTAACAGTTGGCAACATCCGGCCTATCTCCACCCTCATTATTGTATTTGACTGAATTTGGAAAGTCCTGTGAAATAATTTTCAAAGTGAAACTACAGGACAACTGTAACATGTTTTAAAGTAAAAAGTGCATTTCCCATATAGAATATATATGAGGAACATGTACAACAAATAGAAAACCAGTTGGGTAGAACTATCCTTTTAATGTGAAGAAGGCCTTTTTAATTGTGACTTATTCCCAGTGGGTTGTAACGGGTTATAGAAGTTGGGTAATGTAGCTCTTGGGGAAACCACTATTGTCTTACGGCGTTGAAATTGCATTGCAGTTTTAGTAAGAATCCTCCCTGGACATGACAATGCTGTCTGGAAATAGATACACAGCCTTTCACAAAACAAAAGCATCTTATATTTTCACGTTCTCTTGTAGAACTTAGCAAGCTTATAGGACTTATTGGAAGACATGTTACTGCTTTCTCGAGTATGGAAAGTAGCAGTTAATGTGATTTGAACAGAAGAATAACAGAGGCGTTTGTATTTTTGTCTTCAATGTCAAATGAAATGTTAATTTAGCATTACCGGAAGCTATTGGATTCTGATCTCTAAATATACAGGGAACTGGGCAGCGCGCCAACATATTTTAGTACACATAAGTATAATGTGTTGAGGCACGCTGATAATTAATGTAATTAACACAGACCCTCTGCTCTATAAAAAAAAAAAAAAAAAAAGCAAGACAATGGCACAGAAGGAAATGTGCCCAGTAATTGGACATATTCATTCACGCAATCCCAGTGGAGTGTATTGTGTAACATACAGCTTGTAAAAGACACTACCCATGAATACACTAAATATGGCCACTTCTTAAAGGGACATAAAATAAAAAAATAAAGAAAAAGTATGAACATTTTGAAAAGGTAACTGCACGTGTATCATTTACAAAAGAAACATTATTATTTACAATGTTGTCACAATGTGAATAGGAAGCTCTTACAGATCAAAATGACCGTTCCAGCTAGTTTATTTTTGGTATGTTTTCAATAAATAGGAAATGCACTTCACTTTGCTTTAAAACTATTTATAGTTCAACTGTAGTTTTACCTTGAAAATAATTAATTCCATACTGCTCCCATGATCTATATATAGACTATTGGCTCCAATTTTGATATGTTAGGTGGTTTTAAGAAGCCTTTATAAAAACTTTATAGCCTTATGAGTTTGTAATATGTTTGAAATGAGTGCTCTGATTTGTGTATTGTGCTTATAAACAGGTTTTAGTAGCACCTTTTATAAAGAATGCTTGTTTAGGGAGTGCTCCAATCTTTCAATTGTTTGTGTGTGTGTGTGTATATATATATATATATATATATATATATATATATATATATATATATATAGTATATATGCTGCCCTTTGTCAAGCA
The DNA here is from genome assembly GCA_036172795.1 of Pelodytes ibericus. NCBI lineage: Eukaryota > Metazoa > Chordata > Amphibia > Anura > Pelodytidae > Pelodytes > Pelodytes ibericus. Next base: position 124,394,470 of record CM069859.1, read on the forward strand.
CCACTGTTGTCCAGAGAGTGCGTTCCTATACTACCTGGATGAATCTATATGAAGACGTGAGCTGCACCCGAGCATATAACGATTTTTGACGTGTAACAGGCTGGGTGCTAGTACATTGGGGATATATGATGTATCCATGTAGGATAGGAACGCGCTCTCGGGACACACAGTGGCGCTTGCCAAAGGCAGCATTTCTGCCTGAAACGTTGCTATGTGATTTAAATAAAAAAAATTTTGGGGGATATCTTGAATGAGTCCCGAGAGTGCTTTCCTACCCGGGTCTAGGACACTTCAGCGCGGCGACTTCATCGCTGACAGTTCAGCGCGGCAGTTAGAACGCTGAACTGTCAGCAATGAAGAATAACGCGGCCGCTTCATCGCGGACACGGCTATGTAAGAGCTGACAGTTCAGCGCTGAGCTGTCAGCCCTTACAAACATACCAGTTAAAATGAAATAACCCCCCCTAATAAATGATGTGCCCCCCCAAACCCAAATACTAAAATTAACCACAAAACTAAAATTAACCCTTAACCCTAATACTAACCCCCGAACCCTAATACTAAAATTAACCCCCTAAACCCTAATACTAAAATTAACCCCGAACCCTAAAAACTAATTCTAACCCCCTAAACCCTATTTATAACCACCCTAAACCCCAATACTAAAATTCGAATTCTAACAGTTGATCTTCTAACTGTAACACATTAAAACTCACCTTTAACAATGAAATGTCCCGCAATGAAATATCCTGGGACGAGCTGTCGTGTGGTGAAGGGACGGTGGTGAAGCGGATGCAGCCGCGATGAAGTGTCCCATCCCCTTCCTACCCTACCTGTATGCAGGGCCGTCTTTAACACGGGGCAAACGGGGCAGCTGCCCTGGGCCCAGTTACTCCTGGGGGGCCCCAAGGCAGCTGTCCCGTGGGCCCCCAGCCCCTGCTTGCCGCGTTCACAGCGCATTGCGCTTGTGAACGCTTTTTTACGGCAAGCCGCATCCGATGGATGCGACGGCCGAAAAAAAAAAAAAAAAACGGACGCCGGATGTGACGTGCAAGAGGGAAGACTGCAAGGAGGAGACATCATGTAAGTACTAGGGAAGGGGGGGGGGGCGGGGGGCTGACTGGCACTGTATTCCTGGGCATCTGACTGGCACAATATTACTGGGCTCTGACTGGCATAATATTACAGGCATCTGACTGGCACTATATTACTGGGCTCTGACTGGCATAATATTACAGGCATCTGGCTGGCACTATATTACTGGGCATCTGGCTGGCACAATATTACTGGGCATCTGGCTGGCACAATATTACTGGGCATCTGGCTGGCACAATATTACTGGGCATCTGGCTGGCATAATATTACAGGCATCTTGCTGGCATAATATTACAGGCATCTGGCTGGCATAATATTACAGGCATCTTGCTGGCATAATATTACAGGCATCTGGCTGGCACTATATTACTGGGCTCTGACTGGCACAATATTACTGGGCTCTGACTGGCACAATATTACTGGGCTCTGGCTGGCACAATATTACTGGGCTCTGACTGGCACAATAATACTGGGCATCTGACTGGCACAATAATACTGGGCATCTGGCTGGCATAATATTACAGGCATCTGGCTGGCACTATATTACTGGGCATCTGGCTGGCACAATATTACTGGGAATCTGGCTGGCACAATATTACTGGGAATCTGGCTGGCACAATATTACTGGGAATCTGGCTGGCACAATATTACTGGGCTCTGACTGGCACAATATTACTGGACATCTGGCTGGCACAATATTACTGGGCATCTGGCTGGCACAATATTACTGGGCTCTGGCTGGCACAATATTACTGGGCTCTGACTGGCACAATATTACAGGCATCTGACTGGCACAATATTCCTGGCCTCTGACTGGCACACTATTACAGGCATCTGACTGGCACACAATTACAGGCATCTGACTGGCATAATATTACAGGCATCTGACTGGCATAATATTACAGGCATCTGACTGGCACAATATTACAGGCATCTGACTGGCACAATATTCCTGGCCTCTGACTGGCACACTATTACAGGCATCTGACTGGCATAATATTACAGGCATCTGACTGGCACAATATTCCTGGCCTCTGACTGGCACAATATTCCTGGCCTCTGACTGGCACACTATTACAGGCATCTGACTGGCACAATATTCCTGGTATCTGACTGGCACAATATTACTGGTATCTGACTGGCACAATATTACTGGTATCTGACTGGCACATTATTACTGGGCTCTGACTGGCCCAATATTGCAGGCATCTGACTGGCCCAATATTGCAGGCATCTGACTGGCACATTATTACTGGGCTCTGAATGGCACAATATTGCAGGCATCTGACTGGCACAATATTACTGGGGTCTGAATTTCACAATATTCCTGGTATCTGACTGGCACAATATTCCTGGGCATCTGACTGGCACAATATTCCGGGTACCTGACTGGCACAATATTATTGGGCATCTGACTGGCACAATATTATTGGGCATCTGACTGGCACAATATTCCTGGGCTCTGACTGGCACACTATTCCTGGGCTCTGACTGGCACAATATTCCTGGGCTCTGACTGGCACAATATTCCTGGGCTCTGACTGGCACAATATTCCTGGGCTCTGACTGGCACAATATTACTGGCATCTGAATGGCACAACAATTATGGCATATGTGTGTGTGTGTGTGTGTGGGGGGGGGGGGGGGGGTAACATTGTGATGGATGGCGGGATTGCATGCAGGGGAGGAGGCAGGGTCCAGGGGGCCCAAGCAAATGCTTGCCCAGGGTCCAATCACTATTAAAGACGGCCCTGCCTGTATGCATTCTATAGATTCCATTATGAGCTATGCCTGTGTGCACCTCATTTAACAGAACCCCCCATGTCATCACTCCAGTTACTTAAGGTGAAAAGGGTACTGGTTATTTGCAGTTCTAACCATACACGTGTACACTCAGAATTTATAAAAGTGAGCATATGCACATACTGAGTAATGCAACAACTTAATGAATTGTAACAAGCACTTCAAACCACGTTTGGAGTGAGCTGTATGTAACATGACTGACTGACTGTTTTATGTTTAACTTCAGAAATTATTTTCTTATAACATTATAATCAATTACATACATCTATTCCCCCCCCCCCCCCCCCTTCATCATATCCATTTAGTAGTCTGTTGCAGGGTATTTTATGAAATATATATATAATGTGTGTGTGTGTGTGTGTGTGTGTGTGTGCTGTGCTGTATTTCCCGCGAGGCATCCTAGACGGATGCCTAGGGCGGCAAATTTTGGGAGGCGGCAGCGCCCCCCAGCACTAAAAAAAAAAAATGTAAAAAAAAAACCCGGCCCTTTAAAAAAAAAAAACAAAAAAAAAAACAGACCGCGCTTGCAGGCAGAGACGGAGGTGAGAGGGGATCGGAAGATCCCCCCTCACCATCGCTCTGCCTGCCAGGCTGCACGGGGAGCCGAACAGGCATCACAGAGAAACCTCCGTGCTGCATGTTCGGCTCCCCGTGCAGTGTGACACGGAAGTGCCGACAGTCACGTGACGGGCGCGCTGACGTCATACGCCCGCCCGGTCACGTGACCTGTCGGCACAATCGCCGGGAAGCCGAACAGGCAGCATGGAGGGACCATGCTGCCTGCTACTAGCCACCAGGGAAAGGTAAGTGCTGATGGGAGTCAGAGTGTGTGTGATGGGAGACAGTGTGTGTGACTGAGTGTGATGGGAGTCAGTGTGTGTGTGATGGGAGACAATGTGTGTGACACGGAGTGTGATGGGAGACAATGTGTGTGACACGGAGTGTGATGGGATTCAGAGTGTGTGTGATGGGAGACATGTGTGTGACACTGAGTGTGATGGGAGTAGGAGTGTGTGACTGAGTGTGATGGGAGTAGGAGTGTGTGACTGAGTGTGATGGGAGTAGGAGTGTGTGACTGAGTGTGATGGGAGTAGGAGTGTGTGTGTGATGGGAGTATGAGCTTGATGTGAGTCTGAATGTTATGTGTGATGTGGGGTCATGAAATGGAGGTGATGGGGCATGTCTTAGGTGTGTAACGTGGGTGTCCAGCTTGGGTAGGGGGGTGCCCGGATTTTGTCTACCTAGGGCAGCACAAAATCAAGATACACCACTGTGTGTGTGTGTGTGTGTGTGTGTGTGTGTGTGTGTGTGTGTGTATATACACACACATACATACTGTTTGCTTCTCGATAGTATATGTTATAACTTAAAGTGATGATACTAATACTACAGCTACCACACGTATTGAACATTGGCCTTGAGTTCTTCTGTATTAAAATTTATGTAAATACTTATGAGCTCTCCAGCCAGAATTTCACAAGCTGTGATAGAGTATTGGTTCAGTGAGGAAGTACATCATAACAAGTGTAAATGCCAGAGACATAAATAGAAATAGTGTGTGGGCGCCAGACAACTTACAATTTAAAATAGTACCATCAGCTGAAACATGACATATACCATACAAGAGCCCTATAGACAAGGAGTGAACATCCCATAATCATTCAGTTTAAACTTTGCGTTTCATCGAGCTAATTCAACCAGAATTTTATTAAGATTGCATGAGGGTTAAAAGATTGATAGTCCGCAGACACCAATTCAATTCTAATATAACTTTTTACTTGGGGAAACTTAAAAACAGGTTGTCATGCCAAAGCATGAGTTGGCTTTCATATAATTTGTTATGTTTATGTTATAATAGTGTGTATTGTAGGCTTTGATCCACCACCAGGCCTTAGCCATAAAGTGTAACTAGCTGATAGCCATCACCAGAGCTGGACTTCGTGAGCTGGGGTCGTAAAAGGTAGTGGAGCATGTACTCTGACATTGGGTGAATCAGAGGACAACCAGAAAATATGAAATATGGGGAACACGTGTATATATTGTGTGAGGGTCCAGTATATATATTCAGATTGTCCAGGTGGTATTCTTTAATTTGGTACCAAACATGGTCAGCGGAATGTGTTACTGTCACGAGAACAGAGAATGAGTACTTTCCAAACAGTTGAAACATCCATGTTTGGTGTCTAAATACTCCTAAAAATATAAGGAATGTGATCCTTACTAAATTATAATGTTATACAGTACATGACTTGGTAAGCTTATTGTTTTTGTAGGTAACAATCCACACTAGTGCCCTGGACAGGTATGATGGAGTGGGCCATAAACTGTCAGGCCAAGCCCCTCTGATCCACCCAGGGGGGCTGGTCTCTTAGAAAATCACCAGGGATCTATATAATCAGAATGTTGGATTGTACAAGGGGAGATTTCTTTTTTAACAACTGTATGGAGAACTTTACCATCTGAATCTCCCACAAGGATTATATATATCGGTAATTGTATGTAAAGATTTCTTGTGTTTTCTCCTATTTTATTTTATGGACTGTTTTGCACTTATACTTTGTATTTCTGTATTTTTGTACAAGCACTGTGAAGCCTTTTTTCAGATTAAATGTTTACTTAATCAGCTCTTGTCTTTGTTCTCTAATATGAACTCACACTTCTGAGGATAGCTCAGGTAGAACACGTTACCAGAGGGTTAATTATATATGTGTCTGATCATTAAAGTAAGGTTGTGATACTATATTGTACTGTGTTTGGGGTAACCGAAGAATCCCGGATATAAAGTCTTGGTGGTGGCAGCAAATTGTGTACTAGGGCAATAGTGTAGGAGGTATTGCAGGGGTTAATTTAGTGGTTGCTGGGACTAGCAACAGGTAACCAGGGATCTGGTGTCATTAACCCTTTCACTTCCACACTCTTTCCATGGTCTCAGCCGGGTCAATAGCCCGTGTTCGTGACACAGGTGTATTATCTTTTGATTTGTATTGGTATTTGTGATGAGAGCTGTAGGCTTGGGGATGGGACACTTCATCGCGGCTGCTTCCGCGCAGCCGCTTCACCGCCGACTCTGCAGCACAACACAGATCGTCGCTGGAGATTTAATCGCGGGACATTTCTTCGCTAAAGGTAAGTATTTTACCTATTTTAGTTTAAGGGTGCTTAGAATTAGGGTTTAGGGGTTTAGAATTAGGGTTTGGGGGTTAATTTTAGTATTGGGGTTCGGGGTTAATTTTAGTATTAGGGTTTAAGGGGTTAATTTTAGTATTGGGGTTTAGGGGGTCAGTATTAGGGGTCGGGGGTTAGTATTAGGGTTTAGGGGGTTAGTATTAGGGTTCAGGGGTTAATTTTTCTATTGGGGTTATTTTTAGTATTGGGGTTTGGGAATCATTTATTGGGGGGGGTTATTTTCGTTTTACATTTGTAAGAGCTGACAGTTCAGCGCTGAACTGTCAGCTCTTGCATAGCCGCGGCCGCGATGAAACGGCCGCTTTATTCTTCATTGCTGACAGTTCAGCGTTCTAACTGCCGTGCTGCACTGTCAGCGATGAAGATGCAGCGAACAAGTGTCCTAGACCTGTAGGCTGTGTCACAACTGGGTCTCAATAGGACATACAGGCCATGCAAGTAAAAAGGCTGATGAGCTGCTTTGGTCAGTGTCTTCTTGATGTGGCAAATTAGCTGCTGTCAAATCTACACTTCTTCTGTTGACTAAATTTTGATTTCATCAAGCCACTTATCAGATGGCAGCTTCTTGGCAGGTGTACTACCTTTTCAGTACCAGAGAACAGACCGCAGAGCTCTTGACAAGATTCTTTAGAGCCTTCCAAGTTAATGCCAAAAGGCTAGGGAGAAAAACAAAGATATATATTTTTTTACATTTTCTTTTAAATATTGAAACGTGCTTTCTGTGCCAGGTTAATGTAGCTTTCCATTGTAAGATGTGTTCTATATAATAATACAGAGACAAGGCCCTCCTGATGATTTTTTAATCAAACCGACACAAATGATTAAAAATGGAGAACTGTAACTTCTAGGCTGCCAAATCTCGGAACTGGTCCTCTGCAACCTAGCAGCTCTGATTGGTATGCGGCAACTGTGATCATCATCTCCCCAGTAACTGGCTGTGTGCTGCACAATTGACCCATCTCTCCGTACTGCCATGGAGTAATGCTCCATAAAATAGAAGCCACCTGCTCTTTGCTCTTGCATTTGTGTTGTTTGCCCACCTGAGACAGTTTGTACAATGCACCTTGTACCAGAATGTTCATGCAGGTCTCAGTTGCCATGATTCAACCTGATACTGGGGACAGGAGCTTATTTCTGGTTCACCCTAGGGTTTTAGGATAACCTCAACGTCCTGCGCCAAGACATTACCACCTGTTAAAATTGCTAGAGATGATTTCAATAAATATTAATGATGTTTTAAAAGAGCTCCTGATGCTGCCTGTCATCTGCGTTGTGGTACAGTACTTGCACCGCACCTGTAGACTCTGCCTAGTGTATGGTAACTGAAAGGCAGTGGTCTGGGAGAAGTAACAAGCATTAACAAAACATGATTGGGGCCCAAGTAGACAGGATAATAATCAACATAAACATATTTCATACATACTATGTATATACAGTATGAGCGCCAGTAAATGAAAAATATCTAGTAAACATACGGGTCTGCTTAGAAACTGAAATATTTACAATACATCATGATTTACTATAATAATGCAAAGGTTAAATCACACACAAAACAATAACAAAAAACATGAAAAACAAGACTCTATGATCGTATGGAGCTACTTTGGGCTGATACATATTAATGTGGCAATTTGTATTCTGTGAAGTTCAGGGTGCTCAATTTACTTAAAATATGATAATACGTTTAGAGGTAAAGTTTTTTTTTCTTTTTTATTGCTGCACAGTGTATAACTTATGATTTATTAAGCAATCATTTAACACTTAGCTGCTTGATATCTGACAAGCATCATCTGTCATTTTGAAATATTTAAGGAATGTATCTGTTGCACGTGACAGTAATTCTGTACCGCTGTGGTAGAAAGGATTTATTGAAAGACAAATAAGTATTAAATGAAGAAAGAATCAGTTGGTTCAGCATATATTTATTCATTTCTGAGAGAGCATACGCCGACTTAATGAACACTGGGTGTTAGACATTGTGGGTATGAATATGCTGCTGTGATCTCTAATTTAAATAATCTACACTTAAAAAGAAAAGTATCATCACATTAAAGGACAACTACACTTTTTCTTTTTTTATATGTACTTGCGCTTCTAATGTATAATGATCTTACATACCAGTTTATTCTCTGACCATCACCATCCAAGGGAAGCAGGCGGCCTGGACAGGCCAGCGACTGTCTCTCTCTGCCAGAAAGACGCTCGTTATTATAGGCGATCAATAGAGGGGACCTTAATTGTAAACAAAACTGCACTAGCAGTCAGAGAGAGTCCGGGTTCTAATGCTAATAAAGCAAGGGTTAACAAAAGTACAAATGCAAGGGTCTCTCTTTACAGTAGCGAGAGAGAGAGAGACAGACATTTTGGCTTCTTCTAATGAAGCAATTGTCCTTTTAAACTAAAAATGTACACACAATAAATCTGTTTTGATCTCCATTACTTGCTAATAATTAGCTATGCTTAAAAATAGCAGTGTGACCTATATTTTGTGTGTGTTTTGGGATTATGCTTTAGTCAGTCTCCTAAAATCTTGTTACTTTTTATGTATAAAACACCAGGTTATCTCTCACTTTTGTTACAGTGATTATTAGCAATAAATAAATGATACATAGGAGAATGCAGATGGAGCAGGATTTGGGAGTTCTGCTTCTAAGTTTGATTTTTAGCTATGAAATGGCTAAATGGCATTAAAAAAACTAAGTATGAAAGAGTATTTTCTTTGTTTTAAATCACATGATTGTGACTGAGGAAGTCCTGTATGACATAAATTAAAAGGAAGGTTGGGGAAGGTTTAGATATACATGCAACATTTTGGGGTTCTCCGTCATTCTTTTGAGTCTCAGATTAGGTCATATAACCTGAAATTATTTAATTCTTAGTTGTTCAGGCCACCTTTGTGGTGCCCCCCACCACCACGCAGTTATAGTCCAGAACTAACACCCGGCACACCACCCGTTAACTACAGTTACCATGAGGCTCAGCCAGATATACTGCTTCCATGATACTGACTGAGCCTCATGGGAAGTGCAGTCAAAAGTAGATAAAGATGCATAAGTTAGCTGCGAACCACAATTCCCATAATGCTCATCCAGGTGTCCACAATGACTAAGCATCAGGGGAGTTGCAGTCAAGAGCTAACCCCCATCTCACCATCTCCTGTTAACTACTGTTCCATATGGCTCAGACGGATCTGCTGCTTCCATGATGCTGGCTGGGCATCATGGTAAATGCAGTCAACAGTAGATAAGAATGCAGATTTTAGCTGTGAACTACAATTCCCATGCTGTTCAACCAGGTGTCCGCCATGACTAGGCATCATGGGAGTTGTAGTCAAGAACTAACACCTGCCTCACCATCTGCTGTTAACTACAGTTCCCATAAGGCTCAACCAGACATACTGCTTCCATGATGCTGGCTGAGCATCATGGAAGTGCAGTCAACAGTAGATAAGACTTCAGATGTTAGGTTTGGACTACAATTCCCAAGATGCTCAGCCAGGTGTCCACCATGATGCATCATTGGAAGAGTAGTCCACAGCAGTTAAAAATAAAATAAAACAAAATAAATATATAAATATAGTATTAGCCTTCCTCCCAGGTTCCTACCTTTCTGGCCTGGGATGAGGCTCATCTAGTCCCTGGTGGTCTGTTGCGCATCCTCCTGAGCTGGCTGTGGTGTGGAGTGAGCTGCTGGTCTCCCTCTTGCAGAGACCTGCTCCCTCCATTCAGGCTCTCCGCGATCAGGGCTAGGGCGGGAATATGATGACTCATATACCGTGCTCCCCTCTGATTGGCCCTGTGATGACTGACAGAGAATTTAGCCCCTCAATATGCCAGGATTTAGCCATTTAATATGCCAGGATTTTGCCATTTAATATGCCAGGATTTTGCCATTTAATATGCCAGGATTTTGCCATTTAATATGCCAGGATTTAGCCTTTTTTTTTTTTTCTCAAAAATCCAGGGGGCGGCAAGCGACCTCCCTTGCCCCCCCTGCGGACGCCCATGGACGATACTTCATAAAAGTCCTACAGTGCACATCTATAGAAATATATTATAGTGCGATCAGGGAACTTTTTTTCAATGATTATTTGATATTATATACTTCAAGCTTAAACAGGCATTCATAATTTATATGGCTTCCAGAACAACACATTAGAAACTACCCAGATGTGCATTTTATTCTAGTTAAGTGTGTAATAAGAGATTGATGTACAGCTTGTGAATGAAACAGTTACTGCACTATGACTAATCTTTGTAAAATAATAGTTCACCTAACTGTAGGAAAAATAAATATAACAGAATGCAAATTTTATTTACAAATTAGTTCATTAGAATATACCTCTGCTAGCATGCAATCACTTAATAGAAACTGAAGCAAGCATATATGTTATTGTTATTTAATAGTTTTCAAGTAGACTCTAAGAGAAAAAATATTTTCTGCATCCACAAGTAGTAATTATTGTGAAAATAAAAATCTCTATATAACTTGAAAATATTTAACTGTGCTAGTCAACTCCAATTGACTTTCTGATATCCAAGTGCATGTGATAAAAGGTGATTCATGAAAGAACACTGAGAAAAAATATCAAAGATGGCTGTGCAACATTTTTGCTTGGTTCCCCACTCCCTCTAGATTGCAAGCTTGCATAACTTGTGTACCAGTCTGTCTCTAACCTAGTATATAGTTTATTTCCACGCTCTGTAGCAAGTGCTACGTAAATTGTTGGTGCTATATAAATAAATGTAATGTTAAAGGACGACTAAAGTTTTTTTAGTTTTTTTTATTTAAATTTTTGTGTAAGAAAGGGTTAAAAAAAAAAAAGGTCCTCTTCTCCATAGTAAACCTGACGTGTATCTTTTTATAGAAACAAGCAGATTTACTCTCTGCTCTGCCTCAGAGCTATGGCAGAGCTGGTCACGTGGCTGGTGCATGGACTCTGTATTCAGACACTAGTGCAAAGAGAGACCTTTGTTTTCAAAGGGGATCAACAGAGGAGACCTAAACTAGATTCACTCTGTTGATCCCATTTGATAGCATGGGTCTCTTTACAGGACCAGGAAAAACTCATTGCAAACCAGACTGGGCTGTATGCTTCCTAGGGAATCATGGCAGATACTGGTCAGAGGATAAACTGGCATGTACTATCAAAAGTACTTGTCAGTTTATTCTCCTACTTCACTTATGTTTCTATATTACAAGGACAAGTGAAAACAAATGTTTAGTTGTCCTTTAGGGACACTGCAGCATTACATGTACATAAATAACCACTATTAGTAGCAATTTCTAATTTCCTTTTGGTGGGACATTTCTACTTGTCAAGATTCTCTGGGAGCCATTTGAGCTCATGGTAGATATTTATTAAACTATGCATTTTTTTAGCACTTTTACTAGCACAACAAGCAAAATAAGTTGCTTATTTTTTTTTTTTTATATAGTGTAGCTATATGTATATATATTCTTGATCATTTTATGCAGACCTTAAATTATTTTATGTAATATTAAGTCAAACTGGATGTTTTTTGTATCTGTGTAGAGAGCCTCCCTTTCACACAGCTATGTAAACAATAGTAAGTGTCCACTGGTATTTTAGCAAGATATCCGTCAATGGTTCCAGTCTTGACAGAGTCCATTTAATTCTTATAAAGGAGGCCATGTTGCAACATGCTAAAACTTGTCTCTGATTTTCTTAAGAATGTATCTTATTGAGATGATCAGTGAAAATTTTGCTCAAATTTTGTATTACATCCCTATTTAATTTTGTTACACCCCGAAAAGTTATTCACTTACATCTGCAGAAGCAGGGGTGAAAACATGGGCGAGGAAATTGTTCGTTATGCAAGACTTACAATCAATCACGTATGTGGCAGGTCAATACTTAAACTTTCATAAATTTTATGAAAAACATTTTTTTGTGTATTAATGTGTATTGTGTATTAATGTGGAAATGGCTTTTTTTTGTTTGTTTTAGAATACTCCATATTCGTTATGAACTCCCGGCTGCGTGCTTTGGGTGGAAGGATAAACAACATTCGAGCCAATGAGCTTCCTAAGGAGAAAAATAGGTCAGATGTGGTTTGTAATGTACGTTTCTTGGATGGATCTCAACAGTGCTTCAGAGTTAATGTAAGTAGTTTTTTTTTCCCTTGTATCTGTCTAATGTGTTAATTATTGCAGATATAACATTCCAATGGCTTTAAACTCTTGCTGCTTACCTAGGTGGTTCAAAACAACCAATTAATATAATTATTCAAAAGAACAATACAAATTTTACTTCTGTAGAGTCTTTTTTACTTCACAAATTAAGTGCAAAGTGACCTTGTATTCTATGTAACTTTTTTCTCTTACTTATTTATGCTATGGCATCTGTAAATTTTCAGTAAGAGTTTTTTTCATATATATATATTTTTTTTACAATTTAAAAACTTTTTAGCTCAATAATTAGCATTAGCATTTTTTATACTGTGAATAAAAAAATTATCTAAGACATAGTAAATAAAAGAAGCTAAAGCTCCATTATTAAGTTTAAAAGGGAACTGGTTTAATTGGAAACCCTGGTCAGGATTTTCCAACAAGGATGCTCTAACTTTCCCAAGGAAACGGTTTTAGACTAAATTCAGAAGACATTGTATTGGACGTAACAAATGGTATCTCACAAGAAATTTTAACTGTGGCTATGGAAAATTTAAATGAGAAAATAAATAGAGACTTAAATCAAATATTTAATACAAGATATTTTACAAATTTCTGCCCCAATTTTGGCATAATCGGAAATAAGTTGTTTCAGGCTGATCTGGCAACTCTTAAAATATTATTTTTAAAAGAACTCTTGCAAGGATGAATGATAAACTAGTAGAGATGGTAGGCAGATCCAAGATAAGAAATTTTGGAACAAGAGGAAAATCCGAAACAAAATCAAACAATAGCTTGCAGCACGATCTCTTGGAATTTATATCAGAATATGTGGATTCTAAAATAATTGGACATTGTCCCTTTGAAGGGCTACACAGGACTCAAACCAAAGGACTATTCCTGAACTTGTCCATGGTTACCATGCCATATAGGAGATGCTATAGAGATCTTACTACCATTTTGAGAGAAAAAAACCCCCATTGTATACAGATTGGGATTCCAGACGAAATTTCTCATTACCTATGATGGAGATCTTCACTCTTTTTTAGATCATGTTAAAACTAAAGAAGCCATGACACATTGACTTATTTACCTACATTTTGGTTTGGATGGCTCAGTTCTATATATTGGTTTCACATAATTTCGAAATAATAGTTTGGAAATAGTGCATAAAATTTAGGTGGAAGTTTATTAATTTAAGTAATTCATACTTTCATATTTTGATCAATCAACTAGATCATTGAGATTAAAATAGATATAGAGCTTTTTGTATTAGATTTTTTATGGGTTGTATTAACTCTGATTAAATACAATTTTAAATAATAAGGACTATGCTTTATGCTTGAGAAAAACATTTATATGATATTACCAATTTTTATAAAATATGACTTACATTGAATCATTCATAAACACATAAATTATATTTTTCATTTGATTTATTCTTTGTTAACACCATTTATAGATTACTTTCAATATTATTTTATCCTCCACAAACATAATATAAATGATGTGTAGGTGATGGAAAGTTTAGAGAACTTAGTGTAGTATGCACATTTATTGTTTGCTATTTCAGTGCTATAAACAACAAAAGGAAAGAAAATAAGGATTGTGTTACTGCTAAAACATAATACAGTAGCACCTATACATGTGATATACATTTACTACCACCACCCACATGGAATCTAAAACAACAGCAACAGTGCTACTGCAACGTCATATGTAAAATTAACATCGATAAGCCCACATAATGCTATCCTCTGCTAAATATCTGTATTGTATGGGTCGCTGAACTGGGCCAAAGGTCTATTCACATATCTTATTATCATTATGACTCCTCCTGTGACTCAAAAATTATATAGTTGGTGATAATAGTAACCACAGCATTCTGTCTGTGGTTTAAAAATAATAAACAGTTTTTGCTATGATCACAGTCACAAACCGTCTTGGAGTTAAAAACTAAAATATTACTATCCCTTCAATGTCTACATTAACACAATGTCTGGAGTACACAGTGTACAGTTGACCGCTGTCATTCTTTTCTTCTAAGTTGATGTAGTGATGTCATAAGAATAAAGAGGCAGGTAGCCCATAATAGAATTGGCAAGACATGCAGAGTTTGACCTGCATATTCTTCTTTTTAGAGCTATTATCAGTTCCTGTTCTGAGTTTTAGTGGTCCCTTTTTTGTGAGTGCCATGTAAAGATAAACTCATTTTATCGCAATAGCAAGAGTCTTTAGTAATTGAATGATCGTGAGTGTGGAGTGGAAACTGCATAGCTTCCAATTGTACCTATTTAGTACCCAAATATATCTGTCCCTCTCTACTCTTCTATTGTCCTTATTTTAATCTTCAGTTTATTAGTACAACAGTGAAAACATAGCCGAGAGATGGAAGATCGAGATGAGGCAAGAGGAGATGAGAGGAGGTCACAATCAACCTCCGAGAATTAGCCAAACTTGTCCTCTGAGATCGGAAGTCTAAAACACCTGGGGGCCAGTTTATAATGGCTTAATGCCCCCGTTATAATTGCTTAATGGCTCCCAGTACCCCGCTAAAAATACTGGGACTGGGAGTCTGCCAAATGGACTGTCCCAGGGTCCCTGGCCTGTTAGAAAAATAAAAAAAAATCCCAAAACCCAGTGATGAGAGGGAGACTAGATTCCTTTTGTAGATAGTGCAACGAGGTTGTCTTGGGATGTTGTAGTTGTAGGTAGTTATCCACATAGCTGGGAATTTGCTAGGTTTCATCCAAAGGCTTTTGGTTTAGTAGCTGCCTGCAGGTAAAACCCTTGGTTTCCGGGCAGCATTCAGCCCCAGCCACATCACTCTTACGGTTGTGTGCAGCCCCCTTACCTAATTAGCGACATACAATTTTAGAAATGATAAAGAAATAGTTTATTCTTAGCTGTGCAGGCGCACTTGGCATATAATGGTGGATACATTTAAAGTTACGTTTCTGCCTTGTTTTTACTTCAAGGAGTAATACTTTTGATATGATTATTGTGTAGCTCCCAACATGTACCAGCAACAATACAGGGCAGAGAGGATGGCAAGGCTTGGGATGGGGAATCTCAGCGTTAGTGGGAATACTTCTTATTTACTAGGTTCATGTGACTAATGGATACTATATTTTCCACTCATGTGTCCCTACGCTGTGCACAAACGCGTTTAAATAGAACACTGCTGCAGACAAAGCTTCATTTAAATCTCCAATCTGTGGGGCTGGATGCCTTACACGCGCCAATCTGTAGGACTGGATGCCGTACACCCATGGCATCTGCATAGTCAGCTTTGCGTATCTTTATATTTATGTAGATGGTCCTGTAAAAGATAACGACTAGAGGGTCTATTTAATAGAAAAATTCTCCAATACAGCTTAATAGGAGAATTTTATCAACTCAGCTACTTTGGCTTTACGTTTGAAATTCCAAGCAATTCTCCTTTTTAATGAGTAGACATTTTGGAGATCCAACAGATTTTTGCCAATTGGATTTGCAGACTCTTTACGATTATACAATTTTCAGTTGTGCCATGCAATGGACACACAGTGATAGGAATCGATCTGCCCTCCATCTGGTGAAGCATGCCTGCAAAAATTATTGTTGGCACTCTTAAAATACGTTGCTCAGTTAAGTTATTTTACATGAACAGTTTGTCCAATACGTTTTTTGTATAGATTAATTCATGCAGACTTCAGAAAAGAAATCTGGTTGCGTAAAAATACATTTTCAGGCAAATGCAGTAAATTATCTCCAGTATATTATGCATATCCAGATGGCCATGTTACAAGTGGCTGATTCAAACATGTTCTCTGCTGCTTTCCATTACATTATATCAAGAATTCCTAGAACACAAATTCTAATTTACATTTTTATTTCATTCTGTATTTATTTTGTTTCAGTGACTTGTGTTCCTTCTTTCTTCCACAAGGTCATCTCTAAAGGGTTTATGCACAACCCCTGAATTTAAGCTGCTTTTATGATATTCTTTATTTTAATTTCTGATTTTTTGGAATATAATTTTTTTTCACTAGTGTTTATGTTCTTTATGTATCTGTTCTGACTTATAAAGTAACTGATACAGTAACATTTTTCTTAAATGGGTACTTTAGAAAGCAAGTTTATCCGTTTTACTTTTAAATTGTGCAAATTTGCTTCCAAGTGCATGCCAGTATTTCTTAGGAATGGATAAAAGTTCCTGCTCTAACTCTTACTTTTGCATGCCTCCAAGTAAACCAGTACAGATACACTGTGTACTACATTCATGAGCATGTGCGGTAACAACCTTGTTCATTAGTTAGTAATTGCCATCCTTTTTTGTTTTTTTTTCCACAACAAAGATTGGAGGGGCAGAACAGTTTTGTAATCACATATAATAAACATCCCAATGCATCTCCTTAGGATATGATTATTATTTTTAATACTGATGTAATGGTGGGCTGGAGTAATTCCCAGGAAAGAGCTTGCTAAAGCTATATTGCAAAAAAAAAAAAAAAATGTATAGTGATTTGTAAAGTGTTTTAAATTGGATAATGATGGCTTTCATTTAAAGGATCACTCTAGCATGAAAAAAATAAAATGTAAATTAAAGTGTAGCCTTTTGCTCCTTGCTTATGATGATGTTATCAAAACTGTATTACGGTTAATCTACCATAGTGGTCACATTTAACACTTGACCTATCGAATGCTGATAAGAACATTTCGATAATGGGAGTGCTCCAATTATCAGACATTGTAAAAAAAACAAAAAAAAAAAAGAAGGGAAATATAAATATGCCAGAAAATGCACTTAAAGGCGTAATCTCACAAAAATTGTTTATATATATATATATATATATATATATATATATATATATATATATATATATGAAAAGCCATTTCTTCCTGTTTTATATAATTTTTGAATGGTACCTCTGCAAAATACCATTCAAAAGATATCCTATATTCTTTGTAAAAAAAATAAATAAAAAGATTTGGGATAAATCTTCCCTCATGACTGTCTGTCATTCCTGGTGGTGTGTTTGTGTGTCAATCATGTAGCATGGGAGGGAGGAAAGTATTTGTGATTGTGAATGAAAATGCATGTGTGAATGTTAATGCTAATATGAACAGTTAGAAGAATGACAGTGGTGCAGGAATGAATGCTTATGTAAATGCTAATATGAACAACTATGATGTATGACACTGTAGTAGAAGGGAGCAGGCAGACGGTGAGACAGACTCAAGAAGTCTGCACTGTAGTATAAGAAGAATCACAGAAAATACTGAGGATTTCTAAGTAACTTTGTTGTAGCAAAGTAGACCAAGTAAAGGGATATATTTTAGGATATGCCTTTCAATATGGCATTTTTTTTATTTTTAAGTTTTAATCCCTTGGCTTCACCCAGGTGTTCAAAACCACTCTTGGATTTGTTTAACAGTCTTTTATTACTCTGCAATATGGAAACCTTGTAAAAGCGAAATCAGTGGTGTGCTCACTCCATGTAATAAAAAAAAAAAATGAAATGTTATTGAAGACTCCTTAAAAACATGTGGATATAGCAAGTGGATGAACCAACAACAGCAAGGATAAAGGTCTCTGGACGCTGGACATGAACACACGGGACTCCAAGAAATGCTGTGAAAACCGGTTGTTTAACGAAGCAACTGCTGGACAAATACAGTGGGGTCCTCACCCTGTGGAAAACCGCCTTCGTGTTTTTCACCTCCTACTGGCGATTTATCCACATGGTAAGGACCCCACTGTATTTGTCCAGCTGTTGATTTATTGTCCAGGCGATTAATCTGTTGCCTAATGGTTACATGTACAACATTGGGATCACAGGCCTACAACAATTAATAAAGCAAGATACCCATTTTCTGTAAGACAACAGCCAATAGATGAAATTTTGTACAGGAGACTGTAGCAGATATCTAAAGCACAGACTGTGGTGAAGCGTGCACTCGTTAGAGGATGATCGCATATTGACAATAGAACACAGTAGGAAACCAGAACAAACATTTCCTAGAGAGCAATCAGAAAACTGGTAAATACCTGCACCAATGAAATGAAAGAGTAGGGGGGGAAACAGTTAGAAAAAGTGGAAAACAGCTGCTGAAAAACACCAAAAGTGGGCTGTTCCCAAAGCCCCCTCTGAAGGCAGATACCAAAAAAAAAAAAAATAGGTACTAGTACTCAGAAGAGAATAGGACTATAAAGCAGATTAAACATATACCACAATTTAATGAAGTTGTATTGCTATTTACCAGACTTGCTTCTCTACCTGAAGCAGTTTTATATATGTATAGGCAAAATATCTTTCTCCATGTAAAAGCAGTGTGGGCGATTCTAGTTACTTGTTTTGTAGTTTTTGTTCTTAGCTACATTCCTTGAGCTTATATGTAGAAAGCACACATGCCCACGCTAGCTCATTAACTTGTTCCCACACACGTGGTGTGTTATGGCAAAAGGATGCTCATCCCATGCTGTTATCCTACATAGGATCTACATTAAATGGAAATGTATAATTAAAAAGAGAGGGTATACATGTGTTGTGAGAGCAAAAGGTCGATAGTTTACATTTTCTTTAATGTAATCACAGGGTTACAGTTTTTGAAATCTACAGGGCCAAGCAGTCCACCGTCAGTGCCTGGGAACAAGTTTATAAATTAGTGTTTTCTTATGATATCATTATTAGTCATCTAGCAAAAGCTACTTTTTTCTGCTTTTGATTAGATTACAATAAGTGAAATGGTGGAGGTGTGCATTAGTGTTTTTGTAACAATAAATGCGTAGTTATAATTCATTGCTGAGGTGAATGGATGTACGCGTGGGCTGCTGAAAGGCCTTATATGGCAATCTGACTGTGACTAATGGCAAACGTGGGCTCGGCTGTATTATTTTCGAACAGGTGACTTTAAAGAATAACTAAAGTGCTGCATTGCCACTATAATCCTGCTCACAGCTTCCCTCCACTTCCGTCTTTTCTCTTCCCTCTTAACTCCATTAAATGTGCCACTGTATATTTCTTTTATTATAGAAGGCTCTATCCTTTCCTCTTTAAAGATTCCAAGAATACAGTATACTGCATGTTTTTTTTGTGTTTGCATACCTGCAAACAGCCATGTTGAAGGCAATTGTTCTGGGCCCCATAGCACAACATGATTTAGCAGACTGACTGGCATGCAGAACAAGTGAATTGCACCATTAACATATTTCTCTCATGTTGGTCTGTGTGCAGTAACCAATTCATCCAACACACATTACCAATCACTGCAAGACAAGGCTAAAACACTGTGCTATGGTAACTGGAAAACCAGAAACGAACACATCCAACATACATAACATTTCAGCAGCATAACAATAATAACAAAGTGTTTAACCAGGAAAAGTACATTCAGATATTCTCTGTTTCCAAGTGCTCAGTAATAATACACAGGAGCTGGTACTCACAGTGATAGGATTTATTAAATTCTATCACTGTGAGTGCCAGCTACTGCGTATTATTACTGATCATTTGGGGGTCAAGGTGGAGATCCCTGGCCTGGCACCCCCGCAATAGAGCGTACAACCTCATTATTGTTCTTTTATGGTTTCCAAGTACATCCTGGGATGCTACTAATACCCAATGTATTGGTACTCTTTCTAAATACCTTGGAAGGATGAAGGGCTGAGCCAACCCTGCCAGGAATTGAACCTGTGATCCCCACAGGTTGAACAGATTTGACTGATGATGCATTAGGGAGAAGGGGGACTGAAGAAGCACCCTGGGCCAAACACAACCATGCATACTGCTGAGACACCTATTAATCTTAATTTTGGCTGACGGTCCTGGCAGTGAAATATATCTGTTTAAAAATTAGTTGTTTTAGTTTATTACCCTATGTTTATATAACACAATTATATAACTATATATAACTATAACAATATAGAGGTACCACACTTCTTATACCTGTATAAAACTAGAACACTATTTGTATACTCATTTGGATAACAGGGGAAGGGGCTAATCAGTTTCTCAACACTTTACATACAGATTGATGGGTATGATGTAGATACATTGTTCCAAGCCAAGGTAAACTTATACCGCGTGAATGATTCTCTCCCCTAACCATACAGCAAGTTAATAGCAGGCTAGGGTTGCCACCTTTACTTGAAAAAAATACTGGCTGTGCTATTGCCTCCATAGACTTAACATTGGTCTCAACCAAATTTTTTACCGGCCAGGTGGCAACCCTAAGGCAGGTTGACAAGTTTCATGAACAATTCAATCTCCCTCATACCCGAGATCATTTAGTAATAACCATTTAAGTACCTCAACCCAAATTTGTAATGGAGTTGGTTTACAATAGGAACACTGCTGACTCAAACAGACCATATGGTAATCTGGAACTACAAGATGACCATTTAAATATACTCTTACATCCAATGGATCAGCCGTACTTAGAATCTCTGATATTTACAACTCACCCAACCCCCCCCCCCCCCCGAGTATTCCCCGAGTATTCAATAGAACAATTTGTGGTAACAGCTGCCAAACTACAGCAGCAATTAATGTACATTAATAAGGGGGATTGCATCTTAAAACACTTCTCAAGGCAGGGACAGTGCTGGGTTTGTGATTATACCCACTACTAGCAATTGTAAATATGTAAACATTGTTGTCTATCCATCATTGTGAACTCTGATCAATTCTGTTCAGTGGCAGCATCCTTTGTCCAGGTCAAGCCTACGTATTTGTAGTATATGTGCACTCCATAGGGTTGCCACCTTTTCCTAAAAAAACAAATACCGGCCATAGTGGTGGGTGGAGCCACTGTGAGGCAGATCTACTCAATGTCCCTATCAGATTAAGCTTCAGGCACCTTGGTATAGGTACCTGGTGCCTGAAACTTAATTCTCACACACAAAGTCAGTCACATAGACATACTGGTAGACAGACAGTCACATAGACATACCCAGAGACAGTCACATAGACATACCCAGAGACAGTCACAAAGACATACCCAGAGACAGTCACATAGACATACCCAGAGACAGTCACATAGACATACCCAGAGACAGTCACATAGACATACCCAGAGACAGTCACATAGACATACCCAGAGACAGTCACAAAGACATACCCAGAGACAGTCACATAGACATACCCAGAGACAGTCACAAAGACATACCCAGAGACAGTCACATAGACATACCCAGAGACAGTCACAAAGACATACCCAGAGACAGTCACAAAGACATACCCAGAGACAGTCACATAGACATACCCAGAGACAGTCACATAGACATACCCAGAGACAGTCACATAGACATACCCAGAGACAGTCACATAGACATACCCAGAGACAGTCACATAGACATACTGACAGACAAAGTGAGTCAAATAGACATACCCAGAGATGGTCACATAGACATACTGATAGACAGAGACAGTCCAATAGACATACTGACAGACAAAGACAGTCAAATAGACATACCCAGAGACAGTCACATAGGCATACTGACAGACAAAGACTATCACATTGACATACCCAGATATGGTCACATAGACATACTGACAGACAAAGACAGTCACATAGACATACACAAAGACATACTGACAGACAGAGACAGTAACATAGACAGACAGACATATTGAGAGACAGTAACATTAATAGACTAAATAAAATCCTAGTTATAAGGCAGCCGGTTTTTATTTTTTGTAGGGGAAAAAAGGGTGCATAATTCAATGTGTCCACCTTCTCTGCTTTACCTTATTGCACGGGAGGGGGACGGTTCTTTAACAGACTGGTCTGCCAGGCACTGACCATCTCTTCTTCGTCCTGAGACGTTACAGCGCTATGCACAGGAAGCACAAACATTCTCCCTCGCGCACCGCTCTTCTGGAGAGCCTGAGACGCCAGGACACATGCGCACAGCGCTCTGCAGGTGCAGCGACCATTTGGGCCATGCAGACTATGCAAATGCATATTCTGCTTCCTGTCCGCTCCCCTGCTGCAAATAATACCAGCCTTAGAATGGCCCGGTATTTCAATTGTGCTGGCACCAGCTCCAAGAGGTGGAATACTGTAAAACATCCTTTGAACACGAGTCCGACTTCCATAAGTCGGTAGAAGGATAGACATAGCATTCTTGTGAAGCTGAACATTGTGTAGTCAGGCTTTCATTACTTGGTCAAAATACACTAATGAGTGCCGCAAGGAGATGTGAAGGAAACCAGACTTTTGTTCCTACTATTTTAGCAATATATTCTGTGTCCGACTCTGAACATAAAAAGGTGTGATGCTGCACACTAGCACACCTCTACACATGGGATATATTTCCCAATAAAACACATACCAATGCACAATAAGAAGAGATTCTTATACAATATGCAACACTTTTTGCTTGGGGTCCACCTTACCGATACAATAGAAACTTCTCTTTTTAAATTATTTTTTCAGAATGACTACATCTTGTAAAAGGGTTATTCCATGTGAATAATCAACAAATGAAAGTATAAAATTCAGAGGGGAAAAAAAATTAGCAATGAGTGAGGAGGAAGGGTGTGCCTTAGTTTTTAGGTCTATAAAGGGCATGAGAAAACCGTCAACTTTTAACATATAGATGCTGCAGTGAGATGCTAAAAAAAATAACTGTATTATAATTATTGGGCATTATCTTTTTAACATGTTCCAACACATTCTGTATGGAAATTTTGAGATCTGTCCTATACAGAGCACTTATCTGCTTTTTCTACAATGTGTAAAGATTGGGGCTGACCTGCCAGTTATTTGTTGGACACATATAACTTTTACATGATCTCCCGCATAATGTAGAATGCGCGGGTTTTCAGGGAAAACCAGTCCATTAATAAAGGAGGAGAGCCCATAGGAGCTACCTTAATTAATTAACTGGTTTGCCTCTGAGCACAGATGAGTTATACATTCTGCAGGGCAGTATGTAAAAGTTTTATATATGTACCTCACTACAATGGCAAAACATACATACTGTATGAATGCATTAAATCACATATAGGTGGGATTAAAGTAAGATCTATTCAATTTAATAGCAAGAAAATTGAAGCAGCTCAAATAGTGCGATTGAGAGGGTTTCGGGTCTTTCACCTGGTTTTGGCTGCTTTCTAACCTCAATGGGCAGGGACTGGACCACTTCTCACAACTAATTGACCAAGAGCATAGCATTTTCAATGTTTCTTTCCAGTTATTTTCTAAGTCTATCAATCTGTGAGCATATCTGGTTTGCCTGTGTATTTGTGTCAATCTCTAATGGGTGGGCTGGTAAAATTAAACCATGGGCACTAAATAGTTTATTCTTCCATGCCACAAGTTGCCAGCTATACCGTGATTAGGGTACAAATAATAAAACTGTGGAAAAATGTAGCCCTTTGAGGGATTTTTCAATAAATTAGAGATGTTAAAATATGCAGTCCCTTTAATCATCTATTTATAATGTGTTCTGTATCTATGCATTCTATTTTCCTTAAACTATGTAGTAAAGAAAGGCATGCATACTCAAATCATAGTAGCTGGTATTTTTAAAGCCCCTGAAATTATTTACAATTTTACAACTTTGCTTATTCTGTATTGTGTTGAGTTGCATATCACTTTACCACTTTCAAAGGTTTTTGGTTTGCGAACAGGAATATAAATTTGACGTTCAGCCTTAGTTTATTTATTTTTTCTGCTTCAAAGATGTTACACATTAATTTATTGGACTAGAAATGCAATGTTTGTGTGTATAAATAAATAAGCAATATACCCTCTGACATATTGACACTTCCTTGCAAAACAAAGTGTTTGTTTTCAGTTGACCGTGTTATGTGTAGTATTGTTTTTTCTTTTTTTTTTTTTTAAACAAGTTAAAATTCATATATTCAAAGTTTAACAGGCAAGAAACCTAGTTCATATACAAAAATACCTTCCATGGATTCATCAGTGACAACAACACATCACAATGCAGAATTTTAGGAGATTGATCTAATAATGTGTGCATATTTTGTTAATATATAAACATAAAACAAATATACTATTTTTTATAAATACTACAAAACATTTTTTTTAAAAGAAAAGATAGTTTCTCCTTAACTATGAAATTCTGAAGTTTTACATTTGAAAAGGATAAATGTTTGTACGAAAGGGCAGTATGTTGATTACTTCCATTATCTGAATAATTGTGTTAAACTGTTGGAAATGGATCTTCCAGTTTATAATTGGGATGCCAGGAGTGGAGCCTCCAGGGGACATGTCAATAATATACAGAATTTCTTACACTAAAGCACCATCTTGCCGCTAGGGTTGCCACCTTTTCTTCAAAAAAATACCGGCCTTGGTACTGTTTCCGTAGACTTAACATTGGCCTTATGCCAATTTTTTACCGGCCTGCCGGTAAAATACCGGCCAGGTGGCAACCCTACTTGCCGCACATGCGTACTTGCAATGGCACACAGTATGTGCACGCATAAACTACTTTTGTGCATTTACCATATACATTTTGTCCAGTGTCTCAGAAATCTAGGACAACAGAGCAACAAATTGGGGCTGTGTGACTGCAAAACATGTAAGCCGAGGCTCTTACAGTGAGACCATTGGCTACATTATATAGTGTCACTACACTATAGTCAGTTTTTTTTTACTCTATGAAGGCAGGAGGTTACACTGAGAGCCCACACACAATGACATGCTACTGAACTCCATCTCCTTTCAGTCGGATCTCATATTATTGGCTCAAAAGCCGATTGAAATTATAGTGCCTCATGCACGTGGCACTGTCAAGGAGGGAAAAAAAAGAAACAAAATACATATTTTAGTATTTATGAAAAATACAACTAGTTTTATTACCACAAAAGTTTTTTCTTTTTTAATACATATTAAAGTGCTGATAACTGTGGTTTAACCTCATTCAGAAAATAACAAAGTCAAAAAAAAAAAAAAATGTTTTTTATTTTAATGAATAAACCCCACTGATGGCATCCAGCATGTGTTTTAGATTCCTTTTAGGTGATTAAGCTTAGTGGAGTGGGACAGTTGGTCTTGGTTAAAACACATTAGCATACCGCAGGTCGAAAAACACTGCAAAAATGCCAGAGGATCTTAATGGCCTTGCTCAAAGCCTATGCTTTAAATTATTATTCATTGTATTATAATTTACTCTGTTCTTGTCTGATAATGTGTCTGAGCATGGTGGTTTCGTATTTGTGTGAAGAGAATCATCCTCTTTACACACCCACTCATTTTTGTTAGAAACTTCTGGTAGTTCCCACTCATCTCTATTAGAATAAATTACTTGTTTGCTCTCCTGGTTGATGACTATGCACTGGCTGTTTTTTATTTTTTTGCACGTAATTGCACAGAACTTTCCTGAAAATTACAGGACAACAGGAAAAAAAAGCTGACTTAAAAGCGAAAGCCCATCATTTTCTCTGCCACAGCTGAAGTAAAATTTGCCACCAGGTTTAAATGATTGTTTTGTCTTGTTGCTGACCACACTAATCTTGTTTTCCTTTTCTATCATGTTTTTCATAGCTTGCATCTGTTCTAGAAATAGAGCAACATTAAAAAAAATATCGCCTGGATAAATATCCATATAGCTCACAACTCAGAGTCACCAATAGAAAATCTGGGGTCTTTGCAGGCTGAAATATATTGCACAGTAAAAGTGACGCAATTGCCATGGTCGACTTCTATACTATTTCTTACTGTACTACACTTATCTTGCAATGCAGTTGAGACAATGGTAGTTATGTCCTTGCTAAACATAAACTCTAAAGCTAATCCAGCAACTCTAGTACAAGTAGATTAAACAATGAGGAAAATATGGAAAACACTTTAAAGAGGGATTAAACCCTAAAAAAGTGTGCAAGGTAAAAGGGTTCCCCTAATGCGTTTTACAGGAGCAAGAGCTTTACAAAATGATTTTAATCATGTATTTTTTTTGACAAACACTATGGGATATCTTTTGAATAGTACTTTGGAGAAGTTCCATTCATAATTATATAAAACTGGGACAAATGTGCTATATATATATTAACAAATTTATATATATATATATATATATATATATATATATATTATTTGTTTATATATAATTATACATGTTGGTTTTATTTTTTACATGTTCTTAAATGACATGTACAAAATAAAATTTGCTTGGGAGAGACTGCCAATAGTTTTTATAACACTGGAAATATTCCTTTATATTTATCCTAGAAACAAGAGGCTGGACAGGCTCTGCTGGACATGGTCTACAATCACTTGAGTGTAAAAGAGCGGGAATATTTTGGATTGCAGAATACAGAAGATACTCTTGATACACATGTAAGTTGCAGCACCATTTAATGCTTCAATTCATCTATTCTATTTACATTCTAATGGAGACAAAGCACAATTTTATACACCATTTCAACAAAATTGCAGAGAATTGAGTAGGGAATTTTAAATCTAAGGCCAAAGTAGTTTCCAACTGGGTGCTCCCACGTCTCCTCTTCGTAGATGCAGGTTAAGTGGGATGATAATACTTCCCCAGCGCCTATAAAGAGGAGGGAGGGTGTTGCAGGTTCTCATGACAACACGCTGCGATCTGGGCCTGTCCAATTTTGAAGTAGCCATACAGAGGGGGCTGGCGTAAGTACTGTGCCTGGAAAGTGTGACATGCTGCTGCTTCTTTCCCATTACACTAAAATTGAAAATATCTGTTGTCTGCTATATTAGACTGCCTCACTGGATAAGCACCTGAGAATCTGTAGCACTTGGTTTATCAGACTAAATATTTCTATAGTGTTCTAGAATTGTACTTTCTGAAGGTGAATGATTGGAAGTATGAACTAGGATCACATGTATTGCTGGAAGACCCGAGAGAGGAGGAAAAGCAATATTTATTTTTTTCGGGTATGGTGTTAGTAAAGGCAGGCAATATTTGAAGTCTCCTGGGAAACCCAATTACAACAATACATACCTGACAGTTTTCCGTCCTTCCTCCTTGTTAATGCTATCATTAATACTATATTTCTAATGTTGTGTTTGACTGTTGCAATTTGGAGAATGGAGCTTGCCAGCGTTGGCTGGTTATATATTACATGGGGTACACACTCAAAGTTTGCCTTGTCTGGCCTTTATATTCTTGGGTTGTTCGTGTTGCAAATGTTACATTATTGAACTGATGATATGTTGTCTTATTGTTACTAGTATCCTATTTATATATATTATAAATCAAGGCAGGAATGGCCCATGGGGAATATTTATGTAGGAATAGAAGTAAAGGGTGCCTTATCGGTGATCGAAACCCCCAGTCACTAAGCATATTTAAACGATATGAAGAAGATCGGCACTCCAAAAATCAGATTTAAAGTGAATGTCTTATAACATTTTTTTATGGAACACAATGCCCCTATAACCATACATCTAAAAAATTGGACTAACCTGCCATGGATATAGTCTGTTTTTTTTACTCTATGAAGGCAGGAGGTTGCAAGATGGGAGGAATTTGCCTCCCTAAAAATACTTACAGGCCCACTAGAGAAACAGTAGGCCATATGGGGTAAGTTAATTAGACATGAAGACCTAAAAATGGCAACCAGGGAAATGCTGCAAAAAAAGCCTTTTATTTTAAACACCCTGTTGCTGTCACAGTAGTGACAGTTGATCTCCTCCGCATTTATTCTAGGTGCTGTTACTTGACATGCATGGACAGAGACACATCCTGCAGCCACAAGGCACATGTTAGGTTGAGTTAATACTCCAGCTGTTGAGACTACAATTCCCATGACTCTTAGCCAGTCTGGTATGTTAAGCATCATAGGATACTGAACAGTCAACAACTGGAGTGCCAAGGTATACTATAGTGATTATATCATTATGGATTGGTACTGCAGCTACTGTGGAATGCAGATCTCCAGATTCTTTGCTATCCATTTGTTTGGCTGAACATCATGAGACATTTTATAACAGAACTTGGAGTGCCAAATATTAGCCACCACTGCTGCATAACTAACAAGTGTACTGTTTTGCATCCGAGCCTTTATGTCCCGTTTTACAACACTCTATATAGCCTCTTTTTTGTATTAACTCTTGCTGTGCATCACAGAGTTACGCTACACAACATTAACTTTTATTGACTGCAACTCCCATGAAGTTGAGCATACAACATTGCTAGTTGATTATTATGGGAATAATACTAACTGTTAGTGAAGGAAGTGGGCTACAGTAAGTCTACAGTACACACACTAATGGCTTTAAAGAGAGAATTGCAGGGAATTAAAATGGGAATTTCAAACTTAAGGCCAAAGAAGCAGGGTTAAAAAAATTCTCCCATACAGCTGAATGGGCACATTTTTCTAACTCTACTTCTTCGGCATTACGTTTCAAATTTCAATTCTCTGCAATTCTCACTTTCATGAATAAAGCCCTATGTCTTGTTGACTGCATCTACAATAAAACGCAGGTACGTGCTGGTCTGTTAGCTACTACTCCCACAGTCATATCATGGGTTACTAACATTTTCTTCCCACCAGGAATCCCACTCCTGAGCCAACAAAGGTAAACCAGCGCTTTATTAAACGCAAGGCAAACAAGGCAAGTGCTGCCCTAGGCACTTGCCTTGTTTGCATCTGGGGGGGGGGGTGGCTTTTTAAAAAGCCGCCCCTTTAAGCAAAAAAAACAACAACAAAAACTTGCTTGCCAGCAGAGGCGGTGGCTGGGGAGATCGTAAGAACAGACAGCACAGAGAAACCTCAGTGCTGCCTGTTCAGCTCCCCATGCAGTGTGACAGGGAAGTGTTGACAAGTCATGTGACCCAGTGCTCTGACATCAAACATGTGTCTGGTCACGTGACCTATCTGCGCAGGAAGCCGAACAGGCAGCATGGAGGACACCATGCTGCCTGCCACCAGGGACAAGGGTAAGTCCTTGGGTGCCAGGGGGATGTGATGGGGGTCATGTAATGTGGGTGATGAAGCATATAATGGAGGCATGTAATGGGGGTAATGATGTCAAGTGATGGGTGTCATATAATGGTGGTGAGTGAGACATGTAAATGGGGTAATGATGTCAAGTGATGGGGTCATGGAATGGGGGTGACGGAAGCATGGAATGGGGGTGATGATGTCAAGTGATGGGGTTAGATAATGGAGTGATGGGGGCATGTAATGGGGTGATGGGGCATTTTATGTGTGTGCATATGGGTAATGGGGCATGGAATGGGGTGATGGGGTCCTGCGTGTGCAATGTGGGTTATGAGTCATGTCCTGGGTGTGCAGCTTGGGTAATGGGGCATGTGCAACATGGGTTGGTGGGGGTGGCCAAATTTTATCTGCCTAGGGCAGCACAAAACCAAGATACACCACTGAAGTAGATAATGGAGAGTAGATAAGAATGTACTGGAGTAGGAGAGGGGATGATTGGGAAGGATATTTTGTCTCTTTTCCCTGCAAAGAAATAGTGCAGATGCCCCTGTGAGTCATTATCCAATTTTCTCCGTCCTTCTTGCAGCCATGATCTTTCTGATGATACATAGTTTTGCTCTTTGATTGTTAGCAAAACAACCTATTTTCAAAAGTATTGATGAGTTACAGATACAAAAACACTTGATAAGTCAGAATGTTTCATAACTATACATTTCTATTTCATCCAAAAACTAATCTAGGAAAAACATTTTGTATAAAATATTGATATGTAGTACATTTTATTTATTTTTCCTTGCAGAGATGGCTTGAAGCAAGCAAACCTATTCGAAAACAGCTGAAAGGTATGTATTTTTTTTCTGATGAAAAGCCCCAGTAGCCCTCCCATAGACCCTTGCAAAACCACTGATATGTCCACTACTGTTCAAAAGTTTGGGGTCACTTACAAAAAGCATACATCAAATAAGTTTCAAAATAAATAGGTAATACAATTAAAACATTGAGGTTAGAGATAATAATTTGGATTCTAAAGAAGGATAGTTTTATTGGTTTTTTAATCAGCACATCAGTTTTCATCTGTATACTAAATATACCCTACCAGTCAAAAGTTTTGTTTTTGTTTTTTTTTTTAGAAAATCAAATGTTGTCCATTAAAATAACAATTAATAATAATCAAGTGGGTCAGAAAAGTGTACAGATAATGTTGTAAATGACTATTATAGCTGAAAACGGTTGTGTTGTTTAAAGAACCAATAAAACTGGCCTTCTTCAGAATCTAAATCTTTACCTCGAACCCAGAATATGTATCTGTATTTCCTATTCACTTTGCTGTATGGCTTCATGGAAAACAAGGACATTTCTTACTGGCCCCAAATCTTTAAAATGGTAGTGCTATATAATTATAATATGTGTATTGTGTTAGTCAGACTAATGATGTTAGGGAAAATAAGGTAGAAACAAATGTATTATCTATACATTTGCCAAACGTGTAAAGGATGTTATTTGTGTGGGACAACCCATTTGAATGAAAAGAGCTTATATTTAAAAGAGAAATTTGTTTCTAGTATAAAATGCTAGTTTACGTATTATACTATTTTCAATTTAAAACTTTTTACCATTACAGGGGGATTTCCATGTTCCCTTGTTTTTCGAGTTAGATTTTTCATACCTGACCCCAATACTTTACAGCAAGATCAGACCAGGTAATTACTTTTTACTTTACTATTATATCATAATTGAGTCTAATTTCCAACTCTTTAAATTACATAGAAAATGATTTGTTATTAAATCTCTTTTTCATCTTTGTCATGGGTGTGTCAGTTGTTTTTGATTGGTACACAGCATTTATTATGGTTTATTAATTCTTCTAGTGCTGATCCACTATCCCCTTTGAGTTTAGACTGTTAGTGGTTTATATATACTTTGTGTTTTTGTTGAGAAATAGACTGCAAGGAAGCATGGCTTGTTACTCATTTACTTGATCCTTTTTTCTTTATCTGTTCTTTACCCAGTTTTGCAACATGTTGATCAATTTGTTTTTACAGTACTGGTTTAAAGCATGGTTTTGTCGTAACGGCTATTTTTGTTGGCATATGATTCTTTTGTTTAGGAAATTACTCCATCTAACGTATCCTATACATTTACCAAGCACAGTTCATGTTTGGCTTTCTTTACTACACTAATTTTAATCATTTGGGCCCTAACAAATGTTTTAATCTAAAATACTAACTTAAGCAGGGGATTAATAGCTTCCTAAACCTAATGACTAACCGTTTTAATTAATGCTTACTGCAAACTCATTTTAATTACCAAGCCAATGCTCTGGAAAACACCCCTCATCTTATATTCAATGCCGTCTTATGTTCAGACATCAAATGGAAGTGTGACTAAAAGACTAGGATCCAGGTCCCCTGAAGATGGGGGGGGGGGGGGGGGGACACAACAACACGCTGTCTTGGGGGAGGATACATTGGCTAAGCCTGGTGGCAGATGCCTGTGGGGGGATGCATTGGCTAGGTCTTATAACCAGGGTCGTGTTATATTCGAGAAAATACGGTATGTGATATTGTGAAAGAATTAAGCTTCTGGCATGGCCAGTAAGAGTCCTTCCTATACTAGGTCGATGTGAACGGAATGTTTCTGAGTAAATCTGGCCATTTACTTGGGTGGTATGCCTGCCTGACCATGGCTGAAATGTCAAAACAATACAGAGGCTTTGTTGTACAGCATTATTATTTTATTCTAAACAGAGACTCTCTGGCTATAACCACTGAAACAATGCAAATCAAGCCAATATTTTACAGCATACAAATATTATATAATAATAACCATGGGAGCAATAGAAAAGCTATTATTTATATCCAAAAAAGTTGACAACTCTGGGTACACTTCATGCTGGGCTGCCAAGATGTGGCATATTTATTAAGATTTCATGTGATTTTTTTTTATTATTTTTTTTTACTTACCATTGCCATTTTTACAATGCAATGGGTGAAAATCAGACAGACTGTGTGATAGGCACAGATAATATTGTCAGTGCAATCAGCTTATCCCTAATCAGAACTCAACTGTTGACCTGGCTTAACACTGCTAAAAATCTCCACTGGCCACAGTCATGTTAATTAAAGTATTTTTTCGACACTTCCTGGTCATGTTCACCAACCAAGAAGCATTTCTCTGTTACTGCACTTGGCAGTCTGACATCCCTTCTTAATTAATTCCTATCAACAATCTTTCCTTAAGACCTAGTGCCTCTATTCCAAAAAGGGCTCTTACTTAAGAGCTAATTTAAAGAAACAACATTGCTATCCACTCTAGGCTGACAAGATTTTTGGTAGAAGTAAGGTTTAAACTCATTGTTACCAAATATATTTTTGTTTACTTGTGTTTACTTTTTTTAAACCGGGATTTGCCTCCCAGTAAACTGAATTTGACATCATCAATTTTGGGTTTCCTGTCATTTCTGTAAACGTAATTTAATGACTTTTGCCTTTTTTGATCAAATGTTATCTGTATAGTATATTAAAGTGGCACTGAACTTTTTTTAATAAACTTTTGCTTTCGCATGACCGATATCTGCTGGGCCCAACTATCTGTCTCAACAGAGAGCAGAGGGAGATTTGTTTTTACATATTATCAATATAGCGGGCGTAGTTAGGGTCCTCTCTGTTGGTCATATTTAAAAACAATGGTCCCTAACTGAACTAGCAAAGAGTGACAGTCAGAGACTTTATCAGCCTGTTTGTTTCAAAGTTAATGAAGTTAATCTGCATACTAGGGCCACTCTCACTTTCACATGTAAATCCGGCTCTCTAAAACTGTGTCTGGCATTTTTTTTTTACATTTTGTTTCAGATATTAACATGATTAAATCTGAATGTCCTATACTAAACCCACATGCTTTAGTCCGTTAATATTAAAGTTGGTTTATCATTTCAGTATTTCACTTTATGATATTTTCCCTCTTCTTTTAGGCATTTATATTTTTTGCAATTAAAAAAGGATATTCTTGAAGGAAGGTAAGCACAGTTTTAATACTCTTTAAATCATTTGATTTTTTTTCACCCTGTCATTGAATTGCCCTAGCTGTTGAACAGGTTATAAACACAATTATTTTTCCATTTCTCATTTCCTGTGATGACCTGTAAAACATGCATTAAATGACTGCATTGTTTAGTATTTGAACTTCATCAGAAAATATTCCAGCCAGAGACTGACCCAAGTGAGATTATTGCTAAATATACCCATATCCATCAAACCTTGTTTTAATATATTTCTACATTTATGTATACATGTGCATACACATTCATTTTTTATTATCAATCCAAAGTTACAAATAATAATTGTAGACTGTTGAAAACTTGGAATCCTTACTATAAATTAAAGAGCCACTACTAGGGTTGCCACCTGGCCGGTGGCAAAAAATTGGCGTTAGGCCAATGTTAAGTCTATGGAGACGGTACTAAGGCCGGAATTTTTCTGAAGAAAAAGGTGGCAACCCTAGCCACTACAGTTGTTAAAATGAAATTGCTGAATCATGAGGACTATACCCGTTTTTGGCCACCTATAACTGTTGTATTCTTTGGGATTTCTTTGGAGTTTAGCGTGACCTTTAGCTAGTGAACTCGCATATGTCAAGGCACCCTTCCACATGCACAGTGGACAAGAGTGTATTGAGTATCAATGTTGGCATCCAGACCACGGACATGAAATGGTATTTTAGACGTTGCATGATGGCAGGAGGGTATACAACTGTATTTGTGGAATATATACGAAAAGTACCCTTGTCTTGTAATCAAGGTAATCTTATTGTCAGACCTCTATTTGAGGTATGCTTATCAGACTAAGTACCAGGACTCCCTGCAAAGCTGCAGGGGTTATGGATCTTCCTCACAGACAGCCAATGGATGTCTGTACAGCATCAGAGGACATCAGACATCCTCTGGCTGCCCCACTAGACACCAGGGAAGTCTGTGGGTGCCTTGGCAGTCCTGGGAGGCTCATTGGCAAGTCTGAGTATGCAATGGTAAGTCTGGGGACGGACTGGCATACACACACATGCATACACTTTCACAAACATTCACAGCTACATATACATACAAATTCCTAGATTTTACTAGTAACATGACGTAAAGTCATGATTAATAAAGACACGGAGGCGAGTATTATGCATATCTCTTTCTTTTAATCCCTCAGCAGCAAAGAAAATGAACAGAAAAATGAACCAATCAGAAACATATCAATAAACCCTCCCCTCTCCATATAAGCACACATCTTCTCAAACACTTCCTCTTTCTTTGTAAAATAATAACAGAATAAACTCTATAAAACATTGAAATAATCCAAAATTCAATCCGCAGAAGGAACATCAACCGAAAACCGGAACCATCCATCGGATTTGGATCCTTGTCCAAAGATGCGTCCAATTCAGATTAATGAGCTGGGGAAAAAATGAGAATACATGATAATATCCGAAGTCATAACTATAGATCCTATATCGTAATATAAATATAGGTCAACAGACAGGCAAGAACCAGTATCACTTAATTAAATAATCTGTTATCAATAAACAATATCTTATAATAAAAGACAGGGTGGGGAAAAAAGACCCATATTAGTCGGGTGGGATAATACTCGCCTCCGTGTCTTTATTAATCATGACTTTACGTCATGTTACTAGTAAAATCTAGGAATTAATAAAGACACGGAGGCTCCTATTATGCAAGTTCAAAGCCTCGCAATAACAGAAGAAAAATGTGGTTCTGGCCTGAAATAAAACTCAAGAAATGTTGACTCCCGAGACCAGTCGGCAGCTTTCATAAAATCTTCTAATCTACAGCCCATGGTGAATGCCTTAGATGCCATAGCCCCCCTAGTGGAATGAGGGCCGAACATTGAGATATCTACCCCAGCCTCTTTGAGGGTCCATTTAACCCAACGAGCTAGTGTTGGAGTGGAGACTGGAAGGTGTG
The DNA here is from genome assembly GCA_036172795.1 of Pelodytes ibericus. NCBI lineage: Eukaryota > Metazoa > Chordata > Amphibia > Anura > Pelodytidae > Pelodytes > Pelodytes ibericus. The sequence goes on from CM069859.1 coordinate 124,429,534, forward strand.
GCTTGCGTAAGGCTAAGAATAGGGCTGAATGTGTTGGATTACGAAATCCACTTGTTCTAGCTTCGTATGCCCGTAAACATGTCACGGGACATAATTGCATGTTGTGAGGGAAGCAAGGGTATGATACCGCAGGCAGTAAAGTTTTGGTACGTCGTGATATAGAAAATGAGACCCCGTCTGGAGAAAAGGATCTCGCTGTGATATCTAATGCCCTAACGTCTGAAACGCGTTTACATGAAATCAGACAACATAGTGTCACTAATTTGGCTGATAGTTGTTGGAGTGACAAATTTTCATTTGTAGGCCATGATTCAAAGAGTCTCAAGACGATATTGACGTCCCATAAGGAGGAGTAACGAGGAGTAGGGGGTCTACTCAATCTAATCCCTTTTAATAGTTGACAGACTACTAATACTTTGCCTACCGGAACCCCGTGAAAACCTCTATGACCCACCGAAATAGCCGAACGGTAAACATTAATGGTTCAGTAGGCACGTCCCATTTCGAAAATCGAAGTAAGGAAATGGAGGATATCTGTCACAGCAGCAGACACGGGATCCAGAGATCGTTCCAAGCACCAATGAGCCCATATGTTCCAGGCATGGTTGTAGGAACGTCTTGTCCCTGGTGCCCAAGCTCCTTCCAAGAGCGCCAGAGTTGTTGCTGAAACTCCCTGGATTGTCCAGGGTCCCCTGAAATAAGCCATGCTACTAGTCGCAATTCTTCCTGAACTATCAGTGGGTGCGTTTTCCCGTGAACATCTGATAGTAGGTTTGGGATGCCAGGCAGGAGTCTGGGAAGGTCTATCGACAATTCTAGTAGTGATGGAAACCATGGCTGAGTCTCCCAATAAGGGGTGATCAAAACAATCGTTTTCCGTTGGCGTCGTACACAAATAAACACCCGCGGGATGAGACAGAATGGGGGAAAAGCGTAATGTCTGCCCGGTGGCCAGATCTGGAGAAGTGCATCTGTGGCCAGAGCTTCTGGATCTGGCCTCCAACTGAAAAACCGAGGTAATTGGGAGTTCAGTCGTGACGCGAACAAGTCCACCTCGAGGGGAGCCCATATTAAGAGGAGATGTTGAAAAATTGACCGATGAAGACGCCAATCGCTGGGGTCCGTCATGTACCGAGAATTCCAATCCGCGTCGAAGTTGGATAGGCCTGAAATGTGCTCCGCGCGGACTGAGATGTTGTGCGCGAGGCAAAAGAGCCAGAATTCCGTCGCCAGACCCGACAGATCTCGGGATCTTGTGCCACCCAGGTGGTTTATATACCTGACGGCTGACACATTGTCCATTAGTAAGAGTACCGACACATCCCGACGCTCGCCTGTAAGGCTGCGTGCCGCGAAATGCCCTGCTAGGAGTTCTAAGCAATTGAAATGGAGCGCGCTCTCTGTCTGAGACCATTTGCCTCCCGTCGAGGTATTTCCGCATTGCGCCCCCCAACCAAGCAAGCTTGCGTCGGATTCTATCACTAAATCCGGATCCGAACAGAAAATCGCCCTGCTGTTCCACACGTCTATGTGTTGAAGCCACCATTAGAGTTCCTCTTTGGCTTCGCAATTCACGGGGATCTTCTGGTCGTAGGACAATCCGCCGCGTAGGGCATGGTTCTTGAGGCGTTGGAGAGCCCTGTAATGAAGGGGGCCCGTAAAAATCGCCTGAATCGAGGCTGAGAGCAGGCCTATAATTCGAGCTAAATGCCGAATGGTAATGAATGGTCGAGAGATGACCCTCTTGATCTCTTTTTTGATCAATTTTATTTTGGTTGGTGGTAAATGTAGGGAACCTAGTGTGGAGTTGATGGTAAACCCTAGGAATAAGTCGGGGACAGTAATGACTTTTCCCAATTTATAAGGAAGCCTAGGTCCTGTAGAAGGGATAGACACCATTTCAGGTGTGTCTTCAATGTTTGGCTGTCCTGGGACAGTAACAACAGGTCGTCTAAATAAATGATGATTCTGACTCCTAATCTGCGTAGGTACCCGACTACTGGTTTCAACAACTTGGTGAAGCACCAAGGGGCTGAGGATAGGCCGAATGGGAGACAAGTGAAAGCCCACAGTTGTTGATCCCATTGAAATTGTAGGAACTTCTGATGTTCTAGTGCAATGGGAACTGTTAGGTATGCGTCCTGGAGATCTAATTTCACCATCCAATCTCCTATGAGAAGGATATCCCTGAGGCAATGAATGCCTTCCATTTTGAAATGGTGATAGGTTATAAAAGCATTTAGTGGTTTCAAATTGATGACTGGGTGAACACCACCGCCTTTTTTGGGTACTAGAAAAAGGTTGCTCAGAAAACCCTCGTGAAGATTCGAGGAGGGCGTTATGGCTCCTTTTTCCCTTAGGCTGACAATCTCTCTGGAGATCAATGTCTGATCTGTGTGTGAGAACTGTATGGGGTGAGGTAATGTTAACTGACGTGGAGTTGTGGCAAATTCTATGCGATAGCTTGTTATGGTGTTCAGAACCCATGGGTCTGTGGTGATTGAGTGCCAAGCGTCCTGAAAAAGTTTTAGTCTGCCCCCCACCCCTGGTTGGGAATAGGAGTGTAAGCGGATTGTACTCACCATATGGACGTCTGCCCTGGTATGATCCTCTAGCCCCTCGATTTTGCCACGGTCTGCTCCTTCGTGGAAAAAATCCTGTTGACGTTGGTTTGTAGTCCTGATATTGGACTCTGGATGTTTCGAAGCCTCGGGGATTCCGTGTAGGTCCCCTGAAGTTCCGGCCGGCCAGATGGCTTCTACCTCTTCCGGCCCGTCCAAAAATGTTGGGGTTGAATACTCTTTTAAGGTTCGATTGGGCCTTATCAAGTGCCGTGAATGTGGACACGTATGAACCAAGATCTTTTACGAAGGAGTCCCCAAAAAGTAATCCTTTAGCCTGGGGGCCAGGCTCAGTAAAGGCCATGCTGGTTAGCTTTGGCTCTATTTTCATTAGAATCGCCTTGCGGCGTTCTGTTGCTAAAGCTGTATTAGCATTGCCTATGAGGCATACGATCCTTTGGACCCAACCTTTAATGGTATCCAGGTCTAAACTATCCTCGCCTGCCAGGGCCGACTCTATCATTTCAAAGAGTCTAGTGGTAGGTCCAAGTATATCAAGGACCTTGTCTTGGCATGTGCGCAATGCAAAGTCGAGGCCCTTCTTAGGTTTCCAGCCAGACTTGGAGAGGAACTGCAGTATTTTCGGGTCGATGTCTGGGGTACTGCATACCTGGTCATGGACCGTAGGTCTAGGGCATTCTGCTCGTAACTTGTTCCTTGTCACTTTGTCTAAAGGTTTACGAACCCTGTGGGCTAAATATTTGCCTATATGAGGGAAACCACTCTAGTGAGCGAGGGTTCAGGAGTCTATTCCGGTCGAACATAGGCTCGCCCTGTAAGTCCATTAGGACAGAGGTGTCTGTGTGGGTGTTAAGTGGCTCTATATCGTGAGCGTTTGGATCAGCCATTTGCATCTCATCTTCAGATGCTGGCTCAGGATCAGATAAATCTGAGTATATATATGTCTCCTCTTGGTCAGAGTTAGAGTCTGACAATTCAATAGCGGTCTTAGCCGCTTTCCAGATTCTAGCCGATTTAGCCCGGCTTGGGGCTCCAGTGTGTGGTGCAACCACAATCTCTTTGGCAGAATATAGCTTGCCGCTCTTAAGGTTTTTGGAGACAGGTATGGAGCAATGTTTTAATTTTTTGGTTGCTTTACGCCCGGGTAGTGAGGGGGAGACCCTTTTACCCTGGGGGATTGTGGCCTGCTGGGGCACTGAAGGCTGAGAGGCTAGTAGTGCAGTGGAGATGGATTGTGCAATCTGGGAAGACATTCTGCCCATAGCTGATTGCATAGCTAGATTCACAGATTTGGCCATTATGGCATCTAATAATGAGTGAAACTCCTCTGAGTTTGCAAATTCCCCTTGATATTGCTCACCTTTGTCAGCAGTGTGGGGGTTAATGATATCCCCAGAGGGAGAAGTCTCAGCCAGTTCATAGTTGTGAGAAGACATCACACTATCAGGTTGGTTATCAGATGTGAATGAACAGATAGTAATGCACACTAACCAGTACTGATCTCAGAGTAGTAAGCAGTAGAAACACTCAGTCGCGCTAAAATGACTGCCAAATCGCGGGAAAAACCAACAGGAAGTTGTGGGAGTGTTCATAACGTTTAATAGTTCAATAAACGAGTGAATTCGAATGAAATTCGGTTTAATATGAGGAGAAACGATTTGGGGCTACAACAAAATGGCCGCCGCCATGAAAAACGGAGAAAGGCTACACTAAAATGGCCGCTGAGATGCGCATTGCGCATGCGCGACGGATAAACCGAAAGTAAAACCGAAGAAGGGTTGAATCACAATGGAGAAGCTAAGTGAGAGCCGAAAATGGCAGAAAAGGCAAAGATAAAGTCCTAGAAAAACGGGAATAAGGTAGAGGGAAGGGGACACAACCGACCCCTGAGTGGGAAGGAAGGAAATGTATTAGTGTAAATGAGCATACTTGACAGTAATACAATGAAGATATAACTATCACAGTAAGCTTTAAATCAGTATAATAAGCAGTATAATAGTAAAATCACTTATCTCTGAGGGAAGCAGCAAAGAAAGAGGAAGTGTTTGAGAAGATGTGTGCTTATATGGAGAGGGGAGGGTTTATTGATATGTTTCTGACTGGTTCATTTTTCTGTTCATTTTCTTTGCTGCTGAGGGATTAAAAGAAAGAGATATGCATAATAGGAGCCTCCGTGTCTTTATTAATTCACACATACACAGTCACACATACAGTGCCACATAAACACAATCACATATACAGTGCCATACACACAGCTATACATACAGAGGGTTACATTCACACATAGCCACATAAATACATTCTATTTGAAAAAAACTATATTTGCCCCAGACCCTCCTCCCTACTACTTTACCTTTCATGGAAGGGAGGCAATCTCTTGTAGTGCAGTATGATCTGTGCCTTCTTTTTTTACTGGCACAGATGATCTTGCTCAAATATCTGTTTAAACCTATCATGTGACACCCAGCACTTTGACACCATTAGTAGCGCAGCCAGGGCCGGATTAAGACGTTGTAGGCCCCTGGGCTACAGGTATTGTGTAAATATAAGATGACCTTACATGACATTTTTTTTACTAGTTAATAATTCACATGTAATAAAACCTATGATGGAGAAAAAGCATTTATTGTTTTGATTGCCTTTTTTTTGCCAATCTGCTACACAGACTTGACAATGCATCCCCAAACTTGACATTCTACAACTAGTCTTGCCAATGTATTCCCACAGCCAGGTTGCCCATTAATATGCCACTATTTGCCCATTATTATGCCACTGTTAGTCTTTCCATTAATATGCCACAGCCAGGATGCCCATTAATATACCACAGCCAATTTGCCTGTTAATATGCCACTATTGTGCCAATTAAAATTCCACAGCCAATTTGTTCATTATTATGCCACTATTAGTATGCCCATTAATATGCCACTATTAGAATGCCCGATAAAATACCACTATTAATATGCCTAATAATATGCCACTCTAAGTATGCCAATTAATATGCCACGATTAATATGCTCAATAGTATGCCACTATCTGTATGCCCACTAATATGCCACAATTTATATGCCCACTAATATGCCACAATTAATATGGCCAATAAAATGCCACTATTAGTATGCCCAATATTCCACAATGAATATGCCCTATAATATGCCACAATTAATATGCCCAATAATATACCACTGTTGGTATGCCCAATAATATTCCACTATTAGTATGCCCACTAATATACCCAAAATTATGCCCCAATTAATATTCCCAATAATATGCCACTATTGGTATGCCCACTAATATGCCACAATTAATGCCCACTAATATGCCATCGTTAGGGGTCGGAGCAGTCTGTCTGTGCAGATCTTTGCACAGACATTACCCCCTGCATTGTGCTCATCTACATCGTGCTTGGCATATCCCCCTGCACCTCTAATTCATAGTCCTCTAGTAACCGTGCAGGATGGCAAAATTAAGGAAAGGACCCTGGGGTGGGCATGCATTCAAAAGTTTCATGATTAATTTGAAGACTTCATTCCTTCAGTATTTTTTAATTGCTCAGTACCTCAGAGTAATAGATCAATTGAAATGTATAGTGCAATAATCTGTTATTTAACAGTAGCCCCATTATTTGTTTTATCTTATACGATAGTTTGTCTAATTTGCACTTTACTAGCAGTAACAAAATATTTTTGTTCTTTAAATTTGTTTAAAAAGATAGAAAATATATAATTCTGCATTATTTCTTTAATGTATAATGAATGTGAATTACCATCCATTGTTCCCCTATTGCAATTTTTTATTTTTAAATAAAATATTAAATCTCATTTATTCCCTAGGCTAGCATGTCCACTGAATTCTGCTGTTGTCCTTGCCTCATATGCTGTGCAGTGTAAGTAGTGAATAAAAAACACACTGGGGTATTTACAATGAAAAAGTAATGCATTTAAAGTGTTTCTTGTAATTGAAAAGTGGTCAGACACTTTTTAAGAAATTTATTTGAAGTTTACTGCCAGGAAATAGCAATGCCTGGCTTTGCATGTAAAGTGGGTTTTAATGTAATTAATATACAGACACAACTCTGTATTTGCAGAAAGCAAATAATAAATGAGATGCTGCTAGTGGAAAAATCGTTAAACCTTTGTTAAATAGGATCATAGGCAGGGAAATTACCAAATTAAGACCTGTCTGTTTACTGAGCCATTTATTCACTTTAACTGATATCGATCTCAGAATGTATATATGGCAATCCTCATTATTTGGAGGTTTTTATTTTAATTAGACCTTTATTTTCCTAAGTGGTTTGTAGATAACTGGAGAAAAAAAAACATACAGTTAAATAATAAAGTCTAACATTGTAAAGGAATCGAAGAATCTTTGAGATGTTGATAAAATCATCTTAACCCCTTAAGGACCCTACGCTGCATAGTACTTTGCTCCTCAAGGACCAAAGCACTCAAACTGTGTTTTTGTGTTCTTGGCACCGATCACAAGGAACATTGAGGAAAAGACATTACAGACACTGTGGGCTCCTGCCAATGTCTCGTGATACCAGTCGATGTCACTTGTAAAGTCGCGGAGGCATGCTGAACTCAGAAGTGCGCACAGTGTGAGATTCAGAGAAATGTAGTTGGCACTCACTTTGAGGGGATCCAGCACAGCTAAACTTGCAAAGCTTATTGACTCTAGTATGAGGATAAACTGGTATTTACTTTTAAGATACATGCCAGATCACCTTATAACTGGCAGTTATCATGCTTACCTGCAAGCGAAGTGTGAGAGGACCTCTTTATTGCATGCCACCAATGGAGGATTGTAAAGGTTTCTCTATTGGGAGACATGAATCCACCCGGTCAGCAGACTTCTATCAGACGAGAGCGATGAGAATCCTTTCTTCAATTGACTGTGCCTGCGATGACAGCTTGGAGGCAGAGCTGAGAGTAAAATAGTCTGGATCTCTAAATATACATATTGGGATCTACTTATGGGCAGGTGGCACCATGTTTTTAATGTTTAATTCTATTAACCCCTTAGTAAGAAGGCCTTTCATTAGATACCATTATGTTCAGTATATCTTATAATTTACTACAAAAAATCCCTTTTCCATTTCCCAAAATCCCACTTTTTGTAACTTGGACCTAAAAAATAATTTACACAAATACAATTGGTAGATAAGACCCTGTCTAAATAGTTTCTATATTTTGTCACGGGTTTAGAAATAGGATTGTTTCCATGTTTTTCTGCTGTTTTTTGCGAGTTATAGGGCAATAACCAAAAATAGTGGTTTTTGTTTTTTTAACCGTTTTCAACTTTTGACCCAACTCAAACCCTAAATTTAACCCGAACTCTAACCCTTATGCTAACCTTTAATTTATTCTAATTTTAATTTAATTGTAACCGTGACCATTATATTATTATTATATGTTGCTGACTGCCTCTAGGAGCAACAGCATCAGAGCGACGGAAGTGACATTTTTTCCACTTTCAATGCTCTTCCACAAGAGGGCAGCAGCCGTATTGGAGGAGCATGTATAATGCCTTGACATCAAGGCAACAGAGCCGTGTGTGAGTCATTGTGTGTGTTACTGTCTGTAAGTGTGACTGTAAGTGTGACTGTGTAGTATTGGGGTTTGGGAATCATTTGTTAGGGGGGGTTATTTTCTTTTTACTTTTACATTTGTAATAGCTGACAGTTCAGCGCTGAACTGTCAGCTCTTACATAGCCGCGTTATTCTTCATTGCTGACAGTTCAGCATTCTAACTGCCGCGCTGAACTGTCAGCGATGAAGATGCGGCGAACAAGTGTCCTAGACCCAGGGCTGTCTTTAATAGTGATTGGACCCTGGGCAAGCATTTGCTTGGGCCCCCTGGACCCTGCCCCCTCCCCTGCAATCACTCCATCCATCGCAATGTTACCCCCCCCACCCCCCCCCCCCCCCCACACACACACACAAAAAAAACATAAAAATAAGCACACACACAGTTGGATTTTTCTTGCAGTGAGTACTTTTATTGCATTGAATAAAATGTGTATATTACGTGTATAATTGCAGTGTATAAACTGTATTTTTGGATACAAAATGTGTATATATGGCTGCAATATGTATACCATCTTACTATGCAACACTGCACTACAACTACTCATTACCTAAATGACAAAAACATACACAGATATTAGAGAGCACTTACATATGTTCATATATATTTATAAATATCTATACACATCTCACTCTCTCTCACTAGTTGCATTTATACTTACATGGACTTCTTAATATTATATTCAACTATTTTCATATGTAATAAAAATGTTATTGAAGAGTTGCATTTCTTGTTTTTATTCCCCTTTTCTGCACCCACATTGAACCTAAAGGACTTAACACAGCCCCATAGAGCAGCCACAGCACTTGTCTTGCACCTATATTGCACCCACAGCACTTGTCATGCACCTATATTGCACCCACAGCACATGGCTTGCACTCATATTGAACCCACACAATTTTGCATGCTACAGTGTAAATTTGCCCCCCAGAACATACCAGTTTAACTTTGTTCCACTGAACTGCCATGCAGAAAAAAGCTACATTGACATTTTTCCCCATAGTACATGTAATTTTTCCCCAGAGAACTTGCCACAGTCACTTTGTCATTGCATATGCAACAGACAGTTTGCCTTTTAAAATATGACACCGTTTGTCCATTAAATATGCCACAGTCAATGTGCCCACCAATATGCCAATATTATTTTTCCATTAATATTCAGTATTATTTTGCCATAAATATGCCACAGACATGTTTCCCATTAAAATGCCAATATTATTGTGCCATTCAGATACCAGTAATATTGTACTATTAAGATGCCCCAGCCAATTTGCCCATTAAGATACCAGTATTATTGTGCCATTAAGATGCCATAATTGGTGTGCCATTCAGAGCCCAGTAATATTGTGCCAGTCAGATACCAGTAATATTGTGACATTCAGAGCCCAGTAATATTGTGCCAGTCAGAGCCCAGGAATATTGTGCCAGTCAGAGCCCAGTAATATTGTGCTAGTCAGAGCCCAGTAATATTGTGCTAGTCAGAGCCCAGTAATATTGTGCTAGTCAGATCCCAGTAATATTGTGCCATTCAGATCCCAGTAATATTGTGCCATTCAGAGCCCAGGAATATTGTCCCAGTCAGATACCAGGAATATTGTGCCAGTCAGAGCCAAGTAATATTGTGCCAGTCAGAGCCCAGGAATATTGTGCCAGTCAGAGCCAAGTAATATTGTGCCAGTCAGAGCCCAGGAATATTGTGCCAGTCAGAGCCCAGGAATATTGTGCCAGTCAGAGCCCAGGAATATTGTGCCAGTCAGAGCCCAGGAATATTGTGCCAGTCAGAGCCCAGGAATATTGTGCCAGTCAGAGCCCAGGAATATTGTACCAGTCAGAGCCCAGTAATATTGTGCCAGTCAGAGCCCAGTAATATTGTGCTAGTCAGAGCCCAGTAATATTGTGCTAGTCAGATCCCAGTAATATTGTGCCATTCAGATCCCAGTAATATTGTGCCATTCAGAGCCCAGGAATATTGTCCCAGTCAGATACCAGGAATATTGTGCCAGTCAGAGCCAAGTAATATTGTGCCAGTCAGAGCCCAGGAATATTGTGCCAGTCAGAGCCAAGTAATATTGTGCCAGTCAGAGCCCAGGAATATTGTGCCAGTCAGAGCCCAGGAATATTGTGCCAGTCAGAGCCCAGGAATATTGTGCCAGTCAGAGCCCAGGAATATTGTACCAGTCAGAGCCCAGGAATATTGTGCCAGTCAGAGCCCAGGAATATTGTGCCAGTCAGAGCCCAGGAATATTGTGACATTCAGAGCCCAGGAATATTGTGCCAGTCAGAGCCCAGGAATATTGTGCCAGTCAGAGCCCAGGAATATTGTGCCAGTAATATTGTGCCAGTCAGAGCCCAGTAATATTATGCCAGTCAGAGCCCAGTAATATGGTGCCAGTCAGATACGAGGAATATTGTGCCATTCAGATCCCAGTAATATTGTGCCATTCAGAGCCCAGGAATATTGTCCCAGTCAGATACCAGGAATATTGTGCCAGTCAGAGCCCAGGAATATTGTGCCAGTCAGAGCCCAGGAATATTGTGCCAGTCAGAGCCCAGTAATATTGTGCCAGTCAGAGCCCAGTAATATTGTGCCAGTCAGACCCCACTAATATTGTGCCAGTCAGAGCCCAGTAATATTATGCCAGTCAGAGCCCAGTAATAGTGTGCAAGTTAGAGCCCAGTAATAGTGTGCCAGTCAGAGCCCAGTAATAGTGTGCAAGTCAGAGCCCAGTAATATTGTGCCCCTCAGACCCCAGTAATATTGTGCCAGTCAGATGCCTGTAATATTGTACCCCTCAGACCCCACTAATATTGTGCCAGTCAGATGCCTGTAATATTGTGCCCCTCAGGCCCCCCTAATATTGTGCCAGTCAGATGCCTGTAATATTGTGCCCCTCAGACCCCACTAATATTGTGCCAGTCAGATGCCTGTAATATTGTGCCCCTCAGACCCCACTAATATTGTGCCAGTCAGAGCCCAGTAATATTGTGCCATACAGATGCCTGTATTCCCCAAACACAGCGCCCCCCCCCCCCCCCCCAGTACTCACCGATTGCTGCTTGTTCTCCTCCGTGCAGTCTTCCCTCCTGCACGGAGGAGGGAAACAGTGTAAGTTGCGGCTTGCCGGAAAAAACGTTCACAAGCGCAATGCGCTGTGAACGCGGCAAGCAGGGGCTGGGGGCCCACGGGACAGCTGCCTCGTGCCCCCCAGGAGTTACTGGGCCCAGGGCAGCTGCCCCGTTTGCCCCGCGTTAAAGACGGCCCTGCCTAGACCCACCATAGCAATCTATTTTTATGTATAAAATGTTACTTTACAATCCTCACCACATATTATTGAATTACAGTAATCTTAACCTGTTCCCTTCCATTGCTGCTGAGCAGCATGTTACTGATAAGAAACATGCTTTTGTTTTAATCACCTTACATGTTTAAACAGTGTTTGTGTTCTGCTGGCTCACTAGGGGGCATATATTGTTTTAAGCTTCATAGAAAACTCAAAATGAACAGGAAAATTCAAATAATAAATGACAAAATAATCTGTTTCTTAACAGTTTTGCAAAATATTATTTAAATTGTTACTTAGCAAAAACTTCCATATGTGACCCACAGGTTTTATTTATATATCACTATATATGTATATTACAAGATACTGTCAGTACTGTATCTCTCCATTGCATTAACTATACTTCTTGTATGTATCTATTTTGTGCTTAAGCATTCCAACTCACTTTGAATGTTCTTTATGACTTCAGGCCATATCAAGTGGTCTCTATGAGGATGCAACATCTATTTGTATGCTAAAGAAAAGATATAATGAGAGTTTTTATACCACTGACAATTAAGTTGTGGTCTGACTTTGATTATATTCAATTAAAACTTCCGTTTCAGTCCCTGTAAGCAGCTTCCTAGTATTGGAAGTACTTTCCATTTTGGTTACTGCATTCTCCGCTATCTTGTTTCTCAACAGGAGGGCCGCATGTTAGATTGTGTTCACTCGGGCTTAGCTGTCTCTGTGCTGTTTAATCATGACTTGTTTTATATGCATGTTAACCTTGAATGATCTTAAAAGACCATGGCCTGCTCAGCTTATTTTACAATATATAATACCATCATAAAACTCTTTACCAAGAACAAACCATGTTTATCTATATTAAACTAGAACATCCATATCTCTAGAAAGATAATTGACTGCCGCGCTATCCGTGCACTATTGCAGTAATGATAACAATTTCATTTTTTTTTTTATGATCTTTAATGTTTTTATAACTCGTTAAAACCCCCCACTAAACTTTATTTCACTTCTAGTATAGAAGCACATGGCAAAAGCTCATTGACCCTAGTATGAGGATAAATGTGCATATTAAATGCCAGTTTATCCTATGACCAGCAGCCATGATGCTAGCAAAGTGAGAGATCCTTGTTTTTACATGCCACCAACAGAAGACGTCCAGAACTAGGTCTCATGGTGGCGTGTGAAAACCGGACAGACCATTATCAGATGCGAACAGGGAGCTCCCACACTGATTGGCTGAATGGTCATGGACAGTGACATCCAGATGAGATCTCCCTCAGTTGAGTAAACCTGTAAATATATGTAAAGATACATGTTACTTTGGAACCAGGCACAGGATTTTTTTTTTTTACTTTTGCTTCTATTGGTGAAGCAAAAGTTAAAAATAACCTTTACTGCCTCTTTAAGTAGGAAAGCAACCAAGCAATAGAGACTTTCTATTTGGCATTTGTGCTAGTGGATGTGGTCTGTTTGCCAATGGCTACAACTTCTCTAAGTCTGGCAGACATGAAGCCTTTGAGAATGGAAATCGGTGAACAAGTTCTTGTCTGTCAACTAACAACCTGACACACCAATAGGGATAAATCACCACAGACAATGCCCACATTGTGAGACATGCCTTAGTGCTTGGTTACTTCCATGCTAAAATGTTGATATATAGTTGATGAAAATGAAAACACCACAGGCCTAAACTCAGTTTTGAAAATGAAAGATGTCGTATTTAATGTTTGGTTTTCTTACAATGTAGATTTGGTCTGAATTGAATGATATGTAAATGCAAATGCCCTGATTTTCTATTATGTTTTAACTAAACTTACAATCCACTGTTAAGGCAAAATCAGTGTTAAAATTGTTACCAAGTGTTTTTTTTAGGGATTAAATATTTTGGCAGTGTTTGGAAAGTCATATAATTTTCTAACAATTACTCGATTGGCAACTAAGTTGTAAACTTCACTATGTACCAGCTTGGCACCACAAATATAAATATTTGCTAAAAACAAAGAGATATCTTGTATCTAAGAAAATGTTTTCATTTTTTTAAAAGTAAATTCATATAAGTGATGTATTTTGAAGGTACTCTGTTCCTTAACATATTACAATGTGCTGCTATTTTGTATCATGAATAAAAGCAATGTCATTAATATCAATACAAATAGGGGCATGGATAAACACGGCGCACACGCAGATTGCACCAAATACTGGCGCAGTCCACGTGTACAAAATGTTTGAAGCAGATCAGAGGGGTCTGCATTATCTATGTGTGAAGATTTAGGTTGTGTTGACTCTCGTTGCGCCAACGTAGGTCCTTCTCTCCCTCACAGCAAAGTTATAAAAAAAAAAGTGCAGTCGCCGTTATACATAATAAAGGTGATAGTACTTTTTTTTTTTTTTTTTTTAATAAAACTCCCGACACTTTGCAATGCAGGATTTTTTTTTATACATGCCCCCCCCATGGTTTTAACATGTGAATGAGATTCCTTGATAAATCTTCTTGGTAGAGTTCCTTACTGATTTAGGACAAGTGGGAAATGAGCCATTGGTGTCACTTGAACTGATACATGAACTAAAAATGAGATGCAAAAATCAGACATTACTAGCTTAGTTGGAAACATTTTCCAAGTTGCTCATCTTTACAACTAATTTTTTGCAGACTGCGTCCGTTCACTTTTAGTAAGTGCCCCTACTATTTTGATTATCTGGTGGATGTGTTTCAGGATAATTTTATTCTTTGTCGATTTGGTTCTCCCCAAAATGACCTTTTATTTATGTGTTCTCGTCTCGGACACTAATCCTCATTCTATCACTGAAATGCTGAAATATATTCATTTCCTTGTGTTGCTTTTCCATACATTAAATTAGCTCATTCTCGCCTTCTCAGAGTAAGGGTGGAAGATGACCACCAATGTAGAACAGCTGTGTCTCCCAGCCCTCTCAAGGTCATGGTTAATTACCCAGATTTTTCTTTTGATAGGCACTGCCAACAAGAACAAAGTATTTGTATTCATGTCTCTCACTTAAGAAGGAGTTCATACTTAGCTAGAGTTGTTTCAGTGTAGGACGAGCTTATGGCTCTTGTCCAAGTGAATTTGTTTTCTTACTTCAAATAGGGATTAAGCAACTTTGGATGTTTTGAGTAAACATGACAATACTAAGGGCTGTGGGTGTGGAAGTTGTTTTTTTGCTGTAGGATAGATTCAAGAAATTCTGCTATTTTCACATTGATATTGCAATCACTAAACATTTTCAGATGATGGTTAAATACATTATTAATAGTGTTAATTTGCATAACTGATATTGTTGAGAGACTGCTGTATACATAATGGTTAAAATCTTTGGACTGCAAAACTGACCCAAAATACAGTTTTTTTTTTGGAAGAGTTACATGATTTATGTACCGGAAAAACAATACAAACAAACAAATGTGTATTTAACATACATTTCTTTATTCCAATTTTAGTTTGTAGTGTTTTTAAAATGCAAGCTTTATCTTGGGGATTGATCCAACCCATCAATAGCTAAAACAAAAAAAAGAGTTGCCACAATATCCTGGGAGCCAATCAGTGGTTCACACAACAACTGGTCTGCCCTGCAATCAGTTGTTATATGTTCATGAACTGGTGACCCATTGCATCCGAACTAATCCTCTTGCACATAAACAAAAGCAAAGAGAAGGCTAAGGTTTAACAAGAGATTTCTAAGGAATATAAACCATGTACGACGTACAAGTTAAACAGATAAACCAAAGGTACTTTAATGCCCATGGTTCATTTTAACATTTTTATTTGGTTGTTGCTCTGTATTTTAAGTGGTGCCTTTAAAACATCCCACATATCATTAATTACTGATTGGTTTGAAGGATTCTTGTATTTTAGTTTTATGATGATTAAGGATTTGTCTTGTAGATGATGTTAGGGTTGCCACCCAGCCAGTATTGTACTGGCAGGTTGGTAAAAATTGGCTTCAGGCCAATGTTAAGTCTATGGCAGAAATAGCAAGGCCAGTATTTTTTGGAAGAAAAGGTGGCATCCCTAAATGAAGTGTCATCATGTTAATGTCTGAGGTTATATACTCAATAAAATAATTCTAAAAATAGCTATTGTGTATTATGATAGATTTTGTTATTGGCTCAGCTGTCAATATCAATGATATTTGCTGTAATGTTTGGGTAACATGGCCAGATATCCGTGTATGTTTTCCCTCACAACTTCTATAAGACCAAAGTGTTGTAAAAAGGTCCTATTTTTTTGTATGGTATTTTTTATATTTAAAGAGCCACTCTAAGCAAAATTATTTCCCCCTGTTTTATTACTTGTACTCAGAATAACCACCCCTCTCAACCACAGTACCTCAATTGCTAGCATATATTTTTTTTTTAATCTGAATATATCTTACCTTTAATGAATTAGGGTAGTTCCTATGGGATTGCTTCTCCTGGACACACACGGGAGCATATAAAAATGATATGTGCCCCGCAACCTGATGGAAACATACCTGCAAATATGTGCATTTTACAGGTGTGTGTGCGTGTGTGTGTGTGCGTGTGTGTGTGTGTGTATATATATGTACAGATATTCAGATTCAAATAAATAGATTGTTATAATTACGAAAATAATACTATTCAATAAAAAAAAAGGTAGTTCATTTTCAAGACTGTAAATTTTGTATTCATTTAAAACGTGTTATTTACAGGCATTTTGTTTTAATGTGGTATCAAGTCCACACATAATAATTGCTGGAGGCATTATCATCTTATGCATCATAAGTTATGTTTGTTATCTCATGTTCTATTGACTTCTAAGTTGTTTTTGCTTATTGGAATAAGTTGTTTGTTTTATTTTCGTAGCTGAGCTTGGAGACCATAATTCCTCAGAGCATCTTCCAGGACATCTATCAAACACTAATTTTATTCCAGATCAAGACAATGACTTCATAAGCAAAGTAGAAACTCTACACAGACAGCACAGGTGATTTTTTTTCCCTGATACTTATTTGATTTATAAAAATAGTTTGGCTTGTAGGTGTATGCTACTGACATAGAAATACTATTTATACCTATAGCAGTGCATTGGTTATACACATGCCCACCATTTAAGAACACGGACCATGTCAATTTCCCTCAATTTTCTCTTTCTCGTGTCTTTTCCCATTTGGTTCCCCTATGCCTTTTCTCTCTTGTAACGCTCCTGTTTTTTTTTAAGCAAATGTATCTCTTTCCTGTGGTTTTCCCCTCATTTCTCTCCACCATAAATCTTTTGAAGGTTGCCTCTCCCTCTCTTTTTCAACCATTTCTCTCTCTTTCAAAGTTAGGCAATATGTCCGTACAAGGACACCAGTTTTTGTCACATGGTGTGTGGAAATCCATACAATTTAATTGTTTATAAAAAAAAATCCAGTAAGTGTCCACCATGAAATATATCATGTATTGTTTACCCCCATTTTATACTGGTGTCTTCTTCATATTTTTACTCCCATTTTTCAGTTTTCAGTCTTTTTTTCACATTTAATTACCTTTAGCACTAAAGTCATCCTTAATAGACTTGACTGACTTACTGTCCTCAAGATATTTTATTTTTTATTAACAAACTTTCTTTTTTTCTCCCTCCTGTAGTGGTCTTGGACAAACAGAGGCAGAGTCATGCTACATTAACATTGCAAGAACACTTGAATTCTATGGAGTTGAAATGCACAGTGGTAGAGTATGTTTGATTTACATGTATTTAACAGCTGGGAAACTAGATGCAGAATAATGAACTTGGTATTAATGCATATATATATATATATATATATATATATATATATATATATATATATATAGTACTGTGCAAAAGTTTTAAGCGGGTGTGAAAAAAATCCTGTAAAATAAGAATTCTTTCAAAAATAGACATTTTAATTGTTTATTTTTTTTTATCAGAAGAACACTCAAATCAATATTTGGTGTGACCACCCTATACCTTCTTAACGGCATCAAGTCTTCTAGGTGCACTTGCCCAAAGTCCGGGATTTTGTATGCATATATTCAGGTGTATGATTAAACAATTATACCAAACAGGTGCTAATGAGCATCAACTTAACCCCTTAGTGACAAGACATTTTCCCCTTGACTTTCCCTTGGTGACAATGGCTGTTTTGACATTTCTAGGGTGTTTGTGTTTAGCTGTACTTTTTTTCTTTCTCACATACAGTACCCACACAAATTATATGTTGTTTTTATCGTCATAAGAAGGGCTTTCATTAGATACCCTTATGTTCATCATATCTTATAATTTACTACAAAAAAAATCATAAAATAAGATGAAAAATTTAAAAAAACACACTTTTTCTAACTTTGACCTAAAATATAATTTACAAAAATAAAATCATTAAAAAAGACCGCATCTAAATAGTTTCTAAATGTTCTCCCGAGTTCAAAAATATGCATGTTTCCATATTTTTCGGTATTTTTTTGCGAGTTATGGGGCAAAAACCAAAAATAGTGTTTTTTGTTTTTTTCCTATATTGATCTTTTGACCCCAACCCGAACCCAAAATTTAACCCTAACACTAAATTTAACCCCAACTCTAATCCTTATTATATCCCTTAATATTTTTTAACTTTAATTTAATTTTAACCCTATCCCTTATGCTAAAAAATATGGCTCCCCATGATCGCTCCGTGGGGCGATCGTGGGTGTCCCGAAATAGAAATTTCAGTGCTGGCTATTGCCTCGACATAATAGACCAGCACTGTTAAAGCGGTTTTCGCGATCGTTGATACCTTAATTCGCGATCGTTGATACCTTAATACGTTGATACCTTAACAAAGGACGTGCCTGGCACGTCCTGCATTGAGCAGGACGTGCCAGGCACGTCCTTTGTCGTTAAGGGAGTTTCTCCCAGGACGTGCCTGGCACGTCCTTTGTCGTCAAGGGGTTAATATGTAGGTTGAAACACAATCATTAACTGAAACAGAAATAGGTATGTAGGAGGAATAAAATTGGGAGATGAACAGCCAAACTCTACTAACAAGGTGAGGTTGTTGAAGGACAGTTTAATATTAAGTCATACACCATGGCACGACCGAGCACAGTAAAAAAAAACCCAAGCAAGTTATACTGCATGAGCAATGTCCCTCCCAGGCAGAAATGTCAGTGCAGACAGGGGTTTTTCAGATGTGCTGTCCAAGCTTTTCTGATGAAACAAAAAGAAATGGGTAATATTAAGGGACAAAGATCCAACAGTCAGCCAATGAAACATAGTGCAGTAAATGAAAGACACACCATGTTTACTTATCTTCACAATTGGAAGATGTACAGCAGTGGCATCAGAATTGGCAAAAAAAAAGTGGTACCTTGTTACACCCATCTACTGTCCAGAGAAGTCTTCTGAGAAGTGTTTTTTATGGAATACTTACTTTCAAAAAGCCATACCTTCATTCTGGATACAAGGCCAACTATGCATAAAAACACAGGAGCTTAGCTGGCTTGCAGAAAAATGGCAGCATGTGTTCTGGACTGATGTGTTAAAATTTTACATATTTGGCTGTAGCAGAAGACAATTTGTTCGCTGAAGGGCTGGAGAGCAGTACAAGAATGAGTGTTAAAAAGGAGTGAATGTGCCTAATGGCCCAGTGCAAATAAATTTATATAATATAATAAAACTTGTACCACAATAATGCTGCCTTCTGAAGTAATCTCCAAGTTACTCAAAACAATACACAAAAACGGAAGCAGAATGGCGCAACAGTAGTGAATACATAAAATAAGTATTATTCCGATGAAGAGTAATAAAATCCTTCACATTTAATAAGATCCCTGTAAGAAAACACAATAAAACACAAACATGTGTATGACCAGATACAATAAATATATATGGGCCCCTAATACAAGGAGAACTTACAAAACGGTGGGAGGGATAAAACGAGAAAGGAACAAATCGAGCAGAGATGATGGCTGGAATAGCATCAGGATTGGACTGCACCTCAACGCGTTTCGCCGGAAACGAATGAGTGTTGGCAGACAACAGTGAAGCATGATGGATGTTCCTTGCAAGTTTGGGGGGCTGCATTTCTGGAAATGGAGTTGGGTATTTTGTCAGAATGAATAGTCTCTTCAATGCTAAGAAGTAAAGGCCGATATTTAGCCACCAGGCCCCAAATTTATTCTGCAGCATGACAACAACCCCAAACATACACTCACAGTCATTAAGAACTATCTTCAGCATAAACATGTACAAGGAGACAAGGCGTCTTGTAAATGATGGCAGGGCCCAAGAGCCCTGATCTCAACATCATCATAATTTTTTTTTAAAAATGTGTGCAAGTGTACCTAGAAGAATTGATTCTGTTTAGAAGGCACATGATGATCACACCAATATTGATTTGATTTAGATTTATCTTCTGTTCACTTCCTTTGCATTTTTCAAACGTGCCTTTGCATAGTACTGTATATACTTATATTTAAATATGTCTGTATGTGTGTGTGTGTGTGTGTGTGTGTGTGTGTGTGTGTATACACAGACACCTGCCTAAAACCTTTGCATAGTACTTTATATACGAATATATATTATTTATATATTTATTTATATGTGTGTGTGTATGCGTATGTGTGTGTGTATATATTTTATATATATTACTTTATTATGATGTAATATTGAAGGTTGACAAATTGAACATGTTGTACAATGTTACACAGACTTAAGTTAATATATGTTTACTGGTGCAGTTTCTAAATGAAAACATGATCTATATTGTGTCTGTGTGTGGATGCTATGTATAAAGCTAGATATGCTGTATATGCCCCTGGATTTCAAAAAGTATTTCCAAACATACATTTGAATACACGCCACTGTCACTGATCTCACACGTCGTGTGTAAACCTATGTGAGTTTGTACTGTAATCGGTGGCTTACTTTTTTGCTCTGCTTTTTTTATTGGCAAAATTAGCATACCACTTTTTCCAAAGGTCACCTAGAACACTTGCAATAAATACAGATCAAAGCTTGATGTAGTGTATCCCTTGGCACTAGCTGAATTATATCTCTATGCTAGGTAATCTCTCATATATTGTTTTTTAAAAATTACATTAAGTAATTGTAGATTGGCAAACTATTTTCCTATGTATATCCTCTATATTTTCCTTATTTGTTACGTTAGTGGTTATCAGATGGTTTATTACTGTTTAGAATTTCTTCAGTAGACAATAAAATGTGTGGTTTTCCCAATAACCATATTCTTAGCAGAACAGGTACTCTCAACTACTTTCATGACCACTATTTCGTAGCCCACAATCCATGTATAGGCATAATATACAGTCACTTAGATGCATACATTTGATGTCACATTTTAACTGGTGATGTTTGTAAATATGTCAGTGACAGATACGGATTTATTGTAGCAGTGGCATATATTAATAGTTTATTATAAAGTATATAACAGGGATACATGCTTCTGGGTCTCATGAAATATAATTTTATATTGTGCTACCGTATGTCACAATGGTTGGGTAGTGCTAGGCCGCAGAATCTGCATCTTTTAGTGGTATAATGCCATTTTTAGTTTGTTGTGCTTGTTTCAAATGTCACTTGCCAAATACTTTTATGCATGAAATAACCCTCCCACGGGAATCTCTTTTAAACGAATACCATAAGTGAAATGTTGATCCTCTTAAATACAGCTTAATGAGTCCAGACTTGTGTTTGTTAAACTATGTGTGTTATATTCTTGGATTGACGACCTCCACGTTGCTAAGTGTTACAAGCCTCATCTCATTCTCCCGCTGGGTTTGCTTCATTGTGCTAATACATTTAAATATACTTTCCTCCCTATAATATGCTACAGGTGCACACACAGTATCAATGCAGAGTGATTTATTTACTAGAACAGATACTTATGTTCAAATGATAAAACTACACAATACAAAAATACCACCTGAGAGCAGACTCACAGAAAAATTGAGACTGAGATTTTTTTTTTTAGTTAGAACTTTAATTATTTGTTCTAATACATACATTCCTTCACATCTGTATTGTATATGTACCTCTATCTTTTTTATTTTGTATCCTTTTTGGCTTGTTGGACACAAATAGGATGCAATTCCCTCTTGGGATAGACAGGCTACTCCTTGCACTCGATTATCCAATAAAATTATTTAATTTGACTAAAAAATATATATATAATGGAGCCAAAAATACAGACTGCACAAAGATGGAACGACACAGACACTTCGTGCATTTTGCATCTAGCGACACTTAGTCATTGGTCAATACTTAAAATACAGGTAGACTGATAATAAACCAGACTCATGCATGACCCCTAACTGTCCCACATTAAGCAGTAGACTCCGATATCTGCCCTTTCGGCAGAGGCACAGTATCAAGATAGAAAATATCTTGAGGAGTCTGCATACCAAATAAATACAAAAAAATACAAATATCAAAGTAATAAGGTACCGCAGTCTGTGGGCTGGCTTGCTGGGAAAGGTCCACAAAGTTGGACACAATAAGAGAGAAACAGGCACACTCAATATAGTGAAACTTTTATTAAGTAAACAAACAAAAAAGCCAATGTTTCAGCCTTGTATGGGACAGTACTACTGCACTTATTTTTCTGTACAGGCTGGGATTTCATTCTGCATCCATCCTCCACTGTGGACAGATAGGTAGATTATTTATTTTTATTTATATATATATATATATATATATATATATATATATATATATATATATATATATATAATCCACCTATTTTTTTTTTAAATCTGTTACTTATGGGGTCTGGGTATTGCGCTGGCCTGTGGACCCGGAGGGTAATTGCTTAATTAATAAAGTGGCTGCAGGCATAGTGTCATCCCGCAGCCCAGGGAAGAGCATTCATTTAATTTTAATGGAGCCTGTGGCACTTCCCAGGGGAGGACTGTATTTTATTTATTGTGTGGCCAGGGACATAGCACCGGTCCGTGGCCCCAAGAGGCCACATTCTTTCTTTTATTTATTTTTCTTTCTTTTTTTCCCCCTTCCCTTTCTTATCGTCTCCTTCATTTATTAATAAATATACAATACAAGTTTCTGAGAAGAATGCACACAGTTATTTATATCTCCTTTCTTCTCGCCTTCCCTCTCACTCACACCCCTCCATGCAGACTGTATTTAAGCTCTATTTTGTGCAATAATATTCTATCCTTTTATACATTCATTCCGTGACATATGTAGGGATATTCACAAACTCACAGCTTTATTTTTAAAAGGGCCAGTGCCACTTGGGCAGCCAAGTGCTCCAGCATTATTATGTCAATGGAGTATTATTTATTGTAAATAGTAGCATGGATGGGCATTTTGCTGCCCCATGGCCTCATAGGACACGATTACATTTGATTTGATGGGGCCAGTGGGCACTAAGGGACTGGGGTATAGCTATTAAACCCTTCCGTGCTTTAGCATTAATTTAACATTTTGTGGGGGAATAACAGTGTTTTATACAAAACTCTGTCATTCCCTTAGCACAAACCTCATGCAATAACGCACGGTATTCATGCAGTTTGCGTTCGCATTGAATCACACATTATACCTTTAGGAATTATATGTGATGCAAATACTACCCAATTGTTCTTTGAAAATGAGTGTATAGAACATCTTCCAGAGGAATGAAACCTTTAAACAAGAATGGCAGGTTTTATGATTTAATTTTATATTTCAATTAAACATAACTTAATTTTCTTCTGATATTGTCCTTTAAGCCTTTTTTTTCCTATTCAGGATAGTTTTCAAATATAAACCAGAACAACTCAAAGATGTATACTTAGACTGTTAAGTGGCACCATCTAGAGTCCATACTAAAAATAGCAAAGTATCAGCATTCATCTTTTATCAGTACCTGGGTATTGAGGCAGACCTGAGGTAAATTAGACACATAAACTTATAATCTTTTACTATCTATGGGAATTGAAACTTGTTTCATTGTTAATTTGAGGTACACAAACAGCATTGTTCGATGAGAATCTACAATTTAATACATTCAGGCTCAAAGGGACACTACCACTTACATAAGATGTGACTAGATGACCTGTGCATTTAAAACAAACAGATATATAAATTATATGCCACAGTTTTTTTTTAAATAATTGAATTAATTGCATATAAAAGGGGGGAAAAATAGGTGTTTATCTCCTGGCTCCATTTTGTGAATATTTCCCATGATGGAACATCATCCAAACTCTTCCAGTCAGTCTCACTTTAAAACTGGCCAAAGCCTGAATGATGATTGTAACGGGACGGCTGTTCAAGGCCGGTATCACCTCTGCCCATTGTAGGAAATCGCCTCCTCAACCCCCTATTCAAGGTCAGTCTCCACCCAGCAAGTCTTCACTGGAACCTTTCTCTTTGTACCCAAATAGCATACAGGACTACCAGCAATTAGGTACAGCAAGAAAGAACAACATTTATTTGTCAAACAGCACAGACTTATATTCACACAAATATGACATCAACTAAAGGGGGAGGCACAGGGACCTAATTATTAGGGATCGACCGATTATCGGATTAACCGATATTATCGGCCGATATTCACAGTTTCCTAAACTATCGGTATCGGCATCTAACTTTACCGATAATGCCGATAATATTTGAATGAAGCAGTTTTCGCGATCAACGATCGCGAAAACTGCTTTAACAGTGCTGGTCTATTGCCTCGACATCGAGGCAATAGCCAGCACCGATATTTCTATTTTGGGACCCCCACGATCGCCCCACGGAGCGATCGTGGGGAGCCATATTGACGGAGCATGCTGCTCCGTCAATATGGATAAGTCCTCTGCCGGTCTGAGCTTCGGAAGTGAAAGTAACTTCACTTCCGTCGCTCTGAATATGCTACTTGACTACCCCTAGTGGTAGTTTAGTAGCATTGCAATGGAAAATAATTAAAATACATATTTAACTAGAAAAGTTACAATTTCTGGGGAAATTGTGTGAAGTGTTCTTGCCTCCACCTGTAGTCTACAACTGGAGTGGGCGGAGTAACTGTTATCATTTACATAGCACATTTAATTGCAACGTTGTTGCACAGTTACATTAAACCATACATTTATAAAAACATTAGCAGGTGTTCAAAAGGCCCTGTCTATGACATCACTTGCTGCTGCAGCTTGACACAGGTCAGAGTATTTTGGCGGTTGCCATATTCAAACGGTCGTATTTTAAAAACTATCAATCCTACAGCGAAGAGCTTTATATTGTGAGAATCACAAGACCCAGACCTACATTTTGATGCATAGTATGTCTCTGAAGTATTAAAAATGAAGGCACAGCCGCAGTTTAGAAATTTCACTTCAAATTTGAGCTTTGCAGAGTGAAGTTTCAATGAATGTCAATGGACGGCGTTGGTTGCAAACAAATGGTCATATTGTGAAAACTATCAGGACTACGGCTTAGCCGTTTACATGTTTAGTGGCACCAGGGATAGCTGAACGTTTTGATATAAGATTTGTGTAGGTGGGCTTGAAAATGAGGGAGTGGTGGCAGTTTAGAAATCATGTCCTGATTTTTCAGCTTTTGGCAGCTCCCACTCTAGCTTTGCCATTCATTCCTATGGGACAAATTGCGCCACAAAAACGACGATATTCCGTGAACCATTCGGCGAAACGTTCCACAAAGTAATAGCAATCCGATCGGGAACAATCTGCACGTTTTGGTAAATTTTTGTCTATGTAGTGTAAAAACTGTGGGAGGAGTTAGGGTGGCAAATTTTGCTATAATAATAATAATAATAATATATATGTGAGATAACATTAAGTGGTCTTGCTATGCAAGAACACTTAATTAAATAAAAATAGGTTATTTAGCTATATTAGCCTATAGGGTTAAAATTAAATATTTTTTAGCATAAGGGATAGGGTTAAAATTAAATTAAAGTTAAAAAATATTAAGGGATATAATAAGGATTAGAGTTGGGGTTAAATTTAGTGTTAGGGTTAAATTTTGGGTTCGGGTTGGGGTCAAAAGATCAATATAGGAAAAAAACAAAAAACACTATTTTTGGTTTTTGCCCCATAACTCGCAAAAAAATACCGAAAAATATGGAAACATGCATATTTCTGAACTCGGGACAACATTTAGAAACTATTTAGCCGGGGTCTTTTTTAATGATTTTATTTGTGTAAATTATATTTTAGGTCAAAGTTAGAAAAAGTGGGTTTTTTAAAATTTTTCATCATATTTTATGATTTTTTTTGTAGTAAATTATAAGATATGATGAACATAATGGTATCTAATGAAAGCCCTTCTTATGACGATAAAAACAACATATAATTTGTGTGGGTACTGTATGTGAGAAAGCAAAAAATTACAGCTAAACACAAACACCCTAGAAATGTCAAAACAGCCATTGTCACCAAGGGAAAGTCAAGGTGAAAATGTCTTGTCACTAAGGGGTTAATTAAGCTGTTTTGATGCCTTGCTTATATTTACTGTAGTGTCCCTTTGATATAATTGCCTATGTCATTGCTGCTCATTTTACTAAGATTTAATCTAAGTATGGACTATGTGCAATTGAACATTGTTGTTCTTGTTACCTTTTGACTGATATTTATTTAAAAAAAAAAAAAAAAGTGGTCCAATTTGTTGTATTTGACCATATCACCATTGTTTTGCTGCATTATTTATTTTTATTTAGCAATGAAAAAGATTTACAAAAAAAAGCTAAACGTTAACAATAAACATGTTCATTTAACAGCAGATTTGTGTAGAAATTGTTTTTTTTCCCAAAAAATTTAAATGCACGAAATATCGGTATAAGTTATCGGCTATCGGCCTGAAAGTTCACAGGTTATCGGTATCGGTATCGGCTCTAAAAAATCAATATCGGTCGATCCCTACTAATTATAACATGTACGCCTCAAACAATAGAAAACCTAACTTGAAACAAGTAATTAAATACAACTTTACATATAATAAACATTCCATCTTTAGATCCAGACTACAAGAAACAATATATGGCTCACAGGACAGTAAACACTTATTGATTGGTTAAGTACACATTTCAACGCTAACATAATAACATTTCTTAACCTGGAGGAAACGTAATGAATAGAGCAAAGGCTTGGATCCCAAGGTACACATCCTGGCTGACATCCTGAGTGAGCCTGTGTTAAAGTCCAGCTGTATTGAAGCAGTGTGTTACTGATGCCCCCAAAGTATGTACCCCCCAAACATAGCATATCCAAAGACAAGGTCCATAGTCCACAGGGAGGTGTTTGGCCCTCAGGGCCCTCCAAGACCCCAGTCACACAGACTTCATGACAGGTACTACACCCCTGCTCTCTTATTGGCTCCTGTGTATCATAGTGGGCAGGGCAAGGTAAAAAATATTTTTTTTACCTGCCTTCCAACACAAAGAGAGGAGATTAACCTGATCAAACAGGATCATAACTCTGCCCCCTAGTGATGTAATAGTGATATCACCCTTCCATTCAATGCACATCTATGATCAGAATTCTGAATTATAGACTACATTCTTTTGTCCCTAGTCCCAAAATGAGAAATTTGTGCTGTAAAGTCACTAGGGGGTGGCACCCAAAAACACTATATTTCACAAAATGACGGCGCCCAGTCACACTTGTTTAGTTACATATTTTATTAAATACAGTAACATAACAAAAACAAAAGATATATATCTGAAATCAACAATACAAAATAAAGAATAAAAAACCTTTTAATTTTTGTTGGGAGTGTCCCATTAAGTTCAAGACACCTTTGTGCTTTCTGTGCTTCCACGGTAATATATCTCATTTGCCATTACTTATCTTATAATAATAACTAAACAAACCAGCTACTGTGCCCTGGTGAAATTCTAAAAATAATAAGACTTAGCATTAATGCAATTAATTTCCTCCCCAACTCAAATATATATATGAAAAGCATTTACCATGCTTTGCTAGACTGGATTCATTCCTCTTCTCCTGATAGAATCCATGAAGCAGACATTCTCCCTAACTGTTTGCCTAGTGTACTGGGTGTGATAAATACAGGCCACAAAATTCTGTCCCAGGTTTGTAATCACCATGTCTTTTAAGAAACGTTGGAATTCACATGCCCCACTATGTAAAGTGCGAGTAAAAGGGACCACTCTCCCTTGGGTTACAGCTAGGGTTGCCACCTTTTCTTCAGAAATATACTTGTGTTGGTACTGTCTACATAGACTTATACCCCATGCAACTCACTGACCCAATATAAAAGTGGACCAAAGTGACTACAGGCGAGCACCATAGTTGTGGTCACTTTAATAAAATATGATCCCCCTGGGGCCGCAGGCGCGATGGAGGTGGCCCCTTTCACTCCTTAGTGACATAGTCTTGCTGCATTTGATGCCTTGAAGCCCAGAATTTCTTTATTTTTGTCAGAAGTGTAACAGTGATTTTCTTTCTTCATGTTCAGTGCACTCACGAAAATGATATATAATTTTTTTAAAGGCCAGATGAAGAATATTCACAATATGTTCTATTTGATTTTAATGTGGTCATTTGTTTAGGGAAAAAAAACTTATTTTGACTTTACTTCCATGTTATCCACTTGCTCAGGAGCTCAAGTCAAGGGTGGTTATTAAATGCTAATATACCCTGTTGTTCCTCTCTTGCTAGCTTTGACCAAGGAACGTGGCATTTCTTTCCTGGCTTAACAAATAGTTGACTTTTGTGTGAAATTATAAAATTGCTATGTACCATAATGTGTCTGCTTCTTAAAGGTACCACCTTCATCTTTACTTTTTGACAATATTTCATCTACTTTGCCATACACCTTTTCCTGTGTCTCGATAATGCTCATTATCCATGCCATTATTAGAGTAGTTGGACCAAAAAGATGTTCATGCTTATATGTGTATGTTTAATGCCACAATGCTCGAATGAGACTCATTGGCAAAACTGAAAAAGCTGTGACTTATGTTCAATATCTGTGAATAATGAAACTATTGCACAAGTATTTCTAATTGCAAAAATAATTTTATTCTTATTCCAGGATCTCCATAATTTGGAACTGGTAATTGGAATTGCTTCAGGAGGTATAGCTGTGTATAGAAAACAGATTTGTACCAGTTTCTATCCTTGGTAAGTATTTACTATATTTGCTATAAAGCAAACCTTTGAGAACATTTCACCATATTTTGTATCGCAAATCCCTTAGTTGACATATTTCATAGAGTTAGTAACTAGTACTAAGATATGTATAGGTTACGCTACAATTAATTTATTGTTAAAACCGTACTATCATAGTATAGAACCTATTAACAGAAACTTGTTTAGTGGACAATTGATTTGGCAATATTTAATTCATAACTTGGGAGAAATATTTAATAGGCCTGGAACATAGACAAATTCCCAAAGGTTGAATTTTTAAATATCTCCTTACTTACAAAAATGAATTGGGAATATTGCGAATGGTTTAGGGATACAGATTGTTACATTGGCATTTTTTTGACTCTTTTGGTTCCAACTGGATGCCGTTATAGTGACTTCCAATCAATTTGCAATACATAAACCTCCAAGGCATGTATAAACCTGTGTAAGCCAGAAAATAATTGTTATATTAATACTATTGTTTATATTTCCATGTTGCAGTTGCAATTGATGAGAGAAGCCGTCATGATTCTCTTACTAATAACTATTCTCTATTTGTAAGCCAGAACATTTAATTTTTTGTGACAATATAACTCTGATCCCCATTATGATCGATTTTTGTGCTGGTATTTCAGCAGCCGAACTCCTCCGAGGTATCCTCCTGATACACTATTATTGTTATTTTTGTGGAAATAGCTGAAGTTCTACTGAAAAGCCCCAAAGTAAATAAAAAATATAATAAAATATTAAAGTTAAAAATAAAATAAAATCAATTTTAAATATATAAAGTAAATGAAAAATAAAATAAATATGTACATTCAGTAACATATATACAAGCATAACCGTTCTTGTAGTATAACTATCGATGATGTCATTCCAGCTATTTGTTGCCAAAGAAAATATATTTTATCTGAATATGGTGTAAAAATTAATGTAACTTTTTATTTTGTATATGAATAAAAAAATGCAATGCCATTTTATTTTTGTCTTATTCAGGGTAAATATTATCAAAATCTCTTTCAAAAGAAAAAAGTTTTTCATACAACAACGACCAAAACATGTAAGTAATGTATAAATTACCACACAAGCAAGCAAACCGAAAACAGTGTCCAGGTTACTAGCATCATCCCTTGATATATACAATACTGTTCAAAAGTTTGGGGTCACTTTGAAATGTTATCTATGAAAGCATACATCATATGAGTTGCATACAAATAAGTAATACACTCAACACATTGTCATAGTATAAAAGTGAGACAGCGCTAATAGTAAATACAAACACAGTATGGCAAAATGAACTGCAAGGACAATAGGATATATAAAAAAAATATACAGAATGTATTGCAATAGAATATATATATATATATATATATATATATATATATATATATATATATATATATATAAATAAACATAAAAAGACACAATATGACAATCCAGAGTCACAAAATGAATGAGTGATCACATGGATAGAAAAAAACACTGGGAATAAGTAACAATAGACAGAATAAAAAAGCCCTCTATGGCTACAAAAATAGTACATAAATGGTATAATACATAAAAACTAATAATGACAAAATCCCTTACCCACTGGGTCTGTTCGCCTGGCCAGGTCTATTGAACAGTTTAGGATATGCACTAAGAAAAACAGCTACACCCCACAGGACGCGTTTCGAATTTTCTTCATCAGCTGGTGGGCGATAGTGCAATAACACCAGTGGGGAAGGGATCAACTTATATACTAAAAACATTGAACGCACCCTAATCAACACTCATCTCCATCAGCTGACTGTAATTTAGCAGAGAAGAGGAAATGCAGGTCATAGAGAGGAGAGAAACGTGGAAAGACGCGAACATTGTCATGGTAGCGAGTATAATACAGGAAGTTCCCCTCTATGTAAAAAAATTTTTGACCATAGAGAAGTACTTAAACAGAGAGAAAGCATTGTCTCCATAGCAACGCATCCCCTTACGTTATGTCTCCGCCCCGCATAGCCGGCATAGCAAGGGGGGAGACAGTCACAGGGGAGACCGCAGCGGTGCAAGTGCTTACTCAGAAAATAGTAGAAAGGAATATGTTATATCTGCTAGATGGAAACAAGGATCATTGGTAAACATGCAGTATAGATAACAGCAGCATGTTGACAATATACAGTGAAAAAATGCGATCATGTGACCATCTTAAAACATATGTACATACAATAAATAAATATTAGACACATGAGGAACAATTTTTTGTACCATACAAGAGAAAGTGCAAAGTATATACATATTCATATTTAGTAGTATGACAACAGAAATATTTTCTGTCAAAAAACAGGACAGAAACGGCCCCATAAGATATATTTTGCCATATAAATCCCAGTGGCAGCAACAACAGAAATAATATCTGATAATAAGATCCAATTTATTATTTCTGTTGTTGCTGCCACTGGGATTTCTCCTCCCCATATCTGTTGTCTCTCCCCCTCCTCCCCCATCTCTGTTCTCTCCCCCATCTCTGTTCTCTCCCAATCTCTGTTCTCTCTGCCCCCCCCCCTCCCATTCTTACTTGAAGCGGGCCGCATAAGCTCTGTGTTTTAAATGCACACAGACCTCCATCAGTGCTGTTCACACTGTCTGCGCGTAGAGATAATGCAGAGCATCGGAAATTTGGTACTCTGCATCATCACTAAGCACAGGGAGTAGCACTTACTGAGCTCTGTGTGTTTCACACATGGAGCTTATGCTGCCCGCGGCCCCCCGGTGAAGCAGACGCCACACTGTTTCACATGGTGGGAGCAATACCATCACCTCGCACCCAGTGCGATCCGCCCACACCCTGGATCCGCCAGTACGGCCGTGTAGAGGGCTGGTGAGAGGAGGTCCATATATATATAGATAGATAGTATAAAGCTGAACACTGTTGTGCTGATTTCCAAAACTTTTGAACGGTACTGTGTGTGTGTAATATATATGTATGTAAACGATACACAAATCAGTATGTTGTAAATATATTTTTTTAGGAGCATAAGATTCTATAAAAATATCCATTACCAAGCTATTTCAACACGTTTATTTCTTCCATAGTTAATTAGAAATATAGGTAAGACCTTTACATTAGATTGGAAATCTGGTTACACTACATTGAACTAATAGCTTCTTGTTCCATACTAGATCTATACAAGATCAGTTCTTTATGATAGTATAGATTACATTATCTGTGTTCCCTGTGAAATGTGTCAGATTAAAAGGGACAAAAAGTATTTTTACAAAGCAGTGTAAAATCTTTATTGGCAGCTTCATATTATCATTTTAGTTCTTATTATGTTTGCTCCCTACTTTATGAGAAAAAAGGATCCAAATCTTCTTGTCATTATCAGTTCCCTTATCTGTGAACCATTTATCTATACTGGTCTTTAGAGTAGCTTTAATTGCAGCAAGTGTAAATGAAAATCTATTACGTGTATTAAGTGTGTTCCATAACATATGTGCTACAACTATAACCACACAAGATGCAACAGATATGCTTTGACTGAATAGGAATGGTTTAATATTCACCATACAGTTAAAAAAAGTTTAAGAAAGTTAAAACATGACTAAATCAGGAAAATTATTTCTAAGGTGCTTCCACGTGTACTGATAATTCTTTGTATCTTAAAGTTGTCAAAAACATTTTTGTTTTCTTCAAAATCCACGTTGTTTTAACTATTACTTACATTAGTATAATGTTTGCTTATTTGTATTTTTAATCCTGTTGCTTAGTGTTCTTTGAAAGTGCAGTTAATTTAGATCAGTTTTATACTTGCTTATTGTATTATTCTGTTTTATAGAATGAATGCAGAGACCAAATTATTGCATTCAGTATGTTAAATTATCGTGCATGCAAAAACCTTTGGAAATCCTGTGTGGATCATCATACATTTTTTCAAACAAAGAGATCGCTACCTCATGAAAAGAAGATTGTAGCTAATTATTGGACATTAAGTACAATAAATCAAGCAAGGTGAGCCAAAACAGTCCTTTTATGACCCTAAAAATCAAACTTTGCTATACAACAGGCTTCCCCCTTTTATTGGTATATTGTTCTGGCGCCCTTAACTTTCCTGACAAATGTGTCAGTCCCATGACTGCCTGCGCTTCCTACTACAATGCCATACGTCCTAACTCTTTATATTAGGATTCCCAAAAAAAGTCTGCATACGCGTTTTCATTCACTCCTGCTCCACTGTCATTCTTCTTAACTGTTTGCATTAGTATTCAGTAGATGTCTGCATTTTCATTCACATTCCCATTCAAAAATACATTCCGCTCTAATAGCTTACATGATTAACATGCAAACCGTTTCAGTGAACAGCAGCTTCTCAAAATGACTTCTCCCAAGTCTTTGTATTTTGGTCAAAGAATACGGGATATCTTTTGAATCGTACTTTGCAGAAATACCAATTAAAAATGATATAAAATAAGGAGCAATGGCCTTTCATAAACAGGTTGAGTATCCCATATCCAAAATGCTTGGTACCAGAAGTATTTTGGAAAACTGACCATTTTCACAAAATAAGATCCTATTAAACCCTCCCAGCACTCATGAAATACAGTAGTGTCAATGCAAATACTGTATAGAGCAAACAAATCACTTTTAATGTGATGTTGCTGTTATGTGAGGCATTGTTCGGTACCTGCCGTTAGCCCATCAGGCCTGCACATGTGACATTATATTACCATTTGTGGGCATGGGGGAATATGCATGAAATGGAGCTGGAGAATGTGCGCTTGCATTCTGACAGGTGTGTATGGAATTTTAAACTTGTGGCAAAATCCCCACGGATCCTTTTGTATAACGGTTTTCTGGGTAACGGATACTAAACCTGTATAAAAAATATTTTAATGTTGTTTTGATTAACACGTCTTTTGTTACAAATCTAATTTAATTGTTACTTCATGAGGTTTCAAAACACTCGTAATTTTGAAATGGAATTCCACTTCTTTTCCTATTAATGAAGTCACTCTTTTGCATTATGATGTCAGGTGTGCCAGCAGTCAGTTATGCAGGAAAGTGATTGGTGGGATGGTATGGAACACCGATTTAAGAAGATCTGTGTCTGCGGAGCATCTGGAGACCAAAAGCCTTCCTTCTCGTTCGCCTCCAATTACGCCAAATTGGTAATTTGTTAGCGCCTGTTTTTAATGTAAGACAGAATTACAGCTAATTGTAGAGAATTGAGAAAGGAATTTCAAACGTAAGGTATTAGAGTTGGAAACATTCTCGCATTAACCTATTTTCCAATTCAACTGCCTTTACATACACTTTATATATAAATACTCATCAATATACACTAATATTATATATAATATTATTATAGATGCCAAAGATATAAATATGCTCTGAAAAAAAGAACAGAAATAACATAGGAGTGATAGAAAGCCAAAACTTCTGATCTCCAAAGCCAGTGAGTGTTTAGAGCATAGCGAGCTCTAAAATCTAGTATGGATATCCTGAAAATCCTTGGATTATTTGTTTATAGCTTCTCTGGTTCATCTTTTTCTTATAGGCGGAGCCCAAGGTTGCGTCATGTGATTAGGAAAGCACAACATTCCTCCGCTGATAACCTAGCCAATGAAATGACCTATGTAACAGAGACAGAAGATGTGTTTTATACATACAAAGGTTCTCCAACATCGAAAGATAGCGATTCAGAGTTTTTTCAGAATCGAAGTCCACACAGCAGGTAATAGAATTTTGAATTATCAAAAAACATTAAAGATGTGTATATTATATACTAGGATCAAATTTTACAATAGACCAATACATATTGTTTTCTTATTAAAATATATACACATTGTCACAATATCAAAATTTATGGATGTCAATGGTAGACTATTTACTTTGTTTTATTCTTTATATCCTAGAATTTTTGGTTTGATATATATCAAATCACATCAACTGTACCAGTTTCAGATTGATTTTCATACATATCTCTATATTGTTATACATACGATAATTGTATTGTATGTTGGATAAAATTGGCTAGGTATGTAACTATTCCTTTGTTGTGTTGTTTTTTGTTATGTTTTCAGGCTTTTATTTTTACATTACAATGTATGTGTACTCGGGTCTACTTAATAAAGAGAGAATTACATGAAATTGAGATTGGAATTAAAGCTAATTGTGGTCTTTAAAAATGTTTTATTTAAAAGAATGTCTGCAAACATGGGTGAAATTTGGCTGAAGTGAGCAAGGCTGGTTATTAGCTCTATTCCATTTTATCGTGTGGTAAATCTTAAAAATTGTCTAGCCTATTTTATGAATTATATGTCACTGTACATTGTATTTATATATTGTACGTCCTAGCTGTACAACTGTGTCCTTCCATATGCTGATGAACTCCAAATCCCATGATCTCCCAATAGCCTTTATGGATGACAGAGAATCATATAGGGTCTAGGTTGTTTGTGAACAAAGATTTCTTTTACTGACAGTTTATTTTTGGTCTATCAATTGAAAATTAAACTGCCACTAATATACATGTATATCCTATCCGTATTACTGCATATAAAATGCTGAAGTACTTGTGCACTGTCTGCCTTAGCTTCCTTACGATTAAGCACCTAGTGATTGAAACATGTCAAGCTTTCAGTCAAGGCTGCCCATTTATCCTCTGTGACATCACACCTTACGTGGCCTACGAACAATTTACTGGAAAGCAAGACAGTGTACCGGCACTTAAGCATTTTTTAATCTCTATCTGTCAAGCTCTGTTTAGAAAACCTTTTAATTAGTTTGTAAAGTTCTCCATAAAGTTTGTCCTTTGTATAAATACATGACCATCATTTGTATTACTTATTACAGTGCTAATGAAGTATGAGTTTCTGTAACTTAAGTCGAGATCTAAATAAGTGGTGTTTATGAATCTAAATCATTTGCCAATTCTGCATTTCCCCCCATCCTAAATAGTAAAATTTTTCACAACTGTTTTTTTTTCAGTATTGTATTTATTTACATTATATTATTTATCTATTTTTAGATCGTCAGATCAAGATTCTCCAAAGTAGGTGACAAATTGTATAATTTTATAAAATCTATAATTGTCAGAAATGTGACAGTACTGATTTTGGTAGGCTATCCCACTGTCCTGCCAACTTGTATTAGTTGTTGTTAGAAATCAACATCAGCATTATGCATAATTGATTTAAAAAAAAAAAAAAAACCTTATTAGATTCTTATGTTAAAAAATCTAGAGAAAAAAAAAGATATAGTGTATAATACACACATACAAAAATCATAAGGGGGACAAAAATCTATGTTAGGTCAGCCTAGCTCAACCTGGCCTGCCTATACAGGCACATTAGTTATATGCTGTTATACACTCCCCCGACATAGGTGATATTGGTACAACACAAGAAGGGATTAATCAGTCTGGGGATCATTATAACCAAGACTGATTAACCTGGAGTGACTGGCCCGGTTGCATCTGCGACTCCAGCAACCATGATAGTTCCGCCACTGCCACAGGTGTAGCAGAAGATACATGAGTATCTCAGAGGATGATTGTTTTTTCACATGATACATTATATAGATCTGGGAAATGCCAATGTGCCTGTGAGCTGAAGTTGTAACTAATTCAATTTAATCAGGAGATTATCTGAAGCAAAGTAATATGTTTTAAAATAAGAGCTGAAGGCTTAAATAAACATATTATTTCTAATATATTATGAATGGTTAGTATTACAAAGACAATATAAAGGTTAAATGATTCAAATTATTTTTTCTTCCCTAGGAATATATTAGATCACAGCCCAAAGCATCACAGCCTGACTCTCACCCAGCAATCTTCTTTCCCTAATTCTCCTAATGGATTATCAAGCAACTCATCATCCTCCCACCCGCTTGAGGGAGTAGATAAGACGTTTCTAGAAACCTATGATGATGTCAAGAAAAGAAGCTCCACAGATGAATGTAATCAGTACTACTGCGATAAGGTATTTACTTATATTCCTCAGTGCTGTTCAATAGGGAAACAGAGCATACAGATAGTAGGGACAAATGTGTGGCCCTTTGGATGGTTTGGCTGGGCTCACAGATTGTTAACCTATTGCCGACATTGGACGTCCCACAGTAATATATATATATATGTTTTGATGATAATTATTCTCTCATAGATACATGATGCGTCACACTTATTGATTTTATTTTACTTTTCCTAGTATCATCAAAGCAATCCCCTAAGTCCTAATATTGTTACCTTAATTATTTCATATTTTCCATATATACAGAACAGCCACGATGGTTCCTTGTGCGTGCTCATAGATCTGTTTGTTTATTTATTTTGGTGTGCGACATTCTCCGCCCTCCGAACACACTCCTCGTCCATCGGGCAGCGTCTATCCCCGATACTCTATTTAGAATAAATAAATCTTTATCAAGCCATTCAGGCTTTCACCCCTGACAAAGCGGTCAAAGCGAAATGCATGTCTGGCGTTTCGGATACTTTTCTGTCTTCTCTTCTGCCTTTTTCCTTATACCAAATTTATTTTTGCTATTACTCTAGCTAGCGTGTCTGCTTAGGTAATTTCAGATACTTTCACAGCCAGCTGCTTGTTAGCCCCAGCCGAGGGGCTAGGTTTTTTCTGGTTATTAATTGGTAATCTATCCACTATTGTTCTACTTTTTATAGCTATAGCAGTACTTTCCTCCCTCCCCTTACCCTTCCTTCAAAATTCCTCCTTGAAATATTGGGTATATAGTAGCCCCATATGTTTAAACAGTTCAGGAGCCAATTCGCGCTGCAACTTAGAATGGAACGTGGGGTTAGTAACTTTTCTGAGGTCACAAGAAAAAAATGTAACATATGGGGAGAATGTCTAAATCTGATAAATCACGTAGCTAGTGATATTCCAAACAAAGCAGAACAATAGTGGAAAAAGGGGGCATCTAAGATAAACCCTAGGCCCTTGACTTCAACCAACCATTACCACCAATCCCTAGCCCCAAGAACGATCCATACCCCATCACCAGCTGCCCGATTTTATGAATGTTTTCTCTATTTATTTATTTATTTTTCCTATGGGGTTCAAATAAAGAATAACAGAAATAGAGGGAATTATATTGAATGAGGAACCCAGGATGTAAATTGTTTTTGTGTTAATGTTGTTGTTTGATTTTACAGAATTTCTATAAATTTATACCAATTTAGTAATATGTAATGAAAAAAGATAAAATAATATGAACTGTTAAAAAAAAAAAAAAAAAAAATATTGTGTATATAATATGGGAATATAAGAGTTTTGGTTTATACTGGTCCATTTTCTACATGACCCATAGGAGACTGCATTTTTAATTTGAGCATTCACAGAAAAGATATGCAGGCAGGGTTTCCTGAAGTTTCGACTTTTTTTCTATTTGTTTTTTATACTGTCTTGTCAATATTGTCTGCTGTTTAGATGTCCTAGTGTTTGAGCAGTGAGTTGGTTTATGTGGCAATCCACTCGATTTTTTTCCTGCTGTTTTACCACTATGACCGATTAAAATGTATATCTTTTATTTGATTTACCAACGCCATTATGTTAGTAGTGTGTCCTTTTTCCTCTGTTGCACTTTGTCCCAAAATCATAATATCACACTGGTGAAGCTAGACAGAGACTCAAATCCGGTACTGTCCTTCGCAAGGAGGGACAGTTAGGAGGCATGCACACATGTACAATCACACATGTATATTCCTGCATGTGTGTGGCTGTATTCTAGTATAGATATCATCTCAAATACATGGAAAGAGAATAAATACAAAATTGAACATGTTTATATTTAGCTGTATAGAACTGCAAATATGTTTTGGCAAAATATGTATCGCAAGAAACTGAATTAACAATCCATTGCTTGAAACATAAATTCAAATTATATTATGGATTTTGTGTCATGAAACATTGTTTATTTATAAGTACTGTTTAATGAACAAAGAGCTATCTTTTTTCCCCTGGATTCTGATATACAAATGCAATTATATTAATCCTTTTTAGTAATCCTCTTTATTCTTTTTTTTCTTACTTTTGCAGTATGTTCAGATATGTTCAGGAATTATAAATAATAGAGGAGTGTTATTTTGGAGATGCTGAATCAGCCACTGACGTTTGTTCTTGCATATTTATTGTCAGAATGTATCTCCTCAATATTCTAACAACTAATTTACCGAGTTTAATATTTTATGTTAAGTGTGGGCTACATTTTGCACTGCATAGTGAGTCATAATTATAAATAAATAAAAAAGTTTGTAGCCATACAGATAATCCTTTGAAATTTGTTTAACCTTTAGATTCAATAATATTTCATCTTCTCAAGTGTTAATTTCATTTCAGATTAATAGCATGTATACCACTGTCTCTTTTACTAATAAAATAGAACACAGGGAAAGCATTCACAGGTCACATATGCTGCATGAATTGTTGGAGCTAAATAGTTGTTAATGTAATGCAACATGAATATTTTTTATCCAAAAACAAGTTAGCGGTCCATTTTTCTCTGAATTGGCAGAACTTTACCTGCTAAAGGATGTTAATGGGTCAGTTGAAGTTATGTTTCTACAGTTTCTGGATTTTAAATGATTACTTATAATTGAATTATCAAATCACCTATATATGTACTGCAGAAATGGATATAGAATCCCTTCCCAAAATGAAATGATGCTCATCTAGCTAGTGTGCAGTGTGTGAATCGTGCACCACAGTAGCTGTGGTTCAATTGATGGACACACTTTGACAGTCTGTCTACTATGGTGAAAAGATGCTATTCAGCCATGAATATGAATTGTAGACCATGAATAAATGTTGGTACCCTTACTGTCTCATCCTCTGAGAGCTGTAATCAGAGGCCCAAAAATACCAAAAATTAAAAAAATTGACGATTCCTCGGTGGTCTAGTGGGTAGTGAGCGGTGTGTGCTCTCTCATGCTCCAGTGTGATGTATGACATCATACTCCTGCACTTTGATAAACCATTGTGTCTACTGGGCTAGTTAACCGATGTAATATCCACTCTATAATATCATAAATTGCTGTGACACATGTTAACAAATTATTTTTATTATTTTTCTATATATAACAGAATGAATTTAATGGAGATTTGCTTTTGGTCCGCATCACACCAGATGAAGAAGGAAAGTTTGGATTCAACCTCAAGGTGAACTTGAAGGGGTGTTACTTAAAGTTGCCTATTCTTATGGTTAAGTGAATTTTGTCAGTGTAAATGAATAAAGTACAAATATAGGTAATCTAATACATTTTTGTTTTCTTTTTTATTATTCTGTAGGGGGGTGTTGATCAGAAAATGCAATTGGTGGTGTCAAGGATAACACCAGGATCTCCGGTATGTCTAATCTTCAAATTTGTTGCTGAAGCATCACTTTGTTGAAATGTATCCTATTAACATTGGTGGATCAGTGGTCCTATTACATCATCAAAGGGGCGGGGGGGGGGGGGGATGGTAGAGATGCTCATGAAAGTTTGGCATCATTTAGGAGAGTATGTACAGTAGATGCAAATTAGAAAAATGTTACTCTTTGGACAGGCAGTGTGTGGAAAGTATAGGGGAGTGAGTGGAGTAACAATTTTCACCCTCCCATTGGGAGAACATACTACTTGCTAATCTCAGGCCCCCTATGCAGGGCCGGTGCAAGGATTTTTGTCTACACAGACGAAGGTGCATTTTGTTGCCCCCCTCCTCTGACCCGCCACGACTCCCATACTACCAACCGTCCATATATTTTATATATATAAAAGTATAATGTATAGTGTGAAAAATAAATACATCTAAATATTCAACTCGCATGCTCTAAATTTGTCACACATTGACACCCTAACACACATTGAAACCCTTAAACACAAAGACACCCTTGCAGTCACACACAGAGACACACTTACCACTTACACACACCCTTACACAGATACAGTGACACACTTACACACACACACACACACCCTTACACAGACACAGTGACACACTTACACCCTTATACAGTGACACACTTACACACACCCTTACACTGACACAGTGACACACACCCTTACACAGAAAGTGACACACTTACACACACCCTTACCACTTACACACACACAGTGACACACTGTGGCACACTATTTTTCCTCAATATGTCAGGATTTTGCACCTCAATATGCCAGGATTTTGCCCCTCAGTATGCCAGGATTTTGCCACTCAGTATGCCAGGATTTTGCCCCTCCATATGCCAGGATTTTGCCACTCTATTGCCACTTAATATGCCAGGGTATTGCCACTTAATATGCCAGGGTATTGTCAATTAATATGCCAAGGTATTGCCACTTAATATGCCAAGGTATTGCCAATAATTATGCCAGGGTATTGCCACTTAAAATGCCAGGATAATGTCACTTAATATTCCAGGGTATTGCCAATTAATATGGCAGGATATTGCCAATGAATATGCCAGGGTATTGCCAATATGCCAGGATATTGCCAATTAAAATGCCAGGGTATTGCCACTTAATATGCCAGGGTATTGTCAATTAATATGCCAGGACATTGCCACTTAATATTCCAGGATATTGCCAATTAAAATGCCAGGGTATTGCCACTTAATATGCCAGGATGTTGCCAATTAATATGCCAGGGTATTGCCACTTAATATGCCAAGGTATTGCCAATAATTATGCCAGGATATTGCCACTTAATATTCCAGGGCATTGCCAATTAATATGCCAGGATATTGCCAATTAATATGCCAGGATATTGCCAATTAATATGCCAAGGTATTGCCACTTAATATGCCAGGATATTGCCAATTAAAATGCCAGGGTATTGCCACTTAATATGCCAGGATGTTGCCACTTAATATGCCAGGATATTCCCAATATGCCAGGATATTGCCAATTAATATGCCAAGGTATTGTCAATTAATATGCCAGGACATTGCCACTTAATATGCCAGGACATTGCCACTTAATATGCCAGGACATTGCCACTTAATATGCCAGGATATTGCCAATTAAATTGCCAGGGTATTGCCACTTAATATGCCAGGGTATTGCCAATTAATATGCCAGGGTATTGCCACTTAATATGCCAGGATAATGCCACTTAATATGCCAGGATATTGCCAATTAAATTGCCAGGGTATTGCCACTTAATATGCCAGGATATTGCCAATTAATATGCCAGGGTATTGCCACTTAATATGCCAGGATAATGCCACTTAATATGCCAGGGTATTGCCAATAATTATGCCAGGGTATTGCCACTTAATATGCCAGGATATTCCCAATATGCCAGGATATTTAAAATTAAAATGCCAGGGTATTGCCACTTAATATGCCAGGGTATTGCCAATAATTATGCCAGGGTATT
Source organism: Pelodytes ibericus (assembly GCA_036172795.1). NCBI lineage: Eukaryota > Metazoa > Chordata > Amphibia > Anura > Pelodytidae > Pelodytes > Pelodytes ibericus. The sequence goes on from CM069859.1 coordinate 124,471,416, forward strand.
GCCACTTAATATTCCAGGATATAGCCACTTAATATGCCAGGGTTTTGCCCCTTAATATGCCAGGGTATTGCCAATAATTATGCCAGGGTATTGCCACTTAATATGCCAGAATAATGCCACTTAATATGCCAGGGTATTGCCAATAATTATGCCAGGGTATTGCCACTATATGCCAGGATATTCCAATATGCCAGGATATTGCCAGTTAAAATGCCAGGATATTCCAATATGCCAGGATATTGCCAGTTAAAATGCCAGGATAATGCCACTTAATATGCCAGGGTATTGTCAATAATTATGCCAGGGGATTGCCACTTAATATGCCAGGATATTGCCAGTTAATATGCCAGGATATTGCCCCTCAGTATGCTCGTTATGCCACCCTCCTCCCCCTTCCCCAGACCCCAGTACTTACCTCCTTGCTGCTGTCTCCTGGTGCAGGTCCGTGGCTGTGAGGGAAGCGTTGTGCGCTCCCCTCCAGCCGCGCGGATTCAATAAAGTTTGTTCAAACTTTTTTTTTAAACAAACTTTATTGATCCGCGCGGCTGGAGGGGAGCACAACGCTTCCCTCACAGCCGCGGACCTGCACCGGGGGACAGCAACAAGAAGCCTGGGGGACCGATTTTCCCACGCCCCCCCCCCTACCCTTACGGTAGCGCCGGCCCTGCCCCTATGGGGCAGAAATGGAAAGTTCCAAGATACGGCATTACCATATAAATGAACACGATTTTGAAAAACAACTATGACATCATATTTGAATTAACTTTTCTGTTGTGTTTTTTTTTTTAATAGGCTGATAAGTGCTCTCCTAAACTTAATGAAGGTGATCAGATTGTGCTGATCAATGGTCGGGATATCTCTGAACACACACATGACCAAGTAGTTATGTTCATAAAAGCCAGTCGGGAGTCTCACACAAGGGAACTTGCACTGCTGGTTAGGCGTAAAGGTAATCCTTGTAATTTTGGTTAAATACAGGTTCTCTATTAATTACAGGTTGTCCTACAATGATAATGACATTATTATGGATTTTTACTGTTGAAGTTGGACATTACGGGAATAGTCAACCTGAAATAAATACAGAAGGGCTGCATAAATCAGCAATATTCTGATTCATGCCAGGTCAGGCTTTTCTGAGAAGTGCCAAATAGTGTCTGGCTCCTCCCATTTATATGACATTTATAAATGTTCTGACTTGTTTAACAGGTTTATGGCATTAGCACTGTAAGCTGTTCTGAACCCTGCCTGCTTAGAGAAAGATCTGGGAGTGTGTTTATACACACAACATAGGATACTCATGTGCCATGCTCTCTGCCTCTATCACAGGCTCAGTACCTGAGCATAGGATACTGAAAAGGCTGTTATTTGTCACTGAAGGACAGAACTCATAGTGGAGATATTGCTCTTAATATCAAATTTCCTATACATCAGAGCAAAATGTTGGCACTATATAAATAAAAGTACATTTTTGCAAAGAAATGCAGGTAAAGCACAAAGTGAGCTTTTTTTTATGGTGTGTACCACAAACCTTCTTTGCACACTGGTAGCTACTTTGATAGTTAGCTGTGGGACATGGCCAATACTGTTATGTAAAGTATTGCTTTGTACAACTATTATTGTTTGGTGTAAATACACTGTATTAGTTGCAGTTTGTCTGGGTCACCAGTTGATCATAGGACTTCAGCTACCAAAGATATCCTTTTGCGGTGTTGGAGACTCTGATTAAGACTTAGAATGTAACCATAACTCCATTAAACAAATTGTACCTAAAAGGTGTTACTATGAAACATCTGTTATCAGAAAAAGCATGCATAGCATAGGTTTCAACCTGCAGTATATTTACCTCTTGGCATCCTTTTAAATGGTCCATAGGTACTATACATTCTGCTCTGTCTCAGATGTTTGCCATGAAATGCTGATATTTTTGATATTCTTGGTTCTCATTGATATTGTAGCACTTGGCTGTAAAATTTGTTTCTACTGGGCACTTGGTAAAATAAAATACATTGTACTAAAGCTTTGCGGTTGGAAACCTTTTTGAAAGGTACTATTATGTCTTATTTATAACTTTATTTGGGTATTATTATACTTAAATCAATTTAAAAACGCTGCTTCAAAGGCCCATAAATTCCAGGACAGTAAAGTTTTCAATACATGTATAAGCAACTATTTTTATGGTTTAATCTGCAAGATGAACTAGCCTCCTAAATCCCCACAACCTTCAGAGACAAGGTGTATTGAAATCACAAATACATCCTATGATAATCCTAGGATGATGATTTACAATAGAACATATGCACTTAGATTAGGTTTCAGAGATTCAGAGAGCTGGCATCCCAAGACCTGCTGTTGGGGCGAAGAATGAAATGCTCCCCCCCCCCCCTCCAAAAAAAGCCCACAGTCATGATAATTCAAACTAAAATGAAACTTATCAGGAAGGGATAATTTAATGCAACCTTGCATATGTGCAAGAATGGACCGGCCATGATTAAAATGTGTGCCCTAAATGTTTGAGCATTTAAACTTAATGTACAACATTTGAACAAGTCATTTTACAGATCAGTGGTCACATATTATGTTTTGGGGAATTGCACAGCCTATTTTCATAATAATGTTTGTTTTACTATTACTTTCTTTTGACCTTGTGTATTTTATTATTATATGCCCACAAAAGCACTTCATATATATATATATATATATATTTTTTTTTTTTTTTTCAAAGAGCTCACCAATAAGGTGAAAATAAACTTATAGTAAAACATTATTATGATAATAGGCTGTGAAATATTATCATATTGCATAGCCAATTATCATATTATCATAGTGACCTATAATAAAATCAAAATAGATATAGGCAGTGTCAGTGGAGTTAACCCCTGGATTGCTGAACAGATATAGGCAGTATCAGAGGACTTAATTCCCTGGGTGGCTGGACAGATATAGGTAGTGTCAGATGAGTTAACCCCTGGGTGGCTAGACAGATATAGGCAGTGTCAGAGGAGTTAATCCCCTGGGTGGCTGAAAAGATATAGGCAGTGTCAGAGTTGTTAACCCTTGGGTGGCTAGACAGATATAAGCAGAGTCAGAGGAGTTCTATTCATACCACTGCTTAACGCACTCAAATATATAAAGGTACAGTTGATATCAACAGTGGACAATGGTGCATTGACAATCAATGTTGCCATCCACACCATTGACATGAAATGGTACTGTGATACACGTGGCATGATGGCGGGAGGGTACATATAACCTAACAGCTGTTGACGAACAATAACTGATGTGATGCCAAACTATAGCTGGCCTAACATCGCTATTGGTATACCAAAAGATGAGTTGTAGCGATGTGTAAAATAATATATGTTAATGTATGTACAATAATATCTAAACATCCACATTGTTTGTTTTTTGTTTTTTTATATTTCTTTTCAAGACCCCAGTGTAAATATAAATTCATTTTACATTTTATTTTTATATATATATATGTGTGTGTATATGCAGTGTATTGTTTGACAATATGCACTGTAATAAAACACACCAGAGACATTGCTAAATCATACACACACAATAGGATGTTGCTATAAAAAAAAGTTTTGAAAGAGGTGGACTATTCCTTTAACTTCCCACTACACATGCTATCCATAATAATTGGAGTATTGCAGTAATCAGATTATTACTTGATGACATCATGCTTTGGTCACAGAAAATTATGGTACACATAAGGTTATACTCGCCATGGCTCCAGTTCTTAAATAAAATTTAACCCAATAACGGAGGTATAAGTTGTTTTATTTATATTACAGTTGTCAGACCACTTGGTGAGATGAAGTCTGAAGATGAGTCAGAATTCCAACTTTTCCCGGCTTCAATTCTTCCTACATGCTCGGAATATGGTGACACATTGCAAGGGTCAATGGAACAACTTACAAAAGGTCTGGAAACAGGAGTTGTGCTCATTCAGTTTGAGGTAATTCTTAATATTGAATTGCTGTCCTAATTTCCAAAGCTGTAACAGTATATGTTTGTTAGTATATATATACCATTGCACTTCCTGACCAAACCAGAGCTGAACCATAGTAATGGAACAGTGAATTGTGCTCTATGCAATTTAATATTTAGCCAGTCCCACCCTATTATTTTTCTCTGCCAAACAGTTTTCTTGTTATGTAATTACATTAGTCTGACCTTTTCTGCCTATATCTTTTTCATAATGCTTTCTCTGTTTACTACACTCAACGGCACACACATTACACATGCGTGCAAGCCGAACAAGTCCTTGACAACACTGTTCTAAGGTAATGGGGCACACGGATTTTATTGCATGCACAGATATGGAAAACTATGCACATTTATCATGAGCTTTTTTTTTTTTTTATTATTCTTTGTATGTTGAACATGTTATATTTTATTGAAACAAATTTTAACAGCATTTGAGTGCTCACTCTGTGCAATCAGACTCTTTCTGTAGAACTCAAAACTAATTTAAGTGAACATGGACTGCAACAGGACATAGTTTCAGTCCACTGCGAACGTATATATTTGAGGTTTAAAGATAATGGTGCATCCCAGCATAGCCCTGTGGTATATGTTGTTATTACATTTATCCAAATTAGGTTGCAGTACCTTTCAGGGTAAATAAGATCATTTTTCCATTTACCTCTATAGACTGTGCTATTAGTTCTAAAGATAAAACAGGTTTTGAAATAAATCCTCCAAACAAAAGAAATGGGTATAAAATGATATACATTTTAATGAACATATATAAAATAATATATACATATAGATACACGAAAAAAATCGCAAAACAAAATATACCCAATCATTTATTTTATTAACACATAAATAATAAACTATACAGTATGTACCTAATTAACAGAGGAAATTGTTTCAATATAGTTAATAGTCTCATATATTTATTGTAGCCACAGTATATGGGTAAGAGTGCTGCTTATAATAAAAAACTAAATATTTAAAAAATTAAGTAATTAAAAAACAAAAATCTCCACACCATAATACATTAAATAAAACTGACCTCCATGCCTGCTCGAGCAGAAACAACCTGGCCAGGTACACGCACTCAATCACCACAGTGGGACGCGTTTCAAAAGTCTTCTTCAGCCAGTTATGGCTGGATATTTCATATTTCTACTTGTTTGTTGTAGTACCATGCAGAGTACTTTCCTACATGTTTTTCAGTGGTTTCACATAGCTATCACATGTTTTTCATTGCAGCAACTTTATCGGAAGAAACCTGGGCTTGCTATTACATGTGCTAGGACTGGACAAAATATGGACAAAAACAGATACAAAGATGTTTTACCTTGTAAGTATTTTAGACTGCCTTTGGTCCTGTTGTATATCTCATACATTATGTCAACCTTGAATGTTAAAAAAAAAATAAAATCTATTGGTAATCAGGTAGATTCAGTGATACCCGTTATTTCAAAAATGACAAATTTAATGCCCTCCAGTAAAATCATTATTGCACCTGTTAAAAAAAAAAAACCCCATCTACAGGCAATTCAATGTGGTGTGTTAAAACTTAACAGGCAAAATTAAATAAGACTGTGCAAAGTAGGCTTACTGCAGCCATTTTTTGCACATTAACCTTTTCAGTGTTGCAGGAAACACAAACAGTGCTCCCCTACAGTAAAATAAATGTTTTTGGTTACTCCCCCTCTGATTCCTTCCCACTTTAGTAATCATAAGGACGAGCAGTGGGCAAAGACCCCTTATCCACTCAATAAATCTACCTGGGGCCATTGTCTGATCAGTTGCCTTCCCCTCATTATCCCATGGTCAGCGGCATGCACATCCAGCACTATCATTCTTTGCGTTCCAGCCTGTTTGTTGTAACAGATCTACACAAGCCAGCAGCACCATCTTGGCACCCTGTGTACCTCCACATCATTGCACATGCACCTTTGTATGGTTTATACTTCAAGCTTCCTGTAAGTAGCCCCTATACGCACAGGGGAAAATAACTAATACAATAAATACTGCACAATTCAAGTCCTTCGTTGTGCTTTTGTGTGAAGCATGTGACACTCCAGCCTAGGAGGAAGGGCATCTTAAAAACAACTTTGTATTTTTATTAAATAGCAAGATTTATTTTAAATGTTTAGAGGCACTCGAAGCCTACATCCATTAATGCATGGTAGCATGGTCACTCAAGCGGACAGTGCTACCGTGCAGCAGTGTACATTCTCCAGTTTCCTAAACACCTGACTCCTGCTGTCCTGCCAAAAAGCTGTATAGATGTAAAACCCTGCAGGACAGAGCCTCCACATTGGGACTAGACATGATTCATTGGTCCAGGGATATGAGAAGAGAAAGGAGGAGCTGTAAGGGCAGGATGGCGAACAGAACTGTGGGGGGAGAAAACTCGATTCCCAGGGAACAGCCATGTAATAGCATCTGCTTCAGGTTCCTTTCCCTGTACTCACAAGAAGCTAGTTAGGCTCCCATGAATGGATGTTACAATCAATGTGCCCTCTGCTGGCCAAATGTACGAACACACTTAAGCAGCTGCAGCATTATTGAGAAACAAATTAACTCTCTGCCAGTCTGCTGCCCTAGGGCTACCGGAAATACAACACTGGGCTGTGCATATGGCCCTGACCACCCCTTATTATTCTGGGGCTCCACATATAATCCCTTGGGCAGCCCTTCACTGTGATGATATTAAGGGGTGTGGGGACCCTGGGACTATTTATCGGGATGGACATTTGGAAAACCCAGTGCCCCAGTATTATAAAAGTCAGAGACCATTTGCACAGCTCCTCACCCCAGATATTGTGGGGGTGTTGGGGACATTTGGGCGTTTGGTTGGGGCCTCCCCTGCTCTCCTTAATTTTATTGATGGGGTGGGAGGTGGTGGTGGTAACACAGCTCCAGATATAGTGATGTTTAAAGTGCATACTGGAGTTTTCTGCTACCATTAAAAATACCAGCTGCATTGTGCCGGTACCACTGTCATTATAATTTGGTCTTTTTTGGGGGGTTAACAGACCTTATTGAATTTAAGTGGCGTATAAAAGCAGAATCACGCATTTACAGTGCTACCAGTGTGCACTGTTCTGCTCCAAGCCTCAAGCAGTAACCTTATGTTGAGAAGTCCCATTAAGGATAAAACAACTGTCCATGAGTGGTGATCTGGCTCCTGCAACTCTGTCCTGAGCTATGTTTCAAAGCTGTCTTGTACAATGTACATCTCCAAGGGGTCCATGTTTAAAATGGATTGAGGCAAAAGATGATCATTGTTGCCTGCATATGCACATGCCAACCCAGAATCCCTTACAGTGGTGGTAACACTGTAAATGCATGATTCTGTGGGAAAAGCAGGCCTTCTGGCTTGTTATGTGTAGATTTGTGTTTAACAATGCCTCTGCTACCTAATTAATAATCTAAAGAAAATAATGTCGGTGATAAAATGAACCTTCTGACAAACTGTAGATTATAAACCATGTACCATGAAATATTCTATTTACCCCAAATATATTTATTTTGTTTATTTATTATAATAAGGTTACACAACAGTTTTCTGTTTTAAAATAACAATGCAATCATACCATACATGGAACACAAATATAAATATAAATACTTCAATACTAAAATAGCAATATACTACACTTCAATGCAGGGAATACAGATAGCAATATCCATCCTGCAATGCTACAATATCACAACGCTAACAGAAGAACATTCAAATACTAAAAAAAATACAAGCTGCCAACATTACATACCGAAAACATAGTTACCAATTACTATACTGCAGCAAGGATTGACACTGGAAAGTAAACAGTTGGCTTCAGTAAACTAATATGTCCTTTGTTTGGACTCCTTGGAATTTTTGTTAAAGAGCTATTCTTCCTTTTCACCTTGGTCTTGGGTCTAAGTTTGGATTGTCTCCTGGACTGTCATATTCCACGGTTCAAATCTCTCTGGATCCAAGCAATAACCAATTTGTGGAGCTCCGCATCCTGAAATCTTGTCTGCTGTGATGTTCTTGCCAGAATTCTCTGGTCAGAACTAGCTTTGATTCTGGAATCTTGTAGTACAGAATATTTGTGGTTCTGATTTGGTTCTTCAACATTAACAACATCCTTCTTTTGTTGTTCTCAAGGACTTTTGTATTGTTATCAGAGGTTTCTTGTGCTGGCATCCCTGTACCTGTGCTGGCACCCTGTACATGTGCTTATCCATCGTGGGGGATGCTTGTCAGTCCTCTGGGCCATACCCACAGGCCCTTCCATCTCTGTCCTCCTGATTTAGTGAGTCATGTTTTATACAGCCTTGACCACAGCTTGTTGAATGCAATAACATAATATTCTTGTTGAGCTCCAAAACCTAGATTCTTTGATGAAGCTTCTGATGACTGTAACCTGGTTCATGTTAGTAAAACTTTAATCCATGGTAAAAACTGGAATACATTTGCTTCTTACTTTCAGAATTTTTGTTCTTGTTTACAGTATAGTCTTGAATAAAAGCCAGTATGTTAACCCATAAATACAGAGGTCACGTCAGCTACACCCAAGACATAATTACTAATTCAACCTAGAGAGGGAACATATACATTTATATATCAAGCAAGTACAGTACAATATTTACAAAATAGGTACCTCCAAATTATTACAATGTCTTTTCTATGTAACTATTTTTGTCTCATAAACAAAGATGTTCTTGCAAGTGAATGCAAACTGCTTGTCAGACAAAGATGACATAATTCAGAAAGTGCAAAGTTTACAGAGTGCTACATTTGTATATATTTCCAAAAATATATTAGGGGCCTATCCAATAGATTAATAGATAATAGGCAAAAAACAGTACTTGGATGGACATTTGATGGACATTTATTGTGGAAGTTTATAGTGTGGCTGTATTTGTCCACATTGGGAGTCCGATGTAAACATCCACAAACCTCCTGGAAAATGCAATAGTCTGAAAACGTTCTCCTATATCTTTGTTGATTAACCTTCTGGGGTCTTCAGATCCCTTGGAAAGCAGAGTAGTGTGCAGTACAAAGTGAGTTCAGTGTGTGCCTGATCCTAGCATGTGTTGGATTGTGTGTGAAGAGTATGTTTGATCATAGCTTGTGTAGGAGTGTGAATGCAATGTGTGTCTGATCCTAGTCTGTGTTGAAGTGTGAGTGCAGTGAGTGCTGCTGCGCATGCCTGACATAATCAGGTGACACGAAAATTACTTATTGTTAGTCTTGTACACAGTGTGATCCCTAACCGTGCAGCACTTTGTCTGACATGTCTTTAAACATAGAAACATAGAATGTGTCGGCAGATAAGAACCATTCGGTCCATCTAGTCTGCCCAATTTTTTTTGAGTACTTTTATTAGTCCCCCGTTCCCGGTTTTATAGCTAGGATAGCCTTGTGTCTATCCCACGCATGCTTAAAATCCTTGACTGTGTTTACCTCTACCACTTCTGCTGGCAGGCTATTCCATACATCCACTACCCTCTCAGTAAAGTAATACTTCCTGATATTACTTTTAAATCTAATTTAAGACTATGTCCTCTAGTTGTGGTAGTTTTTCTTCTTTTAAATATACTCTCCTCCTTTACTGTGTTGATTCCCTTTATGTATTTAAATGTTTCTATCATATCCCCCCTGTTACGTCTTTCCTCCAAGCTATACATGTTAAGATGCTTTAACCTTTCCTGGTAAGTTTTATCCTTCAACCCATGAACCAGTTTAGTAGCCCTTCTCTGAACTCTCTCCATAAACCTCTTATAACTTTAACCGCTTTGTGACGCATGGTGATGGCGTCCCAAACGATGCAAGCACGAAAACATTGTGATTTGTTCCTGGCCACCAATCATAAGGTGATAAGTGGGTCCCTGCCAAAAGACCTCCGGACGTCACAGAGGCGTGCCCGAACCTGGAAGTTCTGGCGTGGCATGATTTAGAGAAATGCAGCCGGTGCTCGCTTTGAGCACCGGCTACATTTCCCCTGTCAGACTGAGGCCATTCAAAGTTACCTCATCTGACAGGCTGGATCCCGCTGCAAGTCCCTGCAGCAGGAGTCAAGCACAACTCATCGCAGGGTGCCACAATGAACTGTTTAATGCAGGACGTACTATGCTGTCCTAGCGTCTTTTAGGAACTAAAAATCAGGACGGCATAGTATGTCCTAATGTCACAAAGGGGTTAAATATGTCTTTATTTTAACCAATTAAAAATATAAAAAATGCATTGTTTTGAAATGCTTGAAAGTGCATTTACACTTGGAGGATGCATTTTGGGTACCAGGCAGTTCCTTTAATGTCTGTATATAGCTTATTACATTTTTAAATCCTATGTCCATGAAAAAGTAAAAGAAAGTACAATACAAGAAGTTCTTGGGGATTTTAGGTCCGCACTTGATTAATGCCCTTAACTCTCTACTAGGGACCCCATCTTTTCACCCTCATACTATAATGGCCAATATTTCATTAATACCTAAGGAGGGGAAAGAACCGGACATGTGTGGGAGTTATCACCCGATCTCCCTCATTAACTCCGACGTGAAATTTTTTACAAAAATCTTGTCTACTAGACTTCAGAGACTGGTCCCTAAATTAGTAAACCCAGATCAGACAGGGTTTGTAGTGGGGAGGGAAGCTAGGGAAAGCACGATTCGAGCCCTTAACTTAATTTACCAGGCTAAGCATTCTAAAACACCTACCATCCTCCTGTCAACGGATGCAGAAAAGGCATTGGACAGGTTGAATTGGTCTTTTATGTTTCAGGTGCTAGAGCACATGAATTTTGGACAAAATATACATACATGGGTGGCTTCTTTGTATTCTAGACCTTCGGCTAGGTTGAGGATCAATGGTGACCTAACACACTCTTTCCCGATTTCCAATGGGACACGACAGGGTTGCCCCCTGTCCCCTTTACTTTTTTTTTATCCTGTCCTTAGAGCCGTTTATGGAAGCTATTAGGCAAAATCTGGACATTGCGGGTGTGACAGTGGGGGACTCCCAACATAAGGTGCTAGGCTACGCAGATGACCTGCTATTTGCTATAACTAACCCTAGACTCACTCTGCCCTGTATACTTGCAGAATTCCAAAGATATGGAGAGCTTTCTAATTTTAAAATCAATTATAATAAGTCGGAAATCCTTAATATTAATGTCACGGAACCACTGGCATCTAATCTGGCACGCAGCTTTTCATTTAAATGGTGTAAAGGGAAGATACAATATCTGGGTATATGGTTGGTGACAGATTTGACTACCTTGTATCAACACAATTTCCCACCGCTTCTAAAAAAAATTCAAACAGACTTGCCCAGGTGAAGTAATCAATATATTTCGTGGTTTGGGCGGATCAATGTTTTAAAAATGAATGTGATGCCAAGATTGCTCTATTTATTTCAGACGATACCGATCAAACTTCCAGAAGTTGTCAAAACGCTATTTTACAGTTCGTATGGGCTAAAAAACCAGCGAGACTGAAAAACACAACATTGGTACGCCCAAAGATCAGGGGGGCACAGGAATGCCCTGCCCTCACCTAAATTACCAGGCATGTCATCTTCTGAGGGCCATGGAATGGGCTTATCACCTACCGCACAAGAGGTGGATTGAGGTGGAAGCGGCTTCCAGTGCCGGTCCTCTCCAACACCTTTTATGGCTTCCTAAACGCCACTGGAAATCCTCAGTGAGGGATCACCCTTTTATTTCCGCCACTATCCAGACTTTACATTCCATGCATGCCAAGTTTGATCTGACAACCTACCCCTCACACCCATTCGAAATAATCCTGATTTTCCCCCGGGGTGCCAGAAGGGTCGGTTTTTGACTACTCTCCACTCAGACCAGTCACCGATCTCACTTCACTGTTCTTATCTGGCCCCAAGCTGAGATCCCTGCATGATATTCTAGATGAACAGACACCCACACCACTAGAGAACCTCCAATATCACCAGTTGTCTAGTTTCTTTCAAGCAATAGGGAGAAAACACGTAATCACTAGAGATCTTACCCCGTTTGAACGTTTATGTTCGGGCACTGACCTACCACGCCATGGAACCTCGCATTTATATAAGCTTATATTGCAGATGCATGACCAATTCCCTCTGAGGTTCCAGGGTCTTTGGGAAGAAGCCCTCCAGATTTCACTGGACACGGCAGAATGGGACAAAATACATACGCTTACGCACAAATGTTCCTTAAGTACCAAAATTCAGGAAAACTCATACAAACTCCTTACTAATTGGTATTATACACCTACACGCTTGCGTTCTATGTTTTCTGATCTTTCGGAGAAGTGTTGGTGCTGCAGGGCAGAGAAGGGGCATGGTACTACATATCTAGTGGGAGTGTAAAAACATTGTGCCTTTTTGGAAACAAATCCATGACACTATGCACAATTTCACTGACGAACCCCTCCCATTTCTGCCGGGCCCATATCTTATTCACCAAATTGGGGGGTCAATAGCGAGTAACAAAAAATCTGTTGTACGACATCTGATTAATGCGGCAAAGACCCTCATCCCACTGCATTGGTAAGACCCTCTGCCCCCTTCCTTTAAGGACTGGATATTGCAAGTAGAGAGGTTTAGGACTCTCAAAGAGATAGCCATGTTTTCTGATGCCCAACGCACCAAATACCACCAGACCTGGTTTTACTGGTTGAGTTTTCTAGACAGCCCAGAGATTCGGCAGATACTCACGAGTGACGCTCGCCCCGGTACTGGTGAGAATATTGCTGACTGATCCACATTCCACCTTCCTTGCTCCCCGTGTCCTTTAATGCTTAGTTTTCTTCTCTACATTCTGTCTCTCTTTTCTCTTCTTCCCCCTTTTTTTTTTTTCTACCCTGAATAAGTACGATGGGTTTGGATATACACTTCTGAGGAGATGTAAAACATATCACTGAAACATGTAGATCGAATTTATTGTATGTTTAATTACAGTGACGTGCCCCTCGTGCGACGGATGCCCCACTATGCAACCCTTTTCTTTGTCATGTTCTTCTTATTTTTGTCCCTTTTCCCATATATTTGTCCCCTTGAATTGTCTTTAAATAATAACTAAAAACAAATAAAGATATATTTACAAAAAAAAGAAAGTACTATAAGAACAGTTTCCCACAAGCCGTCAAATATTATGTTGAATCCATTAAATGCAGTGTTGAATTTTGTATGTGTTTTTACTGTTGTATCACTTTATTTAATTTGAGGGTCTAGGATGTAGATTATGGGGTAAGCACCTCTTTCTCCCAATTTTGACTTCTGATTCTTGTATGCATTGACTTGCGATAATAACAAGCACTCTATTGTTTGCCAGTACACAATAGCACCACTGATGGAGTCAGAAATAAATAAAACAATTTTTAAAACATATTATAAAAAAACTGTTTTTAAGAAGAAAGTACTGCTGAATGATTTTTACAAATGGATATTAAGGTCTACTCACATAAAACAAAATCCACAATTTCTTAGACATCCCTATCGACCTGTTTAAATACTCACTGTTTTCTTTCTATTGACTCAATTAGATCTTACTTTAACTCCACCCACTCTCGGCTTCTGAAGGATTCCAGGAGTACAGCAGTATTCCTGGTGGACAAGCCTGCATTTGTCCACATTATACAGACTCCTGTTTCATGTACGCACACATTGCAAGTATAGTTTTAATTTCAGACACCGTGATTGTTACTTTGTTCCTGCAAGGTTTCAGAAAATAAAAGTGGAAAGATCAGTAGATGCTGCGGCCCTATGTTTAAATAAATCAGACATATTTTATAATTATTCAACATACATTTAAAAAGTAGGTAATGTTTGACTTGAACCTGGCACATCAAAAGATAAAAAATATAAAAATACTTCACAACATAATCCACCACATGCAATCCTCAAACATTGGCTCTCTGTCAGGGACAATGAGCAATATATATTAATATTGCAGAAATTGCAAAAAGTAGGCAAAAATGCTGGGATAACATCATTAACCAAAATAGGATTTTCTACTCTATATTTTGTTTTTTTCACCTGTACATTACACTTTCCTCTCTCCTTCAACCAAACAGATGGGCAACATTTTACATCACGTTTATTGTCTGCCTTGAATAATTAGTCGAAACAGCTGTTTCTTTC